>OW203666.1:17438333-18757500 GCA_934044485.1 Apeira syringaria | reverse complement strand
CTAACCTAACCTAACCTAACCTAACCTAACCTTTTTTTTTTTTTTTTTTTTTTTTTTTATTTAACGTGGAGAAATGCTCTTACGCATACCCGGCCATCCGGGGGGAAGACCGGGTTATGTGGGGCTCGACCGCGTTGGAGTGAGATGCCGCAGCCCAATACCCACTAAAACTCCACGATGCCCTTCTCAACGGCCAAGGCGAGGTCACGGGACCGTTCGACACATGCTTGCCGCGACCTCGCCAACGCCGGCGTCCGTCTTAGTAGCGGACCCACCTCAGAAAGGGGGATGGTGTCCCCTTCAACTCCTTTGTCTCCTCAGCTCAGTTGGAATGAGCTAGGCGACGCGCTGGGACATACAGCGCGCCGCCTCCTCGCACGTGAGGGTTTATGGTGTTTGGGGGACGCCGGATGCCCCCGCATCCTGCGCCCCCGACCCTCCGAGCGGTGACGGCGTTCGGGCTCTAGCCCGCCCACGTAGCCGCACTCTCCGGAGTGGGAGAGAGAGGGGATCGATCTCTCTCTCGCGCTCCTCAGTCTCTCTCTGCGCCACAACTGTTTCGCAGAATAGGACCATCGCGTTCCATACCTCTTCGCTGCCGAGCATCTTTGAGATGATGGTCGGCAGCGAGAGGTCCGTCCCCACAGCTACGACTAGTTCCTGCCGTTGTTCCTCCGCTCCTGGACATGCTTCCACCACATGTTCGGCGGTTTCCTCTGTCACTCCGCACTGATGACACACAGGTGTCGGTTCCCGCCTGGCCACGTTGCACAGGTAGCGACCAAAGCAACCGTGGCCAGTGAGAACTTGTGTCAGCCTGAAGGTGAGTGCGCCGTGCTCTCTCGCCACCCAGTCCACGAGGACAGGGCGCACCGCACCAAGGAATCGCATGGCTCCTATACCTCTATGAGCAGGCCCCGTGAGGAGCCGCTCCCTCCATCTTATTATGGCCGCTTCTTTGGCCCGCCTCCGCCACACCATCAACTCCCGTGGCGCAGGATTCAAGTTCTCGCTCCGTGCTCGCGTCCTTCTCCAGTACACGTTCGACAGAACCTCCGCCTCCAAGTCCCAAGGGACGGAACCCGCCAGGACGCAGGCCACTTCGTGCGAGAGGGTGCGGTACCCTCTGCAGCAACGAATGGCCATCACCCTCTGCGCCCTGTGTAGCACCGCAGTCTCCCGTGCATTCAACGACCCGGCCCATATTGGGGCTCCGTAAAGGGCCATTGATCGAACAACCGCCATATACAAGTGGCGGCAGTGGCCATCTCCGCCTCCCAAGTTGGGCAGGAGGCGTCCCAACGCCATGGCAGCGCCCGTCAGTTTTGGGGTCAGCTGGTTCAGGTGTTCCCAAAAACGCCACCTTCCTTCGAGAACCACACCCAAATATTTGAGAGTGGACCTTATGGGGATTGAAGTCCCCCCCACTACGATGCAAGAGTCTGCAGGCGGGGCCCCACGGGGGCCATGAAAACAGATGGCCTCCGACTTGTGGAGCGCCACCTCCAGACCCAGTTGCCGAATGCGACCCACCACCGTCGCAACACCCGCCGTCGCGAGGACCTTCGCCTCCCTGTATGATGCCCCCCGGGCGGTAACCAGCGTGTCGTCAGCATAACAAATGATGCCGACGTCACGAAGGTTAGCGCCCCGTAAGACCCAGTCATAGCCGACGTTCCAGAGGAGTGGGCCTAAAGCCGACCCCTGTGGAACGCCCCGGGTCACTGGACTCCTTCCTATCCCATGTGTCGTCGGGAAGACTACCTCTCGGTCTGAGAGATAGTCCCCGACGAGACGCTGGAGGTATTGTGGTACGCGGTGGTACCGCAGCGCACCTAATATGGTGGTCCAGGGCAGGGTATTAAAAGCATTCGCGATGTCTAAGGACACCGCCAACATCACCCCGCCGCTGGAGCACGCCTCCTCTGAGAGGTCGCGGACGCGAGCGATCGCATCCACGGTCGACCGACCTCTCCTGAATCCGTATTGGCATTCTGCCAGATTGGGACCGTCGCTCTCCAGGTGCTTGGCGAGTCGGGCAACAACCACCCTCTCCAAAAGTTTGCCCGCCTCGTCGAGCAGGACGATGGGGCGGTAGCCCGCCGGTTGGTCGGCGGGACGCCCAGGCTTGGGCAGCAGGACGAGTTTGCCCGCCTTCCACCGCTTAGGGAACCTCCCCTCCGCAAGGCAGCGGTCGAAAATTCCCTTGAGCCACGGTCCCAGCGACTCCTGCGCAAGCACCCACGCGCGACCAGGTACACCATCGGGCCCTGGCGCCGTGTTCTTCGCCCGCATGCGCAGTATCGCGGCTCCTAACTCTCCGTCCGAGATTGCGGGAACATTGTTGTCCTCTCCCGCGAGATCCTCGCGCTGCGACGCCACAGCGGTGGGTGGGGTGAAATCAGGGCCCGGCGCCCCGGGAAACAACCCCTCGACCACGCGCTGAAGCGTGTCAGGCCGCAGCGTGGTAGTAGTTGGCGGAGCCCAAGGGCGGAGCGTTCGCCTGACCAGCCTGTACGGGCGCCCCCACGGGTCACGCTCCAATGACTGTAAAAGCTCCCGCCAAGCTGCGACCTTCGCCTGTTTGATGGCAGCACGCAGGATCTTGTTTGCCGCTCGATATTCCGCGTGCAATGCTTCTGCCTCCTCCGAGTCTTGGCGCCTTCTCCTTCGATAGCGCTGGTAGCCTCGGCGCTTCGCCACACATCGGTGGCGGAGTTCCGCAATCTCGTCAGACCACCAGTAGACCTGGCGCCTTGACGGCGGTGTCCTTGCGCGAGGCATGGCCGCGTCGCACACGCGCACCATTGCCTCGCACAGTCCGTCAACCTCCGCGTCCAGGTCCAAACCCTCCGACGAGAGAGCGCACCACGCCTGCACGATGGCAGCCTCCTTGAACAGCTCCGAGTCCAGGCGCTTTAGCGCCCAGCGTGGACCAGAGTCCTGTCTATTCCGTGCCCTCGCATCGGTCGCTGAGGAGGAGGAGACGCCAAATCGGATGTAGCGGTGGTCCGACAGTGTCTCCTCGTCCTCAAGCACCTTCCAGTCCAGGACACGGCGCGCGACGTCAGGAGAAGCGAACGTTACGTCGACGATCGACCCCCCATTCTGCCGCACGCACGTGTCAGATGTGCCGCGGTTAAGAACACATAGCCCTACTTCCGCCACCCACTCTTCTACTGTTCGTCCCCATGTATGGGTCGTCGGGGATCCCCACGCCATAGATTTGGCGTTGAGATCGCCGAGGACGATGACGGGGCGAGGTCGACTCCGACCGACCACCGTCTCCACCCCGTCGAGCAGGACCTCAAGATCGGCTAAAGTCCCATTTGGGGAAAAATATACCCCGATCACGACCAAATCGCCGACAGACGCCGCAACGAATCCCCTCCCCCTCACCATCACATCAAGAGGGGGGGACGGGGTCGGCGACTGGGTGGTGATCGCTACCACGCCACTTACGTCCCCGATCCAATCGGATCTTAAAGGCACCCTATAGGGCTCCGCTGCCACTCCAATTTGTATCGACCACTCCGCCAGAGACTGCAGGAACAGGTCCTGGGCTCCAGCGGAGTGGTTCAGATTCGTCTGGAGGAAAGTTAGAGCCATCTAACTTTCCTCCATTCGAACCACCGGCTCCTCCGTTGCGACGGGGGCGGACGCTTGCGGCTTGGCCTGAGCCTCAGTCGCAGCCGTCCCTCGCCTCTTTCCTGGTTTGGTCGGGGGCTTGGCGCAAGCCTTGCCCCCGGCAAGATGTTTAGCCGGCTTCCCAGCAGCAGCGCATAGACTGCAGTGGGGTGCGGCGGAGCACTCTCTCGCTTTGTGGCCGTTTTGGCCGCACCGGTAACAGTCCCGGCTGCGATCTTGTTCGGCCTTGCACTGCGCCGCGACGTGGCCTGATGCTAGGCATCGATAGCATCGACGGGGCCTTTGCTCCAGCAGATGGACTTGCGCTGAAACCCACCCCACTAGTAGGCGACTGCTGCCTGCGACGATGGTTTTCGCGGCTGTCCTGGGACATCTCACGAAGGCGGTGCCCATCCCGGCTGGACCCCTCTTAATGTTTCCCACCCTTATGTCCGCCGTGGGACATCCACCAACCTTCGCGAGTGCCAGGGTCAGTTCGTCAACGCTAACTGAGTCGTCCAGACCGCTCACCCGCATGTCTGCAGTGACGGTTGGTCTGGAGACCTGTATGTCCTGTGTGCTCTGGAATACCTCTCTGAGCTTTGTGGCCAGAGCATCCGCCTTCTCTATTTTTGTTGCTCCCGGAACCTCAAACATGCGGGCCCCGGTCGCAGTCTCCTTCATTTTTAGAGGAGGCATCTCCAAAGCCTTCAAATCTATGTGGCTCCTCGCCTCCGCCAGCACCTTAGCATAGGTGACGCCCCTCTCCGCCGCCCCCGGTTGCAGCGTGATGACCACAGCTGCAGTGCGGGGAAGGCGGAGCTTGGGCGTCTTTTTCTTCTTCTCCTGTGGGCCAGGCTTCCGCAGTGGAGCGCGCGCAGGAGCAGCAGATCTCGCCCTCGCCGGCTCAACACCTTGGTTGCCACTTGCCTTTTTCCCCCTCGTTGCTTTACGACCCACCACCTTTGACCATTGCTCTTGCTCTGCGGGAGCTGGGAGTGAGGTTGGAGGGTCGGAACGTGCCTCGGCTTGGGTGGGAGCGACTGCGACGGGTGCAGCTTTCTTCCCCCCCCTGCCCTTCTTCTTCTTTGGAGGTTTTGGGGCCGGAGCCTTCCAACGCTCCTTTCCTGCGCTGCCTTTCTCCTTCGGTTGGTGTGAAGGAGCGGCAGCCTGCGGCGTCGTCTCAGCTGGACTAGCAATGTCCATCGGGCAAGAAGCCGACGCTTTTTCCTCCCTCCTCTTATCGGCTGCCAAGGGTGGCCTGAGGCGCTTCTCCGGCAGGAGCCTCTCCTCAAGTGCCTCTAGACGGGCCGACACCATCGTTCCTACCTGTACCATGATGGTACGGCACAGGTCCTCGATTTTAGGAGCTTCCGCGGGTGCCGGGGTCGGCACCGGGACAGGAACGGGGCGTTGTTGTGCCGCTCTGAGCTCCTTGATTTCCTTTCGGAGAACATCCAGCTCGATGGTCAGCTGCTTGTTGTTCTCCGAAAGGACGGCCACTTCTTCGGCCACAGTGCGTGACCGCGTCTCCTCAAAGGCAGCAGAGATGGCTTGAGCTGCCTTGTTGAGGTTTTTGACGTACGTCCCTTTAAGGTTTGAGGACCTCTTGGCCACCTCCTGGATCGTGCCGACTGCGTCCGACACGATTTTTCGAAGCGTTTCTGCGTCCATCCCTTTCACTTCGAGCGGCTGCTCTTTAGGAGATTTCCTAAAGAGGTTGGCCGTCTCCTTTCGCTGTTGCTCTTCGGCAAACTCCATCTCTGCCTCGAGCTCCAGCTCCTCCCTCCTGGCCTTGTTCAACAAAGCCTTGGCTTTGGCGAGGCCGACGTATTGTCCCGTAGTGGGGGGACGTCCACGCCCACGCCTCTGCGCCGACACCTTGGCTGACGAAACGTCCTCCTCGGTGTCCTCCTCCTCGCTTCGACGGCGTTTCCGCCAGAAGCTAGACCGTGACGCCCCAGAGTCCCGGGACGCCACAGTCTCTAAACTCGTGTCCGAGTCAGACCCGGACAGGTCAATGTTCCTCGCATTGGAGAACACATCTTCTTCCACCTCGTTTGCGCTGCGCGCCGCCTTCTCTACATCAAGTTTTTTGTTTTTTAATTTAGGTACTTCCATTTTGGTTCCCACGAGCATGGGGGATATAAGTGGTCCACCCGGGCAGAGACCCCTGTACCCGGGTAACCCTACATACACACGGAGGTCGGGCGGTATCCGTGGTTGACCTCTAGCTGGTTGATGCACTCCACCAACCACCCCGAAGAGGGGCGCCCCAAGGCGGATAAGTCGACACCTTGGAGCTTTGAGGATTTTTTTACTGTGGTTTACTCCACCCGGCCCGGCCAATTAAGGCAAGACCTACGTCTTCCGTACTCCACGTTTGCCCGACAGGCATCCCAACGCCGAAATGATGAGGCGAGTCGCCCTGACAGATGAACTGCCCAGGCCCCCACTGTCTCGTCCACATTCCCTGCGAACGCGCAAGGAAGCGAGAGACCTTCACAACACCCCCCCAACATTTCCAAACACACCATTTTAATAAACATACATATATACATAATATAATAAATAAACATACATAAACTACACACGCGAGTCGCCGGGCGATGTCTAGTTACGTCTAATTCAGACGGAATTAGACCAAGAACAGGCAGCACCGCGAGAAGGTAATCGCCAGACTTGCCTTGAGGATCATCACGACCTGCGCTTCCCCCAAGACCGTAACCTCCCTACCCATCACGGGATGAGTAAAGAAGGCCTGGACTTATCCAAAACAAGCAACGTAAACGCTGCGAGCATAGGCATAGCAACTATTTAATGGATAAACCCAGACCCGCCCAACCTTTTTTTTTTTTTTTTTTTTTTTTTTTTTTTTTTTTTTTTTTTTTTTTTTTTTTTTTTTTTTTTTTTTTTAACGAGGTTAATCCCTTTACGGACTTCCGCCTGTGATATGGGACACAGACGGCTTCTGTCGGAGTCTGTTTAATGGACTCTTACCAACCCGACTATAGAATATAGCCGGGCCCCTACCGACTAAACCACCCCGGCGAGCAGACGCAGCCTGTCGGGGAGAGATGGGGAAGTACTTTCCATCCCGCCCCGGCTTAAGGTCCGGTGCCATCAACCGGACCAACGGCAGACGGAGCGGCTTAGCTCAGACCTTCAGCCGCTCCCCGGCACGTAGGGCCATTGAGTCGGTTGGGGGCCCATAAACCCAACCGATGACCCTACTACACGGGTGGGGCGAGGAGGCGATCTGCGAATCGCCTTCTCCTCCCTCCCGTGCGCCGACGTCGGAGAGGATCAGCGAGGGCGTCGACCTCTCTGATCCTCTCCGCGGCCTCCTTCTGCGAAATCACGATTTCGCAGAAAGAGGCCACCGCCTGCCAGGATCTGTCGCTCTCGAGCATGGCCCGTACCACGCTCGGCAACGAGAGATCCTGGCCCACTACCGCTGAAAGCGTGCACCGCTGTGGGACCCACGCGGTGCACGCTTCCAGCGTGTGAAGCGCCGTATCCTCCGGCGCTCCACACTCGTGGCAAGCCGGGGTCGCTTCCCTCCTTGCGATTCGATGCAGGTACCTTCCGAAGCATCCGTGTCCGGAAAGCACCTGCACCAATCTGAAGGAAAGCGACCCGTGTCGCCGCCCTACCCACCTCCCGAGGACCGGGCGGATGGCGTCCACCGTCCCCTGGCCGGGGACGGGTGGTGCCAGGTCCTCCGACCACCGCCTCAACAGGGCGGCCTGCGCCTGCCGTCGCATGCGCGCCACCTCCTCCCACCCTGGGGGCTCCCCGCGCGACTTCCTCGCCGCTACAAAATTGTAGATCTCGGCGAGGATTTCGGCTTGGAGCTCCCAGGGCGGGTCTCCGGCCAGCACGCATGCGGCTGTCCAGGACACCGTCCGGTAACCGCGTATCGCCCTCGTCGCGATGACCCGCTGCGGACGTCGCAGCAGGGCCTTATTGTCGCGACCGAGGGCGTCCGCCCAGACAGGTGCCCCGTACAGGGCCATACTCCGGATTACTCCGGAGTACAGCCGACGGCAAGTTGCGCTAGGGCCGCCCACGTTCGGCAGTAGTCGCCCCAGGGCGGCTGCGGCTCCCACGACTTTCGGGGCCAGACTGGCGAAGTGGGCCCCGAAACCCCACCTCCCGTCCAGGACGAGACCCAGATATTTCATCTGGGTCCCGACCCGGACAACGACCCCCTCCAGGACCACATGTGTTCCTGGCGGGGGTCGCCCCCGAGGCCCGTGGAACAACAGGGCCTCGGTCTTGGGGAGAGCGACGCGTAACCCCAGGGCACGGATGCGGTCGACCACGAGGGATGTTCCCACCGTGGCCAAGCGCACCGTCTCCCTGAGGTCCCTCCCCTTGGCCACGACCAGGGTATCGTCCGCGTAGCACGCCACCCGCACACTGGCGGGAAGCGTGCCACGCAACACCCAGTCGTAGCCAATGTTCCACAGGATTGGTCCTAAGACGGACCCCTGTGGAACCCCGCAGGAGACGCGACGGTGCCTCACTCCGTCGCGTCCTACCACCAGGACCTCGCGGTCCCGGAGGTAGTCGGCCAACAGCCTCCGCAAATACAGGGGCACTCCGTGATAGCGGAGTGCCTCCTGTATGGTCCCATGCGGGAGGCTGTTAAAGGCGTTGGCAATGTCGAGAGACACTGCCAACGCCCTGTTCCCTTCTGCGACCGCCTCCTGCGTCCACCCCTTGAGCCAGAGCAGGGCGTCCACCGTTGAACGCCCCGCTCTGAACCCGTACTGGGCCTCCGACAAGTCGGGCCCAGTCCCCCTCAGGTGCCGGATGACACGGGAAGCGACCACCCTCTCCAACAGCTTTCCCGTGTCATCCAGCAGCACAATCGGCCTGTATGCGGAAGGAGAGTCTGCATCTCGACCCTCCTTCCGCAACAGGCACACCCTCCCAACCTTCCACGGCTTCGGGAACCGTCCGGACGTGAGGCATGCGTCGAACAGCTCCCGAAGCCTTCCACCCAACGCGACGCAGCTGATAGCCAAGACCCGGCCCGGTATTCCGTCCGGGCCGGGAGCCGTCCTCTTGCGAAGACGGCTCACCGCTACCTCCATCTCCGCCTCTGTGACAGGCGGGATGGAGGCTGGCGCCAGCTCCTCGACAACTGCTGGCGCCATCGTCGGAGGCGCGTGCTGGGGGTCCGCGTCGGGAAATAGACCCGCCAGCACGCGATCGAGCACCTCCGGCTCCAGGGACTCGGCCACGGGGGGCGCCGGGCCGCCGAGCTTTTTGCGCGCGACCCGATACTGACGCCCCCACGGGTCCCTGTCGAGGCCCTCCAGGACCTCCGCCCACGCCGCCTCTTTGGCACGGCCTATCGCCAGCTCCAACGCCTCCGTCGCTACACGGTAGGCGTCGTAGAGCTGGCGCTCAGCTGCCAACCATTCCGGTGGCAGCTGGTCATCAGTGCGGCCGTGCCGCCGCCTCCTACTCCGCAAATAGGGCCGCCGCGCTCTTGTGCACTGCACCCGGAGCTCCGCAATTTCGGAGCTCCACCAGTACACTGCGCGGCGTGCGGGGCGGCTGGTGACCCTCGGCATGGCCGTGTCGGCCACGGCCGTAAGCGCATCCCGGAAGTGGACAGCAGCTACATCCACGTCCGGGTGCGCGGGCCCGGCGAGCCACGCCTGGACGATTGCCGCCTCCTCCGCTAGCCCAGCGTCGAGGCGGCTCAATGCCCAGCGTGGTAGGTCAGCGCGTGCGACGCGCTGACGCCCTCCTTCCATCCCGTCGGAGGTAGACATCTCGAACCGTATGTACTTGTGGTCCGAGAGTGTCTCCACCTCCGACTCCACCCTCCAGGCCCGGACACGTGCTGCGGCAGACGGTGTGGCGAACGAAAGGTCCACCACGGACCCCCCGTTATGCCGCACGCACGTGTGGACCGACCCCGTGTTGAGTAGGGTCAGTCCGCTGGCGACAGCCCACTCCCTGACTAGCTCACCCCGAGCGTCAGTTTGTGGGTTGCCCCAGTCTCGGGCCTTGGCATTGAGGTCCCCCATGAGGAGGACCTGCCGGGGCGCTTGCCGACCGACCGCTGCGGCGAGGAGGTCCAGGTATGCCTCCAGGGCCGCAGCGGTCTTGTTTGGGGAGAAGTACGCGCCGACGATCGCGTACTCTCCCCACTTCCCTACCACGTAGCCGGCGCCCCTCTCCTTAACTGTGAGGGGGGCACCACCCGCCTTGGCTACTATGGCGACGGAGTCGTCCAGGTCCCCAGCCCAGTATGGATGGGAGGGGACGTAGTACGGCTCCGCCGCGACCGCCACATCTACCTGCCACTGCGCCATGGTCTGCATGAGCAGATCCTGGGCCCTGGCGCAGTGGTTCAGGTTCGTCTGAAGGAAGTTGTGATGTCTGACTAGATTCATTATTCAGACATCACAACTTCCTCTATCGCCTGAGCTGGGCGAATTACGGCAGGGGTGGCGGGGCTGGTCGCTGCCGCCGGGAAGGCCTGGGCTGTGGCCTTTCCCTTCGTCTTCGGGGGGGCGCAGCTGCGTCCCCCCATTACGTGGCCCGAAGGCCGCCCCGTCTCCGCGCATATGGCGCAGCGCGGGACCTTATTCGGGCACGCGGCCGCCTTGTGACCTGTGCTTCCACACCTGAAGCACAGGTCGCCCCTATCTGCCGTCGCTGGGCACTGAGGCCGCGTGTGCCCCAGCCCGAGGCACTTGAAGCAGCGCATCGGGCGTGCCTCAAGTGCCTTGACCCGCACGGAGCTCCATCCTATCATGATCCTGCCCTTTTGCAGCACCGCCTTTGCGGCTGCCACAGGGCAGGACACGAGCGAAGCTCCCACTCCGCCGGGGCCACGGCGGATTTCACCGGCCTTTACCAGGCCGACGTCGCAGCCGCCCGCTTTGGCGACTGCCGCCACCACCTTCTCCTTGGTGGCTGCGTCGTCCAGGCCCGTGACGTCCAAGTCTGTGGACTTTTGGGGCCTGGAGACGGTTGCCACCTCCGACAGGACCTCACGGAGCTTCTCCGCGAGCCTGTCGGCCTTCTCGCTGCTACCGGAGCCAGGGATCTCCATTTTCCTGGCTCCGGTGGCCGTCTGACGGAACCGCACCTGGTCGATCCCCAGCTCCTGGAGATCGACCTTGTCTTGTGCCGCCTGCATCATCGCGCCGTAAGTCACCCCCTTGTCCACGGCTGCAGCCTGGAGGGACAAAATGACCACCGCGGACTTAGGGGTCGTTAGTGCCGGTCTCTTCTTTTTAGGCGGCGTAGCAGCGGGGGCACGCGCTGCTGGTACAGGCGCAGGGGCGGGAGGGGACTTCTTCCCCTTGCCCTTTCCCTTGCCCCCTCTCACTACCGTCGCCCAGGTATCGGCCTGAGGGACAGCAGCGGAGGGGGCAGCTACCGTGGGTGCATTCACTGCCGACGACGACGGGGTAGCACGCGAAGCTACCGAGGCCGACTGCTTCGGTGCTTTCTTTGCCACTTTTTGGGGCAGCGCAGGCGCAACAGCGGCAGGAGCAGCCGGCGCAGGCGTCACTTTAGGCGGCGCAGTGGCCACCCTCTTCTTGGAATCCGCCCTAAGAGGCGGGCGTACAGTTGGGGCAGGCAGCAAGCGGTCCTCAATTCCCGCCAGACGCGCACTTATGATCTCTCCAACGGTACACACCAGGGAGCGTTTGAGCTCCTCGACCAGCTCAAGTCCCACCACAGTGGAAGGGGCCACCTCTCTCGCTGTGCTGGAAGCAGCGGCAGCAGTAGCGGTAGCGGCGGCGGCGTCCGCCTTGGCTTCAGAGAAGCCGCGACGGAGCGCTTTAATCTCCGCCTTTGCCGCCTCAACCTCGAGGCGCAGTCGGGAGTTATCTCCTCGGAGGCGCCGCGTCTCTTCGGCCTCGCTCCTTCCAGCAAGGGTGTCCACCACTTCTCTTAGAAGGGACGCCGATCTCTTTAAACGGGCCACAAACTCGCCCTTGAGGTTGCCAGACTTTCTGGCAACCTCCAAAATGCAGGCAAGTTGTCCGCCCGCCTGCGCCCTCAACTCTTGTGCATTTAGCACATTTAAGTCGTCGGCTCTGAAAACGACCTCGGAGTCGCTTCCGTCGGTTACAGAGTCGACGGCCACAACAGACGACCTTTTCTTAAACGCCCTGCTTTTCAGGACGTTTTCTAGCTCGCTATCCGAGCACACAGGGGAAGGTTTAAGGAAATCTTCCCTTGAAGGTCCCGCTTTCGCGTTCCTTCCTCTGCCCCTCCTGGCAGTGCTGACTTTCGCGCCAGCCGTCGCCTCGGTCTCCGTGTCTGATTCTGAATGACCAGGCACGAAGAACGAGGAAGACGGCCGCTTGCGCTGAGCCAGCGTCGCCGCAGTCCTACTTTCAGACTCTGTGTCCGAAAAACCCACAATTTCCCCCTCGACCGAGTCAATGGGAGAGGCCTCCGGGCAGTCGGCTTTTTTGAGGAACTTCCCCGAAGCGTCCCTCAGCGGTTTCGGCATCCCGAAACACAATAACAAAACAAAAGACAAATAACAAAACGACGCAGTTTCAAACAAACAACAAAACAAAGAAACAAAACATTTCCACTCCCCCGTGGGGGTACCCTTAGGGCAACCACCTCCAAATCAGTGCCACCTTATCGGCGCACCCTTCCTTCACACTCCGACACAAAAATAACAATAAAAATAACAACAGAAAACAATAATAATTTTTTGAAATTTTTTGCGTGGAGACACCTTACAACACGTCCGCTCCCGTCGAGTCAAATGGAATCGCCCCTACCGCAACCTAACCTAACCCTCCAAGAATTATCTGTGTTACAGTTGTAATAAAAAAATACAGTTAATTCTTATATCGTTTTACGCTGCGTTACGTACGCGAACCTAACCTAACCTAACCTAACCTAACCTTTTTTTTTTTTTTTTTTTTTTTTTTTTTTTTTTTTTTTTTTTTTTTTTTTTTTTTTTTTTTTTTGACCCGGGGAAATCCTTTATGGATACCACCGGCCGGGGGAGGCACGGTGGTTATGTGGGAGTCCCCGCCAGAGTGGCGAGTGTACCCACTAAAACCCCGGGGTGTTCCTCCGTCGTCGGCAAGTGACGGGGGGCACGGTCCCGCTTGCGCACTATCCGCAGCCCCCGTCGACGCCGCTGCCCGCCTTGCGACGGGCCCACCTCGGGTAGGGATTCCTCCCTCACCCCTCGTGCACGATGCCCTCGGGAACACATGGAGGGCATCGCCACCTCGGAGGGCTCATACTTGGGGGGTGCCAGACGCCCCCGCATCTAGCACCCCCGGCCCTCTCAGCGGAGACGGAGTGCGGGTCCGATCAGCCTGCCTCCGTGTCCGCGCTCGCCGAAGCGGGTGAGAGAGAGGATCCCTTTCTCTCTCCCGCTCCGCGGCCTCCCTCTGTGACATCACTGTTTCACAGAAGGAGGCGACCGCCTCCCACGACCTCTCATCACCGACCATCTTGGCTAAGACGACCGGCAAGGAGAGGTCAGTGCCTCCCAGAGCCGCGACCAAAGCTCGTCGCGGCTCGGCTCCTCCCGGACAAGCCTCCAGTGCGTGCTGGGCGGAGTCTTCCGCGTGCCCACACTGGTGGCAGACCGGGGAGACTTCCCTCCTGGCACAACGGTGCAGGTACCTCCCAAAGCAACCATGCCCCGAGAGGACCTGCGACAGCCTATAGGAGAGCCTCCCATGCCTCCGGTTAACCCACTCTCCGAGTATGGGACGGATAGCCTCGAGGAGTCGTCGAGCGCTATCCCCCCTCTGCGTGGGTTCTTCGAGGAGCCTTCCCTCCCACTGCGTGATGGCGGATGCTCTGGCTTCCTCCCGCCAGAGCATCACCTCCCTCGGCGCCGGTCGCTCGTTACGCTCCCGTGCTTCGGCTCTACGCCAGTAGACCGAGGCAAGGACTTCAGCCTCAAGGTCCCACGGAAGCGTCCCGGCGAGGGCGCATGCCACCTCATGAGAGAGTGTGCGGTACCCCCTGCACACTCTCTTCGCCATCACGCGTTGCGCTCCGATCAGCAGGGCGGTAGTCTGCCGATCGAGCTCTCCCGCCCATATCGGGGCGCCATAGAGCGCCATGGAGCCGACCACCGCGGTATACAGCCGCCGGCAGCTCCCCTCTCCTCCACCGATGTTCGGGAGGAGGCGGCTCAGTGCTCCGGCCGTCGCCACAATCTTCGGGGACAGCCGTCGCATGTGCGCCCCGAACTTCCACCTCCCGTCAAGGACAACACCCAAGTATTTGAGCGTTGTCCGGACAGGGATGGGGGTACCTCCCACCACTATGGTGGAGCCTGCAGGTGGCGCTCGTCGGGGTCCATGAAAACACATAGCCTCCGACTTATGGAGCGCGACCTCCAGGCCCAGCATCCGGATCCTGGACACGGCCGTCGCGACAGCGGCTGTTGCCAGGATCACTGCCTCCCTGTAGCTTTGCCCCCGCGCGGTAACCAGTGTGTCGTCAGCGTAACAAACTACGTCGACTCCACGAAGGTTACCGCAGCGGAGGACCCAATCGTACCCAATGTTCCACAAGAGTGGTCCGAGGACAGACCCCTGTGGAACACCGCGCGTCATGGGGCTACGTCCCACCCCTTGGGTCGTCGAGTAGACTACCTCTCTATCGGAGAGATAGTCCTCGACGAGCCTCCGCAGGTACCTGGGCACATTGTGGTGCCCCAGGCCCGCGTGTATCGTGCTCCACGGGAGCGTGTTGAATGCGTTGGCGATGTCCAACGATGTGGCCAACAACACGCCTCCACTGGAGCACGCCTCCTCGGAGAGGTCGCGGACGCGCGAGATCGCGTCGATCGTCGAGCGACCCCTCCGGAAACCGAACTGGTTGGGCGCCAGGTCCGGTCCGGTCGTCTCGAGGTGCTTGACAAGGCGGGCAGCGACTATTCTCTCGAACAGCTTGCCGGCCTCATCAAGCAGCACGATGGGACGATACCCCACGGGCTCGTCCGCTGGACGACCCTCCTTCTTTATGAGGACGAGGATGCCCCTTCTCCACCGTCTGGGAAATCTGCCGACCCTGAGGCACTTGTCAAAGACACCTCTCAGGGCGGTGCCCAGGTGCTCCAAGGAGAGGGCCCACACGCGGCCCGGTATGCCATCCGGCCCGGGCGCCGTGTTTTTGGCCCTCATCCTGAGCACTGCAGCACCTAGCTCTCCCTCGGAGATGGGGGCAGGTTCGTCCTCTCCCTCGGCGAGATCGGCCGATAGGGCGGCCACAGCAGTGGGAGGTGTGAAGTCGGTCCCCGGCGCACCGGGGAACAATCCCTCGACCACTCTTTGCAGCACCACCGGTTGGAGCGAGGCCGTGGTGGGGGGACCGCAGGGGCGGAGCTTTTGTCTCGCCCATAAGTACGGTCGACCCCACGGATCGCGCTCAAGCCCTTCCAGCAGTTGCTGCCAAGCCTGCTTCTTGGCCTCCCCTATCGCTAGGCGTAGGGCCCTGGAAGCCTCCCTGTAGGCGGCGTACAGAGACTCGGTGTTTTCGGTCTCTTGCCGCCTACGCCTTCTATACCGCTGGTATTGGCGTCTCCTCGTCACGCAGCATCTCCGAAGTTCGGCGATCTCCTCCGACCACCAGTAGACCTGGCGTCTGGGCTGTGGGGCACGCGAACGCGGCATCGCGGCGTCGCAGATACGCGTAACCGCCTCGCACAGCCTGTCCGCCATCGCGTCCGGGTCTACCGGTTCCGGTTCCTGAGGAGCGCCACTCCACGCTTCGACGAGGATCGCCTCCAGCAGTAGTTCGGCATCGAGGCGCTTCAGGGCCCACCGCGGGCCGATCTCGCTCCCTCCTCTTCCTCCTCCTCCTGACACTGCGTCCGTCGGGGACGGGGAGACGCTAAACCGGATGTACCGGTGATCGGATAGCGTCTCCGCGTCCACCAGCACCTGCCAGTCGCGAATGCGGCAGGTGAGGTCTGGGGTGGCAAACGTCAGATCGACGATCGAGCCACCCTGTTGACGGACACAGGTGTTCTCCCTGCCTCGGTTCACGATACAGAGACCCACCTCGGTTGACCACTCCAACACCATGTCGCCCCGAAGATCCGTCGCCGGGGACCCCCACGCCAAGGATTTGGCATTGAAGTCCCCGAGCACGACAACGGGGCGTGGGTGGGTCTGACCAATGAAGGTCCCCACCTCACCGAGAAGAGTCTCCAGCTCGTGAACCGGCCTGTTGCCGGAGGTATACACTCCGACGATGACGACTTGGCCCAAACAAGCCGTCACGTATCCCCTGCCCCTCGGGCCACCCTCGAGGGGGGGGGAGTGGGCCGGCGACTGTGTTGTGATCGCCACTAAGCCGTCGAGGTCCCCAACCCAGTCAACCCGGGGTGGGACGGCGTACGGCTCGGCGATCACTCCAACGCTGATCAACCGCTCCGCCAGGGATTGAAGGAGTAAATCCTGTGCCCGGGCAGAGCGGTTGAGGTTCGCCTGGAGGAAGGTTAATGCCATTAACCCACCTCCATTTGAGCCGCGGGCCCTTTGTCGGGGGGAGGCGGCCGCGGCTTGGCCTTGGCCTCAGCCGCAGCGGCCCTTCTCCTGGCCCCTGACTTGGCCGGGGGCTTGGCGCAAGCCTTGCCCCCGGAGAGGTGGTCCGCCGACTTCCCAGCTGCTTCGCAGATGGTGCAGTGGGGAGTGGCGGAGCAGTCCCGGGCCTTGTGGGCCTTTTGACCGCAGCGATAGCACTCATCGCTGCGGTCAACGTCGGACTTACACTGGGCCGCAATGTGGCCCAGCGTAAGGCAACGGAAGCAGCGGCGGGGTCGAGCGTCTAGGACGACGACCCGGGCCGCTACCCAGCCCACCAAAATACGACCCCCGCTGGCCATCACCCTCTTGGCCGCCACGGTGGGACAGCGCACGAAGGCGGTCCCCATCCCTCCGGCTCCGCGGCGAATCGCGCCGACTGAGACGGACTGGGTGGGGCAGTCGCCCGCCTTCGCGAGCACCTCTGCTAACTCCTCCGGCGTAATAGAGTCATCCAGGCCGTTGACCCTGAGGTCACTGGTGGTGACCGGCCTGGAGACTTTCACATGCTCCTCGCTCCCGAACACCTCCTGGAGCCTTCCGGCCAGAACGTCTGCCTTGCTGGCATTTTCTGGTCCGGCGATCTCCAGGATTCGGGCACCGGTGGCCGCCGTTCGGATTTTCAACGGCGGCACCCCCAACTCTCTGAGGCTTATGCTTGCCTTGGCCCGCTCGAGGACCTTGGCAAAAGTCACGCCATTCTCCGTCGCCCCTGATTGCAGCGTCAGTACGACGGCTGCCGTTTTCGGGGGACGGAGCTTAGCCGTGCGCGCACCGTTGGTCTGCGATGCTGGAGCGGGCTTCTTCGCCTTCTTCTTCCTTCCTCTGGAGTTGGAGGTAGGAGCAGGTTTTTGCGCCGGAGGAGGAGGAGCGTCCCTCTGTCTCTCCCGACCTCGCCTCGCCACCACATTCCACGGCTCTGATGGTGGAGCCGGAACGGGGGCGGGGACAAAGCGCGGCGCCGGTGTGGGGGCACCCCGTGAGCCACGCGTCTGGGTGGCTGGGGTCCTCGCTGGGGCGCGGGCGGGCGCAGTGCTTCGGCTTGTGGCCGCCGCCGGGCGCGACTCGGCCTCCCTACGCCGATCTGCGGCAAGTGGGGGCCTGACCGTCCTGGCCGGCAGCAGCCTCTCCTCAAGGCCCTCTAAGCGCGCATTGAGCATGGTGCCTAATGTCACCATGATCTGCCGCATGGCCTCCTCTGAGAGGGGGGATTGGGCCGAGGTCCTAGCCGGCACCGCAGGGGTCGGGGCGGGAGGCGCTCGGGCCGCCTTCAGCTGTTGCAGCTCACGTCGGAGCTCTTTGAGATCCGACGAGAGCTGCTTGTTCGCCTCGACGAGGAGGGCCATCTCCTCCGTAATAGTGCGGGCACGTGCCTCCTGGAACGAGGCCTTGATGGTCGCAGCGGCGTCCTTCAAGGCCTTGACACACGTGCCCTTCAAGCGCTTGGACTTGGTGGCCACCGTCAAAACGGTGTCCACCGAGTCCATTACCATGGTCTCCAACTGGGCGGCATCGCAGCTGCCCAGTTGGGGATTGTCCGGCATTCGCACCTTCACTTTCTGGAAGGTGGCCCTCCTTTCGAGCTCTTCGTCGAGCGACTGCTCGGCGGCGGCCCGTTTCTCATCTTGCGCGGCGCGGGGTGATGGGTGCCTCGAGGTGGTGGGCAGGCGCCCTCTCCCACGCTGCGCAGTTGGGACCTTGGGTGACGGTGAGGAGTCACCCTGGTCCTCTTCTTCATTGGCGCCTCTCTGGCGCTTCCGGAGTCGTCTCGCATTGCTGCGAGACGAGACCGTCTCCCAGACCATTGCCTCAGAGTCTGAAGTCTCCGAGGGGCTCTCCCTAGCCGCGCTTTCGTCGCAACGAAAGAGGCGGACTAAGGGAGTTCTCTCCTTCTTATTGGTGTCCGTGGTCTTGCTGTGGTCGTCGTTTGGTGCAGAATCAGATTCCTTTGTCATTTTGCCAAGGTCGTCGGTACGTGAGCTCCGGCCGGAGCCCACGAGGCGGTTGCTGCCCCCCCCAGATACGATGGGGCTGCCTTCTCGCGAAGGGTGGGCTTTACCCACCTGGGGATTATTTACAATCGCCGTATTTTCCATAGTTTTACCCATTTGAAGGGTGGGGACCCTTTGGTGCCCTAGTGGCCGGGTTCCCCCCGACCATGCATCCTCTTGGCGGGCACCGAACCGTAGGATTCGGAGACGCATGGGGCCCGACAGGGTGGCCGAGTTGACCCTCCCTGCCGCGCATCGCAGGCCTTGCAGGCCCGCCATCCTTCGACCCGAAGGTCCGCTGCGGCATATTGCCGCCGTCCCAGTTTTGCCCGACAGGGTGGCCGGGTTGACCCTCCCTGCCGCGCCGCCGGCCTTGAAGGCCAGCCATCCACCGACCCGAAGGTCCGCTGCGGCATATTGCCGCCGTCCCAGTTTTGCCCGACAGGGTGGCCGGGTTGACCCTCCCTGCCGCGCCGCCGGCCTTGAAGGCCGGCCATCCACCGACCTGAAGGTCCGCTGCGACTCGACGTCGCCACTCCACCTCGTGCCCGACAGGGTGGCCGAGTTGACCCTCCCTGCCGCGCCGCCGGCCTTGCAGGCCGGCCATCCTCCGACCAGAAGGTCCGCTGAGCCCCTCGCCGGACTCCTGGCATCCCTCCTATGACGCTCCTCACCAACCGCGCCATCTTGCCTCATCCACTTCAACCTATCAACGCTATAGGGCAGAAGTGGAGAGACGTTCCCCACGTCAAGCTCTTCGCCAGCGACCCACTGTCCACTGTTGCCCGGGGTGCACCACGAGGAGGTGGCTTGACCTCGCACCCCAACCTAACCTAACCTAACCTTTTTTTTTTTTTTTTTTTTTTTTTTTTTTTTTTTTTTTTTTTTAACGAGGTTAATCCCTTTACGGACTTCCGCCTGTGATATGGGACACAGACGGCTTCTGTCGGAGTCTGTTTAATGGACTCTTACCAACCCGACTATAGAATATAGCCGGGCCCCTACCGACTAAACCACCCCGGCGAGCAGACGCAGCCTGTCGGGGAGAGATGGGGAAGTACTTTCCATCCCGCCCCGGCTTAAGGTCCGGTGCCATCAACCGGACCAACGGCAGACGGAGCGGCTTAGCTCAGACCTTCAGCCGCTCCCCGGCACGTAGGGCCATTGAGTCGGTTGGGGGCCCATAAACCCAACCGATGACCCTACTACACGGGTGGGGCGAGGAGGCGATCTGCAAATCGCCTTCTCCTCCCTCCCGTGCGCCGACGTCGGAGAGGATCAGCGAGGGCGTCGACCTCTCTGATCCTCTCCGCGGCCTCCTTCTGCGAAATCACGATTTCGCAGAAAGAGGCCACCGCCTGCCAGGATCTGTCGCTCTCGAGCATGGCCCGTACCACGCTCGGCAACGAGAGATCCTGGCCCACTACCGCTGAAAGCGTGCACCGCTGTGGGACCCACGCGGTGCACGCTTCCAGCGTGTGAAGCGCCGTATCCTCCGGCGCTCCACACTCGTGGCAAGCCGGGGTCGCTTCCCTCCTTGCGATTCGATGCAGGTACCTTCCGAAGCATCCGTGTCCGGAAAGCACCTGCACCAATCTGAAGGAAAGCGACCCGTGTCGCCGCCCTACCCACCTCCCGAGGACCGGGCGGATGGCGTCCACCGTCCCCTGGCCGGGGACGGGTGGTGCCAGGTCCTCCGACCACCGCCTCAACAGGGCGGCCTGCGCCTGCCGTCGCATGCGCGCCACCTCCTCCCACCCTGGGGGCTCCCCGCGCGACTTCCTCGCCGCTACAAAATTGTAGATCTCGGCGAGGATTTCGGCTTGGAGCTCCCAGGGCGGGTCTCCGGCCAGCACGCATGCGGCTGTCCAGGACACCGTCCGGTAACCGCGTATCGTCCTCGTCGCGATGACCCGCTGCGGACGTCGCAGCAGGGCCTTATTGTCGCGACCG
Organism: Apeira syringaria; assembly: GCA_934044485.1. Lineage (NCBI taxonomy): Eukaryota > Metazoa > Arthropoda > Insecta > Lepidoptera > Geometridae > Apeira > Apeira syringaria. Next base: position 18,737,354 of record OW203666.1, on the reverse strand, counting down.
AGGGCGCCCGCCCAGACAGGTGCCCCGTACAGGGCCATACTCCGGATTACTCCGGAGTACAGCCGACGGCAAGTTGCGCTAGGGCCGCCCACGTTCGGCAGTAGTCGCCCCAGGGCGGCTGCGGCTCCCACGACTTTCGGGGCCAGACTGGCGAAGTGGGCCCCGAAACCCCACCTCCCGTCCAGGACGAGACCCAGATATTTCATCTGGGTCCCGACCCGGACAACGACCCCCTCCAGGACCACATGTGTTCCTGGCGGGGGTCGCCCCCGAGGCCCGTGGAACAACAGGGCCTCGGTCTTGGGGAGAGCGACGCGTAACCCCAGGGCACGGATGCGGTCGACCACGAGGGATGTTCCCACCGTGGCCAAGCGCACCGTCTCCCTGAGGTCCCTCCCCTTGGCCACGACCAGGGTATCGTCCGCGTAGCACGCCACCCGCACACTGGCGGGAAGCGTGCCACGCAACACCCAGTCGTAGCCAATGTTCCACAGGATTGGTCCTAAGACGGACCCCTGTGGAACCCCGCAGGAGACGCGACGGTGCCTCACTCCGTCGCGTCCTACCACCAGGACCTCGCGGTCCCGGAGGTAGTCGGCCAACAGCCTCCGCAAATACAGGGGCACTCCGTGATAGCGGAGTGCCTCCTGTATGGTCCCATGCGGGAGGCTGTTAAAGGCGTTGGCAATGTCGAGAGACACTGCCAACGCCCTGTTCCCCTCTGCGACCGCCTCCTGCGTCCACCCCTTGAGCCAGAGCAGGGCGTCCACCGTTGAACGCCCCGCTCTGAACCCGTACTGGGCCTCCGACAAGTCGGGCCCAGTCCCCCTCAGGTGCCGGATGACACGGGAAGCGACCACCCTCTCCAACAGCTTTCCCGTGTCATCCAGCAGCACAATCGGCCTGTATGCGGAAGGAGAGTCTGCATCTCGACCCTCCTTCCGCAACAGGCACACCCTCCCAACCTTCCACGGCTTCGGGAACCGTCCGGACGTGAGGCATGCGTCGAACAGCTCCCGAAGCCTTCCACCCAAAGCGACGCAGCTAATGGCCAAGACCCGGCCCGGTATTCCGTCCGGGCCGGGAGCCGTCCTCTTGCGAAGACGGCTCACCGCTACCTCCATCTCCGCCTCTGTGACAGGCGGGATGGAGGCTGGCGCCAGCTCCTCGACAACTGCTGGCGCCATCGTCGGAGGCGCGTGCTGGGGGTCCGCTTCGGGAAATAGACCCGCCAGCACGCGATCGAGCACCTCCGGCTCCAGGGACTCGGCTACGGGGGGCGCCGGGCCGCCGAGCTTTTTGCGCGCGACCCGATACTGGCGCCCCCACGGGTCCCTGTCGAGGCCCTCCAGGACCTCCGCCCACGCCGCCTCTTTGGCACGGCCTATCGCCAGCTCCAACGCCTCCGTCGCTACACGGTAGGCGTCGTAGAGCTGGCGCTCAGCTGCCAACCATTCCGGTGGCAGCTGGTCATCAGTGCGGCCGTGCCGCCGCCTCCTACTCCGCAAGTAGGGCCGCCGCGCTCTTGTGCACTGCACCCGGAGCTCCGCAATTTCGGAGCTCCACCAGTACACTGCGCGGCGGGCGGGGCGGCTGGTGACCCTCGGCATGGCCGTGTCGGCCACGGCCGTAAGCGCATCCCGGAAGTGGACAGCAGCTACATCCACGTCCGGGTGCGCGGGCCCGGCGAGCCACGCCTGGACGATTGCCGCCTCCTCCGCTAGCCCAGCGTCGAGGCGGCTCAATGCCCAGCGTGGTAGGTCAGCGCGTGCGACGCGCTGACGCCCTCCATCCATCCCGTCGGAGGTAGACATCTCGAACCGAATGTACTTGTGGTCCGAGAGTGTCTCCACCTCCGACTCCACCCTCCAGGCCCGGACACGTGCTGCGGCAGACGGTGTGGCGAACGAAAGGTCCACCACGGACCCCCCGTTATGCCGCACGCACGTGTGGACCGACCCCGTGTTGAGTAGGGTCAGTCCGCTGGCGACAGCCCACTCCCTGACTAGCTCCCCCCGAGCGTCAGTTTGTGGGTTGCCCCAGTCTCGGGCCTTGGCATTGAGGTCCCCCATGAGGAGGACCTGCCGGGGCGCTTGCCGACCGACCGCTGCGGCGAGGAGGTCCAGGTATGCCTCCAGGGCCGCAGCGGTCTTGTTTGGGGAGAAGTACGCGCCGACGATCGCGTACTCTCCCCACTTCCCTACCACGTAGCCCGCGCCCCTCTCCTTAACTGTGAGGGGGGCACCACCCGCCTTGGCTACTATGGCGACGGAGTCGTCCAGGTCCCCAGCCCAGTATGGATGGGAGGGGACGTAGTACGGCTCCGCCGCGACCGCCACATCTACCTGCCACTGCGCCATGGTCTGCATGAGCAGATCCTGGGCCCTGGCGCAGTGGTTCAGGTTCGACTGAAGGAAGTTGTGATGTCTGACTAGATTCATTATTCAGACATCACAACTTCCTCTATCGCCTGAGCTGGGCGAATTACGGCAGGGGTGGCGGGGCTGGTCGCTGCCGCCGGGAAGGCCTGGGCTGTGGCCTTTCCCTTCGTCTTCGGGGGGGCGCAGCTGCGTCCCCCCATTACGTGGCCCGAAGGCCGCCCCGTCTCCGCGCATATGGCGCAGCGCGGGACCTTATTCGGGCACGCGGCCGCCTTGTGACCTGTGCTTCCACACCGGAAGCACAGGTCGCCCCTATCCGCCGTCGCTGGGCACTGCGGCCGCGTGTGCCCCAGCCCGAGGCACTTGAAGCAGCGCATCGGGCGCGCCTCAAGTGCCTTGACCCGCACGGAGCTCCACCCTATCATGAGCCTGCCCTTCTGCAGCACCGCCTTTGCGGCTGCCACAGGGCAGGACACGAGCGAAGCTCCCACTCCGCCGGGGCCACGGCGGATTTCGCCGGCCTTTACCAGGCCGACGTCGCAGCCGCCCGCTTTGGCGACTGCCGCCACCACCTTCTCCTTGGTGGCTGCGTCGTCCAGGCCCGTGATGTCCAAGTCTGTGGACTTTTGGGGCCTGGAGACGGTCGCCACCTCCGACAGGACCTCGCGGAGCTTCTCCGCGAGCCTGTCGGCCTTCTCGCTGCTACCGGAGCCAGGGATCTCCATTTTCCTGGCTCCGGTGGCCGTCTGGCGGAACCGCACCAGGTCGATCCCCAGCTCCTGGAGATCAACCTTGTCTTGCGCCGCCTCCATCACTGCGCCGTATGTGACCCCCTTGTCCACGGCAGCAGCTTGGAGGGACACGATGACCACCGCGGACTTAGGGGTCGCTAGTGCCGGCCTCTTCCTCTTCTTCTTAGAGGGCGTAGCAGCGGGGGCACGCACTGCTGGTACAGGCGCAGGGGCGGGAGGGGACGTCTTCCCCTTGCCCTTTCCCTTGCCTCTTCTCACTACCGTCGCCCAAGTATCAGCCTGGGGGACAGGAGCGGATGAGGCAGACGTCGACGGCACTGACGGTGGCAGTGTAGTCGAGGTAGTCGCGGCTGCGCGCTGTTGCAGAGATGCTGGTGCACGCGCCGTCTTTGCTGCCACTTTTTTCTGCCTTGTCGGTGCAGGCGTCGGCACAGTCTGCGCATCCTTCTTCGCGTCAGCCCTAAGAGGCGGACGGACGTTCGGGGCAGGCAGTAGGCGATCCTCCAGCCCCGCAAGACGCGCATTCAGCATGTCCCCGATTGTGCATGTAAGGGAGCGCTTCAGCTCCTCCATAATTTCAGCCCCCTCCATGACAGAGGGGGGCGCAGAACCGGCCACGGTAGTTGCGGCGGCGGTGGCGGTAGCAGCGGCGGCCTCAGACTTGGCTTCTGAAAAGCCCCGACGCAGCGCCTTCACCTCCGACCTGCAGGCCTCGACCTCGAGTCGCAGGCGGGAATTTTCGGCTCGGAGGCGCCGGGTCTCCTCTGCCTCACTCCTGTCAGCGAGAGCGTCCACCACGTCGCGCAGCAACGACGCCGATCTTTTAAGGCGAGCCACGTACTCACCTTTTAGATTGCCTGATTTCCTGGCAACCTCTAAGATGCAGGCCAGTTTCGCGCCAGCCTGCGCTCGCAACTCCTGTGCGTTTAGCGTGCTCACGTCGCCGGCCCTGGCAGCGACCTCGGAATCACTTCCGGTGTCAGTGACAGGGTGGACGACAGCAGCTACGCCTCCCTTCCTCAAACTCCTGCTTCGCAGGACCGCCTCCAACTCGCTATCCGAGGGCACCGGGGAAGGTTTTAAAAACACTTCCCTCGAAGAGCCCGCTTTCGTAGTACTCCCTCTCCCTCTTCGCGCGGTGTTGACCTTCGCAGCAGCCAACACCTCGGTCTCCGTGTCTGAGTCACTCAGCCCAGGCTCGAAGAACGAGGTAGACGGGCGCTTGCGCTGTGTCAACCTCGCCGCAATCTCAGTTTCGGACACCGAGTCCGACATGACAACATTTTCCCCAACGACAGAGTCGATGGGAGAGGCCTCCGGGCAGTTGGCTTTCTTGAGGAACTTCCCCGAAGCGTCCCTCAGAGGTTTCGGCATCCCGAAACACAATAACACAACAAAAAACAAATAACAAAACGACGCAGTTCAACAAACAAATAACAAAACAAAGAAACAAAACATTTCCACTCCCCCGTGGGGGTACCCTTAGGGCAACCACCTCCAAATCAGTGCCACCTTATCGGCGCACCCTTCCTTCACACTCCGACACAAAAATAACAACAATAACAACAGAAAACACGAATTAACAAATTTTGAAATTTTTTGCGTGGAGACACCTTCAACCTAACCTACAACCTTTTTTTTTTTTTTTTTTTTTTTTTTTTTTTTTTTTTTTTTTTTTTTTTTAACGAGGTTAATCCCTTTACGGACTTCCGCCTGTGATATGGGACACAGACGGCTTCTGTCGGAGTCTGTTTAATGGTCTCTTACACCAACCCGACTATAGAATATAGCCGGGCCCCTACCGACTAAACCACCCCGGCGAGCAGACGCAGCCTGTCGGGGAGAGATGGGGAAGTACTTTCCATCCCGCCCCGGCTTAAGGTCCGGTGCCATCAACCGGACCAACGGCAGACGGAGCGGCTTAGCTCAGACCTTTAGCCGCTCCCCGGCACGTAGGGCCATTGAGTCGGTTGGGGGCCCATAAACCCAACCGATGACCCTACTACACGGGTGGGGCGAGGAGGCGATCTGCAAATCGCCTTCTCCTCCCTCCCGTGCGCCGACGTCGGAGAGGATCAGCGAGGGCGTCGACCTCTCTGATCCTCTCCGCGGCCTCCTTCTGCGAAATCACGATTTCGCAGAAAGAGGCCACCGCCTGCCAGGATCTGTCGCTCTCGAGCATGGCCCGTACCACGCTCGGCAACGAGAGATCCTGGCCCACTACCGCTGAAAGCGTGCACCGCTGTGGGACCCACGCGGTGCACGCTTCCAGCGTGTGAAGCGCCGTATCCTCCGGCGCTCCACACTCGTGGCAAGCCGGGGTCGCTTCCCTCCTTGCGATTCGATGCAGGTACCTTCCGAAGCATCCGTGTCCGGAAAGCACCTGCACCAATCTGAAGGAAAGCGACCCGTGTCGCCGCCCTACCCACCTCCCGAGGACCGGGCGGATGGCGTCCACCGTCCCCTGGCCGGGGACGGGTGGTGCCAGGTCCTCCGACCACCGCCTCAACAGGGCGGCCTGCGCCTGCCGTCGCATGCGCGCCACCTCCTCCCACCCTGGGGGCTCCCCGCGCGACTTCCTCGCCGCTACAAAATTGTAGATCTCGGCGAGGATTTCGGCTTGGAGCTCCCAGGGCGGGTCTCCGGCCAGCACGCATGCGGCTGTCCAGGACACCGTCCGGTAACCGCGTATCGCCCTCGTCGCGATGACCCGCTGCGGACGTCGCAGCAGGGCCTTATTGTCGCGACCGAGGGCGTCCGCCCAGACAGGTGCCCCGTACAGGGCCATACTCCGGATTACTCCGGAGTACAGCCGACGACAAGTTGCGCTAGGGCCGCCCACGTTCGGCAGTAGTCGCCCCAGGGCGGCTGCGGCTCCCACGACTTTCGGGGCCAGACTGGCGAAGTGGGCCCCGAAACCCCACCTCCCGTCCAGGACGAGACCCAGATATTTCATCTGGGTCCCGACCCGGACAACGACCCCCTCCAGGACCACATGTGTTCCTGGCGGGGGACCTAACCTACAACCTAACCTAACCTAACCTAACCTAACCTAACCTAACCTAACCTAACCTAACCTAACCTAACCTAACCTAACCTAACCTAACCTAACCTAACCTAACCTAACCTAACCTAACCTAACCTAACCTTTTTTTTTTTTTTTTTTTTTTTTTTTTTTTTTTTTTCCCGGGGAAATCCTTTATGGATACCACCGGCCGGGGGAGGCACGGTGGTTATGTGGGAGTCCCCGCCAGAGTGGCGAGTGTACCCACTAAAACCCCGGGGTGTTCCTCCGTCGTCGGCAAGTGACGGGGGGCACGGTCCCGCTTGCGCACTATCCGCAGCCCCCGTCGACGCCGCTGCCCGCCTTGCGACGGGCCCACCTCGGGGAGGGATTCCTCCCTCACCCCTCGTGCACGATGCCCTCGGGAACACATCGAGGGCATCGCCACCTCGGAGGGCTCATACTTGGGGGGTGCCAGACGCCCCCGCATCTAGCACCCCCGGCCCTCTCAGCGGAGACGGAGTGCGGGTCCGATCAGCCCGCCTCCGTGTCCGCGCTCGCCGAAGCGGGTGAGAGAGAGGATCCCTTTCTCTCTCCCGCTCCGCGGCCTCCCTCTGTGACATCACGGTTTCACAGAAGGAGGCGACCGCCTCCCACGACCTCTCATCACCGACCATCTTGGCTAAGACGACCGGCAAGGAGAGGTCAGTGCCTCCCAGAGCCGCGACCAAAGCTCGGCGCGGCTCGGCTCCTCCCGGACAAGCCTCCAGTGCGTGCTGGGCGGAGTCTTCCGCGTGCCCACACTGGTGGCAGACCGGGGAGACTTCCCTCCTGGCACAACGGTGCAGGTACCTCCCAAAGCAACCATGCCCCGAGAGGACCTGCGACAGCCTATAGGAGAGCCTCCCATGCCTCCGGTTAACCCACTCTCCGAGTATGGGACGGATAGCCTCGAGGAGTCGTCGAGCGCTATCCCCCCTCTGCGTGGGTTCTTCGAGGAGCCTTCCCTCCCACTGTGTGATGGCGGATGCTCTGGCTTCCTCCCGCCAGAGCATCACCTCCCTCGGCGCCAGTCGCTCGTTACGCTCCCGCGCTTCGGCTCTACGCCAGTAGACCGAGGCAAGGACTTCAGCCTCAAGGTCCCACGGAAGCGTCCCGGCGAGGGCGCATGCCACCTCATGAGAGAGTGTGCGGTACCCCCTGCACACTCTCTTCGCCATCACACGTTGTGCTCCGATCAGCAGGGCGGTTGTCTGCCGATCGAGCTGTCCCGCCCATATCGGGGCACCATAGAGCGCCATGGAGCCTACCACCGCGGTATAGAGCCGCCGGCAGCTCCCCTCTCCTCCACCGATGTTCGGGAGGAGGCGGCTCAGCGCTCCGGCCGTCGCCACAATCTTCGGGGACAGCCGTCGCATGTGCGCCCCGAACTTCCATCTCCCGTCAAGGACAACACCCAAGTATTTGAGCGTTGTCCGGACAGGGATGGGGGTACCTCCCACCACTATGGTGGAGCCTGCAGGTGGCGCTCGTCGGGGTCCATGAAAACACATGGCCTCCGACTTATGGAGCGCGACCTCCAGGCCCAGCATTCGGATCCTGGACACGACCGTCGCGACAGCGGCTGTTGCCAGGATCACTGCCTCCCTGTAGCTCTGCCCCCGCGCGGTCACCAGTGTGTCGTCAGCGTAGCAAACTACGTCGACTCCACGAAGGTTACCGCAGCGGAGGACCCAATCGTACCCAATGTTCCACAAGAGTGGTCCGAGGACAGACCCCTGTGGAACACCGCGCGTCATGGGGCTACGTCCCACCCCTTGGGTCGTCGAGTAGACTACCTCTCTATCGGAGAGATAGTCCTCGACGAGCCTCCGCAGGTACCTGGGCACATTGTGGTGCCCCAGGCCCGCGTGTATCGTGCTCCACGGGAGCGTGTTGAATGCGTTGGCGATATCCAACGATGTGGCCAACAACACGCCTCCACTGGAGCACGCCTCCTCGGAAAGGTCGCGGACGCGCGAGATCGCGTCGATCGTCGAGCGACCCCTCCGGAAACCGAACTGGTTGGGCGCCAGGTCCGGTCCGGTCGTCTCGAGGTGCTTGACAAGGCGGGCAGCGACTATTCTCTCGAACAGCTTGCCGGCCTCATCAAGCAGCACGATGGGACGATACCCTACGGGCTCGTCCGCTGGACGACCCTCCTTCCTTATGAGGACGAGGATGCCCCTTCTCCACCGTCTGGGAAATCTGCCAACCCTGAGGCACTTGTCAAAGACACCTCTCAGGGCGGTGCCCAGGTGCTCCAAGGAGAGGGCCCACACGCGGCCCGGTATGCCGTCAGGCCCGGGCGCCGTGTTTTTGGCCCTCATCCTGAGCACTGCAGCACCTAGCTCTCCCTCGGAGATGGGGGCAGGTCCGTCCTCTCCCTCGGCGAGATCGGCCGATAGGGCGGCCACAGCAGTGGGAGGTGTGAAGTCGGTCCCCGGCGCACCGGGGAACAATCCCTCGACCACTCTTTGCAGCACCACCGGTTGGAGCGAGGCCGTGGTGGGGGGACCGCAGGGGCGGAGCTTTTGTCTCGCCCATAAGTACGGTCGACCCCACGGATCGCGCTCAAGCCCTTCCAGCAGTTGCTGCCAAGCCTGCTTCTTGGCCTCCCCTATCGCTATGCGTAGGGCCCTGGAAGCCTCCCTGTAGGCGGCGTACAGAGACTCGGTGTTTTCGGTCTCTTGCCGCCTACGCCTTCTATACCGCTGGTATTGGCGTCTCCTCGTCACGCAGCGTCTCCGAAGTTCGGCGATCTCCTCCGACCACCAGTAGACCTGGCGTCTGGGCTGTGGGGCACGCGAACGCGGCATCGCGGCGTCGCAAATACGCGTAACCGCCTCACACAGCCTGTCCGCCATCGCGTCCGGGTCTACCGGTTCCGGTTCCTGAGGAGCGCCACTCCACGCTTCGACGAGGATCGCCTCCAGCAGTAGTTCGGCATCGAGGCGCTTCAGGGCCCACCGCGGGCCGATCTCGCTCCCTCCTCTTCCTCCTCCTCCTGACACTGCGTCCGTCGGGGACGGGGAGACGCTAAACCGGATGTACCGGTGATCGGATAGCGTCTCCGCGTCCACCAGCACCTGCCAGTCGCGAATGCGGCAGGTGAGGTCTGGGGTGGCAAACGTCAGATCGACGATCGAGCCACCCTGTTGACGGACACAGGTGTTCTCCCTGCCTCGGTTCACGATACAGAGACCCACCTCGGTTGACCACTCCAACACCAGGTCGCCCCGAAGATCCGTCGCCGGGGACCCCCACGCCAGGGATTTGGCATTGAAGTCCCCGAGCACTACAACGGGGCGTGGGCGGGTCTGACCAATGAAGGTCCCCACCTCACCGAGAAGAGTCTCCAGCTCGTGAACCGGCCTGTTGCCGGAGGTGTACACTCCGACGATGACGACTTGGCCCAAACAAGCCGTCACGTATCCCCTGCCCCTCGGGCCACCTTCGAGGGGGGGGGAGCGGGCCGGCGACTGTGTGGTAATCGCCACTAAGCCGTCGAGGTCCCCAACCCAGTCAACCCGGGGTGGGACGGCGTACGGCTCGGCGATCACACCCACGCTGATCAACCGCTCCGCCAAGGATTGAAGGAATAAATCCTGTGCCCGGGCGGAGTGGTTGAGGTTCGCCTGGAGGAAGGTTAAAGCCATTAACCCACCTCCATTTGAGCCACCGGCCCTTTATCGGGGGGAGGCGGCCGCGGCTTGGCCTTGGCCTCAGCCGCAGCGGCCCTTCTCCTGGCCCCTGACTTGGCCGTGGGCTTGGCGCAAGCCTTGCCCCCGGAGAGGTGGTCCGCCGACTTCCCAGCTGCTTCGCAGATGGTGCAGTGGGGAGTGGCGGAGCAATCCCGGGCCTTGTGGGCCTTTTGACCGCAGCGATAACACTCATCGCTACGGTCAACCTCGGACTTACACTGGGCAGCAATGTGGCCCAGCGTAAGGCAACGGAAGCAGCGGCGGGGTCGAGCGTCTAGGACGACGACCCGGGCCGCTACCCAGCCCACCAAAATGCGTCCCCCACTGGCCATGACCCTTTTGGCCGCCAGGGTGGGACAGCGCACGAAGGCGGTCCCCATCCCTCCGGCTCCGCGGCGAATCGTGCCGACTGAGACGGACTGGGTGGGGCAGTCGCCCGCCTTCGCGAGCACCTCTGCCAGCTCCTCCTTAGTGATGGAGTCGTCCAGGCCATTGACCCTCAGGTCACTGGTGGTGACCGGCCTGGAGACTTTCACCTGCTCCTCGCTCCCGAACACCTCCTGGAGCCTTCCGGCCAGAGCGTCTGCCTTGGTGGCATTCTCTGGACCGGCGATCTCCAGAATTCGGGCGCCGGTGGCCGCCGTTCGGATTTTCAACGGCGGCACCCCCAACTCCTTCAGGCTTATACTGGCCTTAGCCCGCTCAAGAACGTTGGCGAACGTCAAGCCTTTCTCCGCCGCCCCTGATTGCAGCGAGATCACTACGGCTGCAGTTTTCGGGGGGCGGAGTTTAGCCGAACGCGCACCGGTGGTCTTCGGTGTTGGAGCGGGCTTCTTCGCCTTCTTTTTCCTGTTTCCCCTCGAGTTGGAGGGAGGAGCAGGTGCTCGAGCAGGAGGAGGAGGAGGAGGTGCGTCCCTCTGCCTCTCCCGACCTCGCCTCGCCACCACATTCCACGGCTCAGACGGTGGAGCCGGGACGGGGGCGGGGACAAAGCGCGGCGCCGGTGTGGGGGCACCCCGTGAGCCACGCGTCTGGGTGGCTGGGGTCCTCGCTGGGGCGCGGGCGGGCGCAGTGCTGCGGCTTGAGGCCACCGCCGGGCGCGACTCGGCCTCCCTGCGCCGATCCGCGGCAAGCGGGGGCCTGACCGTCCTGGCCGGCAGCAGCCTCTCCTCAAAGGCCTCGAGACGTGCGTTCATCATGGTGCCCACTGTCACCACGATTTGCCGCATGGCCTCCTCTGAGAGGGGGGATTGGGCCGAGGTCCTAGCCGGCACCGCAGGGGTCGGGGCGGGAGCCGCTCGGGCCGCCTTCAGCTGTTGCAGCTCACGTCGGAGCTCTTTGAGGTCCGACGAGAGCTGCTTGTTCGCCTCGACGAGGAGGGCCATCTCCTCCGTAATAGTGCGGGCACGTGCCTCCTGGAACGAGGCCTTGATGGTCGCAGCGGCGTCCTTCAAGGCCTTGACACATGTGCCCTTCAAGCGCTTGGACTTGGTGGCCACCGTCAAAACGGTGTCCACCGAGTCCATTACCATGGTCTCCAACTGGGCGGCATCGCAGCTGCCCAGTTGGGGATTATCCGGCATCCGCACCTTCACTTTCTGGAAGGTGGCCCTCCTTTCGAGCTCTTCGTCGAGCGACTGCTCGGCGGCGGCCCGTTTCTCCTCTTGCGCAGCTCGGGGTGATGGGTGCCTCGAGGTGGTGGGCAGGCGCCCTCTCCCACGCTGCGCAGTTGGGACCTTGGGTGACGGTGAGGAGTCACCCTGGTCCTCTTCTTCGTTGGCGCCTCTCTGGCGCTTACGGAGTCGTCTCGCATTGCTGCGAGACGAAACCGTCTCCCAAACCATTGCCTCGGAGTCCGAAGTCTCCGAGGGGCTCTCCTTAGCCGCGCTTTCGTCGCAACGAAAGAGGCGAACTAAGGGAGTTCTCTCCTTTTTATCGGTGTCCGTGGTCTTGCTGTGGTCGTCGTTTGGTGCAGAATCAGATTCCTTTGTTGTTTTGCCAAGGTCGTCGGTACGTGAGCTCCGGCCGGAGCCCACGAGGCGGTTGCTGCCCCCCCCAGATACGATGGGGCTGCCTTCTCGCGAAGGGTGGGCTTTACCCACCTGGGGATTTTTAACAATCGCCGGTTGTTCCATATTTGTTTCCCATTTGAAGGGTGGGGACCCTTTGGTGCCCTAGTGGCCGGGTTCCCCCCGACCATGCATCCTCTTGGCGGGCACCGAACCGTAGGATTCGGAGACGCATAGGGCCCGACAGGGTGGCCGAGTTGACCCTCCCTGCCGCGCATCGCAGGCCTTGCAGGCCCGCCATCCTTCGACCCGAAGGTCCGCTGCGGCATGTTGCCGCCGTCCCAGTTTTGCCCGACAGGGTGGCCGGGTTGACCCTCCCTGCCGCGCCGCCGGCCTTGAAGGCCAGCCATCCACCGACCCGAAGGTCCACTGCGGCATATTGCCGCCGTCCCAGTTTTGCCCGACAGGGTGGCCGAGTTGACCCTCCCTGCCGCGCCGCCGGCCTTGAAGGCCGGCCATCCACCGACCCGAAGGTCCGCTGCGACTCGACGTCGCCACTCCACCTCGTGCCCGACAGGGTGGCCGAGTTGACCCTCCCTGCCGCGCCGCCGGCCTTGCAGGCCGGCCATCCTCCGACCCGAAGGTCCGCTGAGCCCCTCGCCGGACTCCTGGCTTTCCCCCCCTATGGCGGTCCCACCACTCGAACGCCATCTTGCCTCATCCACTTCAACCTATCAACGCTATAGGGCAGAAGTGGAGAGACGTTCCCCACGTCAAGCTCTTCGCCAGCGACCCACTGTCCACTGTTGCCCGGGGTGCACCACGAGGAGGTGGCTTGACCTCGCACCCCAACCTAACCTAACCTAACCTAACCTTTTTTTTTTTTTTTTTTTTTTTTTTTTTTTTTTTTTTTTTTTTTTTTTTTTTTACGTGGGCGAAATGCATTTACGCACTTCCGCCTACCGGGAAGTAGGCGGGGTGTGTCGGGCTCGCTCGAGCATCACCGCTCCCTGGGGGGCCTCATGGCCCCCAACCCTAACTGCACCCACAGCAGCCAGGGTCCACTACCGACTAAAACCCACGGTGTCCATCCTGCCGCTATAACGGAGGGGGCGCGGGGTATTGCATACCGCGCCCCCACCACGGCCGTCCGTTTCCGGACCCCTCCAGGGGGGAGGATGACCCTCCCCCTCGCGACCGTGCCGGGACCAAGAGCACGGCCGCACCACCCCGGGGACCACACAGTGCAAGGAACGCCAGACTTCCCACATCCGACGCTCGTGGTCCCCTGCGATGGGCCAGATGGAGCAGCCCCATCGCCAGCCGCTTCGGCCGCCACCCTCCGACGGCGGCCATATCGGCGCCACAGCAGGAGACGAACTGAATCACTCCCGCCGCAGCGCCTCCTCAGCTGCAGCGCCGTCCCACAGCGCCGCTGCCCCCCTCAGTTGCAGTGCTTTGCAGCACCGCAACCTACCGTCTGATGGACCGCTCCTCGTCGGCTTGGCGAGCAAAGCCTATCGGGAGCAGTCCCGGCCAAAATACTATAAACATACATAAATAAATGGATATAAATAAACTTACATAGATATGAGACACGCGAGGCGCCGGACGATGTCTAGTTACGTCTAATTCAGAGGAATTAGACCAAGAACAGGCAGCACCGCGAGAAGGTAATCGCCAGACTTGCCTTGAGGATCATCACGACCTGCGCTTCCCCCAAGACCGTAACCTCCCTACCCATCACGGGATGAGTAAAGAAGGCCTGGACTTAACCAAAACAAGCAGCGTGAACGCCGCAAGCATAGGCATAGCAACTATTTAATGGATAAACCCAGACCCGCCCTAACCTAACCTTTTTTTTTTTTTTTTTTTTTTTTTTTTTTCCCGGGGAAATCCTTTATGGATACCACCGGCCGGGGGAGGCACGGTGGTTATGTGGGAGTCCCCGCCAGAGTGGCGAGTGTACCCACTAAAACCCCGGGGTGTTCCTCCGTCGTCGGCCAGTGACGGGGGGCACGGTCCCGCTTGCGCACTATCCGCAGCCCCCGTCGACGCCGCTGCCCGCCTTGCGACGGGCCCACCTCGGGGAGGGATTCCTCCCTCACCCCTCGTGCACGATGCCCTCGGGAACACATCGAGGGCATCGCCACCTCGGAGGGCTCATACTTGGGGGGTGCCAGACGCCCCCGCATCTAGCACCCCCGGCCCTCTCAGCGGAGACGGAGTGCGGGTCCGATCAGCCCGCCTCCGTGTCCGCGCTCGCCGAAGCGGGTGAGAGAGAGGATCCCTTTCTCTCTCCCGCTCCGCGGCCTCCCTCTGTGACATCACCGTTTCACAGAAGGAGGCGACCGCCTCCCACGACCTCTCATCACCGACCATCTTGGCTAAGACGACCGGCAAGGAGAGGTCAGTGCCTCCCAGAGCCGCGACCAAAGCTCGGCGCGGCTCGGCTCCTCCCGGACAAGCCTCCAGTGCGTGCTGGGCGGAGTCTTCCGCGTGCCCACACTGGTGGCAGACCGGGGAGACTTCCCTCCTGGCACAACGGTGCAGGTACCTCCCAAAGCAACCATGCCCCGAGAGGACCTGCGACAGCCTATAGGAGAGCCTCCCATGCCTCCGGTTAACCCACTCTCCGAGTATGGGACGGATAGCCTCGAGGAGTCGTCGAGCGCTATCCCCCCTCTGCGTGGGTTCTTCGAGTAGCCTTCCCTCCCACTGTGTGATGGCGGATGCTCTGGCTTCCTCCCGCCAGAGCATCACCTCCCTCGGCGCCAGTCGCTCGTTACGCTCCCGCGCTTCGGCTCTACGCCAGTAGACCGAGGCAAGGACTTCAGCCTCAAGGTCCCACGGAAGCGTCCCGGCGAGGGCGCATGCCACCTCATGAGAGAGTGTGCGGTACCCTCTGCACACTCTCTTCGCCATCACACGTTGTGCTCCGATCAGCAGGGCGGTTGTCTGCCGATCGAGCTGTCCCGCCCATATCGGGGCACCATAGAGCGCCATGGAGCCTACCACCGCGGTATAGAGCCGCCGGCAGCTCCCCTCTCCTCCACCGATGTTCGGGAGGAGGCGGCTCAGCGCTCCGGCCGTCGCCACAATCTTCGGGGACAGCCGTCGCATGTGCGCCCCGAACTTCCATCTCCCGTCAAGGACAACACCCAAGTATTTGAGCGTTGTCCGGACAGGAATGGGGGTACCTCCCACCACTATGGTGGAGCCTGCAGGTGGCGCTCGTCGGGGTCCATGAAAACACATGGCCTCCGACTTATGGAGCGCGACCTCCAGGCCCAGCATCCGGATCCTGGACACGGCCGTCGCGACAGCGGCTGTTGCCAG
This sequence comes from Apeira syringaria, assembly GCA_934044485.1. Taxonomy (NCBI): domain Eukaryota; kingdom Metazoa; phylum Arthropoda; class Insecta; order Lepidoptera; family Geometridae; genus Apeira; species Apeira syringaria. The sequence continues at coordinate 18,722,126 of OW203666.1, read as the reverse complement.
GATCACTGCCTCCCTGTAGCTCTGCCCCCGCGCGGTAACCAGTGTGTCGTCAGCGTAACAAACTACGTCGACTCCACGAAGGTTACCGCAGCGGAGGACCCAATCGTACCCAATGTTCCACAAGAGTGGTCCGAGGACAGACCCCTGTGGAACACCGCGCGTCATGGGGCTACGTCCCACCCCTTGGGTCGTCGAGTAGACTACCTCTCTATCGGAGAGATAGTCCTCGACGAGCCTCCGCAGGTACCTGGGCACATTGTGGTGCCCCAGGCCCGCGTGTATCGTGCTCCACGGGAGCGTGTTGAATGCGTTGGCGATGTCCAACGATGTGGCCAACAACACGCCTCCACTGGAGCACGCCTCCTCGGAAAGGTCGCGGACGCGCGAGATCGCGTCGATCGTCGAGCGACCCCTCCGGAAACCGAACTGGTTGGGCGCCAGGTCCGGTCCGGTCGTCTCGAGGTGCTTGACAAGGCGGGCAGCGACTATTCTCTCGAACAGCTTGCCGGCCTCATCAAGCAGCACGATGGGACGATACCCCACGGGCTCGTCCGCTGGACGACCCTCCTTCCTTATGAGGACGAGGATGCCCCTTCTCCACCGTCTGGGAAATCTGCCAACCCTGAGGCACTTGTCAAAGACACCTCTCAGGGCGGTGCCCAGGTGCTCCAAGGAGAGGGCCCACACGCGGCCCGGTATGCCGTCAGGCCCGGGCGCCGTGTTCTTGGCCCTCATCCTGAGCACTGCAGCACCTAGCTCTCCCTCGGAGATGGGGGCAGGCTCGTCCTCTCCCTCGGCGAGATCGGCCGATAGGGCGGCCACAGCAGTGGGAGGTGTGAAGTCGGTCCCCGGCGCACCGGGGAACAATCCCTCGACCACTCTTTGCAGCACCACCGGTTGGAGCGAGGCCGTGGTGGGGGGACCGCAGGGGCGGAGCTTTTGTCTCGCCCATAAGTACGGTCGACCCCACGGATCGCGCTCAAGCCCTTCCAGCAGTTGCTGCCAAGCCTGCTTCTTGGCCTCCCCTATCGCTATGCGTAGGGCCCTGGAAGCCTCCCTGTAGGCGGCGTACAGAGACTCGGTGTTTTCGGTCTCTTGCCGCCTACGCCTTCTATACCGCTGGTATTGGCGTCTCCTCGTCACGCAGCGTCTCCGAAGTTCGGCGATCTCCTCCGACCACCAGTAGACCTGGCGTCTGGGCTGTGGGGCACGCGAACGCGGCATCGCGGCGTCGCAGATACGCGTAACCGCCTCACACAGCCTGTCCGCCATCGCGTCCGGGTCTACCGGTTCCGGTTCCTGAGGAGCGCCACTCCACGCTTCGACGAGGATCGCCTCCAGCAGTAGTTCGGCATCGAGGCGCTTCAGGGCCCACCGCGGGCCGATCTCGCTCCCTCCTCTTCCTCCTCCTCCTGACACTGCGTCCGTCGGGGACGGGGAGACGCTAAACCGGATGTACCGGTGATCGGATAGCGTCTCCGCGTCCACCAGCACCTGCCAGTCGCGAATGCGGCAGGTGAGGTCTGGGGTGGCAAACGTCAGATCGACGATCGAGCCACCCTGTTGACGGACACAGGTGTTCTCCCTGCCTCGGTTCACGATACAGAGACCCACCTCGGTTGACCACTCCAACACCATGTCGCCCCGAAGATCCGTCGCCGGGGACCCCCACGCCAAGGATTTGGCATTGAAGTCCCCGAGCACGACAACGGGGCGTGGGCGGGTCTGACCAATGAAGGTCCCCACCTCACCGAGAAGAGTCTCCAGCTCGTGAACCGGCCTGTTGCCGGAGGTATACACTCCTACGATGACGACTTGGCCCAAACAAGCCGTCACGTATCCCCTGCCCCTCGGGCCACCCTCGAGGGGGGGGGAGTGGGCCGGCGACTGTGTTGTGATCGCCACTAAGCCGTCGAGGTCCCCAACCCAGTCAACCCGGGGTGGGACGGCGTACGGCTCGGCGATCACTCCAACGCTGATCAACCGCTCCGCCAGGGATTGAAGGAGTAAATCCTGTGCCCGGGCGGAGTGGTTGAGGTTCGCCTGGAGGAAGGTTAATGCCATTAACCCACCTCCATTTGAGCCGCGGGCCCTTTGTCGGGGGGAGGCGGCCGCGGCTTGGCCTTGGCCTCAGCCGCAGTGGCCCTTCTCCTGGCTCCTGACTTGGCCGGGGGCTTGGCGCAAGCCTTGCCCCCGGAGAGGTGGTCCGCCGACTTCCCAGCTGCTTCGCAGATGGTGCAGTGGGGAGTGGCGGAGCAGTCCCGGGCCTTGTGGGCCTTTTGACCGCAGCGATAGCACTCATCGCTGCGGTCAACGTCGGACTTACACTGGGCCGCAATGTGGCCCAGCGTAAGGCAACGGAAGCAGCGGCGGGGTCGAGCGTCTAGGACGACGACCCGGGCCGCTACCCAGCCCACCAAAATACGACCCCCGCTGGCCATCACCCTCTTGGCCGCCACGGTGGGACAGCGCACGAAGGCGGTCCCCATCCCTCCGGCTCCGCGGCGAATCGCGCCGACTGAGACGGACTGGGTGGGGCAGTCGCCCGCCTTCGCGAGCACCTCTGTTAACTCCTCCGGCGTGATGGAGTCATCCAGGCCATTGACCCTCAGGTCACTGGTGGTGACCGGCCTGGTGACTCGTACCTGCTCCTCGCTCCCGAACACCTCCTGGAGCCTTCCGGCCAGAGCGTCTGCCTTGGTGGCATTCTCTGGACCGGCGATCTCCAGAATTCGGGCCCCGGTGGCCGCCGTTCGGATTTTCAACGGCGGCACCCCCAACTCCTTCAGGTTTATGTTGGCCTTAGCCCGCTCAAGGACGTTGGCGAACGTCAAGCCTTTCTCCGCCGCCCCTGATTGCAGCGAGATCACCACGGCTGCAGTTTTCGGGGGGCGGAGCTGAGCCAAACGCGCACCAGTGGCCTTTGGTGTTGGAGCGGGCTTCTTCGCCTTCTTCTTCCTTTTCCCCCTCGAGTTGGAGGTAGGAGCAGGTGCTCGAGCAGGAGGAGGAGGAGCGTCCCTCTGTCTCTCCCGACCTCGCCTCGCCACCACATTCCACGGCTCAGATGGTGGAGCCGGAATGGGGGCGGGGATAAAGCGCGGCGCCGGTGTGGGAGCACCCCGTGAGCCACGCGTCTGGGTGGCTGGGGTCCTCGCTGGGGCGCGGGCGGGCGCAGTGCTTCGGCTTGTGGCCGCCGCCGGGCGCAACTCAGCCTCCCTACGCCGATCCGCGGCAAGTGGGGGCCTGACTGTCCTGGCCGGCAGCAGCCTATCCTCGAGGCCCTTGATGCGTGCGTTGAACATGGTACCCACTGTCACCATGATCTGCCGCATAGCCTCCTCTGAGAGGGGGGATTGGGCCGAGGTCCTAGCCGGCACCGCAGGGGTCGGGGCGGGAGGCGTTCGGGCCGCCTTCAGCTGCTGCAGCTCACGTCGGAGCTCTTTGAGGTCCGACGAGAGCTGCTTGTTCGCCTCGACGAGGAGGGCCATCTCCTCCGTAATAGTGCGGGCACGTGCCTCCTGGAACGAGGCCTTGATGGTCGCAGCGGCGTCCTTCAAGGCCTTGACACATGTGCCCTTCAAGCGCTTGGACTTGGTGGCCACCGTCAAAACGGTGTCCACCGAGTCCATTACCATGGTCTCCAACTGGGCGGCATCGCAGCTGCCCAGTTGGGGATCATCCGGCATCCGCACCTTCACTTTCTGGAAGGTGGCCCTCCTTTCCAGCTCTTCGTCGAGCGACTGCTCGGCGGCGGCCCGTTTCTCCTCTTGCGCAGCTCGGGGTGATGGGTGCCTCGAGGTGGTGGGCAGGCGCCCTCTCCCACGCTGCGCAGTTGGGACCTTGGGTGACGGTGAGGAGTCACCCTGGTCCTCTTCTTCGTTGGCGCCTCTCTGGCGCTTACGGAGTCGTCTCGCATTGCTGCGAGACGAAACCGTCTCCCATACCATGGCCTCGGAGTCCGAAGTCTCCGAGGGGCTCTCCTTAGCCGCGCTTTCGTCGCAACGAAAGAGGCGAACTAAGGGAGTTCTCTCCTTCCTCGTATCGGTGTCCGTGGTCTTGCTGTTGTCGTCGTGTTGTGCGGGTTCAAGTTCCGTTGTCGTTGAGCCAGGTTCGTTGGTACGTGAGCTCCGGCCGGAGCCCACGAGGCGGTTGCTGCCCCCCCCAGATACGATGGGGCTGCCTTCTCTCGAAGGGTGGGACTTACCCACCTGGGGATTATTAACAATCGCCTTATTATGATCCATGATTTTGTTCCCTTTGAAGGGTGGGGACCCTTTGGTGCCCTAGTGGCCGGGTTCCCCCCGACCATGCATCCTCTTGGCGGGCACCGAACCGTAGGATTCGGAGACGCATTGGGCCCGACAGGGTGGCCGAGTTGACCCTCCCTGCCGCGCATCGCAGGCCTTGCAGGCCCGCCATCCTTCGACCCGAAGGTCCGCTGCGGCATGTTGCCGCCGTCCCAGTTTTGCCCGACAGGGTGGCCGGGTTGACCCTCCCTGCCGCGCCGCCGGCCTTGAAGGCCAGCCATCCACCGACCCGAAGGTCCACTGCGGCATATTGCCGCCGTCCCAGTTTTGCCCGACAGGGTGGCCGGGTTGACCCTCCCTGCCGCGCCGCCGGCCTTGAAGGCCGGCCATCCACCGACCCGAAGGTCCGCTGCGGCATGTTGCCGCCGTCCCAGTTTTGCCCGACAGGGTGGCCGGGTTGACCCTCCCTGCCGCGCCGCCGGCCTTGAAGGCCAGCCATCCGCCGACCCGAAGGTCCACTGCGACTCGACGTCGCCACTCCACCTCGTGCCCGACAGGGTGGCCGAGTTGACCCTCCCTGCCGCGCCGCCGGCCTTGCAGGCCGGCCATCCTCCGACCCGAAGGTCCGCTGAGCCCCTCGCCGGACTCCTGGCTTTCCCCCCCTATGGCGGTCCCACCACTCGAACGCCATCTTGCCTCATCCACTTCAACCTATCAACGCTATAGGGCAGAAGTGGAGAGACGTCCCCCACGTCAAGCTCTTCGCCAGCGACCCACTGTCCACTGTTGCCCGGGGTGCACCACGAGGAGGTGGCTTGACCTCGCACCCCGCCCTAACCTAACCTAACCTAACCTAACCTTTTTTTTTTTTTTTTTTTTTACGAGGTTAATCCCTTTACGGACTTCCGCCTGTGATATGGGACACAGACGGCTTCTGTCGGAGTCTGTTTAATGGTCTCTTACACCAACCCGACTATAGAATATAGCCGGGCCCCTACCGACTAAACCACCCCGGCGAGCAGACGCAGCCTGTCGGGGAGAGATGGGGAAGTACTTTCCATCCCGCCCCGGCTTAAGGTCCGGTGCCATCAACCGGACCAACGGCAGACGGAGCGGCTTAGCTCAGACCTTCGCTACAAAATTGTAGATCTCGGCGAGGATTTCGGCTTGGAGCTCCCAGGGCGGGTCTCCGGCCAGCACGCATGCGGCTGTCCAGGACACCGTCCGGTAACCGCGTATCGCCCTCGTCGCGATGACCCGCTGCGGACGTCGCAGCAGGGCCTTATTGTCGCGACCGAGGGCGTCCGCCCAGACAGGTGCCCCGTACAGGGCCATACTCCGGATTACTCCGGAGTACAGCCGACGACAAGTTGCGCTAGGGCCGCCCACGTTCGGCAGTAGTCGCCCCAGGGCGGCTGCGGCTCCCACGACTTTCGGGGCCAGACTGGCGAAGTGGGCCCCGAAACCCCACCTCCCGTCCAGGACGAGACCCAGATATTTCATCTGGGTCCCGACCCGGACAACGACCCCCTCCAGGACCACATGTGTTCCTGGCGGGGGTCGCCCCCGAGGCCCGTGGAACAACAGGGCCTCGGTCTTGGGGAGAGCGACGCGTAACCCCAGGGCACGGATGCGGTCGACCACGAGGGATGTTCCCACCGTGGCCAAGTGCACCGTCTCCCTGAGGTCCCTCCCCTTGGCCACGACCAGGGTATCGTCCGCGTAGCACGCCACCCGCACACTGGCGGGAAGCGTGCCACGCAACACCCAGTCGTAGCCAATGTTCCACAGGATTGGTCCTAAGACGGACCCCTGTGGAACCCCGCAGGAGACGCGACGGTGCCTCACTCCGTCGCGTCCTACCACCAGGACCTCGCGGTCCCGGAGGTAGTCGGCCAACAGCCTCCGCAAATACAGGGGCACTCCGTGATAGCGGAGTGCCTCCTGTATGGTCCCATGCGGGAGGCTGTTAAAGGCGTTGGCAATGTCGAGAGACACTGCCAACGCCCTGTTCCCCTCTGCGACCGCCTCCTGCGTCCACCCCTTGAGCCAGAGCAGGGCGTCCACCGTTGAACGCCCCTCTCTGAACCCGTACTGGGCCTCCGACAAGTCGGGCCCAGTCCCCCTCAGGTGCCGGATGACACGGGAAGCGACCACCCTCTCCAACAGCTTTCCCGTGTCATCCAGCAGCACAATCGGCCTGTATGCGGAAGGAGAGTCTGTATCTCGACCCTCCTTCCGCAACAGGCACACCCGTCCCACCTTCCAAGGCTTCGGGAACCGTCCGGACGTGAGGCACGCGTCGAACAGTTCCCGAAGCCTTCCACCCAACGCGACGCAGCTAATGGCCAAGACCCGGCCCGGTATTCCGTCCGGGCCGGGAGCCGTCCTCTTGCGAAGACGGCTCACCGCTACCTCCATCTCCGCCTCTGTGACAGGCGGGATGGAGGCTGGCGCCAGCTCCTCAGCATCTGCTGGCGCCATCGTCGGAGGCGCGTGCTGGGGGTCCGCGTCGGGAAATAGACCCGCCAGCACGCGATCAAGGACCTCCGGCTCCAGGGACTCGGCCACGGGGGGCGCCGGGCCGCCGAGCTTTTTTCGCGCGACCCGATACTGGCGCCCCCACGGGTCCCTGTCGAGGCCCTCCAGGACCTCCGCCCAAGCCGCCTCTTTGGCACGGCCTACCGCCAGCTGCAGCGCATCCATTGCGTTACGGTACGCTTCGTGCAGCCGGCGTTCCTCTGCCAGCACCTCGGCTGGCAGCTGTTCGTCGGTGCGGCCGTGCCTCCGCCTCCTGCATCTCAGGTAGGGCCGCCGCGTCCGCGTGCACTGCACTCGGAGCTCTGCTATCTCAGAGCTCCACCAGTACACGTCGCGGCGGCCGGTGCGGTGGCGGGCCCGCGGCATAGCCGTGTCGCACACTGCCGTTAACGCATCCCGGAAGTGACTCGCTGCGACGTCAACTTCCGGGGGCGCGGGCCCTGCGAGCCACGCTTGGACGATTGCCGCCTCCTTCGCTAGCCCAGCGTCGAGGCGGCTCAATGCCCAGCGCGGCAGGTCAGCGCTTACGTTGCGCTGACGCCCTCCAACCAACCCGTCGGAGGTGGACATCTCGAACCGGATATACTTATGGTCCGAGTATGTCTCTACCTCCGACTCGACCCTCCAGGCCCGGACACGTGCTGCGGCAGTCGGTGTGGCAAACGAGAGGTCCACCACGGACCCCCCGTTGTGCCGCACGCACGTGTGGACCGAACCCCTGTTGAGGAGGTCCAGTCCGCTGGCGACAGCCCACTCCCTGACAAGCTCACCGCGAGCGTCAGTTTGTGGGTTGCCCCAGTCTCGGGCCTTGGCATTGAGGTCCCCCATAAGGAGGACCTGCCGGGGCGCCTGACGTCCGACCGCTGCGGTGAGGAGATCCAGGAATATCTCCATGGCCGCAACGGTCGTGTTGGGGGAGAAATACGCACCGACGACTGCGTACTCTCCCCACTTTGCCACAACAAAGCCGGACCCTCTCTCCACGACTGAGAGGGGGAATCCGCCGGCTTTTGCAATTACGGCGACGGAGCCATCCAAGTCCCCAGCCCAGTGTGGTTGGGAAGGGACATAATATGGCTCCGCCGCGACTGCCACGTCAATTTGCCACTGCGCCATGGACTGCATCAGCAGGTCCTGTGCCGTGGCGCAGTGGTTCAGGTTCGTCTGAAGGAAGTTGTGATGTCTGACTGGATTCATTATTCAGACATCACAACTTCCTCTATCGCCTGAGCTGGGCGAGTTACGGCAGAGGTGGCGGGGCACGTCGCTGCCGCCGGGAAGGCCTGGGCTGTGGCCTTTCCCTTCGTCTTCGGGGGGGCGCAGCTGCGTCCCCCCATTACGTGGCCCGAAGGCCGCCCCGTCTCCGCGCATATTGCGCAGCGCGGGGCTTTACTCGGGCACGCGGCCGCCTTGTGACCTGTGCTTCCACACCTAAAGCACAGGTCGCCCCTATCCGCCGTCGCAGGGCACTGAGGCCGCGTGTGCCCCAGCCCGAGGCACTTGAAGCAGCGCATCGGGCGCGCCTCAAGTGCCTTCACCCGCACGGAGCTCCACCCTATCATGAGCCTGCCCTTTTGCAGCACCGCCTTTGCGGCTGCTACAGGGCAGGACACGAGCGAAGCTCCCACTCCGCCGGGGCCACGGCGGATTTCTCCGGCCTTTACCAGGCCGGCGTCGCAGCCGCCTGCTTTGGCGACTGCCGCCACCACCTTCTCCTTGGTGGCTGCATCGTCCAGGCCCGTGATGTCCAAGTCTGTGGACTTTTGGGGCCTGGAGACGGTCGCCACCTCCGACAGGACCTCACGGAGCTTCTCCGCGAGCCTGTCGGCCTTCTCGCTGCTACCGGAGCCAGGGATCTCCATTTTCCTGGCTCCGGTGGCCGTCTGGCGGAATCGCAGTTGGTCGATCCCCAGTTCCTGGAGATCGACCTTTTCTTGCGCCGCCTCCATCACTGCGCCGTATGTGACCCCCCTGTCCACGGCTGCAGTTTGGAGGGACAAGACGACCACCGCGGACTTAGGGGTCGCTAGTGCCGGCCTCTTTCTCTTTTTGCCCGACGTTGCAGCGGGGGCACGCGCTGCTTTGGCAGGCACCGGAGCAGGGGTGGCAGGGGACTTCTTCCCCTTGCCCTTTCCCTTGCCTTTTTTCACTACTGTCGCCCAGGTATCAGCCTGGGGGACAGCAGCGGAAGGGGCAGCCGCCGTAGGGACTGCCGATGGCAGTGCCGTGGACGTCGTTGCGACTGCGCTCGGCTGCACAGAAGCCGGCGCACGTGCCGTCTTTGCTGCCGTCTTTGCTGCCGTCTTTAGCGCAGCCTTACGGGCAGTCTGGCTAGACGACAGCTTTGTCGGCGCAGGCGTTGGCGTGTTCGACGCAGCTCTCCTCACGTCAGCCCTAAGAGGCGGGCGGACACTCGGGGCGGGCAGAAGGCGCTCTTCTATTCCCGCGAAGCGGGCGTTTATGATGTCACCAATGGTGGTGATGACCGAGCGCTTTAACTCCTCCACAATATCCGCACCCTCCATGACAGTGGGGGGCGCAGAGCTGGCAGCGGCAGTGACTGCGGCGGTGGCTTTAGCTGCCTCCGTTTTGGCTTCTGTGAAGCCGCGCCGCAGCGCTTTCACTTCGGCCTTAGACGCATCCACTTCTAAGCGAAGGCGAGAGTTCTCCGCTCTCAGTCGACGCGTTTCCTCCGCCTCGCTCCTGCTGGCTAGCAGGTCAACGACGTCCCGCAACACTGACGCTGACCGCTTTAGTCGGCCAACGTACTCGCCCTTCAGGTTTCCGGATTTCCGGGCCACTTCCAAAATGCAGGCGAGTGTTGCGCCTGCCTGTGCCCGCAGCTCCTGCGCGTTGAAAACGCTAAGGTCGTCGGCCCCGGCAGCGACCTCGGAATCAGTTCCGGTGTCGGTGGTGACAGGGTCGACGACAGCTGCACCTTTCTTCTTTTTCAAATTGCGCTTGCGCAGGACCTCCTCTAGTTCCGAGTCGGAAGCCACCGGGGCCGGCTTCAGGAACTCCAATCTGGAAGGCCCCGCTTTCGCTGTCTTTCCTCTACCTCTGCGCGCGGTACTGATCTTCGCTGCAGTTGTCGCCTCGGTCTCCGTGTCTGACTCTGAATGGCCAGGCACTGAGAGCGAGGAGGACGGCCGCTTACGAGAGCTCAGAAGCTCCTCAAACTCCATATCTGACTCAATGTCAGAGAACATATTTTCCACTAAAGCGGGAGTAGCCTCCGAGGAGGAGTGGCCCTGAGAAGGGCCTTTTGGTTGGCCCTGAGAAGGGCCTTTTGGTTGGCCCTGAGAAGGGCCTTTTGGTTGGCCCTGAGAAGGGCCTTTGGGTTGGCCCTGAGAAGGGCCTTTGGGTTGGCCCTGAGAAGGGCCTTTTGAACCTAACCTAACCTAACCTAACCTAACCTAACCTAACCTAACCTAACCTAACCTTTTTTTTTTTTTTTTTTTTTTTTGACCCGGGGAAATCCTTTATGGATACCACCGGCCGGGGGAGGCACGGTGGTTATGTGGGAGTCCCCGCCAGAGTGGCGAGTGTACCCACTAAAACCCCGGGGTGTTCCTCCGTCGTCGGCAAGTGACGGGGGGCACGGTCCCGCTTGCGCACTATCCGCAGCCCCCGTCGACGCCGCTGCCCGCCTTGCGACGGGCCCACCTCGGGGAGGGATTCCTCCCTCACCCCTCGTGCACGATGCCCTCGGGAACACATCGAGGGCATCGCCACCTCGGAGGGCTCATACTTGGGGGGTGCCAGACGCCCCCGCATCTAGCACCCCCGGCCCTCTCAGCGGAGACGGAGTGCGGGTCCGATCAGCCCGCCTCCGTGTCCGCGCTCGCCGAAGCGGGTGAGAAAGTGGGTCCCTTTCTCTCTCCCGCTCCGCGGCCTCCCTCTGTGACATTACCGTTTCACAGAAGGAGGCGACCGCCTCCCACGACCTCTCATCACCGACCATCTTGGCTAAGACGACCGGCAAGGAGAGGTCAGTGCCTCCCAGAGCCGCGACCAAAGCTCGGCGCGGCTCGGCTCCTCCCGGACAAGCCTCCAGTGCGTGCTGGGCGGAGTCTTCCGCGTGCCCACACTGGTGGCAGACCGGGGAGACTTCCCTCCTGGCACAACGGTGCAGGTACCTCCCAAAGCAACCATGCCCCGAGAGGACCTGCGACAGCCTATAGGAGAGCCTCCCATGCCTCCGGTTAACCCACTCTCCGAGTATGGGACGGATAGCCTCGAGGAGTCGTCGAGCGCTATCCCCCCTCTGCGTGGGTTCTTCGAGGAGCCTTCCCTCCCACTGTGTGATGGCGGATGCTCTGGCTTCCTCCCGCCAGAGCATCACCTCCCTCGGCGCCAGTCGCTCGTTACGCTCCCGCGCTTCGGCTCTACGCCAGTAGACCGAGGCAAGGACTTCAGCCTCAAGGTCCCACGGAAGCGTCCCGGCGAGGGCGCATGCCACCTCATGAGAGAGTGTGCGGTACCCCCTGCACACTCTCTTCGCCATCACACGTTGAGCTCCGATCAGCAGGGCGGTTGTCTGCCGATCGAGCTGTCCCGCCCATATCGGGGCACCATAGAGCGCCATGGAGCCTACCACCGCGGTATACAGCCGCCGGCAGCTCCCCTCTCCTCCACCGATATTCGGGAGGAGGCGGCTCAGCGCTCCGGCCGTCGCCACAATCTTCGGGGACAGCCGTCGCATGTGCGCCCCGAACTTCCACCTCCCGTCAAGGACAACACCCAAGTATTTGAGCGTTGTCCGGACAGGAATGGGGGTACCTCCCACCACTATGGTGGAGCCTGCAGGTGGCGCTCGTCGGGGTCCATGAAAACACATGGCCTCCGACTTATGGAGCGCGACCTCCAGGCCCAGCATCCGGATCCTGGACACGGCCGTCGCGACAGCGGCTGTTGCCAGGATCACTGCCTCCCTGTAGCTCTGCCCCCGCGCGGTCACCAGTGTGTCGTCAGCGTAGCAGACTACGTCGACTCCACGAAGGTTACCGCAGCGGAGGACCCAATCGTACCCAATGTTCCACAAGAGTGGTCCGAGGACAGACCCCTGTGGAACACCGCGCGTCATGGGGCTACGTCCCACCCCTTGGGTCGTCGAGTAGACTACCTCTCTATCGGAGAGATAGTCCTCGACGAGCCTCCGCAGGTACCTGGGCACATTGTGGTGCCCCAGGCCCGCGTGTATCGTGCTCCACGGGAGCGTGTTGAATGCGTTGGCGATGTCCAACGATGTGGCCAACAACACGCCTCCACTGGAGCACGCCTCCTCGGAGAGGTCGCGGACGCGCGAGATCGCGTCGATCGTCGAGCGACCCCTCCGGAAACCGAACTGGTTGGGCGCCAGGTCCGGTCCGGTCGTCTCGAGGTGCTTGACAAGGCGGGCAGCGACTATTCTCTCGAACAGCTTGCCGGCCTCATCAAGCAGCACGATGGGACGATACCCCACGGGCTCGTCCGCTGGACGACCCTCCTTCCTTATGAGGACGAGGATGCCCCTTCTCCACCGTCTGGGAAATCTGCCAACCCTGAGGCACTTGTCAAAGACACCTCTCAGGGCGGTGCCCAGGTGCTCCAAGGAGAGGGCCCACACGCGGCCCGGTATGCCGTCAGGCCCGGGCGCCGTGTTCTTGGCCCTCATCCTGAGCACTGCAGCACCTAGCTCTCCCTCGGAGATGGGGGCAGGTTCGTCCTCTCCCTCGGCGAGATCGGCCGATAGGGCGGCCACAGCAGTGGGAGGTGTGAAGTCGGTCCCCGGCGCACCGGGGAACAATCCCTCGACCACTCTTTGCAGCACCACCGGTTGGAGCGAGGCCGTGGTGGGGGGACCGCAGGGGCGGAGCTTTTGTCTCGCCCATAAGTACGGTCGACCCCACGGATCGCGCTCAAGCCCTTCCAGCAGTTGCTGCCAAGCCTGCTTCTTGGCCTCCCCTATCGCTATGCGTAGGGCCCTGGAAGCCTCCCTGTAGGCGGCGTACAGAGACTCGGTGTTTTCGGTCTCTTGCCGCCTACGCCTTCTATACCGCTGGTATTGGCGTCTCCTCGTCACGCAGCGTCTCCGAAGTTCGGCGATCTCCTCCGACCACCAGTAGACCTGGCGTCTGGGCTGTGGGGCACGCGAACGCGGCATCGCGGCGTCGCAGATACGCGTAACCGCCTCACACAGCCTGTCCGCCATCGCGTCCGGGTCTACCGGTTCCGGTTCCTGAGGAGCGCCACTCCACGCTTCGACGAGGATCGCTTCCAGCAGTAGTTCGGCATCGAGGCGCTTCAGGGCCCACCGCGGGCCGATCTCGCTCCCTCCTCTTCCTCCTCCTCCTAACACTGCGTCCGTCGGGGACGGGGAGACGCTAAACCGGATGTACCGGTGATCGGATAGCGTCTCCGCGTCCACCAGCACCTGCCAGTCGCGAATGCGGCAGGTGAGGTCTGGGGTGGCAAACGTCAGATCGACGATCGAGCCACCCTGTTGACGGACACAGGTGTTCTCCCTGCCTCGGTTCACGATACAGAGACCCACCTCGGTTGACCACTCCAACACCATGTCGCCCCGAAGATCCGTCGCCGGGGACCCCCACGCCAAGGATTTGGCATTGAAGTCCCCGAGCACGACAACGGGGCGTGGGCGGGTCTGACCAATGAAGGTCCCCACCTCACCGAGAAGAGTCTCCAGCTCGTGAACCGGCCTGTTGCCGGAGGTGTACACTCCGACGATGACGACTTGGCCCAAACAAGCCGTCACGTATCCCCTGCCCCTCGGGCCACCTTCGAGGGGGGGGGAGCGGGCCGGCGACTGTGTGGTGATCGCCACTAAGCCGTCGAGGTCCCCAACCCAGTCAACCCGGGGTGGGACGGCGTACGGCTCGGCGATCACTCCAACGCTGATCAACCGCTCCGCCAAGGATTGAAGGAATAAATCCTGTGCCCGGGCGGAGTGGTTGAGGTTCGCCTGGAGGAAGGTTAAAGCCATTAACCCACCTCCATTTGAGCCACCGGCCCTTTATCGGGGGGAGGCGGCCGCGGCTTGGCCTTGGCCTCAGCCGCAGCGGCCCTTCTCCTGGCCCCTGACTTGGCCGTGGGCTTGGCGCAAGCCTTGCCCCCGGAGAGGTGGTCCGCCGACTTCCCAGCTGCTTCGCAGATGGTGCAGTGGGGAGTGGCGGAGCAATCCCGGGCCTTGTGGGCCTTTTGACCGCAGCGATAACACTCATCGCTACGGTCAACCTCGGACTTACACTGGGCAGCAATGTGGCCCAGCGTAAGGCAACGGAAGCAGCGGCGGGGTCGAGCGTCTAGGACGACGACCCGGGCCGCTACCCAGCCCACCAAAATGCGTCCCCCACTGGCCATGACCCTTTTGGCCGCCAGGGTGGGACAGCGCACGAAAGCGGTCCCCATGCCTCCGGCTCCGCGGCGAATTGTGCCGACTGAGACGGACTGGATGGGGCAGTCGCCCGCCTTCGCGAGCACCTCTGCCAGCTCCTCCGGCGTGATGGAGTCATCCAGGCCATTGACCCTCAGGTCACTGGTGGTGACCGGCCTGGTGACTCGTACCTGCTCCTCACTCCCGAACACCTCCTGGAGCCTTCCGGCCAGAGCGTCTGCCTTGGTGGCATTCTCTGGACCGGCAATCTCCAGGATTCGGGCCCCGGTGGCCGCCGTTCGGATTTTCAACGGCGGCACCCCCAACTCTTTTAGGCTTATACTGGCCTTAGCCCGCTCAAGAACGTTGGCGAACGTCAAGCCTTTCTCCGCCGCCCCTGATTGCAGCGAGATCACTACGGCTGCAGTTTTCGGGGGGCGGAGCTTAGCCGTACGCGCACCGGTGGTCTTCGGTGTTGGAGCGGGCTTCTTCGCCTTCTTCTTCCTTTTCCCCCTCGAGTTGGAGGTAGGAGCAGGTGCTCGCGCAGGAGGAGGAGGAGCTTCCCTCTGCCTCTCTCTTTCCCGACCTCGCCTCGCCACCACATTCCACGGCTCAGATGGTGGAGCCGGAATGGGGGCGGGGATAAAGCGCGGCGCCGGTGTAGGAGCACCCCGTGAGCCACGCGTCTGGGTGGCTGGGGTCCTCGCTGGGGCGCGGGCGGGCGCAGTGCTTCTGCTTGTGGCCGCCGCCGGACGCGACTCAGCCTCCCTACGCCGATCCGCGGCAAGTGGGGGCCTGACCGTCCTGGCCGGCAGCAGCCTCTCCTCAAGGCCCTCTAAGCGCGCGTTGAGCATGGTGCCCACTGTCACCACGATCTGCCGCATAGACTCCTCTGAGAGGGGGGATTGGGCCGAGGTCCTGGCCGGCACCGCAGGGGTCGGGGCGGGAGCCGCTCGGGCCGCCTTCAGCTGTTGCAGCTCACGTCGGAGCTCTTTGAGGTCCGACGAGAGCTGCTTGTTCGCCTCGACGAGGAGGGCCATCTCCTCCGTAATAGTGCGGGCACGTGCCTCCTGGAACGAGGCCTTGATGGTCGCAGCGGCGTCCTTCAAGGCCTTGACACACGTGCCCTTCAAGCGCTTGGACTTGGTGGCCACCGTCAAAACGGTGTCCACCGAGTCCATTACCATGGTCTCCAACTGGGCGGCATCGCAGCTGCCCAGTTGGGGATTATCCGG
The DNA here is from genome assembly GCA_934044485.1 of Apeira syringaria. Lineage (NCBI taxonomy): Eukaryota > Metazoa > Arthropoda > Insecta > Lepidoptera > Geometridae > Apeira > Apeira syringaria. The sequence goes on along the minus strand of OW203666.1, from coordinate 18,706,728 downwards.
CATTCGCACCTTCACTTTCTGGAAGGTGGCCCTCCTTTCGAGCTCTTCGTCGAGCGACTGCTCGGCGGCGGCCCGTTTCTCCTCTTGCGCGGCGCGGGGTGATGGGTGCCTCGAGGTGGTGGGCAGGCGCCCTCTCCCACGCTGCGCAGTTGGGACCTTGGGTGACGGTGAGGAGTCACCCTGGTCCTCTTCTTCATTGGCGCCTCTTTGGCGCTTCCGGAGTCGTCTCGCATTGCTGCGAGACGAAACCGTCTCCCAAACCATGGCCTCGGAGTCCGAAGTCTCCGAGGGGCTCTCCTTAGCCGCGCTTTCGTCGCAACGAAAGAGGCGAACTAAGGGAGTTCTCTTCTTCGAATCAGTGTCCGTAGTCTTGCTGTGGTCGTCATGTGGTGCAGAATCAGGTTCCTTTGTCGATAAGCCAGGGTTGTCGGTACGTGAGCTCCGGCCGGAGCTCACGAGGCGGTTGCTGCCCCCCCCAGATACGATGGGGCTGCCTTCTCGCGAAGGGTGGGCTTTACCCACCTGGGGATTTTTTACAATCGCCTGTGTTTCCATTGTTTTCCTTTTAAGGGTGAGGTCCCTTTTTGGTGCCCTAGCGGCCGGGTTCCCCCCGACCATGCATCCTTTTGGCGGGCACCGAACCGTAGGATTCGGAGACGCATTGGGCCCGACAGGGTAGCCGAGTTGACCCTCCCTGCCGCGCATCGCAGGCCTTGCAGGCCCGCCATCCTTCGACCCGAAGGTCCGCTGCGGCATGTTGCCGCCGTCCCAGTTTTGCCCGACAGGGTGGCCGGGTTGACCCTCCCTGCCGCGCCGCCGGCCTTGAAGGCCGGCCATCCACCGACCCGAAGGTCCGCTGCGGCATATTGCCGCCGTCCCAGTTTTGCCCGACAGGGTGGCCGAGTTGACCCTCCCTGCCGCGCCGCCGGCCTTGAAGGCCGGCCATCCACCGACCCGAAGGTCCGCTGCGACTCGACGTCGCCACTCCACCTCGTGCCCGACAGGGTGGCCGAGTTGACCCTCCCTGCCGCGCCGCCGGCCTTGCAGGCCGGCCATCCTCCGACCCGAAGGTCCGCTGAGCCCCTCGCCGGACTCCTGGCATCCCTCCTATGACGCTCCTCACCAACCGCGCCATCTTGCCTCATCCACTTCAACCTATCAACGCTATAGGGCAGAAGTGGAGAGACGTACCCCACGTCAAGCTCTTCGCCAGCGACCCACTGTCCACTGTTGCCCGGGGTGCACCACGAGGAGGTGGCTTGACCTCGCACCCCAACCTAACCTTTTTTTTTTTTTTTTTTTTTTTTTTTTTTTTTTTTTTTAACGAGGTTAATCCCTTTACGGACTTCCGCCTGTGATATGGGACACAGACGGCTTCTGTCGGAGTCTGTTTAATGGACTCTTACCAACCCGACTATAGAATATAGCCGGGCCCCTACCGACTAAACCACCCCGGCGAGCAGACGCAGCCTGTCGGGGAGAGATGGGGAAGTACTTTCCATCCCGCCCCGGCTTAAGGTCCGGTGCCATCAACCGGACCAACGGCAGACGGAGCGGCTTAGCTCAGACCTTCAGCCGCTCCCCGGCACGTAGGGCCATTGAGTCGGTTGGGGGCCCATAAACCCAACCGATGACCCTACTACACGGGTGGGGCGAGGAGGCGATCTGCAAATCGCCTTCTCCTCCCTCCCGTGCGCCGACGTCGGAGAGGATCAGCGAGGGCGTCGACCTCTCTGATCCTCTCCGCGGCCTCCTTCTGCGAAATCACGATTTCGCAGAAAGAGGCCACCGCCTGCCAGGATCTGTCGCTCTCGAGCATGGCCCGTACCACGCTCGGCAACGAGAGATCCTGGCCCACTACCGCTGAAAGCGTGCACCGCTGTGGGACCCACGCGGTGCACGCTTCCAGCGTGTGAAGCGCCGTATCCTCCGGCGCTCCACACTCGTGGCAAGCCGGGGTCGCTTCCCTCCTTGCGATTCGATGCAGGTACCTTCCGAAGCATCCGTGTCCGGAAAGCACCTGCACCAATCTGAAGGAAAGCGACCCGTGTCGCCGCCCTACCCACCTCCCGAGGACCGGGCGGATGGCGTCCACCGTCCCCTGGCCGGGGACGGGTGGTGCCAGGTCCTCCGACCACCGCCTCAACAGGGCGGCCTGCGCCTGCCGTCGCATGCGCGCCACCTCCTCCCACCCTGGGGGCTCCCCGCGCGACTTCCTCGCCGCCACAAAATTGTAGATCTCGGCGAGGATTTCGGCTTGGAGCTCCCAGGGCGGGTCTCCGGCCAGCACGCATGCGGCTGTCCAGGACACCGTCCGGTAACCGCGTATCGCCCTCGTCGCGATGACCCGCTGCGGACGTCGCAGCAGGGCCTTATTGTCGCGACCGAGGGCGTCCGCCCAGACAGGTGCCCCGTACAGGGCCATACTCCGGATTACTCCGGAGTACAGCCGACGGCAAGTTGCGCTAGGGCCGCCCACGTTCGGCAGTAGTCGCCCCAGGGCGGCTGCGGCTCCCACGACTTTCGGGGCCAGACTGGCGAAGTGGGCCCCGAAACCCCACCTCCCGTCCAGGACGAGACCCAGATATTTCATCTGGGTCCCGACCCGGACAACGACCCCCTCCAGGACCACATGTGTTCCTGGCGGGGGTCGCCCCCGAGGCCCGTGGAACAACAGGGCCTCGGTCTTGGGGAGAGCGACGCGTAACCCCAGGGCACGGATGCGGTCGACCACGAGGGATGTTCCCACCGTGGCCAAGCGCACCGTCTCCCTGAGGTCCCTCCCCTTGGCCACGACCAGGGTATCGTCCGCGTAGCACGCCACCCGCACACTGGCGGGAAGCGTGCCACGCAACACCCAGTCGTAGCCAATGTTCCACAGGATTGGTCCTAAGACGGACCCCTGTGGAACCCCGCAGGAGACGCGACGGTGCCTCACTCCGTCGCGTCCTACCACCAGGACCTCGCGGTCCCGGAGGTAGTCGGCCAACAGCCTCCGCAAATACAGGGGCACTCCGTGATAGCGGAGTGCCTCCTGTATGGTCCCATGCGGGAGGCTGTTAAAGGCGTTGGCAATGTCGAGAGACACTGCCAACGCCCTGTTCCCCTCTGCGACCGCCTCCTGCGTCCACCCCTTGAGCCAGAGCAGGGCGTCCACCGTTGAACGCCCCGCTCTGAACCCGTACTGGGCCTCCGACAGGTCGGGCCCAGTCCCCCTCAGGTGCCGGACGACACGGGAAGCGACCACCCTCTCCAACAGCTTTCCCGTGTCGTCCAGCAGCACAATCGGCCTGTATGCGGAAGGAGAGTCTGCATCTCGACCCTCCTTCCGCAACAGGCACACCCGACCCACTTTCCAAGGCTTCGGGAACCGTCCGGACGTGAGGCACGCGTCGAACAGTTCCCGAAGCCTTCCACCCAAAGCAACGCAGCTAATGGCCAAGACCCGGCCCGGTATTCCGTCCGGGCCGGGAGCCGTCCTCTTGCGAAGACGGCTCACCGCTACCTCCATCTCCGCCTCTGTGACAGGCGGGATGGAGGCTGGCGCCAGCTCCTCGACAACTGCTGGCGCCATCGTCGGAGGCGCGTGCTGGGGGTCCGCGTCGGGAAATAGACCCGCCAGCACGCGATCGAGCACCTCCGGCTCCAGGGACTCGGCCACGGGGGGCGCCGGGCCGCCGAGCTTTTTGCGCGCGACCCGATACTGACGCCCCCACGGGTCCCTGTCGAGGCCCTCCAGGACCTCCGCCCACGCCGCCTCTTTGGCACGGCCTATCGCCAGCTCCAACGCCTCCGTCGCTACACGGTAGGCGTCGTAGAGCTGGCGCTCAGCTGCCAACCATTCCGGTGGCAGCTGGTCATCAGTGCGGCCGTGCCGCCGCCTCCTACTCCGCAAGTAGGGCCGCCGCGCTCTTGTGCACTGCACCCGGAGCTCCGCAATTTCGGAGCTCCACCAGTACACTGCGCGGCGGGCGGGGCGGCTGGTGACCCTCGGCATGGCCGTGTCGGCCACGGCCGTAAGCGCATCCCGGAAGTGGACAGCAGCTACATCCACGTCCGGGTGCGCGGGCCCGGCGAGCCACGCCTGGACGATTGCCGCCTCCTCCGCTAGCCCAGCGTCGAGGCGGCTCAATGCCCAGCGTGGTAGGTCAGCGCGTGCGACGCGCTGACGCCCTCCATCCATCCCGTCGGAGGTAGACATCTCGAACCGTATGTACTTGTGGTCCGAGAGTGTCTCCACCTCCGACTCCACCCTCCAGGCCCGGACACGTGCTGCGGCAGACGGTGTGGCGAACGAAAGGTCCACCACGGACCCTCCGTTATGCCGCACGCACGTGTGGACCGACCCCGTGTTGAGTAGGGTCAGTCCGCTGGCGACAGCCCACTCCCTGACTAGCTCACCCCGAGCGTCAGTTTGTGGGTTGCCCCAGTCTCGGGCCTTGGCATTGAGGTCCCCCATGAGGAGGACCTGCCGGGGCGCTTGCCGACCGACCGCTGCGGCGAGGAGGTCCAGGTATGCCTCCAGGGCCGCAGCGGTCTTGTTTGGGGAGAAGTACGCGCCGACGATCGCGTACTCTCCCCACTTCCCTACCACGTAGCCCGCGCCCCTCTCTTTAACTGTGAGGGGGGCACCACCCGCCTTGGCTACTATGGCGACGGAGTCGTCCAGGTCCCCAGCCCAGTATGGATGGGAGGGGACGTAGTACGGCTCCGCCGCGACCGCCACATCTACCTGCCACTGCGCCATGGTCTGCATGAGCAGATCCTGGGCCCTGGCGCAGTGGTTCAGGTTCGACTGAAGGAAGTTGTGATGTCTGACTAGATTCATTATTCAGACATCACAACTTCCTCTATCGCCTGAGCTGGGCGAATTACGGCAGGGGTGGCGGGGCTGGTCGCTGCCGCCGGGAAGGCCTGGGCTGTGGCCTTTCCCTTCGTCTTCGGGGGGGCGCAGTTGCGTCCCCCCATTACGTGGCCCGAAGGCCGCCCCGTCTCCGCGCATATGGCGCAGCGCGGGACCTTATTCGGGCACGCGGCCGCCTTGTGACCTGTGCTTCCACACCGGAAGCACAGGTCGCCCCTATCCGCCGTCGCTGGGCACTGCGGCCGCGTGTGCCCCAGCCCGAGGCACTTGAAGCAGCGCATCGGGCGCGCCTCAAGTGCCTTGACCCGCACGGAGCTCCACCCTATCATGAGCCTGCCCTTTTGCAGCACCGCCTTTGCGGCTGCCACAGGGCAGGACACGAGCGAAGCTCCCACTCCGCCGGGGCCACGGCGGATTTCGCCGGCCTTTACCAGGCCGACGTCACAGCCGCCCGCTTTGGCGACTGCCGCCACCACCTTCTCCTTGGTGGCTGCGTCGTCCAGGCCCGTGATGTCCAAGTCTGTGGACTTTTGGGGCCTGGAGACGGTCGCCACTTCCGACAGGACCTCGCGGAGCTTCTCCGCGAGCCTGTCGGCCTTCTCGCTGCTACCGGAGCCAGGGATCTCCATTTTCCTAGCTCCGGTGGCCGTCTGGCGGAATCGCAGCTGGTCGATCCCCAGTTCCTGGAGATCGACCTTCTCTTGTGCCGCCTCCATCACTGCGCCGTATGTGACCCCCCTGTCCACGGCTGCAGTTTGGAGGGACACTACGACCACCGCGGACTTAGGGGTCGCTAGTGCCGGCCTCTTCTTCTTTTTCCCCGGCGTTGCGGCGGGGGCACGCGCTGCTGGTGCAGGCGCAGGGGCGGGAGGGGACGTCTTCCCCTTGCCCTTTCCCTTGCCCCTTCTCACTACCGTCGCCCAGGTATCAGCCTGGGGGACAGCAGCGGAGGGGGCAGCCACCGTAGGCACTGCCGGTGGTAGTGCCGTGGACGATGTTGCGACTGCGCGCGGCTGCACAGAAGCCGGTGCACGTGCCGTCTTTGCTGCCGCCTTGGGTGCAGATTTGTTCTGCTTTGTCGGCGCGGGCGTCGGCAGAGTCTGCCCAGCCTTCTTTTTCGCGTCGGCCCTCAGAGGCGGACGGACATTCGGGGCAGGCAGAAGGCGGTCTTCCAGCCCCGCGAGACGCGCATTCAACATGTCCCCAATGGTACATGTTAGGGAGCGCTTCAGCTCCTCGATGATTTCAGCCCCCTCCATGACAGTGGGGGGCGCAGAACCGGCAGCGGTAGTTGCGGCGGCGGTGGCGGTGGCAGCGGCGGCCTCAGACTTGGCTTCTGAGAAGCCCCGACGCAGCGCCTTCACCTCCGACCTGCAGGCTTCGACTTCGAGCCGCAGGCGGGAATTTTCGGCTCGGAGGCGCCGAGTCTCCTCTGCCTCACTCCTTTCAGCGAGAGCGTCCACTACGTCGCGCAGCAACGACGCTGATCTTTTAAGGCGAGCCACGTACTCACCTTTTAGATTGCCCGATTTCCTGGCAACCTCTAAGATGCAGGCCAGTTTCGCGCCAGCCTGCGCCCGCAACTCCTGCGCGTTTAGCGTGCTCACGTCGCCAGCCCTGGCAGCGACCTCGGAATCACTTCCGGTGTCGGTGACAGGGTGGACGACAGCAGCTACGCCTCCCTTCTTCAAACTCCTGCTTCGCAGGACCGCCTCCAACTCACTATCCGAGGGCACCGGGGACGGTTTTAGAAACTCATCCCTCGAAGAGCCCGCTTTCGTAGCCCTCCCTCTCCCTCTTCGCGCGGTGTTGACCTTCGCAGCAGCCAACACCTCGGTCTCCGTGTCTGAGTCACTCAGCCCAGGCTCGAAGAACGAGGTAGACGGGCGCTTGCGCTGTGTCAACATCGCCGCGATCTCAGTTTCGGACACCAAGTCCGAAATAACAACATTTTCCCCATCGACAGAGTCGATGGGAGAGGCCTCCGGGCAGTTGGCTTTCTTGAGGAACTTCCCCGAAGCGTCCCTCAGAGGTTTCGGCATCCCGAAACACAATAACAAAAACCAAAAGACAATAACAGACAAATAACAAAACGACGCAGTTCAAAACAACAACAAAACAAGGAAACAAAACATTTCAACTCCCCCGTGGGGGTACCCTTAGGGCAACCACCTCCAAATCAGTGCCACCTTATCGGCGCACCCTTCCTTAACACTCCGACACAAAAATAACAACAATAACAACCGAAAACACGAATTAACAAATTTTTGAAATTTTTTGCGTGGAGACACCTTACAACACGTCCGCTCCCGTCCACCCCAACCTAACCTAACCTAACCTAACCTAACCTAACCTAACCTAACCTAACCTAAACCTAAACCTAAACCTAAACCTAAACCTAAACCTAAACCTAAACCTAAACCTAAACCTAAACCTAAACCTAAACCTAAACCTAAACCTAAACCTAAACCTAAACCTAAACCTAAACCTAAACCTAAACCTAAACCTAAACCTAAACCTAAACCTAAACCTAAACCTAAACCTAAACCTAAACCTAAACCTAAACCTAAACCTAAACCTAAACCTAAACCTAAACCTAAACCTAAACCTAAACCTAAACCTAAACCTAAACCTAAACCTAAACCTAAACCTAAACCTAAACCTAAACCTAAACCTAAACCTAAACCTAAACCTAAACCTAAACCTAAACCTAAACCTAAACCTAAACCTAAACCTAAACCTAAACCTAAACCTAAACCTAAACCTAAACCTAAACCTAAACCTAAACCTAAACCTAAACCTAAACTTTAATTTTAAATTAAAACTGGTTAAGTTTCAATTTAAAATTTTCAACTCGTATACGTCTTATTGCATACCCGCACTTGTCCCGGACACAAGTTTGAGCATGCAAAAGACAGTATATAAGTTTTATATAAGTTTTGCACACCACACTCAAATACAAGTGTTAAACTCCTTAGTCCTTGTACACATGCCATGTAACGTCCTCTATATGCCTGACGTGTTTGGTCCACCACGCGAGCGTGTTGTCGTCTTTGTGTTTATCATGATATGGTACTCATTTGTGTGCGTTTTACTGTTTCGTTAAGACACAAATTTTTCGTGCTACAGTTATAATAAAATTAAATGCAATTGTCCTCTTAACGAAAGTTATATCGTCAGACTACACCTACGCTGTAAATATTAATTTTAAATTAAAACTGATTAAGTTATAATTTAAAATTTTTAACTCGTATATGTCTTAATGCATACACGCACTTGTCCCGGACACAAGTTTGAGCATGCAAAAGACAGTATATAAGTTATTTATAAGTATGACACAGCACAATGAAAACACACGCTCGTCATTATAATATACTATTAAATAGGCTGGCAATTCTATGTTCTAAGTTCTATGTCACGTCCCCTATTTGCCTGACGTGTTGTATTAATTTTTTATTTGTCGTACGCTGTGCGTAAGGCAACAACAAGTACAACATACAATAATGACAGCACAGATGACGTGTCCGCGCGCGTCGGGAGCACGTCACGGGTGACATTACAGGTAAGTACTGTCGAGAATACTCAACATAGTACTTATTTAATTATATCTCGGGTGTAGTTAGCTCAGTGTCCATCGGCACACGCGCACTCGGCAGGGACGCGGGCGCGCGTAGCCAATCGGACGGGATGGAGCTCCGAGAACACAGCGCAATAAAATACAAATACGATTTAAATGAAATGTACATCAACATCTAGTACTTAGTTAATTATATCTCGGGTGTAGTTAGCTCAGTGTCCATCGGCACACGCGCACTCGGCAGGGACGCGGGCGCGCGTAGCCAATCGGACGGGATGGAGCTCCGAGAACACAGCGCAATAAAATACAAATATGGTTTAAATGAAATGTACAGTTACTAAGACAAGTCTTAGTAATAGCCAACTTGTCGTTTGGAGTTTTTAACTGTAGGTATTATTTGTGGAAGTTGTTTGTAACCTCTCAGTTCCTTTACTCTCCTTAACCCTCACCCTCACCCTCACCCCCACCCTCACCCGCGGCGCACAACATTATTGCATCGCTCAGGTACAATTTATACGCTACGCTCGCGCGCTCGCCTCGCTCGCCTCGCTCGCATGTGTCGCGAGTGTAGCAGACTCGCGTGCTTAATGTCTACTACTCACTATCACTCACTACTAAAGTTCCATTAAATATAATGGACATTCTGTGACAGTTCTTTGCGTGCAACGAAGGGCTTTTATTTTTGTTATTTTTTTCTTTAAACAATTTCATTTTTATCAATATAGATGTCTGATACACACCCCTCTCCCACTTGCAGTGACATTGCGTGACTGCGTTTAAAAATAAAATTTTAAATTAAACTGATTTCTGATAACAGAAGTAAGTTTTAATTTAAATTTTTTAACTCGTATATGTTTTATTGCATAACCGCACTTGTCCCGGACACAAGTTTGAGCATGCAAAATACAGTATATAAGTTATATCTTGTATCACAGTATCGATCTGTCCCGTATCGGTATATAGGTATGACACGTTTTTTCTTATAATAATTATACCCTTATTCTCTTTGTGACGTCAGCACAATCAAGCTTCTCTTAATGAATGTTATGCCACCATTCTGTTCTAAAAGAGTATTACTTTTGACAACGGTTGTGTTGTACTGCCCGAGACACTTATCTCTCGCTGGAATTATACATATTTCACTCAGTAAATTTTCAAAGACATATTATATTATTCGTTTCATTTCTCACACACACACACACATGTCGATAGTCCTCATAACTATACTATGTAAGGTTCTATCTGACATTTACCCTTCGTATTGAGGTGTTAATGTGTAAATACTTATATCTCAGTTATACATTATTGTTTACTGTTAGATATCTAATTGCATTCACTCGCGTGTCCCGGACACACGCAGTTCGGTGCAACAGATAAATAAATATAAACGCTGAGAACACAGCACAGTAAAATACATAATAGAATTAATACGTGTTTTTTATTCCACATTGTACACGTTTGTTCAAGTATTATATTCAGTAATTCAGTATTATATTTATGTTATGTTGCACGCACGTCGGTCGCGACTCGCGTCGTGCGTCGTGCGTCGTGCGTCGTGCACCGCGCGCCGCGCGCTCGCCAACAACCAGTGAACCATACAGTAATGAGAGCACAGGTGACGACTCCGCCGCCGCTTCAGCACGTCACGGGTGACATTACAAGTAAGTACTATCGAGAATACTCAACATCTAGTACTTGTTTAATTATATCTCGGGTGTAATTAGCTCCGTGTCCATCGGCACACGCGCGCTCGGCCCGGGACGCGAGCGCGCGTAGCCTACAGGACGGGACTGAACTCCGAGAACACAGCGCAATAAAATACAAATATGATTCAAATAAAATGTACAACTAAAACAAGTCATTGAACTCGTTATTTGGAGTTTTTAACCGACTTCAAAAAAAAAGAAGCAGGTTCTCAATTCGACCCTTATGTTTTTTTTGTAGATATTAGTTGTCGAACTTGTTTGTAACCTCTCAGTTCCTGTACGCTTTATACGTGAGACCCCCACACTCACACCCTCACTCACATCATTAATATATATATCGAGCGCCGGCCGCGCCGCGCCGCTCGCTGCGTGCGCGCGCCGCCCGCGCCGCCCGCGCCGCCTGACCCACATATGTGGCGGGCGAGGCAGAAGTGCGTGGATACTATCGCTAACTTATTAAAGTTCCATTACATTTTGGGAATTCGGTGCCAATCGTTTGCGCGTCAGCACTCGCGCGCTGACAGAAGCATTTTTATATAATAATTGAAACTATAGAAGGCGGTCATGTCGCGCTGCACGTGTCGTGGCCGTTTATTGTTCATCTTTTAAACTAGCTAAAATTTACAAAATTTGTCGAAAATGAAATAATTCGTATTTTATATACCTAGTAGTACTACAGTTATACATAGCGTAAGTACTATATGTATATATAAGTCCGCACACCCCGCCATCTACAACAGGTATGCGGCGAGTCTCGTGGTCTCGCGCGCCGCGCGCGGTTAGCGACGTGCACTGCACGAGTCGTTGATCTCCAAGTCTAACATTTAGACATAACGGAACAGCGCTCGCCTCTAACCGACAGACTCGCCATGACGGCGATCATGATTGTTGAGTTTGTCTGTTCGTGTCGTCGCCGCGACATACCTACACGATACACTGAGTAGTGAGAGGATGTGATCTTGTTCCGTACCCGAGCGCGTAGCGGCGGACACTCTCGGGCCGACGCACTGAGAAACCGTCCTTCTAAATATCTGTAGGTACACAAATACAATTAACATTGATTTTAATCGACTTCAACAGGCTTTTCTTTGTTAGTGTATGTGTGCTTGTGTACAGTACCTAGGTACGCTCTTTCGAAGCGACGATAGCTCAGCGGGAGGAGCGTCGGCTGTCAAACTGGTGAACACTGGTTCGATCCCCAACAACAGCTTGAGCTTCCGGTGAAGGTAACACCGTTATCGAATCCCCGGCATGGTGGTAGGGTACTTTCGGGTACCTGCCTGGTAGCTAGCTACCTCCGTCAAGTTTGAAAAACTGTCACCAAAATCACCTGTGTGTCCAGGCAGCAGTCTTTGAGAGCCAGTGAGCATTCTAGGTCTAGCGTGATTACATCTCCGACCATGTCGTCACTGACCATCAAGTGAGATAGTGGTCAAACGCTAGATCTGACAGTGCTAGTATATGCTACGCGATCATACCGCTAATCGTGAATGGATTTTGATAATTCTTTTTGTTTTATTTTGCTCGATAGATGTCGCCTCACAGTTAGTCCCGTAATAAACATTGAAATTATTAAAGTCGGTCAAGTAGAGTGTTCTTTAAGTCGAATCGGAACAGACTGTGCGTGTGAAAGCGCGCGAATTCTCGAAACGTCAGTTCCCATTGAATTCATATTAAATAATTCACTTCCGTTCTTCGCGGACACTGATTGGGTCATTTTTTTTTCTGTCATATAAAATACTTTTTCTGGTCGGACTACCAATCTTTCGACAGATTCTCTTAACGAGTCAGATGGTCGACCCTCGGTATATAGTTGGGTACTTACCGTTCGACAGCGCTCACACCGCTCCACACCGCTCCACGCCGCCGCACTCGCGAGCGATCTAAGCACGCGACATATGACGTCATATGTCGCGTGCGGCTGGCAGTGAGCACGCCATCTGTGCTCGAAGCGCGAAGGCGCCCTTAGAGTTTTCATAGCAAAGCTAGTCCGGTCCAGCCGAGGGCCGGCCGCGTCGCGCCGGTACCTACCGCTCCCCAAGCCAACAATGTATGAGCGTAGTTTAGCTGGGTAGCGCAGTATTGTAAAGCGGCGCTCGAGTGCGCCTGCCGGAACCGCGCCCGCGCGAGCGACGTCTGCACCACTCGCGGACAGAGAGTCACCGTGCCGGAACCGCGCCCGCGCGAGCGACGTCTGCACCACTCGCGGACAGAGAGTCACCGTGCCGGACCCGCGCCCGCGCGAGCGACGTCTGCACCACTCGCGGACAGAGAGTCACCGTGCCGGAACCGCGCCCGCGCGAGCGACGTCTGCACCACTCGCGGACAGAGAGTCACCGTGCCGGACCCGCGCCCGCGCGAGCGACGTCTGCACCACTCGCGGACAGAGAGTCACCGTGCCGGAACCGCGCCCGCGCGAGCGACGTCTGCACCACTCGCGGACAGAGAGTCACCGTGCCGGAACCGCGCCCGCGCGAGCGACGTCTGCACCACTCGCGGACAGAGAGTCACCGTGCCGGACCCGCGCCCGCGCGAGCGACGTCTGCACCACTCGCGGACAGAGAGTCACCGTGCCGGAACCGCGCCCGCGCGAGCGACGTCTGCACCACTCGCGGACAGAGAGTCACCGTGCCGGACCCGCGCCCGCGCGAGCGACGTCTGCACCACTCGCGGACAGAGAGTCACCGTTACTGTTTCATCACGTTCTCCGTCGAGCGACGGTCGCTGTTTGCTTTCTCTGCGCCACGGATATGTAGTGAATAGGTTTGCGCGCTAAGTCCTAGACAACGTCATCGCTTAACATCAGGTGAAACAGTTGTCAAACCCAAACGTATAATAAGTAAAGAAAAAAAAATCTTTGAACATATTGACCATTATAATAATACAAGCTGCGCCCCGCAGGTTTCCAGGGGCTATTTATACTAACTATTTGTATTCCAAATTTCATCAAAATCCGTTCAGTAGTTATTGCGTGAAAGAGGAACAAACATCCATACTCACAAACTTTTGCATTAATAATACCTACCTATATTAAGTAGGTACCTATGTGTAGGTAAGTTACAGGTATAGGCGGGGCCGCGGGTCGACTCGAGGGGGGTCGCAGTCCGGGGCGGGGAGGGGGTGAGGTGTCACCGACTCAAGAGTCACATCACACCGATAGCCTCTGGGGAAGTACAGCCCGGACAAGAGGGCGCTGAGAACGAGAGCCAGGTGTGTCCGCTGGAACCGTCGACGCCCGCGCCCGCGCCCGCGCACCGGCCGCTGACTGTCGGCGGGCACGCGACGCGTTCCAGATATCCGTACAAGTTGTTAGATACCTATATTTTATGAGCCATTACAGCACTAAACTTTGGGCGACATCGCTGATGTACGTACCTATGCACAAGTGACTTTCTTTTTTTTTTAGATTTTGAAATAACTAATAGATATTATATGTTTTAGTAATAGTTGATTTTAATGTGTAACTTATACCTGTTTAATTACACTTAACTGATTCAACATTAGCAGTACATTTAACATATTATATCCAATGATGTTTTACTAAAGATGACGTATATTCACACTGCGCGGTGCTCAGATGTTGTTCCTTTACGATATATACATACCTACCTCTGACGTATCCATAGGTTACAACAATAAATGCGACAGATAATACGGTACAAATAATAAAGAAAAGGATAGCTATCTGTTTAGACTTGCGCTTGCAATAAGCGAGCACTACATAGATTAGGAGAAATATTGTTACAGAAGGGACATCGAATGAAACAATTTGTTTGTTTAATTATTAGGATATAATTTCGAGGTAAAAAAGATACATCGGTGAATTCGCCATTACGTTAGTCAATATTTACATAGTCATCAGTGATTAATTAATAAAAACGAAAATAATACCAACGGGTTATCAGAATAGGTTTTTATTTGCCCTCGAATAAGTTTAATTTATTTCTTTGTTGCCTTTTAGATAAACTTTTAAGCAGGAGATTGTTTTTATGCTCGTGACGTAGGCGCACATTAGAATACTTTTGTATGATTGCACGAATAAGTTGCAGCCTATGATTAAGTGAAGGGGAAGTGAAGGTTTATGCTCGACTGATAAATAAAAGCAGCAGTCACCATGTTTAAACAAAACCGGCCAAGTGCGAGTCGGGCTCGCGCACGAAAGGTTCCGTACCATTATCAAGTGTCTCCCCGTTGCCGTTATCAATATCGAGCAAAAACGGTACGTAACTCCTTCATCCATTTTTACCTTTGTATAATAGGTTTTGCATGTTCAGAACACACAGCTCGGCATTTCTATCGCAATAATGTCACGAGCAGCCTCGCTCGCTGCTAATATACGACTAAACCAAAATGATTACAATTGACTAAATTTTGCCGCCTCAGTTTCCACGCGCTTGTGCGACATCTACCTCAAATAATAAAATATCATTGATTATATCGTATATTGTGCATTGTATATTGACTTGCCTAATGTAGCGGTCACAGTGATACGGCCAAATAAATAGTCGGAATGTGACCGCCCAGGGACCCCCGCGAGGACACACAGCAGCAGCTCTCGGCGCCGTACTCGGTCCGGGCGCCCCCCCCCCCCTGTCTGAGCTTAGGGTTCAGGCGGTCAGACCCCGTTGACTGCACGCCGAGTCCGCACCTCGTCTTGTAACAACACCGAAGCACTCATTTGGAAGGCGATCACGTCGCTCGTTACGAAGGCACGTCGTACATGAATCTCTCGCGGCTCAGGTTCTAATGAGACTCATAAGCGTGAGACTAACGCCGCCCATTAACGCTTCCCTATTGCCGGTCGAAGGGAGAGCGGCCACTCCCCGGCCCGGCCCGGCCCGGCCCGGCCGTCTACGAGGTCGTCGAGATGTCGGGCGTCGGACGGGACCACTACGGTACACATATGTTATTCTACAGTCAGCCATTGTAATGCGAGGGATGTATTATAATTGTGAAATTATCAACAACAGGATAAACTGCTTTACGATCGGCGCGCGCAGCGCCCGACCGGGCATGCATCGTTCGAGCCGACCTACCACCCACTCCGCTAACACGCAGCTTTGACCATTCGACCGATCTGTGCCGTGATACGTGACAGGCATACTGACCTAATATACTTACCTACACTATAATATTTATTGTAAACAATTTGTATTGTAATTAGGCGAAAGCTACCCGTGCAGCGCTGATCCTCAAATAATGTTAATAGTTTCAGAGTTACAACTGTGTACAATATATTTTAAAAAGGCGTGAATTGAAGTCAGCCGTCAAGAAACAACAGTAATGCTTACGCTAATGAACAGCGACCAGGGCGCCATGTTGTCGCGGAGGTCGCCTCGGTCTAGACAGCAAAGGCTCCGCTTCATAACCGAGGAAGTTAAAACGCTCGAGCGCTTTAACTTTCAAATAACGCGAAGGAAACGTTAGCACCAGCGGAGCGCCGACCTGTGTGCATAGCGAACCCATCGACACCGGCCCGACAGGGACCGCTCCCGAACGACCCAACCAACTAATTTGATAAAGTAATCGAGAAGGTTCCGTATCGCCTTGTTTAATCTCCATTCGTAGCTCCCCCCCCCCCCCCCCCCCCCTCGCCCCTCACCCTTCTCGTTAAACACCAATTTGGACGCGTTAATAGCCAAAGTTTATTTTCGCCGTCGAACAAGCGAAATGAACACATCGACCCTTTGATGTTAGCCACACTTGTCCGGGGATCAGAGCCGGTCGGACTGAATCGTGACCCGGTCCCGTAGTTATCCGACGTTCGGTAGAATGACCTGGTCAGCGCGGGAACTATAACCTGTTGTTGACGACTATTTGTATACGCCCTGCGCCATGATCTTAGATATTGAAAGTAAGCCTGTCCTAGATTACATACCATATCTAAGACGAGGCTCGTCCTTCACTCCCCTGGTGGTATGTAGGTATACATACGTGTGGGCAAAGTTACCAAAGCGCTGGCGGCATTGCCACGTT
The DNA here is from genome assembly GCA_934044485.1 of Apeira syringaria. Classification (NCBI taxonomy): domain Eukaryota; kingdom Metazoa; phylum Arthropoda; class Insecta; order Lepidoptera; family Geometridae; genus Apeira; species Apeira syringaria. The sequence continues at coordinate 18,690,605 of OW203666.1, read as the reverse complement.
GAATTGCAATGCTTATTCATTGTGCAAGTTCAAGGCCAGCATTTTGGTCACGTGCTGCTTCAATAACGAAGTGAAATAAAAAATAAACCATGCAATGGGTGCTCATGCAAGCGGCTGTACCACGATAGTATGGGCAATCATTCTATAATAGGTAGGTATTACAGAATTATAGTTACAATATCCTAGCTGTGCCCATGGCTTTCCCTGCGTGGAGTGCGGTTTTCTCGAATAACTTTTTAATTATTAACTCTATGACTTTATTATACAGACAAATATTGGTAGTGGTAGTGTTTCGTTTATTCATCTGAACTAAAATAAATAGTAAAAAACTAAATCAGTTCTTATACGGTAACGATAAAGTCTAGGTGCTCAGTCCTAAATTAGTATGAGACTTATCAATATCATCACTAAAATTACATGTATTTAATAAATTTGCGGGTAGTTTTAGCGAACTTAAGTCGCCACTTGTTTGGTGCCTACTCAAATACTCGGAATCGGTCAGCGATGAGATAAAACTCGCCTAATTGCGGAGTTAATGAGGGCCTCCATACTGAACCCGTCATATTTGTCTATAACTATAAAATGTAAGGAAAGGTGAGAGCATGTTTTGATGTTTAATTATCTACTACCAATTGTCAAAGCTACATTTATAGAAACGCATGTAAAAGCAATAATTGCGCCGGCGACGGTCATCGTGGCGCAGTGGTCAGTGTCAGTGACATGGCTTCTGTGTCTTCGGGGACCCTGGGTTCAAATCCCGGCCGGGGCAAACATTTGTGTGATGAGTGTGGATGCAGTTACCGGGTCTTGGATGTTTGTGTGTTGTGATTGTGACACAGGGAATCCTAGTGCGGGGGTCTAAGTGTAATAAAAAACAATATAAAAGTAATAATGTAACAGTACTCGCTAACCTGTGACGTAGTTAGGTATCTACGAAAATATGAATGTCATTTTTTTTTAATATTCTTTTTCTTTTATATAATTTGAATGATAAATAAATGATAAAAAACACATGTGCCGTGCCGCGCGCTGGAGCCGAGCCAACCCTGGCGGGAGCGCGCCCTTTAGACGAGTAACGCGGGCAGGCGCTCGCAGCGTGGCTCGGCTGTAATATACCTACATATATACAGGGTGACATTGAATTCGTTGGCATCCGTGTAACCTAAGCTTCTGCCCGTGATACCGACACCGTAGAGAGAGAGTTTAACAAATCGCAGTGGTTGATATTGACACCAGTGTCATGGTCAGAAAGTCGCTGAGTCGGTTGAAATTATCGTTACAAGCAGCCCCTACTTGAAAAAAAAAACAAATTTTAATTAAATAATAATTTAATTTAAAAATGTTCCATTAAACGATCAAAATTATTTGTCAGCGCTACTTTTCATAGATGCCGTCGCTGGCCGCGCACGCGGCGTTTGTCAAAGGAGCCGACACCGAGCATCGACCGCGGCGCTCACACAGGCCACGCCGCGCGGCGCGCCCGGCGCCTCCCTCAGTTCACCGGTGTCGGTGCGCGCGGGCAGTCGCAGTCGCCACCGTCAACATTCGAACGTTATCGCTCGCGAAGTATCTCGCAGGATTGCAGTTCAGTGACCCCAATGACACGATCGCGAAGTGTACGTTAAACTAATGAACAATATTTGATTATGGTTCTAATGTATGATATGACACTCGCCACGCTTGGCAGGCGGGTTGGCGAGCGCAGTATGATTTTCGAACCTCAGGAGGCGCTGCTGCCCACCTTCTGGTCATGATGCCTTAGCCGACTCTTACGGCACCCGCGGGAAGAGATGGGGGAGTACTGTTCTAGACCGGTACCACCACGGTACACGGTTAGTTGAGTATTAATATGTTCTCGAATGGAGACCACGGACTGGCAAACGCAGCATAGGACGGCCACCGACCAGGTGGACAGACGACCTGACTAAGATCGCAGGCAAGGGCTGGATGCGGGCCGCTTCCAACAGGTCCTTTTGGAAATCAATGGGGGAGGCATATGTCCAGCTGTGGACGTCGTATGGCTGAGATGATGATGATTATGATGTAAATAAGTTCCTTTTTTGTGTAAAGTGTACATACTTATCATTGTGAATAACCAACTTTTTAAATAGGCCAAGGTTATGGTGTTAAGTACGTACTAACTACTGACGAAGCCTCGGAATAAATCATTTCGTTTTAAATCGAGTATCTTTGCTGGCTATAATTGTTAGTTAAACAAGTGACGTTGGTGGGTATTGTTTGCCATCATTTTGACCGTAAGAAGTATTAAAGAAAAGTTTATCTGATTGTTGTGTGGACTAGTGGGCCAATCCTGGAATCCCGGATCGTCCGCCGCCTACTGACCTCTGTCAGTCTATTGATTGGACGGAGTGCGCTACGAAGGTTATAGAGAAACATTGAATGAAACACATTGAGAACTAACTTTATGTAAGTAGGTATAACAACATTGAAGTAGCATCGCGCGGCAAAAAGGAAACGCCGCGCCGCGTCGTCTGTGAGTCGCGTCGCGCGAGACGTGCGGTGCGGGCGGGGCGGGGTGTGGAAATAGCAATAGAGAGACTTTGATACTGACATGAAATTTTATTATATTTTTATGTTTTTTAAATACTGACTTTTTCTATGTATGTTATGTCAGAAACCACTAAAAAATAAAGTGCAATAGGTATGACACCAAATTTATGCTAATGAACTCAATTTCACCCTGTATAGGCTGTGCTGAAACACAAGAAATAAACAGGTTCCGTAAATGGCGGATCTCTGTCAATCCGGATAAAAGTACAGCTGTGTACTTTACCGAGATAGGCCGTTTAAAAAAGCCCAACCCTATAGCCCTCTTCGGCAAGCCCATACCTTGGGCTAACTCTGCCAAATACTTAGGTGTGATCCTTGATCGGAAACTCACTATCGAGCAGCATATAACTAGAGTTGGTAACAGGGCGGCCTTCGTATTGGGTCGCCTCGGTCCCCTTGTGTGTAAAGATAGTAAACTTTCATTTAGAAATAAAATCACCTTGTATAAACTCTGCGTCCGCCCAATCATGACCTACGCCTCCGTAGCGTTCGCTCATTGCCACCCTCGCGATCTCCACCGTCTCCAAGTAATTCAGAATCGGTTCGCCCGCAGGCGGTCGGCGCTCCGTGGGTATATGCGGAACACCGACCTGCATTGCGACCTCGAATTAGAGTCCATCACCCAATTCATCAAGACCTGCTCCCGTCGCTACTTTGACGCGGCTCCCCACCATCCCAATCCTCTGGTAGTGCAAGCTGCCAACTACTCCACCACCCCGACACACCCGCACCTTCAACCCCCCCGACGACGCCGCCCTAGGCACGTATTGGATGACCCGGACGACCCCATCGCTGTCGCCTTGCTTTAGCGTCGTCCCACGGTCATCCCGGTAGAATACAAGGTCGAGAGTCCCTGGTATACTCAGTCAGACACCGAGCTCGACGGCGAGCTCGAGGCAAAAACATCCTGGTTAGATTCTCTCCAAATAGTCAAGAGCAAACATCCTTAGGGCCCACTTACGGACCACTCTGGTACCGGGGCAAGTCGATCCGATATCTCCCTGTCCTGGCGACAGCTCAAGCCGAGGTCCGAACCTCAGTGGTGCCCTTGAGCTAGTCGCCTCGTCCTCTCCTAGTGGCACAGCGCCGTCAGCGCTAGCCTCACTAGGCGGTGCGCCTTCTGCGACCGCACAAATACCGGGCTGAGCACCATCTGTGCTCACCTCCCCTCCGGTGAAGCTGTAAATGCCGGTAGAGGCAAACAGCATTAGTCCGTTAGAAAAAAAAAAAAAAAAAAACAAGAAATAAACAATAGATCGCGCGGCCGCGGCGTCGAATCGGCGCGGGGTCGGGGTCGGGGTCGGGGTCGGGGTCGGGGGCGGGGGCGGGGGCGGGGGCGGGGGCGGGGGCGGGGGCGGGCATTCCATCGATAAAAATAAACAAACGCGTGTAGAGATTACACGCTCGTACGGCGGCGACGACATACATGTTTTAAAAAGCTTTTTACATAACGGAAATGTCCGGTTGTCCGGGTAACCGGGGGGCTCGGGAGGCGGACAGGCTGCGGCACAAGATCCTGTCCGTTAACCGGATCAAACCGGGCTTTATTCGGGACGCGTCCACGCGCTTAGCCTAACTTATTGAATTCGCAAATCGGATTACACATCGTTAACTCAGTATAATAAAATATAGTATTCGAAATAATGATGAAATAGAGAGTAGAACCCATTTTTGAATAGATGACTTTTGATTGGCGAGCTTGTTTAGTCTCAGATCTACTTATTATAGGTGTTCCGAATTAATGTTTCAATGTAATGAACGTACACAAACGTACTACTACTATTTATTATTTTAAATGGTTGAATCATGCTCGTTGTTATTAGAAATGTACTACGCGCTGAGCGTAGCGCTAATACGCCAAAGCGCGGTCAGAATGGTATCCCGTTAGTATATCAGGATGGTATCCCGTTAGTATATCAGGATGGTATGACGTTAGTATATCAGGATGGTATCCCGTTAGTATATCAGGATGGTATGACGTTAGTATATCAGGATGGTATAACGTTAGTATATCAGGATGGTATAACGTTAGTATATCAGGATGGTATAACGTTAGTATATCAGGATGGTATAACGTTAGTATATCAGGATGGTATGACGTTAGTATATCAGGATGGTATAACGTTAGTATATCAGGATGGTATGACGTTAGTATATCAGGATGGTATAACGTTAGTATATCAGGATGGTATAACGTTAGTATATCAGGATGGTATAACGTTAGTATATCAGGATGGTATAACGTTTTCATTATCATAGCCATGGTCTAGCAGTAGCACACGTTAAACATTTCCTATTCTATTGTCGTTCTTATCCAAATGGAACAAACGCGGAAACCCTGAGGGTGACAGCCCAGGGCCGGGGTTACGGGAACCTTCCACGTCCACACGACGCTCTCCCTGCTCCCGCTCGCTCCCACTCACACACACGGAAGACAGCACACAACATTATAGGATAGAACAGTCACAAGGTGTCACAGTAGCGTACTCACGATTACTGGCGACTACGGACCCCCGCTGGATAGTAGCGCTCACTTCACCTCTGATACCGCTGAAATGTCCGTGCGGTGCGGCTTCCACGACTCGACTGTTCGCTGGACCCGAGGCTCTCACCGACTCAACTCTATTCACTAACTAACCTGTTATGGGCGTGTTATAAATATCACGTGTTTGGTTCCTCCGCCTAGTTAACCGATCGAGTGCCGGCAAACCCATACTTTACAGTCCGTCCAACCACCACATAATCATTTTTTATTTCAATTTATCACGACAAGTGACATGACTTCTGTATCTCCGGGACCTTGGGTTCGAATCCCGGCAGGGGCGAATATTTGTGCGATGAGTGTAGGTGTTTGTCCCGGGTCTTGGATATTTGTGTGCTGTGATTGTGTGTGTCCATGCCTCCCGCGATACAGGGAATCCTAGTGCGGGGGTATGAGTGTGATAAAAAATGTACTTAACTTGGTTAGCGGGAAAACCTAAATGCCCTACAATGCCCTAAACCTAAAAATACAAGCACGGCGGCGGCCGCGCCGGTGCCGCCGCCACGCTGTACGAGCACGGTGGCGGCCGCGCCGGTGCCGTGATTAATTCCTTAAAACAATCTGGCAATTTATTGTAGATTTTTTTATTATTATTTTTTTAACATTCACACAAGGTCTTCAGGTCCCAAACTAGACAGAGCCTGTACTATGGTAACCTGATGACTGATATACATACTTATATACATATACACACCCAGACACAGGTCAAACAAACATGTTCATACACACAAATATTTGACCTATCCGGGAATCGAACCCGGGACCAGCGGCTCAGAAGGCAGAGTGCTACCAACTCCGCCAACCGGCCAGTCGTAGATGGTGATAGCCATACAGTATACATTAATACACATACTCTTTGTTTAGGAATTAGTAATTTATAGTTACGCCGTTTCTGTTCTTCTCTTCCAGGTATTAATGGAAATAAGGAGCGATGACTTCCAACAACTAGACAAATTTCATACAGATACGGCGATGGCAAAGGCAAAATATTTATTTGTTTAAACAAAGGTCACAGGGCGCTAAAAAAAATTTTTACCAAAAAATGGAATCGACTCCAACACTCAAAAGTGTGAAATAACTTGTTGAAGTCGGTACCATGATAGTTCAGAAGTAACGATTATCAAAATATTGTGTTCATGGTACCGACTTCGACAAGTTATTTCATACTTTTGAGTGTTGAAGTCGGTTCCATATTTTGGTTAAAATTTTTTTTTCACTCCTTTTAGTGACCTTTGTTACTCATGGGATCAATTGTCATTGTGGTGTAGGTATGTTCACCGATGTCTTCACCCGCTATTATAATATCGTGTAGTATAAGCACGCATTTTTCAGTTTTTGATTTGTAACTCAAAAAGTGCTCGTCCGGTTTTGATGAAATTTAAATGGGACTACACGGGAAGCACCAGCTTTTAAATAAAAAAAGAACGATCAAAATCTGTTCACAAAGTCAGAAGTTATGCGGTAACAAACACAAATAAAAAAAATAAAAAAACATACGGGTCGAATTGAGAACCTCCTCCTTTTTTTGAAGTCGGTTAAAAAGTGTGCGCAACACTATGCCCTGATACACTTTTTCTGTACTTTAAATGCCCTTTCCCCGCGCACTGAGTTTTCTCATATAACTAAACCATAACGTAACAAAGATCGCCACGGGAAGCGACGAGAGCCGCTCGTGGCGCGGCTCCGCGTGGGGTTCGGCTCGACACATACACCTAACGATCAAGCTTAGAGCATAGTTTAACTATATATGGTCTTTCCAATTACAGTATTTATCAATTACCGAACCTAAGAATGTTGTTGCTTCTGCCTCTTCCAAAACATGTCCGCTCTTGTAAATGTTTAATTTTTTTTTTTTTTTTTATGGTTATAAGCTTGCGTTTGACCACTGTCTCACCTGATGTTAAGCGACGACGCGGTCTAAGGTGGAGCACGCAAACTTAGAAGGAACCTATTGCAAGGCGATACTGTTATATTATGTCTGAAAATTTATGAATTTAGTTTTGTTAGGATTAAAAGTTGTTTGAGCCTAGTTGTGATTGGATTTAGAGCTGCATTTGTGTCGCTCTCTCATTGAGTTACGTTGTTTTTGCTACCTTCTACTAGTAGGGTTACTAGTAGTACTAGTCTGATTCTGCATATAATACACACTTGTGCTGTGTATTGTCGGGAGATCATTAATGTAGCATATCAAACTTAGAGGACCTATAATGCTTCCTTGGTGAACCCCGCGGTTATTAGTCTTATAAGGGATCACTATATAATTTTATTCCTTTTCGAGAAGGTTGTTAATTCGACATATTGCCTTCGATCACTTAGGTAACTCTCCATCCAATCCAGAGCCTTTCCACTGATACCATATTGCTCAAGCTTATACAGTAACAAGCTATGTTTGACACAGTCAAAAGCTTTTGACATGTCGGGAAATGTTGAGACTATTGGAATTTTTTTGTCTATATAGTTAGTGATTATCTTCATAAGTGAAGTGAGTGAAGTGAATTCATGGCGATTCTTTTTCTCTAGGCGTTGAATGTTCGTTCTCGTTGTTCGTGCAATATATCCAATGACTATGAAACCTGTTCACTAACGGTACACCTTCCCCTTGGGCGAAAATGAGTAGCTCAAATCAAGCGCGTTGATGTCTTTCGTCTCATCTCGTTCGGTATGCGTAGTTTTATATCGCTCTATCTCGTTTCTTCACCCTGTTTTATCGCTCGCTTCGCAACGAGAACGAACATTCACCTTTAAAAACCGTGCGGTGTAAATGTCGCGTGAATGGGCCCTAACACGTCGATTTTCATTAGCTCGTCACCTGCGATGAGCACCAACGTTTCACAGATCGGCTCCCTGTCGAAGTGTTCGATAATGAAAGCGTCTCGGCGATATAACCGATGCATAGATGATGAGGCTATCTGCTCTTCGGGACGGCGGCGCCGCACCGTCCGCGTCCGCGTCCCTCGACGCGCGACGGTCGATCCCGACACGTTAATAATTCATCGGATCGACTAAATCTTCGCTTCATGCGACAAGTGAACCTTTCTGTGACTACATCGTGACCTTTGTGCGACTGTCGTGTCATGTCGTGTCTGTCTTTCGCACTCTGGGGGCATATTTTATGACATCTGGATAAGCTTTATCGGGCAGTTAAAATGCAAAGGGCTCCATGTGAAACCAAAAATAAGGGTGAATAATGATATCCTATTAAATGTATCTAATTACATACATACATGCTTGGGTTGTTTGTTGTGGGTGTTGTTGAGTTTCCGCATTTTGTCTATTGTTGTACAAATTGACCGAACAATCGTTGTACAGTTATCGATCGGTGCATGTGTGTGTGTATATATATATGTGTGTGTGTGTGTGACACGGTTCTCAAGTTTTGTTGAGAATGTGTACTTTGATATACATATATCTATGCATATTCCTACCTAAATCGTTCGTGTCAGCTTTATGTTAAATGTAGAGTATTTAAAAAAAAATTACCAAAAAATGGAACCGACTTCAACACTCAAGAGTGTGAGAAATAACTTATCGACGTCGGTACCATGATAGTTCAAAAGTTACTATGATCAAAATATTGTGCTCCTGCTACCGACTTCGACAAGTTATTTCACACTTTTGAGTGTTGAAGTCGTTTCCATTTTCTGGTAAACGTTTTTTTTACTCTTCCAATCAGTGGCCTTCGCTACTCACGGGATCAATTATCATTGTGTATGTTCACCGATGTCTCCACCCGCGACTACAATATCATCGACGTACGCGTAGCACTTTTCAGTTATTGGAGTGTAACTCAAAAACTGCTTGACTGATTTTAATGAAATTTAAATGGGAGCACACGGAAAGCACCAGCTTTCAAATAAAAACGATAAAATCGGTTCACGCAGTCAAACATTATGAGTTAAGAAACATAATTTAAACCTTTATACATATTAATATAAAATTTTTTTTTAAAAAAAACATACGGGTCAAATTTATACTCCTCCTTTTTTGAGGTCGGTTAAAAAGCGTGGGTTGAGGTGTGAGCTCTGGAACAACGAATGGAATTTATTCATATTCTATGTTGGCATCTCTCTGCTCCTTGTTTTGAAGTCAGTTAAAAATGAGGAGATCCGTCGAAGAACAAAAAAGTGACACAGATATTAGCCATTAGCCAGCAGATTAATAATTGGAAATTTTAATGGGCGGGCAGTGCGCACATAATTATCACACATAAAGATAAGAATTGTAGACCAAATCTGGACACTGGACATTTATTTAATTTTTTTATTTTTAGTTGATTCGATTCCCGGTTTTAATGTGGGCTTGTCAAGAAATCCTACTAATATTATAAGTGCGAAAGTTTGTGAGTATGGATGTATGTGTGTCACTCTTTCACGCAATAACTACCAAACGGATTTGAATGGAATTTGGTACCTATGTAGATACTTCAGGTTCCGGAATAACATAATAGGCTATTTTTCATCATCATCATCAATCATCACCTCGTTGCTAAGCCGCGGGAGGCAGCTAGTCTATATAACATACAGTTGTGTTGTATCATAATATAAAAATGTTTCCTTTAGCTAGTTAAGTAAAATAATCTATGATAAGGATTTAAAGTGCTTTCCTTGAGAAGTCTACGAGAATTATAAAAATATGGTGCTTTTGGTATAAGGGAATAAGTCCCGTTGTAGATCTGTGATACTTTTATTTAAGAAAAGGCCGAGGTGATTACTCGACAATACGCGGTGAACTTAATTCCCATGATTGGCAATCACTCCTCTATAGCCCGCGATAGAAGCTATGCAATAGCTTAAAAACGATTAAAATAAATAAAAAAACACCCATGTCACTCCGGCTACAATTACTCATTACTGTTGTTCTGTACAATTATTTGTGTCTGTGTGTGTATATCTATATAAGTATATATATCAGTCATCAGGTCACCATAGCACAGGCTCCTCCTAGTCTGGGACCTGAAGACCTTGTGTTAATGTTAATAAATAAATAAATAAATGTATGTGAGTTTCTCCGTTAGCATGTTTGTTTGTTTTGTAGCATGCATTGGTGACTATAGCATTGTGATAGTCAGTCGGTGATTAGTGCTCCCGCATGAGCGGTGGTTTTTATATTATTATTACTATTATCCATAAGGGTCGCTTGTTTATTATTCCAGTTCTAAAAGATGTAAGTTTATCATCTTGGACCCGCCGGCGGCGGGGCGGCGGCGGGGCGGCGGGCTCGGCGGCGTAATGTGCCAGGAGGCATCTCTCGCAGCTCTGAGGGCGACCGTGACGCTCGAACGCCACTTACCTGTTACAACACTCTATTATTGACGAAACTATCCAAGTTATTGGATTGAACCGTCGCGGCCTCACTCCCATTCCCGCTACAGTATCCACTTTTAGGACGCTATAATATATAAAGGCGGAGCGCGCGCGTGGCGGCGTTATTACATAACTACCCGCGGACTACCGACACGTGAAACATAAACTATCCATCCAATCGCTCGCCCGTTGTTCAGTTAACCCAATTGGAATACATAAATGGCTTGAAACGATTGTAATTTAACAATGATTAAAAACAAATCGAACAAACAAACGAAGGAAAGTTAGGCTCGTGGAAGTATCGAGGGACTAGTTAAGGAATAACGTTTTATCGACCGATGTGTTAGCATACTTATTTCCGTTTATTGCTCTTCGGCCGGCCATCTCGGGACCATTAGCTCCGACAGGACGTCACCTAAAACGTCCGAATCGATTTCACATAAAAAGGTGGACGTGTCGCGACCGCGACCGCGACCGCCCGCGCGGCGCACGACAAGGTGGACGTGTCGCGACCGCGACCGCCCGCGCGGCGCACGACAAGGTGGACGTGTCGCGACCGCGACCGCCCGCGCGGCGCACGACAAGGTGGACGTGTCGCGACCGCGACCGCCCGCGCGGCGCACGACAAGGTGGACGTGTCGCGATCGCGATATCATTTGATCTCTCAAATGATATCTTTCATATGTCAAATGTTAAACCACAAGTTGATTAGGTTACAAAGAGCTGGACAGAGTCGATTAGCGCGACAGCAGATTTAGGAAGCGAGTAATGCGCCGGTCGGCGGCCGATGTTCTGCGAGTTTATCATAGCGTCGTGCACACTTTCGTTTTTTGACGTGATAACGTTTTATAAATTGATGAATGCCAAAATGAAAAATAGTAACGGTAACATTCCTGTAACGTTCCACCTGAGTTTTATCTAGATCTAGATAATATAATCAAAGTCAAAGTCAAAGTCAAATGTCAAATGTCAAATGTCAAATGTCAAATGTCAAATGTCAAATGTCAAATGTCAAATGTCAAATGTCAAATGTCAAATGTCAAATGTCAAATGTCAAATGTCAAATGTCAAATGTCAAATGTCAAATGTCAAATGTCAAATGTCAGAAGTCAGAAGTCAGAAGTCAGAAGTCAGAAGTCAGATGTCAGATGTCAGATGTCAGATGTCAGATGTCAGATGTCAGAAGTCAGAAGTCAGAAGTCAGAAGTCAGATGTCAGATGTCAGATGTCAGATGTCAGATGTCAGATGTCAGATGTCAGATGTCAGATGTCAGATGTCAGATGTCAGATGTCAGATGTCAGATGTCAGATGTCAGATGTCAGATGTCAGATGTCAGAAGTCAGAAGTCAGAAGTCAGATGTCAGATGTCAGATGTCAGATGTCAGATGTCAGATGTCAGATGTCAGATGTCAGATGTCAGATGTCAGATGTCAGATGTCAGATGTCAGATGTCAGATGTCAGATGTCAGATGTCAGATGTCAGATGTCAGATGTCAGATGTCAGATGTCAGATGTCAGATGTCAGATGTCAGATGTCAGATGTCAGATGTCAGATGTCAGATGTCAGATGTCAGATGTCAGATGTCAGATGTCAGATGTCAGATGTCAGATGTCAGATGTCAGATGTCAGATGTCAGAAGTCAGAAGTCAGATGTCAGATGTCAGAAGTCAGAAGTCAGAAGTCAGAAGTCAGATGTCAGATGTCAGATGTCAGATGTCAGATGTCAGATGTCAGATGTCAGATGTCAGATGTCAGATGTCAGATGTCAGATGTCAGATGTCAGATGTCAGATGTCAGATGTCAGATGTCAGATGTCAGATGTCAGATGTCAGATGTCAGATGTCAGATGTCAGATGTCAGATGTCAGATGTCAGATGTCAGATGTCAGATGTCAGATGTCAGATGTCAGATGTCAGATGTCAGATGTCAGATGTCAGATGTCAGATGTCAGATGTCAGATGTCAGATGTCAGATGTCAGATGTCAGATGTCAGATGTCAGATGTCAGATGTCAGATGTCAGATGTCAGATGTCAGATGTCAGATGTCAGATGTCAGATGTCAGATGTCAGATGTCAGATGTCAGATGTCAGATGTCAGATGTCAGATGTCAGATGTCAGATGTCAGATGTCAGATGTCAGATGTCAGATGTCAGATGTCAGATGTCAGATGTCAGATGTCAGATGTCAGATGTCAGATGTCAGATGTCAGATGTCAGATGTCAGATGTCAGATGTCGATGTCGATGTCGATGTCGATGTCGATGTCGATGTCGATGTCGATGTCGATGTCGATGTCGATGTCGATGTCGATGTCGATGTCGATGTCGATGTCGATGTCGATGTCGATGTCGATGTCGATGTCGATGTCGATGTCGATGTCGATGTCGATGTCGATGTCGATGTCGATGTCGATGTCGATGTCGATGTCGATGTCGATGTCGATGTCGATGTCGATGTCGATGTCGATGTCGATGTCGATGTCGATGTCGATGTCGATGTCGATGTCGATGTCGATGTCGATGTCGATGTCGATGTCGATGTCGATGTCGATGTCGATGTCGATGTCGATGTCGATGTCGATGTCGATGTCGATGTCGATGTCGATGTCGATGTCGATGTCGATGTCGATGTCGATGTCGATGTCGATGTCGATGTCGATGTCGATGTCGATGTCGATGTCGATGTCGATGTCGATGTCGATGTCGATGTCGATGTCGATGTCGATGTCGATGTCGATGTCGATGTCGATGTCGATGTCGATGTCGATGTCGATGTCGATGTCGATGTCGATGTCGATGTCGATGTCGATGTCGATGTCGATGTCGATGTCGATGTCGATGTCGATGTCGATGTCGATGTCGATGTCGATGTCGATGTCGATGTCGATGTCGATGTCGATGTCAAACATGATTATGTCGTTATCACGTAAATCTATCGTCCGTAAACCGACTTTACAGACAACCAATTTTTTAATTATATTCTTGCACCGCACGCGACCATCTTCTAGTCGATGGTCGGTGACCACGTGACCGAGAGTGGTATCACATATTAGGACTCAAATGTCGACACTGGAGCCCCACGCTGGCGCGTTTTCCACTCGAGGGTGGCGGGAAGTCGAGCCAGCCGAGCGGGCGCGCCGCTGGAGAGCTCCTCTCATACCATCATTGTCCTACGGAGCTTTATTCAACAAAACATTACAGAATATACAAAATAAATGTAAAACGACAATTTCCGACTCCGACTTCTTCCCGGATATAATGTACTATGTCGGTGTAACGTTCGTGGGCCGTGGTGCGTGGGGGGTGGGGGGTGCTCATCCCCGTCACAATACTTCATAATTGCTATCTTTGATACATAATATAGTTATACACATATAATGATATATTTTTGTTTGTTATACAATAACGCTAAAAGACTCACCAAATACTAAACAAACGAAAAGCAAAGAACTGAGAGTAACAAAAATAACGGCATCAAGAACAAGAGAAAACCTTTCGACACATGCATTCTTCCTCGCGTCACATACGGCCGGGCCGGGAGTGCCGCTCGTGCCGTGCCGTAACCCGGGCTTCGACATCCCAGGGCTACAGTTACAAGACAGAGTCACGAATGTAGACGCGAAACGAAAGTAACAGACCTCCCAACACCATCATACTGACCAACTTAAACGGAGATGGACAGGGCATATGCTCCGTTGTAAGCATGAACAATGGAGCAGGCAAGTAACGGTCTGGTCTCCAGGAGACGGGTCAAGGAACCGAGGTCGCCGAGTGAAGAGATGAGAAGAAGACCTGAAATTGACTCTAGGTCCCCTTTGGCTAAGAATTGCGACCGATAGGAAACAGTGGAAGACGTTGCAGGAGGCCTGTGCCGTGAGGCACACCGACCTTAGGGACTTGTCATGATTAGTGTTTAATTAATAGGAAGAATAATTGTTAAGTTTCGGAATAAAAAGGGTTATTATGGCAGCTGGCTCCCGCCATGTGTATTTACAATTAAATACACATGGCGACACCTTATTAAATAATGAAAGTTTACATAAATTCGGTTCAAAATTGACAAAATGGCAACATTTTTCCCTTTTATGGTCTCTCCTAAAAAGTAGCTGTTTTGTATAACTGTTTTATCTTGGCACCCGGCGCGGTCATGTGCGGCGGGCCCGGCGCGGTCATGTGCGGCGGGCCCGGCGCGGTCATGTGCGGCGGGCCCGGCGCGGTCATGTGCGGCGGGCCCGGCGCGGTCATGTGCGGCGGGCCCGGCGCTGTCATGTGCGGCGGGCCCGGCGCGGTCATGTGCGGTGTCGTATGAACGGGCTCTGTTAGCTTAAACAAATATTTCATTATTTTATGAGGCATTGTTTTTCATTTTTGACGAAGAATGTAAAAAAAACCTTATTAAAATATGTATATTAAACAAATTAAAAAACTATCTTCGATAATACATATCTACAAATTTGTACGGAACCCTCGGTGAGCGTGACCGACTCGCACTTGTCCGGTTTTTTTACACATGACCATTTCTACGTCTGTGTGAGCTTCCAGAAATGTTGTGACGTCAAAATCTGTGAACAATGATGGCATGTGTCGCCGCCCGCGCGCCCCCCGCGCGCCCCTCGCCGGTGCGAGCTGGCCGCGCACGAACGGCGCGTCGCGTCGTCTCCATTTCCAGGGTCCCGTCGACACTGCCGCGCCATTACCCGACACAAATAATGGACTCTACGACGCTCGTTCCCGCGCACTCCCCGCGCACTCCCCGCGCACTCCCCGCGCGCCCCCCGCGCACTCCCCGCGCACTCCCCGCGTGCGTCCGCGGCGCCCAAATATATTCGAGGAGCTTATGATGAGATAATTCAACTTAAACGAAGGGAATTGCTACGAGAACATTTATAGGGTGGTATTAGTTGTGGGCCGTTTCACATTACATTTGTAACGAACGCCGGCGCTCACACACACGCGCGGGCCGCGCTAGTGGCGCGTGTGTGCGAGCGCCCCGGCGACTACAGCGCCACCTAACCTCACCGGCACACACACGCGCGGGCCGCGCTAGTGGCGCGTGTGTGCGAGCGCCCCGGCGACTACAGCGCCACCTAACCTCACCGCAATAACCTTTTACTAAAATAACATTATGTACTCGTATGTTTTCTTACGAATCATAACGTTTGACTACATTTAATATCACATTTGACGGTTGTCGTGGCTGAGTGATCAGCGACACTGACTTTGGAACCGCGACCCCGAGCTCGAATCCCGGCCGGGGCAAACATTTTTGTGATGAGCAAAGATGTTTATTCTCGTGTCTTGGATGTTTGTGTATTGTGATTGTGTGTGACTATGCCTCCCGCGACACAGGGTATCCTAGTGTGGGAGAATAAGTGTGTGAAAAAAAATGAAAAATTAATGTGGTTGCTTACGGCCAGCTAGGCCCTGTAACACCAATAGATGCCGTTGATGATCAGTTTTAAAGAATTTATTTTTTTTAGAATGAAAATGAGCTTACAACCTTAAACGAATACGTCTGCCGGTAATAGTGTATTAGTCACTGGGTCCTCAGCTTTACTGAAAGCTACTTAAGTGCAGTTAAGTTTATTGAACACCTGTGTTTGCGCCGAGCACTGTTGCTAGAATAGAGGCCGACGACGACGAGCTACTCCCGCACACAATCCACCATCTTCACATCGCGTTCGGAGTGCGGGCTGTTCCATCCATCACAGAGATAACTAACTCTGTGAGTGTGCCTCCGTTCCTCTTTTTATCTGAGCACTAACTATGTACATACCTACTCATGTGTGGAAAATGTACACGCGTATATCCTACTAATATTATAAATGCGAAAGTTCGTGAGTATCGATGTATGTTTATTACTTTTTCATGAAAAAAATACTGAACGAAATTGAATGAAATTTGGAACACAGACAGCTTATGCCCTGGATTAACAGATAGGCTTATTTTCATCATCACCGATTTTCATCACCAGCCGGGTAAAACGGATCTGGGTGAAATTTGGTATTCAAGGTACTTCAGGTCCGAGAATAACGCACGAGGTACTTTTCATCATCATCATAATCATCAATCATCAAATCAACATTGTTCAATTATGAATTGGCGCTTGTTTAGATTTCGTACCGATGTTGTTGTTCAGACAGCGCGGGTGCAGTCGATCGGCCGCGCGGGTCGGGCCCCGGTATATTACATAGTTGTTCAGACAGCGCGGGTGCAGTCGATCGGCCGCGAGGGTCGGGCCCCGGTATATTACATAGTTGTTCAGACAGCGCGGGTGCAGTCGATCGGCCGCGAGGGTCGGGCCCCGGTATATTACATAGTTGTTCAGACAGCGCGGGTGCAGTCGATCGGCCGCGAGGGTCGGGCCCCGGTATATTACATAGTTGTTCAGACAGCGCGGGTGCAGTCGATCGGCCGCGAGGGTCGGGCCCCGGTATATTACATAGTTGTTCAGACAGCGCGGGTGCAGTCGATCGGCCGCGAGGGTCGGGCCCCGGTATATTACATAGTTGTTCAGACAGCGCGGGTGCAGTCGATCGGCCGCGAGGGTCGGGCCCCGGTATATTACATAGTTGTTCAGACAGCGCGGGTGCAGTCGATCGGCCGCGAGGGTCGGGCTCCGGTATATTACATAGTTGTTCAGACAGCGCGGGTGCAGTCGATCGGCCGCGAGGGTCGGGCTCCGGTATATTACATAGTTGTTCAGACAGCGCGGGTGCAGTCGATCGGCCGCGAGGGTCGGGCCCCGGTATATTACATAGTTGTTCAGACAGCGCGGGTGCAGTCGATCGGCCGCGAGGGTCGGGCTCCGGTATATTACATAGTTGTTCAGACAGCGCGGGTGCAGTCGATCGGCCGCGAGGGTCGGGCTCCGGTATATTACATAGTTGTTCAGACAGCGCGGGTGCAGTCGATCGGCCGCGAGGGTCGGGCTCCGGTATATTACATAGTTGTTCAGACAGCGCGGGTCCAGTCGATCGGCCGCGAGGGTCGGGCCCCGGTATATTACATAGTTGTTCAGACAGCGCGGGTGCAGTCGATCGGCCGCGAGGGTCGGGCCCCGGTATATTACATAGTTGTTCAGACAGCGCGGGTGCAGTCGATCGGCCGCGAGGGTCGGGCCCCGGTATATTACATAGTTGTTCAGACAGCGCGGGTCCAGTCGATCGGCCGCGAGGGTCGGGCTCCGGTATATTACATAGTTGTTCAGACAGCGCGGGTGCAGTCGATCGGCCGCGAGGGTCGGGCCCCGGTATATTACATAGTTGTTCAGACAGCGCGGGTGCAGTCGATCGGCCGCGAGGGTCGGGCTCCGGTATATTACATAGTTGTTCAGACAGCGCGGGTGCAGTCGATCGGCCGCGAGGGTCGGGCTCCGGTATATTACATAGTTGTTCAGACAGCGCGGGTGCAGTCGATCGGCCGCGAGGGTCGGGCTCCGGTATATTACATAGTTGTTCAGACAGCGCGGGTCCAGTCGATCGGCCGCGAGGGTCGGGCCCCGGTATATTACCGTACAACAATGTATGAATGTATAAAACACGGGAGCTACTCACGTGATCACTGAGAGGGTTCCGACTGTGGTTTCAACCATACTCGGTGGTCTTTTTCAATGAGAATGCAGAGTATTTTGCGGTCGCGTACTATATCTAACTATGAACTCGTGAAAAAAACACTGAAAATTGATGGGTAAATAGTAATGTGGCATGTCAATCGACACGGGCGGCGCGAGCACACTCGACGACAGACAATAAGCATGATGACTGTATCTGAGAATCACTTAAATAATGTGATTATCTAATGAAATAAATGAAAAGATTTAGAAAAATATATTTATGTTCACATTTAAGACGGGATTAATAATTTATTTAATAAAATAAAACCTCAAAATACAGCAGTCCGCCATCTTAAGTTGAACACCAATCAGAGAGAGTTACGTCACGAATATGTAAACATTATAAGTGTCCCATAGTTTCGTACGAACTTCGACGATTTTTGCATTTTTTAATTGTTTTTCTGGTGTTTCCAAAGTATTTTGTTGTTTTTCATCGAACAGTTGCTTAGTTTTGTGTACTTAGAACATAGAACAAGGATTTACCAAGGCAAATAGCTCGAATTTGCCTAAAGTTAATTTGTTGATGCTAGGAGAGTTTTAAGCATCAAACAAAGACTTTTGTTCAGCAGAGTTTAGAAATGTCAAAACAACAATGTAAGTATACTTATATTTATCATTAAAATGCTCTAGAAACTATAATTTTAAAGTTCAAATTAGTAAAATTAGTTTTAAAAAGCACTTAAGGATTAGGGGCTATGTTTTTTTTTTTTTTTTTTTTTTTTTTTTTTTATTTGTCCGGGCGCTGAGGCCCGTCCCGCGACTACTGTAGCTGTGTGATAATGCCACATTTTTGTCATCTTAATATTATATGACAAGGGAAATTATTTTTCGGTGTTTTTTTTTTTTTGTTTTTCCAAATTTTATGTTATTGTGTGAAACGGAATGGGAGACGGAAAAAGTATACGCGTCTAAACAGAAATGGTAGAACCATTGGCTTTAACCGCTCTAAGTAATACCTTCTCGGCAAAAGCCAAGAAGGTGTTACGGGTGTCGTCATCACTGATAATGCTGCTGAAAGTGTTTTTATCGAGTTGGAGATCCTCTTCTTGGTCAGATGCTGTGCGGCGCCCAGTATTGCGATCAATTCGGCTTGAAAAACGCTGCAGTAATTTGCCAGTTTGAATTTGCTGGAGCGTACTTGGGTTCCATTATGCCAGCATGATAGGGCGGCCCCGACCTTGCCCTCTATTTTACTTCCGTCGGTGAAGATTTTTAGGTCGGTGTTATGGATGTTATCCACGACATCTTCTGTAGTTAGGGATGCAAAATGAAGGTTAAGTCGCTCAGCAGAGTGCGGCAGATCATAGGGACTGACCCTCCATTCCAAACTTCTGCCTGGGAGTGCGTCTAATGGCCTGCCTCTTTTCACTTCATATAAGGCTGCATTTTCCCTAGCGCGCAAGTCCAGAGGGAGGATTCGGGCCAGCAACACACTCGCGACCATCGAGGTGGTCCGGTGTGCCCGACAAATCTTAAGAGCGAACATTCTCGATAAGCGATTGAGGTTTTTCGTCATATACGCTCTCTTTGTTGAGTCCGCCCATACGCTGGAGGCGTACAGGACAACAGGTTCGATTGCGGCAGTGTAGAGCAGTCTGGTTATTTCGGGGTTCAGCCCCCACGCTGTTCTTACAGCTCGTGTTAGCATCTTATGCAAATTTATTGCTTTCTTTGTAACATTTTCGAGATGGGGCCTAAAGGTAAGTGCTTTGTCAACTGTGAGCCCCTGTCTTGAGGGTGTCAGACAGGGTGATTTGGCTTCCCTCGAAGATCAGTTTGGGCGTGTCGTATGACCGTTTGCGTGTTATGATCATGGCTTGCGTCTTCTGGACGGCAAATCGTAGTTTGTGTTGTTGTCCCCATTTTGAGACTGCTGCGAGTGCTGCATTCATCTTTTCCTCGACTTCGAGGCCTGTTTTTCCCACTGCGATTACGAGTATGTCGTCGGCGAAGGCTTGGACATGTGCTTCGAGGTGTTCTGCGGACCGCATTAGAGGGTCCATCTGGATATTCCAGAACAGCGGCCCGCAGATGGATCCTTGTACACATCCCTTG
This sequence comes from Apeira syringaria, assembly GCA_934044485.1. Lineage (NCBI taxonomy): Eukaryota > Metazoa > Arthropoda > Insecta > Lepidoptera > Geometridae > Apeira > Apeira syringaria. The sequence continues at coordinate 18,670,518 of OW203666.1, read as the reverse complement.
TTCGTTGACCTGATGACACTCTCGCCCAGGAAGCGCAGGTCAACCTTTCGTTCGCTTAGGTAACTAGTTACGATTTTGATGGCGTCTCTGTCGATTTTTTTGTTGTGCAGTTCGGTAACTAAAGCTGGCCACCAACAATTATCGAACGCGCCCTCGATGTCTAAGGACGCGATCGCCACTATCTGCTTGTTTGTAACCGCTTCCTTTATAAGCTGGTGCATATCGTAAAGTGCATCCTCTGTGCCTCTCTGGGGGACGAATCCATATTGGCGTGGGTTCAGGTTGCCTTCGCTGCCAATTTTCCAAGCGATCCTTGCCGAAATCATCTTCTCCAAGATTTTTCCCAGGACCGGCAGAAGACCTATAGGACGATAGGATTTAGGTCTTTAATAGTCCTCCTTGCCGGGTTTAGGGATTACCTTGATCTTCGCCACTTTCCATTGGTTAGGGAAATATCCGTTGGTGAGACAAAGATAAAAAATTCCTAGTTGCAGGTCTGGGTAAGCTGTATAGGTTCTCTCACAGATGTCCGAGGAGAGGCCGTCGTCTCCCGGGGATTTTTTGGGGCTCATTTGTGTGTAAGCCGCCATCAGTTCCCAGTGCTGAAAAGGTATGCTACCTTTGGGATAGTTAGGGTCAGTATCGATGGTCTGGATTACTTCTGCCGCTCTTACTCTAGTTTCTTCCTGTGTAGGAGTATCTTCTGAGTGGTCGTCGTGAGGAAAGAAGGTCTCGGCTAATAGGTCAGCTGATTCAATGGTTCCTAATATGGTTGCATTAGGCGTTGGTCTCAACGGTTGGTCGGTTGTGGTGTTGTTGCAGATTTTTAGCATCCTGTACGATCTTTGCCAAACCGTTTCTTTTGTTTCAGTACAACAGAAATTCTTCCAACTTGTAGTCATCGTGTCTTCAATCATAGTTTTGTACTCTTCTTTTAGCTTCTGGTAATCGCTGATCACTTTTGGCTTGCGTATGCTATTTGCCTTCGCAATTTTCTTCTTCGCCCTGATAACTTCCTTTTTTTTAACTGTCAGCTCCGTCGTCCACCATTTGAGCTCGGGGTACGGCTTATCTGTGGGTATCTTGGGTGTGGTCTGTGATACTGCTTCTGTAATTGAAGACGTGTGTCTTGCAACGATGTCGTCAATTTCTGTTGTGGTTGTCTTTCCGTAGATGTTTTCAGTAGAGAGGTTTTGATTTTCCAGAATATCAAGTAGTTTCGTTTTAAATCTTTGCCAGTCAGTTTTCTTGGTGTTGAATATCCTGGTGCTTGTTCTGTGTTTTCGCACTTTATCTATCTTTGTACATAACTCAAATTCTATCCACCTGTGGTCTGATAGTGTTATGACATCTGTGTGGGTTTTCCAGTTTTTTATTTTAGTGAGAAGAGAATTGGAGCACACAGTGACGTCAACAACACTAGAGAAGATGGTTTGACCCCGATAAATGTGGAACGTGGCTGCGCTACCTTGATTAAGCACATGCATGTTGGCCTGAGAGACAAAGTCCATGTACAGCGCGCCCCGTTTCTCATCCCTTGGGCACCCCCACCAGGTGCTGGATGCATTGATGTCGCCGCCGATTATTATGTCATCTGTCTTGAGTTGTGTGACTATGCTCAGTAGATTTCTGATATCAACCTCAATGTCAATTAGTTTATCAAAGTATACACCTACAATACCTATGCGGTTACTACCCAATTTGAGTGTGCAAGATACCATTGTCTCAGTGTTGAGATCACTATTTTCGATTACTTCCAGATTTGGATCAATGATGACGACAGCCGATCTTACTGGTTTTTCCCTATTACTGGTTATTTTTTGTATAACCCGGAAGGGGCCTGCCGATACGTGAGCTTTTGAGCCTACATACGGCTCGGAAAGAAGCAAAATTGACGTTTTCCTTTTAATAGCTGTGCGAAAACTCTCAGCCATGGCAGATTTGCCCCTCCCTAGGTTTAGTTGCGCGATCATAATGTTTTCGTGCCCTACGTTGTCCTGAGATTGGTCCGCCGGGTTGCTTTTAGCAGTACCTTACAGGTATTCTAGATATGCGGTCCCATTTTTTCCACTCTGGACAATCTGAACTGTATGCTGGCTGGACCGAATCGAGTTGAGAAGAGCCGCTCGTTCTACAATGGGTGCAAACTGGCGCTTGGTTTCTACGGGGGCACTCCCTAGTTTCGTGGCTCTCAGCACAGTAACCGCATACTGGTGCCTCGGCCTTACACTCACTTGCTCGGTGAGAGAAGCCCATGCACCGGAAACACTGTAATAGGGGAGACTGGTCGACCGCAGGTACCACTTGGAAGCCCACTCGGAGCCTTTGGTCCACCAGCCGGCCCCAGACCACCGGTGGCACCTCGACGATTACGTTGGCAATCCCACTATGTCTACCTTTTGTGCGTCGAATCACTTTGACTGCCATTCCCTCAGAGGGAACATCCTGCAGTAGACGCGAGTTTTGGCTTATTAGCGCCTCAGCTATCCTACTGTCGGTTAGATCCAGTGTTAGCCCAATTAGCTTTAAAAGAGGTTTTCTATCTTTTGGCTGAGTAACCGTCAGTTTGTTGGCAGTTGCTTTAATTGCCTTGGTTAGACTATTGCGGTCATCCTCTGTTTCGCAATTTATGACTACTCGCTGGTTGCGAACCTTTCTTACTCCGCTCACGCCGACCCCCAAACCGACTACGTCGATTTTCCTCTTCAGGTCTTCCACCACATCGTTGCTGGTGTGGAGGGGATCAGAGGACTCAACCATTAGGGGGAAGTTTGTTCTCATCAAGGCCTCCCTGTAAGAGGCCTTGGGAGGTCCCTCCCTGAAGTTTTGTGACACGACTAGTCGGTGGGGAGTCCTTGGGTTTGTGCGGTCGCGTCGTTGGACTGGTTCCAGGTTGTCTCCAAACTCAGATTGCCGCAAACTTGTTGTATGAGAGGGGAAGTCCGGGCCACAAGTGGCTATGGGTCTCTGGACGAGGAGTGCCTCAATCGCGGTCAGCTTATTCTGCATCTCAGCAACGGCAACCTCGGTTCCGAGTCCGGTTCCATGCTCCTGCATTTGATTAACTATGCCTACTTGGCCCAGTTCTCTCACCTCTTCGACTGCAGAGGACATCGAACGGAGCTGGGTTCGTACTGGATCGATCAGGCCACGGAAATCTTCCAGCAACTCCTCTCTGTTTGGAGGAGTGATAGTCGGCCTACCATGCAAGTCTGTTATTTTGAGGCTCATAGCCTTGATTTCGTCTAATATTGGCTGGACCGGCCGAAATCACTTCCCGTCCCGGGGTATCTGAAAGAAGGAGAGGGAATTGGTTGTCCTCTGAACTGGACCTCTCAGTCATTCTAGTAAGTGATTTCAGTTGCACGTGTGTCTCCTCTACTTCGGCCCTTATAGCATCAATTCGAGAACCAATGTCACGAAGATCCATTGTGAGTTTCTCAGGATCGTTTGCTCCAGGAACCGATTCCCGCATAGATGCCAGTGTTGTCTCAAGAGATTTGATGTTGTTTTCAATCGACGCTATGCTGGCGATAGGGGCAGACATCTCAAAATTAAGCCATCCCCATATCGCCTCTACTCTACTATGAGTGTCTGTAAGAATAGCGTGGCTTTCTTCCAGTTTACCAGCGTGTTTTGCTCCTATATCTGAGATTTGTTTGGCGTGCGCTCTCTCCGCCCTGACTGACTCTCGAGCCGCCCTTGTTCGCTCCTGTTCTAGAGCCACTCTGTGCCTGGACCTGCTGTCGGCGACAGATAGGACCAATTCGTAGAGGCCCTGCAGACTTTCAATTGCTTCGGCCTTGTATTCGCGCTTAATATTTCCAGGGCGCTCCAAGGCCTCCTTACCGGTCTGCAGGAGCTCGTAGGCCCGTTTTGTCGCGAGGTCCATGGCGAGGCCCGTGCCAGCTATGCTGGATCGCCTGCTTGGAGCCGACGCTACGCTCTCGAGGTGCGACCATTCCTCTCCCGCTCTTGAGGTGCTATCCGAGCCGATCAATCTGTCGATGCACTCATCTATTGGAAGGGTGGCTTCGGTGCCGGTCTCGACCTCCACGTTTGGCGTCAGGGTGGTAGGTGCCAGGATTGACATGATTTCTGTTACAGAGGTAGGTGCGGCGGGCGCTTGCCTTTGCAGTTCGGACTGGGCGATCTTAATATCGGCTGACTTTTTTGCCTCTACTTGGGCGGCCTGAGTCATGGCTTTCTTTCTGAGTTGCTCAGGTTTTGCCGTCTTCCGAGAGTCTTTTGACGTTATTGAGGACGAGCAAGACCTTAATGACCCCTTAGATGATGGGGGTGACATTCCCGACCTCATTGACATAGTGGTGTATGCGGGTGTTCAATTTTAAGGTTATGTTTTGTATGTTTTTCGCCGTAAATAAAGGTTTTTGTATTCTATTCTATTTCTCCGGAGCTATTTATACAGTCGTATTGGAATCTATTTCCGAAGAATGAAATATCAAAATAAAGGCCTTATATTAACCCTAGGGTTCAGAACCGGGAATTCCTAGTGGCTATAGTTTTTAAATGGGTTATATTGTGAGTGAGTCACTTAGCTTACTTCTGAAACGTCGATCGCCATGTCCTAGGTCAATGAAACTCAAACCGCTTACCTCACAACAAATCCAGACGATTATTTTAACAAAAACTTCCTCAAAAAACACAAAAGATATTAATGGTATTTCATGTCACCGACTACCTGGTGCTGTAGAAGCGTCAGTTACTCCATTAAAATACATGTATAATACTCTTCTTAGGCAGAATACATTTCCTAGAGCGCTTACAACTGTTAAAGTGTCTCCAATTTATAAGGGCAAGGGTAAAAAGGAAGACTGTCTGGACGACAGACCTACAAGTGCAACACCAGCCACGGCCAAGGTGCTCGAAGTAGGTTTATGTACCAGGCTGGAGGAACATCTTAGCCGAACTCAGGCGCTGTCGGATACTCAATTTGCTTATCAGCGCGTGTCAAATCTTTACAGATTTGACACGCGAGCTTGTTTGGCAGGTGCTGCGAGCGCGCGAGATGTGTCTGCAAGTAGCTGTCATCAGCTGTGACTTATCACGTGCGTTCCATGTCTGCAATCATCAACTGCTTGCTATGAAGCTAGACCACTACGGTGTCAGGGGGCCCACTATCGAACTGATGGATTTTTTGCAAGATCCAGTACAAACTGTCGTCGCATCAGCGGGGGAGATAAAGTCGAGTCCGATAGACCTTAAGATAGGGGTAGCTCAAGGGTTGTGCGTATCTAATCTCACCTTCAGCACACTAATGAATGACCTACCGGATCCTATCTCGAACGCGAAGTTGCTAAAGTACGCAGACGATGTTCCCGCGCTCGTGACTGCCGCGAGCACCCAACACTTAGAACGGAAGCTAAACAGTGTAGCAGAGCAACTGGCTATCTGGTTCAGAATAACCGGCCCAGCACTCAACCGGAACAAGTCGAATGTAATCCATTTCAATTTATCGGGAAGGCGTCGCGAGGAAGTTAGAGTTGTGATGGAAGGAGACATGCCACAGCTGGTGGACAGTTTCACAAGAGTTGCAACTCGAACCCATGCAAAGCCAATATTCACGATTAAGAGTGCTAACGTTGTGTACAAATGCATCGACTCTTTCAGCCCATACCTATACAAGGAACAAGCTCAGACTCCGCCTGCCCACGCATCGTCAGCGAAAACGGGTAAATGCACGCGCGTGTTCGGCGTGGGAGCGTGGGAGCGTGGGAGCGCGGGAGTGTGGGAGCGTGGGAGCGTTCAATGCGCTGCCCGAGCTTATACGTAGTGCAAAATCATTGAATTTATTCAAACATAAACTAAAAATATTACTCCTGGATATCCTCCCTATAATATTAATAAACTAGTTTCCCACTAGTTAGTTCTTTTTTTTATTGAGGTTATATTATATACTGTTTGGGCGACTAAGAATTTACAATCTTTGTAAATGTTATTTCCATAGTGAATAAGTACGAGGTGACATGTATGTTTTTGTAAATACCAATAAATATCATCATTATCATCATCATGTTCAAGTTTTAACTTCTGCCGGCACTTCCGGAATACAACCGGTTGTTTTTTTTTCTCAGTATAATATATTTGTTTAACATTAAAATACAACTTCAGCTGTTTCAAAGCGGTTGCAATGTAGTTTTTCTACATAATCTGTGGACGCGGCGCAACACGCATGCGCGACCAGCAAATGGATTTTGGCGCTAAATGTTTATTGTAATTTTATTTCATGATTTATTTTATGAGATTACAAAAGTAGTGTATGAAACTGCACATAATTTGGTTTAAAAACACTCCTGTAATGCTATAATAAAGCATACACTCGTACTTTAAGAACGTTATTATTAAACAGTTTCATAAACTACATAAGCTGTTTGGGCGTGGTCTAAATGAAACTTCAGTAAGAGAAAGAGTTGCCGCGAAGGAGAGTTGATACAGATGCAGATATTTATTGGTAAAATAATAATTTACAAGTCTTATAATAATTTACTTATTCTAGATAAAATAATATTCTATATAATAATAATAATAATAAGTTTTGCTATAATGCTATATGCCTATAATGCTAACGTTTTCAAACGTTTAGATTTATTTTTAAGAGAGTTCTACGCTCTTGTCGCCGCTCGGACCTGAACCACTGAAGATGTCGACCGCAGTGATCGACGAAACGTCTGGAACACAAGTTTCACTCAGACCACGGCCCAACAGCCCGGAAGCAATACATACAAGATACAACATATTATTATTCTACATAACTTTTCAGAACACGTAGCGCTATAACACGCTATAACACGCTATCGTTACAAATGAAATTCTAATGAATAAGAAAAACGACAAATCACTTTAAAGTACATTTATATTATGACTCATTGTAAATAAAAGTTTGTTGTCTGTATCAAAGATATTAATTTTATATATTATTATTATTTTAAAAAAAGGGCCGATGACGTATACTAGATCATATTTCTAGACGATAACTGTTCACTATATACAAGAAGTAGATGTAAACTGAAACAAAAATGATAGATTAAAGATAAGTTTGCTAGCGATAAGGACGCCGCATGAGAATATGGCTTCGGAACCTCGATGACGTCACCGCCAGAAGTCGGGACCAGTTTTTATTTAGAGATGATGACACCCAACACCATTACCCAAATATCCCAACATAAAAAACTTATCTGCACTTTATATTTTATTCTATACACCTGATGTATAAAATAAAACATAAAGAAGTTCAGAAAAGTCCTGACTTACGCTAAAGATGGCAATCTAAGGGTTAGATACGATTCGCATTATCCCCTCATCTTTGCAGTTACGGTACATGGTCTGCGGACTCTGTATTACACGACAGCTCTAACGTACTGTATCTGCGGACTCTGTGTTACACGCCGTAAACACGCCAGCTCTAACGTCCTGTATCTGCGGACTCTGTGTTACACGCCGTAAACACGCCAGCTCTAACGTACTGTATCTACAGACTCTGTGTTACACGCCGTAAACACGCCAGCTCTAACGTATTGTATCTACGGACTCTGTGTTACACGCCGTAAACACGCCAGCTCTAACGTATTGTATCTACGGACTCTGTGTTACACGCCGTAAACACGCCAGCTCTAACGTCCTGTATCTGCGGACTCTGTGTTACACGCCGTAAACACGCCAGCTCTAACGTCCTGTATCTGCGGACTCTGTGTTACACGCCGTAAACACGCCAGCTCTAACGTATTGTATCTACGGACTCTGTGTTACACGCCGTAAACACGCCAGCTCTAACGTCCTGTATCTGCGGACTCTGTGTTACACGCCGTAAACACGCCAGCTCTAACGTATTGTATCTACGGACTCTGTGTTACACGCCGTAAACACGCCAGCTCTAACGTCCTGTATCTGCGGACTCTGTGTTACACGCTCTAAACACGCCAGCTCTAACGTCCTGTATCTGCGGACTCTGTGTTACACGCTGTAAACACGCCAGCTCTAACGTACTGTATCTGCGGACTCTGTGTTACACGCCGTAAACACGCCAGCTCTAACGTACTGTATCTACGGACTCTGTGTTACACGCCGTAAACACGCCAGCTCTAACGTATTGTATCTACGGACTCTGTGTTACACGCCGTAAACACGCCAGCTCTAACGTCCTGTATCTGCGGACTCTGTGTTACACGCTGTAAACACGCCAGCTCTAACGTACTGTATCTGCGGACTCTGTGTTACACGCCGTAAACACGCCAGCTCTAACGTACTGTATCTGCGGACTCTGTGTTACACGCCGTAAACACGCCAGCTCTAACGTATTGTATCTACGGACTCTGTGTTACACGCCGTAAACACGCCAGCTCTAACGTCCTGTATCTGCGGACTCTGTGTTACACGCCGTAAACACGCCAGCTCTAACGTATTGTATCTACGGACTCTGTGTTACACGCCGTAAACACGCCAGCTCTAACGTCCTGTATCTGCGGACTCTGTGTTACACGCTCTAAACACGCCAGCTCTAACGTCCTGTATCTGCGGACTCTGTGTTACACGCTGTAAACACGCCAGCTCTAACGTACTGTATCTGCGGACTCTGTGTTACACGCCGTAAACACGCCAGCTCTAACGTACTGTATCTACGGACTCTGTGTTACACGCCGTAAACACGCCAGCTCTAACGTATTGTATCTACGGACTCTGTGTTACACGCCGTAAACACGCCAGCTCTAACGTCCTGTATCTGCGGACTCTGTGTTACACGCTGTAAACACGCCAGCTCTAACGTACTGTATCTGCGGACTCTGTGTTACACGCCGTAAACACGCCAGCTCTAACGTACTGTATCTGCGGACTCTGTGTTACACGCTGTAAACACGCCAGCTCTAACGTACTGTATCTGCGGACTCTGTGTTACACGCCGTAAACACGCCAGCTCTAACGTATTGTATCTACGGACTCTGTGTTACACGCCGTAAACACGCCAGCTCTAACGTCCTGTATCTGCGGACTCTGTGTTACACGCTGTAAACACGCCAGCTCTAACGTCCTGTATCTGCGGACTCTGTGTTACACGCCGTAAACACGCCAGCTCTAACGTATTGTATCTACGGACTCTGTGTTACACGCCGTAAACACGCCAGCTCTAACGTCCTGTATCTGCGGACTCTGTGTTACACGCTGTAAACACGCCAGCTCTAACGTCCTGTATCTGCGGACTCTGTGTTACACGCCGTAAACACGCCAGCTCTAACGTACTGTATTTGCGGACTCTGTGTTACAAGCCGTAAACACGCCAGCTCTAACAGCTTTGCTAACTTTTGGCCAAGCTGTCAACAGGTTTAGCGACCGAACTGTATACTGTACATAGAACCTCTCAATCTTTCTAAGCACCTCTGCTTTGGTCGACGCTATACTGCCATCATCTCTCTTCAGCTTATTCATCTGGCTTTGCCCAATAGACCTGTCTCTTGCAAACACTTTGGAGCCTTTTCTCCGTTCGATCGTATCTTTAATACAATTTGTACTAAAGGTACGGATGTCGTGTCGCAAGGATTTCCATATTTGTCTATTGAGCAGCCTATATGACGTAGCATCATCGGATGATTGCAGTTGCAACGAGCGTCGTTCAGCCATGAGGTCAAGGGTATGGCTGGAGAGCTTTTGAGGTCCATTTGTACGGCGGGGTTTGAAGAACTTAGACCCCACTGCGTGGACAGTTTCTACAAGCCTGTTGTTGGTCTCGTCCACCGACGTAAACTTCTCAAGGCAAGCAAAGCGATTGGATAGCTCAAGTTGAAAGCTCTCGGGGTTTTGGATATGGACATTTTGAGGTCGGAGCGTGGATTTCATCAAACGAGACCTCTCAAGTTCAACATTAACATTCAATGTGCCTCTTACTATGCGGTGATCACTACCGGTTTTGACCATGTTGATCACAGAGACATCATTGAATATTTGTTTCTTGGTGGTCATGATGAAATCGATTTCATTTCTCGTGGAACCGTTGGGACTCAACCAGGTCCATTTCCTGTAAGGCGGCTTCTGAAAGAAAAAGTTCATCATACAGAGTCCCTCTTTCTCAATGAAGTCGGCCAGCCTCTGTCCCCTGGGGTTCCGTTGTCCATAACCTAATTGCCCCACACTTCTTTTGCCCAACTTTGCATCACTTCTTCTGCCCAACTTTGCGTTAAAGTCCCCCATAACAACATTGTAATGGGTCTTGGAGGTATGCATGGCCCGACTAATGTCTTCATACTTAGCCTGGTGCATATACCTGAATGACCTTCAACGAATATCTGCTTGATATTCTGAGTATTAGGTTGATGTTGTTAGCGAGTGACTTGCGAATTGAGAAATCCGACACCACCTTGGGACTTTTGGTCGCCTTCCCGGTAGTAGAGCAAGTTACCGGATTTGAGAGTTATGGTGTCCTCACCCTCTCTACGGACTTCACATAACCCTGAGATATCCCAGTGTAGCGTACTCATTTTATCTTCCAGCTCGACGATCTTCTCGTCTGCCAACAAGGATCTTACGTTGTGCGTTACCAGGGCCAGTGGTCGTTTATTGAGATAGTGGTAGCCGTGCGTCTGCCGGAGATTCTTAGCACCCCCTGCTCCACCGTTTCACTGGCCGCTACCGGAGCCAGCTTTAGCGAAGCTGCCGGGAACTGAAGGCCTGGTCGCATATTGTCTTATGATTAAAGCGGGGGAGGGGTTGCCAATACTCGAGCGAGTGCAGTATTAAATGTGAGTCTCAGAAGGCGCTGCTGCCCATCCTTCTGGTACGTGATCCCTTAGTCGACTCTTACGATACCCACGGGAAGATCTGGGAGGGTACAATTCTAAGCCGGTACCACACGGCCACAGTACAGTACCGGTAGGGTACAGTACCAACCTTTAGGCAACTATTCAGAGGAGAGAGATGTAACTACAGCTAAATATTGCAAATCGGTAACATGTATAGTCTGTTCATCCTCAGCTCACGAATAATGTGAACAAACACAACCATACACAACGTGTAGTGCTGACGGTAATGAATCTTTGAATGAACGAAAAGTGTAGTTAAATTGAATGTAAGTTCATTTATTTTAACCAATGGCCCAAAGCGAAAGTTACGTTTTTGTCATTTATATAATGTGCATGGCTCCACACACCTGTGTATGTAGCCGGCGTTTCAGGTTGATAGTAAATAAATCAAGAATGTTTTTGTCAAGTCAAACTGCTGCAGTCATACCTCTGTAAAACGATCCATCTCTAAATCGGCTGAAACGATTTTAATGATTTTTTTATATAGATAAAGTTCGGCTTTTCAATTATTTTTTTGTTTGTCTGATAAAACGCAACTTTACACAAAATGATTTTTTTTATAAAAGTTAGATTTTTCCTACAATACCATCTATGAAACAGCGAGCGATGCTCGGTCCGCTAGCGACTAGTTCATTATCCACCATAATTACATATCAAAGCTCCAGGAACATTAGTGTTGAAAAACGATATTAAATATATGCCTTTTACTTTACCGCCTAAAATTCGATGGCTTTCTTAGAGAAGTTGTGTTGCGGGTAAATATTCGTACCGTTTGTGTGTGTCGAGTAAATTATAAATATTTTCTAATGAATGTCTTCGTGTAAGATGTACCTGTTCATGATAATTGTATGCTTCTTACTTGATAAAAATATCTTGTGTTTATTAAATACATTAAGTTATAGGATGAGTTCTGTCGATATCCGAGCGTAAATAGTAGCGTTCATGTTTCTACTACACCCAGGGACTATTGTGTGTCGAAATTGTGATTTTCTGCGGAGATTCGTCATTTTTGTGGATGGAATTGGTTTGTTTACTTTTTTTGTCGAGTAAGGATGAAAAGACTGTAGTCATTTAGTCATTGGCAAAATTTTAATAATAAATAAAATGGTAAATAATAATAAACATACGCGCTGTTTTAAAGAAAATGATGAGAAGACTCGGTATACATACTCACATGCGTTAATTATCATATGTATAATCGCTCCCCTGATTGACCCCGCCCATATTATCACGCTGGTGAAGATCAGAATGATGAGGATGTTTTGTAGGATGGCGTACAACCAGCACAGTATCAATGTTCGGTTTTCCTGAAACATATGCACAAACGCTCACTTGCAGGAGTATAGTGGCCATCATCATCGTCATTGTCATCGTCATTAGCCGCCACATCATTGTTGAAGTTATATCATGCCAATGACAGGACATAATCACTGCCACTTATATAGAAAGGTCCATCACCAGCTTGAACAAGACTGGGCAGTAAAGGAGGTATGACAATTCCTCGTCCAAGGAATTTCTAAAATGATTATTTCAACTCAAAGCTAAAATTACCGCAAAGATCTAAAAGCGTAAGTCTATCGTCGATCACATTAGTTCGAGAAGCTAAAAGGAATCAACGCTGCGTTTTATTAAAACAATCGAAAAACTATTCGCACCATGATATATAAATGATATATGCCTGTAACTGGTCAGGAAGCTTTTTGCAGTTTGAGAACACTGTTCTTATTATGGAGATATTATATATGTCCAACAAAAGCTTCTACAAGCCCTTTGAAGAAAATAAATGCAAATAAATGTTTCATCACCCGCGTCTTATTCTAAAGTGTGTCAAGGCTATCCTGATCTCGTGTATATCCTATGTGTATGTGTGCTGTATATTTAATGTCAAAAAATACCGTTATTGCTCCATATATAAGTATGATGCTAAATATAGCTAATATGATGTTTGACACCACCGCGATTATCCTGAAGTAATAGACTAGTTCGTCATATTCAGATGTGCTTTTATGTATAAACTCTGGTACGATATTAAAACTCCCAATCTGAAAAGTAAAATAAATCAAGTACATAGACAAGTCATAAAGTATCACGTTACTAGAATCGTCATCATCACCATAATCTCAGCCATATGGCATCCAGTGTACAGTTGGTGGACATATGCCTTCCCAGTATGTTATAACCACAGCCAGATATTCTTCTTATGTTGGCTATGCCCTTGTGGAGCGTGATCATGACAGCGCGTGGTTCCCACAACTCGAGAACGACTGAACCGATTTATATTACACCGGGAATATTTCAGGGCGACTCTCTCTCACCGTTATTGTTCTGCATGGCTATCTGCCCAATTTCATTTATATTGAATAGGTATGAAATGAAGGGATGCAAACTAAAAGAGAGTATTTGGATCAATCACTTACTATACATGGACGATCTTAAGGTCTATGCGAACACTAAATACAACTCAAGAATTCTACTATTTAGCGTGGAGATCTTGATAAATGCAATGTAATACATATTGGTTCAGGACATAGAAGCAACGCAATAGGAGATAGATATAAATATTTAGGAGCACACGAAGCGAGCAAAATAGAACACGGTGTCGTACGAGATCAAATAACTAAAGAATATTTTAAAAGAACCAAAAATCTATTTAACTCACATCTCAATTCGCGTAATCTAATTAAAGGTATAAGTACATACGCAATACCTGTTCTACTATACTCCTTCGGCGTAATAAATTACAAAACTAGCGAACTTGAAAAAATAGATATCAAAACCAGAAAACTCTTGTCAATAAAAAAAGCTCATCAACAAAAATCAGACATAGAGAGACTGTATTTACCGGTGGTCCAAGGCGGCGGCAGGCCTTTTAAACGTAGAGTTCAGTACAAACCACAAATAGTCAAATACAAACATTGCTTAGAAACTAAACCCGATAATCTCATTAGAACAATAGTACAACACAACATTCATAGAGATAAATATTCCATAATTGCAGAAGCTAAAGAGATAAAGACAGAATTACATTTAACAACAGAGTGTTAGATCAGGCAAATATAGATAGGGCACTTTCATTGAAATGGATAAAAAATGATCAGGTATCACGAAGCGTAGAATCAGCCATATTCGCTATGCAGGACCAACGATCATGACCAGACAGCATCAACGCGACATACTCGAGGATCCGGCCGATGGAAAATGTCGCCTGTGTGCCTGCAAAGATGAGACGACGCAGCACATCGTATCAGGGGGCGACAGACTAGTACGACATAACAATCTTGTTCAGTATAACCTACTGGTGTCTTGCTAAAAAACATAAAATAGAGGCTCTGACCGTTGGTGGAAAGAAACACTGTCCCAGCCACATGTTAAACAAAATGACTCAGCCAAAATATATGGGAATTTCCCGTTTAAACCGATGTAGCAGTAACTCATAATAGACTTGACTGAAGAAATAGAAAAACTCAGTAAATATCACCTTTTGTAAACTGAAATTAGCCGCTTGTGGAAAACGCAAACGAATGTTATTCCGATAGTTATAGGTTCATAAGTATCTAAAAGCATAAAAAATATATAGATAGACTAGAAACTTGAAATTAATTTTGTATTTACATAAGAGACCGCGTCCGACGCTGTCTCTCCCTGCGGCCCGCACAGCGCCGGGCGGGGCGCCGGGCAGGGCGCCGGGCAGGGCGCCGGGCAGGGCGCAGGGCAGGGGAAGAGCTGCCCGTGGGCACATCACGTACAATCAACATGGATTATGGCGATAATTGCTTTTGACGTGTATAATCTTTCAATATAGTTTTTGATGAAATACCAGATTTAGTTTATTTTATGTATATGTTAAAATAGGTGTTAATTTGGTAGAATCATCCTTCTGAGGTCCAATGAAACTTACAAAGAAGGAAAACTTACCAAGCATAGAATAGCAATTATAAACGTAGCTGTCCTGAGTGGAATACTAAAACAACAAGTACTATACGTGTTCAGTTTATCGAAACACATACTTATTCTAGCGCTTTCGGCTAGTATTTGATAACTTTATATATGAATTTAAGAAAAAGTGGCACTGAGCATGTAATCACTCCGCGTTAAGAGCGCGGCGCGGGCATAGATAAGTAACTATACACTGAGCAGCGCGGGTCGGAACCTATATATGATGCTACCGCTCTGTTGGTTGGCTCGTCTGGTTCTGTCTGACAGACAGGAAACTTAGAAGAGACAATAACAGACCGCTAAGTTTCATTTTGACAATTACTTATTTTTAAATTTTTTAATCGTTAGGTCTGTACCTAACGTCTAAATAATCGATAGCCAGAAATAAAGAAGCAACTGTGATATATAATAAGCGAGATAATAATAGGGTTATTATGTACATTATGTTATTAATTATTAAGGTCGCATTAAAATAAAACACTGCTTTATTGCTATTGCTTTAAGTTCCACTTCATTTTGTATGACTTGTCAAATACAAACAGTCAAATACACAATATGAGAGTGTGTGGTTCATGCAAACTCTACGCTTCTTAACTACTCGTGTATAATGTGTATTTGACTGTTTCATAATTTGGAAATCGGAGGAGTTTAACATCACTTGGTTTTCGACTGGTAACACAATAAGGAATACACACATAAGATATTCAGGACGCTTTATCGATTTAAACGCCACAGGTTGCGTGCATGAAACTGCATTCACGTAGGTTAGCTTCGGGGATGTAACGGAGATCGTTTTATCGGAACCGGAGTCGGAGTCGGAACCGGACTCGGAGTCGGAGTCGGAGGCGGAGGTGAACGATGTGTAAGAGAGGTGTTGAGGACGTGCTTAATATAATGTATATATATATATATATGATAAAGTGGTATAACCATTATTAAGTCAGCTTCTTTAATTTAAATTGTAAAATAATTCTCCAACTTAATATAGGCCTTAAAAAAAATTCGTAATTATCTTCATAAAAATCAGCAAATCACGGAACACGGAAAATAAAAACATTCGTATTCGATTGAGTGTAAATAAGCAAAATCTAGTCCTTTGCTTTTGCGACATTTATTTTAAATGTGGGTAGATTTAATGTTTACTTACATTTTGAGAAGTTTTAGCATAAGGCAATATCGAACTTTTTGTTTGGCGCCATCTAGCGTCTACAGCCCTTGATTAGAAGTCCTAGTCCTTCTTGAAGTCCGAAATCCAAACCTTGATTAGAAATGGCCAAGTGGACAGCTTGCGGGAAGTTCGTGAAACCGTCGGCTGGTGTCGCTACGTGTGCGCCATGTCCATGTATTGGGGTGCGTTGCTATACCCGATGGGTCAGTCGTGCCTAAGGATTGGTGTTGCCCTGAGTGTAAAATAACTCTCAAGGAAGGGGTGATAACAGCGGCACCCCTGTAAAAGGGACTTGCGGCGCCCCTCTGGGTGAGAGCAAGTCCACAAGGGATACGTTAGGTCCACTTCAGGAAAAAATAATCCCCTCATTCGACACAGCGCCCATAGGAGGCTTAGGAATACAAGAAATGCGATGTGAGTTCGCGGAATATATGGCCGAGGCACGCAAATTTTGCAAGGAAATTCATGAATCACTGACGAACATGGGCCAGCGAATGGACGCTTTTGAGCGGCGTCTTGAAGCGATTGAACTTAAAAAGATGGAGATCGGGTCAACTAAGATAACAGAACTCAATCGGTCTGTAGCCAAAACTCAAGTGCGAGCTTAACGAGCGGGATCAAGAACCATTTTTATGCGATGTTGACATGGGACACCTGCCGGAGCAGAATGGTGAGAACGTCGTGCATACTGTCAATTCAATTTTTTTCAATTCAATTTTATTTATTTGGAACAAAAACTTGGTTTGTTTACAAACATATGAGAAAACGATGACAACTGCAGAAGTATATGTATAACTGTGTCGCAGATGTCAACGCCCTCCTCCGAATGTTACATATTAAGTTCCTCAATAACTAAAAATACACGTTTAGACTTAAAGTTTACAAATTTGTTTTTATATACATTTAAAATTTAGTAGGATGACTTAAGAAAGGTGGGAATAAGTAGGTATGTACATATAAGAGGGTGTGTGTCTGAGTGTATGCGTGCGCGTGTTGTGTGTGTGTGTGTGTGTGTGTGTGTGTGTGTGTGTGAGAGAGTGTGTGTATGTGTGCGTGTGTGTGAATGCATGCGTGCGTGTGTGTGTGCATACAGGAGGCGACATTTATTTTAAAACTTTTAAAAGATTTTCGGTGTCATCGTATGATAACGATTGAAGCCATTCAATTCAATTTTTATTGACTTTATTATACAACATTGAACTTATGATATAATAATGGCGACTTGCAGCTGCCGTCCGTCTTATTTCCTCGCTACAAACCCTGTCATATCTACGTTTGGACTTGACGAAAACTGGATTATATTTAAGTTCAACATGCTTTTTTGAAACAGTTTCCAGAATGAAAAGTTGCCTTACAGTAAGTACTTGACGTATCGAGTACAAATTTGAAGTGGGAAACTGAATGGGTTTGTTAGAGAGAACCTTGGGTACTGCTCCTTGTGCCCTCTCTTACATATGTGATATACCGGAACCACCCCAGGAAGTTATGCGATATGAAATAACAGATTGGGCAAGGGCGTAGTAGACAGTCTTTAGGTATTAATTATATAATATATAATTAATACCTAAATAGTTTATATATATAGTAAGTAGTGCGACACCTTTTCCTTCTTATCATTCTCCTACGATGAACGTGCCTAGTAGGTAGGGAATAACAAAAAGAAAGGTGGCTTGGATGTAGGTATTTTTATAATAAAAAATATATATATATATAATTTTATTTATATATGTTGTTATATATATCCACTAGAGCCGGGTGTCGAACACAAATTTATAATGAATTTATTTATATTATATTGTGTATATTTATAAATTCATATCGTGGGTATACGGCCAGTCTGACTTTGTCTAGCAGTTCAGTACTTCCCCGGTACGCCAACGGACGAGGGAGTTTCTTATACAGAAACCTAGGCCAGGTTTTGGATGCCTTGCGTCGGAGCGCGCCGATTGAGGTCGACCGCTGTCGATGCCGGTGTGTAGTCCCAACATTGAACCCTGGAAGCGACAGAAACCAAACTCCTTTCACAGTCCGTTCGCATTTCCCGTGTTTAAGTCAGCACCAACAATAATTACAGAGAAGTACTATATAGTGAAGACATGTAGTTTTCGTGGTGCTTACTACTCAGAACGGAGTTTACAATAAAAGTAAATATTATGCTAAAAGGCTAAATTTGGTTTGTTTTTTTTACACGTTAGAATAGTTATAAAATTGAGTCAACCAATTATAACCCTTGCACGACATAATTATGGAGATGTGATTGAAATTAATATTAAATATTATGATTAAAGTACACAAAGTCATAACATACAATGATCTAACTAAAAATATGTGAGTGTATTATGTGCTATTCAAACTTACCCTAATGCGGGGTTAAATCCACAACTGATATGTTTTAGTTAAATAAACTTCACGATGATGCAGTAATATAATAATATGACACGGCGAATTATGAAGATCGCGCAACGGTCTGACTTTGCTGTTCTTAGAAAATCGTCTAAAGCGACGTGAAGCGGCCTTGAAAGCGGTTTGCGTAATGCCGGCCGGCCGCTCGCGATCGATACACGACGGGTGGCCGCTGCCTGTCCATATTATGCGCGTGAGCAGGCGTTGCTTACAATATTGTAACATTTCGTTACAGTAGACAAATAGTTTATATGTATAAACTATTTGTCTAAGATTTTTAAAAATAAAGATCAGTTTTCGGACCCTAGATACCACAGATGTTATGTGGTGTTCCCACGTTAGTGCTGTGTCTATCACGACACCCAAGTATTTGATATTATTCAAACGTTCTATCAAACTACAGTTGCAATCATTAGAGTCGCCAGTACCACTGCCATCCTTCCACATGTGAGCACGTGTGTCAAACGGTAATGGTGGTTGTCCTGCCACACTGAGAGTAAATGCGATAAACTTTGTTTTGGATAGGTTAAGAGTTAAAAGAATTTTTAAAATCGGTCCAGTAGTTTTTGAGCCTATTCAGTACAAACAAAGTTTTCCTCTTTATAATATTAGTGTAGATTGTAAATAATACTTTGTTATCTGTATCAAAAACATTAATTTAATTATTATTGTTTTTAAAAAGGGCCGATGACGTATACTGGATCATATCTCCCGACGATAGCTGTTCACGACAAACATGAAGTAGATGTAAACTGGAACAAAAATGATAGATTATTAAACATAAGTTTGCTAGCGATAAGGACGCCGAATGAGAACATGGCTTCGGAACCTCGATGACGTCACCACAAGATAAGCGGATAAAAAAAGTTATCTGCACTTTATACTCTATTTTTATTTCTTTATACACCTGATATATAGAATAAAACATAAAGAAGTGCAGAAAAGTTCCGGAAAAGTGCCATAATCTTGTGCGGTTACATGGTCTGCGGACTCATTATATTATATAACATCGATTTTTAGATTTTATTTAGTTGTCGGTAAGTTATTGGAGAAATGTTAATAACAAATGAAACGCTAAATAATAATAAACTTACGCGCTGTTTTAAATAAAATTATGAGAACACAATTTTTGTCGGCCGAATCATCCAAGTCCGTAGGAGAGCACCCCGAACATTTGAAACCCTGCACGTGACCCTCGGGTGGTGCTCGTCGGACGATATGCCGGTGGTAGGCTTCGGCCGCGGTTGGTGACCACCCACCGCACAAAGACTCGGCACCAAAATAATGACGACCATGTTCAGCCGTGATGTCCGGTGACACCAGTAGGAACAAACAGGTCGGGACAGTTGCTATGCTTGCTAAGACAGTCTTCGACACTCTTCGAGACTGCTGTATCGGGTGACTAATCGTGGAGGGTAGCGGGATCCGAGGCACAGTGCGGTAGTTGGGCCCTATTAGAGACTTGGCCACTCACGAAAGGCTGCTGAAGACGCCAACTGACGAAAATTCCTTGGGTGTGCGATCATGCTGGACGGCGACCGGATCAGAGGGCCTGATCGACATCAGTGTCGGTAACTGCATCATTAGGTGGTTCCGACCACTGTCTGGTGAAATCTGTATCACCATACTCCCCATTCGACCCCAGCTTTAAAGGTACGAGATGCGGTCCTTTCTCGCATCTTACCCTTGGAAGCAAGTATGCTTCTATTCTAGCGTCCCATCGGATCTTGTGCTGATGCTCTGACAGAAGAGCTACGGCAGCGTTTGGAATATTTTGTTTCATTTACCGATATGCCTTTGTCCAGTAAAGCTCACCCATGGTTTATACCAGAACGCATTCGTTCTCAGACACAAATCAACAGGCATACCTAGCATGGGTCGATGCTCGAAACGGTTAAGCTGAGGATATTCGTGCCAAGACGAGGGCCTTTAACAAAGCTGCCAAGTCCTGTAAGAAGGCTCGACGGAAGGCTCGGATAGACTACATTAGCCGAATAGGGAACAAACTCGCTTCGTACCCTGCGGGTAGTAAAGCTTTTTGTTTCCTAGCTAAATCGGTTAAGTCCAACTTTTGTCGCTCCTCATTTCCTCCACTGCAGAAACCTGATGGATCACTAGCCCACACAGCGGAAGAGAAAGTAAATTTATTTGCATCTCTCTTTTCAGCCTTCACGTCTAGATGCTGGTAGCGCAGCACCACCAACTCCGCTGAATGGCTGCGAGACAATTTTGTCAAACATCCACATTCGACAAGTTGATTGTTTGCAAAGTGCTACGCAATCTGGACGTGAACAAAGCTGGTGAACCGGACGGTATTTCAGCTCTAGTTCTGACACCGGAGTTAGTTACCACCAAATCCGGTGTCGACACGCCTTTTTTGACTCTCTTTTGAGTCTGGTACAGTACCGGCAACCTGGAAGCTTGCTAATAAACAACCTGTGTCCGAAAAAGGAAGTCGTGCTGACCCGGCTAACTACAGACCAAGTGCGGTCACGTCCATTCTCTCCAATAATATGCAACGTGTTCTGAATACAAATCTCCCGGCATTAGAAGCACATGACCTCCTCAATGATCGGCAATACGGTTTTCGACGAATGTGCCACTCACATCTGTAGTGAGCCCATAGAGAAGTATAGAGAAGCGCTTGCCGTTTCTCTAGACATATCTAAGGCCTCCGACAGGGTATCGAATGAAAGTCTCATGGGAAAGCTATCCTATGGCTTGCAAATACAACAGTAGTACGTGCAGGCACGTACTACGTACGCACGTTTATCAGACTTCTTGAGGAATCGATCGATCCGAGTAATTATTAATGGCTGCTCATCCGATCAATTGGTTATTGATGCCGGGGTTCCTCAAGGGTCAGTACTTTCTGCAACTCTTTTTTTGCTACACATTAACAATTTGTTAAATTCCGGGTTCTATGGGTATGGAGACGACAACACAGTTACTGTTGTAGAAAGTTACATATCTAGCGCTCGAGCTTGTCATGCACAGGACCGACCACTCAAGAGAGACCATAGTTGACGGTCAACTGACTTCAGTCAGTCTCCGATAGGGATGATGCCAATCTAGTCACATTCAACGCTACTAAGACCCAGGTGTGTCATTCTCTGCCAAATGGAGTTAAATCGAACTGTGCCCTACTTTCCAAGATGAACATTACCGACACCCTGGAGCTTATTGACATCATATTGACGCCCACGTTAAACTTTGGGATCTACATTGAGTCCAAAGCTCAATTGGCTGCCAAACGTTGGGTGTCCTTGCTAAGGTGAGACAGTACTTCATGCCGGGGCAATTGCTCAATCTATATCAAGCACAAGTACAGTCGTGCATGGAGTACTGATTCCATCTTTGGGATGGGCCAGCCAAATACCAACTGGAAGCTCTAGAGTTTATCGAAAGGCGAGCCTAAATAATCATCGGCAGTAACCTCTTTGGTGGAACGTAGGCTTCAGAGCCTTGAATACCGGCGTACAGTAGTATGCCTATTGGTTTTCTATCGGATACATTTCGAAGAATGTGCACTGAAATTACATAGGTTGATTCCACCGCACGGCACTGCGCCGCCGCTATATATTACCACCTATACGTATGAAGCGATTTGTATCCACAATCTTACTGCGTACTGCCAAGGAATGGAACTCGTTGCCCGAGTCTGTGTTTCCCGATACGTACAATCCTGGAGTCTTCAGGTCGCGAGTGAATAGGTACCTTCTAGGCTCGCGCGCTCCATTCTAGACCACGTCATCACTTAACATCAGGTGAGACATTTGTGAAACGCAAGCTCATAAGAACTTTAAAAAATTTGAGTCTGAAAACTATTGTGTTTCTTCCATAATTATAATGTAACAAATTGACTAGTACTCACGTGGTAAAACACTGGAACTTTAAAAAAACATTCGGTATATACTTACATAAGGGATATAAGGCAAATATAATTATTCCTCTCAGTGAGCCTGCTAAGAGGAATACAATCAGGATGATTATAATTATAACGATGTTCTGTAGGATGGCGTACAACCAGCATATCACCGCTCTTCGGTCTTCCTGAAACAAAGTAAACTCGGTCACTTGTACACGTGTACTAGTCATCATCAGCATCCACAGCCACATCATTGTTGGAGTCGTAGGACGTCAACTCCTGGATACAATCACAGCCATTTATATTTATTTATTGGAAAACCAACAGCTTATGTACAATATATTAAATACTTATGTTAACTAATAGAGAGCCAATTACAGGTTTTCACGGGTAGCTGTGATATGGGTGATGGAACATGCAAAAACAATAAAACAGCAACACGGGATGTTCCCTGCGGACCGCGCAGCGACCAACATTTCCTTGTCAGGATTTGTTGGTAACATGCCGCTACGTTAGCCTTCCACCATGAAGAACTCACTGCTCAGCCGGCGCCTCGCCGCGGACGCGCTGGTACAACAAAGGTCCATCATCAGCGTGAGCGAGGCTGGCCAGTGAAAGGAGATTCTGTGACGAATCCACGTCAAAAGGATTCCTAAGCTGATTCTTTCAACTCAAAGCTAAAATTACCGCTAAAAAGCTAAAGCTAAAAGGAATCAACGCTGCGTTTTATTAAAACAATCGAAAAACTATTCGCACCATGATATATAAATGATATATGCCTGTAACTGGTCAGGAAGCTTTTTGCAGTTTGAGAACACTGTTCTTATTATGGAGATATTATATATGTCCAACAAAAGCTTCTACAAGCCCTTTGAAGAAAATAAATGCAAATAAATGTTTTGACACCCGCGTCTTATTTTGTGTCACGGCTATCCTGGTGGCGTGTCTCGTCTCGTGTACATACCCTATGATCGTCGCTGACCTGGCTATGCGACGTAACTGACGTTGAGGTAAATGTTCCGGACCAGCGTATTTCGGTTAGGAGTTACTTTTTAACCCACTTCAAAAAAAGAGGTTACTAAATTAGACCGTATATATGTTTTTTATGTGTATTTGCAAACGGATAACTTCGTCGTTTACAAACCCATTTAGATGATTCTTTTTTGTTTGATAGAGTATACTTTCGTGGTGGTCCCATTTAAATTTAAACAAAATCGGACAAGCGGTTTTTGAGTTACACTTCAATAACTGAAAAGGGCTACGCATACCTCGACGATATTATAGTTGTGGTTGAAGACATCGGAGAACATACACAATGACAATTGATCCCGTGAGTAGAAAAGGTTACTAAAAAGGGTGAAACAATTTTTACCATGTTTTGGTAAAAAATTCTTATGAGAACTATAGCGCGCGTATTAAAAATCCATTTTTTTAAACAAAATGTACTGTTACGCTGTAACAAGGTGATAAAATATAAATAAATAAAAAGTTAGCATAATTACGAACAAACGGACAAACTAACTAATTACTGCAGTCGAAGGGAAAGCCGCGCGCAAAAAACGAAGCGAGCGCACGAAATCAAAACACTGTTATCTCGACATCGGCTGTCCCGCTCTTTCCCGTAGCAGCTCTCTCATAATACAGGTAGGTCGCCGCATTCCGGCTAAAGGCGGGAGGGAGCCATCTGTATAAAACCAACAGCGCGTGCCCGGTGCGCCAGTCCTCATTCGTTCCCCGCTCTCGAGTGGGTCGCACGTGTTCGCTCCAAGCTGTGGAATTTCATCACACTTGACCGCATACGCCGACGCTCTCTCGCCCTCTCGTTCTCGCGCCATATCGCCGACTCTTCTCTTCGTAAGGACTTGCAGTGTTGTGACATTCAGTGATAGTGACAGTGCAGTGACTCTGAACATTAGACTCTCCGCGCTTATTGACAGTTGTGTGATCAACTAGGTGCTTTTCACCTACCCCGACTTTATACCATAGACTTTAGATTCCTTCGCGCTTTTTGACTGTTGTGTTCTCTATATAGGTGCTTCTCACCTACCCCGACTTTTACTATAGACTTTGGACATTAGATTTTTTCGCGTATATAGACTCTTAGTGGTTGAGACTGTGTAGTGAAAAGTGTTTTTGGTGCATCGCACCCGCCCGGACTATAGACTATTACGGACATTGCGGACGCTCTGTGATCTGTGTTGGTTTACGTAGTGGTCTGTTGTGTCGTGATAGTTTTTACAGCCCCCCCCCGGATATT
Source organism: Apeira syringaria (assembly GCA_934044485.1). NCBI lineage: Eukaryota > Metazoa > Arthropoda > Insecta > Lepidoptera > Geometridae > Apeira > Apeira syringaria. The sequence goes on along the minus strand of OW203666.1, from coordinate 18,646,081 downwards.
GGTATCGTTCCCTTTTACTTACCGACCCTCTCGCGTACATTTTTTATCATTATTTATATTTTAAACTGTGTACGTCTGTGTGTGTGTGTCTATAACTTGTAACGTCCCTATTTACCGTCCCCGCCGCCTCACGGCGGGGAATGTTAGCTCGCCCGTGCCCAACGTCCTAAGCCGCCTCACTTAGGATGGCTAGCTCCGAGGCCCGCTCGCCCACGGCCACCGACATAGCTCAGTGGCTATCTAAATACCACCCCCAGTTGGTAGATCAATTTAATGCGTACCACGCCGCCGACCATGCCGCTAATTCGCGGGCTCCCAAGCCGTACCTTAACCTAACTCGCGAAAGCTCCGCTTCCCCTGCAACCGCGACTCCGACCGCGACCGCGCCCGGACCCTCGACCTCTCGCGCCGACATCTCGGAATCGTCGGATTCCGAGATGGAAGTCGAACAGCGTTCCGACCCACCCTCCGACGATAATAGTGAAGACGACGGTTTTCAAACCGTCGTCTCGGGTAAAAGGAAGCGCGCTGCCAGGCGCGAATCCTCCATCCCCTCTCCTCCGCCGAAGACGCAATGCGCGGCCTCCGGCAGCAAGACTCCCGGGCCCTCTGCCCCGTCCCCCCCACCGTCCGTCGCCTCCCAATCCCAAAACGGCGCCCCTTCTCAAGGAGCACCCGTCACGGGACGCGTTAAGGCCCCACCCCCTCTGTTCATTCAGGACAAGGGGATGTGGGACAAAGTCTCGCGAATGATGATCCCGCGCAGCATCAGTTTTACGTCCGCGCGAACCACCCAGACCGGTATAAAGGTACAGGTACCAACACCTAATGACCACCGCGCCCTTACCCGCCTGCTCCGCCTCGAAAGCATAAGCTTCCACACTTTTGCTCTCGAGGAGGAGAAACGACTCCGCGTAGTCATCCGCGGACTCCCCAAGGAGATTAGCTCCGACTCGATATTAGTCGACCTCAAAAAACAGCAATACCCGATACTCGAATGCCACCGAATGTACAGTGGCAAAACTCGCGCCCCCTACGACATGGTGCTCGCCATCCTCGACCGCACGCCGGAGGGGAAGGCGATTTTCAATGTTAAGGAGATCGTAGGACTCTCGGGCCTCGTAGTCGAGGCCCCGTATAGAAACGGCCCTCCTGGCCAGTGCCACCGCTGCCAGTTGTACGGCCACGCAGCCCGATTCTGCTATGCTCGCCCTAGGTGCGTCAAGTGCCTAGGCGATCACGGCACAGCCGACTGCGCCCGCACGAAAGATAGCCGCGAACCCCCGAGTTGCGTACTCTGTGGCAACCAGGGGCACACCGCGAATTATCGCGGTTGCCCCAAGGCGCCGCGGTACGCAAACCGTGGGACCTCTAGGCCCGCCCCACAAACGCGTCCATTAAATACCCGCGCGCAGCAAATAGGCATTAGGACAACCGCGGTACCACAGGTGTCACCGCTACACACACCCGCCCCCGCGCCGTCATACAACGCTTGGTCCAAGCCCCTGAGCTTGGGCCAATCGCGACCGCCGCCCGCCGAAATCCGACCAACCGTAGCACAGACGTGCCCCTCAGTTCCCCCCGCCGCGCCCCGCGCACCGGCCCCATACCGCGCGCCCGGCCCGTACCGCGCGCCCGCCCCACTGACCGCTCTTAAGCCTGCGAAACCGGTTTCGCTCGCGCAAACCAACCTCGCCGCTGACCTCGCCCTTGTCATGGACTACGCGATGGCCATAGACATGGACGAGGTCAGTGTGCTCGCACACAAACTTCGCTCCGCGACAAACCCCAACGCCCGATTACAAGCGACGCTCGAGCACGCGTCTATACTCAGCACCATTAGGAGCTACTCCATTTCCAACTCCATAAGACACCAAGATGGCTAGTACAACCGCTAGAGTTAAACCGCGCGCCATTACGATAGCTACGTTCAATGCGGACGGTTTTTTCAATCAACGCGACATTGTCCACGAATTTTGTAAGGCCCATCAGGTCGACATCCTCTGCGTGCAAGAGACCTTTCTCAAGCCCGGCAGAGCAACGCCCAAGTTCGCAAACTACGTCGCGATACGTAACGATAGATTACACACCGTAAAAGGTGGCACGTTGATATATTACAAAAGGTCCCTACACTGCATCCCCATAGTCACGCCCACGTTAATCGCGTTAGAAGCCTCGGTGTGCCTACTAGGTATGACAGGTCATCAACCCGTCACTATCGCCTCATGCTATGTCCCGTCATCTAAAGAACTGATCCAAAGTGACTTAGAGACCCTCCTCTCAATGAGTGACTCCGTCCTTCTGATAGGAGACTTCAATAGCAAACATGTTATGTGGAATTGCACTGCCACTAACAAGAACGGTAAAATACTCGATGACCTAGTTAACTTGTTAAACTTTGATATCATAGCCCCCACGGAGCCCACTAGATATCCCTACATAGACGGACAACGCCCCGACATCCTCGAATTAGCACTCTTAAAGAACGTCACGCTCCGGCTGCGTTCCATAAGAGTGATACACGAACTTATCTCAGACCACCGCCCAGTTCTCCTAGAACTGGGCCCCGAACCGACAGACAACACACCGACATACAAGACGATAGTGAACTGGAAGCAATTAGGGGAATCCCTAAAAGCGATCAGTTCACCGGACCTTGACAAAATACCCGACGACATACAGACAGTAGATGACATCTCCCTTTCAATAGACGCCCTCAGCGACCACCTCCGCACCGTTTTAGGAGAGTCCTCGAAGAGGGTCATCGCGGCGGCCAACCACCGCTTTGAGCTCCCCGAGGACGCTAGGAGATTACTGACCCAAAAGAACGCAGCCACTAGGGCATACGATTCAATTCCCACCCCTGAGAACAAAGCAAACATGCGCTACTTACAGCGTGCTGTAACTAAACGCATGTCTGAACTGCGCTCTCAAAGGTGGGAAGAAACACTCTCAACCATCGAGCCATCCCACCAGGCGTACTGGCGGCTGGCACGAGCCCTAAAAACAGACCGACCACCAGCATTTCCCCCCCTAATCAGACCTATCCCGCAATCCATCGCGTTCTTTGACGAGGATAAAGCCGAATGTTTAGCCGACAGCCTGGAATCTCAATGCGCTCCCAACGAGGACCACGTAGACCGAGATCGCGTTCAGTTAATCGACTCCGAAGTCGAACTCGCGAACACAGTCCCCATATCAGATCTCCCTCCCATCCCACCAACTAAATCTGCCGAAGTAGAGTCCCTCATCAAGGGACTCAAAAATCGTAAGGCTCCAGGAGCAGACGGAATTAGTAACAAACTGCTCAAACACTTCTCCGTTCCCCTAGTGCACCTGCTAGTTAGCATTTTCAATGCCGCCATGGCTAACGGCATGTTCCCAGCCGTCTGGAAACATGCTATAGTCATCGGCATACTCAAACCGGGCAAAAAATCCTGCGATCCTACTAGCTACCGCCCAATCAGCCTCCTCAGCGCCCTGGGGAAGCTGTATGAGCGCATCATAGTCAACCGCCTCTGGTCCCTCATTAGATCAAAAAACCTACTGCCAAATGAGCAATTTGGCTTTAGGCCTCGACATAGTTGCACGCACCAATTACACCGCGTCACCGAGCACATTTTAGAAGGTTTCAATCGGAAACCCAAACCGCAATCCACGATAGCCGTCTTCCTCGACGTGGCTAAAGCCTTCGACAAAGTCTGGCACAATGGCTTAACATATAAGCTATACGTGCTAGGCGTGCCAGATCGTCTTGTACGAATAATACAAGACTTTCTCACCGATCGAACCTTTAGCTACCGCGTCGAGGGAACTCTCTCCACCCCTCACCCTATCACAGCAGGGGTCCCTCAGGGGTCCACGCTCTCACCCATACTATTCGCGTTATATACTAGTGACATCCCACACTCTGAACCCTCAGTTCAAATCGCCCAGTTTGCAGATGATACGGCTATCTACTGCACTGGGTGGCACCCAAATAGGCAAATACCCGCCATGCAGCGAGCCATCACCGAAATCGGTGAATGGTTCCGCGCATGGCGGATCTCCGTCAACCCGGACAAAAGTACAGCAGTGTACTTCTCGCACAAACTAGTAACGTTTAGACCGCTATCGCTCTTCAATAAACCCATTCCCTGGGCAAGGTCGGCTAAATACTTAGGCGTCATACTCGATCGTAGACTCACCTTCAGTAAACACATCCAAACCGTCCGCAACAGAGCAGGCTTCGTTATGAGCCGCCTCTGTCCCCTCATAGGCAAACGTAGCAAAATGTCCCTTCGAAACAAAATGACTCTGTACAAAGTCTGTATACGCCCAATCATGACGTACGCCGCAGTCGTATTCGGTCACGCGAGTAAATCCCTCCTCTTTAAACTTCAAACGCTCCAAAACAGATTCTTACGCAAGGCAACCGGCGCTCCGTGGTACGTACGGAACGCCGAACTGCATTGCGACTTAGGCCTCCCCACCATCGCCCAACATATCAAAAACTGCACACGCCGATACTTCGACTCCGCGCTACATCATCCTAATCCCTTGGTAGTCCAAGCGGCCAATTACTCGACTGACTCGACCGACCCGTGGTTCACGCCCCCACGCCGTCGCCCCCGTCACGTGCTCGTCGACGCGGACGACCCGATAACCGTGTTACAGGCAGCCCAAACTCTGGCTAATGACCCGCGCTCTCACAACTCGATCTCCAACCGTGACCTAGTCAGTGGCTTCGGGCTCGCTGGCTTCACGGTAAGACACCGAGCCCGCCGTAGACCACTGCGCCGCAGGCCCCCGATTAGACATATCACTCATAACTCAGCTACTACCCATCTTGGTGGCTCTCCAACCGATTGGACGCGCCTTAGTCCGCGACGTCCACACACACAGACGCTACCTCGTTTAGGCGATAGCCCAAGCCGAGGTCCGAACCCTTGAGGTGCCCTTGCGCTAGTCGCTCCCCCCTCATCCCAACCCATAATCGGCTGAGTGCCTTCTGCACTCGCCAAAAGTCCGGTGACGCTGTAAATACCCCATGTGGTAAATAGCATTCAGTCAATTCTAACATAGACATAGACATAGACATAGACATAGACCGGTGCGCCAGTGCTTAGGGCCCACTTACGGACCACTCTGGTACCGGGGCAAGTCGATCCGATAACTCCCTGTCCTGGCGACAGCTCAAGCCGAGGTCCGAACCTCAGTGGTGCCCTTGAGCTAGTCGCCTCGTCCTCTCCTAGTGGCACAGCGCCGTCAGCGCTAGCCTCACTAGGCGGTGCGCCTTCTGCGACCGCGCAAATACCGGGCTGAGCACCATCTGTGCTCGCCCCTCCTCCGGTGAAGCTGTAAATGCCGGTAGAGGCAAACAGCATTAGTCCGTTAGAAAAAAAAAAAAAAAAAAAAAAACCGGTGCGCCAGTTTATTCGACACCAATAAAGGAACAAGCAACAACCAAACGGAAACAAAAGTCTTAAAACCATTTTTGACGTGATAACGTTTTATAAATTGATGAATACCAGCAACACTCATGAAAAATAGTAACGTTCCGCGTAACGTTCCACCTGAGTTTTGTATTACATAAAATAATCAAAGTCATAAATGATTATGACGTTATCACGTAAATCTATCGTCCGTAAACCGACTTTACAGACAACCAATTTTTTTAAAAGTTTAGAAACAGTGCACCGTTCCTCTAGCCCCCTCGAGTACTGGGGGTCCACCATACGGGTTCAAAACTACGGTCGGGGAACTAGCTGAGATACCTCGCTGTCCTGCCGTTGAAGGAGGCGGACTTCGGCGCTGAGAATCGACCAACATCGCCACGGGCTGCCAGCCGTCCACGTGCTCCCCTTCAAGGCGGCGCAGTTAATACCCGTACCAGTCCCCCCCCCCCGCGCGTCGCGGCGTTGTAGTGACCGAAGTTAAGTCCCCAGTGCTCTAGACTGTATTTGGTAACGAAAAAGAACTCCCTGTGCTGTAACCACACCCTGAGGGTGACATTAACGTCTTTTAAGAAGTAGTATATATTGAACATTTTTTTTACCGTAAATAAACCATTGTAAATCTTTATCTTCTTTTATTGACGTGATAGCGTTTTATAAATTGATGAATGCCAAAATGAAAAATAGTAACGTTCCGCGTAACGGTGAATGGTCAATGGTCAATGGTCAATGGTCAATGTTCAATGGTCAATGGTCAATGTCAATGTCAGGTCTCGGCGCGGAATACAATTTTGTTCTATTCGGTGTCGAGACCCTTGGCCCGTGGGGTCCTAGCGCGCTCAACTTCTTCAAGGAAATCTCCAAGAGACTGGTTGACGTCTCAGGAGACCGAAGAGCTGGCAGCTTCCTCGCTCAACGTATTAGCCTAGCAATACAAAGAGGAAACGCTGCCAGCATCTTGGGTACAATGCCGCAGGGGCCCGTTTTAGATTTATTTTAGTTTTTATTAAATGTTTAAGGTTTTTATTTTAAGTTAGATTATTTTATTGCTATTCTAAATTATTTTTAAATTATATTTTTTGTTATTAACATATATTATTATTAATAGTGATAATGTCAATGTCAATGTCATTGTCAATGTCAATGTCAATGTCAATGTCAATGTCAATGTCAATGTCAATGTCAATGTCAATGTCAATGTCAATGTCATACATGATTATGTCGTTATCACGTAAATCTATCGTTCGTAAACCGACTTTACAGACAACCAATTAATTTTTTTTTTTCTTTTAATTGCACCCCGCCGTCAGGCGGACGTGACAGTACACTCATATGATTCGGACTTAGACCTGCCCGTTAATATACTTTTTATTTTTATTATTTCTTTGGTTACTAAATATATTTATCATCGCTTAATGCTAAAAGTCAAAGCGCGGTCAGGATAGCGCATGTCAGAATGGTACACGGCTACATTATCATAGCGTAGCTGTAACAGTAACACACGTTAAACATTTCCCATTCTAATTACGTTCTTATCCAAAGTAGAACGAACTCGGAAGCCCCGGGAGTGGAAATCCAGGGCCGGGGTTAAAGGTACCTTCTCCGTCCGGACAACGCTCTCCCTCTTCCGCGTTCCCTCCACGGTAACACGGAACAGAGCACACAATACTACACATTAGAACAGTTAGAAAGTAATATTAATAAAGATGATAAAAGTTAAACAGTAAGTTGCATGCTTCACTAATAATAATATAATAATAGTAATAATAAATACAATAACATTGGCGTTCAGAGCCCACACTAAGAATAAATCTTGTGTCGTGGACATCTGTTTCCTTCTGAGACACATTATCCTATATTACGTATACATTATTATTATTTACATTCTATCTGTATTTGTAAGTATGTATATATTCGATTGTGTGTGTGTGTGTGTGTGTGTGTGTGTGTGTGTGTGTGTGTGTGCGTGCGTGTGCGTGTGTGTGATTATATACATGTAATTTATATGTATAATTAATGTATATGTTGGAGTGTGTTGGATATTGAAATGGGATATATGGCGATTACTATAGTGTAGGGGTGTTTCTAGTGTCTGACAGGTATGATAGATGGCGCTAAATCTAAAGATGTAGCTAGACTTGATTGATTAACGAAGTGAAGGTAGGAATCACATCATTATTATTATTATTATTCTATTTGGCCAATAAGAGGTTAGTTTGTGAATAGAGTTGAGTGAGTAAAAACCTCGGTCCCAGTAAACAGTCTACTTGTAGAAGCCTTACCGAACGGACGTTTGATTAGTACCAGGGGTGCCTGTGTTAATAGTGAAGTGCAGTAAAGCGAGATCGAGTTAATGAGTTAGTGTCGACATCCAACGGGAGTCTCTAGCCGCCAGACTGAGGGACGACGGCTGGACGCCGTCCGCCGTGCTGCGGAGTAATTGTAAGTAATCTATTGTGGTATCTTGTAACTATGATGTGTAGCCTTATCTTGTGTATTCTGTAGGTGGGCTTTAACTGGAAGAACCTAAGAACCGGAGATTAGAGAGAGAGTGTTTTCATGATGTAAAAGGGCCGTTATATCCACCACCGCGGGTCACGAGTCCCGGGGCTTCCGTGTTCGCTCCTTTGGGATAAGAACGTTATTAGGATATGAAATGCTAAATGTGTATGTCTGTTAAAGCTATGCTATGATAATGTTACCGTTATTAAACATCATCCTGACCGCGCTTTGGCATTTTAGCCCCCTGTATGGCACCTTTATAATGCGTTATAAAATACAATTATATAGCGTAAATGAAATCATTTTAATTATTATGAAATATTGAATGTAAGTCAAAGATCTTTCAAGTAGTTTTAAAGTAATCATTCTCAAACATTACTAGTATATTACTCGTATAAACAATTCTGTATCGTCTAGGTTCTAATAATCTAACTACAATGTATCTGTTAACCCTTAACGAAAGAATTCACGTGAATCAAATGTTGTTCTTATGAGATAATGACGTACCTCCTGTCCCTCACTATTCCCACCTGTATCAGGCCAGTGTTCGGCCAACATTACCTATATCAGGCCAGTGTTCGGCCAACATTACCTATATCAGGCCAGTGTTCGGCCAACATTCATATGACTTTTAAATATTTTCTATAATGCGATTATGACGGTATTTTCTTTTTAATTGGCCCTGCTATCTGTAGCTTATCAACTGTTGAATACGCACTATTAGTAAGTAGTTTACGATTTTGGTCATACCGAAATAGATACATCTTTTATAGACAAAAACATACATAAAGTCCTCTTTTTAAAAAATAATAATCTCAGAAGTATGTTTGTTTAGGCCCCAATGGCCTTGAAGAAAACTTCAGAATAACTTTAGCGGTGTATATTTAATAAGAGTTTTACAATGAATTGTAGCGGATGTAGCGTGGAGGTTGTTAAACGAAGTGAGTGACAAACAAAAAACACTGAAGTAAAGGCGATATCGATGCACGCGAGTATATCCTTGCGATTATATTAAGCGCAGGCGTTAACAATGTTACTAGTATGTAGTTTAAAATATCGAGCCAAAGGAAACTTATGGTAAGTATACAAATTATAAGGAAACTTACGAGGCACTGGCCATCCGTGTACGACGCGACGCGCACTGCGCACCTCGCGCGCTGCGAGCGTCTACGCCACGCATCCTACAACTTCATAATTGTTGTTTTGATAGCTATCATTGAGTGAGAACACGTCTGTTTGAGGATTTTGTGCTTCTGTGTTTTGTGGTTCTCAAAACTTAAGACGTGGTTGCTACAGCACTAAGTAACATCGCTTGATGTGGTGGATGCCTTTCTTGTTAGAAACGTTACAATAAAAAAATGACATACGCCATTGTTTTGTGCAGATAATATAATTTGAAAAATCTCACGTATATCATACACACTGCTAATACATCAAGCTGCATTAACTAAGCAATAGTAAAAAGTACAGATGCGTCGATTAGACAGATCAGTTCAGCTTCGAAAGTTTATCAGTTGGACAAGCGACGCTGTGTGTGTGTGTGTGTGTGTGTGTGTGTGTGTGTGTAATATATATTTAATGTAAACAAATACCGTTATTGCTCCATATACAAGTATGATGCAAAATATAGCTAATATGATGTTTGATACCAGCACGGCAAACATTAAATAATTGAGTATATCCTCATATTTTGAAAACGATATTTGCCTTTTCTGTGTAAACTCTGGTACGATATTAAAACTCCCAATCTGAAAAGTAAAATAAATCAAGTACATAGACAAGTCATAAAGTATCACGTTACTAGAATCGTCATCATCACCATAATCTCAGCCATATGGCATCCAGTGTACAGTTGGTGGACATATGCCTTCCCAGTATGTTATAACCACAGCCAGATATTCTTCTTATGTTGGCTATGCCCTTGTGGAGCGTGATCATGACAGCGCGTGGTTCCCACAACTCGAGAACGACTGAACCGATTTATATTACACCGGGAATATTTCAGGGCGACTCTCTCTCACCGTTATTGTTTTGCATGGCTATCTGCCCAATTTCATTTATATTGAATAGGTATGAAATGAAGGGATGCAAACTAAAAGAGAGTATTTGGATCAATCACTTACTATACATGGACGATCTTAAGGTCTATGCGAACACTAAATACAACTCAAGAATTCTACTATTTAGCGTGGAGATCTTGATAAATGCAATGTAATACATATTGGTTCAGGACATAGAAGCAACGCAATAGGAGATAGATATAAATATTTAGGAGCACACGAAGCGAGCAAAATAGAACACGGTGTCGTACGAGATCAAATAACTAAAGAATATTTTAAAAGAACCAAAAATCTATTTAACTCACATCTCAATTCGCGTAATCTAATTAAAGGTATAAGTACATACGCAATACCTGTTCTACTATACTCCTTCGGCGTAATAAATTACAAAACTAGCGAACTTGAAAAAATAGATATCAAAACCAGAAAACTCTTGTCAATAAAAAAAGCTCATCAACAAAAATCAGACATAGAGAGACTGTATTTACCGGTGGTCCAAGGCGGCGGCAGGCCTTTTAAACGTAGAGTTCAGTACAAACCACAAATAGTCAAATACAAACATTGCTTAGAAACTAAACCCGATAATCTCATTAGAACAATAGTACAACACAACATTCATAGAGATAAATATTCCATAATTGCAGAAGCTAAAGAGATAAAGACAGAATTACATTTAACAACAGAGTGTTAGATCAGGCAAATATAGATAGGGCACTTTCATTGAAATGGATAAAAAATGATCAGGTATCACGAAGCGTAGAATCAGCCATATTCGCTATGCAGGACCAACGATCATGACCAGACAGCATCAACGCGACATACTCGAGGATCCGGCCGATGGAAAATGTCGCCTGTGTGCCTGCAAAGATGAGACGACGCAGCACATCGTATCAGGGGGCGACAGACTAGTACGACATAACAATCTTGTTCAGTATAACCTACTGGTGTCTTGCTAAAAAACATAAAATAGAGGCTCTGACCGTTGGTGGAAAGAAACACTGTCCCAGCCACATGTTAAACAAAATGACTCAGCCAAAATATATGGGAATTTCCCGTTTAAACCGATGTAGCAGTAACTACTATTAACCGTACTGGTTGAACACTCAGAAGTAAGGACTTTGAATCAAAAACACTCTTCGTGAACTTGAAAATCAGCTTTATTGCTTTAGTTGCTATTGCTATAGATATAGTGTAAGATAAGATATATATATTTAGAGGTACAATCTTACTTAACAAAGCCTACAGCGGCATGATACAAGTTACTCAGACAAATGTCGGAAAACGAATGGCGGCATACTTCCAAAATGCGTTGCCTGTTCGCTTACCCCCACTGTTATACTCTTACTTGCTTGTGATTGGTCAAGTCCTCTTGAACAAATCACAAGCAAGTGTCGCGGTCTCGACCGATCACACGAAATCAATACAATCTACTTTAAATCGTACAACATTATAAAAATGAAAACGTAATTAGTCAATCAAAAAATATATAAATAACTAAGGTATTATTTAGATAATTATAACACTACAAATAAATAAACAACTTTAATTGACATACATTTGTGGTTCATAATACATATGTGCACCCATCGAGCCCGAACTAGTTATAACTGTGTTTCGGGACACAATGGCTTCTCCCATAATAATTGCAACTTAAGTACGCCAAAGAATACAATAAAAGTCACTTAATCTATATTAAAACATGGATGAACTGAATACAAATATGATCATGCGCATATTCAATGTTATTATGTGTATCCGTGAGCGTTCTTAACTTAATACAAATTCCCATCAAATCATTTTCTCGATACCATCATAATCAAACTTTGTTAGCCATGTAAGTATTAATTTTAAATATATATATATGCTAAAGTATGGTTGGAAATTGTTGTGAGTTTGACACATTATTATATAGATATAGTATCCGGCTTTACTCACGTTTATAGTCGAAGTTTCGAATGCGATGACGCAGCGCGCTACCAGTCCCGGGCGCACCCCCTCAACACAAACTGCGCTCCGCCCTCCACCCCGCACCCGCCCGCAGTGGTTGCCGCGATCTGGCAGCGTAAACTCACCTGAGGATGAGTATCGGACACGCCCGAAGCCTAGGCCGAAACTTCGACTATAAGCGTGAGTAAAGCCGGGTACTACATCTGTATAATAATTTGCTAAAATAGGTGTGGATTTGGTGAATCACCCCACTGAGATCATCCAATGATACTTACTAAGCAAAGGAGGAAAACTTACAAAGCATATAACAGCAATTATAAACGTAGCAACCCTGAGCGGAATACAAAAACAACATTTACGAAACGTGGGAAATTGATCAAAGCACATATTCCACGGTTTTCGACTCGTTTTTGATAATTTTCTATAAGAGTTTAAGATAATTTGCTAAAATGACAGTAAGTCTTATGACATTTTCAAATCCCTTAGAAAAAACATGAATGGAAGCAGACCATACATAGTTAGGTACTCTTCTATGAAGAAGGCATAGATAAGATACTTTATGATCTCTGTTTACAGATGCGACGCTTGTACCTGCGAGTGTATCTGCAGCCGCCACCTCCTCTATCGAGAGTAGTCACCGCGGGCGAACCGCGCCCCCCGCCCCCGCTCGCCGAGTGTACAAGAGCGCGCCTCATACACGCTATATACATCACACTTATTCTAGTTTTAGCATAAAATATAGGATGAATAATAAACAAAAACTTTGTCTATGCATTAGTGATACAACTATCAAACAATAAATTTGGCTAATATTTAAAAACAACCAAAATAGTCAATAAACCTAATTAACATTGGCCCTAATTCTGTTCATCACTCGAACTGAAAAAAAATCTTCTGATTTGCAATTATTTATCTTAATTTTAAAAAGCGAAGCTTGCATATCAGTTGTTAGAAACAAATGTATGTGACATGTGTTTGTTACTGTTTTGTTAAATGAATGTGTTTTTTTTTTATTCCTGGAGGTCTGGTGTTTGTGTTAGGTAGTGAATTAGTGACTTTGAAAGGAGCTGCGTATATTCACTTGTAAGTGAGAATGTTTGTATATTCTAGATCTAGTGTGATAACATCTTCGACCACATTGTCACTGAGAATCAAGTGAGATAGTGGTCAAACGCTAGATCTATATAGTTTAAAACGAAAAAAAAGAACATTGCTGTGAACCTTCTGATCCGGTGTTGCGTAGTTAAACCAAAATCAGAAAAAGCTTTGGCTCGACATTGAATTCTCCACTTGCAAAGCAATTTTATCGCGGGTGGCAGGTTATTAAAGTATTAATCCTCAGATTTTAGTCGTAATTAAGAAGATTTGTTTAAATCTTAAAGTAGATATAATTGTGAAATAGAGTTGACTACCTCATAATGTAATTTATAAACAATAAGTACTTTCATAAAGTTAGCCACAGAATACTATATTTGACTTTCGTTATATTAGTAATTTGATTTACACTAAGTAAATCAAATTACTAATATAACGAAAGTTATATTAGTAATTAGTAAGTAGGTAACGAAAAAAAATCAAATTGTTAGTAATCGATCGTATTATTAATGTAATAATTATTGAAAATTAACAAAGTTATTTAAGTGTACCTTTTATTCTATTTTATTCAATTATTTAGTGTTATTGTAATAGTTTGAAAGTACTGGCGTTGACATAGACTAACACAATTGTAATATAAAAAGGGCCGCTTGGCACAGCAAGCCAGGCACAACCAAGCAGGTACGATAACTGTTCTTATTATATAACTTCTATGTATTTGGTGTATTATGTATTATTAATATTTAACTTGTCTTAAACTTATTGTATAATGTGATGTGAGATAGTGTTAAGAAGTGGCTATTGAAAAGAATCAAGCCCTATGAGTTTCTTGTCTGTTCTTCTCATAGTGGAAGTCCCTTGCGAACAGACGTAGCTATACCTACCCTCCAAACTTGATTACAATAATTATTAAAACAAAGTTAACTATATAGCTGTTATGGTTTATTCCAATATTACCTGTTTAGTTCCTGATTAGGTAGATAAATCACAGTGACTCCTAACATAGCAGTAAATCCTAGTACCTCGGCTGAGCCGTGCCTCGATATGTCGAGTATCTTATTACATTATTCAAAACTATTAGTAATTATTTTTGTTTGATTAAAAATAAGATTATAGAATGAGTTTAACCTTGTATTAGCTATTACTAGCTACCCACATATCCTTTATCATATTAATTTAACACGGGCAAAGCCGCGGAACATAGCTAGTATAATATAGTACAGACTTTATACGACATTTTCAGTCAATGTTAGTATCGTCGTTATTTTCAGGCTCAAAACAAAATATTTTTTACATATGAAGGCTATATCTATTTGCCGCCATTAAACTATCGCGCCTAAAAAATAATGAATTTAAGCTAATTAGATGCATTTATTCCGTATCCCTGCCCATGACGTACCCTGCCATTATAAAAGATATTTGTGCACTGTTATTCCTTTAGTTTACATTAAAAATCAAAGATTTTGAAACGGAGTATAGCACATTTCATTATGAAAAGCTGGCCACACTATGCCGTCACTGCGTACAAATTAGTGATGGGACAAGTCGGTAGTTTTTGTCGAGTTCTTTTCAAGTTTTTACATACCTATGTAGTGTTCTGACAGGAGTACATTAGTGCGTTTTAGACTCAGAGTAGTGCCTTTGTAATAATTAATTTTAATTTTATTAATACAACAAGAAAAAAACGGAGGTTGCCTATTAACTGTTGGAAGCAAATTATGTGACATTTAAATGAAATCAAATCAAAATAATGTATTTGCTTGAATATAAGTACGGAAAGATCTTAGGCTAAATTTATAAGTTTCTTTATATTCCAACTTTTGAAAGTGTGGAAAGTACATATTGTGTCAATTAATTAAAATTAAATATAACAATTATGCTTTTTGTTTGTTATTGTTTTGTGAAATAAATATTTTAATCATCATCATCATCTCAGCTATAGGACGTCCACTGCTGGACAAAGGCCTCCCCCATTGATTTCCACAAGGACCGGTTGGAAGCGGCCCGCATCCAGCCCTTGCCTGCGATCTTAGTCAAGTCGTCTGTCCACCTAGTCGGTGGCCGTCCTATGCTGCGCTTGCCAGTCCGTGGTCTCCATTCGAGAACCTTACGGCCCCAACGGCCATCGGTTCTTCGAACTATATGCCCTGCCCACTGCCACTTCAACTTGCTAATCCGCTGGGCTATGTCGGTGACTTTCGTTCTTCTACGGATCTCCTCATTTCTGATTCGATCACGTAGAGAAACCCCGAGCATAGCCCTCTCCATAGCTCGTTGTGCGACTCTGAGAGACACATGACACACACATTGTTCGAAGACCCTCGTTTTCAGGCATTGCGGTATTTTGGACGAGAAGACGTCTCGGAGCTTCCCGAACGCTGCCCAGCCGACGTGGATTCGACGATTGGCCTCTTTCTGAAAGTTGGACTTACCTAATTGAACTGTATGTCCTAGGTAGACGTAATGGTCAACAACTTTGAGAGTCAAGTTCCCAATTGATATGGGGGCGGGCGCAACATGGGCATTTGACATAATTTTCGTCTTGTCCATGTTCATTTTAAGGCCCACCCTTAGGAAAACTCTGTTGAGGCCTTCGAGCATCGTGCTGAGGCCTTCCATCGATTCTGCCATGACCACAATATCGTCTGCAAACCGAAGGTGAGTGATGTACTCGCCGTTGATGTTGATGCCGAATCCTTGTCATTCCAAGAGCTTGAAGGCGTCTTCCAATGCGGCAGTGAACAGTTTCGGAGAAATAACGTCTCCCTGTCTCACGCCTCTTTGCCTTCGAAATTTGCTCTTGTACTCGGACCGACATGGTGGCGTTATTGTACAAACACTTCAACACTTCTATATACCGATGGTCAATACGGCACCGCTGGAGAGACTCAAGCACCGCCCACGTCTCGATCGAATCAAAGGCTTTCTCATAGTCCACAAACGCTAGACATAAGGGCAAGATATACTCCTCGGTCTTCTGTATAACTTGCCGCAGCGTATGGATGTGGTCTATGGTGCTGTAGCCTTTTCGGAAACCAGCTTGTTCGGGAGGCTGGAAGTCATCAAACCTACGTGCGAGACGATTCGCGATGACTCTTGAAAACAGCTTGTAAACATGGCTCAGAAGCGAAATGGGTCTGTAGTTCTTAAGCAATGTGTTGTCACCCTTCTTAAAGAACAACACCACTACGCTTCTGTTCCATGCTTCCGGCGTTGACCCTTCAAGGACAACGGAATTAAAGAGCTTCTGAAGGACTTTCAGTATCGGTGAGCCACCCGCTTTCAGAAGCTCTGATGTGATTCCGTCGTCACCCGGTGCCTTGTTGTTCTTAAGCTGCTTCAGAGCCATCCTAATCTCGTATAGGGTGATGTCCGGGATGTCTTCGGTATAGTGCCGGGTCAGCTTGGCTCTTGGGTCTTTGGCCAAGCTGTCAACAGGTTTAGCGACCGAAGTGTATAGCTGTCCATAGAACCTCTCGATCTCTCCAAGCACCTCTGCTTTGGTCGACGCTATACTGCCATCATCTCTCTTCAGCTTAGTCATCTGGCTTTGCCCAATTGACCTATCTCTCGCAAACCCTTTTTCAGCCTTTTCTCCGTTCGATTGTATCTTTAATACGATTTGTACTAAAGGTACGGATGTCGTGTCGCAAGGATTTCCATATTCGTCTATTGAGCTGCCTATATGACGCAGCATTATCGGATGATTGCAGTTGCAACGAGCGTCGTTCAGCTATGAGGTCAAGGGTATGGCTGGAGAGTTTTTGAGGTTCATTTGTACGGCGGGGTTTAAAGAACTTAGACCCCACTTCGTGGACAGTTTCTACAAACCTGTTGTTGGTCTCGTCCACCGACGCAAAGTTCTCAAGGCAAGCAAAGCGATTGGATAACTCAAGTTGAAAGCTCTAGGGGTTTTGGATATGGACATTTTGAGGTCGGAGCGTGGATTTCATCAAACGGGACCTCTCAAGTTTAACATTAATATTCATTGAACCTCTTACCATGCCGTGATCACTACCGGTTTTGACCATGTTGATCACAGAGACATCTTTGAATATTTGTTTCTTGGTGGTCATGATGAAATCGATCTCATTTCTTGTGGAACCGTTGGGGCTCAACCAGGTCCATTTCCTTTGAGGTGGCTTCTGAAAGAAAGAGTTCATCATAAAGAGTCCCTCTTTCTCCATGAAGTCGGCCAGCCTCTGCCCCCTAGGGTTCCGTTGTCCATAACCAAATTGCCCCACTCTCAACTCTCCATCATTTCTTTCGCCCAACTTTGCGTTAAAGTCCCCCATAACAACAGTATAATGGGTCTTGGAGGTATGCATGGCCCGACTAATGTCAACAATACATAGCCTCTACCTCCTCATCGGTTCCGAGTTTTGAGTTCGGTGCATATACCTGAATGACCTTCAACGAATACCTGCTTGATATTCTGAGTATTAGGTATGCCACCCTGCTCGAAACGCTGTCGATGGTGATGATGTTGTTAACGGGGGACTTGCGAACGAGAAATCCGACACCACCTTGGGACTTTTGGTCGCCTTCCCGGTAGTAGAGCAAGTTACCGGATTTGAGAGTTATGGTGTCCTCACCCTCTCTACGGACTTCACATAACCCTAAAATATCCCAGTGTAACTTACTCATTTCTTCTTCCAGTTCGACGATCTTCTCGTCTGCCAACAAAGATCTTATATTGTGCGTTACCAGGGCCAGAGGTCGTTTTTTCAGGGAGTGGTAGCCGGGAATCTGCCGGAGATTCTTAGCACCCCCTGCTCCACCGTTACACTGGCCGCTACCGGAGCCAGCATTAGCGGAGCTGCCGGGGACTGGGGGCCTGGTCAAATTTTGTTTAATCATAATGGGGGGGGGGGTTTGCCAATACTCGCCACGCTTGGCAGGCGGGTTGGCGAGCGCAGTATATGAAATACGACCCTCAGAAGGCGCTGCTGCCCATCCTTCTGGTACGTGATCCCTTAGTTGACTCTTACGACACCCACGGGAAGACATGGGGGGGTACTATTCTAATCCGGTACCCCACGGCAAAAAAAAATAAAAAAATTATATATTCTAATAGTGAATGTTTTTAAAAAAAATTCTTGATGTACGTTTTTAGTTGCAATTGTGACTAAATAAACAGCTGCTTATTTCCACTTGTAAATATGACTGTTTATATATATGGCCTCATCCATTATATTTTGCAAATTTCATAAGACTTGGACAGAATGGGCCAAAGCTTGTAGGAATCATGTGACCTGGATTCTTAAACGTACACGCAGAATCCGTTCTCGACATTTCGAAACATCTTTTTTCGTGCCGCTGGCTACGATTAAACGGAGATTAAATCAGTCTCCGTACCAATTTTACTATTATCCCAGGTATACTTTATTTAGTTTTAAGTAACCCAGGATTCATTAAAATAATTTTAAAAAATGTATGGTGTTGTAACCATATATAATGCCATACATATACAAATAAACATAGCTGTAGCTTAAAAGACAATAGACTATATATAATTATTATCATCGATCTCTTTTTGTCTACACATGTACCTACAATTGTTATTTACTTACAGGATAATGTTTTACTTGAACCTGAAAATATTGATCAGACTGCATCAGGGCCGTGTGAGTCTGAAAGAATGAAACTTGAAATATTAACAGTTGCCCAGAACCAAAATCTTACGGGACCAACACAAGCATGCAAACGAGATCCTCAACAATGTTTTCAAATGCCAATGGCTCCAACAAATCGAATCTTACGGAACAAAAATACCAATAACCACAATAATTAATGTCAATACCCATTAAACAAGAAAATATATTAGTGATGCATCTACAGTTCATTAACCCAATTATACCACAATCTCTATCAGAACGTGCCTTTAGCCAAGATATTGAAAATTCAGCATTATTTATTACATTATAATAGATGACTTAAAATGACTATCTATAGGCGGGCAATAGCTAGTCGATTGCTCAAATGTTTTTGTAGTATTGGAATTCATTATTAGTATTTATTTTAATAAAGGCCCTGCTCCTGAAAATGACTATTTTCACAAATTCTCCAAAATATTCCAGGTAGTTGTAGTACCTACATCCATCTCTAATATGACATTGATTGAATGTAACAGACACAATGACGACAACAAGTGTTCCGTACGACCAGCGGATGCAAGTCAAGTCGCCGAAACTCTCTTATCGATGAAAACAAACGCTCGGGGTATTGTTGCGTGCTGCACGCCAGATGACGCCTGATCCAACAATGTACATATTCCCTATGCTGTGCAACATTAGAGAAGTGTTTCGGCGCCAACATCGAACATCAAGTTTGACAGGTAAACGCAGTATTTTCACAATAATCGTACCTAACCTGTCATAAATTATGACGCACGTTTCATAATAAATCGTCTTTATTTATTAGTTTTATTGTCATTTGGCGATAAAATAATGATATTTTCTTATGTAACCCTATAGATTTAAATGATCAAGTTTCACATTATTTGTATCCCTAGAGTGTAGAGTGACCATCAACTCTGCAGTTCGAGAGAACCTTAGAGTGAACCTTACGACAGGACCTTAAAACAGTTTTATTATAGGTTTAGAACACAAAATATAACAGTAACTATATTGATTGACGATTGTTCTGCGGGCATCGGCCGTGTGTTCGACAACTTAACATCATTGATGAATAAAACTATGTCCTTAACTGTGATGGTAGACCACAACCTTTAACTTAACTCTTCTCTGATAGTAAATACAATATTAAGTTCACCTCTGTTTATAAACCTCAGCCCTTCTGGCTACCTCTTTTGATCTCTGTAAATTCAGCCTCCG
Source organism: Apeira syringaria (assembly GCA_934044485.1). Taxonomy (NCBI): domain Eukaryota; kingdom Metazoa; phylum Arthropoda; class Insecta; order Lepidoptera; family Geometridae; genus Apeira; species Apeira syringaria. The sequence continues at coordinate 18,626,206 of OW203666.1, read as the reverse complement.
TCAACCTCCCAGCGGGCCTGGGTAGGTTCCATTCCGCTCCGCGGGAAGTCGGCGGCAGGCGAGCTGCTGGAAGCCGTGCCTTCACACATCTACCTCAACATTCCAGGGGTCATGGGCCTGGCATCCATCTTGGATCCGGCCTCCTACTTGTGAGCCGGCCTTCTCTACCTTGGAGACCTCGGGGCCTGGTCCACCCTTCGGACCCAGGTCCCCCACTTGTTGGACGAGGCGCACTGACCGGCGCGCGGCGCCCGGCCGAACAGGAGAACTAGATGCCACCCGCGGATAACTTCTTCCGCGAGCGCGCTTCCCACACGCGCCTGAGCTAAGTCCCCGCTGCCAGTCGACACACTCGACCACTAGTACCGACCGCTAACCTACCTCCACCTCCCAAGGGCTTCTCCCGAGGGAATTGCGACATCTTACTAAATAATTATAATAACCGTAAACAAGTATTTTATTCTTTTTGCATTTTTCATTGAAACGAAAATGTTACCTATTCATTGATGGCTTTCATTTCTGTAGGTGGATACTGCTGCTGCACCTGAACCGTCGCCAACGAGCTCGCCGGAACAGCTCAGTGTCCAGGTGGACATGACATGCAAACGCCTCGTCAACTATCTGTAGAGAGAGCAACAAAGTGTCACAGCTACAGTCACTCGGCACAAGCAGATAACAAGTGATGTGCCGTATTACTACACTGTGACTGTAACTATGTGGAATTTGGACGCGGCCTGTATATCGCCGAGTGCGACCGGACACATCTCCATACTTGGATTATATTTACATTTGATATAATTTTAGCGTGTTCTATAAGCGCGTGTATGTATATATATAATGTATATATTGTATATGATGTATGTGTATTATAGTGAATTATATATAAGCATGAGTAATCTTTAATTTAGTGTATTGTGAGCCAGTCCATGTCTGTACATAGAAGATAAGTAGGTAGTTATTTATAGTGTATATATGTAATGCTTTGTAATATGTATGTAAAGTACAATAAATAATCGTAGGTCAAAACAAATTTGGTAGTTATAGTTTCTAGGACGTACGGAGGTATTGAACACCTTGGTATATCTGTTGTATCACCCGAAGGATAAAGAATTATATTAAACTTTTTTTTGGAACGCTGCCGCAGTAAATTCCAACTATTTTACTCATATTATATATATATATATATGTAATGTTTACATGATGTGATTGTATGTGGTTCAATGTGTATTACGTTATATTAGGTTACATAATACATGCACCCGCCTTCCCCCCCCTCAGGCCCACCGTGTGAGGTCGGTCGAAATAAGTCCTCCCTAAAAATGTAAAGAATTAAAATGAACATGAACTGGGTAGAGATAAAGATTCTAATTTATAATAATGGCCGCCTACCTCACGCCGAACCTCTAGTTACCATCGATGGTAGTATGCTCTCTAATTGTAGGTGTGGTACGGCCTTAAGATGGTAAGCGACTCTATTGTGCGCACCAGCATGTCTCTTACAACACTTCACAAGACGTGTGAGTGTGATTTTTTTTTTCCGGGTTCGATTCCCGGACAGGTGAAACATTTGTGTGTATGAACATGTCTGTTTGACCTGTGTCTGGGTGTGTTTAGGTATATAGAGTCTCCCGACGATGTAAGAGTAGCGATCTTCGTCGTGATAGCCGAAACCTTCCTCGGCCGTGACCTGCGCGGCCGAGCCGGCGCGGCCGTCTCCCGTCCCGAGGGCCGGACCCTTTACACGAACTTCGCCGCGCTCGTACGGACCGACACCAAAACGGGTTTCTCACTCTGATAACTGAAAATTAATAGATTCAACACTCTTTACTGGGTTGTTTTTTACTGGTAGAACTATTTTCGTATTTATATAATCAGAAGAAATCATTTCCTAGAATTGAATCAAGATCGATTCGGTATGGAGGAATCGGAAAGTAGCGGGCCACCGGAGCTGTGATCGGCGTCCACTGTTAGTACTTAAATTATAAAGTTAAGGTTCCTACATTTCTAAAACAATGGTCACACAGCTGCGCGCGCGCGTGTGCGTGTGCGCGTGCGTGTGTGAGTGTGTGTGTACATGCCGTAGTCTCTGTAGTCGTAGGCGTGCTCGCGCGTGCCACGCGCCACTCGCCTCGCGCCTCTCGCCACTCGCCACGCGCCCCTCACCTCGCGCCACGCGCCACGCGCCACTCGCCACGCGCCACGCCCCACACGCCTCGCGCTTCTCTCCACTCGCCACGCGCCTAGCGACTCGCGCCACGCGCCACTCGCCTCGCGCCCCTCGCCTCGCGCCACGCGCCCGTCGCCTCGCGCCACGCGCCACGCGCCCCTCGCCTCGCGCCACGCGCCACGCGCCACTCGCCACGCGCCACGCCCCACACGCCTCGCGCTTCTCGCCACTCGCCACGCGCCTAGCGACTCGCGCCACGCGCCACTCGCCTCGCGCCTCTCGCCTTTCGCCACGCGCCCCTCACCTCGCGCCACGCGCCACGCGCCACTCGCCACGCGCCACGCCCCACACGCCTCGCGCTTCTCTCCACTCGCCACGCGCCTAGCGACTCGCGCCACGCGCCACTCGCCTCGCGCCCCTCGCCTCGCGCCACGCGCCCGTCGCCTCGCGCCACGCGCCACGCGCCCCTCGCCTCGCGCCACGCGCCACGCGCCACTCGCCACGCGCCACGCCCCACACGCCTCGCGCTTCTCGCCACTCGCCACGCGCCTAGCGACTCGCGCCACGCGCCACTCGCCTCGCGCCCCTCGCCTCGCGCCACGCGCCCCTCGCCTCGCGCCACGCGCCACGCGCCACTCGCCACGCGCCACGCCCCACACGCCTCGCGCTTCTCGCCACTCGCCACGCGCCTAGCGACTCGCGCCACGCGCCACTCGCCTCGCGCCCCTCGCCTCGCGCCACGCGCCACGCGCCACTCGCCACGCGCCACGCCACACTCGCCACGCGCTTCTCGCCACTCGCCACGCGCCTCGCGACTCGCGCCACGCGCCACTCGCCACGCGCCACGCCCCACACGCCTCGCGCTTCTCGCCACTCGCCACGCGCCTCGCGACTCGCGCCACGCGCCACACGCCTCGCGACTCGCGCCACGCGCCACTCGCCACGCGCCTCTCGCCACTCGCCACGCGCTTCTCGCCACTCGCCACGCGCCTCGCGACTCGCGCCACGCGCCACTCGCCACGTGCCACTCGCGACTCGCGCCACGCGCCACTCGCCTCGCGCCTCTCGCCACTCGCCACGCGCCTGGCGACTCGCGCCACTCGCCTCGCGCCACTCGCCACGCGCCTCGCGACTCGCGCCACGCGCCACTCGCCACGTGCCTCTCGCCACTCGCCACGCGCCTGGCGACTCGCGCCACTCGCCTCGCGCCTCTCACCACTCGCAACGCGCCACTCGCCACTCGCCACGTGCCACTCGCGACTCGCGCCACACGCCACTCGCCTCGCGCCTCTCGCCACGCGCCACGCGCCACTCGCCTCGCGCCACCATGCCATCGGTAATAGACGAGCCAGTCCAAAGATATGTGCATGAAACAAAACTCGTTGATCTCGGTCACATTTGTCTGTCAGCAAAAACTCATAATAAATGTATTGGTCACAAAAGCTCCGTGTCGTCGTCCCGCGCCGTGATCGTCACCGTGACCCGGGAACCGGCCAGAGCAGGATATATATAAGAGAATAAGACCGTGACCGACGTACGAACGTACACTGTACTGGTGACGCCACTGCGTAGAGCCTCTTACCCTTGTTTCCCTTCGTCTACAGTATGTTTATGGAGCTCGAAGCCAATAAAATGCCGACGAGAATACGTATAGTCTGGTTATTAACTGAAGATGAAAAATGTGAACAAAGAAATGTCATTACATGTCATTGTCAAAGTGACAGTTCAGGGGTAATAAATAAATGATCCATCACCATGACTACCAATTCTATTATATCAGCATAATTCAAATGTAACCAAACCTTAGAGTAACAAGTTTTCCAAACATGGAACAACAACAAAAACTGACGTGGTTTTGACACATTATGAATGTATAAAACACTGGAATTACTCACGTAATAAGTCAGAGGGTTCCGACTGTAGTTCCGGCCACATTCGGTGGTCTTTTTCAAGGAGAATACGGGGCGCTCGCGGACGCGGACGCGGTCGCGATTCGCCGCGGTACTGCGGGCGGCCGCGCGCGCTTGTTGTTGCGGAGGGCGGGGTGCTACTGGCTGCGTTGGTGCATCCTGGTGTGAGTCTTCTCACCGCAGATGTCCTCCGGGATGGTGTCGGACACACAGTACTCACTGTATGCTCATCACCGGTCACTCCACATAAACGCTCCACGGAGACATGGTTTCCAGGTTGGTGGCAGAGTCCATCCTCCGTCTCGGTTGAAATTTGGGGGGTGCTGGAAGCTTGGAAGTTTGGATGGTATCCAAATTGTTCCATCCTTTTTTCAGACCCAATTTCAGGATCGTTTATCATTTATAAAATTACATTATGGTACGGCTCTTCTGTGGATAACTGTAGCATAATGTAACTTGTTTACCATTAAGATATAACTTCCGCTGGACCAAGGAGGTTGCAATGCAGTTTTTCTACATATAATCTGTGGACGCGGCGCAACACGCATGCGCGACCAGCAAATGGATTTTGGCGCTAAATGTTTACAAATATATGCAAACATATGCTGTGATTTTACGAAAATTTAATTATCTATTGTTATGAGATTAGAAAACGTGGTGTATGAAACTGCACATAATATGAGCTTAGGACTAAGAACCCTTATTATATGTGCATACATCATGTGTGACTGAGCTTTTATATACGATTCAATGATAGAAAGGAAGTAAGCCCTCATAAACATATGTCATTCCGTAACCGGACGTTAGTTCCCAACGTGCGAGGGAGCGAGGTACAGTCTACTCCCTCTACTCCGCTCGATGAAGTTTTAACTGTGTTGTGTGGTCTGGTCTTGCACACAAAGTTTTTTAAAATATTTTGTTCCCAAATTCAAGATGGTATTTTAAATTTTCCACCTTTAATCTGTAAAAGTGGAGTTTCATAGATTCTCAATGACATAATTTATCTTGTATGTATTGCTTCCGGGCTGTTTGGCCGTGGTCTAAGTGAAACTTGTGTTCCAGACGTTTCGTCGATCACTGCGGTCGACATCTTCAGTGGTTCGGGTCCGAGCGGCGACAAGAGCGTAGAACTCTCGTCCACGGCGTCTTCTCCGATACTGTCAGTAACAGAAACGTCTGGAACACAAGTTTCACTTAGACCACGGCCAAACAGCCCGGAAGCAATACATACAACATGCACGCATGTATGGTTACATATACCTCCTACCCTGAACTCAGACCTTATACTTACTCATTCGGCAAACTATTTAGGTTACAATCGAAATGCGCTAGCTGTACCTCGCACATCCCAGTGGTACCACCGCGGGGAAGACGAAATAAGTGCTGTCAGAATGGTCACATGCGAACACCGGACCAAATAAATCTATATCGACATCTTTAAACAAATCTTTTACAGACAACACATTTTCAAACGCATCGTCTATAGTTAACAGCGTTTCTACACATTCATACCTCGCGACCATCTCCTCATACCAGTCGAAGAATCTTCGAGAGCCTATAAAACATTTCTGTCGCGCCATGCCGACCTCGCGCCCCGTGCCGCGTGCTCCAGGGCAGTCGTAACAAAACGAACATCGAAATGAAATATGTTTTCCGATAAACGTGAAATAGGAACGGAACGCCGGTGAAGAAAGATGAGGTATTTTGTCTCACCTCTGCCGCTGTCTACATCATGGGGAGTGTGAGCTGGTCGCTCCAGTGAACAGGATCGCGAGGGTGGGGACGGGTGAGTGAGTGGGGATGGGGATGTTCTCAATGCGTTTCTCGTTCCCGATTGCACCAGTATCACGCTCTCCGATCCCAGAGTGAGTGAGTGTGTGTGAGGCGGCAAGGTTGAGTGCGTGCGTGCCTACGCGCCACCTATCGGTATGAAATAGCTTTTCTTTTGGATCGATGTTTTCTTAAAGCGTTATTATCGTGTAACCTTCTTTACTAAAAATTGCATGTGTGTGTGTGAGAGGGTGTCAGTTGTGTATCTATCTGTGCATAATGCCATCCTATCGACCTATGAAAAGCTTACTTTGAAAAGCTCCTCAGTTTTATCGTAACTGAGTAAATTCAGCCAAGTTGTCACTTTTAATGTTACTTCACCTCTTGTTAAGGGATAGATGTTGAGGAATTTATCGGCCTTATTAACAAATGGGCCTAGATATTGAGTAAAACGTTGTGCAATTGTTTTAATTCGGTCTGGTCGAGTACAGACATTATATCCTGTACATGATCGGGAATCCAAACTCAAACATGCGTGTTGTCTGAGAATAGTGCTAAGTATAAGAAGCTGTCGAACTGTAAGCACATCACAAGATTTATACCCTGGTCTACCAGTGCGAGCCTCCCGCACAGCTCGTCGGGGAACTCCCAGGGGAAGTTTGAGGAGCTCCTCGTACGTATTGGATTCCGCTATTGGTTTCAGTTTTTTAAATCCAAACATTACAACATTCTCTGAAATGAAGTAAAATGATATGCCCTAGCGACTAGCGACGTAGATACTTATCAGTCACATCTTGGAGGGGTGAGCGCAAGTCACATTTTCAATGAAGCGCTTCTACTAAATCTAAAAATAAATTGTTGTAACTAAATAGTTAATTAAAAATGTGTTGTATATTTTTAATTTTTTCTTTCGTTTTTAAATTAAGGTATATTATAATGAAAATCGTTTAAACAACGCCCAATTAATGTCATTTCCCTTCTCTCCGCATGGGGTCGAATGGAAGAGGATCGCTCTGACCGATAGAACCGCCCGTTGAGACACCTAGTAGGTATTTCCGTTTGTAATTGTATGGTGCTGGTTCGTACCCCGGCGCGGGGATAGTCGCGAACCCAACCCGGTGCTACACCTCGGGTTTATTTTCTACTCTCTTATACTCCCCACTCCCCACTCCCCGCTCCCCATCACGCAATACAATATTCAGGGGCGTAAAACTGTAGTGCACTCAATTAGTGAGTTTGTAAGGTATCGATTGCGTCGTCCGGTACGAGGCGGCGCGGCGCGGGGGGGCGCGGGGGGCGCCATAATGCCAATAGTCTAATGTTATATAGTAACATAGTGTGCATATGTGTTTCCGGGACCGGAGCGGTCCCGGGGTGGTAGCGGACAAGCCGCGAGTGCACAGGGTTGAAGTTCCACCTCCGAAGCCTGCAAGGTTGCGACCCACCTCAGACCACGTCGTCACCCCATCGAGTGAAACAGCGCGCAGCGGTCGAACGCAGCCTGAGACCTCGTGAAATAACACGCACACCCACTGCATATCTATATATTATACAAAAAGTAGCCTTCGTTGTGTTCTACGCCATGGAACCAGAAACAGAATATTTCTATGCTCAATTTTATCCAGATGTGACGTCGAGAAGGACAATTGCCAAATTAATTCACTAAGAGTGTAGTGTTTATCAGAATACCCGCACTAGTATTATCTGGTTACGGAGGGTAGTTGCGCGGCGGGCAGTCGGTCGTCGGAGATTACACGGTGTGAAGAAAGCTCTTTGTTTTATTTGTGAAACGCCCTTATGTGTGTGACAGTGTGACTGCGCTGGAGAGAGGCCTTGTCACAGACGCTTGTTCAAACGGGGAGGTGCGCGCACTCGGGGACCTACTACGCTCATTGTTTACATTTTTCAAGAAGAACCAATGAATTGACACAAATGTAAGTAACGAGAGATGCAGGTGTGATCGATTACGCGCGGTAAGTAAGTATCGATCGTTCCGGCGCGGCGGTGCACCGACGTCCTACCGCATTATGGCCACGTTCCTATGGGACCGGAGCCACCCCCCCCACCCCCCGGCTCGCACAACAATACACGAGTATTCGCGCGAGCGGTAGGTCGGTACATGTTCTGGGATCGGTGAGGAGCTCGCCTGGCTCGCAGGTGTCCGCGACGTCGCCGCTCGGGCGGTGGGAGAGCGCCTGCCGCGGCCGGGGCTCGGGAGCACACGCTCGGACCGGCCGGGCCTCCGCCCCCCGCGCCGTGCACACGCTCGGACCGGCCGGGCCTCCGCCCCCCGCGCCGTGCACACGCTCCGACCGGCCGGGCCTCCGCCCCCCGCGCCGTGCACACGCTCGGACCGGCCGGGCCTCCGCCCCCCGCGCCGTGCACACGCTCGGAACGGCCGGGCCTCCGCCCCCCGCGCCGTGCACACGCTCCGACCGGCCGGGCCTCCGCCCCCCGCGCCGTGCACACGCTCGGACCGGCCGGGCCTCCGCCCCCCGCGCCGTGCACACGCTCGGACCGGCCGGGCCTCCGCCCCCCGCGCCGTGCACACGCTCGACTCTGAGCCTACACAATATGACTGCAATCAGAATTCTACGACATAATTTTGTTCGCCCCTTTGTTACCCAGCTACCCTTCGATGCATTTCTGGATCCGATGTACTATCCATCGGCTTCTCTGCCTGTATTTGAACGAGCTGCGGTTTCGACGCAATGCCCACGATAACTTATTACCTATCGCGAACGATTAATTTCGTAGAATCTCATCATCTAAATTGTATCTTTGGCACACTTTTGTCACAGTAAACAGTCGCAGTTAACTCGGCACCCGGCTAGCTCGGTATGTAGGAGACTGAGCCGATACCGATGTCTTATCAATGCCCACACGCGGGCATTCGGACATACGAATATTTTTATTCAGAAGCCCGTGTTCCTGGCGATCTCACACGGGGAGGCAAAGGGACTACAAGGACTATAGGTATATTTATAATACATTAGCTATTCATGAAATACTAGTAGCGCCCCGCGGTTTCACCCGCGTGGTTAGGGTTTTCCCGCCACATCAATTATTCCACGGGAATCATAGATTTTACCGGCATAAAAAGTAGCATATGTGCTATTCCAGACTGTAATCTATCTCTGTGCCAAATTGAATCCAGATCAGTTCAGCCGTTCTGGGGTGATTGAGTAACAAACATCCATCCATCCATCCAAACTTTGACATTTATAATATTAGTGGGATTTTATATCTCCATGACATCGTTGATACCGTGGCTCGGCGCTTGCGCCGCTACAGTGTCGATAAACGAGCAGTTTAGTAATATAATATAATAACCGTTACAGTGTCGCCCCCTGCCACGCGACGTTACCCGACGCCGCGCCGCGCCGTCCTGTGACATGCGCCCGCGTAGTGTATATATATATTCTTACATGCCCCTAGTGGTAGTAGTGGGGCGAGCGGCAGACTAGCTATATAAGCCAGACAGAACCGAAGCGCGCACACTTTTACTCGGGCGCTCGCCGGCATTGGACGTCGACGCAATGACGTAGCAAGTGGAAGGGGCGACCGACGTTACGTCACCGGCGCGGCTGGCTTGGACGAGTCATTCTACTTCGCGACATCGTACTGAGCGGACGTGCCTTATTAGTCCACTGTTGAACACTTCTACCTGGGTACTCGGAGACATCAGACGTGGCTTAGGAGTCTACGTGAATTGTTGTCATGTTTGGTGATATCGCGTTTTGTTATTTAATTTCAATGAAAAATGTTGATAGTTCGCTTTGTATTTTCTGTTTAAAAATTGAATACACTTCTGATCGTCAAGATCAGAAGTGGGATTCGCTTAAAAACACGCGACCTTGATCGTTCGCCATCTCTGTAACTGCGAATAACTTTTGTTCGCATTACAAACCACAACGTGTTAATTACTTTCTTTGTTCTGTTGTTTGGGTGTTTTACAGTGGAAATATCACGGTGAAGCCAGTGCGTAGTCTGTCTAAATGCGATTGTTATGTGAAATAACAGCGTAATTAATTTGGGCAATTTGTGACCGTTTATAAATTCTCAAAGTACCCACAGTTTTATACCGCCGTTAAATGAAGTTGGTTTAAGCTCCCGTGAAAATTACACATAGCGCCTAATATGTGAGATTGATACCAAGGAAGTAGAACGCTCTTGTAGTGTTACAACTGTGATTGTTTTTCAGAATGTTTAGTAGGTGCATATGTTTGTGCTATTTTTAATAAGTGCGTTTGTCCTGTTGGCTACTGACATTTGAAGCTGAAAAGCATAGATCTGCCGATGCGGCATTAGAGCAGACAATTGTACGACATTCTATTGAGCGAGTACTATTATTTACTCAGTCATTTTTTAACGTTTTTTTTGTGTTTACCCACAAATCTAAATTTCATTCCAAGCGATCAAAGTTGCTAATTCGGAAGGCTTATAAGTAAAGGTCAGGTAGGCCGAGTCCTAGGAAGGCAGACGTTTTACCAATACTGATGTAAAAACCAATTTGTGTTTATTTGTTTGAAATAATTCGCAGAATTTCGGCGTGGCAGACGAATTCCCGATACGTGTGGGCTCTAGCTTAGCTGGCGCATCCTCGATACGTGTGGGTTCTGGCCTGGCAGACGAATGCCTGTTGTGCGAGCTCCGGCCTGGGAGATGCATTCCTATTGGGTGTAGGCACCGACATTGTCACTATTTTGTACCTCGACATTGTGGTACCCGCAGCACCGGCATTGTGGCTATTTCGTGCCCCGACATTGTGGTACTCGCAGCCCCGACATTGTGGCTATATCGTGCCCCGACATTGTGGTGCTCGCAGCCCCGACATTGTGGCTATATCGTGCCCCGACATTGTGGTACTCGCAGCCCCGACATTGTGGCTATGTAGGGTTTGACGGCACTTCGTAATGCATATTAGAATCGGTCTGAAAAGTGTCTGATGCAGTACGCTGTGTGTGATGAATGTATTGAAGAGATTTAGTTGACATAGATATAGCTTGGAGTGTATCGGTGATAGAGGGCCGTGATTGTGTGATAATTGAAAGAATAGAAAACTACACATGCTGTTTTGGCGCGGCGAATGTGCGCTGGGTGTTTGTTCTTTGCTTGTTTGCTGAAGGCGGGGTCTCGTGGCACACGAGCTCTGGCAGCTGCTGCTGCTACTGCGACGGATGGACTTTGCCGGGTGCTTCGTTCGGCCTTCTTCGCGAGTTGTGAGCCACGCCACATGAACATCTGCATTATTGGCTACATGCCTAGTAATTTGCTGGGCCAGCGTGTGGATAAGGATGTCAGTAAGCCAAGTTTGTGTCAGACGGAACGATTCTCAGCAAAACATGTGTTGTGGTATATTGTGTTAACGAAAAAAGTCTGAAGAACCTGACGGGGACGTCAGGGTGTCAGGAGAGGCCGTCTTACATGCCCCTAGTGGTAGTAGTGGGGCGAGCGGCAGACTAGCTATATAAGCCAGACAGAACCGAAGCGCGCACACTTTTACTCGGGCGCTCGCCGGCATTGGACGTCGACGCAATGACGTAGCAAGTGGAAGGGGCGACCGACGTTACGTCACCGGCGCGGCTGGCTTGGACGAGTCATTCTACTTCGGGACATCGTACTGAGCGGACGTGCCTTATTAGTCCACTGTTGAACACTTCTACCTGGGTACTCGGAGACATCAGACGTGGCTTAGGAGTCTACGTGAATTGTTGTCATGTTTGGTGATATCGCGTTTTGTTATTTAATTTCAATGAAAAATGTTGATAGTTCGCTTTGTATTTTCTGTTTAAAAATTGAATACACTTCTGATCGTCAAGAATATATATACACTACTATCTGTTCGGTTCGAATATACCTGGTCTATCGAATCATAAGGTTGGTACCTATCGTATTTTTGACTACAGATAAAATGAGGCCTTGTTCATAGTATATTAAGGTTCAACATTGAAATACGACACATTATTGTAAGCTTCGTTTTATTCATATTTTACACATTTATTTGGCAGTTTCTTCTTAAAGAGAAATTAAAAGTATTTAACATTTGTATCCGTCTCGTCGAAACACATCTGATCGTTGATCTGACAGTTTAATCGTAGGTGAGTACGAACAAACACTGTGGCGCACAGTAGTCACTGTAACTCGTGCGTAATTATTATTACAGCTACCTTCATATTAAATTTAATCAAAATTGGTGAAGCAGCGTTTGAACTCGACGCAAGACAAATGTAAGTCGGAACAGTGGGCAGAGACAAGATGCATCGCTTCATAGCGATTCTCTTTCTTTCGCCGTTGGATGTTCGTTCTCGTTGTTCATGCGATATATCCGATGACTATGAAACATGTTGACTAATGCTGTGATTTTAAAAAAAATACCAAAAAATGGAATCGACTTCAACACTCAAAAGTATGAAATAACTTGTTGAAGTCGGTACCATGATAGTTCAAAAGTAACTGATATCAAAGTATTGTGCTCATGGTACCGACTTCGACAATTTATTTCATAATTTTGAGTGTTGAAGTCGGTTCCATTTTTTGGTAATTTTTTTTCTTACTCTTTTTCGTAACCTTTGTTACTCATTGGGATCAATTGTCATTGTGGTGTAGGTATGTTCACCGATATCTTCACCCGCTACTATAATATCGTATAGGTATAAGAACGCATTTTTCAGTTTTTGACTTGTAACTCAAAAAGTGCTCGTCCGATTTTGATGAAATTTGGGACTATACGGGAAGCACCAGCTTTCAAATAAAAAAAGAACGATCAAAATTTATTGACCCTGTCGGAAGTTATGCGGTAACAAACACAAAAAAATTTAAAATAACATAGGGGTCGACCCCTATGTTTATTGAGAACCTCCTCCTTTTTTGAAGTCGGTTAAAAATCAGATTATTCGCTATATTTGAACTATTGACGCTACAAGACGGGCCCAGCTATGACAACCGCCGTACTGCCAGCTGTGGCGCGCCGTCGTGTGTAGCGCTGTTGTACCGTGAGTACGCCGCTCAGGAGAACGAGGCGGTGCGGCGCGCGGGCTAACGTCAAATTCAATTGACATCTGCCATTTGACGGCGGTGTATCAAAACAAAGTTTTCAACTTTCCATGTTCCCAGAGAAGATAGTTACGCAGTGTTTTGCTAAGTTTTACTTTGCGATTTAAACATAAGTTACGATTTCAAATTTCATCAAAATACTTATACTTAGCAAAAATTTACAATCAGCTGATTTCTCTGACATTAGCACATAAAAGCGTACAATTTGCGGTTTTTTTTGGTAGCGTGTATATAACGTTATGTCTGTGACTACAATGTTAAGCCGGGCGTATTCACTGTGAGCACTGTATTCGCATACTCCATAGAATAAGCCACACTATAACGGTACACCTTCCCCTACGGCGAACATGATTGGCGCAAATCGAGCGCGTGGACGTTTTTCGTCCCGTCCTATTCTGGTATGCGTAGTTTTATATCGCTATAGTTCGTTTTCTCACCCTATTTTATCGCTCGCTTCGCAACGAGAACGAATTTTCAACGGTTTTCGCTCGCGTTAACGCTTGTAGAATGTTATTTTGTCTGCGGGTCCAGTTACAGACAGAGGTGACGCCCACTTGTTACATATTATATGTCTTTTTGTACTGCATTCTTTCCCTGAGTCGCGCACGACCTCGGCCATAATACAACTGGCCGCGGACAGGGTGTGTATAACTATTATATATCTACTATTTTATGCCTTTATTGAAAAGTCACGAGAAAACAGAAGATATTCTTTGATTCATTGATATAGGTACTGTGCGAAAATATTTTTAATAACAATGATTGATGAAAATCCATAATTATTATCACATAAAGTACATTCTCTCGCTTTAATTTTTAAACTTAATGTCTTGTTGAACAATATGATCCGAGCCAATGAAACAATAATCAGCATTTTGTTAGTCAATACTTCGACATGAACGGTCAAACACACCTCCCTTTGGCATGTAGATGTTCTACTGGTCTCACTGACACACACAGACACAGACTGGTCTCACATCTACCGAAGCATAGCATTGTACAAACATACTAGGTAGGTACAGTGTACATAGTATACTCACAGAGTAAGCACAATAACTACCCGCGGCCCGCCTACACTCACGCCTAATGAAACGGACAGACACATGGCTAGAAGTATCTAAAAAGGCATTTTCTTACAAAATTGATGTCGTATAAAAGTCTATACATAACCAAAAATATTCTTTAATAGCATCTAATCTATGTATGGGAAGAAATAAAGCGGATTCATTAGATTAATACTATACCTACAGGTGTAACGGATTGGCCGATCTCAAATACCTAAGTACATTGTATATACACATTTGCAATGTTTACTTTTGTCAACATATTACACATACAGAATAACATTTCTCATTTATTTTGGTTGTTTCTGCGCGAACGGCAAAACTGAATGTAAAAATGACTGGCGTTATTTTATATTGAAGATTATTTAACATGGCCACCCTGTGATAATCAAACCGGAGATAATCCGAGGATTAGACATTTGCGACTGGCACTGTAAAATAGAATCAAATTAAATTATGAATCGATAAATATTTCGATAGTTTTAGATAGAGTCAATTAAATCAACCAAATACAAAATTATTGTCAATCATCGCGCGAATCGGTTATGCTGTGTTGGGCGCGGGCGCGGGCGCGGGCGCGGGCGCGGGCGCGGGCGCGGGCGCGGGCGCGGGCGCGGGCGCGGGCGCGGGCGCGGGCGCGGGCGCGGGCGCGGGCGCGGGCGCGGGCGCGGGCGCGGGCGCGGGCGCGGACGCCGATCGAACAGCGTCGATATTAATATAATGAATTATATATAACAGCGAGGTTATTCGATTGTCTCTACTGGAACAAAACCTTATAAAGATATACAAAAGTCAATTGACTTTTGATTTACACAGATACAGCTGCACGTGTCGTTTACACGGGCAGAGGAACAGCGTATTTGTATCCTGGTATTCTCAAACTTATGCAGGTAATAGCCATCGGGTTACCAGGTACAACCGTTCATATAAAGTGTATTTGTTAACTGTTAGATAAGAGGTCGATGACACTTCTTCGAATGCTAGGATAATATCATTGATGCTAGGGGGTTCGATGCCTACTGAAGTTAAATCGAGCGAATAATTTTATTGTCTGTTCAGCCGTCGGAGCTTAAACACTAAATAAAAAGTGTCCACAGAATAGGAATAGCGGTCTATACAGTTACAACTATAATACAATCTTAGTTAAATCTACTGAAATAATGATCAAGAGAGCGGCTGCTGCTGGCTATACAATAATATCACGGGAACCGCTGCCGTTACCAATAAACAGTTTGTCTGTGATCGACGCGCCGCGCTCTCGTCGCCGTCGGCGTGGACGTGCACGCCCAACTCTGGAAACGAACAAGGTTATTTTGTAGTTTTCTATGATAACGTTTACACGAGACAATATCGGCTTCAGCTAACAGATCTGACGAGTATTACACATACATCTGCAAAGCACACTCTGGGCTTCAATGACATTTGTTTTTTTACAAATGTTTTGGATAATAAATTATAGGTGCGGGAGTGCTGGTCCACACAGAAAACCATTAATTGATCAAAAAGCATAAAGCATCATCAATTGTATATAGTTTACATATAGGTGTATAGTAATTATCGCACAACCTTATTGTAACAGGCCGAGCGTTCAGTTCTCGCCGCCACATACTCGTCAGAGCCGTACAGTTGTTCATGTATATTACATCAAGCAGTTCCCATCAGCTCACACGCCCGCGCTCCTCATCCTTGTCTACAAATCTGATCTGATCTGATCTGATCGACATGAACCATTTGAAGTATCATCGTGAGTCTACGTCTATAGTCCATATCCATATCTATGGCCAAGTACAACTCGGAAGAAACAAAATAAAGGTGTTCGCGAAGTGAAGCGGCACCGGCGCGGGCGCGGACGCAGGCACGGGCGCGGGCGCGGGCGCGGGCGCGGGCGCGGGCTCGGGCGCGGGCGCGGGCGAGGGCGAGGGCGCGGGCGCGGGCGAGGGCTCGGGCACGGTTGCGGGCGCGGGCTCGGGCGCGGGCCGGTGGGTTGGACTGGTGGTTACACCATTTAAGGCTATACGGGAAACATTGGATGCTCCACGGAAGTCGCAAAACAGATGTTAGGTTTTTCTTCTACTGGTCTTCGATCCGGCACTCTCCAATATTTCCTGCCATAACACCAGTCTGTTCTGAACCTCGGTTGTTGTGGAACTTTATAGATATTATGATTAACCCTTAAATATTAAAGTTTACTAACCGAGTAAATTGTTAAGTAGAAATAAATTATTGAATTTATACAATTTTTATTATATGTAAAATCTGTTAACTGTTTATATTTTATTATTTATTTATTTATCACATTTTAATCCCCGCACTAGGACTCCCCCTGTCACTGGAGGCAGGGACACACACGATCACGGCACACGAGACCCGGGACAAACACCTGAACCCATCGCACATTCATTACAATCTTAAAATGGCCATGAGGGATCGTAACAGCTTGGACTTGGAGTAATGATTTCCCCGCAGCATAGCGGGCTCGCACGAGCGTCCGGAGCTGTCATGCTCACGGGGAGGTGTGGCCGGGCGGCGGCGTCGTGTATCGGGTCGCCATCTTCCCCCAATTAGGGTCGAGGAAGGCGATGGCTGGTGCACACATCAACGGGTGCTGCTCGCGGAAACTGGTCTGCTCCAAATTCTGCTTCGTGCTTCGTACGTTGCTAATCCATAGAGTATTTCTAAGATAATTCTTTGTCCCTAATTAAGTACAAGTTGTCCACTTATTAATGTTCTCTTTTTCAAAGTAACAAATGTAACGAATTCCTAAAAAATGGCTCGGACTCTTTAACTTAATCCTTTACACTAGTATAAACGAATACTTTGATGGCATTACTATTACAAGTTCCGCACCGACGCGGGGCCCACACTTCCTGTTGTTGTCACTAGCATCGGTAGTTATATTTCAAACGGAACTTGAAAGTGTTCGGCTGAAAGTTTTTTATTTCACTCACCAAATTGTCGGATCTGTTCACCGTAAGCCTCACCTTGAAAGTTGGAGCTCACTGCGTCCCTGCTCCCCACTGGTGACTGACCTGATAACAACAACGATACGACTCACATTCGTCAACTTGAATGAGCGCATGTATCCGATATTGTTTATGTCAGTGACCGAGAGGTAAACTATTAACTAACTATTTATATCAAAGTGAGCAAGAAAATTGGAGACATGACACTGGTGCATTTTAAACTCATTATTAACTCGGCAGTCGTCCCGCTCTTCAGATCAACCAAAGCATAAACAAAGGCTCTGGTGAACAGCCACTTTCGCTCAGTAGTTGCCTGTTTTGTTATTCAGGTATTATTATTTTGCGCAGACAATGCGATTTGTAGTAATTTTATAATACATGTCGTATTTCTTCTTAGGTATACCATTTAAATACTTTATTGTTTTTAGATATATAGTCAGGCAAGTTATTATTACATTAGTGACCAATTATAGTTTTAACATGGATTTTTAGTTTAAATTTGTTTCTTCACATTAATTGTAATTAGTCTTTTATTTTTTTACTGTTCAGCGTCTCTATTTTATAATTGTCACTGTTATATTAAATAGTTGTTATTTGATTTTTATTTTGCTATTACGGCCTTGCGATATAAGTTGTAAATATGTATTCTGTGACGCCGTGCGCTGGAACCATCGGAAGATCAGCGCTGGTTAAACACCAGCATTTGCTGAGATGGCTCCATGTCACGACCTGGGCAGTATTGTATTAACGTATTTTTCTATTCTATATTTTGTATGTATGCATATCAATTGTTTTTATTATTTAGTCACGTTAATTTAATGTTGCTTAATGTTGTAAATAAATTTATTTATTTCTTTCTTTCATTTAGTCGTCACTGACCTCAAGAGGTACAGTTATTAACCGTCGGTTAACTGTATGGTAAAAACAGTTTGACCGACGGTTAAATTGTTAATCGGACGTTTTACATGTTGGTGAGCAGCAGCGTTAGTGTGGCAGTAGTTAACTCTAGTAGAGTTATACTCCAATCCTGGAGTCTTCGAGTCGCGAGTGAATAGGTACCTTCTAGGTTTGCGTGCTAAATCCTAGACAACGTCATCACTTAACATCAGGTGAGACAGTTGTCAAACGCAAACTTATAATATGTAAAAAATAAAAAAATAATAAGTTAAATAATAAAAAAGTTACATTCTTTACATAAATGTTTCTCGAAGTCAGTATTCCTTCAAGCGTAAGCCAATAATAGTAGTTACTAAAAAGACCACAAACCTTTTTTCCTGATGGTCTGATTATCCAATGCTGATCTCTGTGTGGTCGTGAGCGCCGCCGGCGGAGCGGGGATCTCTGCACGAGAGTAATCTATTATGTAAACCTAGTTCGGCCATCTCGATACAATATACATTGCGTATGATTGGTAAGCGGCCCTCGAGCCTGCCGCGGGCCGCACGCCGCGGGCCGCACGCCGCGGGCCGCACGCCGCGGGCCGCACGCCGCGGGCCGCACGCCGCGGGCCGCACGCCGCGGGCCAGATGAAGGCGCACCTGTCGCGTCGCGCGCCACGCTCGTACGTATGTCACTAAATGAGTAGTTCCACTAGCGCTGTCCCGCGCTCGAGACACGGAACTGCCGCAGCCGCTCACGGAAACATTTAGGATTGCGTAATTTATTTTATTAATATATTACGAGAGTTCTTTCACTTTTGTTACAAACTCGGGACAATTTGTAACGATGGTGGAAATACTTTTTTAACAATATTCAAAGAGTGTCTCGACTGACTAGCGGCGCCTCGCTACTTCACTCGTTTGCTCGGGCAGATTACTATTTCAAACTTAAATATATATATATATATAATATTAAACGTAATTATTAGCTTGAATGTGCCCAGTGTTATCCAGATCAGATGACCGCCTATTTATGTTTGTATTAATTGACATTTGACTTAGTTGACTTAATGGTATGTTTGTCGTATGTACGATTGTCACTCCTTCACGCTGAAACGGCTGAACGGATTAGCATGAAATTTGGAATGAAGATAGCTTATACCCTGAAATAATACATGCGCTACTTTTATCGCTAAAGTATTTACGGGAGCTGGTCCGCGGCGCGGCCAGCTTCGGGCGCTTGCGCGAGTTCGCGCGCACTCGGCACGCCGCGTGCTCTGCGCGCGACTACGACGTACTGCCCGACGGCGAAGTGCGTGTCGTGTCGTCCGACAGCCCCAGAAGGGGGGGGGGGGGGGGAGTGTAAAAGTGTAAAAGGGAGTAGAAGGGACACAGTTTGTATTCTGGCGCTAGCCGGAGCGCCCACGGGTTGGTCCTTATAGCCAAGAGGTCGGTCGGGCCGCGGGTGGTCGGGGGACTCCGCGGGCCGCAACTGGTATCTACGTTTAAAATTAGTAAACTGAACTGGTAACTGGATCTACTAATGGCATTATTGAAAATTACGTTTTTCTAAGTTTCGCCCCGACCGGGATTCGAACCCAGCGTCGGGGTTCTAAAGTCAGTGTTACCGATCACTGAGCCACGACGGCCGTCGTTTAGGTACCTACTCGTAAACGATATTCTCTAAGTGACCTTTGGGCTTGGATAACATCGCGGACAAACGGTACCCGGGGGAGATCGAAGTCGCGACCGTCGAGTCGACGAGCGACCCTCAACCGCGAGGCTATTCGGACCCGGTCGACGCTGCCGGTTAGCTGCCATCATACAATATAGTACCCGCGTAGTGGTAGTGGGCAGCTTACATTTGAGACCAATGATTAGGGTACCGCGTGCCCGCGTGTAAATAAGCCAAGGGCTCTCTTATATTTCCAATTTTGGAGATCGATTTTATATAATCTCGCATTTAATACAAACAAGTTTAATACCGTCGCGGCCCCGCGCCCGCGCATGCGCCCCCTCGCCCGCGCCCGCGCCCCCTGTTCGCTAGATGTTTAAGTGACATCGTGACCGTGACCACGAACGCCGTGAACGAAGAAGTGGACGAAGCGCAGTAACCGTGGACATAAGTGGGATAGCGCGTTGCTCATTACGAGTATTATCCTGTATTTTAAATGTTGTATTTAATTAATTTTATAAGTATTTTTAGTTTTTAAGTTATGGGTCTATGAGCTGACATAAATAAATAATAATAAGTACCGTCCAGCTTTATGATGCCGTCGGTCTCGCCGAGGGAGTTCTTCGCGATGCACTTGTAGAAGCCGAAGTCTTCCTTGGTGATGTTCCGCACCTTGAGCATCATGTACTTGTTGTACCCGCTGTCGGTCGGGAACGCCTCGTACTTCCCGCCTACAATTTCCATTTCTACTTAAATAAAATACCTGTATAATATGGTCAAGAACCAACGACGGTTAAGCAATAGTGCAAATCGGGGAATACGATAATAATCGTATCTCTCCAAACAGCTGAGGCCCTCCGCCGTGAACACATAATATATCATAGAGCCCGCACCCGACTTCACTTGGAAATGCTACATAGTATATACGTAAGTAATGCTGTCCGGGCGTGTCAGTGTCGTGCCTGAGCGCTCGCGAACCCAGCGCGAGTACCGGCGCGCGGCGCGCGGTTCATACTGATCAGCGACCGGGACACTCGTGTTATTTAACATTTTGAGATTCCCCCCAACTCACGTTCATCCAAAATACACACAAAAAAGGCGTGTGGCACTCGGGGACTGCCGCGGTAAAGCTATTGCATAGCATTTTTTATCAACTTATTATATATTACTAACTTATGCAGTAACGCCTATACAACCATGTCACCTAGAGGCGAGTTGCTGAACTAAACAGACAAGCGTGATATTTCAAAAAAGTCATTAAAAGTTCTGCTATTCATCGATAGATGGCAAAACTAAAATGTATCACCACTGTGCCGGTCGGAGTGGGGGGTGTTAGGTTATTTTCGTTACGGAATTTCTGGATTCGGTCTCTACGCTGAAGGCCCGCGATAGAAGCTAGGCCATAGCTTAAAGCTGATCTTTATCATTGTAGTATAGGAAACAAAAACTGTGATAAATGCATAAAAGGGCTAATAAGTATTTAAAATGTTATCTTTACCTATTTAGAATACTGTAATGAACCGCGTACTATTGTACTTTCATTACAGTATTTTTAAATAGGTGATATACGTAGATATGTACCGTGAGTAACTACAGAGCTTACCGCCGTAACCACATAAACACATCCGAAAACAACAGTTAAAGGGACTCTTCAAAACGAGTGAAGTAAATCGTGAACGCGGTGTGGACGCCTGAGATATTCCATAAATGGATCGTTGTTTGTTCGCGCGCAGGAATCCATCCAAACCGCAGATAGTTTAGCATCGGCGCGGCGCGGGTCGGCTCAGCTCGGCAGACACAAGCGCGACCGGCCCATCACCGAGAGATAGATCAACGATCCAATACAATCGGCCGATGCCGCGGCACACGAACACATGTTATTTATGCGAAAATGATAAATGTATCTGCGCCCTATATTGTGTGTTCGAAGCCGAATGCGACAGTTCGGTATTAGTTAGTTAGACGATTACAATCACCGATAACCCGCCCAGGCGTCGGCGTCGCGCTCGCGACAGCTCGCCGCGAGTACCTACTCAGTACTTGCTAGTTGGTAATCTGTTCCAGTATATTATGCGTGTTTGTAGGACTCAATGTTGAGATAACAATGTGTCAGATTCCACAATAAGTTAACACGCGGAGTCAGGGTACGGTTCGCAGAAACGCGAGCAAGCGATAATAACCCGTGTGTGGGGCTGAGCTCGTAGGGAGCTCGAATGGACATGTTTTTCTGCAAATCAACTTCTGATTAACAAAAAAAAACAGTTTTTTTGGAAATCGTGTTCCTGTAATGTGCCGTAGTCTCTATAGCGAGTTACAAAGTGAAATTTTAACATCATATCGCTCAAAAAAGTTTTTGGTCTTCAGGCAATACTCAATATATTTATTGCAATCATATGTCATACATTTGTATAGGTGGCTTAGAAGTATATGTCAGATGTATGATATGACCCTGTGAGGGTGCAGCGATAGAGCGCAGATGCGGACCGGCTTGTTCCAAATATAATAATAATTATGGTGACATTGTATAATAATGATACTGATACAATAATATGGGATTTGTATTTAATATAATTATTAGGTATTATAAATAAGAAAATAAAGGTAATTTAGAATGTAATGTATGGTAATGTTTTTAATTTGTTTAGATATTTAGGTTCTGATTCTATATCTTTTACTACCTCCGGTATTTTGTTGTAAATTTTTATTGCCGTTATATTCGGACTTTTGCTATGCATTGTTAGTTTCGGTCCCGGCAGGACCGTTCGTGCTTGTATCGCGCAGGGCGAACCCGCGGCTGGTCGATCGTTTTTGCGAAGAACTCTGGGTATCGTCTAACAAATTTACACATCTCCAGTATATATATATATATAGATGTCAGTGATAGGATTTTATGTTTTATAAAGGACGGCTTACAACTATCGGTCTTTTCAATGTTTGTCATAATTCGGATGCACTTTTTCTGTAGCATAAACAGATCTTGCACGTCTATATATACATACAGTGTTCTCGCAGTTACAGGTGTCGATGGGCACGTATTGCACGTCGCACCACTATCTCACCTGATGGCGATGTTCTATGATACGTTTTACGGCTACATATAGTGCAAACACTCAGATAAATAAATAGTGGGCTGTACTCGCGGCGTGAAGCTGATCATAATATGTGGTAGCTACGGAGTACGACTGACGTGTGTCACCGTGCGTCACGACACGTGTCCGCGCACGTCGGGCGAAACAGTGCTCACGAGAATGTGTGCCACGTCCCCGGGCGGCGCGGACGGTGCCGCGGCGGGTGGGGAGGTATCTAAATCGACGCGGACGGGAAAGTGCGGCGCTAACCCGATGATTTATGCCGAACTTAGTTCACGTCGTAACGTTGTCTGTCAACCGCTCTCTCGGCTTCCCCAAACTTTCCACACTCGCTTTATAATCCTCATAAAAAGTCGGGATAATTGATTTATCTTCCGTCCGTACCGTCTGACCCGTGCTCCTCCCGGCCCCGGGTCCTCCGAGCGCCACGACTCTCCCCGGCCCATAACGCCTGTAACTCCGGGAATCACAGCGCCTCGTAAAAACATGAATGTGTAAAGTTTCCCCTTCCGTGCGCGCCCGGCGAGGGGCGAGGGGCACGGGGGGGGGGGGGGGGACACGAATGTTGCTCCACTCACCGGAAATGATCATGTCCCCGCGGTCCGTGGTCCAGTAGTTAATGGAGGAGGGGTAGGCCTCCGTGTGGCACTCCAGGGTGACGTCCTGCCCGACGTACGCGCCCTCCAGCTGGTTCGGGATCGACAGCATCGGCGGAACTGTCACACCGAACACAGTAATGAACAGCGGGCGCGCGACCCATTACATACGAGCTGGTGTTGCTCCCGAGCCTTAGCGACGGAGCGAATAGATAACGCCGCGCCGCGCCGCGCACTTTAATTTCTCTTCGATTGCAAAGAAATAACGTAATCCAATGTATTATTGCGACTCGAGTTCTGTTAGTGCGTTAGTTGTATAGTTGCAGCGTAATGAACGCAGTCTACCGAAGAGATCGCCTCCATTAGTTCCATTATCGAAACCCGCCCCGCTTTGGCCGAGCGAAAGCCGTGAAAAATATACATTAACCATAGACAACACCGTCGCATAAGCAGATAACAATAATGTATAGATACGATATAAGTTTTTCGCACTCGAGTGTGGTACCTAGCTGGTAGCTGGCCGCTATCTACTCCGATAGATCAAGCCAGGAGAAGGAATAGACCCGGGGACAGTCAGGCCGACAGCCGACGCACACGCCACCAATCTATCGTCGGTTAGCTACAACGAGATACCGCGCGATGAGTAGATAGGTAGGTACTAGGGGCCTGACGCAGGCGAGCGTGCGATCGTCATGTGCTGTAGTGAAAACTAAAATGTGAATAGTTATTTGTAAAAGCGTACGTATATATATAACTCATGGATAATACAGTTAAGATAGCGTGTTTTAAAATAAAACACTCATATATCATAATGTTAATCCTCTAAACCAAAGCTGATGTTAAGACAAAAGAAAAGCAAAAGCATCCACAGATCGGTCCGTTTGTTTGCGCCTTAAGCCCCGAGTTCTCGGGGGGAGGGGGGCGGTGCTCCCCCCGCTGAGTGAGCGCCCTCTGTCTGCTAATCTTATAAAGGGGCGACTGTGTCGGTGTGAGTGACGCCGCCGCGGACGCTTTACACTGTTCTTCACTTTTGGGAAGCTCCATATATGCTGAGCTTTTGTTTGACATTTTTTTTTCACGAATTTAAGATTAGGGCCATGATTGTTTTATAATAACTCAAATTATAAGTTTTAAAAATATGAATAAAGTTAATCGGTAAATTGTAACGCTGGTAATCGCAGCTATTTATAGCTCTAAAATCGCCTATTATTGCATATAATATTTTGAAATAATTTTCATGTATTTCGAAAAAATTAAAAAAATAATTTTGGCTTTCTGGCCCTACAGAAGACTATCTCAGCTGCAGCTACAGTGCGGCCGCAGGGATGATGCGCTCGTAAAAGAATAAAAAAAATCTCTACAGTTTTTAGTATTATGGATAGTCTGACACACACAATTCTATCGCTCAGACATTTCGACGTCTACAACATTTTTGATAGTACTCTGTACAGTTAATGGCACGGCGATGTTGCGACAACACACAAGCAAACGCTATCACTCGGCGATCGGGCTTTAACTATGTCTGTTTAAATATTGATATAGCGTCAGACAATGATATTATATGTTTATATGAGGTAGATGTCGCACAAGTGCGCGGAAACTGAGGCGGCAAAATTAAGTCAACTGTCGTAATTTTGATTACGACGCGTATTTCAAGCGCAAGTCACAAGTCAGGGACATCACACACAAATAGGTGACCGCAGTAGGGGGTAGGAATCCTCGGCAGCGTGACGTGACGCAGAGGGACATACTCACACTGAACCATGAGCACGACGCGCTTGCTGATGGAGGGCGGCACGCCGTTGGACGCGATGCACAGGTACGCGCCCATGTGCAGCCGGGACACCTTCGTTATGGTCAGGGGGACACACTCACACTGAACCATGAGCACGACGCGCTTGCTGATGGAGGGCGGCACGCCGTTGGACGCGATGCACAGGTACGCGCCCATGTGCAGCCGGGACACCTTCGTTATGGTCAGGGGGACACACTCACACTGAACCATGAGCACGACGCGCTTGCTGATGGAGGGCGGCACGCCGTTGGACGCGATGCACAGGTACGCGCCCATGTGCAGCCGGGACACCTTCGTTATGGTCAGGGGGACACACTCACACTGAACCATGAGCACGACGCGCTTGCTGATGGAGGGCGGCACGCCGTTGGACGCGATGCACAGGTACGCGCCCATGTGCAGCCGGGACACCTTCGTTATGGTCAGGGGGACACACTCACACTGAACCATGAGCACGACGCGCTTGCTGATGGAGGGCGGCACGCCGTTGGACGCGATGCAAAGGTACGCGCCCATGTGCAGCCGGGACACCTTCGTTATGGTCAGGGGGACACACTCACACTGAACCATGAGCACGACGCGCTTGCTGATGGAGGGCGGCACGCCGTTGGACGCGATGCAAAGGTACGCGCCCATGTGCAGCCGGGACACCTTCGTTATGGTCAGGGGGACACACTCACACTGAACCATGAGCACGACGCGCTTGCTGATGGAGGGCGGCACGCCGTTGGACGCGATGCACAGGTACGCGCCCATGTGCAGCCGGGACACCTTCGTTATGGTCAGGGGGACACACTCACACTGAACCATGAGCACGACGCGCTTGCTGATGGAGGGCGGCACGCCGTTGGACGCGATGCACAGGTACGCGCCCATGTGCAGCCGGGACACCTTCGTTATGGTCAGGGGGACACACTCACACTGAACCATGAGCACGACGCGCTTGCTGATGGAGGGCGGCACGCCGTTGGACGCGATGCACAGGTACGCGCCCATGTGCAGCCGGGACACCTTCGTTATGGTCAGGGGGACACACTCACCCTGAACCATGAGCACGACGCGCTTGCTGATGGAGGGCGGCACGCCGTTGGACGCGATGCACAGGTACGCGCCCATGTGCAGCCGGGACACCTTCGTTATGGTCAGGGGGACACACTCACACTGAACCATGAGCACGACGCGCTTGCTGATGGAGGGCGGCACGCCGTTGGACGCGATGCACAGGTACGCGCCCATGTGCAGCCGGGACACCTTCGTTATGGTCAGGGGGACACACTCACACTGAACCATGAGCACGACGCGCTTGCTGATGGAGGGCGGCACGCCGTTGGACGCGATGCAAAGGTACGCGCCCATGTGCAGCCGGGACACCTTCGTTATGGTCAGGGGGACACACTCACACTGAACCATGAGCACGACGCGCTTGCTGATGGAGGGCGGCACGCCGTTGGACGCGATGCAAAGGTACGCGCCCATGTGCAGCCGGGACACCTTCGTTATGGTCAGGGGGACACACTCACACTGAACCATG
Source organism: Apeira syringaria (assembly GCA_934044485.1). Classification (NCBI taxonomy): domain Eukaryota; kingdom Metazoa; phylum Arthropoda; class Insecta; order Lepidoptera; family Geometridae; genus Apeira; species Apeira syringaria. Next base: position 18,599,712 of record OW203666.1, on the reverse strand, counting down.
AGCACGACGCGCTTGCTGATGGAGGGCGGCACGCCGTTGGACGCGATGCACAGGTACGCGCCCATGTGCAGCCGGGACACCTTCGTTATGGTCAGGGGGACACACTCACACTGAACCATGAGCACGACGCGCTTGCTGATGGAGGGCGGCACGCCGTTGGACGCGATGCACAGGTACGCGCCCATGTGCAGCCGGGACACCTTCGTTATGGTCAGGGGGACACACTCACACTGAACCATGAGCACGACGCGCTTGCTGATGGAGGGCGGCACGCCGTTGGACGCGATGCACAGGTACGCGCCCATGTGCAGCCGGGACACCTTCGTTATGGTCAGGGGGACACACTCACACTGAACCATGAGCACGACGCGCTTGCTGATGGAGGGCGGCACGCCGTTGGACGCGATGCACAGGTACGCGCCCATGTGCAGCCGGGACACCTTCGTTATGGTCAGGGGGACACACTCACACTGAACCATGAGCACGACGCGCTTGCTGATGGAGGGCGGCACGCCGTTGGACGCGATGCACAGGTACGCGCCCATGTGCAGCCGGGACACCTTCGTTATGGTCAGGGGGACACACTCACACTGAACCATGAGCACGACGCGCTTGCTGATGGAGGGCGGCACGCCGTTGGACGCGATGCAAAGGTACGCGCCCATGTGCAGCCGGGACACCTTCGTTATGGTCAGGGGGACACACTCACACTGAACCATGAGCACGACGCGCTTGCTGATGGAGGGCGGCACGCCGTTGGACGCGATGCAAAGGTACGCGCCCATGTGCAGCCGGGACACCTTCGTTATGGTCAGGGGGACACACTCACACTGAACCATGAGCACGACGCGCTTGCTGATGGAGGGCGGCACGCCGTTGGACGCGATGCACAGGTACGCGCCCATGTGCAGCCGGGACACCTTCGTTATGGTCAGGGGGACACACTCACACTGAACCATGAGCACGACGCGCTTGCTGATGGAGGGCGGCACGCCGTTGGACGCGATGCACAGGTACGCGCCCATGTGCAGCCGGGACACCTTCGTTATGGTCAGGGGGACACACTCACACTGAACCATGAGCACGACGCGCTTGCTGATGGAGGGCGGCACGCCGTTGGACGCGATGCACAGGTACGCGCCCATGTGCAGCCGGGACACCTTCGTTATGGTCAGGGGGACACACTCACCCTGAACCATGAGCACGACGCGCTTGCTGATGGAGGGCGGCACGCCGTTGGACGCGATGCACAGGTACGCGCCCATGTGCAGCCGGGACACCTTCGTTATGGTCAGGGGGACACACTCACACTGAACCATGAGCACGACGCGCTTGCTGATGGAGGGCGGCACGCCGTTGGACGCGATGCACAGGTACGCGCCCATGTGCAGCCGGGACACCTTCGTTATGGTCAGGGGGACACACTCACACTGAACCATGAGCACGACGCGCTTGCTGATGGAGGGCGGCACGCCGTTGGACGCGATGCAAAGGTACGCGCCCATGTGCAGCCGGGACACCTTCGTTATGGTCAGGGGGACACACTCACACTGAACCATGAGCACGACGCGCTTGCTGATGGAGGGCGGCACGCCGTTGGACGCGATGCAAAGGTACGCGCCCATGTGCAGCCGGGACACCTTCGTTATGGTCAGGGGGACACACTCACACTGAACCATGAGCACGACGCGCTTGCTGATGGAGGGCGGCACGCCGTTGGACGCGATGCACAGGTACGCGCCCATGTGCAGCCGGGACACCTTCGTTATGGTCAGGGGGACACACTCACACTGAACCATGAGCACGACGCGCTTGCTGATGGAGGGCGGCACGCCGTTGGACGCGATGCACAGGTACGCGCCCATGTGCAGCCGGGACACCTTCGTTATGGTCAGGGGGACACACTCACACTGAACCATGAGCACGACGCGCTTGCTGATAGAGGGCGGCACGCCGTTGGACGCAATGCAAAGGTACGCGCCCATGTGCAGCCGGGACATCTTCTTTATGGTCAGGGGGACACACTCACACTGAACCATGAGCACGACGCGCTTGCTGATGGAGGGCGGCACGCCGTTGGACGCAATGCAAAGGTACGCGCCCATGTGCAGACGGGACACCTTCGTTATGGTCAGGGGGACACACTCACACTGAACCATGAGCACGACGCGCTTGCTGATGGAGGGCGGCACGCCGTTGGACGCGATGCAAAGGTACGCGCCCATGTGCAGCCGGGACACCTTCGTTATGGTCAGGGGGACACACTCACACTGAACCATGAGCACGACGCGCTTGCTGATGGAGGGCGGCACGCCGTTGGACGCGATGCACAGGTACGCGCCCATGTGCAGCCGGGACACCTTCGTTATGGTCAGGGGGACACACTCACACTGAACCATGAGCACGACGCGCTTGCTGATGGAGGGCGGCACGCCGTTGGACGCGATGCACAGGTACGCGCCCATGTGCAGCCGGGACACCTTCGTTATGGTCAGGGGGACACACTCACACTGAACCATGAGCACGACGCGCTTGCTGATGGAGGGCGGCACGCCGTTGGACGCGATGCACAGGTACGCGCCCATGTGCAGCCGGGACACCTTCGTTATGGTCAGCGTCTCCCCGTCCACCACGCTCACTGTGGCCACGTGACGTCATCATTACATTACACTCATTACACTTTAATATTTAATAGCAAACCGATGTAAAAACGAAAAATCACAGGTTTCACTTTTCAAGCGATTACCAGTCGGCGCAAGTTTTTTTTATAATTTAGTTCTCGTATCTCACCACTACTGTTTGAGTGAGGATGTGATCGAAGGTAACCTTTACCCGGCCCCTAACGATGCATCTACCGGGGCAGCAGTCAGATCACACGGTGATGGACACATATAACAGTATAAACATATTTGATTTGTATACCAAATTTTCAAAATATGGATTGACATTCATAAATGTCACAACAATTTGGACTGGTGGGTAGATGGGTAGGTGGGTATGAGTGTAGGTGTGTAGATGGGTAGGAGGGTAGGTGGGTAGATGGGTAGGAGGGTAGATGGTTAGGAGGGTAGGTGGGTAGATTGGTAGGAGGGTAGGTGGGTAGATGGGTAGGAGGGCAGGTGGGTAGATGGGTATGAGGGTAGGTGGGGAGATGGTACGGTGCGGTATTTGTTCATATTATTATGATACCTGCTTCGGCGTTATAGTTGAAGTCTTGTCCATCCTCCCGGCGCCACATGACGTAGGGCTCCGGGTAGCCCGCAGCGCGACACACCAAGGTGACGTCGGCGCCCTCGCGCACCACCAGGTCGGTCGACGTCAGGTTGTCGACGATGGACGGCGGCACTGCGACCAACGAGCTGAGTGAACATCGCTCCGGGTTGTTCTCACAGTACCCACCTGTCGTTCCTACATGTGTATCTATAGGTAGGTTCGCTCACACGTTACATGTCATCTATATATATATACGTTAGCGCACGGCCATATTATATTCATCTCTCAGTAACAGAGAAGACGCCGCGAAGGAGAGTTCTACGCTCTTGTCGCCGCTCGGACCTGAACCACTGAAGATGTCGACCGCAGTGATCGACGAAACGTCTGCAACACAAGTTTCACTTAGACCACGGCCAAACAGCGCGGAAGCAATACATACAACATGCAACGCCGGCCGTGAAAGCCTTAGAGCGTACATTACAAATGTGAATGTGAATTTGTCTTTTTTTACGCTTTTACGCTCAAACTGATGAACCCTTTTTTGATTAAGTATGGAACTGGCTGACACCCAGGAATAAACAGTTTTTTCCTCAGGACGCGGGTGAAACCCCGGGGCACAGCTAGTGATATATACATATAATTAGTAATATACTTGACAGTAGTACTGTTGAGATTTGATAAAATCATATATTTTGCAATTTCACGACGATACGGTAAAATTATTCATTCAATTTGGATATTTTAATATGTAATACCGTTTCGTTACAAACTGCGCTCTGCTTATTTGTGATGTGCACTTACGAGTGGCTGTAATTGTTCCGACTCACCTACCACCTGCAGATACCCTTTCCTGGACCTCATGGGGTCGGTGTTGACCTGGCACATGTACCAGCCGCGGTCCACCTCCTGCACGGCCTTGATGTGCAGGTACCAGGAGCGGTGGTCGTTGTACGACAGGCTGATGCGCGGGTTCTGCGTTATGATGTTGTGGTGGATGCTCAGGATCGTCTGCGTGTCCATGCGCACCCATGCGACCTGTCAACACACACATTCATTCCTGCATTACTTTAGTCTGTACTTTAGTTATATTAACACGTCCAAAATACCACAATGCCTGAAAACTAAGGTCTTCGAACGGTGATGACACATGACCCGGAACCGGAACTTGAGTTCTAAGTATTATTATGGGCCTTCCAAGTAAGGAGATCCGTAGAATAAGAGCCAAGTCACCGGAGTAGACCAGTGTATCGACAAGTGAACGAGTGGCAGTGGGCAGAGAACTGGTGGCAGTTCTCCGAGACATGTTTCCTGCCGGAAGGCTCCTGTCAAGCTCGTAGTGTTGGTCCGTGTGGTGATGTCCGATTTAAGGGGGGGGGGGGGGTGGACGGAAGACCTCACTAATGGGGCCCGGGAGTGGCCAGACGTCCTATAGCCAATGTTTCCCTTACAGTATTAGACAGATGTCAACATAGAATATCAATAAATGTCTGTCGTTCTGGAACAGCTCACACCTCGAAGTACGCTTGTCCCATGAAGAGCCCGTCTGGACCCCCCGTCCCTCCCGCCAGTTACGACTTTAAACATTTTTATTTGACAAACGTTCACCGTCATGATTACCGATATATTTATTATTTGGTGAAACAAGACGTTTTTGAAGAATGTTTAGATGATATTTCGGTTCTTCTTCTGCAATTCCGATGGCGACTCGGTGAGTCAGAACTGTGACTGAGTCGTCTCGAATGTGAAGTGAGTGAGTGGCTCGATGAAACACGGCTTGATCTAGACCACATCGGTCGTATACGGCCCGGTCGGATGGAGCCATGTCGTACTGTCCGCGCCATAATATATAAACAAGTTCTCTGTAAACCCGACAACGCTCGTGGCAAGATCGAACCTTAATACCAAGTTTAAAATGATAGTTGAGCGCGGCCGTGACTCCCGGGGACGGGGACCGTCCCTGCTAATTGATGTCAATCGAAGATAACTTAATTGGATGGAGTGAGAATTGGGCCAATAAAGTTCGCTACCTTACTGGCATTATTGAATATAAGCCGCGGTAGGTAGGATCGATCCTGGTCGAGACGTGTCTACGACGCAACTTGGGAACATGTTACATGGCCAAATAATGATATCGTTTTTGTGAAGGAAACTACACACACATAGAAATATTGGTTTGTCGGTAATTCTTGAACAAACTTTTATTTACGCGTTCATCGTATACAAATAATTGTTTTGTTTTTTTTACATATAATAAGTTTGCATTTGACATCTGTCTCACATGATGTTAAGTGATGTTGTCTAGGATTTAGCACGCATACTTAGAAGGTACCTATTCACCCGCGACTTGAAGACTCCAGGATTTGTGCTTTTAGATTAAAAATGTTGAAATGCTTTACAAAAGTTTGCCCGTTTTTATACACAAAATAAAAATGTACGAACACAAGAAGTATTATTATATCATTCAACATACTGAAATAAAACAAACAGAGAAGAATATAAAAAGTGCCCTTGTCTCTGATTGGTCCGTGAGTGAACATTGTTGTTGTCGAGTGTCGGTCACAGAGAGAGAAACAGTATCTAAGCTCTACACATATTTATGTCTTAGCTATTAGCCAAACATTGTCAGTGGCAACATTAAGTTGTCATTTGTGTCTTTGTATAAATGTTCCATTTTAACATGTACTTGGTTAAACCTTTTTGTATTAGACTAACATTGTAATAAAATTTGACATCATGTTCTTTCTTATTTTTAATTTATACCACTTCTGATTTACAAGATATGATTATTATATTTTCATAAAATAGTATTCTGAGTATTTTACCTCTCGCTGTATGCAAAAGATTTGATCAATTAAAATATTTATTTATTTAATGTAAAACAAACAGCATAATAAATAAGTCTATAGAATATTAATAATAAACATTAAATAATTATTCATTAATATCACACATCTGAGAGTACAGAAATATTATTTATTTAATAGTATTAGAGATAACAATAGATAAACAAACGGATATTCTAACGACAAATCACTTTTGAGAACGTGATTCACCACGAAAAAAAAAACCCATTTGATGGAGCTCTTCGTTTCCTAAACTGTCCTCGCGAGGGCTCAGAGAGTCTAGGCACTCTGGTTGTTGACATTTCTGCAAACGTGCGTGTCGCGGGCGCCTGCGTGCCGGCCAATCTACTCGGTGTACTGACCGAAGCCAAGCGGAGGAGCTGGAGCCCCGCGGTAGGCGTAGCGACATCAGGTCTCCGTGTCTTTTCTACCGTATATACAATAGGGAGAGATCTGAAGAACTCTTCGACCTTATTCCGGCGCGGTGATCGTTTTGGTCACGGCTCACCGCCGCACCGGCCGGCACCATTCGAAAGCTCATCGACCTCGCACGAGCTTATTGAGTCGTGGGAGTCACACACTGTGCGATTCCATAGATCGTTTCTGTCACACACCTGCACCATGTGGACCGAGCTTCCCGGCTCCGTGTTCCCGAGGAGCTACAATATGGGATTCTGCAAAACGAGAGCTAACGGAGTCTTAGGAAGGATTGGCGACGTATCGCGATGTCCGCAGATGTGCGCAGGCGACGGTGATTGCTTTCTGCTTATTATATATATAGGGGGCGGCCTCACCTTGAACCCGCGCAGGTTGTCGACGACGCAGGCCAGCAGCGCGTCGCGCCCCAGCGCCACCGTCACGTTGGGGACGCTCTCGGCGAACCGCGGGTACATCGACTCTGGAACATACACACCACGGTCGATTTCATTCATCCACCTTTCTAAAAGTTACTTTTTATTATTCATTTTCTCAATATTTTCTTCAAAACTTATAAGAGCGTTTCATCGAATCGATGCGACGCGTGAACAAAATGCGGGCACATATTTGGCGTATTGCAATTCGACTTGGCAATGCTGCATTCTGGGTACGCTGCCGGCCGGTAGCGGGGAGCATTTGAGTTATCAATAGGCTACCAATAGCTAGTTGATTGCTCAAGTGTTATTCTAGTAGTTGCAGTATTGTAATTAGTTATTAGTGTTTTATTTTAATAAAGGCATCTGCCAGTAAAAAAAAATACAATGGTGCCACAATGTAAAAACAATTGACAGTCAGAAGAAACAAACTGCATTCTACAGTCAAAGAGTTCTATTTTCAAAAGTTTTAGTCCTTTTAATTATTGTTTATGTGAGTGAGTGGCCAGTTCCGGAAACTGTTAGTGTGACCTATGAAGTAATCATTCCACCTTTAAGGGAATTATTAAATTAAAAGGTCTATTTATTGTCGAAAACACATGGGTTAATTGGCTCGATTGCTTAAGAACCTTATATAATAGATCTCTTCAATACAAAATTTAGCTACGTTTCCTGAACGATCTGCTTGTGTTGCTATGGCAATGGCCGCTGTGCATTTTGGTGAACGTCAAATTATTGCTTGCTTATGGCTTGTTACCGAACCCCTCGCGGCGGTGACGGCTGTCAGGTGTACATTCGTTGGTCCGTGCGCGTGCGCGTGCGCGTGCGCGTGTGCGTGCGCGTGCGCGTGCGCGTGCGCGCGATGCCGTTAGATAACGTAACCTTGGACTTTTAATTTTATGATGAACAGAAGCCTTTATCTTATGTAAGTAGTAGTAGTAGTTGTAAAAACTTTAATTTATATTTTCTTGTAATGATTGCCTTCATGAAATAAATTATTTGAAATATGATCATATTTTATTTAAAACAATTTTATCAACGACAGTGAAATAAGATTGCGATTTATCAGAAATGTTATAATGACTTTCCTTTGTAGTTTGTTAGATTTTGTTTTCGCCTTCCATGAAGGCGACTAACTGAACTGTGAGTAATAAACAGGCACTAATATATGATGGACTAACTGGACGTCCTCTGCATGTGATGACAGATTTACAAACTTGATGGTGTTCACTAGAGAGGCGCCAGAGTCCTATCACCGATGCAACCTTCATTAAGGGTTTGCGTATTGTCGCTGCGGTCACAGGTGGGAGATATTGATATTCGCTACACAGTGATGTACTATTATGTATATATCAGTAAAGTTTGTGATGTTATGTATTCGCCTTCCGTTATGAAATGTAAGTGTGTGTGTGTGATATCCGCTCGCGCAAATCACATAATTGGCTTCCCTTGTCTTGTATTCCATAGTTCGGGCGGTAAACATGTTTACTGCCGACTATTACTGCCGACGGAGAGTGGGAAGAGCGACGCCGCCTCGTCTGCCGCGCCCCGCCCCGCCCGCCCCGCCGGCGTCCGCAGGGCTGCCAACTACTCTTAAGATAATACGACACTAATTAGCACTTAAAAACTCCAATCTCCAAGCTTCTGTGAGCGGCGCCAGAGCACGTCGTTACGTTTTAATTAGATCGAGCATTGTCGGACCGCAGCGCGCGGAACGCTACCACTGAGTGGGGGAGAGAAGCCTGGATGAGCTCCGACTGGTGCAGCAACAGCTTATCTGTTTGTTTGTCATACACTTCCTTTTGTCGCCGCTCTGATCGATTCACACGCGTGAATATCGCAATATTTACATAATGGTTAATATAAATATAATAATATATATATAATATAATAATACATTTTGTTTGCGCTGACCTTTTTTTTTGTTATTACGTTACACCTAGAATGCTCACTGGCTCTCAAGGACTGTTGCCTGAACACACTATGTATTTGGTGACAGTTTTTCAAACTTGAGGGTGGTAGCTAGCTAGGGTATTCGAAAGTACCCTACCACCATGCTGGGAATTTGATAACGGTCCCCGCTGAGCTATCGTCGCTTCGAAATACGAATACTATGCAGTGTGGATACGGGCCGCTTCCAGCCGGTGCTCGAGGAGATCAATAGAGATTGCCTATGTCCAGCAGTGGACGTCCTATTGCTGAGATGACGATGATGATATTATATTAAAGAGCTTTGTAGGAATGAGTACGCTCGAGATGCATGTTGAGGCGATGTTAGTTGTGCCTATTTGCCTCTCACCGACGGACCGGCGCGCTGAAGCCCTGGGAGCAGGCAGCGCCGCGCACACGTGTCTTGTATTCGAGTCGCCGGCAAATAACGATTGAGATGTAGACGTTGTATGAAAGTTGTAAAGAAAATCAATATTAACATGAATCTGTAGTTCACGCGAGCGAAGCGGCGTGCGGGTACATGTATTAATGAAATACTTAGAACGCTATTGTGACAGTCGTGTGCCTAGGGGCACGTCAGAATGGTTGCTTTTCTGCCAAATGATAGAAAATATTTCATTTTGACATCAATTGTAATTATATATTTAAAAATTTGTTATGTCGTATATTTTACCCATATTTTATTCTGTAAGTAAATGTTACTAGAGCCAGTAATGTTTTGACATGATCATATTTTGTATTATAATTTAATATAATATTTCAAAACCGACTGTTATACGTTTTTTATATTAAGATCTATCATCGTGTATCATCGGCGTGCTGAGCGGCGCAAAGCCGATATAATGGAATATATAAAACAAATAAATGTCAATTTGAAATGTGTATCGTACATGAATAATGTGATCGTATGCGGCGGTAGACTTTCGTGTGTTTTATAAAAAAACATATTAAGGTACTTGTACGCGTATGTACGTATGCATGCGTATATAAAACCGATTCGCTCAACCCGCCAAATGGGATTGCTGTAACATCACTGGGGAAGTGATAGATACCGGTGCCGTGCCGATCGACACGCGCGCCAGCCCTACCCCCGCCCCGGTCGGGCTGTGTGATTTATAAACGGCTCTCCGACGACAAATAGCGGTTTGTCGCGTATCGCTCTTTCGCCGGGAACATGCAGGCACAACGCTAGACAACGGCCCGGCGAGACACTCGGTACACGCAACAACTTTATGAAATGTATTCTTTCTTCTGAGGAATTAAACGCTCCATTTTAAATCTGATAGTTTCCTTTTAGAATAAACGTTTTTCTGTGCGACAGCACCTGTTACCGTATTCCTGTATTTTTCATTGTACCTATAAAAGTTAGCGTCGATGGACTGTCATTAATGTTTCACATTGCACGAGTGGGGCCTGTGTCGGGCCGCGGCCACAGGTGCACTTCACAACCAGAATACGGCCGACCCCAATAAAAGAAAACTAAAAGCTTCACTCCAGACGCATAAATTAAAAATGATTTGGTAATAAACGGGCCGTTTTTGGGTCGAGACGACGCGACGCGACGCGGACGCATCGTCAATAAAAGGCTCACAATCTGCTTGTTCATATTCCACCCAATGTGTTAATCTGTGCTGTACTTGGTGTAATGTTCAGATGTAAAGCTGTAATCCACGTCAATTGTTATGATGTCCTGGATTATCAGATAACAGTTGAATACTTGTAATACCGTGTAACACATACTCACATTATAAACTGCATGTTTTCAAAAATAACGTTTCACTACATGTTATAATAAATATATAAATTGTTCCAATATTGTTTTAGTTTATTTAAAACTGTGTGTATTCAATTTTATTTTAAACAAACAATCATGTTAATTACACATTAAAAAAATGGAACCGACTTCAACACTCAAAAGTGTGAAATAAGTTGTTGAAGTCGGTACCATGATAGATCAAAAGTAACTATTATAAAAATATTGTGCGCATGGTACCGACTTCGACAAGTTAGTCACACTCTTGAGTGTTGAAGTCGTATGTGATGAACGATGTAGTTATTGTAGCTTCGAACATCAAGCAATAACCAAAGGTGCGCAGTGCATCTCTGTACATAATACATTCTGCCATTGTTTTAGCCGAGACGTCGTTCTGACGACACTTGTCTTAGCACAATGCGCTCCATCAAACCTCCATTGGGTCGGCTCTAGCGGTTGTTACTGAACAGTCATGAAATAGTTACGTCTTCGGGTCACTTGCTTATTGACAGGTACCGCAGTACCGCAGTACCGCAGTACCACAGTACCGCAGTACCGCAGTACCGCAGTACCGCAGTACCGCAGTACCGCAGTACCGCAGTACCGCAGTACCGCAGTACCGCAGTACCGCAGTACCGCAGTACCGCAGTACCGCAGTACCGCAGTACCGCAGTACCGCAGTACCGCAGTACCGCAGTACCGCAGTACCGCAGTACCGCAGTACCGCAGTACCGCAGTACCGCAGTACCGCAGTACCGCAGTACCGCAGTACCGCAGTACCGCAGTACCGCAGTACCGCAGTACCGCAGTACCGCAGTACCGCAGTACCGCAGTACCGCAGTACCGCAGTACCGCAGTACCGCAGTACCGCAGTACCGCAGTACCGCAGTACCGCAGTACCGCAGTACCGCAGTACCGCAGTACCGCAGTACCGCAGTACCGCAGTACCGCAGTACCGCAGTACCGCAGTACCGCAGTACCGCAGTACCGCAGTACCGCAGTACCGCAGTACCGCAGTACCGCAGTACCGCAGTACCGCAGTACCGCAGTACCGCAGTACCGCAGTACCGCAGTACCGCAGTACCGCAGTACCGCAGTACCGCAGTACCGCAGTACCGCAGTACCGCAGTACCGCAGTACCGCAGTACCGCAGTACCGCAGTACCGCAGTACCGCAGTACCGCAGTACCGCAGTACCGCAGTACCGCAGTACCGCAGTACCGCAGTACCGCAGTACCGCAGTACCGCAGTACCGCAGTACCGCAGTACCGCAGTACCGCAGTACCGCAGTACCGTAGTGCAGTTCGCGCTATTCCCCGCGCCCGTGTCCGCGCTCGCACGGCTAACTGAGTATGAATTGTATCGATCACAGCATTCGCTCGCGCATTTTCTCGATTATTTTGAATGTAAAACCGAATTCAAAAGTAATGATCGTCGTATCTACAAACTCGGATAGTTGCATAAGTGCCCAGAGAACATTTTGCATAAGAGTTTCCACGAAGTTTAGTCCATGAGGCTCTGGAGGGATTAGATCCATATTTTATTGAATATAGTAGGTATACTTCTACGGGATCTATTTCATTTAGCAATGGAGATCGCGCCCTTTGCGTGTGTCGGATATCAGTTGATCACGGCGACGACGCGACAGCGCAGAACCACGGACCCCCTGGACATCCTGGGGGCCTTCCATAGGGAATAAGCCCAAGGGCGTTGATAAAGTCTCATTTCGCAAGTAAAACTTAAGATACAAACTATGAGATAGTCAGTAGACTCACCATCAGGCACGTCTATGGGAGCCGCAGACACCACGTTCTGCCCACTAGGTAGTTCCCGTCCTGTAATTAAAACGGTGAGTTTATGTGAAGCATTTAATTTTCACACGATGAAGGCAAATGGGTCTTGGAAGAAACTAGCTTGTAATTACTTCATGGGTGCTGTAACTACTCATTCTTAGAGTATTGTTATAGTAAATGTAGCTGAGAGTGCACTTCCGTATATCGCTGTGCTTGTACACTTGGTACCGACCTTTCTCAAAGCAATGTCACACGTTAGTGAATGAATACTCGAAAGGACGTTGGAGCTACACAGATGGAACGTGTTTTTGTAACGGTAATTAATATAATAATATAATTCTAATGTAGCCGCTACAATAACATTCGATCAACTCACTAGCTCGTGCCCGCCTGCGCCGTGACGCCTATTTTCGTTGTTGCTGTTATGTATAGATTTTAATTGATTGAAATTGATATCTTGTCTCATTGGTGTTGCGTGTATGCGTCACCGAGGTGAATGTAAAATGACATTTCGTTGTGAAGAATACCGGTGCGCCGCCGCCCCCGGCCCGCAGTCGGGAGAGCGCTAGTAGCTAGTAGATAATATGAATGGTTACCTACACCTGTCTTTGAGATAACGCTTGTTCTATTCTATGTGAAATACGTTCTTATAGCTTACCGAATGTACGTAATTCATCCTGCGACGGACACTGGTTCGAACCCCAACAACAGCTTGAGCTTCCGGTGAAGGTAACACTGTCATCAAATTCCCAGCATGGTGGTAGGGTACTTTCGAATACCCGCCTGGCTAGCTACCATCCTCAAGTTTGAAAAACTGTCACCAACCACATAGTGTGTTCAGCCAGCAGTCCTTGAGAGCCAGTGAGCATTCTAGCGTGATTACATCTTCGAGCACATCGTCACTGACCATCGAGTGAGATAGTGGTCAAACGCCAGATCTATAAACAGTATAAATAAAAAAAAAACAATATAAACGTCTACGCCAAAGTTTTGATAGCGAACAGGTTGAGTACTTCAAGTGTTCCTCTTGACTTTATCCCGCGCCACGTAGGGTTGACACAATAAGTGCGTCCATCTCCCGCTCTGCTCTGTCACCTCACTCTCTCCTGCCATCTGACCGTCACACGTCAGGCCTCACGGCGTACTCCATCAATATTTGGTGGATTGTTCACTCTTCTCATGAAACATCGATTCTCCTCAGTCCATGATCCTGTGGCTTTCCCCGTCACCGGTGCTCTTCACATTATCTCTGATTTGTCCTAACAAATTAGTTCATTATCGTGAGACCGCGAGACCGTGAGACCGCGAGACCGTGAGACCGTGAGACCGTGAGACCGCGAGACCGTGAGACCGTAAGACCTTGAGACACACTCATCAACATTGTAACTGTTGGTTGACCTTAAATAAATAAAATAAAATAAAATAAAAACATTAGCATTCGCCATATATTTTTGTTTCCTCTACATTCGTCTATGCACACTACTAGCGACAGACAGACAGACAGACAGACCGCACGTAACGACAGGTCAAACCTTCGACCGTGACCCTGAATGTGCCGGCCGCGCGTAATGGTTCCTATTGTTTATCTGTTTCGAAGTCTACGCGAGCAAAGTCACAGGCTCTAGTATGAGTTACAACACACGAGCAATTTACTATCATAATTATTACAACTTGAAGTTTTACCTATTTATCAAATTAAAGCTATGCGACAGTTATTATTAGCCGGGAACTTTTTGAAAATTACAGAAACTCTCGGTCATTAAATTATTATTGGATATTAAACTTGTATAAATGATTGCGGAGTTTCTAACCTAATTATGGTATCCAGATTATCATATTATAGCTTAGCGAGGTTCTAATGATAATGTGTTCAATATATGATTTCGGTAAGTCGTAAAGATAAATATATAAACTCGAAATAAATATCTTTTGTTTTTTATTGATTAGAGCGCGGTGTACTCGGGTAGGTATCGTTACGGCAACTTCAACTTTGCCCTCGCACTTGTGTCGCCGCACTAGCCGCTACCTCCTTCAGGCTCTTCTACATATTTTATAATTGAATCATAAGATTCACATACTGTGCGATTTATCTGATTTTGCAAAAATGTACACAACTATAGAAGATCATACCCGACAGGAACATATATACATTATTATGTGAGTTATATACATATGACGTATACTGGCTGCTCCGGGTATAATGTATATATTGTATGAAATATTGTTCCATTAGTGAAAACTTCAACAAATAGACCATAAGGTTACGGTTGAAACCCAACAAATAATGTTATTAATGTTCAATGCCTAAAATAATATTTAACGAATGCTGGCATGAACAATACATTATAAGAGTATTACGATATAATATATTTCCGCCCCCGGGACTCTCCTGGTCAGGCGCTGGTGTCCGCCCGCGCCGTCCCGGGGGCGTCGACAGGATTGTTCCATTATCGGCGCGCGGATCTGTGATCGACGCGCCGCGCGCCGACTACGCTCGTGGATGCGGCATGTCGCCGCTCGTGGATGCGGCATGTCGCCGCTCGTGGATGCGGCATGTCGCCGCTCGTGGATGCGGCATGTCGCCGCTCGTGGATGCGGCATGTCGCCGCTCGTGGATGCGGGATGTGTGTATTATTATACCCGTAATTGCGTTTACTGACGTTTTGAATTCAAATACATTTATCTTTATTCATATTAGTTAATATTAGTTTTCTATTCGAGAGAAATCTGCTCCACGAACATTCACCGATAAACAGTACATCGAGCGGTAGGGTTGATTCACTCTCTGTGTAGTTGGGCGACGACTCAGGGTCTAAGGAAAGGTTCTGAGCGTCGCGGTGACGTCGTGTGAACATAATATATCGAGAGAACATGCCAAAGTGAGCCAAACTAACTTAGATTAACTAATGTAAGTATGTCTCTACAATAATAATATTACATATTTGTAGCTTCTAATGCTTTATTTATTTATATCGAACGCGTGGGTACCTACTGTTAGACTCGCACACGCCGCGGTCAGTCCCGCCCTCCGCCGACGCTGCTCACGGAGCTGATGGGAACTTGTTCAGCTTCATGGTCTGCCTCTTCACCTCACATTCACATGTGTGAGAGGAACTCAAATAATTATTTTGTTAATGAACACTATGATCATTTAATGACGACCCTGGACACGATGGTGAACCTCACACTTCTCTAGGAGTGACAGACAATACACACTTACTCACTCCCTGTCCAGGCTCGGAACAAAGACACGTGTGCGAAGAAAGAGTCAAACTAATCATAAAACCCACCAACATACTCGTACATCGATTTTTAATTCAATAACTGTTTATGACAACAGCGTATTTACGTAATCAACGTAAATTAAAAAAGGCTTTCTTTATTGATTACCTAATACTTTTAAGGAAAAACAGTGATTACAAGACTTCGTTTGAAATTCTAAACGAAGTCTTATTCTAAACGACCCGACTTAGATTTGATATAATATTAATTCGGAAAAGCTAATTACGTTAATTGGTAATATTGGTAAAACTACATTTGGTAGAAAAAAAAATAATTATAGTAATTTCACTAATTTGAGTTTGAAAACTATCGCGAGTTTCGTTTAACTTATTATTATTATTATTGAATATGTCGTGAGCGCGCGCCGGCCGAGTGTTCTGGCTAATTACTCTCACTTATTATATTTTATTGTTGTGTAATACGAAAGTTTTAGTCTCTTTCCATCAGCAATGTCAAGGCCGTAATTAACCGCGATAGTTTTTAGTCAGCACAGATTAGGATATTATTAGCATTATTTGAAAGGTGGTAGTTTCCAGAGTTACTCCAGTATACTGCACCGGTAGATGGCCAGAGTTACTCGAGTATACCGCACCGGTAGATGGCCAGAGTTACTCCAGTATACCGCACCGGTAGATGGCCAGAGTTACTCCAGTATACCGCACCGGTAGATGGCCAGAGTTACTCCAGTATACCGCAGCGGTAGATGGATGAATAACAAAACTACCGCCTGAGCCCATACGTCACAAGCTTTTAATGCCTCTTTTATGGGAGACAACCTACTTTTCCTGTTTGCGAGGTTCCGCCGCCGCGTTCTGATGAACCTGTGCGTGACGCTAACCTCACAATAAACTGTGCGCGAACATGGAACATATTAGATAAACTATGATCGGGGCGTTCGTCGACGCAAAACAACCCAAAACAATGAAACTTTGTAATTAACTATATTTTGTCTGTTTATGTGTTTGTCTGTGCGTTTGTGCGCACTAATCTCAGAAACGACTTACCGAATTGACAGCTGGTCTCGGTTATACGAGTGGTAGAGTTCACTTGCAATTTCGTGTTTGTTTTATTTCAATGAGCCCATAGACAAAGTTATACGGAAAACTGTACTTACACGCGGATGAAACCGCGAGACATTGCTAGTATTTCATATTTTTATTATCTGTATTTTATAGATGTGATCCAATAAAAATAGGATTAATTTAATTTAATTTATGTTATGAATACCTAAGGTTACGTCTAAACATTCCTTACCAATCTGATGATTGCAGAAGTGTGTGCAAAACGTTTCACCTACTCCCGCTTTCCAAAAGAAAAGAAGTGGCTGTTTTGACTTTTATTTAAAAACTAACGT
Source organism: Apeira syringaria (assembly GCA_934044485.1). Taxonomy (NCBI): domain Eukaryota; kingdom Metazoa; phylum Arthropoda; class Insecta; order Lepidoptera; family Geometridae; genus Apeira; species Apeira syringaria. The sequence continues at coordinate 18,582,674 of OW203666.1, read as the reverse complement.
CATCATCATCATCATCTCAGCTATAGGACGTCCACTGCTGGACATAGGCTTTCCCCATGACATACGCCTTCCCAAACTAACTTCGATTGTTCTGAACTTCTAAGCTCAGTCAAATGAATCTATCTTAATTAACATTATTAAGATCCAATCTTCCTATGCACATTCTAGTAGCGAATACAAATTACAAGCAATATTGTCACTTGTGGCGAGCGAGGAACAATTACAATATTATAGATATAAGATCAAGCCAAGCGCTTAGATTTAGATCTGCTTCGAACCTACGAGTATGGCGGCGCGGGGCGGGAGCGGGGGGCGCGGGCGGCTGTTGAGCAACGAAGTTTTTGATAAATAGCGATAGTTTTTGTTACCATTGATAGGGCCCTCTACTGCACTGGGAGGCACGTGGGCACACAGAGAGCCGCCTTACAGCGCGCCATCACCGACAGCGGTGCTTGGTTCCGTGAATGGCGGATTTCTGTCAATCCAGACAAAAGTACAGTTGTGTACTTTACTGAGATCGGACGTTTAAAAAAGCCCAACCCTATAGCCCTCTTCGGCAAGCCCATACCTTGGGCTCACTCTGCCAAATACTTAGGTGTGATCCTTGATCGGAAACTCACTATCGAGCAGCATATAACTAGAGTTGGTAACAGGGCGGCCTTCGTATTGGGTCGCCTCGGTCCCCTTGTGTGTAAAGACAGTAAACTTTCATTTAGAAATAAAATCACCTTGTATAAACTCTGCGTCCGCCCAACCATGACCTACGCCTCCGTAGCGTTCGCTCATTGCCACCCTCGCGATCTCCACCGTCTCCAAGTAATTCAGAATCGGTTCGCCCGCAGGCGGTCGGCGCTCCGTGGGTATATGCGGAACACCGACCTGCATTGCGACCTCGAATTAGAGTCCGTCACCCAATTCATCAGGACCTGCTCCCGTCGCTACTTTGACGCGGCTCCCCACCATCCCAATCCCTTGGTAGTGCAAGCTGCCAACTATTCCACTATTCACCAGGCGGCGCACAAATACCGGGCTGAGCACCGTCAGTGCTCACAAATGTCTCGTGTTATTACAATTTATTGACTAATTATGTATTGTTATTTTTATTTATTTTAGGGTATTTTTTTTCATAAATTGTTTTAATTACGTTAATTAAATTGCCATATACCTGATTTGACATTAATCGCAGGCAGATCCACGTCCGCGGGGCGGAGAGGTGAGGAGAGGCGAGGGGTCCCGCGCGGGGGTGAACACGCCGCTTGCAGCTCAATTGCTAACTTGCCCATAAGTGGATTGAATTCTGACCGAATTCACGAGTCGTCGCCGTCCCGTCCCGTCCCGCCCCGTGCCTACCGCAGTTTACATAACTCGATATAAACACACTTCCCTTAATTAAAGCTCGATGCTTTTACGTTAATAATATCGGTACAAACTTTACATTTCGTGCAAACATATTTTCATGTTCCTATATTGTTGCGTCTGCGACATTTGCACGCTTGTTACGTTGGCACCGCGGCTGCGGCGGCGTGCTGCTTAATGGTGCTCGCGCTTGTCGAACATAATTAATGTAGCGGATAACCTTTATCTAAAATACATGTAACAACGAGTTTAGGTAATTGTTCATTTCATTAGGTTCATGCTGGGCGGGGCTTGCGCTTATATACATAACGCATAGTTCAATACATATAACGAGCGGGCGCGCGCCGCTGAGCGGCCCGCGCCCGAACTAACTTCACACAATGCATTGCACAAATACACAATTTAAAAAAACAAATGTAACAAGAATCTAAAATTATTAAGGCTGTACAGCACAATGGGCGGTCTTATCGCATTTAGCGATTTCTTCCAAACAACCTTTGGACGGACAGTGTCAGAAAGAATATGTAATATACGGTGAATTATGCAATAATATTAATTTAAAACTATAGATAATTATGCTAGTTCCAATACATAAAATAATAGACAAATGCCTTTATTAAAATAAAACACAAATAACGAATTACAATACTGCAAGTAGTAATAATAGACTAATACATATATGCAGTAATATGGAAATAACTATAATATTGGGCAGTGTGCAATTGATAGGTAGTGTTCCTTAACCATATTGACGTGATAACGTTTTATATATTGATGAATGCCAAAATGAAAAATAGTAACGTTCCGTGTAGCGTTCCGTGTAGCGTTCCGTTTCCGTTTCCGTCAAAAGTCAAAAGTCAAAAGTCAAGTCAAAAGTCAAAAGTCAAAAGTCAAGTCAAAAGTCAAAAGTCAAGTCAAAAGTCAAAAGTCAAAAGTCAAGTCAAAAGTCAAAAGTCAAGTCAAAAGTCAAGTCAAAAGTCAAAAGTCAAAAGTCAGAAGTCAGAAGTCAGAAGTCAGAAGTCAGAAGTCAGAAGTCGAAGTCGAAGTCATAAATGATTATGACGTTATCACGTAAATCTATCGTCCGTAAACCGACTTTACAGACAACCAATTTTAAAAAAAAAATATATTAACGGATTTGGCACATCTTATTTCCAAAGGCAAAGCATTCCATAGTAGGACAGCTTGGACTGTGAAGGACCTATCGAAGTACTGTGAAGAATGGATGGGTACTCGAAGTTTATCAAGAGAATTCATTGTTGAATTCACAACATACCTTATATTTCGAAATCGTGTAATCAATTCATGTAAAAACAAAATTATGTTTTAATCCGCCTCAGCAGCAGCACGAGCCATCCATCCTCCCAAGCCATCCTCCCGAGCCATCCTCCCGAGCCATCTTCCCGAGCCATCCTCCCGAACCATCCTCCCGAGCCATCTTCCCGAACCATCCTCTCGAGCCATCCTCCCGAGCCGTGGACTGGTGCGCCGGCGCCGCCGGGATGACAGTCCCGGCGGCGGTCAAATGGATTGTTAAAACCTACCTACCTTGTACCTACCTACCTTGTACCTACCTACGTATGTACCTACTATGTTAAAAGTAGTTTTAGTTTTTTTTTTGGAGGCTTTTCTCTTTTAATAACGCGGAATAACAGCACAGCCTGAGAACAGCCTGCGACAGCATTGTCGCAGTGCTGCGGCACAGCCAGCCGTGTCGCTTATTGGCTTACCGTTTCGCCACAGAAACTAGACCGTAGATGTAACACTATACACATAAATGCAACAGGTATTTGAAATGTTCGCGATGTCAGTCGCCGAGTCCCTACTGAGCAACAGCGCGAAGGTTGTCAAACCGTTATACTAATGCTTAGTCGGGACTCATTTCTGGCATCGCGCATCACCCTGTGTAATACTAAATATTGCAATGTTATAATTATGTGCTTATTTTGTAGGTCTGTTTTTTAATATTACATTCTTCCGTATTATTTATATCTTATCTTTGTGTGTGCGTTTTGTAGTGTTGTCTATGTCCGAACTAAATATATTTTCTTCTTTCTAAATAGAGCTAATATTCACTCATAATTATTTTCAAAAAAAATGTTTTAATTAAATGTTTTTGACCGGTCTCGCCTGACGCTTAGTGACGACGTGGTCAAACGTGTAGCGCGACTTGAAGACCCATAATGAAGTCACTCATTATGTTAAGGATCCATGGCCAAGCAAATACAGCAGCATCCCACACAATACAGCATCATCCCGCACAATATAACAGCTTCCTACGCAATATAGCAGCATCCCACACAATACAGCAGCATCCCACACAATATAGCAGCATCCCACACAATACAGCAGCATCCCACACAATACAGCAGCATCCCACACAATATAGCAGCATCCCACACAATACAGCAGCATCCCACACAATACAGCAGCATCCCACACAATATAGCAGCATCCCACACAATATAGCAGCATCCCACACAATACAGCAGCATCCCACACAATACAGCAGCATCCCACACAATATAGCAGCATCCCACACAATACAGCAGCATCCCACACAATACAGCAGCATCCCACACAATATAGCAGCATCCCACACAATACAGCAGCATCCCACACAATACAGCAGCATCCCACACAATATAGCAGCATCCCACACAATACAGCAGCATCCCACACGACAGCACACTATATACTTATATATTATACGTAATGATTTTTTGCGATTTCGTATAATTATATATAATTATACGAAATCGAAAAATTTTTTTACATATAATTATATATTATATAGGGCCAATTTTCATATATAACTATATATAAATTATTTTACCCGGGAGGATAAAATTCAAGAACTATGGTAGTCAAATGAGCATTTTTTTACAAGTTAATTTTTAATTATTCAACTGATTATTTAATTTTTCACTGATTTTCCTATAATAATAATAATCAATTGATATGAGTCAACTGTAAGAGAGACAGAGAAGTCAATAAATCCTAATACATGTCTCACTCAGTCTCATGCGCGTGGATAATGCCCTCGCGCTCTTACCCACAGAGAATGAATTCCGTCCCATCAACCAATAGAGGCCCTTGTATTTCAAGTTAATTGCTTCTCGTTTTTTTTCAACGTGTTTTCTCCAGGTGAGTTTACGGTCCAGGTGTATACCTAGGTATTTTACCGTATCTTGATGTGGCAGTTGAGTACCATTCAGGGTGACTGGTGCGCAGTTCTGCTTTTTCAGGGTAAATGTTACATGCACTGATTTCGAAGCACTTGCAGCAATTCGCCATTTGGAGAGCCATACATCTATGTCATTGAGACTGTTTTGGAGTAGCCTAGAGGCTTTTTTCGGGCATTTGCTCGAGGCAAGTAGGGCAGTGTCATCGGCAAAGGTCGCAACTATTACTTCTGGTTTCTGTGGTAGGTCATATGTATACAACGTATACAGGACGGGTCCAAGAACGGAGCCTTGCGGTACCCCTGCAGATATGTTGTAGAATTCTGATGTGCATTCTTTTTCTCTTACTTGAAATATTCTGTTATTTATGTATGATTTTAAAACTCCATAGAAAGTATGAGGTAATATTGTTTTTATTTTATAGAGCAAGCCTCTGTGCCACACCCTGTCAAATGCTTGCTGTATGTCGAGGAAGGCAGATGAACAGTATTCGTTTTTTTCAAAGGTCTTCCTAATTGTCCTACATACTCTGTGGACTTGTTCGATTGTCGCGTGTTCTTGGCGAAACCCAAATTGATGATCAGGAATTATATCTTTGTCTTTAATAACTTTGATCAATCTGTGTAGAATCGACTTTTCCAGTATCTTGGACATTATCGGTAATAGGCTGATTGGTCTATACGAGCTGATCTCATGGATAGGTTTTCCAGGTTTAAGGATCATTACTACCTGTGATACTTTCCAAAGGTCTGGGAAATGTCCAACTCTAATGATAGCGTTGAAGAGCATGGTGAGTAGTACTATTGCTTTTCGAGGCAACTCTTCAAGAACCTTCTTGTCTATGAGGTCATAGCCTGGAGCTTTTTTATTATCCATGGACTTGATGTTATTGTATATCTCTCTGGGTGTCACAAGTTTCAAAGGTAAGTCAAGTTGCAGATCTTGGTTGAGGATCAAGTCAATTTCTGACTCATCTGCATCTGGTCTAGGAACATTTGGTTTAAATACATAGCTGAGGTGTTTCGCAAAGGCTTCTGCTTTCTCCTGATTTTTTCTGATCCATTGTCCATCACATGTGCGAATCGGTGGCTTGTGATTTAATGGTCGGTCTAGGTTTTTGCACGCTCTCCAGAGAGAGTAGTTTGTTGTTTTAGTAGCTGATAAACCTTCTAGATAGGTATCCAGGGCTATGTTATTCGCTTCTGATATAAGATTTTTTAGCTCGTGTATAGCTTTATTCAATTTTTTTTTGTCTTGTTGATGTCTACTGGTATGCCAAACGCGCCGTAGCCTTCTTTTTTCAAGTATTTTTTGGCGTATGACATCGGAGTATGTCTTACTCTGGGGGGGTCGATTGCTGACTTCTGGCGACGAACTCCAACAGGATTCTTGGATCACTGAGGTTACAATCCTTACAGCCTCATCAATGTCTGCCTGCGTTTTCAATGCAATTTTCAGATCCAGTTTCTCATGGACCAGTTCTCGGAAGCAGTTCCAGTCTGTGCGCTTGTTATATAGTTTTGAATTACTGTTTATGTTCAAAACTGTAGTGCCAACTGTCAATATTACCGGAACATGGTTAGTACTGGAGTCCAGGCATGTTTCTATGCTATAAAATAGTCTAGATAGTCCCTTTGTGATGAAGAAGTCTATGACGTCAGGAAGTCTATTTGGGTCAGTAGGCCAGTTTGTTGGATCCGACGTGGAGATCGTAGTGAGGTTGGTCTTATCTATGCTTTTTTTCTTTAACAATTATAAAAATATTTTAAGCAATAATCTTTTATATATTATATTCAACATTTAATATTTAATAAATAATAATATTTAATTTAATTTCTACAATGGCATATGTAACGGTCACATAGATTGTCCGGATTTATCAACAAAGGTTATACGATTTTCTGTCCCGAAAATACGGACAAGACACACAAATGTATTAGCCGTTAGACTTAACACTAACTCCGCACAGGATACCCGAGTCTCCAGGTACAACACAGCTGTAATAAAAGGTTTGATAGTTTGGATATTTTCCACGATAGCAAACAGATATTTCAGCGTAGAGTCTTCAAACTACTTTATGATGAACTGGGCTCAAAGAAGTTAAAAACATTCCATATTTTATACTCTAAGGTTAAATTTGGTTATTCATAAATGAGAGTTCATGATCATAAAAACATTCAACCCATATACACTGACCACTATCTGACACACACACACACACACACACACACACATTCTTTGTCATATGTATCGTTCATACATTATATATAAATTGTCCATTTTAAAATAATTACATATAGTTGCATTAGTATGATTAAAAAATGTATTATATTTTATTATATATAATAAAATATAATACAGAAGCTCTACACAACTGGCAATTTGTGTTTATCAATAATTATCACGATGAATCGTCTTTCGCCGTCATTATGGACCCTCCTTTATGTCTTTATCAATAATTATCACGATGAATCGTCTTTCGCCGTCATTATGGACCCTCCTTTATGACTTTATCAATAATTATCGCGATGAATCGTCTTTCGCCGTCATTATGGACCCTCCTTTATGACTTTATCTGGGCGAGTAAGGTGAATATTTTAAGAAAATTGTAAGAAAAGAGCTCTAAGTAAAAGTGTGTGTTTTCAGATGGATTGTAATTGTTACAGGCAGAGCAAGTGCAGCACTAGAGCAGTAATAACTACGTACACAACCCAAAGCGTCGAACGGACCGCCACCAGCTACACCGTCTCTACTGTTGTGATTGTTCTCCCTCCGTTGAGTGAGTTCTGTGGAAGGAACACGAGCCTCCCCCCCCCCCCCCCCATGAAGCTGACGTCTCCGACCCCGACGGAATGGCTCCAGTTACTGTATTTTTAACATTTTCATAAAATGTAAATCCTATTAACAAGGAAGCTTTGTCGCTGTTATAATCGCTGGAATCATTTCTAGTTGAGAAAGAACAATATTTTCTGTTCAGCGAGCGACGAGCGGGTACCGAACGAAACTTTTCGTTATTTGCATAAATTAATTATAAATGTGACGAATGTTGATCGAAAAACTAATTAATTATTTTTATATGCGGAAGTTGATTTGTATTGTTTTTTAACAATTCTATTTGTGACACTTATTTAACAATACTAAAACAAGACTCTTCGAAGGTCTTTGTCACGAACTCGTTCAAAGTTCTCTCTCTCTCTCGTTCGTTCGTTGCCTCACCTATGTAATTATAAAGATTTCGAATCGGTCGGGTAGTTTAAACTGTTTTTAGGTTCAAAGTAATCGAATTATTTCGTAAAAGGGCAATGACTTTCTTCAAACAAACGTGACATGTGTTAAAGCGGCCCGGACCCGGGACTACTCGTGCCCTAGTGTACAATGTTCGTTTCTACTATAATATAATAACACAAAGTGTAAAGATAACTAACAATGTTGATAATATTGTAAATTATTGAAATTCAAATGCGGTTTGTACGAATTCTGCATGTTATGATAAATATCAAATATGTAATTTTTTTTTTTTTTTTTTATATTTATATTATAGGTAAATAAATTACTAAATGTTTTTCTCGCGATTAAGCCCCGTTTGATTTAATATCAAATATGTGTCCGTTGTGGCTAGTTCAGTCATCTGTTATGTAATGTCCTCGAAACCACAATCTGTCGTGTCAAAAGGAAAACCCAAATTGGATATAAAAAGGGGTAAGTAGCATTAAAAAATATAAATAATAGTGTAACCAGTCATACAGAACGCGATAATGATCGGAGCTGTCCACCCCCGCGTAGTCTATGTAACTGTACTGTAACCTGACCGCGGGAATATGTAATAGTAGTTAACATAAAAACATCAATGTGTGTAGTACCGGGGCAGCGACGGGACAGGAACGGAACCGAAACGGGGATTGTACTGTGGTGTGTGTACCGCACGGAGAGGGCGGACGCGGGCCGAGCCCGGCCGCCGCAGCCCTGCCCACGACGACGATGATGATGATGATGATGATGAAACTCTAGAAGACAATAATGGGCCCGAGTTTGTTGACGCTTCGTCTAGATGTTTTTATTTGGACCGTGGTGTTTGTTATATAAACTAAAGGGAACTTTAGAAATGTGTATGTGTAGAAGGAATAGTAAATGTTTCATGAACAAGTGCAAGGGTCGAGAGACGTGAACAAGTAGTTTGGCGGACGAGCATCACGGCTGCGTGAAGCTCTCGCGAGCTCGACACCGACACCAGGGAGCGCTGTCTGAGCGGTCTTCGCCGTGCAATAGATCTATACATCTTTGATTGTTATCGGCTTTGGGCCGTCAAACAAACAGAAAGGAGGATGGCAGAGCCAGCCTGCTCCCGAAAAACGAAATGACCATCATATAAAGAATACATCGTTCATGTATTCTTTATATATTAAAATACAGATTACATTTTTGTGGATTCCGTGAATAATTTGCATTATTTATAAAGTTGGGAATCAGAAGTACTTTTATTTTATTTATTTATGTGCTTTTTGTAGTTTTCGAACGCACCCTATAGTTCTCATTATGTTTGTTGCGTTCGAATACTTACGCTCTGAAATTAATTGTTATTGTTACTCTATAATCTGTAGTCAGCTGCTCTGTAGACCCGGACTGCGTTCATAAACACACCCATGCCTAGTTTATTCCAGAATATAATAAGTAACCTGTATCTGTAGCGCGATCCATGCAATATTCCTTTCTCTGTCTACGACGCTATAGATGGATAGCGATCCATTGAATGGTTCGCATATGGACGTGTAGTTAGCATACTGATACAGATGATTTTCCATGTTAACTGATGATTTTACTCCCAACTTCTAGGAAAATGATTGAATATGCAATATACATTGTTTACAACGTATTTGTATTTGTTGTATTTTTTTAATATTATTATATATAACGTACAATGTATTTATTGCTCCATCGATACGTATAAGTTTCATTCATGAACGCGGATTGTTTCTTCTAGGCTGCAAATGTATGGGAGTCTGCCATCCTCCTTTTAACTGAGTGAACCGATTTTGATGATTCTTTTTATAACTGAAAGCTGGTGCTTCCCGTCTATGGGGCAAGGAGAGGATTTTGATTGACACTCCAATAACGGGAGGGGGTGGGGGGTGAGGGCGAATGACTATTGATCCGTGACGATGGGATCAATTTACAACAAATTACATTACATCACACTCATATTTTAATTGTTTAAGTTTGGATGGATGGATCATCATCATCATCATCATCTCAGCCATAGGACGTCCACTGCTGGACAAAGGCCTCCCCCATTGATTTCCACAAGGACCGGTTGGAAGCGGCCCGCATCCAGCCCTTGCCTGCGATCTTAGTCAGGTCGTCTGTCCACCTAGTCGGTGGCCGTCCTATGCTGCGCTTGCCAGTCCGTGGTCTCCATTCGAGAACCTTTCGGCTTCAACGGCCATCAGTTCTTCGAACTATATGCCCTGCCCACTGCCACTTCCACTTGCTAATCCGCTGGGCTATGTTGGTGACTTTCGTTCTTCTACGGATCTCCTCATTTCTGATTCGATCACGTAGAGAAACCCCGAGCATAGCCCTCTCCATAGCTCGTTGTGCGACTCTGAGCCTGTTCAGAAGGCCCATAGTCAGAGACCACGTTTCAGTTGCGTAAGTCATCACTGGTAACACACATTGTTCGAAGACCCTCGTTTTCAGGCATTGCGGTATTTTGGACGAGAAGACGTCTCGGAGCTTTCCGAACGCTGCCCAGCCGAGTTGGATTCGACGATTGGCCTCTTTCTCAAGTTGGACTTACCTAATTGGACTGTATGTCCTAGGTAGACGTAATGGTCAACAACTTTGAGAGTCGAGTTCCCAATTGATATGGGGGCGGGCGCAACATGGGCATTTGACATAATTTTCGTCTTGTCCATGTTCATTTTAAGGCCCACCCTTAGGGAAACTCTGTTAAGGCTTTCGAGCATCGTGCTGAGGTCTTCCATGGATTCTGCCATGACCACAATATCGTCGGCAAACCGAAGGTGAGTGATGTACTCGCCGTTGATGTTGATGCCGAATCCTTGCCATTCCAAGAGCTTGAAGGCGTCTTCCAATGCGGCAGTGAACAGTTTCGGAGAAATAACGTCTACCTGTCTCACGCCTCGTTGCAATGGAATCGCCCTCGAAATTTGCTCTTGTACTCGGACCGACATGGTGGCGTTATTGTACAAACACTTCAACACTTCTATATACCGATGGTCAATACGGCACCGCTGGAGAGACTCAAGCACCGCCCACGTCTCGATCGAATCAAAGGCTTTCTCATAGTCCACAAGCGCTAGACATAAGGGCAAGTTATACTCTTCGGTCTTCTGTATAACTTGCCGCAGCGTATGGATGTGGTCTATGGTGCTGTAGCCTTTTCGGAAACCGGCTTGTTCGGGAGGCTGGAAGTCATCAAACCTACGTTCGAGACGATTCGCGAAGACTCTTGAAAACAGCTTGTAAACATGGCTCAGAAGCGAAATGGGTCTGTAGTTCTTAAGCAATGTGTTGTCACCCTTCTTAAAGAACAACACCGCTACGCTTCTGTTCCATGCTTCCGGCGTTGACCCTTCAAGGACAACGGAATTAAAGAGCTTCTGAAGGACTTTCAGTATCGGTGAGCCACCCGCTTTCAGAAGCTCTGATGTGATTCCGTCGTCACCCGGTGCCTTGTTGTTCTTAAGCTGCTTCAGAGCCATCCTAATCTCGTATAGGCTGATGTCCGGGATGTCTTCGGTATAGTGCCGGGTCAGCTTGGCTCTTGGGTCTTTGGCCAAGCTGTCAATAGGTTTAGCGACCGAAGTGTATAGCTGTCCATAGAACCTCTCGATCTCTCCAAGCACCTCTGCTTTGGTCGACGCTATACTGCCATCATCTCTCTTCAGCTTAGTCATCTGGCTTTGCCCAATAGACCTATCTCTTGCAAACACTTTGGAGCCTTTTCTCCGTTCGATCGTATCTTTAATACGATTTGTACTAAAAGTACGGATGTCGTGTCGCAAGGATTTCCATATTCGTCTATTGAGCTGCCTATACGACGCAGCATCATCCAATTTGCAGTTGCAACGAGCGTCGTTCAGCCATGAGGTCAAGGGTATGGCTGGAGAGTTTTTGAGGTCCATTTTGTACGGCGGGGCTTAAAGAACTTAGACCCCACTTCGTGGACAGTTTCTACAAGCCTGTTGTTGGTCTCGTCCACCGACGCAAAGTTCTCAAGGCAAGCAAAGCGATTGGATAACTCAAGTTGAAAGCTCTCGGGGTTTTGGATATGGACATTTTGAGGTCGGAACGTGGATTTCATCAAACGGGACCTCTCAAGTTTAACATTAATATTCAATGTGCCTCTTACCATGCGGTGATCACTACCGGTTTTGACCATGTTGATCACAGATACATCATTGAATATTTGTTTCTTGGTGGTCATGATGAAATCGATCTCATTTCTTGTGGAACCGTTGGGGCTCAACCAGGTCCATTTCCTTTGAGGCGGAAAGCTTCTAAAAGAAAGAGTGCATTATAAAGAGTCCCTCTTTCTCCATGAAGTCGGCCAGCCTCTGTCCCCTAGGGTTCCGTTGTCCATAACCAAATTGCCCCACTCTCAACTCTTCATCACTTCTTTTGCCCAAATTTGCGTTAAAGTCCCCCATAACAACAGTATAATGGGTCTTGGAGGTATGCATGGCCCTACTAATGTCCTCATCGGCCTCTACCTCCTCATCGGTTCCGAGTTTCGAGGTCGGTGCAAATACTTGAATGACCTTCAACGAATACCTACTTGATATTCTGAGTATTAAGTATGCCACCCTGCTCGAAACGCTGTCGATGGTGATGATGTTGTTAACGGGGGACTTGCGAACGAGAAATCCGACACCACCTTGGGACTTTTGGTCGCCTTCCCGGTAGTAGAGCAAGTTACCGGATTTGAGAGTTATGGTGTCCTCACCCTCTCTACGGACTTCACATAACCCTAAGATATCCCAGTGTAACTTACTCATTTCTTCTTCCAGTTCGACGATCTTTTCGTCTGCCAACAAAGATCTTATATTGTGTCGCGTATCGTGTTACCAGGGCCAGAGGTCGTTTTTTCAGGGAGTGGTAGCCGGGAATCTGCCGGAGATTCTTAGCACCCCCTGCTCCACCGTTACACTGGCCGCTACCGGAGTCAGCATTAGCGGAGCTGCCGGGGACTGAGGGCCTGGTCGAATTTTGTTTTATCATAATGGGGGGGGGGGGGGGGGTTGCCAATACTCGCCACGCTTGGCAGGCGGGTTGGCGAGCGCAGTATATAAAATACGACCCTCAGAAGGCGCTGCTGCCCATCCTTCTGGTACGTGATCCCTTAGTCGACTCTTACGACACCCACGGGAAGACATGGGGGGGTACTATTCTAAGCCGGTACCCCACGGCAATGGCACGGATGGATGGATGGATGTTTATTACTATTTTACGCAAAAACTGTTGAACGGATTATAATTAAATTTGGAACAGAGATAGATTATAATCTGATTTATCACGTGGGCTACTATTTATTCTAAAAATAGAAAATGTTCCCGTGGTATAAGCGAATAATTAAAAATAGAAACTGTTCCCGTGGTATAAGCGAATAATTAAAAAACCTCTGTTCATCCTTCACGCTTATACTCCTTCAAGCTGTACCGATATCGGTGAAATTTAGTATGGAGATAGGTTAGGCCCTGGAATAACTTAATTAAAATACAACTTCAGATGGACCAAGGAGGTTGCATTGCAGTTTTTTTAACTCACACTCGTGATTAAGGAAACCTTATTATGAATTAGTTTCATAAACTATTATACTGGGATATCTTACAAAATATTACGCTGTTAAATGGATAACATTTGTGTTAACACTATACAAAATATCATTTTGATTGCGTAATGTTTTTATATTTAAAGTATAATATGTGTAAATTGTATAATGGTGATAATGCCTTCTAAACGTTAATCAATATGTTATCAAGATTAGTAGCCTCGTTGGGGTTCCGTACCTCACAAGGAACCCTTATACCTTCGTCGTCCGTCCGTCCGTCTGTCATAACCATTTATTTCAGGAACGTGCGGAGGTGTCGAGTTTAAATCGAAACGGTATACTCAGGTTAAAGCTGTGAAAAATAAAACTTCTAATAAAGAAAGATACGGCCGTTTGCGCCGCAAAAACGTATATTTCGACACTCTCAAAGGAATATAAATTATAAGTATTCCCGTTGAACTAAAACTATCAAATTTAGCAAGTCTTATACTACAAGTATAGGGTTAAATCTAAAACTATACATATTATGTGATTACATCATAAAACAATCAGGTTCATTGCAATGGGACGGCGCGGCCGGCGGTCCAAACTTTACATTGAGTGAACCGTGTCTTATGGGGTATCCTATGAAAGAGCTTTATCCGCACAAGCTTAATAAGAATTGTATTTATTTTTATGATGTATAGTTTTCGATTTACGACGAAGAATGAAAAAATAATCTTTTTAATCAAGTCGATAAATATCATTTTCTTATAATATGTACCTACAATTCTTTTGTAATATGTGCTTACACATTTGTATGGAACCTTCGGTTTTTTAAGTTGTATAATTCCATTCACCAACTCATTGAATGACAACAGTAAGACGGTTCATAACAACAATAGAGGGAATATGCGGTCGGAGTGTCGCGCACCACCAACAAACTAAACCACGCCCATTTCGAAGGCTAACTAATACTAATCGGTGTCGGGCCCAACTATTACGGACGTACTTGTTCGGTACCTGTAATATTTACTATCGAGATAATATCTAATTTTAAAAAAAATGTTATTTATGTTTTAGTTATTCAGATAACCAACTAATACTAAGAACAAATGTTTATAGTAAGATTTGATTTGTAATTCGTAAATAGGGTACAGGCCAAAGCGATAATAGAGGACTAATAACGTTTTGGCCGTCGGGTAGATAAGATTTCCCAGAAATACCCCGACAGATAAACATTATTAAGTAATATGTTATAGCGGGTCGCCGAACTAGTGAGCGACTGAACGATAAAAATGGCTCAGAGATGAGAACACTTCCTTAGAAAAGTAGCTTCATCTTTTTATTTCATTGTGTAATTCAACAAGCGTGATATTTTCCATAATATATTTATAAATTTAAATTTATAAATGTGTAACTTTAAATAATTCAAAACAAACAAAATATTTTAGAATCCAAGCTATTATAAACAATAAAAATTTCGAAATCCATTTAAATTTAGTAACAATACACCAAACCCGATCGTGCAATAATTGAATAAGTTGACAAAGTGAAGAGTCGCAGGTCGGGCCCATTGTTCTCGCGAGCGCTCCAACTTTACTTCGAAAACTTTTTACAAGTCGGCGACAAAACGGACTGAAAATACTAATTGCACTATCGAAGTACTCACCCGCGGTCGTGCGCCCAGCACAGGAGAGCAGAGACACGACACAGTATAAATATATAAAAAGAGTCATTTTGTCGGTGCCACATGTAATTGTCTCAGTTCCGTGCGTCCCGGGTCACCTGGGCTGCGTAACGTAAGAAGAGCAGAGAACGCGTGCGGGCGGGGCGGGCGGCGCGGGCCGACCCATCGCTCGGGCGTCGGCGGAGGCACTGCCGCGGGGCGCCACTCCGCCACTCCGTCACTCCGCCACTCCGCCGCTCCGCCACGCCGCCACGCCGCCTCGCTGACTACCCCAGCCAGATAAACAACGGCGAGAAACCGTGAACGGGCAGACGAGCCGTCTCGCTATCCTCCACCGCCGGACAGCGCAGCGGAACGG
Organism: Apeira syringaria; assembly: GCA_934044485.1. Lineage (NCBI taxonomy): Eukaryota > Metazoa > Arthropoda > Insecta > Lepidoptera > Geometridae > Apeira > Apeira syringaria. The sequence goes on along the minus strand of OW203666.1, from coordinate 18,567,315 downwards.
GTAATAAAATAAGACTAAAGACAGATAGCCGAAGAACTTGCGCGAATGCCTGCCGGCCGCCGCTCGTACTTTATTATTTAGTCTGCATAGATTAATTCGAACACCGAGTCGCTACCGTGTCGGTAATAGACACCTGCGTATGGATTAGCTTTTAGTATTATATAATGTAAAATGAATTTTATGTACACTTATCAAAATGAAGAATATAACGGTGCTCTTTAATTACAATACCTCTCGACTTGTTAATCGGTGGTGTCTTATAAGGTTACTACTAAACTGTGACGACTGTGACTACGACTACTGTGACTACTGTGACAACTATGACTACGACTACTGTGACTACTGTGACAACTGTGACTACTGTGACTACTGTGACTACGACTACTGTGACTACTGTGACAACTATGACTACTGTGACTACGACTACTGTGACTACTGTGACGACTATGACTACTGTGACTACGACTGTTAGATGTTTGGCGTCTGTTGTGTTCAAATACCGCTGTCAGTTGCGAATAAACACTCAACTAAACCGCACGTTTGCTTATCATTTCAACACTTCCCAACCTATACTGAACCGTATCAGAGTAAACATATGGTCCTTCGAACCGGATAGAATTCGACGGGAAGAATTTTTTACCTGCAGTGACGCGGTAGTTATTCTGATATTATATTGTATAAAGGACATTGTTGTGTATATCAAACTTCCATCTACCGGGAAAGTAGGCGGGGTGTGTCGGGCTCGCTCGAGCATAGCTTCACCGCGATTCACCGCTTCCTGATTCATCCCTAACTGCACCCACAGCAGCCAGGGTCCACTACCGATTATAACCCACGGTGTCCGTCCTGCCGCTGTAACGGAGGGAGCGCGGGGTACGTTTGCATACCGCGCCCCCACCACGGCCGTCCGTTTCTGGAGGGGCCAAGGGAAGGATGACCCTCCCCTCGCGACCGCGCTTGGTCCAAGAGCACGGCCGCACCACCCCAGGGACCACACAGTGCAATGAACGCCAGACCTCGCACATCCGACGCTCGTGGTCCCCTGCGATGAGCCAGATGGAGCAGCCCCATCGCCAGCCGCTTCGGCCGCCACCCTCCGACGGCGGCCCCATCGGCGCGACAGCAGGTGACGAACTGAATCACTCCCGCCGCAGCGCCTCCTCAGCTGCCCCCTCAGTACCAGTGCCTTGCAGCACCGCAACCTACCGTCTGATAGACCACTCCTCGTCGGCTTGGCGAGAAAAGCCTGTCGGGAGCAGTCCCGGCCAAAATACTATAAAGATAAATAAATAAATGGATATAAATAAACTTAGGTACATAAATATGAGACACGCGAGGCGGCGGGCGATGTCTAGTTACGTCTATTTCAGAGGGAATTAGACCAAGAACAGGCAGCACCGCGAGAAGGTAATCGCCAGACTCGCCTTGAGGATCATCACGACCTGCGCTTACCCCAAGACCGTAGCCTCCCTACCCATCACGGCATGAGCAAGGAAGGCCTGGGCTTAACCAAAACAGGCAGCGTGAACGCTGCAAGCATAGGCATAGCAACTATTTAATTGATAAACCCAGACCCGCCCGTACCAGGGGTGCCTGTGTTAATAGTGAAGTGCAGTAAAGCGAGGTCGAGTTAATGAGTTAGTGTCGACATCCAACGGGAGTCTCTAGCCGCCAGACTGAGGGCCGAAGGCTGGACGCGTGCTGCGGAGTGACGATATGCTATGATATTGTTACCGTTATTATATATATCATCCTGACATGATCCCGGGATGCCGTCCTGGTCGCGCTTTGACCAGCCCGGACCTAGCCCAGTAGGCGATTAATGTTTGTATTGTATCGTATTCGTGTCACCTATCGACGCTCGCTTCGGCAGAAAAGTTTTTTCGAACAATATCCGAAGAAAAATACATCAGGTTCGATTTCTGGAAAATAATGAAGCAGCAGCCGAAGTGCATGTTTATGATCTCTGCCCGCGAGGGTACCGGTAGCGCCCTACCTACTACTGATATTTATCTGGAACCTTAATTGTCACCTTAACTACTAGAAAAAAATCTACACATGAGTTTATTACGTGTCTCCGGCTTCAAATGACTGGTATCTGTTGTTCAATAGTTATTTGCATTACATGTGTTTTTTTTAATTTTATTTATTATAAGGTTGCGTTTGAACACTGTCTCACCTGATGTTAAGTGTTGACGGGGCTAGGATATAGCACGCGAGCCTAGAACGTGCCTATTCCCTCGGGACTTGAAGACTCGATGATTGTACTTATCGGGAAACACGGACTCGGGCAACGAGTTCTATCCCGGTTAAGTTGGATTATGTGTGAGTGTTTGGATTGAAACCCCAGCAAGCGAAGGGTTCATAAAAATAAACACTAAATAACTTTACCCATGAGTGGTCTAGCGAGGAACTTGCCACGCGGTAAAAAAATCGGCCATTATCTTTGAATTTCTCAAAACGCAATAGACATGATGATGCATTCGATGGCAAAACGTATAAGAAGTGACAAATAGCTCTGAAATAAACTATCTAGTCTCTGTGAGACAAAACATAAATAAGGTTAGAATGTGGTGTGACGTATGACCCGGAGCTGTTGTAGACTCCTGTTGTAGTTCTAGACTCGCGGCAGCGATGTACTGTATATTCAATATTCATTAAGCGCCTAGATTTATTTCTTTTTTTGTGGTTAATAAACAACCTGATAATAAAATGTTTATGAAACAATTTATGAAATATTGAAAAGGTTCAGTTCATTTTTCGGACTCGTCTTCCGCCACCGTTATTTGAAGCTTCAGTGGCTATTGAGGTAAAATAATTCAGGATTGTCATTCCAGGAAAATAATATCAAAACCATTCATTCATTTATTCCAGGTAAATTTGCTGACTTTTTCCACTTCATGATTTACCCAAAGCGAGAGACTTATGAATACGTAGACGAGTAACATATTTAGTAGCTGAGAGTGACGGATTGAAGATCAGTAGAAGCAAAACTTAACATCTGTTTTGCGACTTCTGTGGAGCATTCAGTTTTTTCCACGAGGCTACATGGTAAAAATCGAATGCTCCGCCTCTTAAATCGTGTATCTCTACCAGTGTATGCTTTGGTCCGTAGATCCAAAATGACTGTAAGATGTAAGGGCAGGATAATACAGGTTGGATGATGGGGTAAAAATCAATTACTTCAACTTTATGACATTTCATGTGTTGAGCATGAAGAATAACTTTTCAACGTAACTTAATTACATTTGAACATTTCGGAACACGTCTACTCGTCGAATCAATCGTATTAACGTAAATAATTAAAAGCTATAAGCTTATCATGATATATTCCTGCGCTACCCCACGGAGCCCTCGTTCAGTTTAAACCGTTTTCCACATTGTAATGTACATATTCTGCTCTAAAACGATTACCAGACAGCGAGTTGATGGTCGGCGCGCGACACTCGACCGCCGCCGGACGCCTGCCAGGACATGTCCGAGACAGCCCGTGGGTGCACTATTATTGTACGTTGAAAAACATCTGAATCAGCAAATCGTCGTGTAATATCGCTATAACACGACTCTCGCAGTGTTATGTGTATAATATAACCAATTATCACTATTGTTATCTAATGGAAATGAAATTGGACAACTGAACGATGGCTCGCTAAATAACTGAAGGGCACGGGGATGCCGCATTTTTTTATTATAACGTAGGAGAAAAAATGTTAATGACTCTGTCATCCCTGAGATCTTTTTGATATATGAGTGTGGGAGTATGACAGACGCAACGTTCACGGATTCTTGAGGGAAATATCAAAAAGAGTAATTAAAACGCTTCACGAGTATAAAAGCATTATGTACGTGTGCATAATAATATACACTGATCGACAACTTTGCTCTGTTTGCGGTTCTTTCATCTTATGTTTTATAATAAGTAATTTATTGAACCGTGTAACTACGGGTGTAAGAGCGTGTAGATGGGCCAGTATGGGCGAGTCTGACATTATAACACACAAAGATCTATTCTTAGAAAGCATATCATCGAGTTTAGCAAAAAGAAAATCTGCATTCATCAACCCGGTCGTATTCAAGTTTAGTTTTGTCGTTTTTATAACTTTCATAGGTACTTACTTTTCATTAAGTTATCGATCGTGCAGCTCATAAGTTATCGATCGTGCAGCTCATAAGTTATCGGTCGTGCAGCTCATAAGCAGCAATTATTATCTACTATAAAAGATGATATCTACAATTAATAAAACGCTTTTAATGTAAATGGTCCGCCCTGTAGGTTACTGCGCAGTCATTTTCCCTGTAATTCTATTGCAGTAAGTACCTGCGTACTGTGAAACGTATAATTGTAATGGTACGCGGCAAATTTATCGATGTTTTATCGTTAGTAAGTAGTGAGACTTATAAAAATATATAACCCGTGAAGAGCTCAAAGCCGTTTTCATTTACGGCATGTTTATAGGGAATTAATACAATATTATATTTATTTACAACACTCAAACCCCGCACAAGGATTCCCTGTGTCGCGGTAGGCACGGATACACACAAAGAACCGAGACCCGAGACAAACACCTACACTCATCGCACAAATGTTTTCCCCTCCCGGGATCCGAACCCAGCGACCCGGAGACGCCGAGCCACGGCGATCGTCTAATACAGTTTCGATACAGGACAAGAGCTTGTACAGTAATACGTCATTATGCCTGAGATGTTTCTGAGCAAATGTTGTAATAAGCTTGTTTGTCTTTGTTTAACTAATCCCTGGACCATAGTTTTCTGATATACAAATGATTTTAATTTTTAAAAAGCTCTCATTTTGTATATGGGGCCGATACATGGACACTAAATACGGAGAAAAGAAATGAGCCTTTCTGGAACTGTGGTGCCAGAGAACTGTGATGCCAGAGAACTGTGATGCCGGAGAACTGTGATGCCAGATAACTGTGATGCCAGAGAACTGTGATGCCGGAGAACTGTGATGCCAGAGAACTGTGGTGCCAGAGAACTGTGGTGCCAGAGAACTGTGATGCCAGACAACAATGTGCAGCTTTACATATCATGGACTCAATTTTCACATCAAATCACATTTTTGATTGCGAATATAACTCGGGTACACCTGATGTTTACATGAAAATAAATGTGCAGCTCTACACGTGCAGCTCTACACGACTGTTTTGGCACGAAACATGAAACGAATTGACGTGAAATATCTAAGAACTTTAACCTGTATGAATAAGTGTCTTTACAATTATTCGCTTGATAATTATTGTGTAAACATCTCACTACGTAATATATTAGTTTAACGATTACATAGGGTTCAAAATGGAACCTACCCACAATTTATACATGTCGTCTAAGCCATAGGCCTCCCCATTGATCTAGTCAGGTCGCCTGTGCATCGGGTCGGTGGCCGACCTATGCTGCGCTTGCCAGTCGCTGGTTCTAGAACTTTTCGACCCCAACGGCCGTAAGTTCTTTGAGCTATGTGCCCTGCTCACTGTCACTTCGACTTGCTAATCCGCTGGGCTATGTCGGTGACTTTTGTTTTTCTACGGATCTCATCATTTCTGATTCGATCACGTAGAGAAACCAAATTTCAGTTAAGATTCGACATCTATTACTTATTTTCTTCGTTTATGAACGCCTTAACTTTAAAATCCTATATACATAATTCTGAGACGTAAGAGATAAGAAAGATAAGTGCTGTATAAGATATTCATGCGCGACCGAACTTAGCTATCAGGTCCGACAAAATATTTGCCATTTCAGATGGAAAATTCGTTCTACTTTTCGGGATATCGAGATACAGGTGGTAAAATATATTTCCATGCAATTGGACATTTTCTCAGTCGACTTAGTCTCGCGGTCTGGATGGCATCCGGCAAAATATATTCGCCAGCGCCGGCTCCGGTTCGCTCCTGTACGAATCTAATGTGGCTCACTTGGATTCTTATTGCGCGGAACGGGTCCAGCGAACGGTGCTTATAATCCAATATGTCATATTGATAGCATCCTCAGTTCTATACCACTTAAGTGTACGGTCAGTCAGTAAACATGTGATCAACCTTTCAACCATAGTCCACGATAGTGAGAGCCCCAGATACATAAGATAATAGAGATAGAAGATAAACGTCTCCCTTCTTTCTTTCTTTATATATTGAACGACGTCTTTTTAGTAAAGTGGTTATGTAGATTCTATATTTTGCTTCATAGAAGTGATCTGGCAACGAAAAGCCGCCCCGTAGTCGTGTCGGCCGCGTCCCGTCCGCGTCGTCTCGCAGGTCACCGACCCCGAAATATAGGATAACGAGTGCAGTAACGACAGCGAGTGCGTCACTGTCACGGCCGTGCTGTGACGCAGCCGCTGCATCGACACGACCGCTCAATAATCATCGCCCCGCGCTACGGCTCGTTTACGACGTTGGCGTAAAATACGAGGATTGTTAGCGAGTACGTCTCTAAAGCAATCGAACCGACCACAGCTGTAAAAACAATTTAGTATTCTTATAATCGGTAGCTGTTTATTTCTTAGTTTACTCTCACCCCCTCTCTAGGACTCCGTGTGTCACGGGAGGCTGTACCTACACACTAAGCTAAACGAGAACTAAAAAAAAATAATTATACACAATCAATTCACACAAGCATCCGAGACCCGGGACAAACATTCATGCTCGTCACCTAAACGTTTGCCTCTGTAGGGATTCAAACCGATGGCACAGGGGACGAGAAGTCATGTCGTCGACCAATGCTCCACGGCGACCGTCATTTATTAGATGACATAATAATAACGTTGACCTGCGACTGCCCACACGTTTTCCTCACCCGCACATGTTTATGGTTCTTTTAAATGAACTATAAAATAAGTATACATACTAACAACTAAAGTTATCATGAATATTTATATTCTTAACTTCTATACTTAAATACGAACGCAAAATAAGTATACACATTTTATTACAAACTTGTGTACCTACAAGGTTCATCAAATAACAGTGGTGGTATCTCAGGCTGCCTCGCACCGACCAAATTATCAAGACTCGGATACCTGCGAGTACGAGTAGATGCCTCGGATCAATCCAAATTATCAAGACTCGGATACCTGCGAGTACGAGTAGATGCCTCGGATCGATCCAAATTATCAAGACTCGGATACCTGCGAATACGAGTAGATGCCTTGGATCAATCCAAATTATCAAGACTCGGATACCTGCGAGTACGAGTAGATGCCTCGGATCGATCCAAATTATCAAGACTCGGATACCTGCGAGTACGAGTAGATGCCTCGGATCTATCCACATTTTTTTTGTTTTCATCTTAGTGACCTAATCCTATGTTTTAGCGAAAGTCTCCGATAACCTGATGAACGCATGCGAGTATGATCTAAAATAAATTATCTCAGCGCGTGGGCTCCTTCTCCCATACTATGGACAGCTATCTTACAGAAATAGGCACTTTAATATACATTTTTACAACTTCAAAACATGGTATTATATTTTTAATTTATATTCAGTAATCTTTCTTCTGTTAAATGACTTTTGAATTTTGAGTGCAATTTTTTGAGGGAGGCGTCTACTGTGGGACGCTACATGCGTTGACACTTTGCTGGCGTCAATCTTCCCGAGACACATGTTAGGGCTGACGCCGCGGCTTATTCGGCGGAGCAATCGAAACGGCGAAAATATGCTAACCTAGGCAGTGGGTACATATTTGAACCCTTTGGGGTCCAGATATTGGACTGGGCGTGAGGACCGGGAGCTCATCGGATTTTCCAAATCTTATAATCTTATTTATTAAATTCTAATGTTTGGAATTATGAAGCACAAACAGCCTTCCTATCTCTATGAGAAATTATCGTGGATGTCCACCCGTGGATCACAGGGGTCTCGTCAGTGTGTACCACGACTCTACGCAACCTCATGTTCGGCCTCTTTCAGAGGAAGTTTCCGCTACGCAGCTAGCAAATGCTGGAATAATATTCCACCGCCGTTGACTGCAAGACCGAATCTGCAAAATGTTCATACGTTTAGACTTAAGTTAAAAAAATATCTGACTGAACACCAAAAACAGGAGGAAACTTTAAAACACGATACGAGTGCGATATAGGGGAACACATTTTAAGCCATTTTAAACTATTGTGTGCTACAGTTACACATTTATTATATATATATATATATAAATGTTGTTAAGTTTTGTATGATACACGTACAATTTTTTTTTATTTTTTATTTATGTATTTGTTTGTATATTTATTTATTTTATTATTATTTTTTAAAATTATTAGAAGAATATGTATGGTATGTACGTGACCTCTCCAAATGGCTCCAACGGAAGACCAGCGTTGGGTGGCAGCCGACATTATGCTGAGTTGGGGCCAATTTGTGACATTTGTAGTACTTTTTTAAATCCCTTCATAACTTATTGTTATTGATTGCACGTATTGTTGTGATGATTATTTGTACAAAATTGTGTATGTATGTCACAAATAAACTATTTCTTTCTTTCTTTCTTTCTATCAGAGCGTTCGATCAATGCATCGTCGTGCGACGAAAATGCTGGCACATATTGCAATCAATCTGCATTGCAATTCACCGTAGCAATGCTACTAGCATTCTGGGTACGCTGCCAACCGGCAGAGGGTTATAGCATTCGAGTTATTTCTAGGCTGCCAATAGCTAGTCGATCCTTGAAATGTTATTATAGTAATTTTTTTATAATAGTAATATATATTTATTAGTAATTTATTTTAATAAAGGTATCGGGATTTTTCAAAGTGTTTATTAAAATAAATGGTGTGTCAATCGCTAATAGCGCTTCCCATTGCCGGCTCGAGCAGGGTCTCGGCGGACACAAGTCCCAAGTGTCCGGTGATGTAATATCACAGCGTATTAAATGACGGGCAATCTATCGCCTCCGTCTTGATTTTACGGCTTCATTAATTTCTAATTGGCAATATTCTAGTCTTCCTTGTCAATCTTTGAGTATACAGCCTCCGCCGCTCTGTTTTATCCGAGTTATCAATCTTAGCAATTTGACTCGATGAGAAAAAGTTCACATTGACACCTGTTGATCGTAAACTGAAAGTAATTTGAAAATAAAAAACTTTATTTTCATAGCTGTTGGAATTCGGAGGAGGGTGGAGAGGTATTCTCATCACGTACACTCCATTAGCTGATTTGCCGTGGGAGTGGTCGGGGAGTGAGTGGTCGGGGAGTGAGTGGTCGGGATTAAAAACCAACATTTTCTCGAATATCGCAGAACTGATTCAGATCGAGACTCACTTCAATTGATATTATTATAACTACAATTGAAAATTACAAAATATGGGTTTTTTGACATATTGTATATATATATATATAGATTGACATAAAGAAACGATGTACTCTAATCTTTAAGTATCCACCCTATCTTTGTTTATCTGAGACTCTAATCAATAGGTTTACCTATGAAATTGCCGTTCTACCGTACTGTCTGTTAAGAGTCTTTTTTATTTTTTTGCTATTCTAAGTAATTCTTAGGTCAATTTATTTTTATTGTTAAAATATGGAATTCTTTTTCCTTAGAAAATGTGTCATTGGTAGTGGTGGTTCACGATTAGTGTTCTGTTTTGACGCGCTTTGAATCGCGTTTGTACGTTTTTAGTCGTCATGGATGCGTTAACGATTCGAGTTCGAGTGATTATGGAGCATGAGTGGGTACCGTCGTGGCAGCGCGGCGCAGACGCTGCCCGCGCCGCCACCGACGTGCGCGGCGCGGGCGCTACTGACGGCCGCACCGCACGGTGTCGGTTTGCCCGCTTCCGTTCTGGAAATTTTGACCTAAGAAATGAATCCCATGGTCGAACGAAAACTTCAATCTACAGCTGAATTAGCAGCAGCTTTCGATGTTAGCATCAAAACAGTATCGGTCCATTTGCGTCAAATTGGCGAGGTGAAAAAGCTTGACAAATGGGTGCCCACGAATGGAATGATCGCCAGCGCGAAGTGCGCGTCGAGTCGGTGAACGCCGTGAGGCTGTCTGGTGGTCCACACCTAATACCGCTTGTACCGTTATCTGGCGGTGAAGGGGAGCACAGACCAGACCACACGGACTCTATATACAGAAGGCGGACAATAAACCTTCTATACTGGTTATTGTGTCTCGCATGAAACAAATTATATTCATTATCCCTGTTCTGTCCCAGAGTGGTGCCAAAAGATATTTTGAAAAATATTCCGGTCACGCGAGACAGGGGGAGAGGGGGGGGGGGGGGGGGGGGTCCGTTGGTAGTTAATACACTGCGACCCGATGATGCCGTGTACAACAGTGATACAGTTAAGTCGGTTCGGTTTTGTCGGAAGAAGAATTGCTACAATTTAATTTTAAATGTCTCATTAAAAAGCTAAATGATACCACATTATAACAAATATTTTATTATTATTTCAAGACGTGAGCTCTATAAATTCGATAACTTACTTCATAACATTTTTGAGTAGATTATATGTATCTATACTTAAACAACTATAACTAACATATATGTATATTGTACACTCTAAGGCTTTCACGGCCGGCGTTTCATGTAGTATGTATTGCTTCCGGGCTGTTTGGCCGTGGTCCTTCGCGGCGTCTTCTCTGATACTGAGGTACTGAGATATATGTATATTATATATATGGGCAATATTTGGCATCCTTCATTATAAAACATGAAAAGAGTTGCTACGTTTGACGCGTGCCACAGTATCACACGTTTGACGCGTACCACAGTATCACACGTTTGACGCGTACCACAGTATCACACGTTTGACGCGTACCACAGTATCACACGTTTGACGCGTACCACAGTATCACACGTTTGACGCGTACCACAGTATCACACGTTTGACGCGTACCACAGTATCACACGTTTGACGCGTACCACAGTATCACACGTTTGACGCGTACCACAGTAACACACGTTTGACGCGTACCACAGTATCACACGTTTGACGCGTACCACAGTATCACACGTTTGACGCGTACCACAGTATCACACGTTTGACGCGTACCACAGTATCACACGTTTGACGCGTACCACAGTATCACACGTTTGACGCGTACCACAGTATCACACGTTTGACGCGTACCACAGTATCACACGTTTGACGCGTACCACAGTATCACACGTTTGACGCGTACCACAGTATCACACGTTTGACGCGTACCACAGTATCACACGTTTGACGCGTACCACAGTATCACACGTTTGACGCGTACCACAGTATCACACGTTTGACGCGTACCACAGTATCACACGTTTGACGCGTACCACAGTATCACACGTTTGACGCGTACCACAGTAACACACGTTTGACGCGTACCACAGTATCACACGTTTGACGCGTACCACAGTATCACACGTTTGACGCGTACCACAGTATCACACGTTTGACGCGTACCACAGTATCACACGTTTGACGCGTACCACAGTATCACACGTTTGACGCGTACCACAGTATCACACGTTTGACGCGTACCACAGTATCACACGTTTGACGCGTACCACAGTATCACACGTTTGACGCGTACCACAGTATCACACGTTTGACGCGTACCACAGTATCACACGTTTGACGCGTACCACAGTATCACACGTTTGACGCGTACCACAGTATCACACGTTTGACGCGTACCACAGTATCACACGTTTGACGCGTACCACAGTATCACACGTTTGACGCGTACCACAGTATCACACGTTTGACGCGTACCACAGTATCACACGTTTGACGCGTACCACAGTATCACACGTTTGACGTGTACCACAGTATCACACGTTTGACGTGTACCACAGTATCACACGTTGTATATGTATGCTTTTATCCTCGTTCTGTTCTTACATCACATACCTGAGTAGGCGTCCGATCATTATCGTACTTCATGATCGGTGACGATCTTGGCAAAGGTGATAACTTTTTAGAACGAAGGTGGCATTCTGTCATCCTATCACTACTCTGTGTAGTGGGTAGGCACGTGGGTTGCCTGCATTAAATTTTTTTCTTTGAAAATGGATTCGATCGTATAGTTTTGTATGTATTTTGATCTCAACCCACAGAACACAGTACATACCTACTATATACAAACCTATAGAATTGGTTATTGCACGCAGTCGTTAATGTAAACTGTTATATTGAAGTATACACCGAGCCTGTTAAGAATGGCTTCTGCAATTAGAGACTACAGAATACGTATCAATCATCAAATTAGTTACAAAATGATAAAAACCAAACCCATGTACTGACTGTCAACATAATTATTAGGAGCCGGGGGGGGGGGGGGGGGGGGGGGGGGGGGGCTGGGCGCGGCGCGACGCGGCTTTGGCTGTGTGTCCGGTGTGGAGTGTGGAGTGTGGAGCATCCAGCCTTACTGGACGACAGGCTCGGAGCGTTTCCGGCATCGGCAGTAACAACGGTACACTCTGTGTACGCTTCATCGACAAAAAACTACGTTGTTATTTCCAGTCTCTAGTTTATTACGAGAGAGCTATTACATAAACTTCTATATCTCAATATATAGTTTGTGCAACAGAGCGCAACTAAGGAGAAAAATTCAAATTTGTTTTTCTTTAGAAGGGACTAGTCATCTAGGTAGTCAGCCCGACGGGCGCCACGACAACTGTCAACGCTTTAGAAGGGACTAGTCATCTAGGTAGTCAGCCCGACGGGCGCCACGACAACTGTCAACGCTTTAGAAGGGACTAGTCATCTAGGTAGTCAGCCCGACGGGCGCCACGACAACTGTCAACGCTTTATACAAGACGTCGAGCGCGGAGTTGAGAACAATAAAACAGAAATGTTCGTATGAACATGACAGAACTGGTGACACTGTGGTATTTCAACTGTCATGAGATTAAGAAACCACCAGATGTCTTCTTGTCACGATACTTCTATGTACAAATACACATACGAAGTATTGTAACTCACGCGGTAAATACTGGAACATTACCCTCCGACCAGTTTCGAACTGATTTTCACCTGGGAGTTATGATCGTGCCAGGCGGCGGGCGCGAGCCGCAGCACGTGTCCTGTCGGTTCGTAGACTACAATTATGGAAGAAACTCGCGATAGGTTTCAGACTCAAAATGTACTTGTAATGTGACAGAAGTATAGTAGTTACCATACCGTGCGAAAACTATACACAATTCTGAGTCGCTTAAAGTAATTGCGCAAACCCGCGTGGACAGACTAGTTCAATAATAATCGAATGTGTCGTCGAAGTTCCGCGACCGTCCGGCGGAAGTTCCGGTCCAACTCTGTATGAAAGTTGGTAAATCAGCAAGAAAATGCAGATCGAAGGAAAAAGCTATTTCCTACGTACGCTCACCATCGGCTCAGAAATTGGTTCCTTCCCGCCCCGCGCGCGGACAGACCCGCTGGTATTGTCTGTTCCCCGCGCGCTCCTACTTTTATAGTTTCGTTTTAATTTCCGTGATGTCTCGGGATGGCTCAGTTTTTGCGTCTTATTGTGGCAGATTGCGCGGATTACTTCTACCATATTATGTATTTACAGATTGAGCGTTCTTTGTATCATGCTAAAGTTCTAACTGAGTAGTTTAAGGCTAATTAAAATTAATTAGGTTTAACAAAAAAAATAGTTTTCAGTGTAAGCGACGTCACCTCGTTAAGGCGTCCCCGCCCGCCCCGCGGGGCGGGCGGGGACCACTGGGCGCACAACCCTCGCCCCGCGGGGTGGGCGGGGACCACTGGGCGCACGACCCTCGCCTCGCGGGGCGGGCGGGGACCACTGGGCGTACGACCCTCGCCCCGCGGGGCGGGCGGGGACCACTAGGCCCACGACCTTCGCCCCTCGGAGCGGACGGGGACCACTGGGTGCACGACCCTCGCCCCGCGGGGCGGGCGGGGACCACTACTGGGATTGGTTTAAATGTATTGCAGTGAGCGCTTCTTGCTGTTTCAGGGTAATTGTCACCGAGAGATGGTGGAGGCACTCGGCCGGTCCGAGAACTCCGATATTGGGCCGAACACTTGCCATCCGCCAACTCGCCTCGGCGAGCTGGTGGATGTTGGACGCAATCCCTGTTCCAGCAGCCCCCGGGGAACTCCCGCGCCGGCGTTAGGTTCTCTGGTCATTTAAAAGTGCACGTTAAAAAATCGTATCGAATGAAATGTACTTGTTATGAACACTACTAGTAATCGACGAATTGAAGAAGGTGTAAGTGTACCATAGTATAGTGAGTACAAGGATCGAACTGAAAGTTCTTACAAAATTAAAAACTGATTAAAGTAGATCTTTATTAGTATTATTATATATTTTCAAAATAGTGCCCGATCACACGTATACCTCGCTGCACCCGATGGACCCACGGAGATTAGCACTTTGCGCACCCGCCCTCAGGGCTCTTCGACGGCCTTTTGAAGCGCGGCCACAGCTTCCTCGGCGTCTATAAAACGTTTTCCTCCAAGTTTTCCTTTTCGGGTCCTACTGCGAGGTCGTTTCTCCCGATTTTTTTCCAAGGCAAGCGGCAAGTGATTATATTTATGTGTCTGGGTGTGTATATGCATATAAGTATATATATATATCAGTCATCAGGTTACCATAGTACAGGCTCTGTCTAGTTTGGGACCTGAAGACCTTTTGTGTGAATGTTATGCGCGTCGCATCGATCAAACGCTCTGATAAGTTAAGAAAAATCCGACGAGCTCCTGGTCCCCACGGTCCCAATGTCTCGACACCAAACGGTTCAAATATGTACCCACTGCCTTTTTTTTATTTTTTTTTTTTTATTTTTATTTTTTTTACGTGAGGAAAATGCATTTACGCACTTCCGCCTACCGGGAAAGTAGGCGGGGTGTGTCGGGCTCGCTCGAGCATCACTGCTCCCTGGGGGGCCTCATGGCCCCCAACCCTAACTGCACCCACAGCAGCCAGGGTCCACTACCGACTAAAACTCACGGTGTCCATCCTGCCGCTAGAACGGAGGGAGCGCGGGGTACATTTGCATACCGCGCCCCCACCACGGCCGTCCGTTTCCGGACCCCTCCAGGAGGAGAGGATGACCCTCCCCCTCGCGGCCGTGCCGGGACCAAGAGCACGGCCGCACCACCCCGGAGACCACACAGTGCAAGGAACGCCAGACTTCCCACATCCGACGCTCGTGGTCCCCTGCGATGTGCCAGATGGAGCAGCCCCATCGCCAGCCGCTTCGGCCGCCACCCTCCGACGGCGGCCATATCGGCGCCACAGCAGGAGACGAACTGAATCACTCCCGCCGCAGCGCCTCCTCAGCTGCAGCACCGTCCAACACGGCGCCGCTGCCCCCCTCAGTTGCAGTGCCTTGCAGCAGCACCGCAACCTACCGTCTGATGGACCGCTCCTCGTCGGCTTGGCGAGCAAAGCCTATCGGGAGCAGTCCCGGCCAAAATACTATAAACATACATAAATACATGGATATAAATAAACTTACATAGATATGAGACACGCGAGGCGCCGGACGATGTCTAGTTACGTCTAATTCAGAGGAATTAGACCAAGAACAGGCAGCACCGCGAGAAGGTAATCGCCAGACTTGCCTTGAGGATCATCACGACCTGCGCTTCCCCCAAGACCGTAACCTCCCTACCCATCACGGGATGAGTAAAGAAGGCCTGGACTTAACCAAAACAAGCAACGTGAACGCCGCCAGCATAGGCATAGCAACTATTTAATGGATAAACCCAGACCCGCCCATGTACCCACTGCCTAGGTTAGCATATTTTCGCCGTTTCGATTGCTCCGCCGAATAAGCCGCGGCGCCAGCCCTAACATGTGTCTCGGGAAGATTGACGGCGCCAAAGTGTCAACGCCAGGGAAGTGTTGCCATCAGGTCTTTTACCATCGTCACGCATAAGACCATTCGGTTCAAGAATGGCTGCAACATTGGCGCTGGTAAATGCCCGACGGATGATGATCCTTAATGCTAGCGTGGCGGGAATTTCAACCAGCGCTTCTGGAACAAGAAAGCCCGTGGTGACCGAGTTGATCAACAACAGTACCACACTAGCAGTGATGAGTTTCATAGCATTTTGCACCTAAACGCAAGCTAGCAGCTAAACAAAAAGCAGATGGGTATAAAGATTACCTGTGCTAAAAGAAGAAATTGTATGTATCGAAAGACTAGATTCCCACACAGAAACAGCAAGAATACGAGCACGATCTGCGATAATAATATTATTATTAAAACTCACGTTCATAATTGCTTTACACTGTTTTATTACGATATGCGATGCTGGAACACGTATTTAAAAGATTATTCCGTGCTAGATCGCAAAGTGGCCGATCTCACTGTCTCTGAGATGCCAAAGATGCAAGTTATTTCCCAAGCACATGTGAAATATCACACATACACACACAACGCGCGCGCACACAATATACACACGAACTCGCAGGCATGCACTCTCTCTCTCTCTCACACACACACACGCACGCACGCATATACACACGAACTTGCACGCATGCACTCTCTCTCTCTCTCACACACACAAACACGTACGCACACATAGACACACACGCACACACACATAGAAAATAATATATACAAATACAAATTTCTTTATTCACGGAAAAATTAAAACAAAATACACATTGAAAGCCCTGCCTGCTGCTTTAGTATACACTGTGTTGCAGCAGACAGTGTCTTCCCCAAAATAGGCATAGTACATGAATCATCTTAAAAAAATAATAATACAGTACGTACCTACATTAGAACAATAAATAATAAATCCTAAACTATATGAATACAATTATCTAATTACCAAGAAAACGAAAGAGAACAAAAATGAAATTAAATTTAGATGTAAATAACGAGTGTTGTGTTAAATGTGCTCAAACTAATCGGTTGTGTATATGTCTAAGGTTGTATATTACAATTTGGAATGAGTGCGAAGAATGATAATGGAATGTTCAGTAAGCTACCAAGTGAACTAGTGAACAAGTAAGAGTATAGATGCACTCAAGAACAAACTTAAATTACACATCGCAACAAGCGCCAAGGACCAATAAATTGTGCTCATTTTGTAAATTTCTATGTATCTCATTGTAAGTGAAATATATTTCGTATGAGAATTAAGTTCTAACCAACAAAGCTTGAGATGATAGATATAAATAATAAATGCAATATTGTAAAAATTAAATTATAGTATAAATAAAAAGAAAACATGTATCAATCGACTCTTACAAAAAGTTTTTCCGTTGCTTCATAATCTAGATGCTGCAACCATGCTTTTATTATTATAGGCTTCAGTTTGCGGAATGTCAGTTTCTTAACCCTTTTTATGTCGTGGAGTTTGTTATATAGTAAGGGGGACAGGTGATTAAAGATTAATATAAATACATACATACATATCCCCATACTATGTTGTCTAACTATAAAGGTAAAATTCTAAGACTGGGATGAACCTGCAACCCTGTATCACAGTATTGTAATACTAGTGCAGGGATCAGGGCTATCCGATAGTGAGAAGTGTGCTCATTCTCTGAACCTTCTACTGTTACATTTAAGAATTTGTAAACATGTGCGAGTAATTGTACATTGTATTAGTTGATGAAATAAATTATCTTATCTTACGTAAAATCATGTTCAGTTAAATTCATAGTCATTCGTAACTTACCAAGTGTTAAGCGAGCAGATTTGGTCGACGATTAAATCGAGCCATTATCGAACTCTACATAACCTCTCACTATTCTCATCTCGTTTCTTCCGTTCGACATAATCTAATCCGGACATAAATCTTACTGAATTAACTTAACATTACTCAAACACTAATAATTCATCCATATTTGGCTTAAGGAAAACGAAAAATAAAATTGTTCCAACTCAATTTAATTCCCTCGGAACAGACGAAGACCTGATCGCTCCGGCTTTACTATTGTCCGGGTCCGCCCGCGACCGACGGGTCGGACGACGCGGGCCGTCCGTCTGCGCACGTCTGTGAGCAGACGGACGCTCCAACTGGAGGAATGTCCCTCCACAACTTAGTGGAGTTCTAAAACCTATTTGGTCACTAAATCTTCTAACAAACTCAACTCCTACAAAGAGCTTTGGCGAAGCTGTGAAAATAAACGTGACATTTTCACAAATAAAACGCAGGCTAATACGAAATAATAGGCTTTTTGTTCTGCCACCTCCCCCGCATACGAATTTATTAGCTTTCACGGTTATCTGCCGGCGCGGCGCGGCGCGCGCGTGCCTCTCACTCGGCGGGCTTTTGTCGAATTGTCCGCATTCCGTCCCCGCGTCGCGCATAGTTCAGCCCACTTCCGCCGCCCGCCGCTGCCGCTCGCCGCTCGCCGCTCGCCGCTCGCCGCCGGAGTAATCCCGACACGTCGGAGACACAGCTACGCGTCCGTCTGTAGTTTTTATTGGCTGGCTCCACAATTGGCTTTATTTCTTGCTCTTCTTGTTCTGAAAACTTTCGTTCCACGTTATCGTAGAACCCCATTACTTGCGGCTTAAATCATTTTTTCATATTTTAATAAAATCACTTTTAAATAACTTCTACCGTTTCTTTAAATTATAACGAGAGAAGTGAGGGGGATAGCGTTACTAGAGGAGTAGCCTGTCCGCCGGCGGGCAGCTGTATCGATACGGCCGGCGCGGACGGCGCACTCGTCTACGCGTGCGAAACGGCCGCCGGCGCCGCTCGCGGCCATCGTTATATTAATATTTTTTGCAGAATAACACTTTTAGCTATCTATATTTTAGATATTTAATCTAGTCGATATAAAGCAAATACCCATAGTATATTAAAATAATCATTCACTTGCTGCGCGTGCCTCACGCGCGTGGACCACGGTGCGTCTCGTGGCCTTAACTCAGTTATCTGACGGAACCTTTTTTTTATCTCACGTGGTTTTTTTTCACTTATTATAAGCTTAAGTTTGACCACTGTCTCTCTTTCCATGGTAAAAAGTAGCTCATGCAGTATGCACCATTTTAGGGCTGTACGATCCGTACAGCCGCGAGAGAGGGACGCACATCTATACATCCATCTCCACAAACTGTCGCGTGTTATTACACGCTTCGCGCTACAACACTAAACTGTGTGCCTGCCTTTGGAACGCGGATATCGTTCTAATTTCTAAGAAATCACCGCAGTAGCCGTCCCATCCACGCAATAGGTGGAAAACCCACTGAGTAGTAACGTTCACAAATCATGAATATTTTATATCGTAGGGCGGAGAAACTTGCGCCGCCATTAGTTCCGAGAGTTTCGTCACGGCGGCGTCGGGTCACAAGGGTCGGGAGCTTCCCCGAGCTTTCTCCGGCGACCTGAAGGACCACATCGGTCCACCTCGCTCACGGTCTGCACTAGATCACGTCCGACCATCCTTGTGGCGTGTGTCACGTGACATACATACATACTATACTCAGCTTGGCCATGTAGCCGCTCCCCTCGTCAATGGCGGCGGCGTTCGTTTTGACGTTCATAGTACAGTTAGGTCAGTCCGTACTCGGTCTAAACTTTTATATATACTTTATAAATTGTAGACTCGATAAATAATTAATAATAAATATCTTTTTAGCTTTATATTTATATACAGAAACTGGTACTGCAACATTTGTTTAGTCCAAGTCAATTAGTTAGGTTTGACGTGGACAGTATTTTCTACCAGTCGTCCAGAAGTATAATATTCTGCAGTACCTATGTACGACGGAATCGACTTAAATATGAATATGCAAATACGTTTAAGGGGGCGTCTCGCTTCATCATTGTAGTAACAAAAAGCCCAGATTTATCAAAACTTTTCAAATGTTTCTTTGCCTTGACGTTTTTATCAGATGTTCACAAATGTAAACCCTGTGCGCAGTATTAAATAACGTTGCATTTAGTTATAATTATATAGATTCGTCTCTCCGAGCGTCGGCGTGCGTGCGTGTGTGCGTGCGTACCGTCGGGGCAGACGGAGCGGCGCCGGGGTGGGGGACCCCACGAGGCCGAGTGGACGTCCCCCCCCCGAGTAGGACAACAAACTCATAATAACTAGTGTTATTGAGATCGAGGCGCGGCCCGACGTCATCGCTGCCAACTTTGTCTTGAGCAAATCTCGCGGGCTCTCGGCGTAGTGGCCGGCTGCTCACGAGTCGACGCTCGCAGCTCGCACAAACTAACATTGACCGAAAGCTCGGAGAACCTACGAGTGACAGGTTGACGGCCGCCGCTTCCACCGCTATACATGAAGGGTATCATCGCTCCCGAACCTCTCCACCGCTGCTTTATCTAATATACCTACATCGAATTTAATCATACCTACCGCATTACGTTATAAAATATTTACCTTCTTCTCAGAGAGAAGCTAATTTATAAAAAAGACCATTGTTTAATAACAAATGTATTCGCACTTACACCGCACTAGGACATCCTGTGTCACGGGAGGTGTGGAGATCACACAATCACGACTCGGACACGTCCGCGACCCACCGCGAAACGACAGCCGCCCGCGCGCCCGCGCGCCGCTACACTCGGTCTCACTGGACACTGATCCGATAATCGACGATGTGGCCGGTGGGCGGATGACTGACAGCTCGGGTGATAGCCGCACGGGACTATGTTCGCGATAGTGTTTGTGAACCCGCGCCGTGCGCGCGCACGCACATAACAGGGACCACTTGCCATTATGTCGGTGTAATCCGGATCTTGAATTACAATGATGGAAGAACTCGCGACAGTTTTCAGACTGAAATTACAATTAAGTCACGTGTGAGTCAGGTAAGTGGTCAACAGCATAGGTAAGTTGCCCGAACACCAGTACGTTGTTCTATGATTACAGCAGGTATTGTTACAGTAACTGACTAAACCACGTTTTTGTGTATATTCCTTTTTTCTTAAAAAAATTATTGAATCCCACTTTCAATGATATAAAATGACGTAAAATGTCAGATTTGAACACGACGACGATATTACGACTCGCCAATTACAGGTCTTGGGTGTTTGTGTGCTGCGATTGCGTGTGTCCAAGCCTCCCGCGACACAGGGAATCCTAGTGCGGCGATATGAGTGTGATAAAACATAAAAAATAGATCTAATCGAGGTCGTTAATTGGCCAACTACTGTATATAAAAAGTTAAATAACAAAACAGATAATAAATAAATAACCGATTAGCAAAAGCAGTCGCACCCATTCTCCAAAGTTACAATGCTCTTAAATATTCTTATTTTAAGAGAAGTTTTATCGACCAGCGGGGCTTACGGTCCAAACGAGCGTACGGGGCGTACGGTCCGACCGAGCGTACGGGGCGTACGGTCCGAACGAGCGTACGGGGCGTACGGTCCGAACGAGCGTACGGGGCGTACGGTCCGAACGAGCGTACGGGGCGTACGGTCCGAACGAGCGTACGGGGCGTACGGTCCGAACGAGCGTACGGACGTTACAGTCTATCATTTGGAAGAAAATTATCTTTTAATGGTTACAATCTACTACTCGCAAATTATTATTATGTGCGTCACTACGTGGACAATTCTTTAGTAAACAAAAAATATTTCGAGGTGTACCTGAAGCGAAAATAAACTACAAATTAAACTTTATAAATACGATATGATATTTATTTATAAAATAATCTGGAATACGTGAGATAAAAAACAAAACGCAAAATATATTCAGCCTATCTCAGGCACTTAACATATCGAGTGTCGTTCGCAGCGCGAGCAGTGTCGGTGTGCGCGCTCGGCTCTGGTAAATATTCGATGGGACAAAGTAGACAATATCGTACGATATAATACGAATTAATGTCGTCCGTAACCTACTTAGAGAAAAAAAATAAACGAACTTTTAAAAGCGATTTGTTGTAATTTCGCCGATAACTGGGCCGTGGAATGTTTCGGAAAAAATGGACCGATCTAATTTTTATATTAATTATTCAACGTAATAAGTTTTGGGGACAATTAATGACAATCAGCGTGGAGCGCCATGACCGAGGGTCGAGCCCCGCGCCGCGCCGCTAACACGGCGGGGCGGGGCGGGGCGGGGCGGGCGCGCGCTCACCGTCCATACATATTAGAGGCAGGTGCACTTACAGCGTTTACAATTTCAGGTTCAGAACAGCGCGCGGCACAGCTTCGTGCTTGTTACATTGAAATGAACCTTCTCGCGTCATTTAAACTTATTGGTCGTTATAAGACTTTCGCGATTTCAACACGCAGTTCATATTTTATGAAAATAGGCAGACATTCGACCACTATCCGGTCAGACGTTAACTGAAGATTAGACGTCTACGATGGATCACGCCAGCTTTTACAATCCCAATTATAAAATGTAACGAGGCGTTATCGAGTGAAAACTTGTTTACTCAACGGTCAAGTGCATTCGTGTAATATTTGAAATCAACACTCATCAGACTTTGTCCCGCCCCTCTCTGCCTGTAAACACCCGCGAGCCTCTGTCATGTCATCGGCAGATGTTATTAGCCCTAACAATAACGAACAGTACCGCTTCAACTGATCATATCTGGCACTCACGTGAACTTAACTCGGGCTTTCCTATTCTATATTACATACGAAAGTATTATATTTATTGAGGATAGCGCTCGCTATGTTGGAGCACGAGTAGCGCGGCGAGTCCCTGGTGTGGGACGTGAGAGCATCTGGTGCTGGAGACGCGACGCCTGCCGCGGCCCAGGTCGGGGACTTCGTTTCGAAGAGGCTCGCAGTAGTGAACCAACAGTAGGAATGTGAGCGTGAGTTTAGCGTGTCCGACCCGAGCACACCCGAACGTTCGTATGAATAAAGAGTTATATCTGTAATTAGTAGAACTATTAGGAGTATGAAGAAAGATGTGAAGTTTCATGACCGTTGCAGGAACTTTAAACTTATCTTAGCAAGGAGGTCGGGAGAATCTACTTGGTATTGCGCAATCTGAGCCAGTTGCGTTATATCTGCGATATTTCGTCCGACATGGAGTGGTGACATATGATGTGTTTTACATTTTGACTCATAGTTGCTGTCGTTAGTCTTACATTTAAATTGTAAATAGCTCATAAATTTGAGTTGTACAGATCCAAGTCTATTAATGTATATGTCATGTTGGGGATTCCGAGCCTGTGGACAATACTGGAGGATGCTACGCACGTGACAGGTTATGAAAGTAGGATAAGATTATAGTCGTAAGTAAGAAGATTTGTTTAAATCTTAAAGTAGATATAATTGTGAAATAGAATTGACTACCTCATAATGTAATTTATAAACATTAAGTACTTTCATAAAGTTTGCCACAGAATACTATATTTGACATTCGTTATATTAGTCATTTGATTTACTTAGTATCAAATTGTTAGTAATCGATCATATTATTAATGTAATAATTATTGAAAATGAACAAAGTTATTTAAGTGTACCTTTTATTCTAATTTTATTCAATTATTTGGTATTCTTGTAATAGTTTGAAAGTACTGGCGTTGACATAGACTAACACAATTGTAATATAAAAAGGGCCGCTTGGCACAGCAAGCCAGTCTCATAGCCAGTCTCACCTTGACAAGTTTGGAGTGAACAATTCAGGTACGATAACTGTTCTTATTATAAAACTTCTATGTATTTGGTGTATTATGTATTATTAATATTTAACTTGTCTTAAACTTATTGTATAATGTGATGTGAGATAGTGTTAAGAAGTGGCTGAAAAAGAATCAAGCCCTATGAGTTTCTTGTCTGTTCTTCTCATAGCGGTAGTCCCTCGCGAACAGACGTAGCTATACCTACCCTCCAAACTTGATTACAATAATTATTAAAAGCAACTTAACTATATAGCTGTTATGTTTCATTCCAATATTACCTGTTTAGTTCCTGATTAGGTAGATAAATCACAGTGACTCCTAACATAGCAGTAAATCTTAGTACCTCGGCTGAGTTGTGCCTCGATATGTCGAGTATCTAATTACATTATACAAAACTATTAGTAATTATATAGATATAATTAGTGATTAAACGAACTTACCTGTAAGTGAAGTTCTATCATAATTATACGAGTGCTTCGTCCGAAGAGATTAGTAACCTGAAATATAATATCTTTATACATTGTAGTAACGCCTACGTGACACCACTCTTTGCACTAAGTTGAGAGTTTTTTTTTGTTTTTTTTTTTGGTTTTGGAGGGTACTTTCTACTCCTTGCTCATTCCCGTCGCTCATAGCGTCATTAATTTAGAGTCTGCACTATGTTATTAGGTACAGTGTTAATAATTTCCTAAACCAAGTTAGGGATGGATAGTTACATAGGGCGGGCGGGTGTTAGGTACTAATCTCTTCGGACGAAGCACTCGTATAATTATGATAGAACTTCACTTACAGGTAAGTTCGTTTAATCACTAATTATACTTCGTGCTTCGTCCTCGAGATTAGTAACCTGAAATATAATATCTTTATACATTGTAGACTTTGAGAGATAGCGTGTTTAGGAAATCGTTAACGCTGCCTGTTATGTAACAAAACATGTGAAAAAACACAAGTTTTGTTTTCCGACTTACAAATTTATAAATCACAATTGATGTGTATACAATTTGTTACATTTAAATTTCATAGTGATATTGTTATAGACTTAAATAATTTCCTAATAGACAATTATTCTATTCAATCTGGATTGATAATCGCTTTTGCTAACTCTGCTTCGACAAAGCTGAGAATAGTTCTATTAAGAAACTGGGAAAACGTGCTGGAGCTTGGGCTCCGGCCGGCTGTGTTTGGGATCTGCGATATCACTACTTCAAACACAATGTCGATAAATTTAAGCAACAAACTACTTGATATAAATAATGGATATTAGTCATGTTATTCCTGGAAGGCAAACTGAGAGCCAGCAGTCGCTGATGATAAAAGGCACCGTTTACGGTACGCAATTAACCGGTTAAGACTTTCGGAATTGTTTTACGATTGTATACCGAATTTCTAAAGGAATAGCTCTTGTTATCACTATCGAAAGAGACGTGCAGAGGTCCAGGTGACATGTCATCATGTCATCCGGATGTGATCGACAACCGATTGCGATTTAAGTTCTGTACTCGTACAATTCGTAAAAATATGACGAATTTGACGATCGTCAAATTTAGCGAACCGAGTTCTGTACTTGCACTGCTGGTTGCTGTTGACCGTCGGCGCGTGAGCTCGAGACGTAGCCGCGCGTCGCAGAGAATGTTGTATACCTTTAGGTAGAATACCTAAGACCTGATACCTGATCCAGCGGCTTATCGTTTGGGTAGTCACTCACTATATAGGCTATTACAATAAGCCTTAATAAAACTAACAAACAATTCGATACTTTTCCATAAAGGTGTTGTTCTATCTATGTACAAGATTAGTGCCTAAGCATGACGCTTGTGGTTTTTCTTTAAAAAAAACGGGATTTATAGTAGATGTTAAATGTTTCCTACTTTCGATGAAATTTCAATTTTATTCATAATTTTAGTTAAAATGTTAATATTGTAGATTTTTATTTTATAAAGTCTGAACTCTATTTATTGTGATAAGAATAATTAGGTTAGCAATATATATATATATACATATATTTTACACGAGTCCTAAAAAGGTAAGTACATTTGTTTGGGTTCCACTGGGCAGTCTAATACTTTTCCAGGATTCCATGTCATATCACATTCGGGTGTAGGAGGTATTAGTCGGATGAGGCTTTTAAAGAACCTTTGGATTCTATGATTATCTGACATATACTGTCCTAAGACAGCGCAGCCCTATAACTGTTAAAAAAGCCATATTGACAACCACCGTTATACATTTTCGTTAGGAAATCAATAACTCATTTACAGAGGTTACGTAAATTTGTATGTTATTATCTTTGCAATAGGTGTGTCATTTTCTAATTTAAGGTCTGTACTGCCTAAATGATTTCGCTGGCAACAGAGCTAGCCTAATATCCGAAGATTCTGGCGCCGCCGGTCGGAGTAGCGCGCCCCGGACAATATCCCTGTAACTAGGGTCAGATTGGCCTAGATGTTCCAGCAGTTGAAATGAAAATATAATTGCTTATATATTGAAGATTAAAAAATAAATAATCGGGTACTAAGCTTGTGAGGCCACAATTGAACAATAATGATACCTGTTGCTTTATTGGAGATATATATATATAGTTGTTGATCAGATTTTAAGCAGTATGGCGCAGGGGGAACGCGTAGAAATAATAACTATCTGATCGAAGGATCGTGAATGCATTTATTTCAAATGCTTCTGGATCTCTGAATCATGATGTATTGTTTACTATTTTGACATTATTTTATTGCATTTTTATAATACTATACGCGCAAATAAATTAACCGTGGGAGGTCCGAATCTACTGACTATAGTCTTAAATGCTGAACTACTTTGTTCACATTCTTAATCGGGGTGGGATTTTCTAGATTCCGCATCCGCTACGATGTTTTCTTTCGATGATAACAAGATGCTAATACAAATACTCTTTTTGATTCGCACTATGGCCAAATGTTATTAGCGATGCGCGTTAGGCGAGAGAATTGAATGCTGGCCATTCGGTTTATAGGAATATGAAATGGCAGTAGCATCGTCGTCGCGAAGTAAAATTTCACAGGTTGGCTGTTTTGTAAAAAATGTGATTGAGAAATAAACTACTAGTACTTTAAGTTGATTAATGTGAAGTTTGCGCTTTCGTTCCGACCAGAAGCCGCTAGCGGTTTGACCGCCACACGCAGCCGCCCCCCGTCGTTGAGGCGTCAGAAAGTATTTCAAAGGAGTAGTTATTGTCTCGAATCCTATGGCCAAAAGTAATTACGGCCTAACAGTTGCCGATGACACCACAGAAGCTCGCAGCCTACAGAACGAGAGGGCGGGACAAACACTGGCACGTGTTGATTCAAAATATTACAAATATGTAATGCATGTACTTTAGAGATGACCTAGGGGCTGAAAAAATATATTACCAATCACATTTTCGCCCCTCAACTTCCCTTCTTTAGATGTAGGTAATGACTCAGGTCAAGCGCATCCGTTGTTACGGCGAGAATCCTTGACAAAGGAAAATTATGGTAGGTAATCTAAAGTATTTCCTAGCTAATAAATTAACAAATGAACTCAAACCCTGTTCAATCTGAACCAATCTTTATGAACTGTTCTCGTATGTGGTCTTTTTATTTTTATTATTATTATATTAATTAAGCTTTCAATAAAATAAGCTGAAAAGACTAAAAATTGTCTTTTTAGAAAATGGTAAAAAAGTTATAATGGCGCGGAGCCACCATTTAAAGTAGAAGTAATACAACCTGCCGTATCAACTGTGCGAGTTTCCTGACTTTGGAGCTAGTCTTTTTAGAAAACCATTCTATTCTTGTTATTTCTTTTCTACATGAATTCGTTTTTCAATTGGCAAACCTATTATAATAGAACGGGTGACCCTTGTGAGGTCTAAAAATTTGCATGAAGTGGAGGGAATCATATTGCTCTTTTTCGGATTTATTATTAGGTATATTAAAATGTAATGTGCTTGTAAATTGTATTTTATAACCTTCAATGCAGTGTAGAATCAGTGATTCTTCATATCCGGGACCATTGTTAACGAAAGGGAGACAGACAATTGTTATGCGTACATTACCGTGTCTACTGGCGGCCAGTCGGTCTTGGCGGAGAAGACGAGCACCGCGAGTAGTTCGCGGCGCACCGCGCTGGAGGCGCAGGCTCGCGGCTCTGCAGCGCCGCGAGCGCGCGGGTGGTCCCGGCACGGGCGTCCTGCACGCCCAGGCCTCGTTCTTCTAGTTTAAATATTCGCCAGCTTGGGTTCTACTGATTAGCGGCCCCGCCGCTGGAGTTTTTTGAACGATTTTCCCGGTAGCGGGTGCGACCCCGGCACTGGGCGCAGACGTCGACCGCTGTGGCGGTCGCGGACTCATACGCACGACGTTCAAATGGTGAACTCACATTTGTGGGTTCCCAGCTCATGCCGCTGCTGAGGCAGCCGCTGATGTAGTAATGGCCTTCGTCTAAGACGTACATCATAAATTCCAAATCATCCCCGCTAGGCGCTTCCTCCTCGGTAGGCGCACTTAGATTATTTCTGCCTTTATGGCGTCGAAATTTGTTAGTGATATACTAGCTCGAGGGTAGATGTGAAGTTCGACAGCGTAAATTGATAAATTACGCATACAGTTCGGTTCATGTACTGTTATCCTCCGATAGTCATCATAAAATGCGAAAGATATTATTAGGTAAGGCAACATTCCCACAGAATTACGCGCAAACCAAGTAGTTTATGTACCGAGTCAATCAGTAAGATGTATCCCACTGGAGTACACGCAAACTGATTATATGGCATGTGGTGAGACAGTCCCAAGTGCAGCTCGAGTCACATTAATAGCATCTACGTACTATCCGGTACGATAAAATTCCCACAGAATTACACGCAAACCAACTAGTTTTTGTACCGAGTGAATCAGTAAGATGTATCCCACAGGAGTACACGCAAACTGATTATATGGCATGTAGTGAGACAGTCCCAAGTACAGCTCGAGTCACATTAATAGCATCTACGTACTATCCGGTACGGTAAAATTCCCCCAGAATTACAAGCAAACCAACTAGTTTATGTACCGAGTGAATCAGTAAGATGTATCCCACAGGAGTACACGCAAACTGATTATATGGTATGTGGTGAGGCAGTCCCAAGTACAGCTCGAGTCACATTAATAGCATCTACGTACTATCCGGTACGAGAAAATCCATTCCAATTTAGGACTCATTGATATGTTCCAATGTATAATATATTATATTATATATTAATAATTATAATCGTCTTTAGATATTTATGTATTTCGATAAAAATACTTTTTTACTGTTAGTTGTAATTTAAGCTTTTACTTATAGTCTACATTTATATAATTTTGACATGTAAACAAATTTTACCCAATAAATAACTATGAACTATGATTATATGGCATGTGGTGAGACAGTCCCAAGTACAGCTCGAGTCACATTAATAGCGTCTACGTACTATCCAGTAAGATATAATTCCCATAGAATTACACGCAAACCGGGTTTATGTAGACAAAGTAGGTAGGTACTAGGAACATTACACGAATACTGATTACTTGAGTCTTAAAATGCTAATTACCTGGCGAGATTGGTGAAGAAGGAGATGCTTTTTGCGATGGGAAGACGACGAATACTCGATGATACGAGTTTTTGATAATCATCACTTGTTAGCTTCTGTTCCAGTTCCTTGAATTATTATTATTTATTTATTTTTTTCGCGATATTATATTCTATTTCGCGTTTCCTTGTCGTAATTTTTAACTAGGGGCGGTTAACACTTCGAAAAAATCAAACCGGCACTGAGTTTAAAATATAGTGTTGAGTGGTGGAGCACTAAAAAGCGAATGACGCTATGAGCGACGGGAATGAGCAAGGAGTAGAAAGTACCCTCCAAAACCAAAAAAAAAAACAAAAAAAAACTCTCAACTTAGTGCAAAGAGTGGTGTCACGTAGGCGTTACTACAATGTATAAAGATATTATATTTCAGGTTACTAATCTCGAGGACGAAGCACGAAGTATAATAATCTTTTATTTTCTAACTTCCCACATTATACATTTTTATATCAATCTAACTAAATATCTCAACACACGTATGAGCAATACCAATCCTTGATAAGTTTGATACTATTGAATTGTGAACATGATCTTTTAATAAAACCTATGGATTTGTTTGCTTTTCCGACAATGCTATCAATGTATTTGTCATAAGTTAACTAGGAGTCGTGGATCACGCCTAAGTCACGAATCATTTCAGCTTTTTGAAGTTCTTGCTGATTGAGTTTATGTTTAAATGCAATTATATTGATTTTCCGGGTACAAGTAATTAGATGACATTTTGCAACATATTATTATATCCAACTTATTAT
The DNA here is from genome assembly GCA_934044485.1 of Apeira syringaria. Classification (NCBI taxonomy): domain Eukaryota; kingdom Metazoa; phylum Arthropoda; class Insecta; order Lepidoptera; family Geometridae; genus Apeira; species Apeira syringaria. Next base: position 18,537,473 of record OW203666.1, on the reverse strand, counting down.
TATAACAGTATTCTTCAAATCTGCATAAATCTTCCTGCAGAAGATGACAGTCATTATGAGTTTATGAAGATTTTCATCTCAACAGCATAAAGAAAAAAGTTGGAGTGTTGGAAACATATTTTTATATAATTGATAAATATACTAAATAATAGTGGGCCTAATAAAGACCCTTGAAGTACCCCGGATGGTGCGGTAGTCCAACTTGAACAGTATCCATTAAGTGCAACAGCTTGAGTTCTGTTTTCTATGTATGAACTGAACAACCGATACAGATCGCCATGAGTCCCAGCATACAAGAGCTTCTGTAAAAGTAAGGTGTGCTCAATTCAGTCAAAGCACTTAGTATAATCGGTACGGACCGAACCAACTTGCCCCCGCGTCCATACAACAGGTTGCTTACTCGATGTATGATAACAAGTTCGAGTGAAACACGAGTATTATTCTCCTTTTAAATCTGTTCAAAATAGATGCGAACTGTTCGTCTGGAGCCTCCGTCTCCTGGCCTGTCGGGGCGGACAGCCGACACACGCCGCCTGCCTCACACGGAGCCCCGGGGGGATCAACGCGCACAAGTGGCTCACATTATATTTGGCTCAACGAATCAGCATTGCAATTCAACGGGGTGATGCTGCTAGCATTCTGGGTACGCTGCCGACTGGTAACGGTTTCGAACATTAAAACTGTCTATAGGCGGGCAACGGTTAGTGCCATACTAGAATATTAATGTGATAGCTGTAGTGTTGTGATAAGTTATTGTATTTGACTTGAACAAAGGGATCTGACCGAGCGGCTGCAGCGGTCGGCCTCTCGCCCGTTCTAGATAAAAAAATTGGTGTGAAAATAAATAAAAGTAACGTTTTATTTAATATCAGTCAGAGCTAAAGTGATTACTATTTTTACAGAACAGACAAAATTTGTGTAAAGATTAGTGTTAATTAGCGCGGGCGTGAAGCTGTCGGTCACAGTCACTCGTGTATCGAATGGTCGACACGAACACGATCTGTCACGACACAAAACTCTAACAAACGTCAAATAAGCGAATTAAATGACGACGTGTGCAACTCTGAGTCATAACGAGATAGATATCGGCTTGAAGCGTTAAAAGGAACGCACTCGATAATGAACACTGAGGCTATTTATGACTCGCTATTAAAACTAACCACACTCATAGACAAAGTGGACGGGGTTATTACGAGCGGGGCGAGGGGGCAGGGGGCGGGGGCAGGGGGGGGGACCGACCGACGCCGACGCCTCGAGATCACATTAACTTCGGCGAGCGGCGGCGCTTATGGTTACAGTTTATCGACTTCTTACATTATTATTATCACTCGCCATGTCAACAAACTAACACATTTCTTAATAAGAAAACCGTTCGCGGAGCGTCTTCAGATATTTTACAGACCTAACCGTTTGTTTTTTGCTGGTCATAAATTCTCTTTTACATCATGGCAATTTTAGATGCTAGCTCATCAGCGCAGGTGAATAAAGCGGTTCGCATGCGTGCTAATCGATATACACGGATACTTTAGAATTTTTTTTACAATATATAAGTATACAAGTGATATAATATGCGTTATATGTTCATATCGAACGTCACACCAATATTAAACTGTTTTTCAAAAACACGGGCACCTCAGCCAACAACAATTTCATTGATAGTATTAGTTTTTTTAAAAATAATTTTAGGTAATCATATCCACTGAATCTTGTAAATTCATTAGTAAGGAAAAGTTCATCACACAAATAATGTTAAGTCTCACAGCGCCAGTGGTGCACCGACTGGCTCAGTAAATGTGAAACACATTTTTATTTGTTATTTCTTGAGTGAATTAAGAGCAGATACAAGTTTGGTATCCAGTGTGACCCCCTGGCTCTCGCCCGGGCGCAGGGGCGAGCTGGCAAGTGTCTGTTACGGCCCCTCGCGGAACAAGTGCCCGCGCCGCGGTGATCACATTATCTAGCTCACTGATGCCCCGCGGAGCCGCCTGCACGGGTCTCACTCGTCACATCGGAACGTCCCACACGTGTTCTATGGGATCGAGGTCGGGACTTTATAGTGGCCGATCTGAACGAACAATTCCGACCTCTACACGAATTCGTAAAGAGTCCCGAGAAGGCCCTGAGGTAGTTGTGTGCATACAAACACTCTTTATTGATATTATCTATGGATCGTACAATTTTTATTTTCAAAACTTTAATTTTATATTCACTTAGTCCGGTATGTGTTTATCTCTACCAGGTTTAACTGTCCAGTGAGATTCTAATGTATTATTGCAGATGAGAATGAACTCGAATGATTTTTCTTTTTTAATATCATTTTTAAAGTAGGTGTCATAGTGAGGAGTTTTAAATTCTACTAAACAGATTTCTTAGAAGTAGAATTGAATAGTTAGAGAAAATCTTTTAACTTTCACTTTTTTGGAAAACTCTTTTAAACCAACCGTTTGGGCTAAGAAAACTAACCCCAATCAGTAAATAAATGACAAGGGTCTGTGGTAGCAAATAAAAAAATATTCAACCAATCTAATGACCTCCTTTACTACGCTTCTCCTACGCTTTTGGCAGCTGGTTTATTCTAAATTAAGAAATGTAAAATATCATGTAAAATTACAACGCGCCCACTAAAAATTTCATTACTAATAATACACAAATCTGACAGAAAGCTCAGCTGTACGAATGCAAATTTTTACCAATACAATTTTCAATTCAGTGATTCAATAAATTAATCCGAGCTTTTTCAAATATATTTTCATTATATTTTCAAATGACAAAGAGGAATTGCAGGCGACGGTGGTGTTGGACGGTGGTGGGGAAAAGGGGGGGGGGGGGGGGGCTGCCGTCACTTCAGTTAATGAAATAATAAACCTTCACGACGAAGAGATGGGCTGTAGAAATGCACAAGCATTTTCAGAGCTGGGTCTTATTATTTCCAACTTGCACTGGCACTGTTTCTGATTGAGAAAACCTGGGGCTCTATCGGTGTAAGCCTGTGTTTTGTTGAAGCCTGCTGATTGTTGTTCTGGCCGGTTCCTACTTTCTACAAAATAATAAATCTCAGGTAATTTTAGCTAATCTTCAATGTTCCAATGATTATACATTGCACGTCCGTAGAGTCGGCCGTATCTTGCGTAAATCTATATCAAAATAATGTTCATTACAAAATTATTATTTTATATAGGGACACGCATATAATAGAATAAGTAGTCTATTACGATAGCTAAGTATATGTTAATTATTCATCACATATATTTGAGCGTTGGCTCCAGGTCTAGCTGGTTCCTGGTGCTAAGGTAGAGGATGGCCATCTGGCGTGGTGATGCAGAGTAACGGGTACATCGGGAACTCTAGGGGCCGGGATATTTAACTAGATTATTTATGTTTAATAATCGAATAATTTAGTATTACATTATATTTAGTTTTCATTGCGCGTGACAATATCATTTCTGGTTAGGATAGAGGGGACCCTCCCAGGGCCCTCCCGCATGAGGCGCGCCGGCGCCGGCGCAGGTACTCCCTGGGAGATAAGACGTGGAACTCAATAATAGGTAACTGCGGAAACGTTGGACGAAGGATTTATTTGATTAATCTGTGTATCGCGCCTATGTTGTATAAAGCCCGACCACTTCCCCAGCGATAGTCACACCTCCAGCTCGTACATAGCGGTTATAAGAGAGATCCTAACCATTCGTCCCGTCACGTCCTTGTACTTGCACCCGACTGACACCCGACACTTACAGATCAGGCTGACAAATGGAACAAAGGTATTCATTATGATGTAAGAAACGACTATGAGTTGACTATAAAAAAATGGAATTGGATCCAATGAAGGTTGAAACTGTTGAAAGTTAGTAATATAAGTTTGAGTTTCAGAAAACAGAAAAATCATTGCCACTAGGGTGAAACAGTGGGAAACAGCAAGTGAAACATATTTATGTGAGTTGTAGGGAGAGAATAAACTATTTATGTGAGTTGTAGGGAGAGAATAAACTATTTATGTGAGTTGTGGGGAGAGAATAAACTATTTGTGTGAGTTGTAGGGAGAGATTCAACTATTTATGTGAGTTGTAGGGAGAGAATAAACTATTTATGTGAGTTGTGGGGAGAGAATAAACTATTTATGTGAGTTGTAGGAAGAGAATAAACTATTTATGTGAGTTGTGGGGAGAGAATAAACTATTTGTGTGAGTTGTAGGGAGAGATTCAACTATTTATGTGAGTTGTAGGGAGAGAATAAACTATTTATGTGAGTTGTGGGGAAAGAATAAACTATTTATGTGAGTTGTAGGAAGAGAATAAACTATTTATGTGAGTTGTAGGGAGAGAATAAACTATTTATGTGAGTTGTAGGGAGAGAATAAACTATTTATGTGAGTTGTAGGGAGAGAATAAACTATTTATGTGAGTTGTGGGGAGAGAATAAACTATTTGTGTGAGTTGTAGGGAGAGATTCAACTATTTATGTGAGTTGTAGGGAGATAATAAACTATTTATGTGAGTTGTAGGGAGAGAATAAACTATTTATGTGAGTTGTAGGGAGAGAATAAACTATTTAGAATGAACATTTTGATGAGAAACCCTGGTATAAAAGGAAATATTGGATAATATTTACACCGCTTTTTACCGGTACACTGTTAAAATTAAACTGATATTTATGGATATACTTAATTTGGAAAGCAAGACATTTTGAATTTGACTTACAATTACACCAAAATATTAAAATTTCTACAGATGTGTGATTTCATTACAATCATATTTGACAACTGCCCGTTTTATATATCAGAAGATAAAGGAGTTCCACAGAAGTATCGGGAACGAGGTCGAGACTCGAAGCCGTTCTGTTTTGGCACTAGGTGACACCAGGTAGCACTAGGTGACACCAGGTGGCACTAAGAGGCACTAGGTGACACCAGGTGGCACTAGGTGGAGTTTTGTGTGTTGCACGAGCGTTCGTATGAGCACGTAGCCGATTCTCGATTAGATTCACAAATTTTATGGCACTAGACCATTACAAACAAAAATCTAAGTTTCCATTTATATGAATTTGTCGATTGACACGCTTACGGATTATATATAGTATCTATAGGTAGTGGAAACCCCGAGTCAATACCGTCGGCTCGCCCCCGACCAACACTAAAGTCTCTTTGAATAACGAAGGGGCCCTTTTTACGAAGAGAGTATGAAAGGAAAACCATCTTTTTTAAATGATGGGAGGTTCTATGTTGAATATGCAAGCCTCGTCGCATCATTCAACATCATTAGACCGGGAAATAAGAGCCGGGCTCGAATACTTTTTTAATCAATAGCCCTGAAAACTTTTACCGGGGAAACCGCAGAAACGATTTACTTTTAGTGCTTACTTATCCTCATTAAAAGTAGATTGGGCCGTTTTAAGTAAAGTAGGCAGTGAAATGGCGCGGGTGGAAGCGGCCAGCGGTCGGGTATTTGACACGGAACTAATTCCCACTATATTTTAATCCTGGAGAGTACAAAGGAGCCCCAATTTGCATAAGCCTCGGCTGTTTGTTTCACGCGAGGGCTGTGTCCGCGTCGCTCTCTGTTCTCCACTCAGTTTATCGGTTTGCATGAAGCCGAGCGCTGCGACTGTCAAACGCAGCAGCCTAGCTGCACGAGAGTGTGTCATACTGATGACACAGTCGGACGCGCTAAGCTCGTCATCAAAGGTATTCTCTACGCGCATATACCTACTGTGTGCCAGACTAGCTATCATTCTATTCACTTCGACTAATGATATATAGAAAGGTAATAATAACTGTGTAATTGTTAATCGTCACATTGGGTACTTCAAAGGGTAAGTACATATCGCTTTGAACTAACCACGTCAAGGGTCAAAGATCAACTGGGTTAAGCAATGTACGGTGCGGTCACACGTTGGATGGATGGGGGTCGGGTTGATGGGGGGGTCGTCCAAGCCCACCGGATAGTAAGACTCACTATGGTACGTCGGAGAGAAGGCCCTTGACCGGTTCCTACACTCATACATCGGTCTCGCTACTAGATAATGCATGGTCTAAGCGCCCCGCATTGGCCAGCGCGCTGGTTAATGACCTCGGCTAACTGACGCCGGACTCCCATAAGTGGGAAAATAATAATGATTACACAAGCAGTAGTGTTACAAAAAGGTAATATAGCACAGTAGCTGCTGGTGCTTAGCATGATATTTAACAAGTTTTCCTCACGCGAATACTCTTAACAAAGTTGGCAAATCTGCCGCAAGACATACACAGCATCCCCCGCGCTCGACTCGCGTATATATACCTGTCACTAGATATAGACATCCACAGTAAAGTGTGGTTTGTCCTGCCATCGCTCCGTGTCTAAGGGAACCATGGAGCAGTATAAATAAATAATGTATTAAAACTGTTGTGTTTTAGTGTTGCCGAAGATAAATTATCGCACGCATGCGCTGGATCCGTCACAGCCGTATGTGCGATATATTTACATTATGTGATTCCTCGTTTATAATGTCAAATGTTTTTGAATATCAATCACGAGTTGTAAGTCGATTAACAAGATTGTACGGGTCACATCGAGTGGCCACTTTTCTATTATTACCATTATTTCATACAATAAAAGCTCAGATATTCATCTTATTCTAAATTCGTACACATAATTTATATGAAAAGTCACACATATGATTACGAAGTTAAAAAAAGACGCGTGGCACTCGGGGACTGCCGCGGTAAAGCTGTTGCATAGCATTTTTTATCAACTTATGCAATTAATATATTAATAACTTATGCGGTAACGCGGATACAACCAATGCCATCTAGAGGCGAGTTTACGGAACTTCTGGTTCGGTCTCCACGCTCAAGGCCCGCGATACGCAATAGCTTAAAAAACATAGTTGTTTGAACCGTAAAGTAATTTATTTTATATAAAAAATAACATGTTAAAAAATATTTATATCGTCAAAATTGGAAATGATTAGGAAGGAAAGAAAAAGAAGCGTTCGAACTCAAAGCTATTGTGCGTCCGCATGAATTAAAGAAGCAAAGTACAATGATAACTATTATGTTAAATATGATAGCCGACATGCGAACAGGTATCGACAGATTAGAACAAACGGTAACTACGCTCCGTTTATCCGTAGTACGATAACACGTATGCAGCGAGCTTGCTCGTGTCACTATGATACGTGATAAAATATAATATCTAGTAAGCGTCTTAGGTTTCAAATTAAAATTATTCGAATAGTTAAAAAAATATACGTTTTGTGCTCCTTTTCCTACAGTAAAGTGTTTAATTCAATCGCTAAGCACTAATCATTGGGAGTGCTTCAGACAACTGAGTTGGACATAGAGGCCCATGAAGAAAACGTGTAAAGTTAGCGAAGAACAGAGAGACCGCTTAGAGCGCGGCGCGAGCACGGCCATCCCTGCGTGGGGAGCTCGTAAATCCTTATAATGGTGTAGATGCGGCCGCGGGCGGCGCAGTCTCTGCGGATACGTGTTTTATTACGAGCCGAGGCCAAATGTTCCTCAGGTGTTGGACTCAATGGTAATTTATGACAATTCTGCTAAACTATGCAGCACAGAAGCCAATTAGCTGGATAATGCATTTTCCTACTCTTATTCAGTTACGAAACTTTGTGTTTGTGTTGCATTAAGGTTAAGTTATGTCTTCGTTGCTGCATTAAGGGTCGATATGATCTACAAAATACTTTTGCTGTTTGTGGTCACTATTTTATTTCATTGAATATTATGAGAGTAGGAAAATGTTGAGTAAATTCATTTAACTAGAGTTTTCATAAATGCAAAATATGACCTGGTAATTGTAATACGGCTTTTTTATCACTTTCATACCCCCTCACTAGGATTCCCTGTGTCGCGGGAGGCATGGACACCCATAATAACAGAACACAAATATCTAAGGCCAACCTTCTCCGCAAAAATGTTTGTCCCTGCCAGGATTCAAACCCAGGACCCAAATGACCGAGAAAGCAGAAATCACTTCTTACAGATGTAAAAATTTCACGTGCATGTGTAAAGTTGCTTATTCTTTTACTTTTCAAATCAGTGTATTGTTTTTCAATATTAATCTGCCGGAGTAAGAACTTACCAAAACAAAAAAAAACTTAATCTACCGGGGTATCAACTTGCCAAGGGGAACAATCTTAATCTGTTAGGGTATCAACTTGCCAAGATAAATAATCTCAATCTGCTGAGGTAACAACTTGCCAAGATAAATAATCTTAATCTGCCGTGGTATCAACTTGCCAAGATAAACAATCTTAATCTGCCGAGGTATCAACTTGCCAAGATAAATAATCTTAACCTGCCGAGGTATCAACTTGCCAAGATAAACAATCTTAATCTGCCGGGGTATCAACTTGCCAAGATAAACAATGTTAATCTGCCGAGGTATCAACTTGCCAAGATAAATAATCTTAATCTGCCGGGGTATCAACTTGCCAAGATAAACAATCTTAATCTGCCGGGGTATCAACTTGCCAAGATAAATAATCTCAATCTGCCGAGGTATCAACTTGCCAAGATAAATAATCTCAATCTGCTGAGGTAAGAACTTGCCAAGATAAATAATCTTAATCTGTCGGGGTATCAACTTGCCAAGATAAACAATCTTAATCTGCCGAGGTATCAACTTGCCAAGATAAATAATCTTAATCTGCCGGGGTATCAACTTGCCAAGATAAATAATCTCAATCTGCTGAGGTAACAACTTGCCAAGATAAACAATCTTAATCTGCCGAGGTATCAACTTGCCAAGATAAATAATCTTAATCTGCCGGGGTATCAACTTGCCAAGATAAATAATCTTAATCTGCCGGGGTATCAACTTGCCAAGATAAACAATCTTAATCTGCCGAGGTAACAACTTGCCAAGATAAATAATCGTAATCTGCTGAGGTAACAACTTGGCAAGATAAATAATCTTAATCTGCCGGGGTATCAACTTGCCAAGATAAATAATCTCAATCTGCTGAGGTATCAACTTGCCAAGATAAATAATCTTAATCTGCTGAGGTAACAACTTGGCAAGATAAATAATCTTAATCTGCCGGGGTATCAACTTGCCAAGATAAATAATCGTAATCTGCTGAGGTATCAACTTGCCAAGATAAATAATCTTAATCTGCTGAGGTAACAACTTGCCAAGATAAATAATCTTAATCTGCTGAGGTAACAACTTGCCAAGATAAATAATCGTAATCTGCTGAGGTAACAACTTGGCAAGATAAATAATCTTAATCTGCCGGGGTATCAACTTGCCAAGATAAATAATCTCAATCTGCTGAGGTATCAACTTGCCAAGATAAATAATCTTAATCTGCTGAGGTAACAACTTGCCAAGATAAATAATCTTAATCTGCTGAGGTAACAACTTGCCAAGATAAATAATCGTAATCTGCTGAGGTAACAACTTGGCAAGATAAATAATCGTAATCTGCTGAGGTAACAACTTGGCAAGATAAATAATCGTAATCTGCTGAGGTAACAACTTTCCAAGATAAATAATCGTAATCTGCTGAGGTAACAACTTGGCAAGATAAATAATCTTAATCTGCCGGGGTATCAACTTGCCAAGATAAATAATCTCAATCTGCTGAGGTATCAACTTGCCAAGATAAATAATCTTAATCTGCTGAGGTAACAACTTGCCAAGATAAATAATCTTAATCTGCTGAGGTAACAACTTGCCAAGATAAATAATCTTAATCTGCTGAGGTAACAACTTGCCAAGATAAATAATCGTAATCTGCTGAGGTAACAACTTGCCAAGATAAATAATCGTAATCTGCTGAGGTAACAACTTGGCAAGATAAATAATCTTAATCTGCCGGGGTATCAACTTGCCAAGACAAGCAAACTCAGGTTTCATCATAAAGTTGTGTATAGCATAGTTTGTGTATACCCCGTAATGAAATTTGTTCTGTTGTGATACCCTGCTTTGGGTGTTTATATAACCCCGAAGTAAAGACGAATATTAGGTCAGTCGAATACATTTCTAATACTTGGCCAATATCCTACAAAGTTAGTCAAACACAGATCCCTGTGATATGGCATGAACAGCGGGTAATAGGGTCCTGTCATCCCGCGTTAGTTTCCTATCTAATTGGATTACAGACATACACTTAATTGTTTTGTATTAATACATTGTGTTCGTATATATTATATTTTGACAGGCTCAAAATGTATGAACCTAACAGTTTGGGTTACTAATTAAAATACCAAATAGATTTGTATTTGGTATTTATTGATAGATTTGTATTGTGTGATTTGTTTACTGAAAAAATGAAGGAAGAAACAGAGAAGTAAGTTCTTATTCCTCGGCCGTTTCATTACTTCAGGGGGTCATCAGCCTAGAGATATTGCTTAGAATATTGCTATAGCTTTCGATTTTCTTTCTGTCCTTACGAACCTAAGAAAGCTTCAATAGTTAATAAATTATTCATAAACTAATTATATAATTGATTCATTAACAATTAATCAATTCTTGTAGCTTTCTTAGGTTCGAAAAGACGGAAAGAAAGTGGAAAGTTATAGCAATATTCAAAGCAATATTATTAGGCGGATGACCCCCTGGTAAAATTAACAATTTATTTAAATTACAGCTAATAGAACGCACCCCTAACCCTCAACATTGGTTTTTTACTCCTGTCTGTAGAAGCACTTAAATATAATAATAAATAAATATAAAAATGACCAGTGTGTTACACAGATAAAGTAGATAACCTACATTTAAAAAATCTTATTCATGGGGCGCCATCTTCTATTGTAAGCCGGCTATTATCAAGGCGATTAGTGATCTCGACACAGCCACTTAAACAATACAATAGCCAGGGATTCATCATCAAACGTAAGTACCCGTGTACTTACTTTGTCGATCAATCACTGACTTTAAATCTAATCTGATATATTCTCACGTTTTAATTGTGATTTCCCAATGTGAAGTACATCCCACCTCGCAAGATGGCGGCGCCGTACGTTAGTCAGCCGCCATCAAGAGATTGCTGCAATTATTCAAGTGTACTGCCTTCCCGCAACCGCTCGCCGCCACCATTCCACATTCGCCGGGAAATCCTGACATAATGCTACTACGAGCACCGCCGGCGAGTGGCCAGGTACTATGTTGGGTGGGGCGCGCTAGTACCGAGCGGCCCCCGCGCGCGGGACGGGGAGCTTTATCATCGTCTATATTATACTCAATAAGCATTCACGAAAATGTATTGTACTAATTATGTTTCATTCTTGGCGATTGATTCGAAATGAAACAATATGGAAAAATTGTTTCATAGATTTTGTTCAAAACATATTCTCTACTTTAGCCATTACCGCTATCGACATAACGCTTGAAAGATGGTTATTATGATCGTGGAATTATTATATAATTAAAACACGATTTGATCTAAGCTTTACGGCTTTACGAGATAATTGGCATGATTATTTAAATGACTTACTAATATATTTTATTTGTATTTATACGTATATAATATACTAGCTGCGTCCCGCGGTTTCACCCGCGTGGTGATGATGATGATGATGATGTAATGTAGCCTATGTGTTATCCCCGGACCTGAAGTATCTACATACCAAATTTCATCCAAATCCGTTTTACCCGCGTGGTGATGATGAAAATAGGCCTATCGTTGAGTAGTTTTTGCGTGAAAGAGGAACCAACATCCATACATCCATACTCACAAACTTATAATATTAAGGTGATGGAGACGTAAGAGGTATATCCAATATAGTTGTTTATCTGTCAGAACATACACAACAGTTTAATAAATGACAGAAGCGATGTGTGTTATAATGAATGTAGGGAGACAGGCAGACGGCGATTTCGTTGGATATGTCTTTATTTTTAGGTACGCAATATCACTTTGAGACACTTTGGAGCTCTGCACCAAAATAGACACAAAGAATTTTCCACCAGAGACATGGTTGGTTCCAAGCAGAGACCTGTGAAGAATCTCTAACATGCAGGTTTACATGCTGTGCAAAAAACGATTTCTAATTGAGCGTCGACGCTGGCGATCATTAAAGTTTAATTAACAAGAAAAGAACTAAATCTAATATTCTAAGGTGTTCTAGTCCGCCGAGTGGTGCATGTGAAAACACAAGTCTATGAATGTGGTAAAAATTACACAAACAAATGTATGTATAGCTTATAATTGAATTAAAACCACACAAACAAACAAACGGACGAACCCGGGGGGCATACGAGTACTTGTATCTCAGCACGACGCGACATGGGGCCCATAATATATCGACTATGTCTCACCAGCCCATCACTGACGGTCTCACTGGCAACGATCATTTACAAAAATAATTATATAAATTTCATAAATCAATGTACAATATATATATATATATATATATATATATATATATATATATATATAATATCGCTAAGGTGACAATTTCAATGTTTATTTCACTGACCCGTAAGAGTGTCTATTGACCGACTCACATTAAACATTTCTAGGTGACATCGAGCATTCGTTTATGTCGAGCTTGCATTTTTATCGATTGAAAAGTCTTCTTTTATCGAGCCGGTCCCCGTCAGGTGCGAATGAACAAAAGTTGAATGTCAAAATAAATGAGCACAGAAGTGTGCGGCGCAGGCAAAGCTAAATATTGTTATTATTCGAGTGCATCTATCAGACCGGCGCCGCCCGCCACGGGCAAGGGTGAGAGCTACCTATACCATAATTAGTATCGCCACCGCGCGGCGTCTCGTCTATCGTCCTCCGGGGGGTCGCTCGGGCAGCCGGCAGTAAATCTACCGACCTGAGCGCTCTCGTCTTTGTAAACTCGAAAATCTAATTACATTTACGGCTCCGCTTAAGCTCGCCTCTCCCGCTCAATTTGCATTTCTTGATTTTCGTACTCACCTTCGCTCCGATAACATTCTCTCTCATCGGAGTACTTTTTAAGTCTGTATTTCCATTATTGAAGCGCGGCGGGCGCGGGGGGCGCGGCGCGCGGGGAGAGCGTCCGAACCGAGCCGGCGGATACGCTCGAGCGGGCCCGACGAAGAGCGTCTTCATGTAGTAAAGGCGTTCCTGATGCTTATTTGCATTCGAGAAGGCTCCCCGAGCGCCGGGCGAGCGAGTCTACGGCACGCCGCGCTCGGAGCCAGACGGAGAGCTCCCCCGGCGGCGATTAGACGACGCTAATACCGTTTACTTTCCGACTCGCCCGACACACCGGCCGCCACGCGAACGTCCGCTATTTGTTTCACGGCGCTTTAAAACCATCCTGCAGCCCGAGCGAAAACTGCTACCGTGTGCGTTTCGACGGAGAGATCATAAAAAGGGGATTCGGGCGAAGGAACTTTAGAAATAGCGCAATAGTAATCGAGGTCGTCGACTGCGACCTCGCCTACGTTCACCGACTCATATCCGAGAAGCGGGCCGCGGGCGCGCCCGACGCGGCCGGTGCGCCGGACGAACCCGCAGTTGAGCGTTCACTTGGCCCGTTGCGAGGGACCGCGTCGGTAACTTTAGAACATAAACAGCCTCCAGCCTCCCGAACAAGCCGGTTTCTAAAAAGGCTACAGCACCATAGACCACATCCATACGCTGCGACAAGTTATACAGAAGACCGAGGAGTATATCTTGCCCTTATGTCTAGCGTTTGTGGACTATGAGAAAGCCTTTGATTCGATCGAGACGTGGGCGGTGCTAGAGTCTCTCCAGCGGTGCCGTATTGACCATCGGTGTATCGAGTTGTCACGGCCTCTAGACGGCGGGTGCAATAAAAGCAAACAATAAAAGTTTACAATGGTTTTATTTAAACTAGAAACAAAGAATGTCCAACAAATGGCACTTCACTAAGTCTTGCCTAATATCACACTCGGGGTGTGGATTCTAAGCACAGGGAGTTTCTTTTGGTTATGACAATCTAAGTGCACTGGGAACTTAGCTTCCGGTCTCTTCGACGCCGCGACGCGCTTTCTTGGATGAATAAGACTCCACCGCCTTATTGGGGAGCACGTGAATGGCCAGTAGCTCGTGGTGATGCTTGGAGCCCCTCAGCGGCCAAGGCCCGCCTCCATTCGACGGCAGGACTGTGAGGTCGCTCAGCCAGTTCTCCGACCGTAGTATTCAGTCCGTACGGTGGACCCCCAGTACTCTGGAATGCGTCGAGAGAGCACTGAAGCGCGAAAGATCCGGTACCCAGGCACCCACTAGGTGAAACCAGGTGTGGGTGTCGGTATCCTTCGCGAATTAATTAACAATTTACGCGGAGTGCAGTGGTGATACGCATAGGCCCGGTTGAAACAAAAAATAATAAAAACGAAATATAACCATTAAACTCGGAATCGAACCCAACCCGTATATAGGCCCGACGATCACTATTCCACTGCGTTACAAATTACAAAAGAAAGTTACGTTTAAGTTTAGACACAAGTACGGTAGACGTACAAAGAACGTGAATAATATTAATAATAAATCTTTTATTTCAGACCATTGATCCATAATGTGTTAGTAGTAAATAGGTAACTTATTTTTTTTTTTTTTTTTTTTTTTTTTTTTAAATTATTTAATAATATAGTAACATAATTTTATTAACTTAAAATTATGTTAGTAAATATTAAAAATTAAGTGAATGTGTGTCCAGCCGTCACTGAGACACTAGTCGAGCCAATGGCCTTTGCAATACATTTAAGAAGTGTTTGTACAATAACGCCACCATGTCGGTCCGAGTACAAGAGCAAATTTCGAAGGCGATTCCATTGCAATGAGGCGTGAGACAGGGAGACGTTATCTCTCCGAAACTGTTCACTGCCGCATTGGAAGACGCCTTCAAGCTCTTGGAATGGCAAGGATTCGGCATCAACATCAACGGCGAGTACATCACTCACCTTCGGTTTGCCGACGATATTGTGGTCATGGCAGAATCGATGGAAGACCTCAGCACGATGCTCGATGGCCTCAACAGAGTTTCCCAAAGGGTGGGCCTTAAAATGAACATGGACAAGACGAAAATTATGTCAAATGCCTATGTTGCGCCCGCCCCCATATCAATTGGGAACTCGACTCTTAAAGTTATTGACCATTACGTCTACCTAGGACATACAGTCCAATTAGGTAAGTCCAACTATGAGAAAGAGGCCAATCGTCGAATCCAACTCGGCTGGGCAGCGTTCGGAAAGCTCCGAGACGTCTTCTCGTCCAAAATACCGCAATGCCTGAAAACGAAGGTCTTCGAACAGTGTGTGTTACGGAACCGAAACGTGGTCACTGACTATGAGCCTTCTGAGCAGCCTCAGAGTCGCACAACGAGCTATTGAGAGGGCTATGCTCGGGGTTTCTCTACGTGATCGAATCAGAAATGAGGAGATCCGTAGAAGAACGCAAGTCACCGATATAGCCCAGCGGATTAGCAAGTTAAAGTGGCAGTGGGCAGGGCACATAGCTCGAAGAACTGATGGCCATTGTATTCACATAAACGATAAAATGAGAATTGATTATCAAATCAAAAATTAACGAGAACGATTCATGAATAGAATGATTTATCAGCGGAACTTGTATTATTTTCTTTATTTATTAATTTTTTTATTGAAAAACCAACAGCTTATGTACAGTTATATTAAATTTATTATATCTCACTAATAATATATGTGTGAAAGTTTGGATGGATGGACGTTTGTTACTCAATGACGCCAGAACGGCTGAACGGATCTTGATGAAATTTGGCACAAATATAGATCATATTCCGGAATAGCACTACTACAGGCTACTTTTTATCCCGGCAAAATGTATTATTCCCTTGGAATATCGGGATGCTATAGCTATATGGTATAGCGGGAAAACCATAATCCACGCGGGTGAAACCGCGGGGCTCTACTAGTAATGCATATATAACGACACTGTTTTTTAAAGTGCGCCTCGCGCCTCGCACTTCGCGCCTCGCGCCTCGCGCCTCGCACCTCGCGCCTCGCGCCTCGCGCCTCGCACCTCGCGCCTCTCACCTCGCGCCTCGCACCTCGCGCCTCTCACCTCGCGCCTCGCGCCTCAGATGTCGACATACCTTTAAAATGATATATTTCACATATACTGAGATAAAGGAACGATCGTTCAGCAAAGTTTTGGAGAAACAAAGCGCCGCGAGCGTCTGGTGACATCACCCCCCGCGACCCATTACAACATTATCTTAATTCCCCCCCCCCCCCCCCCCAGTATGCCCCCCGCCGCGCGCGTCGCTCCGCCCCGAGACCGCTGTGCCGACACACAGATCCTCAGAGAAAGGTCACATCAGGTATTTTGAACAATGTGTTTTCGATTATTAAGGTTATCATTTGTAAGTGATGCATTATACATATGTAACACTCCAAGCCATCATACAATGTAAGCAATAATTCAGGTAATCTAAATGTTGAATAAGTGGGTAGGGTGTAACCTAGTAGCAGCTGGATCGAATGTAGGTAAACATCTGAAAAGGCGGTAGTCCAGGGTAGCACCCGCCGACCCGCCGATCCGTCGCCCGCCGGCGCGCTACACTTATAGATCATGATCGACTCGGATCACTATGCGCGGCGTCCAGGACCCGCCGCGTCAGCTTCCCTCCAGAGAAACCAACACCAAACACAGAGTGTGTGCGCTCGGCTCTCCCCGACGCAACGGTCGGTCCACAGCATCGCTCCGACGGAATTTACATTTGTCTCATTATAACTAGCCATCGAGCGAGATATTGGTCAAACAATAGACCGATCGATATGCTTATGCTCAAAAAACAACCTTACACGCTCAGGTTCAGGAAACTCTGCTCAGTCTACTCGTCCAATATACCGCAATGCCTGAAAATGTGTGCGTTACCAGTGATGACTTCCGGAACTGAAACGTGGTCTCTGACTATGGGCCTTCGGAGCAGGCTCAGAGTCGCACAAAAGGTTCCCGAGTGGAGACCGCGGACTGGCAAGCGCAGCACAGGACGGCCCCGACCAGGTGGACGGACGACCTGACTTAAATCGTATTTATTTTATGAGTCTGTGTGGAACACGAGAAGTACAATCTTGGAGTCTTTAAGTCACGAGTGAATAGGTACCTTCTAAGTTCGCGTGCTCCGTCTAAGAACGCGGCAACACTTAACATCAGGCGGAACAGTTGTCAAACGCAAGCTTAAAATAAGATCGTAGGAAAAGGCTGGATGGGGGCCGCTTCCTACCGGTCCTTGTGAAGATCGATAGGGGAGGCATATGTCCAGCAGTGGACGTCTTATGGTTCAAATGATGATGATGACGGCACAGTCATGTGTATGAAAACTTGGTAACCTTTGCTACAAAATTTACTCAGTACACTCAGTAGAGTATCCTCTCTGTGAAGGATTCAGTATTATTAGTATCATATCATATCAGTAGTAAAAATATCTAAAGATATAGTCGATGGTATATACCGGCAAGTTTACTATTCGGTCGGTCTGTGTGTCATTATTGGTCGTATCGAAAACGAACCACCTCGAGATAGACTGATAGCCTCGACAATTTATTTGCTTGGTTAAGGTCTATACACGAGATCGGGCTATAAGCCTCTAAATTTTAAAATATAAAGTATGTAAACATCTATTATCTATTTATTAATTTCGATGCAAAGTTAGTGTCGCAAACCAATTAAAGCGTTTACAAAGTACATTTTGTTAACATTTGCTTTGAAAAAACTTTAATAAAGAAATCTTCAAATCTCTAAATATAACTTCCAGTCTATATTGCAAGATTACCAGGAAAACTCATAGTCAAATGAATCCGTTCAAACGTGTAACATTTCAACCGAATGATCTTGGAAAACTTAATCGAATCTAACATTAGTATAACTGGCCGTCACTCATGGACCAACATACCGAGGGAACTACAACAAACAGAATAAACTATTATGAATGGAGAACTCGGCGCAATTTAATTACATAGAAAATTTTGATTGTCACTAACCACATCGGTGAGATGGAACAGCGAAAATATGGTAGACAATTCAAAATCGGGAACAGACACGAGACACGAGAGCCCCGCGACATCGGGCGAGCGCCCGCGGGGGGGGGCGCCGCGGGGGTAGGTCACGATACCACTCGGGCAGATACCTCCAGCGGCCGGTACACTTGTCTAGAGCTCGCACCTTACCTTGCTCCGGCTCCAGGTAGCCGTAGCTCCTAGCACTACGGCGCTACGCCGTAGTGCCGCTACGCGCTACGGCGCGGCGTAGCACGGCCATATATTGTATGGAGGCGCGACACCCAGGGCCCCAGGAGATCCTCGCCCCCGCGTCCGGGCGAGCGCCCGCGCCGGGAGAGGGCGCTCGGGTATCTTTCACTTATATTTAATTTATTCTTACGTGGTTTCTAATGCTTTGTTTATTAAGTGACACGTTCTCTAAATAGTTACTTAGCGGTCTAAGATTGATATCATTGTCTCGATGACGAGTCTTTAGTGATGGTCTAGTTAACGGTGAGTGCGCCGGTGAGGTCTGACAAACCTGCGATGTTGACTGGCACAAGAGTATAGCCTTCGGAGCACTTCCACGTTGTTAGTGATAAATTATATGTATCGAGGCGGAAAGTTTTCCGGGGGGAGCATGGACTCGCAAACTCGGAGCAGTACATTATACCACTGTTGTGTTCGGTCAGGACTATTGAAGCACTATGCGGCCACTACACAATCTTAGGCTAAAATGCTAGACCTTCCAGTACATTGGCTCACACCTATGCCTCGGTGAAAAAAGATTATGATGAATTCTATCCATAGTTACGTAAACGAATATTTAATAAAGGCGACTAATCTTTAAGATTCTGATAAACACAACCTCTTCACGTCGGGCGTGGTTAAGCCTGTAGAACAATGATTGCATTAGGAGTACAAGTTACGCTGTGATATAGTCTCACGCGAGCGCTTTAAGCTTATAGCGGCGCTGTTCCTACAGAGATGGATATCTTCTGGTTTCTATTATACTATTGCTTTAAAATCCTATTAAAGTAAAAATATTACTATCAATACGAGAATATAATTATGACAGATTTGTTTCTAGTCGTATCCGGTTCGAACAGGACTGAGCCCGCGGTCAGTTTACATAATCGATGTGTTTAAAATCTTAATTTATATTCGCGGACTTCCAAAACATCGGTAAGGCTCTCTCTCGAGCGTCAAGGCGGAACTCCAGCGATGGCGCTATCATAATTGCAGAGAGGTTCGACTTAGACAATTACAATTAAGCCGTGCTCAGTTAATGTTTAATTGCGAATCGAGTCTCTATCGGAATGAGAAAAGGCGGCGCCCATCAATAACTTGAATAATTGATTACAGCACGGCGCCGACGCTGTTAATTGGTGATGAAGAGTGAGTGCCTCGGTCAGTTTGTAATTATTTGATAAATTGGACAAACAATTTGTAATCGATAGCTAATCCTAATGATCAGGTAGACATGCTTGTACAGCGCACTCATCGGAACTTCAATTTCGTGACGTCCATTGCTGTGTAGTGTTGGTATCGTCGCTTCTGCTCCGAGGTTGTTGTTATGTGTTAGACCGGTAATGGTCTTGGCTGAACATCGGCGCTGTGGGATTATCCGGCACCATTTTAAAAAATGGACTTGGCTCAGCCAAGTCCATTTTTGGACCGCACAAGGCAGAAATGGTAGAATTATAGAGTTCATTTGTGTAATTATTAATTAGTAATTTATAAATTTGTAACTGTTTTACTTCTTGATTTTTGTTGTTTGTGTTTTTCAAAATGAATGACTTTTCTTTCTTTCTTTTTTTCTTAATTGTCAACTCTAGGTAAAAGTTAATGTTGTGGTTGGAATATTTCCCGATCATTCTAGAATGATCAATCGGAGGTGTAATTAAACACAAGACGCACCTCGCGGTGTTACCCGCGTGCGCTCGCGGAGTAGTTCCGGGGAACCGTGATTACGAAACGGGAAGCGCATGTTATTCCGGGACAAAAGTAGCCTGAGTGCTTTTACATTCAATAATAATAATTCATAGGAAGAATTTTAGCCATTCCACAAAGATACATACATCCAAATCTTTAATTATATATCCACACTTTTGTTTTATGACATAATACCCATATGTCGACCGATTGTCGCCATTGTTGTTATGTCATACATATCTGACAGATATGCGTCGTTCACACCATACAACACACAATAGGGTCACATGGGATCGATCTAAATCCTATTGTTAAATATTGACAGATGTCAGACGATTAGATAAATAAATCAAGTACAATACATTCAATAGTACCAAACATGTGAGAGACCTCCGAGAGTACACTCACACGACTTTATTCAATAGTACCAAACATGTGAGAGACCTCCGAGAGTACACTCACACGACTTCATTCAATAGTACCAAACATGTGAGAGACCTCCGAGAGTACACTCACACGACTTCATTCAATAGTACCAAACATGTGAGAGACCTCCGAGAGCACACTCACACGACTTCATTCAATAGTACCAAACATGTGAGAGACCTCCGAGAGTACACTCACACGACTTTATTCAATAGTACCAAACATGTGAGAGACCTCCGAGAGTACACTCACACGACTTCATTCAATAGTACCAAACATGTGAGAGACCTCCGAGAGCACACTCACACGACTTCATTCAATAGTACCAAACATGTGAGAGACCTCCGAGAGTACACTCACACGACTTCATTCAATAGTACCAAACATGTGAGAGACCTCCGAGAGTACACTCACACGACTTCATTCAATAGTACCAAACATGTGAGAGACCTCCGAGAGTACACTCACACGACTTCATTCAATAGTACCAAACATGTGAGAGACCTCCGAGAGTACACTCACACGACTTCATTCGTAATATCTCTTTGTTAATTGTGTGCCCGTTAATTGCAGGGATTTGTTAAAACGACATGTGTTTGGAACAGGTAGTAAGTCAGACACACATCGCACCGTCTAGTATAGTATGTGGGTGTACAGGTGAGGTCGCGGGAACCGACATGTCTCTCATGTGTCTCTCGGTTTGGCATCCGATAAAAGTTTCCGGCACAACCGCTCGAGAGCTTAGCTGTCCCGGTGTAACCGTGTCGTCTCTGCCGAGTCCCAACCTGGTGGGACGCACCAGTATCTCTCCCTCATCCTCACTAGTACTAACCGCGCGGCGCGGGAGGGGGCGGGGCGGGGGCCGTCACCGTGTCGCCGCGCGAGACATCGACGTCGCCACCAACTGTCATATATGTATCGAGTGCAGCCGTGACACAGAGACATGTCCGCGCGGGAGGCGCGCGCGCACCGGGACGAATGTGTGTCCGCCGGCGCGCGTCCCCTTGTACGAACCGATAACGATCCCGACCAAAACGTAATAAGAAAATGTGCTGATTACAGATAAGCGCATCGATGACGTATGTACTTGTCCTGCGCACACGCAGCTGATCGTTTCATAATGATTGACCGTCGATCTGACACACACCTATATGTCGGAGCGAGTTAGATTCGAACAGGAGAGTTAGCGCTGGGAAACGGTAATGTATGTGACCGCTGCGGCGGGCCGTCTGTGCCTTTACCGTTCTCTATCTCTCCGACATATCTATAATACGTATTTTGAAAAATGTTAGCAAATTGAAGCCTGATTCTATTCTAGAAATCTCAAGTAAAGCGGGTACTTAGCAAAAAGTTTTCGCGCTAAGATTATAATAGAACAAGATGGAGCTATTATTTATGAAACCCGCAAACCTATTTGTGATGGTGAATCAAATATTAATATAAAATGATCATATGTGGTGTTGAATCCCACAGCTACTGGATAAAAACTACTAAAATGAAAAGTTATTGCGTATCCTATATATATATAGCTAGGTCACCGCGGTGATATGGAGCTGCGGGTCTCGTCTGTAGATGCCAATGTTGTGCTGGGACGGTACAGTCTTCGTGATACTATCTCATCTCACTACTAAATAGTTTCTATTAGTTTAGAGTGTGTTTTTTATACAATTAGTCGTTGCCTCAAACCAACGCAATTTACTAACAAACAGTGTTGCAATGATTGAGAGTGTTTTTCTAGGCTAAATCGGCTAAATAGTTACTTTAAGACATCATCAAAAAGAACCCGCTGCTCGTTTGGCGCATTTTCCCCATTGTACTTATTCACGAAGTCTCGCCGGCCCGAGGCGAGGTCTGCGCGGGTCTACTCGGAGCGGGGAACAGCGCGGCCACACGAACAATAAATAGATAAAACAAACGACGCTTCACCGACAATAATGATAATATGTTACAATGCGCGAGTGTAGCTCCCGCGCGAGTAAGGTATCGTTATAATGAAGGTTTGGGAGTTGATGTTTGTGTTACTGGCAACAAAAAGTGTTTATGGGGCGCGAAGGGTTCCGTACACCGCTTTTACATTTATGAGGAAACGGCGCCCTAACCTTGTCACGTTCACTTTGTTTTGTTTATTAATTATAATTGAAATAATGTAATAAATAGTTTAATATTTAATTATTTAATTTAAATAATTCAGTCATCAGGTTACCATAGTACAGGCTCTGCCTAGTTTGGGACCTGAAGACCTTGTGCGAATGAATTGAAACACTTATACGGAACACATTTCTCTG
The DNA here is from genome assembly GCA_934044485.1 of Apeira syringaria. Lineage (NCBI taxonomy): Eukaryota > Metazoa > Arthropoda > Insecta > Lepidoptera > Geometridae > Apeira > Apeira syringaria. Next base: position 18,514,917 of record OW203666.1, on the reverse strand, counting down.
CGATGAGCTCCATGAAGTTTGAGGAACAAACTCGCCGAGAAGGTTATCGGTGTCCGTTTACATGACTAAGGCGGCATTCTTCAAATCATTCACAAAATTCATAAATATATGAACCTTAAATAGGAATAAAGGAAAACCAAAAATGTCGTGGTGGAACCGGCCTTATAGAATAGTACCCCCCCCCCCCCCCCCCCCCCCCATCTCTTCCCGCGGGTACCTTATGAGTCGACTCAGAGATCACGTACCAGGAGGTGGGCAGCAGCGCCTTCCGAGTATAACATCAACCGATCGTACCGACTTCGACAAGTTATTTCATACTTTTGAGTGTTGAAGTCGGTTCTATTTTTTGTTAAAAATTTTGATCCAACATGAGAAACCTATGTACATAATTATACATATTTCCTATTCATAGTTATTTACCTGCCCGTCCCTCCCTGCCCGTCCCTCCCTGCCCGTCCCTCCGAAACTCTGATAACTGATTTATCCTATCCTACTAATTTTATAAATGCGAAAGTTTGTGTGTGTGTGTATAAGTGTGTATGTTTGTTACCTCTTCATGCTCAAACGGCTACACTGATTTCTATGAAATTTGGTCTGGAGATAGCATATACCCTGGATTTATTTATTATTTTATATTTATTATTATCTTATCTTATTATTTATTGCTTATTTTCATCATCACCATCATCACAGTTTTACATCAGCACGCGGGTACGACCGCGGGGCGCCGCAAGTATAACATAAAATATGTCAAATAAACAATTAAAAATATATTAAATTATACAATTAAATTTAAAGTCAAATAATACAACATGAAATTTATTCCGTTTCTATATTCGGATACAGACACGTCAAATAAAACTTTCAAAAACAAATTGACTTAAACTTGTCATGCTTTTGTCTTTCAGGACATCACACAATCTCACAATATCACCTTCCATTCATCCGCAAACACTTCAGCACTCGGTCAGCACCTCCTCCCCCTCGGTCAGCACCTCCTCCCCCTCGGTCAGCACCTCCTCCCCCCTCGGTCAGCACCTCCTCCCCCCTCGGTCAGCACCTCCTCCCTCCTCGTCGGCACATCTCTGCCTCAGTCTACGAGTTCGTATGGCGTACCTTCGCTTCACGGTCGATGGGGACATATGGAATGTTGAGTGGTGACAGTTACGCGGCTCAACTGACACTAGCCGACATTCCATCGACGCGACGTGATATTTCGAAACCTCGTGTGAGGTTTGCAACTAACAACTATTCGCAAATCAAAATCCTATAAGATAGAAAGATAAGCTCTAAAATTACGTAACGAATGACTAGACTAGACAGTACGTCAGGCAACCCCGCACCAATTTCGACGTCACGCGACCATAGTGCGTAAAGATATAGATAGCGTATAGACACACACACAGACAAGAGCATGAACGAGAATCAAAGCCAGGATAGGATGGTCGACGATTGTTGCTGCTCTTGCTCTTGACTCTCGTTCGCGCTATACCCGTTTTCGAACAACGGCGTTTGCCCATACCGCTCCGACAAGTCGCATACTATGTCTATCCCTGTTTTCAAATGGGGATTTGAATATTATTTTTTTATTCACATTATTAATGATATTATTATGGTTTATCACAATTTTTGAATTATACAATGCTTCTAGTACCTACTTACAAGTGAAAGTATTTTTACTCGATTCGAGAGCACTTTATGAAATCACAGGAAGGCATTATTTCTGAGTTATTATACAAATAACTCAGAAATGTAGAAATAGCTCTTCCTAGCATATGGTTAATGCGATACACAATAAAAAAAAAAACTCTTAAAATAAGGGTAGGGTGGCTTCGTTTGATACGATATCAACTGTAATGTTGGTCTATCAGTCCTATTAATTAATTGTTCATATAATTAAAGGTAGATGGCGCTAATAACATCCCCCGCAGATGTTAATAAGGAAGGAAGTAATTCGGCCCTAGTGGTATGGGCTGCTATAGCTCAGTTGGACAGAGCGACAGGACGGTATTCTGTAGTCGTGGATTCAAGTCCCAATAGCAGCCGAATTTTTCCTTCAAATATTTGAACATAAATTCTTCCTAGCATATGGTTAATGTGATACACAATAAAAAATAAAAAAAACTCTTATTATACAAATATTTATATCATTCATTTAATTTGTGCGGTTGACGCCCCTTCGCCCAACAATTTGTTCAGTTGCTGGTCACCCAATAAATGGAACATCAAATAAGTACTCAAAAATGACAAATTGCAAATTAATTGTCATTAGGTAATAACAGTTTTTTACTCCGTATGTTTACATTTGTATATGTAGCACAATTTGAACGATACTATCACAGTGACCTAAATCCTTATTTGATTTTTTTTATTAGTTAGTCCTTAGTTGGGAATTCGCTGGATGTCACTGTGTCCAAGACATATATAAACTGTTTATCCGTGGTTAAGACATGTGTAATAGATTAGTTGTTTATTGGAATAAGTTTATCTATGTTATTGAATATATTAATAGCTCTCTTATGACTTCTCTGTGATGTCAACTATTTACACCTCAAATTCAAATAAAAATTGCATTCAATTTCGGCTTTATAACCCAAGTATGAACAGCATTAAAGCATATTCATAGCTCAATGCGAAATCTTTGTATGATTCTAAGAATTGGTTCTGATTCCCGTAAACGCCCCAACAAAGAACCGCGTCACAAATTCCTAGATATCCTTTTCCTTGCACTTTTAATGACTCTTCCAATAAATCCCGGTCACTCGGCCGATGAGCGCGCTAACTCAATAAGTAACTGAGCGGACCTGAGCGGATATCGCCTGCGCTCCGACTGAGTTCTTACTAACAATACAATTGTCGTATTTCACCATCTGACCGGACCACGGGATCGGGACGTGCGTTATAATTCCGTATTTCTCATTTAAAATATGTTCTATTTACACATTTCTAATATTAATAAATGGAATATTATAATATATGGAATAATATATTTAATTCTGCTTATTATTATCATCGATATACCTACCGTTGTGCGTATGTGTGTAGCTATGTATGTTAGTCCTGCGTTCACCGGAGTAGGTGCCTGCCGGAACGTTGACTCCAGCGTGAAGTTACCGGCGAGTGAGGTAGCTGCCGTCACCGACATAGCCCAGCGGATCAGCAAGTCGAAGGGGCAGTGGGCAGGGCACGTGGCTCGCGGATCGGATGCCCGCTGGGGTCAAATAAGGTTCTCGAAATCCGACCGCGGACTGGCAAGCGCAGCACAGGACGGCCACCGACCAGGTGGACAGACGACCTGACTAAGATCGCAGGCAAGGGCTGGATGCGGGCCGCTTCCATCCGGTTCTCCTGGAAATCAATGGGAAAGGCCTATCTCCAACGGTGGACGTCCTCTGGCTGAGATGATAATGATGTGATGAAGCATGCTGTAGATTTCTTCAGATTGCAATCATAACCGAAAGCTTAAATTTAAAGTTGAATTTATTGCAGCGACTATTTGATCTGTGGCCATCCCTAGCTGTTAACCGCATTACATAAGTGATGCACCATTATTGCAAATGTATTATTACTATTATAACTGTACCTGCATCGACTCCATGTTACACTGTATTGTGGATGACTGTTACGAAATAAATGATTAAAATGCTAATCTTATCACCAAAATCAAAAATGTAAGTGAAAAGCAAGAGAAACACCTTTCATAATACGCGCGAGAGCTGCAACAGGATTGGTATTCCGCTCGCGGCCGCCCTCGAGACAAGTGTCAGCCACAACCACCCGGCCGTCGCACCGTCAGATATATTGGCACTCTGCTAGTTCGATGACCGTTCCCGCCACCGTGGCCCGCGGCGTCGCCCTGTCTCGTATCTACAATCCTATTTGCATCGCCGCCAACGGAATAAACAAAAATAAAAGAAGCACTCTACTAAGCCAATTGACGATTGCTCAAGCCGCGAGTCACGCCGCCGCCGCCGCCGCCGCCGCCGATGTCGCCGTGTCCCGTCTCCGCCGCGACATTGACGATTGCTTAAGCCGCGAGTCACGCCGCCGCCGCCGCCGCCGCCGCCGCCGCCGCCGCTGTCGCCGTGTCCCGTCTCCGCCGCGACATTGACGATTGCTTAAGCCGCGAGTCACGCCGCCGCCGCCGCCGCCGCCGCCGCCGCCGCCGCCGCCGCTGTCGCCGTGTCCCGTCTCCGCCGCGACCGTAACTGTGTACTGGTAACTGTGACAAATAAAATAAATCAAAACGAAAACATTTGCGTGATTGATGATATTCTTTTCAAAGTTCGAGAGAAACGCCCGATCACTGTCTTAGCTTACAATGAAATCAAATGACGAGTCTTAAAAGGTTTCTAATGGGGCGAGGAGCCATCGATCAAATCACAAAGAGAGCTTTCGCAATACAAAACAATCCAAGAATTTGAACAATTTGATAGCTTTTTTTCCCAGTAAAATGTGTCATTTTCCATTGTGTAGTTCGAACGGATCGAAGTCACGGCCCCTTCACCACTCGACAGGCTAATAATTCAAAGCCACAGAGCCGATGGAAATAAAAATGCCGGTGTTCACCCGCCTTTATGTAAATTTGTAAAATGTGGAGGAATTTTAAAGCGCAAAGAAAATCAAAAGCTTAGTACCGTAGCGGAATGTCGGCGAAGTCAAAAGGGCCGTATCGCGCGGCCGCAATATTCGGGCCCCTCGATTCTAGGATGGAATACTCGGGGCGGCTTCCATTCGATGGCAATCTCTATGCTAACAGCTCGCGATTCTGATCTTCGTTTAGCGGAATGACCGCAGTCTCCCCGACTCCCGAGACGGGTACTCCGCACACGTGCCCCCGCGACCCTCACCGCTGTTTATGGACGCGGCCGGCACTCGCCGTGCTGTTGACATTTTCCTTTCCGAATGACAAAAACCATTTCAAAAGAAAACACGGGACGTAAATATTTGAGACGATTTCGAACTTTTTAATAAAAAAGTGCTGTATTTTACGGCGCTCTCATCGAAACGAACATTTTAGATTGACAGAACACACTCAATCGCCATTCAAACAGATAGATAGGGATTAAATTGTACAGTTTAATTCCAATATGCAAATATTTACAATGACGTTACGCTTTCATTCGAGCGATGAAAACGTTTCAAATTAAAAATAACTTTCGAACGGTCCAATGGCTAACTCGATAGCACCGCCGGAGCCCTGGGTGGGTTCAGTAGATAGGTATGCAGATTGTATCAGTGTCCTCTAGAGAACAGATAAGAAAGGTCAGTTAACATACTCGTACAAAATGCAAGTATAGAAAATACAAGTACGTATGTAGGAGCGTGTAAGATATTCAGAGCAGATGGCGTTGTCAAAGCGTTTTAGATGTTCAAAGTAGATGGTGCTTAATCTAAAGACGTAGCTATTACTTGATTGGTTAGCTAAGTGGGGGTAGGAGACACGTGGTGTCCGATCTGGACCAATGGGCGAGCTTAGTGTGGTATAGTAGTGTGAGTCTGGGGCCAGTCGGCTCCGACGATCACCTTTGCCATGGAAGCCGAACTGGACGGACGCTCTGATCGTCCTAGAGGTTCCTTGTCAAATGGAGTCTCTAATTGCTGTATTAAGAGGCGAGTAGCAGCGGAATATTGTAAGTGATTAATTGTATTACTTTCTAACTGTTCTAATGTGTAGTATTGTGTGCTCTGTTCCGTGTTACCGTGGAGGGAACGCGGAAGAGGGAGAGCGTTGTCCGGACGGAGAAGGTACCTTTAACCCCGGCCCTGGGTCGCTACCACCCAGGGCTTCTTGGATAAGAGAGTTATTAGAATATGAAGTGTTAAATGTGTTGCTGTTATAATGTTATAGATAGTGCCGGGATGCCGTCCTGGCCGCGCTTTGGCACCTTAACCTCACGCGCCGACAAGTTTATAAACCGTTTATTTACACTTGAGATATGAAGTTTGGAGCATTTTGGAAAAGATTTACATATTTAAAAACATGTAATCAACAAAAAAAAAATCAAATAAAAGCAATATAAAGCCTAAAAACCGTCGGTGTACCTACGAGTATCTATTTCATTCCGAAATTTGGCCAAACATGCCGGTAGTTGATTGTGAGTGTATGCTCCCTGCATTACATATTATATATTAGTTACACGAGACTGCTATGACGTAAAATTTAGATAACTGGTAATATTTAAAACCAAACCTCCATACCGTCTGCGACATGGGCCCCGTTGAACTGTTTGTTTACCCGCTAATTAGAATGGAGGAAGCGTTATGGGCCCGAGTGACGCGGAGAGCTCGCTGGTGGGAGGGGCAGCGCGTGCAGGCCCTTTTTTTTTTTTTTTTTTTTTTTTTCTTCGTGGGGAAATTGCATTTACGCACTTCCGCCTACCGGGAAAGTAGGCGGGGTGTGTTGGGCTCGCTCGAGCATCACCGCTCCCTGGGGGGCCTTATGGCCCCAACCCTAACTGCACCCACAGCAGCCAGGGTAAGGGGAGCCAGGAGAAGGTAATCGCCAGACTTGCATTGAGGATCATCACGACCTGCGCTTCCCCCAAGACCGTAACCTCCCTACCCATCACGGGATGAGTAAAGAAGGCCTGGACTTAACCAAAACAAGCAGCGTGAACGCCGCAAGCATAGGCATAGCAACTATTTAATGGATAAACCCAGACCCGCCCAAACGCGTGCAGGCCCGCCACAACAACGGCCAAGGGTTTCGGTGTTGTGTTCCCACTGTCATTAGTCCAATACTACAGCACGTTAAACATACTACCAAATGAAAACTTATAGAAACTACTACAGTCTCTTTATTTCATTTATTTATTTGTCATCACAAAAAAAAAAAATTCTTAACAATTAATATAATAGTGTGTTGAATTGTAAATTAGATTGATCTATCTTCTAGACATATATTTTTCCACTTGCACTCTGTAGTGCATGCGCTTATGTTACATCAAGGCGATACCTGTAGCTATAGTACACACTACCTAAGGCGGAAGCTTGATATAGAGCCCACTCGGCACATCTGCAAAATAACAATCTTTTCGATTAGAAGAATAGCAAAATCAATTCAGAAAACAGACAAAATGATGAATGTGCGAAGCACGTGCACCGAAAGCCTTACGCCGGCGATATCTAATATTTTACTTATACTGAAATAATTCGTGAAACAAAAAGAATGAGGGGTCAAAAGCAGATGGTCCGCTTTTATAAAAATGTTGGGAGGGTTGTGAAATATGACACTGTGTTATTCCCTCGCACACCCGGCCGAGAGTTATCGCATTCCATTACACGTTTCTCTATCTAAAGGAAGCCGTTTTCGCCAAAGAATCACTGAACTGTCTAATTTTTATTACACTTATCATTTTTATCGCTCCTGTTAAAACCAAACTCATTATAAAATATGTTTGTTGTCGGGTTTATCGAACTTTTTAGGTGACAAATTACACGAAAGTGGGGTGTTTCATATCTTTCGGTTGAAATCTGCTTTGAACCGGTTCAGCTATCGTACGGCCTTAACACGGTGAGCTGTGTAAGAGATCGACAATAGCGCCAGTGGCCCGGAAGGGGCACCTTATCTCTGCTACATTGTCCCGTCCCGAGTGACGCGGAGCGCGAGTGCCCCCAGCCGTGAGCGGGTTCCACATTCATAATGAACATTACGCCGACACAGCCGCCTCCCGTATGTGACTCACGTTTTACAATAATTAGCGCAGTTAAATGAACATTCCGATATGAAATTTAAATATAGTCCGAAAAGGGTGAATTTGGAGAATGTAATGTAGGTGTATATGTATGTATGTATGTATGTATGGATGGTCGCGCTTTGTGTCATTTTAATTCAAACTTTGGTAGTGGAGTTGTGGTTTGTGTTGGTGTCTATTAATGAAATTCTTTGTGTTGCTAGTGTTGTGTCTCACGTAGAGAAAAAAAAATATTTTCGAGTGATCATATTTTTCGTTGATCAAAAGTTTTCGCATAGACAAATATACCTACGCCACGCCACGACAAACAAATACGAAATGTGTCTTACACCAGAAGAAAGAAAATTAATGCGAGTAAGTCTTAAAATGTGATTAATAAATTTCTTTATGAGCCATCTGTAAATCCTTATGACCACTATCTCACTTGATGAGTTCGTCTGTTAATTACAGTTAAGTAATTTTTAATGGATTTTTTAAAGATTACGTTTGACCGTTGTTTTTTTTTACTTATTATAAGTTTGCGTTTGACAACTGTCTCACATGATGTTAAGTGATGACGTTGTCTAGGATTAATGTCTCACCTGGTGTAGCAGGAAATCTTAGAAGGTTCCTATTCAGTTGCATCCATATAATCAGCATAAGTATATCATTGTGGTGAATTTGGTGACTTCAAAGCCTACTAGCATAAGTATATCATCGTGGTAAATTTTGTAACTTCAAACTCTACTAACATAATTATAATCATTGTGGTGAATTTGGTGACTTAAAACTCTACAAGCATAAGTATATTATTGTAGTAAATTTGGTGACTTCAAACTCTAATAGCATAAGTTATCATTGTGGTGAATTTAGTGAATTCAAACTCTACTAGCATAATTATATCATTCTGGTGAATTTGGTGACTTCAAACTCTACTAGCATAAGTTATCATTGTGGTGAATTTGGTGACTTCAAACTCTACTAGCATAAATTACCATTGTGGTGAATTTAGTGAATTCAAAGTCTACTAGCATAATTATATAATTGTAGTGAATTTGGTGACTTCAAACTCTACTAGCATAAATTACCATTGTGGTGAATTTAGTGAATTCAAAGTCTACTAGCATAATTATATCATTGTAGTGAATTTGGCGATTTCAAACTCTAGTAGCATAATTATATTATTGTGGTGAATTTGGTGACTTTAAACCCTACTAGCATAAGTATATCATAGTGGTAAATTTGGTGACTACAAACTCTACGTACTAGCATAATTATAATCAGTTGGTAGCACTCTGCCTTCTGAGCCGCTGGTCCCGGGTTCGATTCCCGGACAGGTCAAACAATTGTGTGCATGAACATGTTTGTTTGACCTGTGTCTGGGTGTGTATAACTATATAAGTATATATATCAGTCATCAGGTTACCATAGCACAGGCTCTGCCTAGTTTGGGACCTGAAGACCTTGTGTGAATGTTAATAAATAAAATAAATAAATAAATCATTGTGGTGAATATGGTGACTTAAAACTTTACTAGCATAATTTTATATCATTGTGGTGAGTTTAGTGAATTCAAAGTCTACTAGCATAATTATATCATTGTGATGAATTTGGTGATTTCAAACTTTACTACCATAAGTATATTATTGTGGTGAATTTGGAGATTTCAGACTCATTGATGCGATGGAAAGCATCACGCCTATTCATGTACAGTTTGTAACTGTGATATCTGCAGAAAAGTGTAGCATGTGTGGCGCAAGTGTGGCAAAGAGTAGCATGTGTGGCAAAGTGTAGCATGTGTGGCGCAAGTGTGGCAAAGAGTAGCATGTGTGGCGCAAGTCTGGCAAAGAGTAGCATGTGTGGCGCAAGTCTGGCAAAGAGTAGCATGTGTGGCGCAAGTGTGGCTTGGCACATGAAATGTTGATAAATACCGCTACTAGGAGCACAATAGTAATTGTATTAATTCAAAGTACTCTTTATCTCTTTGTGAATGCATGTCAGCTTCATGCAAGAAACGTGATCAATTTTATTTTTTAGTTTATTTAAAACATTTATTTTTAAAGCTTGCGGGCTTTGGGCCTGCATGTGACAGTAACATAAATATTGAAACCCTTTTTTGCTTGCAATCTCTCCCTATTTCGTCCTGAAGTGAGTTAATCGTGGCATAAAATAATTTAGAAAAATAATCAAAGGAGATGTATTGTTATGAAATCAATTCATGTGAATATTTGTTTCTACATTGCAATTACACTTATCAAAATTAATTACTTTTTCGCGTCGTTTATTTATTATAAAAAATATCAAATTACCAGTTGGCGCGCAGGGCCTCAATAGATAGATAAACGCTTTATTGAACAAAAAGTCGGCCAAAAAGTAGTACCACCCGAAGGTTGAATGCCGCTTGGAGATTCATGGATGATAAAGATTAGTTTCGCTTGCAGATCCATCTGACTACTTCTATTGCCATCTTTATTTAGTTATTGATAAGTGGTTCTCAGTTTGAACTCGACGGAACCAACCGGACCATTGTAAACCACAAGTTACAGATATACTCGTTCTGATAACCAACCAACGGGAGCTTCTTGGCATAACAGTGGACATTTTGAAGGTTATTATTTTTATAAGCAAGTGATGCCTTGCGGCACCCAGTTACTGATAAAATTGTTAGAGTTGCAACTGTCAAAACTGCATTGTGGGTGTACGAAAGACGGGCCGTGAAGTCGAGAGCGACCGCGCGAGCATAGGACACGTCCTATGCTCGCGCGGTCGCTCGCGAGCATAGGACACGTCCTATGCTCGCGCGGTCGCTCGCGAGCATAGGACACGTCCTATGCTCGCGCGGTCGCTCGCGAGCATAGGACACGTCCTATGCTCGCGCGGTCGCTCGCGAGCATAGGACACGTCCTATGCTCGCGCGGTCGCTCGCGAGCATAGGACACGTCCTATGCTCGCGCGGTCGCTCGCGAGCATAGGACACGTCCTATGCTCGCGCGGTCGCTCGCGACAAAAACTAAAAGTCTAATTACTTATATTTCAATATTTCTCGCTCCCGTAGTTTATATATTTTTTGTTTTATCGTTATTTAATTAATAATTATCAATATTTAGCCGCTATAGAATTAAATCGATTTCGTCTCTATAACACCTTTACTCTTTTCGTAAGTGCGTTGTATGTAATGTGTGCGGAGTGTCCAGTATCCACGCATATGGATGCCCCCGTGTCGCCGAGAGCCCACAGGGGCAACACGGATCGTCTCCGCCCAACTTCACCTTTTAAGAAGAGCTCGAGGGCGGTGTAGTGAACTATTTGTCGTCGTCAAGTTCTGTGTGATTCCGAAGTCATTATTTTTGCCTTTTTCTTGTAAAGTGTCAAGGCACTAAAATGATAAGTCCCCTGGGGTCCTCGCCTTAAACAAACCGGCCGAGCCATCTTTGAATAGTGACGATCTCCGCTTCCTGGGACCTCCCTGTCAGCAGCAAGCCTGCGCGGTCATCCAGCTTCATCGCCGCCATGTCATAGCAGTGAAGTAGCCAAAGATAGAGGAAAGGCCCTAGTAAATATTTTATTGACGGGCCATATTTTATTAGGTATATTTTATGTGTGTTCGTGGATAATTTCGTCGTTTATAAACCGATTTCGATAAATATATTTTGTTTGATAGGTACACGAGGTGATACTCTTCCGCGATGGTCCCATTTCAATTTCATCAAAATCCAACAACCTGTTTTTGAGTTATACTCCAATAACTGAAAAGTGGTACTCGTACGTCGACGATAGTATAGTTGTGGGTGAAGACATCCGTGACCATACACACCAACAACTGATCTCGTGAGTAGCCGGGTCACAAAACAGTGCGAAAAACTAATTTATTAAAAATTGGAACCAACTTTTTAACACTCAAAAATGTGAAACAAAATAAATAAATTATTTTTTGGTATTTTTTTAAACTACTATACACTAATTTTTTACGGTCACATTCTAAAATCTATATATATAAAAATGAAACCCGTTTTCCGTTGTCACGACATAACATGAAAACGGCTTGACCGATTTAGATAAAATTTGGTATAAAGATACATGGGACTTTGGAGAAGGACATAGGCTACTTTTTGTCCTGGAAGAAGTATGGTTCCCGTGGGATAACTGAGTCAGCGGGAAAAACGTAGTGCACGCGGGTGAAACCGCGGGGCGCAGCTAGTTAATAATAAATTGGCCGAAGTTACAGATTACGGGATAGTTCATAGCATTACATCAATAAAGTTGATCAAGAAAAAGCTTAATAGTAAACGTACGAATAATCAAAATCAGCCAATTGCGTGTCTAACCAGCGCAACGAATCTGGAACGGAAACAACTCTTTGGTACCTACCCACTCGGAGCGCGAGTGTGACTCGCCATTGGACAGTTCTTATTTACTAGCTGGGCCCCGCGGTTTCACTCGCGTGCTGATGTAAAACGGTGCTGATGGTGATGATGAAAACGAGCCTATCTATTAATCCAGGGTCTAAGCTATCTTTGTTCCAGATTTCATTCAAAGCCGTCGGGGTGATGAATGATGATGATGATGAAAAGTAACCTATTTGTTATTCCGGGACCTGAAGTATCTACCTACCAAATTTCATCCAAATCCGTTTTCCCGCCTGCTGATCAAAAACAGTGATGATGATGATGTGACGAAAATAAGTGTATGTGTTAATCCAGGGTAAAAACTATCCGTGTTCCAAATTTCATCAAAATTCGTTCAGTAGTTTTTACGTGGAAGAGTAACAAAAATACATCCAAACATCCATACTCAGGAACTATCGCATTTATCATGAATCATAATATTATTATGATTCATGAGCACATTTTCTCAGGTACCAGACTACGCCACGGGTTAACGAGTCCTGTAACTGCTTCTACCTGAGTTCCTATAAATGTAGCTTTAATAACTAGTAGTAGGCACCTTTCCTTAATTATGAGTATTCAGTAATATGACACCGCCCATAAACTCCGCAATATCTTCGTTTTTTATCAGTAGGTACCTATCCACTTACCGCGAACAACACTGCGCCTCGGCCGCCGCGCGCTGGCGCCAGCCACACTGGCGCGTCGCGTCGCCATAACCGCCTTACTTTGGAGGGATAATCTTAATGATAATACGTTACACGATGGATAAAACTGGACTTGCATTTTCATGCGTTTAATGCGCTGAGAACTTGACACATTACTCAATACATTTTTAAATGTTAGCGCGATCATTCAGGGGACCATAGACACATCATTTCACTTTAACAAGCCTGTACGAGATACAGCAGGCTTTCAAGATATAACTCAAAAATGACTTTAAAACGGAACACCTACGATATTTCATCGTTCAGATCTCTATAAATCGCGGCGGGCGGCAGGCGGCGGGCGGCGGGCGGCGGGCGGCGGGCTACGGGCGGCGGGCGGCGGACGGCGGGCGGCGGGCGAGCTGGTAACGAGCGCGCCGTAGTCTCTCTGCGGATACCCATTTTATTGGATTCACTGGAACGCTTTTCAGGTCCGAAGGATTAGTTACGAGCGTCTGCGCCGCGGATGCACACATGCAGATGGATACAGAGGAACACCACTCACGTACGTATCTGTGTATATTTTCAATATCTGCTTTTGGTGTTACGGACTAATGCTGCTTGCCTCTACCGGCATTTATAGCTATAATAATAATAAAATCTTTATTGTCCATGGAATTTTTCACCTGAAACCTAAACTAGTTTTGAAACCCGCGGTATAAGTCTCAGGACTCTAACGTCGTCAGTAGATACACATTTGTAACTATGAAGCAACATTTTTTTACAAAAGATTGAACAATAATGAATTATTACTTGTATGTGAGTACATTCACTTTTTATACACACAATAAGTATAGATAAAATTAAAATTAAAAAGGCCGTGGTGGTACCGGTCTAGAATAGTACTCCCCCATCTCTTCCCGCGGGTGCCGTAAGAGTCGGCTAAGGGATCACGTACCAGAAGGTGGGCAGCAGCGCCTTCTGAGGATTGTAAATCATACTGCGCTCGCCAACCCGCATGCCAAGCGTGGCGAGTATTGGCAAATCCCCCCTATATGGGGGAGGCATATGTCCAGCAGTGCACGCACATGGCTGAGAGAAGAGAAGAAGAAGAAAATTAAAATAACAATTAGGATTTTTTTTAAATAAAAGTAATTCATTTATTACAAGCTTATTAAGTCCAGTTTAAATTTGTATAATTTATAAAAATAATTAAATTCGTTCATGTGTGTGTGTGGGTGTGTGTGTGCGTGTGTGGTTGTGTGTTTTGTATTTGTGTTAGTGTGAGGTGTGGGCGAGTTAGTGAGTGCATGTGAGTGTATAGTAGAATTATTTACATCAGTGATCATGGTCTCGGTTTCATCGTAGTTCATGGTCATGAGTTTATTTACCACTGTCTTCACCGGAGGGGGGGGGTCGAGCACTGATGGTGCTCAGCCCGGTATTTGGGCGGGCGCAGAAGGCGCACCGCCTGGTGAGTCTGGCGCTGACGGCGCTGTGCCGGACGAGGCGACTAGCTCAAGGGCACCACTGGGGTTCGAACCCCGGCTTGAGCTGTCTACCCACAGTGAACTTCAAATTTGCTCTTTTACAATCTTTGCAAGAGAAAATTATCAACCATCATAGGACACCTCAAATTTAGTTAAATAATTCATAGCACCACCGAACGGAACAAGGTTAAGTGACCAATCACATAATGACACCGTCACATACGTGAGCGCGCTTGCCGGCGGCCGGGGGGTGTCTAGCGCGTGCTCGCCGGCGGTCGGGGGGTGTCTAGCGCGCGCTCGCCGGCGGCCGGGGGCTGTCTAGCGAGCGCTCGCCGGCGGCCGGGGGGTGTCTAGCGCGTGCTCGCCGGCGGCCGGGGGGTGTCTAGCGCGCGCTCGCCGGCGGCCGGGGGGTGTCTAGCGCGTGCTCGCCGGCGGCCGGGGGGTGTCTAGCGCGCGCTCGCCGGCGGCCGGTGGGTGTCTAGCGCGTGCTCGCCGGCGGCCGGGGGGTGTCTAGCGCGCGCTCGCCGGCGGCCGGGGGGTGTCTAGCGCGCGCTCGCCGGCGGCCGGGGGGTGTCTAGCGCGTGCTCGCCGGCGGCCGGGGGGTGTCTAGCGCGCGCTCGCCGGCGGCCGGGGGGTGTCTAGCGCGTGCTCGCCGGCGGCCGGTGGGTGTCTAGCGCGCGCTCGCCGGCGGCCGGGGGGTGTCTAGCGCGCGCTCGCCGGCGGCCGGGGGCTGTCTAGCGCGCGCTCGCCGGCGGCCGGGGGGTGTCTAGCGCGTGCTCGCCGGCGGCCGGGGGGTGTCTAGCGCGCGCTCGCCGGCGGCCGGTGGGTGTCTAGCGCGTGCTCGCCGGCAGTTGGGGGGTGTCTAGCGCGTGCTCGCCGGCAGTTGGGGGGTGTCTAGCGCGCGCTCGCCGGCGGCCGGGGGGTGTCTAGCGCGTGCTCGCCGGCGGCCGGTGGGTGTCTAGCGCGCGCTCGCCGGCAGTTGGGGGGTGTCTAGCGCGTGCTCGCCGGCAGTTGGGGGGTGTCTAGCGCGCGCTCGCCGGCGGCCGGGGGCTGTCTAGCGCGCGCTCGCCGGCGGCCGGGGGGTGTCTAGCGCGTGCTCGCCGGCGGCCGGGGGGTGTCTAGCGCGCGCTCGCCGGCGGCCGGTGGGTGTCTAGCGCGTGCTCGCCGGCAGTTGGGGGGTGTCTAGCGCGCGCTCGCCGGCGGTCGGGGGGTGTCTAGCGCGCGCTCGCCGGCGGCCGGGGGGTGTCTAGCGCGCGCTCGCCGGCGAGAATCCGTAATCTGCGGTTACTTCGTATACCGGCGTGCTATTGTTTAATACGATTCTGTTAGAATTCATTAACACATGTGTGTTCGCCTATGTTTGGACCGCACTAGTGTTTCATTGAAACCCTAAATAATGCGCCACAGTTTAGAGTTGGTTCCTTCGGGTATGTGTTTGTTTGTTCCGTATGAGAAGGTACACCGGCACTCGACGTCGTGGCTTCGATCGCTATTCCAAAATAGCCTACGCTTCAGAGAGGCCGATATTTGTATTTTTAATAGAAATATATATATCAATATTGACAAAACGCAACACATAAAACTCGTTTTAATTTGCCAAATAACACAATCAGGAGTGATCCGTAAGTGAACTTATTTTCACGAGTACTCGTACCTTTAGACGGGTGCTGGAAGACAGGACGGGACGGTACTCCGTAGTCGCGGGTTTATAATCCCGTTAGTAGCCAAATCTTTTTTTTAAAATTGTAACATAATTTCCGTCCAACACGGCGTGAACGCGATGAACCAGAACACTGTTAGTATCTGTAACGACTGAACGAAACCGACCGGTCTCTCACTCGGTACTGTTTCATCGCACGAATATCTGCAAATGTAAAACACAATGTCACAACTCACCAGTGTTCGTGGAGAGCAGTGACATTGACCGCGACCCGCCGCGTCTGTGCCACACGAACCGTGACCGGAATGTTATCGTACAATTATATTTCACGGGCGAAAAAGTGGCCGGGATTAGTTAGGTGAAGTGAGCTCGGTCATCGACGTTATATTTTCGCTTGCAGGTGGGCGCGCCGCGACGTACATAGCTCCCAGGGGGTAGGAGGCGGGTGGCGGTTACCTTGATTAATCGGCCGCGGTCAAGCGCTCTCCTATTTATAGGGTGCCGGAAGCGGGCGACGCCCGGGGCGTCCCTTTGTCTAGCGAACCTCGCGTATCTACCGTGGGGCCAGAGCTGTCCGACAGTACTGGAGTACTCGAGCCGGCAGTAGTTCGCAGTCGGCCACGCCGAGGGTGCCGGGATCGTGATGTCCTTCAATTATTCTATTTATAAAGCCACCGAATCCGTTTGATCCCCCTTATAAAGGTTGTTCTCAACACGATTAATTTGTGTTACGCCGAAGCTGAGGATGTACAGAACAGACGACGCGCCGGTGACGTCGGGTCGTGACGTCGGGTCGTCGATACTAAAGCGTGTGTGTACACGTGCACATTTATTTATTTATTTTAATTACATAAGTTTGCTTACAGTTAAAAACCTAAACGCCTACTATGTTATTATGTACATTTTCCTAAAAACAAATTTACATTAAATATAATTGTCTTTAAGCTGTCATGGTGAATGTCGACCTGCTGAAACTCGTGCGTGAACTAGTTCAGCACCGTCACCGCTCTCCGCGCCGGCGAGTTACCGGCGCGGCCGGTGCGGGGGACGGGGCATGAGGGTAGCTGGTGTCGGCGACGACCGACAGCGCGAATATAGTTGCTTGGAACAAATAGACCAAGAGTACCTAACACGGTTGGATTATTAATTCTGTTACGCAGTATTCCACAATAGTGAATTATGAGAAGTAGTTCACGCCTGTACTCTAATGTATCCACTCCGATCATACCTGAGACAAATAGGGAGGGGAAAAGATAGGGATAGTATCCGTACATTCGTTTATAGACATACCTCGCAAATTTGCGCTGCGGCCTCTCTATCATCACGGCATACCTGGCCTCCCTCGGATCCCGGACGATTGCACCAAACTCTAACTGACTACGCACAAATGCGTTAAAAAGCATGATAGCAACGCTTACGTCTTGGAATTGTGAAGATGTTCTCATTATGAACCCCAACACTTTGTTTGTATCCTTACAGATTGAAACAATGTGCTCACGGAAATCAAGCTGATTGTCCAAGATAAGTCCAAGATCCCGAATATAATTGACCCTTTCTAATTCAGAACCTTCTAATGTGTGTTGATGTGCTAGAGGTTCGGGAGACCTGGAGAAGGACACTATTTTACATTTGGAGACATTAAAAGAAAGACTATTTGACAGACTCCATTGCTCCAGGGACTCAATATCGCGCTGAAGTGTTATGCAGTCGGGAAGGTCACTCGCGGGTCGATCGATTTGTAGATCATCCGCGAAACACGTCGAAATGGATCCTTGACGAATTCATATTCTGAATAATAATCAGAATAATAATTATTATTTTATTATTTGTAACAGATTAAAGTCAATGATCGATACGGAACAGCATACAAATAAACAGTTCGGCTAGTATCGCTACACCGCCGTATTGTTTCGGGTTAAGAACGATGTTATAACATGTACCGCGGCGTGTGTATGGAGTTTATTATGTTTATGAGAACCTAACAGTAATATCTCCTCGGCGATGTCTTACGGAGAACTACCGACTCCATTTAATTCTGAAAATTGCAACCGACGGGCTCCCGCTAGTCGGGATATAGACAATCTAAGCACAATACGATCCGCCAATTTTATATGAATTGGAATTTAGTATAATCCACCGTGACGAAGCAGGACACCTATTCATATCTGTTTAGCTTTATCTATACGATATTGAAAGTACGAGGCAATTTGTGCGTAAATGTATAAAGCAAAAGTTATTCAAAATCGTTTTTCTTCAATCGCCGACGCTAAGAAAAACAAAAGGGGGGATGTGAATCAGTTGAAAGTTTGCATCTGTATACAAACCACGCACACACGCGCATATCCACGCACACACGCGCATACCCAATAATATTAGGGGAGCGAGAGGGAACACTCTGGAGGGTGTTTTGCTCGAAGTATTAGGCACTATAAAGTCAAGCCACATAAAATTCGACTACGTTGTCATTTGACATTTCCATAAGGTTAATAATTAAAAACATTGTTTTGAAAAATTGTTCACCGTTGGGAAGCTATACTACCCGCGAGTGACGTAGGCTATATATTTTTAAATTAGGGATCCTTATTATTTGACCGGAGCGAAGCCGGGCGGAGCGCGAGTGAACACCGACTAGCACCGTCACTTCTCCTGAGTAACGGTGCAAGCCTAAATACATTAATCAATCTACACTGATCACATTAAAATATAGAAAAAATCTGACCAAGTAACGCACCTTTTTCAAGTATATACAAGCCTCCTTTGTAACGGTAAAATATTGCAAGTATATAATAGCTTGTATGATAACGGCGCAGTTCATAACGATAGACGTGTCGTGGGTTTTTGGAACATTGCGGTATATAAATAGCTTTTTGTTATTAAAACTGACGTGGTTTTGACACATTATGAATGTTTAAAACACGGGAATTACTCACGTAATAAGTCAGAAGATTCCGACTATGAGAGGGACCGCGAGCGCCCCGTATTCTCCTTGAAAAAGAGCACGAATGTGGTTGAAACTACAGTCGGAACCCTTACTACGTAATTCCCGTGTTTTAAACATTAATAATATAAACAGCTCCTAATCATATTATTTGTACATCTCAAACCGAGCTTCGTGGCTCAGCAGTGCCCTTATAGCTGCTGGTCTCCCACTCTTCTCTTAGAAGGGCACCGCCAGTGCTAGCCTGAGGTGCTGTGTCTTCTGCGGACACACATCAACTCGGCTGAGTAGGTACCTTGGGTGGACCTCGGTGATGGCGGTGCAGCTGTTAAAGCAGGTGGAGGCAAACAGCATTAGTTCGTTATAATAATAACTGGCTTGGGTATAACGCGTCCACTCTCTATTGTTCGCTCGCATCCGCTCTTTGCCCGATGATCTGCTCAGTTATTACAAGATCACATGCGTTACGCCTGTATGTCTATGAAATGCAATGAAGTGATATCAATTCGAGAACTTACAGGTCTCCATGCCCCACGATGCAACTCGCTAGCCCACGGGTGTGTCAGTTTTTGTTAAAAAGTTTGTTAGTATGAATATGTTGACTTAATGACAAATTAATTAATTATAAATTCAGGTACCCACAAAGAGCTATGCATCTCTGGATATTTTTGTGTGAGTTTAAACTTGGGTATGAAGTCCACGGTTACATAGAAAAGGAGTTTTATTTCCAGAATATTATAATGAGTGGTAGAACACACTAATACAAACGCCTAACGGCGCGGGCGTCCGGGCGAGGGGGGCAGTGATAACATAACAAAGGCCCTAATTTTGTTAATTATGCGAACTAGCTAAAATTCACTAAAATCCTTCAAAATGAAATAGCTCGTATTCTATTTACGCTAAAATTTAAATTGTCATAACGCCATAAAACGCTATCCCTTATATTAGACGAGCTGTATTAAACTGCTGGCCGATGGCGCGTAGTTTTAGTCTGCACCAAATAAGTGGCGGCTTATGCGTAACACTGCCCGCAATCTTAATAAAAAGATCCATGTTAGTGTTGTCAATAATAAGTGTCAAACTAGTTTGGACTTTATCATAACCGTTTAACAATTTATCTTGCTTAAATTATTTGTCAGTATTTTAGTTTAGTTTGGTTGAACAAGAGAATTGCTACCAAAACTTCACTTAATTTGGACAAACGTTTCATCCTGTACACGGCTCGTTTGACTAATAATACAAGAATAAATATATTTTTTAAATTCACGTTTTCTTCAATTTATTCCGTGAAGTCGTTAAAACCTAGATGAGCCTGTTCTTATTACCTTCATTTGAAACAAACCGCAGTATCGTATTACTTTATCACTGTGGGTACCTTATATTGGAATTGGATTCCCGAAGTGGTCCGCGGGTAGTCGGCCAGCGCTGTTCACTGAATAATGAATAGATTAGTGCATTTGTGAGGCGATTCGTGAATGTTTATGCTGAATGTTAAAGCTAACAATGAACTTAAGGTTTTACCCAGTAAGTGAGTCAGTACCTTTATAAAGTGGCCCGAATCTCAAACAGACATGTCTACAGTTTTACATAGGTATATGTTTTTAAATTTTTGTAAAAAGGTATTTTGGCTATTTTTTTGAGCCTAACCCCTCTGTCGTCTTATTTTGGAAAATCTATTTTGTTAATTGTGCTTCGGTAATAATACGAATCGCCGAATCGCCTTTTTAGCAGGTCACATAATATTTATCTTGGTTCAATTGCTGATAATCATGAGCAACTGAGCGAAAGTCCCAGATTATATTCAGCCCCTTCGTTCTAATAGAACGTATAGAACGTTTTGATTTAAGCTAAACCTAGATAAGTGTCTAAAGTACCTAAATACAGCACATTTACGGTTTCTAAGTAACAATTAATAACAAATTGGTTCTTTTTACTTTTAGTCATTTTGGTGTGCGCAAGTTTCAAGACTTTTATTCCCTCGCAAGTAACCTGACATGTGGAATGTACGGTTCTACTTTATTTTGTCGCAAATATCCCGGCATGTGGAATGTATGGTTCCACTTTATTCCCTCACAAGTATCCCAGCATGCGGAATGAACGGTTCCACTTTATTCTGTCGCAAGTATGCCGGCATGTGAAATGTACGGTTCCACTTTATTCCTTACAAGTATCCCAGCATGCGGAATGTACGGTTCCGCTTTATTCTCTCGCAAGTATGCCGGCATGTGAAATGTACGGTTCCACTTTATTCCTTACAAGTATCCCAGCATGCGGAATGTACGGTTCCGCTTTATTCTCTCGCAAGTATCCTGACATGCAGAATGTACGGTTCCAATTTATTCTGTCGCAAATATCCCGGCATGCGGAATGTACGGTCCCACTTTATTCCCTCGCAAGTATCCCGGCATGCGGAATGTACGGTTCCAATTTATTCCCTCGCAAGTATCCCAGCATGCGAAATGTACGGTTCCACTTTATTCCCTCGCAAGTATCCCGGCATGCGGAATGTACGGTTCCAATTTAGTCTCTCGCAAGTATGCCGGCATGCGGAATGTACGGTTCCACTTTATTCCTTCGCAAGTATCCCGGCATGTGGGATGTACGGTTCCACTTTATTCCCTCACAAGTATCCCAGCATGCGAAATGTACGGTTCCACTTTATTCCTTCGCAAGTATCCCGGCATGTGGGACGTACGGTTCCACTTTATTCCCTCACAAGTATGCGGAATGTATTTTGTGGGTTAAGTTTAAGTACACGTTTGACACTTTCTAGCTCCGATGCGTCGTGTTATTAGGTTTTTAATATTAATTTCCGCTCAATATCCACACGCGGTCCTGAGAAAATGTGATTTCAGACAGTCAAACAGACAGACGGACAACGAAGTGACTGCACATTATGTCTCTTAATTTCCTTTGAAGTTTCTCATCAAACTGAAATCTCGTTGTGTATAAACAAGAACGGTACCTGAGGTGCAGATATTGTATAGAAACCAGTTGCCAAAGTAATTGGCAAACGAAAGAGGTTAGCTGTCTGTTTGTGCGGAGGCACCACATTTAAATAATGAGCCGTTCTGAGCGCGGCATACTGATGGCGCATTTAAATTGTGTGGAATTGTCAAAACAAGAAAATAGCTCCTGGAGAGACCGGGAGCGCGATCGCTACTGCTCCCGCGGTGTCGATTAGGCCAATGCTAATGCCGTTTCGTTCGCTAACCCCGCCGACGCGCGCCCGCCCGCTCCGTGCAGCCGTGCCCTTAGTAAATATAGCCGACCTAATGGAAACAAATAATACCCCGTCTTATCTCTCGGTGCCGTTCACATTGCAATTATATTGAGTGGATTGTTAAGTTTCATGCGAGCTTGTGTACGGCGAATACACATTTAAATTTACACAATTTCTATGCTGAATACCTTCTCGTTTTGTCGAATCGTCTTTCGAGTGAGTCAACCGCTAGTAGAAGAGAATCGTTATCGTACCATCTCCTGATTGCGATCGTGAGCTTTTAGCTTTTAATGTTCGCTGTAAAAGCTGAAAAGCGTCGATATCAATGAACTTTATTCACGTCAGTTCGTTCTGTAGACTGCTATAAATAAGAATATTATTTTTTATTCGTAACATTAGGCGGGCGGTGGGACCGCCGCAGCTGACGGCGTACAGCGCCGCGAGTTAGCTAAGTCACTTCATTCTAACTTTTGCCAATTTTAAGGCGAACTTTTGTGTAGATACAAAAGTTGGCGTTGAGACCTTTTTTGTTTGTAAACGTAGAATATAATCGCGGATAGTGATGGACAATCTCGTTCGTTCGAGAGCTCGGCGCTGTCGGGATAACTGTTCGTCATGTCGCGGATAGTGATGGACAATCTCGTTCGTCCGAGCGCTCGGCGCTGTCGGGATAACTGTTCGTCATGTCGTTTAAAATACGAGGAAGGAAAAGTTGGTCCACCTTTAGTTAAAGGGAGGGCGAGATCACTCGGCCACCGGGGACATTAATATCGGAGAGAAGCTCCGGTTAAATAAATGAAGTGACTAATAATTAATTGGACTCGCGCCCTATTCTCGGTTCGGTGACAATTAATTTCCGGCACCGAAGAGAAAAGAAACCCTTATCACGACCGTCGCGCCCTCTCTCGGAACATGGAGTTACAATTAGAAAGGTCTTTCCACAAAAAAAGTGGTATACCTACGTATCTGTTTTATGTAGATACAGTTGAGGGTACAGTGGTATAAGGTAAAGGGTAAAAAAGGTACGCGCCTGTGTCAGTACGGTAGGGTCGCGGATGGCCAGGGTACTAAGACATCCAACACTCGGTGTTTCAGAGGAGGCATCGATAATGTTGAAGCGATGAAGGGAAGCCTGGCGCCGTGAGGGTCGGCTGTCAACGTGTCGGTCGCTGGTTCGGTCCCCACCATCGGGCTTAAGTTTCCGATGAAGGTAACGGCGTTATCGATTTCCCAGCATGGTGGTAAGGTACTTTCGAAGAGATACCTAAAACAGGCTAGCACCACCCTTAAGTTAGTAAAACTGTCATCAAACACCTTATGACAGTGATAAAGACAGGTAGCAATTCTTGAGAGCCAATAAAGTGTGGCCAGGTTGGTTACACCTTCGATCTCATCGTCACTGACCATGAAGTGAGATAGTGGTCAAACGCTAAAACTATGAAGTACAAAAAACTTTATTTCTGAATCAAAAATGTACATGCAATTGTTTAGAACTAGTAGCGTCCCGCTGTTTCACCCGCGTGGATTACGGGTTTTCCCGCTACCTCAATTTTATTATCCCGAGTGAAAATATACGTTTTCCAGGATAAAAGGAGTCTATGTGTCATTCTAGACCATATAACCTCTGTATCTCTGAACTCAATTTCAGAGTTAATAAGTACATCCGTTTGAGCGTTAAGGAGTTACAGAGATTCTAGATTTACTTGCTTGTCCCGGGAACGGCAATTGTTTACAGGATGAAAAGTTGTCTATGTAATCTAATGCTAAGTCTGCCTTAATCTAGGGCTTAACCTATCTCCATACCCAAATTCATCCAAATCAGTGCAGCCGTTTGAGCGCGAAGGAGTAACAAACATCCATACAAACTTTCGCCTTTATATTATTATTGGGACAAGGGATTACTCGTTTATTCAGCAACTCGTATCACTATACGAGTTGCTGAATAAACGAGTAATCCCAGTCCCGTTCGGTGCCCGAATAAGTCAAATGGGAAGACGTGCTTTTAAGAATACAAACCGCTGGACACATTTACAGAGACACATACAAATGTTTGAAAAAGTTGCTATCAATTGTTTTTAATTCTTTTTACACAAATTATATAGCAAGCTTACCGGACGACTACATAAGACTTCACTATTTGTTTAAAAATAGTGAACTAAAATTCCATACTGCCTCCATCACCATATGAAACGTAAATAAAACTATTTATCAAGTCGCGGGAGGAGTGGTTGAGACGGCAGGCAGGACATTGTCCCACACGTCGCGGCTAGAGCTACTAGCGCGCGGCGCGAAGCTTTTATTCTCCAATCCGGCAAAAACAACACAAGTCGGGCAAAATAACAAGTTCATAGTGCGAGTCATTTTGTGCTTAAACAAAGCGTCAAGCGCAGGTCGGCGCGGGGCGCAATAACCGGGATCATTTTTCATGCGGCTCATTCTGGCGGTCGAGGAGAACGATATAATAAATCATCGTCGCCGGCGTCGCGTTATTATTTAGTCCGGTCGGTTCTGCCCGCGCATGTTATACACCCGTCATCAGGAGTCGCAGCGAGCGCTTTACACGATCCACGCGCGCACCCCGCCGCGGCGGTACGACTGCAACATTATAATGCGGTTACATCGCTGCGACTCGTCTCAACTGGGCCGTGATCACGCAGTCCGAGGGTTTCATACGAGTTAATATGAGTCAAGTGTTTACGTCGCCTCCAAGCTTCACCGAATGATAAATAGTTTGCAATTTCTGAGTCCGTTCAGCTTATTTGTTGAAACTCCTACATGTCTAATAACTAAACAAAACAACCGGTTGCACTCCGGGAGTGCCGGCAGAAGTGAAAACTTGAATATTAACGTTGTGCATTTCTGAATATTTGGGAATGGTTAGACAGATGTCATGGACATAGAGCGGGGGCGGAGGGCATCGTCAGTGAGGTGCGACGCTCGTATGGTGGCTCGCGGGTTTGCTCGTTGTCCAGCGCCAGGGAAGATCATTCTACATCTTTCTACACATGCAGTCTGTGGGCTGAATATACACAAAAAGCTTTCAATGCTTACGTATCCAATATAGCGCGTCAGGGATGTGCGCTGATGCGCGCACTGATGACTTCTATGCCATCATGCGGAAAAGAACTGCGTCTCCGATGAGCCGCGCGCGCGGGAGCTCTAGCTGTCGTCTGACTGCTGTGGCTGATAATATATACGCACAATTCCACAAGGCAGTTCTCAAGAAAATCTCACGTCTCGTAGAGAAGTGATTGTGTTGGATTCATAAATAATGTGTTTTTAGTTTTAGGTTTCTGTATATATTTGTGTTTTATTTTTATGTTTTCTGTAATATGGACTCTTTGTTGTCTGAAATAAAAATCTTATTATTATTAGGGAATAATTTCGGATGAATTGCTTTATATAGTCGAGCCCAACCTGTAAAACTTTAAGGATACAATAGTTTTCTATCTCTTGGAAACAATACTGTTTACTGTATGAAAGGCACATACTGTATGTGGAATGTATGTTCTTTTGTACAACTGACCGTATGCGAAACTTCAAAATGATGAACAGTTGAATAGTTAAGGTGTCAAAGAACGAAAATAAGCAGTCATATTCACAGTTGTTATTTAGAGTACACGGTTCAGTGGGCTCTCGCAATCGAGATCATACTAGTCGGTATCGGTCAGACGCGCGGAGTCGGGTGATGTGCTAAGTTCGATTGTAATGATTACATGGAGAAGAATGTAAATTATCTGTTACAAAACCACGTGTAAAGAAAACCTTATAGGTACCAAATATGTTGTAACTGTAAAATAATACGGTTCCGAAATAACGCATGTAATGTGTGTATAGTGTATATATATATATGTGTGTTTACATGTGTATAATATATGTGTGTGTATGTATACATGGGATCCACGCAACGTGACGACACAGATACGCGCTCCCTCAGATGAGGGAGATCTAGAAGAAACCTAGATGTGTATGTACTACATTCATGCGAACAACCACACACACACACACACACACACACACACGCGCAAACACACATATAATTATAATTTGGCTCACTATTAAAATTTTTTGAATGGTGAGCAGTATACATTGTACAGTAATAAATTAATAAAAATGTAAATCACTTAGTTTAGGGAAGGTCCTGTATCCTGTAATACAGTCTCGACTAGTACGGGAACAGGAGCTCACACTATGAGCTCTTAGTGATCATATATTTTAGATCTTATGATTGTACCACATAAAGATGTTAATCATTGTACCCAAAGCTTTAATTAAATAATTTGAATAAATACAGCTAAATATAACTAGCTAGGAGAAACGTGAAGTTGATAAATTCCACAAAGTAAATGAATAGTAAAAGTAATTTTATCAACATCAAAAGTGTCAGCGGGCTTCCAAAAAACAATGGCGACAATTTAATAATGGCTCCGGCAGATTTCCACGTCTTCTTTTCTTATTGAGAACCATTCGGAAACGAAAATGGGGATCCATTAACTAATTGACATTTGGACCCAAACGAAAAATCCGAATAGAGATATAGAAACAGCGCTTTTAGGTGTTCACCGAACAAATTCATTTTCCGTGAATTCAAATTCATTATAAATTATTTCCGGAAATAATGGGCTTCAGGTCAAATGGCTTGAACCTCATAATACAGAGTAATGGTTTTGTTGCGTTGGCATGTTTCCTTTGATATTTGTTTTCCACTCGCTCAGGGCAGGGATCGCTGAGCGGGAAGTTGAGACGGTAGCAATGTCAAGGTTCTCTTACAACGTACATTTCACTCACTTTGTTAGCGTTTCGTTATAATTTTATTAATTTGAGGGGTGTGAAGAATATTTGTGGAATTTTATTACATGTTTTTCTATCTATCGACACGTACCTTTTGTGAAACCTTTATATTAATAGTCTGCCCATCTGGTCGGTAGCCGTCCTATGCTGCGCTTGCCAGTCCGTGGTCTCCATTCTAGGACTTTTCGGCCCCAACGGCCATCAAGACATCCGACCAGGTGGACAAACGACCTGACTAAGATCGCAGGCAAGGGCTGGATGCGGGCCGCTTCCAACAGGTCCTTGTGGAAATCAATGGGGGAGGCCTATGTCCAGCAGTGGACGTCCTATGGCTGAGATGATGATGATGATGATGATGATATTAATAGTTTATGTGTTTTAAGCAATATATATACACGGTGACTGGTTGAACACTTAACATATATATACACACATGTTTAATTTGTAAATTCGCAGGCGTGTGCGTGTATAATATGTCTAGGAAGCGGAGATCTGCGGGTAGCTTGAACCGGGATATCGATTTAGTACGAGCTCGAGTAATTGTAAGCACGTGTCGATAAGAGCCAACCCCAATTTCAATGTACGAGTAATATTTTATTCCACCATTCACACAGCAGCCGCGGCGGAACCCATTTGTCTTTGTTCTCGGTTTCCTATATTTTTGCACGCAACTCCATTATCTAATTTAGCTTTGGCGGAATGCCAGGTCGGCATTGTTACTTTCTTGCAAGAAAAGCAGTTTTTATTCCTTTACAATATAAACAAGCACCCAAACACATTTATTTCAATTACCGTAGTTACGTAAATTTAATAAAAGAAAAAAAACATTACTCCACATCGCCTTTAGATTAGAATCTTTGGTTTCTGATTCAAATAAAATGGTAAAATGGACAAAAGACGCACATATTAAAACTTAAAATGAAACAGTTTTAAGGAATGCATAGGTCCCACTAATGGTTTTTGGAACTGGCCACTCACATAAACTATATTTATTAAGAAATTACAACATAATATATATCGCATCATCGCAGCATGGGGAGATCTGAGACCTCTGTCCACCCCTCCGGGAAGCAGGCGTGACTCTGAGTTATGTTGTGTTTACACGCCACGTACGGAAGTGAAGTAAGTAAGTAAGTAAGTCATATGACTTTACCTAAAGTAAATGAATGCACTTTTATCAGTTTTCTCCCTTTTACATCTTCTTCTATTATTATTTTCCCCCACTGCAAATAAAAGAGTTCTCTGAAAAGTACAATTTTAAGATGACCATGAACTCGCATGCAAGTGTTTTATATGAGTTTACATGCCAATAGTCGATGACGTCACGTGCGTGGAGGAGCGTTTATGGAGTCTACACGTCAGCTCAGCATGGAGTTTGTGGATGTAGCAAATGTAACCGGACCGAGTACTGTCAGTTGTTTTATAATGTATTGATACACGAGGTTCTCTCGCTAGTTAGCTGTGCGCCGCGAACTGGCAGCCCTTTAGCTCGTCACTAATATGCACACGTTTGTGGCATATTCAGATCACAATCCCCGCATCTTTAATAGCAGTTAAATAGCTAATATTTACCAACCAGTTAAGTAAACGTCAGCAGATCGCAAGTAAAGCCGCCCTCGAGCTCGGACCAGTTTGAGTGTTGCCACAGTCAGTCCGCGCACAGATCCAATTACCGAGCCTGTAGAGTACCTACTCCTATAATAACACGCGCGAACAAGATTTGCGGAAATAATTCAAGCGCGCTCTCACCCTTCTCATGTAACAGACAACTATCCCATCGAGCTGAAAATTAGTTTAATTATTAATACAGGATGAGTGGAAGAACCTCTCTCGATGAAGCTGGCTCGAATATTCCTTATGAACATAGAATGCTGAATGATTTTAGCATATTATTATTTTTGTCTGGTAATAGCTTTAATTATAAATGTCGCTATAATATGTTAAACAGACTCAATAATATTTAGCTTTACAAGTCTCCGACCCAGCTACTTGTGTGTGACGGGTGTTGTTCAGATCGGGTTGCTGGAGTACATCGTCAATCTGTGTATCGTCGAAGTTAAACATTCATCTAAGGAGCAAAATAGGTTTATATGTTTTTGGAATGAAAAAACTTCAACTCCGACGAGTGCCAAACCGCCTTCAGAGACAGTATTGTTTCTCGTCGACATCTCTGTCAGCAAAGGAATCGCTGAGCCACCGATCAAATAGCGGAAGTGTATAGATAACAACGATACATGCTTTGACTATTACATTTAAAAAATATTTTTGCTTTTTCTATATAAAATACCAATTTCATATGAACCTAATATATAATAAATATAAATGCAAACCTTAACAAGTTCGGCGGAGAGGGATAATAATAATGAAATGACACCTGGAGGGGGGTCTTGTTCACTAGATCTGTTGCTAATTCATTTCTATGATTTCTAATTTCAGTCATATTACATTTTACTATGTTTATTAATAGGTTTATGTCTATTTACGTGAAAATATTCAGTTCTCACAATAAAAATCATTTCGTTTGCTTAATTAAGGTAAATAAATAGTCGAGTTATCATGTTTGTTACCCGTGGTATGCTACCGAGTCCGCCCGCGCCCGCGCCCGCGCCCGCGCCCGCGCCCGCGCCCGCGCCCGCGCCCGCGCCCGCGCCCGCGCCCGCGCCCGCGCCCGCGCCCGCGCCCGCGCCCGCGCCCGCGCCCGCGCCCGCGCCCGCGCCCGCGCCCGCGCCCGCGCCCGCGCCCGCGCCCGCGCCCGCACCCGCGCCTGGCGGCGCCCAACTAGCGGCTCTTAATAAAACAGACAGACGTACGTACGGTTGACCTAATTAAATTTACTACCTTCAAAGGATACGTATGCACCCTCATTTCTGGGCAGCTCAAAGTAAGATGTTTTAATTAAGTCTAAGTCCTCGCGATAAATAACTAGCCGGCGGCGGAGCCCGAGCGAGGGCGGCCGGGGCTCTACTAATTGCTAGTATATTTAATCCGGTAAAATAGTACCGACCCTGATTTCCATAAGCTCCAATTGTTTGTGTCCGCCGCGCGCCGCACCTGGATCGGCTTTAGTCGCGACTATTTCCATTAGTGTTTAACTTCCGGCGACGAGCGTCGAATGAGTAAGTTGACGTTCGGCTCGGCCGCGCCCTCTGGCGGCTGATTATTTGTTCAGTTTGTCTTGGTGGGGAGACGGGACAGAGTTTAAGATAACTATTTTGTTTCACAATGGCGGTGATTCTTATGCGATAACCTAATTCACAATACATTTAAACCTGCATTGTTTCATGTAATGATATCTAACCATATCTTATATTTTAATATAAGAGTTAGGGCATCCATGACAATCCTTTATAGAGTGTGCAACTCGCTAATAACGTTTTAAGCCCATGCAAAGAAATCTCCTCGTTTCCATTTAGTTTAGTCAATTTTTCTTCTAACATACATACGTGGCCGTACTATTCTAGGCCGTGGTGGTACCGGCCTAGAAGAGTACTCCCCCATCTCTTCCCGCGGGTGCCGTAAGAGTCGGCTTCTGTGGCTTATGATAATTATGTAAATGACCCCATTATATACGCGGGCAATAGAAGGTCTACCTATATCCCGGGTTATTCCACGGCTTAAGAATATTTTTACCGAATTCCTATAAATCCGTCAGCCATTAGAGCGCTGCCTGGTTCACACACACTGAGGGGCACCCGCAAACTTCACATTTAACATATTTGTTAAGAAGATGAATGAAATGCAGCTGTTGAAATATGTCATAAAAGCGTAATTATAACTTACATAATGGCCTTAGTTCTGTTAGCCACTCAAACTGGTACGTTCCGTTAAAATTCAAATGCATGTAACACCGCCGGCGCAGCTATCCATAAATAAACCGATTGCCGCATTTTCACGCAAGTGAAGCTAAAACATTAATGATTAGGCCAACTTGTTACATACTTATCTCAAAGGTATTCCGTAAATCTTCCCATTTTCAGACACATTTAGAATATTACTCTCTTAAAATATTTATTATTAATAATTATTTAATATTCGGTTAATGAAGCGTTTCTAGTATAAACCCTCAATGATCTCGACATGAAGTAATGAGAGTGCCGGGCGCCACGTGCTTCCCTCAGGGCGCCGCGCGCGGGCAGCTCTCGACCCTGGCGGGGTGCTGCGCTGCCGGCGGGGGGCAGCAGCCTGTTAACTCTTTTCCCGCTCAACATCGTTACTTACACAAACGCGGCGGACGCGTGAGTCGCGTACCAACATCTGTTTATCCTCTCCCGAGATAACAAAAAACTCAAAGCACACGTTTTGTAACATTTAACAAGTTCTATTATTCAATGTTGTTCCGGTTCATTTGGTCGCCGGATTATCTACTGTTTTGCTTTGCCATTCTTCGTATCTTATGACCCAATATTATTCTTATTTTATTTGTCTTTTTAGGTATAACTAGCCCCGTACGGGTATTTAATATATATATCAAAAGTTATGAACTTACACATACTGAGCAGACTTTCCATTCTTAGATCGAGTGATGTGGAGCTCGATCAAGTGAGCTTTTAAACAAAACAATCTACTAGTATGTCGGCGCGCGTACAGGGGGCTCTGCTAAAAGCCAAAGCGCGGTCAGGACGGCCTCCCGGCATTATGTCAGGATGGTATTTAATAATGGCAACATTATCATAGCATAGCTGTAACAGACACACACATGCACATACACATCATTTCATATTATAATAACTTTGTTATCCCAAAGGGATGAACTCGGAAGCCCCAGGACTTGTGACCCGCGGTCGTGGATTCAAGGGCCCTTTAACATCATGATAACACTTTCTCTCACCTCCGGTTCTTAGGTTCCTCCAACACGGAGATAAGATCATAGGTTATAAGGTTACAGGATACCACAATAGATTACTCACGATTACTTCGCAACACGCGCCCAGCCGTCGTCCCTCAGTATGGCGGCTAGAGACTCCTACCGCCACCTATCCACTACCCGTTAGATATCTACACAAACTCACAAACTCGACCTCACTCCACAGCACTGCACTTCACTCTACTTCACTATGAACACAGGCTCCCCTGGTTCCACTCAAACGTCCGTTCGGCACGGCTTCCACAAGTACTGTTCGCTGGGACCGAGGTTCTTACCAACTCAACTCTATTCGCAAACTACTCTCTTATTGGCCAAATAGAATATGACGCGATTTCTACCTCCACTTTTGTTTACCAATCATCTTTCGATTTAGCGTCATCTACTTTATTTTCCAGACACTAGAAACACCCCTACATTATAATTAATGCCATCTATCCTATCTCAATATTTAACACAGTCCGACAAGTAAATGAAACGTAGGAGCCGCGCGCGAGTGCAATTTGCGAGCCGTCGCGCACCGCGGCGGGCGCGGCGGCGGGCGCGGCGGCGTTTATTTCTCTATATCTTCTCAGTATATATGTAATTCTACTGAACGTGTTACAATGAGGACAGTAGGTACCTGTGTCTCGTATGTTTCTCTGTGAATGATGCGAATCGAGCATTTCATTTTTAATGATATCATCGTGTCAAAAATTTATGTGAAACTATCGTAGTCGACCGACGTTGTCCTACATGCAGCGCCAGGTTGATTTTTTTTTTAAAACCATCCAGCGCCCACCCAAACGCATACAAAAAAATCATTCAAATCGGTCCAGCCATTTAGGAGGAGATCAGTGACATACACACGTACAGTAGAATTATATATATAAAGATTTAAACATCGGATATGGGATATGCTATTTATGGGGTTTCATTACGGATTACTTTATTTATTTTGGTCGCGAAGTTTCAAATGCTTCTCAGTGGTATCGGCTACTCTGAATGACATTTGTCTATGAACAGGTTATCAAGAGAATTATTTATATCTACCGCCTCCAGTGGTTTGACTACTCCCACACGGTAGCCGCTCACAGTAATCTAAGATCTCGCAGTCATTGTAACCGGCTCTGAAGCAGATGATATTCGCCAACTAATTCTACTGAAATGAGTCAGTGTATTTAATGTGTAACAGCGTCCTGGGTACCTGGTGCTTATACAGCGAGCTGGCTGACTGTCGAAGCGAACGTGAGCTAAACGCACGAGATAAACCCGTTCGTAATAGTTCCATTGCCAGAAATGACGTATACACATTTATAAAACTAATCATCGACAATGCGAAACTTTAATTAGATTTCCCACTTATGTGGATAAACAAGTGAAGGATAACTTTGTCTATGTATTTACACCATGTAGTCAGTGAGTGAGATCTGTAATTACATAATTAGGTAATCAGTTATTTCGTGGAGTTGCAACAAGGAGTTCTATCTATCCATCTAATGATGAGGGAGACCTATGTCCAGCAGAGGACGTCTTATGGCTGAGATGATGATGATGATGATGATGATGATGAGCAGTCTAGCGTTATTTTATACATTTTTGTAATGAGTTTTCACAATGATCTATC
Organism: Apeira syringaria; assembly: GCA_934044485.1. Classification (NCBI taxonomy): domain Eukaryota; kingdom Metazoa; phylum Arthropoda; class Insecta; order Lepidoptera; family Geometridae; genus Apeira; species Apeira syringaria. The sequence goes on along the minus strand of OW203666.1, from coordinate 18,481,640 downwards.
TACATTGATGACGTGTGCGTTTCCGCGTTTAGATTTCAGAGTAGCCACATACTTATACGAAAAGGGTACTAAGACTGAGTACTTTACTTATATTGAGACACCCTTAATATGCAACGTACAAGAAATATTAAATAGTTCAATATTATGAGATTGTGTAAACGCCGTTCAGATGCCAAACTATTGACAATTTGTACCTTTTATCAGTGTAAAGTAAGTTTCGTTTGGGAATCACACCTATGTGTATATCTTCCTTGCCTTCTGTTACACGTTTATTTTCATTCTGCCTTGTAATATAACATGACAGGGCAGTTCTCCTCAGTCTGTTTTCAAGAAACACTCGAGTCAAAGCTGCTGCTTTAATATTTTAGGTTATATTTCGCAGTACTCTTAAAGTTACCTGAGTTTATTTTAGTAAATTGCATTCGTTATTTAGTATCCATCAACTCCGCTGTTAGAGTTCGGCGCACCATTTGTCGTGTTCAGTTTAAGTTTTTCTATTTGAGATGAAACGATTGGAAAGTACGTCCAGAGTTATGATGTCTATTACTCATATCGAAAGTGAAGTGAGTGTTTATATGCGATGCAATGTTAACGTATGAACATAAACATGACTGGCGTTCCACTGTTTATAATATCTGAACGAAAATAATTTATTTGATGTTCTCGAACTGTTCAAACATCAATGAACATAATGATGCCTTTAAACATAGAAACGGTTCAGTAGATTGGTAACTTATTAATCTTTAAATTGGCTTTCGACTTTACTTTCCATTTTGTCGAAACATTTTGTTTATAGTTTGAAGCTAAACTTTGGTTCAAAGATTCCTATTGTTAATGAAATATTTCCAAAGCTTATCTCTAAAGGCTTAGCAGAACTTAATAAATGATTTTATTTTACATAAATAATTTTCTAACAAGAAAATATGTAAGTACTTAAAGATATTCTTGTTTGATGAACTGTGGTGAGTAATAAGAGTAGCGAAGCCATGGTCGTCGTAATGACGGGTGCCCCGCGCTGTCGCACACAAGTTCCCCGCGCTGGTTCTCCACACGAGCTGGTTGGAATCTGCACATAGCTTTCTACGAAACTGTCGTCTTTCCTTTGCGAAGGAAAATATTAAAGTAGAAGATCATCATCAACATCATCATCATCATCTCAGCCATAACACGTCCACGACTTGACATATGCTTCCCCCATTGATTTATACAAATACCAGAAGGAAGGTAGAAGTTTGAAAGCGGCCCGCACCCATCCCTTGCCTGCGATCTTAGTCAGGTCGTCTGTCCACCTGGTCGGTGGCCGACGTCATAATCGTAATAGGTTCACATAGATGAAGATTCTTCACATTAAAATAAAAAAGGTGAATTGAGTACCTCTCTTGTTCTCTGAAGGCAGTTTACCAACTTCTACTACGTACTTAGGAAATAATGATTTTTGTTTGAAAATAACCAGAAGTTTTGAGCCGATTTCGATGAATATTATTTGGGATCAATCTGAAAGAACACGCTTTTAAATGGACAAAATAATGATATTAATCGGTAATAAATGACACCGTGCAATGATACGTTACAACGCTCTCACTATCGCGCCAAAGAAAACAATAAAATGGATTACCTCATTTTTGAGTCGCTGTACGAGTATAGTTACTAATATCGTCCGTCAAAACGGAAAGTAAATGGTGACGAAACATGTTCCGTCCGTTTTAGTTTGTTTCCGAGCAGAGATACTACCCAGCGGATACTGCGTGAGGTTTATCCCGAGAAGGGGTTAAGGATAAGATGGTCAGTATATTATTCAATAGGAGCTTTGATGTTTTATCCAACGAAGGATAAGATTGTATGGGATACTTCTGGAACGCTGAAATAGAGACAAATGCTTGGTTTTCCATATGTCGTTATCTGTGGATCAGCCTGTTTTGATTTATATAAAGCTTCTTGAATGAGAATGTACAGCGAGCGCCTGTACCTATTTAGTACGCGTAACGAGGTACATATGTGGGCGCTGACTATTAGTGGGGTAACGGGCTTCAGATCTGTTCATAAACGTATTTATATATTACCTAGTATTTAACATGGCGTAAAAAGTATTTCATCATTAAATATAATATGAAGGTTCAAACTTAGCGAGTTATATATAGTAGAAGATACTCGTATATAAGCTGATGGTTGTCTATGGTGGGTGAGGATGAGGGGTTCGCTGTGTCCGAGTATATAAGCTCATGGTTGTCTATGGTGGGTGAGGATGAGTGGTTCGCTGTGTCCGAGTATATAAGCTCATGGTTGTCTATGGTGGGTGAGGATGAGTGGTTCGCTGTGTCCGAGTATATAAGCTGATGGTTGTCTATGGTGGGTGAGGATGAGTGGTTCGCTGTGTCCGAGTATATAAGCTGATGGTTGTCTATGGTGGGTGAGGATGAGTGGTTCGCTGTGTCCGAGTATATAAGCTCATGGTTGTCTATGGTGGGTGAGGATGAGTGGTTCGCTGTGTCCGAGTATATAAGCTGATGGTTGTCTATGGTGGGTGAGGATGAGTGGTTCGCTGTGTCCGAGTATATAAGCTGATGGTTGTCTATGGTGGGTGAGGATGAGGGGTTCGCTGTGTCCGAGTATATAAGCTGATGGTTGTCTATGGTGGGTGAGGATGAGGGGTTCGCTGTGTCCGAGTATATAAGCTCATGGTTGTCTATGGTGGGTGAGGATGAGTGGTTCGCTGTGTCCGAGTATATAAGCTCATGGTTGTCTATGGTGGGTGAGGATGAGTGGTTCGCTGTGTCCGAGTATATAAGCTCATGGTTGTCTATGGTGGGTGAGGATGAGTGGTTCGCTGTGTCCGAGTATATAAGCTGATGGTTGTCTATGGTGGGTGAGGATGAGGGGTTCGCTGTGTCCGAGTATATAAGCTGATGGTTGTCTATGGTGGGTGAGGATGAGGGGTTCGCTGTGTCCGAGTATATAAGCTCATGGTTGTCTATGGTGGGTAAGGATGAGTGGTTCGCTGTGTCCGAGTATATAAGCTCATGGTTGTCTATGGTGGGTGAGGATGAGGGGTTTCCTGTGTCCGAGTATAGAAGATACAGTCATATCGCTTACTTCAATTTAAATGATGTTTCTGAAATATTAGGGTTTTGAAATCCTAATATTTCAAATTAATTAATTTGGCATTTTGTAATCTAATAACAGAATCAAAAAAATGTTTTTATTTAAATGATATGTTATATTTATGTTCAAATACAAAATTGGTTTTGTTTTTGAATTCAAATTAATAACAAATTGTTGATGGGTTCATGGCGTCTGTGATGATTTTCTATAAAGTCATTTCGGTTCTTTTTGATACAACTAGCACTTTCCGCTTTTGTTATATATTTCAAGCACATAATATATATTTTCTCAAAATAGTTTAAGTGAAGTTCCAAGCACAAAAAGTAATGTTTTCGACCTAGCTCTAGGACACATATTTAGATTAGTTATACATACAAATATGGTGAATGTTTTAGATAAGAAAATATATGGATAAAAGTATATACGTTTTTGGATTTTAATATTGAATCATTTATTCAATCCAGATAACAACATTTCTAAATACATATATATATTGAGGCTAAATGCAGTGACCTCGACATTTTTAAATTTTCTTTGGTAAATTATCAGAAGCCTTATAAGTGTGTTAGATCTCAAGTGTATACGCATAGAGCGCAGCCGTAATGGCTCTGTGAACTGAATACCAATAAATATCAAGGAAAATACGGGGTGAAGCAACAAGCTTTACCTCGAACCAGCCGTACCGTCAGACACCTTACCACCACGCTACCGTGCCGTCAGATACCCTGCCGTCGTCGATTGGCGAAGTCAGGTTAACATTTATAAAAAGCGAAAATATGAGGGTAGTTAATTGTACCATCTAGACATGGTAATTTAAATGAAACATAAGTGTTAACAGTTGCTTCTTTTTTTATACTGTATAGATCTAGCGTTTGACCACTATCTCACTTGATGGTCAGTGACGATGTGATCGAAGATGTTATAACGCCAGACCTAGAATGCTCACTGGCTCTGGACTGCTGCTTGATCACACTATATTTTTGGTGATAGTTTTTCAAACTTGAGGATGGTAGCTTGCTAGGCGGGTATTCTAAAGTACCCTACCACCATGCTGGGAATTTGATAACGGTGTTACCGCCCGTGTCACCGGGAGCTCAAGCTGTTGTTGGGGATCGAACCAGTGTCCGTCAGTTTGAGAGCCGACGCTCCCCCCGCTGAGCTATTATCGCTTCTTCTACAGAAGTACTGCGCTTTATTTATGTTTATTTTCAAACTGTTCAATTCAATATCTATCTAATTTTAAAGACAAATACATCTTGTGGCATGCTCTTAGTGACCTGCTCCCTGAGTAATGGTCCGGGATGTTTGTGATGAACTAGTTGTAGCAGTCGGATGGTACAGCCCCGGACAAATGCCTGCGCGGTTGTATAATATAACACTTACGTTGGATTAATTTTGTTCAAATAACCGCAAATTACTTCAGTCGATTCTCATGTTAATTAGCGTGCGTGTTTAATTACTTGTAACTGTTTATTCCGGTAATCAACGCGAGACTCGATTCAGACGCGGTCATTATTATTTCAATTCGTTTCCCTTTCTGTTTACTTTGTAGTGGTGTTATCAAATAATTTATATCCCTGTGTGTCGTTTAATTAGTCCATGCTTGTTGTATAAGGTCTTAGTGTGAAATTAATTGGATTTAATTAAATTTAACCAAAAATATTATGAATCATTCAATACACTCCTAACTGACTATTCGGTAAACGGTATTATGTCGTGGGTGTCACAAGGATGCGCGATGCCGCGATGTTCCCTTATAGTCTAACATCCGGAGCACCTACTCAACACACGACGGCGACGGACCAGAGGGACGTTTTCAAAAACACAACATTAATTTTTAGACATATTTATTGCAAAAGTCAGAAACAGACTGACTGTAATTATATTGTAACTTATCAACGGAGTAGAGTCACGCGGCTCCCTGCCAGAATGCCGCGGCGGCGGCGGCGGCGGCGGTTCGGCCTTGCGACATTGCGTGGGCGATATCAAGAATATGCCTGGATGTGTGGCTGGCGTAACTACCTTCACCCGGCTATTTAGACAAACAAAATATTTTTTGTCTAGTTCAATAAATCCAGGCGAGACTAATTAAATAAAAATTTAAATTTGCGTAGAAAGAGTAGGAACTAGAATCGTCTATAAAACTGTTTGTTGGCACTTCGGACCCTCTATTAAAATATTTCACTAAACAGAAAGAATACCGTAGCTTTGATTATAACACTGTAGGTATAGCCTGTATCTGTTAGTCTGTATGCGCTGTGTCAGTTTTACTGTACTTTGATAGTTTGTAGGCCGTCGCGAGTGAATGATGAATATAATGAGCAAAGATGGACTCTCGTGGGCAAATGGTTAGAGATGACGACCGCGTAGTTACAGTGCTTTGTAAAGACCTTTGAATGTGTTCAGCACTAATTACTGGCTTACAATGCAACTATAACGGGTAGTTTTAGTTGTAAATTAAATCAATATCAAAATTAAAACAAAATTATAATAAGCAAAAGCAATATTATGGGCAGCAGTGCCGCGTTGAATAGCCACGCTCAATCGTTGAGCGAGATAAGGGCCAACGTTCTGATCACGTGTTTCTATTATTCACCCCGATAGTTCATAAGCTGTGGTCTCCTCCCGGGCCCCACCACGGTCCCGAGCCCCACCACGGTCCCGAGCCCCACCACGGTCCTGAGCCCCACCACGGTCCCGGGCCCCACCACGGTCCCGGGCCCCACCACGCTCCCAGGCCCCACCACGCTCCCGGGCCCCACCACGCTCCCGGGCCCCACCACGCTCCCAGGCCCCGCCACGCTCCCGGGCCCCACCACGCTCCCGGGCCCCACCACGCTCCCAGGCCCCACCACGCTCCCGGGCCCCACCACGCTCCCGGGCCCCACCACCCTCCCGGGCCCCACCACGCTCCCGGGCCCCACCACGCTCCCGGGCCTAGGGCCGTCTCATTCTCCGCTGCTTTAGCCCGTTTCTCAGCTATAGGAATATTTGTCAATATTTAATTCATTTGGGCTGTTTAATCGTGCTTACGTTACATTTTCGGAATATAGGAATAACTAATTTTACATATCCCACGGGAACTATACTTTTCCGAGTTTTTTTTTTTTTTTTACATTAGCACGGATTAACCTATCACACTAACGAATAAGTTTACATTAACAAGTTATATTAAAATTAATAAACAATGGTTGATGTCAAATATCTATTAGACAATACTAAAATTCAAGTCAAGTAATCAAAATAAGATTGAAAACGGAGTATATCAATCTCATTTTGATTAATCAATATACAATTATGCCTATTCCAATTAATTAAACTTGAATAATTTAAATTTTATCATCACCATAAAACAAATAAGATTAACATAATAATATTAACAATTACATAACATTGTAACAAATATAACTTGGCAAAAACATCACGTATCGGTGTCAGCGTATCCGAGACACTCGGACAGGATCTCCTTCCACTCGTCCGCGAACACATCAAGTCCAGGAGTGCCGTCCAGGAGATGAAAAGCCATTATTTATTCCAGAGTATGACTTATCTTCATTCCAAATTTCATGCAAATCCGTTCAGCCATTTCAGCAAAGTAGTAAACATAGGTGCAAATGACAAACAACAGCCAAAACTTGCACCGTTATAATATTAGTGTGATACTTAGATACAATAGTCCTGAAGCGACGCGGTGCGCGCGGTGCGACACCGCCCGCACGCGCGCGCCACCTGACGCCGTTCTCTGGAATGAGGCGCCTTCTAATTTACATTCCGTATACAAATTGCGCGAACGGGAGCATGAAAGTAAAATTCTCATCGTTTGTGTTTCCTTGCGGGTAGTCTTTTCTCGCATTATGGAAATTTTTATTACAAATTCTGTCAAATGAGATTATACGCACCCACGTTTGTACTAACCTTTGTATGGATTACGACAAAAATGTTAATACGTGTCTGCCAATCCAGTTATGGAGCGGTATCTGGAGGTTGTACCGGTTAATGTTAACCGGTACAATAGCGGTTACAGTGAACACTAAGGCTAAGGATTTGCCATGTAGGTCATCATAGTTCACGTTAGCTTTAACACGACCTTGATCAATTGAAGATATCATTTTTTTATATTATTATTTTCGAAAGAAAGAAAGAAAGAAAGAAAACCAAGAAGAAGAAATTTTAGTTCATCATAGTTTTATAAATGTGAATGTTTTCCAAATCCGAATCACATCAAGCTTGACAATCACCATTGCTCGTTCCAGGAACTTCTGCCTAACAATGGCTGTGGTTTTGTTAATCACTCAATGTGTATAAAATTCTATGAAAATATTTCTCTAAAATGATTTAAGTTGAAAAAAAAACTCTTATTAGACATACGCTAAAATTTAAATTAATTTATCTTTTTACAACGCTATCTCTAATATTAGGCGAGTTTTAATCAATTGCGCTTAATTTTAGTTAACAGCATAAAATTATACGCGCAATTTTGAGAAGAAGATCTAGTTTTTTTCCTATCTAGGAAAATACTTCCCCGTACTGATCTTTTATTTTAAGGATCTGGTTTTATCGGGCAGCCGCGTCCCCCCGGACGGGACAGTGAGTGACCCCGCCGCGTGCGCACTCGCCTCGCGAGCTAATGGTTAGGCGGGCGGGCGGCGGGCGGCGGGCGGTGCCACTCCGCGATAGAGAAAAAGCATTAATTAACTAAGTAGTCACTCTTTTATACGTTCTTGTTTTTTGTAATTTTCTGTGCATTTCTCAAGTGTCAAGTTTTTGAAAGTTTCTTACGTAAAGTAAATGAAGATAAGCTACGGGCTTAGCTCGACATTTCTCCCCATTTTTGTTAAGATTTAATATCGCAGTGGACTCTACACCTATTGGAACTTTCGTTGAAGTTTCTGGAGAAAAAAAGATTTCGACTTGGCTCCGCACGTTGTGTGCCAGTATAAAATCAAGTAAGAGGGCGTAACCAGAACCGTTTAGCCCCAGCCCATCCCTGTTTCCCCTTAGATTTGGTGAAGTAGTGGGACTTCACTAAAACTTTACATAAACACTGTGGCCAACAGTAGCGAAACAAACAAAAAGTGAGATAGTGGTCAAACGCTTGCTAATTTTTTTTTTTTTAAATTGGCATTTTGTTCTACTACACACTTTTAACCTTAACAGTTAGACATCCACCATTATTACACATTCATTATTGCCGAATAACGTTTGTTTGTTCGCGGATAACGTCGTCATTTATGAACTGATTTGGATTATTTGTATGTTTGATAAAGTATACTTCCGAGGTGGCCGCATTTAAGTTTAGAACGAACGGTCTTTGAGTCACACTCCAATAACTGAAGAGTGCTACGCATACCTCGACGATATTATAGTTGCGGATGAAGACATCGGAGAACATACACAATGACAATTGATCTCGTGAGTAGCGAAGGTCACAAAAAAATTGTACCAAAAAATGGAACCGACTACAACACTCAAAACTGTGAAATAACTTGTCGAAGTCGGTACCATACGCACAATATTTTGATAATAGTTTCTTTTCAACTATCATGGTACCGACATCGCTAAGTTATTTCACACTTTTGAGTGTTGAAGTCGGTTTCACTTTTTGGTATTTTTTTATGAATAATGATTAAAGTTACACATCCAATAAAAATATATATCTATGTAGCCATATAGTTGCGGTCGTGAGTCTCTTCGGACGAGCTCCAGTTAAAGCACCAACCGCTGTCGAACTTCCCCTATCCCGCGACAAACTTTACTCTTCACTATGTCCGCGACAGCGCCTTATATCGACTCGCGTGTGGCGCAGATAACTCGACCGGTGACTTCCCGGGTCACTTATATATGACGTGAAGTGAAGCCGGGCCGGGTGCGAGTGACGACGGTCGCGACCCGTGACGATGTAACACTGCTCGATTGAGGTATCCAGCTTATAATGAATATCTGTCTCTCTGTTAAATCACATATTACATATAAAAACATATTTTGAATGTTACACGTGAAATGTAAATATTATTATAATATAAAAATTATTTTATATTATCATAATTTATTCACACTTTTTTATTTTGATTATGCGGTCATATCGGAACAGGAATAGGAAGTGGCGTTCTAAAAGAGTTGTTTAAAACAAAGAGAGTCAAACGGGCAGGCGATAACCCGTCCCAGCGCTGCGCCGCCGTGAGTGTGCTCACAGTACCATTTGAACTATGCGTGTACAAAATCATATTTTCACCGACACGTCGAGTTCTTGATGAGATACTACCGCGACCATCGGACGTGAGGAAAAGCCCATACATGGTGGGTTATATTATTATTTTTACTTTTCCGCCGCTACTATTGGAGATTTCGTAGAAAACTATTATATTAATGTGCTCACTCGTTTATAAATTCGTGGTGACTCAATATTTTTGTATTTAATAATAATACATCGTGAGTATTACTTTAGTACTTACAACCTACGTCACAATACTATAATATGACTAACATTACGCAACACCACGCACTAAAATCTCCAGAATGAGGTTAATAAAAGAAAACGTCAGTACTGAGGCGGGCAAAAAGCCTTTTCTAAAAACCATAGAGTATGAAGAGCGCTCGCTGAAAAATTGTTGAGCGGCGTCACGACCGGCGTTATCTTCTAGCGGTTAATAAATGTGAGGGCGGGGTCGAAGGTGGGGCGGGCAGGAGAGAAGCACGCCGCGGTCGTACTCGTAACAGGTCGGGAATGAGGCGCCGACGCCGCGCGCGCTGGGACTTGGGAAGATCGAACGATCGCCTAAGTATCGCCCGTGGGGTGAACCTACCTTTAGAAACGTTAGCTTTGTATTTTGATTTGGTGATTCAGACGCGTGTTCATTGACACATAGAGGATATAGGCGATCCCGAAATTATTTTGACTTGCGCCATGTTTAGAATAAGCTTCATTTCATAATCAGCCTTATGAGTTCCCAGTGCTGCGATAAAGGCCTTCCTCTCCCACAGGAGCGGTGACGCTGGCTATGTCGGAGACACCTCGCTCGAAACCTAATGACGGAGTCTGCGGGCCGGCGCGTGGGTCCCGTCCATATAGCTATCCTTTTCTATATTATTTGTACTGTATTATCTGTCGCAGTAAGCATGCTTATGTCGTAAAGGAACAACATCTGAGCACCGCGCAGTATAATATACGTCATCTTTAGTAAAACATCGTTGATTTACATTGTATACCTGTATATTATAGCCTTCTGCGGCGCTAGATGGCGTATATCTACGTTTGATCTGTATCTCTCTGTGCTCGTGCAGATTGCTTGAGATTCCAACTTTATTTAAATAATATGCGTGAGAATAATATGAGGAAACAAAAAGCACGTAATATTTGTTTTGAGTTGTAGTTTAGAATAATGTGGAAGGTAATCATTTAAAATGCTCATGCACACACCGACAGCACAAGCCGGAGGTCGGGGTCGAACCAGCATCCGTCGGGATGACGGCTGATACTCATAACCCCGAAGTCATCATCGCTTCAAGTTCCAATATATGTACACATACCTACCTATACTTTCCCGTTCCGAGAATGGCCATAAATATATACATGGCATATATATACTCATAACTCATAACAATAGGTGTTGTTATTGATTTTGGTTTTTCAAATGTCAAATGCAGACCAAGTTGTATGTCATCAAACATTATATTGCTTGTATCCCGCCCACGGACCATTTTTGAAGTGGTTGCAATAATTCCAAATAATATGATCGGATTTAACTCCATTAAAAACCTGGACAAAGGTTCAGTACATACGGTTTTAGTTTAAACCATCGCTGTGTTACACTCAGAACTCAGCCGTTCCGAAAATAGTGAAATATAAATAGTTTGAATATAAGCTTTTGAACCGACCGGTCACTAATACAACCCTTGGTACCTATCGTTACCGGGATAATCAGTATGTATTGTGATTGCTCGATATCTCGGCACAGTTACGTTTGCCCCAGGTTCACCAATAAACTGAAATGTATGCGGGTAAGTGTTCTTTAAGAGCACACAAATCTGGCAACCAGAATAAGAAAGAGGGTAGACAGTAATGTCTGCTCTTAAAGAGTACCCGCAGAAACTTCAGTTTACTAGTAAACATGGCGCATGTAACTGCGCCCAAATATCAACCAAACAAAATACATACCAAATGTACTCCCCCCCCCCCCCCCCCCACGGTGGAGGGGCTGCACTCTGGAGTTACAAAATATAAACTCAATTAATTAAATTAATCTCCATAATATTTTCATGCCAGTTTTGATGACGTACATATATCTTTACCAAGTATATAATGTGGTCCACATCAAAGCAGTTTTCATTTAATAATTGCATTTGTGTCGTTTCGTATCAAGTCACAGTATTAAGTAGATTTCTGTTTGTCTATTTTCGATATGACATGCGACACGGAATCAAAGTACCTATTCCAAATGAAAGCTAATAAAACGAGTTACTACGTACCTATTATTTTATAAATAGAGTTCGTCTAACATCGACATCATGCGCCACGCCATTGAAAACAGTATTGGAAGTCCCCCTGGCCGCGGAGGAGATCCACACCCCTGCGCGCTCGTCTCTCCCGCGCCGACGGCACCCTCTCACAATATGAAAGATTGTTATACTGTGAGAGGGCTCGGTTGTCAAGAGAGTGGTAGCCTACAATCTCCCGGAGATTCTTAGCCTCCCTGTTCCGCTGCCAACAAATTATCTCACTATGTCATTGACTAAAGCTAATAATAAACTGGCTAGAGTCAACTAACCTAGAAATAAATCTCCATAATAACTTGGGCACAATTCTAAGACTGAGAGCCGTGGCCGTAACTCCACTGCCGCGGCACCGATGCAAGTGGAAAAGATTGGAGCTTAGACCTTGCAGTATTTTTTAAACAACTGAACTGTTTTAACCGACTACAAAAAAGGAGGAGATTCCCAATTCCACTGTAATTTTTTATGTGTGTTACCTCAGAACTTTCACCTGGGTGAACCGATTTTTACGATTTTGATTAAAGATAGTGCTTCCGTGTGGTCTTATTTAAATTAGACCGTGTGGTCTCATTTAATTTCATCAAAATCGGTTAAGCGGTTTTTAAGTTACACTCCAATAACTGAAAAGTGTTTCTTCTACTTTGATGACTTTTTCATTGAGAGTGAAGAAATCGGTGAACAGAAATAGGAAAGACAGAAAATAAAAATCACTAAAAATGGAAGCGACTTCAACACTCAAAAGTGTGAAATAACTTATTGAAGTCGGGTCCATTTTTTGGTAAAAAATGATTCGGTACTTCAAATTTTACATTTTAGTTGATGCGCATGTGAGTTCGATTACAAACAACCATTCATTGCTAACATTTCAAATGATATCAGCATTCAAACCGAAACAAATGGTACGCTCGTCGGTGAACACACAGTTCACAGCATCACGGGACGAGCTGGAGATGTTCACGGTCGGACACGGGGACGCCACCAGCGGGGTCCCCGTGTCCGACCGTCGGAGCACTAACGAACACGAGTCGCCGACGGACGCGCACAGCCCGCCTCACTCGACTCCACCGACTCTAATGAGTGCGACTTCGTCGTTAAATAAATTGGATAAAGACGTTCGTGATCTCTCAAGAACAACTCGGGCCTCTTCACTGCAATTAACTAAATTAAAAGATTGCTCGCGCACCACCTTAGCTGGGACGTCTCCCGACGCTCCAGATTTCTTTTTCTATTTGATTTTCGTCGTTAATTCGTGATTCGAGTGTAGTGATGCTCGTCTCGTGCCGAGATGGAATGAGTTCCAAAGGTTTCGTTACATTCATTGGATATAAGCAGACACTTTATATAATGGTAATAGATTTAAGGGCTTACATTACACACATTATAATATCAAAACTATTTCTTTACATTTCTAAAATAATTTCTTTAATAATAATAATGAAACATTTCTAACTCATTCAAGTAAGCTGACCGTTACGGTAAGTGCTAATTTAGACAAAACGTTTTATCGATAAAACAGCCTCGCTAAATATAATATCGTTTTAAGTATTATCCGACCACCGTTAGACTTACATTCACCATCGAACCGGCCGCTCGCTCGCGTGAAGTTTAACAATGGTCGAAGAAATTCTACGTACACAAGTAACCCCTGTAACTATAACAGCTCAAGTATCTTAGCTTTAAGGATAAACTTTATTTAACCTTAATAAGTTTGTAAACTATAAGATACTATGAGTAAACTCTAACTAACTTAATATGTTTAGTACCTTTATGTATACCTACTTTCTTTCTTGAGATCGAAGATATTCTTCGATTGGTAGATCGAAGAATATGTAAGAATACAGCGACAAGGTGCGTGAGAGTGGTGTGTGTGTTGTGTGTGTGTGTGTGTAATGCAACGTGAGACGTGTTACGGCTAGTGACGGGACGGAGGGGGAGGGACACAGGTTGCGCCGACCCGATTATTTTGCTTGCAACGTGTTAAAACGATACTGAATCATGTTTCATTATAAAATAACTTCATCTTCGATGGGGAGGATTATTTGCAGCTAGCACGAGTGAAGAGTGTGTAGCCAGTATTTCTGTTTAGGTATTTTAATAATTTTTAAATGTTTTATTGCAACGTATGAACTTAGATAATGCATTGTCTGGCGTTGTACTGTCGGCGGAGCTCTGAGGGTTATTGACAAAGTACTAGTAGAGTAGCACTTCGCAGAGTTTGCGGACACTGTAGAAGCCTACGTGGATGGTCTCGGGCCGTTTGTACTGAGGACTTGGCCCCCAACATTACCACGGGCTGTACTGTAATCACTTATACCTTACTTATATACCTCCTTGACGCAACGATACTTGACCATTATGTTGGACACGGGACACTCACGGAGTCACACCGCGCGCAGCGACGACGAACAATAATAAAAAAAAAAAAAAAAAAAAAAAAAATAAAAAAAAAAAAAAATTGTGTAAACGCTCCATATATGATTATATTGCTTTACATGGGAACGTGCCTTGTCATTTGCATAGGTAATAATAATTGTTAGATAATAGTTATTTGCTTTACATGTGGGTAGAGTTGGATTTTGGTGTGAGTGCTTGAATTGAAACCTGAGCAAGCGAAAGGTTCAAAACACGAAACGCTAAAAAACTTTACCCATGAAACTCAACATTTTTTACCACACTAGCACTAAAGCCGAACTTAGGAAGCGGGCGCGCGGGCGGCCAGAAGAATTACTTGACAAGCAACTTTAAAGTGCGCTCTTCTCTGATTGGTCGGTGAGTTGACATTAGCTTTGTCGGGTGTGTTCTCGAATTTCAAAACCGTCTTACGCACTTGTAAATAAAATAATTATTTTCTGTTAGAAATCGATGAGTAAAACTAGCGATTGACAGCTAAGTAGTAGGCTTGGGCAGTAACCTGTTTTCTTACTGTGAATTTTCGAGTTAATTACATGATTATAGCTGGATTGTTATATTAATGTATTTTTTTAATCGAAATCAGGTTTGTGTTTATTTCATAATTATTCGTTTTTCCTGTTTAAATAAATGTGTAAAGTGTAATTGTGACGCATCCTAAGATATCGTCCCCCCCCCCCCCCCCCCCCCCCCCCCGCGGGGGAGCGCCGAGAGACCCGGATCACCGGATTAACTGCCTGTAACCGGGCCGTCTACCCTCCAGCCACGATTTACATGCTACCGTCCTTTGTTTAAATCATTCGTTACACTAGGTAACATCGAAAGGCATTATCGTGCATACTAATGAAATGACAATGGAATACATTTATTACACACCGCGGTGTAAGACCACCTGATGTATAGTATGGAGAGCAGTAATATACACGGGTCATAGACCAGGGCACCGATATACAGTGACGTTAAACGCAGTGATTTGACGATTGAAGTTTTATTATCATCTAATGGAATCAGATACATCGAAACAAGAAACTTTATAGTTTGGGCACGAGCCACCCCGACACTGGATAACATTATTATACTAGTAGCTGTAATATTGAAATTTATATTTTATTAATGAATAGATGCACCGAGATGATGTCCCTCGCATTTCATTATGATTTCGTTCGCCGCAAACGAAAGCCTTTACCTAAAATTGACCTGAAAATGAACATACATCTTTAATCCTGAAAACAAACAGAGCATTGAGCGACAGTATTGGATTAAATAGGGCGCCTTCCGTCAAAATGGAACCCGTCCGATATCGAGATACGCGAGTGTGAGTGTGAGTGTGAGCGGCCGGCGGGCGGCGCACGTCGCACAGGGTTCATATTGGATCTAGCCGGCTCCATATCCTGCCGTGTATCCGCCTCTACCAGTGTAAGCCTTTAATCTGTGCATTGTGTTTCCCTGCTGAGAAACACAACCGAATGAGCGCGACCCGCAATCCAGCTCGATAATGCACATCCGCGGTATAAAAATGGATCGTAACTGCCCATCACGGGAGAACATTGGATGTCTCGGCTCGATACGACGTTATTTATTATTTTGATGCCTCGACCGATTCGTTCTTAGCTTTTAATTAACAAGCGGAGTTGGAAATCCTAACGAAGCGTCGATAATGACCGCGGTTTAAGCGGCTTAGCCTCGCTCACATCGGTGAAAAATAACGCGTGCGTCGAAGCCTCACACGGATAGGATTACTGAATAAAACCAAGCTCGCCCACCCGACTCGGTCGCGACTAACGATGTATAACATTTCCATTGTCATCAATCTCCGACGCGACGCCGACGCCGAGGCGAGGATTCGCAAACTCTTCGCTAATTGCAATTTGAACTGAAACTAAAGAGCGGACTCATCGCTGACTGCATTTTTTTTACGCTACGTTCTTTATAAATAACCGCGCGAGTGGGAACGGTGCCCGAGTGTTGTACGAGTCGGAGTTCGTTATTTGTTTGTTTAAAGGGAAAGAAATCACCGGTGACGCGGCAGAAACGCAGCGATTCCTTCCTCGCGGTTTTAACTTCGGTTTGAAGTTCATTATTTTCATTAAAAAGTAACTGTTGGGACGTTTTATGTGGCTGCCTCTCGAAGCTTCCAATCTAGCTTTATTTTAAAGCTTAAAAACTGTTATCATACCGTTTAAATTTTCACCCGTTATTTCGCCCATAAACCTTATTTAGTATGTGGATTAAAACATAAACGGTGTGATTATAGTAAAAGTTTTAGTCTAAAATACTTAAGAATTATGTGACTTCATAAAATCAATCGACCCGAATGTGGATCGCCATTATATAAAAAAGCTAATGAAGCAAGTAAGTTAAAACCTACTTCAAGCTACAATTTTATTATACAGTTTTCAGTACTTCTTTGTATTTCAAAATACTTTATGTCACAAAACAATTTTTAGTATGGTTAAAAGAACCAACGGTGGAAAAACCAACTCCTATATTATATTAAACATAATCTCGGACCGGTCCCGAACCCGCGTGCACGCGATCGATGTCAAAGAGTGTAACTACTCACCTGTCTCTTTATTTAAACGTATCACGGGGACGGACGGAACTCTATACGGTTAGGGAAAGCTGTCAACTTTCGATCTCGAGTTTGAATGCCCGCGACCAATCTGAGGCTGCATTTAGTCTGGTTTATTTCACTTGATTCATGACATAGCGCAAGTTAAACAAAAGTATGAGAAGAATAAAAATCCCGAAGAGTACCTCCCCGTCGCCGCGTGCTCGTGACACCATGATATAGACAATGCCTTAGAAAAGGGTGGTGCTCCGTTCACGTCAGCGAAGCGTTCAGTCGCGCGAGTCACTGGAGCGAGCGCTCGCTGACCTCGCGCCCGGCGAGCTACACAGTCACTGGGATCCCGTGTGAACGAGCCTCCGCAGACAGCGCTGGAACAGGGTAAGCTGCGTCGTCCTCCGCACGTCCCTGAAATATGATTTCGATAAGTCCGGAGCTATCGGCCGGGCCCTTGTTATACAATAGTTTATTTAACACATGCTTTACTCGCGATATTTATGTCACCGGATTCTTTTTAGTGGACTCACGGTGCGGCTATCGATTTAACTAGGATAAAGTCGTTGTTTTCGTGTGGTCGGGGTTCAATAAGATTTACTTTCTTTTTCGATGGTGTATTTGATTATACGCAGCGAACTCACATGGGACACTGCACTGGGACGCCCTCTGTCGCGGGAGGAAGGAACACACACGATCACAACTGTGACGAGGAGAATTGATAGTTTATACGTAGGTATGGTACGTGCGCTGTTCAGCTGCTCCTACGATTGCGATACGTACATACGTCAACTATAAAAACTGTGACGTCATCGTCTTGTAGCGTAAAACAATTAAACTCTAGATAGAGTATTTAATGTTTTCTAGCAAGAACATGAAAGAATAAATAGAAAGTATGCGCCGTGTCGTGGCTTATATATGATAACGTGAGTAAGACTCGCGGCGAATCTATCGTGCTGTGGGCGTCGTCAATGAATCATATTTAGCAATTGATGAGTCTGCTGGCGATGTAATAAACTGGATCGAGCAGAACTGAGGTAATTGACCGGGGTGGAGTTGTACTCCCGCGGGTGGTGCTCTGCCCTGAATATCCGGAGTTGAGATCCTGCTATAGTAATAAATGGTCGCGGTACGGAGCTGCGATTAACTCATTAGAACAGATCGAATCCTTCGTATAGAAGAGGGAAAAGGAGATATCGGACGGCTGTCATCGCGAGGGAAGTCGCGGACTGACGCCGACATGGCGCCGGGAACAGCAATATCGTCACGTGGCCCGACTCCCGAGACGAGCTCGCCCGTCCGGGGTGCGACGCGGCGCGCTTCCTCGGGAGGAGGCGCGACTGGCTAACGCGCGAAACGAACCTCCGTTGCGATACGAAGTGAATCAGATAGTGAGTAATGGTTTTCAAATTTATGACTTTAGACAATAAATGGCTCAGGTTATTTTAGTTTCAAGAAAAAGTATTTCTTGAAACTGCGCCATACTCCGGCATTTATGAAATACTATGATATACACTACTATGTCAAATATTTGGATTAGTAGATTCAAAAGTAGTCAATATGTATAGTAGTATATTGAACAAGCTACGCCTCGCGGCTTCACCCTCATCAGCTAAGGTTTCCGCTTTATTACGGATACCCACGGGAACCGTACATTTTATTCGGGACAAGAAATCTACGTCCTTTTCCAGACTATAATCTTTATCTGTGCCAAATTTCATTTAAATCATTTCAGCCGCTCGAGCGTTTTTAAATAACAAACATTCGAATCTTTTGCCATCCAGTAGTAATATTATAGTTTGTACTAGGTACTTACTATAAAGTCATATTGAGATGGATCAATTGTTTTTATTTTTTTCATTTAATATTGGTATTTTTGAAGTTATAAAGCAAGTTGCTAAATTTTTAATATTTGGAATAGCTTTTGTGCCAATCAATTTAGTTCTCTTTAATTCACCTAGAGCCCCTAAAGTATACGTATAAACATAGGGTCCCCGTGTGTTCTCTACCGTATACACAGTGGGGGGAGATCTGAACAACTCTTCGACCTTGTTCCGGTATCGGGGTTTTAACGCCGCAAGCCGACGCGCCTCGAAAACTTATCCAGATAGTATTGTTTGATGGGAGTCACATTCAGTGCGGTTCTACCGATCTTGTATGCCACACTCCACACTATGCTTAGTACGCATACCTGCAACATATGGAACGAGACATCTACCCAACAGCTACGATATGGACTTCTTCAGTCTTCAGTGTCCCTCTTGGCAAATTATCGTAATGCCCCCGTCAGTATTACAGATAGGCGACGGTGATCACTCACATCAGGTGGCCTGCCTGCTTGTTTATCACGTATTGCATTTTACAATACCAGGGCTTAGTTTACGGGAGCAAGAGAAGCAGTTGGGAAGCTGGATGTTAGCAGCCGGCGCAGAAGAAAGGTAAATGTTGTCGAACTGAAACTAAACAGGCAACGACGCGATTATTTCAAAGGATAACACGAAACAATGGAGCTATGGGTTTTTAGCGATTTAAACGTTTCTCGAAACACACAGAGGCAAACACGTCGTGTAAAATAAAACATGACGTAAGATGATGACGTCTACATTATTATTTGTGGCTCGTGTGAGGCGCACCCACCACATTATCCGAGACTTTCACCCGATCCTCGGATCAAGTCACAAAAACCGTGATAAGGCGAAAATATTGGATAATTTGGTGGGTAGACCACAGTGAGCTAAATAATTGAGCTAGAGACACGGCCACGACACCATATATCATTAAATATTCACGTTCATAAGAAATATTGCATTATATTTTATAATAACTATAAAAAGGAAACATCGTCTGATAAAAGCAATACACTGCAAAAAGTTTACACTAATACAATAGCAAAGCTATAACTAACCGACCTCTTGATCACACAACGTGGACCTTGTGATGTGAACCCATTAACCGCTTACCGAGACGTCTCGATCACTTTAACGGTGTAAGATTACTAATTATCCGCCTCAGCTGAAGCGAAACATTTAGTTATTAATTAACAAAGCAAATGATAGAGTTCGAATATCCCGGTGGTATTTATAGCACGAGCTGCTCCTGTCGCCGCGACTGTTTTGGAACAATTTCTTCATTATTTATGAACAATGAGAAATCGTACCTGTAGCACGATGAATATTTATTATTTGTGGTTTTGGCTTCACATCACAAGGGCAATTATTTCATATCAATTATATGAGTGTTACGCGTAGAGTTCCGTGCATGAGCGAAACACTGCCCGAGACCACCTCTCGGTTTACTTTTTAATTCAGTCAACTAATTAGTGGACACTTTACTTGCCGATTGTGGAGACAGATAAACAAACGAACATCTGAACTTTACCATTTTGTTACTTTACAATAGCCGATGCCTTTATTAAAATATTATATACTAATAACTTATTACAATACTACAGATACTACAATATAATTTGGTCAATCCAGCGGTTGCCAGCCTGTAGTATAGATAGGTCAACTCAAATGCTCTAACCCGCTACCAGTTGGCAGCGCACCCAGAATGCTCTCGACCCCACACGGTTCAAATATGTTACCAATGCCTAGGTTAGCATATTTTCGCCGCTTCAATTGCTCCGCCGAATGATCCAAGGCGCGCGGCGCCAGCCCTCGGGGAGATGTGACGGCGCTACCCTGTGAACGCATGTAGCACTCCCCCTCGAACCGCCCTCACTTCCAGAGAATAACTGTAATACTGTCAGGAATCATTTTGTTACACTTTGCACGGGAGTGCGGGAGTGCTAGCACTCTCGAGGACACTTAACGGTCAATATTCAACCATTCTTTCACATTCCCCAGCCGGTGTGCCGTAAGAGTCGGCTAAGGGATCACGTATACTATATGGGGAGGCATATGTCCAGCAGTGGACGTCCTATGGCTGCGATGAATGAATGAAAATTCCAGCCGGGATGACGATCATTATGACACTGATTACGCAGAAAAATCTGAATAAAGCCATTTTAATAACACTAATGAATGAATATCGTTTATTCTCTACACCGTACCTACACCACCATTATCAACAAACATC
Source organism: Apeira syringaria (assembly GCA_934044485.1). Taxonomy (NCBI): domain Eukaryota; kingdom Metazoa; phylum Arthropoda; class Insecta; order Lepidoptera; family Geometridae; genus Apeira; species Apeira syringaria. The sequence continues at coordinate 18,460,999 of OW203666.1, read as the reverse complement.
AACAAGTGAATAAAGAAGACAATGTTTAACAAAAAATGGAACCGACTTCAACACTCAAAAGTGTGAAATAACTTGTTGAAGTCGGTACCATGACAGTTCATAAAAGTAACTATCATCACAATATTGTGCTCATGGTACCGACTTCGACAAGTTATTTCACACTTTTGAGTGTTGGAGTCGGTTTCATTTTTTGTTAAAAAAATTTTTTTCAACTCTGCGATGCTTTTTGTCATTTTGTATGTTCTCCGATGTCTTCAACCACCACTATAACATCGTCGAGGTACGCGTAGCAACTCAGCTATTGGAGTGTAACTAAAAAACCGCTTGTCCGATTCTTCGCTTGGCCACCACACCACTATACTCATTACTACTACTACTACTACTTCACCGCAGAACTATACTCTATCAAAGAAAAAAATAATCTTCAAAATCGGTTCATAAACGACGATGTTATCCGCGAAAACACATAAAAAAAAACATATATACGAATTGAAAGGTCGAATTGAGTGACCTCCTTTTTTTCGAAGGTGGTTAAAAATAGCCATGCAAAATACAATATCGACAATACCTCCTCGCATGCTCGCTATAACACACTATAATAATTATAGTTTTACGAATGATGTCGGATCAACATTCAACTGTTTACCGGCGCGCGGCGCGCGGCGAGCACCCGAGCCACCCGAGCCTCCCGAGCCACCCGAGCCTCCCGAGCCTCCCGAGCCGCGGTAGTGAGAGTGCTGCACGCTCGACGCGACGTTAACAAAAGCAGTTATAAAGTGTTACGAGTAGATTTTGCACTGTTGTGAATATTTATCAATGTTCGGATATTGTAAGTGTTCTGTGGAAGTCCAGTGCGGCGTTCCCGTGTACCGCTCGCGCTCGCCTTGTGATTGTGCACGTGTCCGAGCTAGAAGCGGTGAAACACGAAGAGTTGCCTCGACAGCTCCAAGCTTGAATATTTATGAGCGTACCCCGAGACTCGGGTGATGAGGAAATAAAAGTAAATAGCCGCTGCATTGTTGTTTGTAAGTTTTAAAGAGAGGGGAATAAAATGAGTTGTGTTTTGAATCAGGGCAACGATGAATGGTTTCGTCGGTTATTTTTGTTTTGGTCTTTTTTTAAATGAAGGAAGAGGGGATGTAAGAAGACTGGCAGCGCCTCGCGGCTGCGCCTGCATAGTTTCCGATCCCGTGAGAATACGGGGTCGAAATAGCTATTGCTATTCGCTGATAATGTAGCTTTCATTATTGAAAGGATTTTTAGTAGTAGTTTATGAGTTTGTAAAATACATTCCTGTTAGCAGTTTGAGCGACACGAGAGCTCCCGCAAACGCAGGCGATGGCTCGTATTCCGCCATTTTATTTATGTAAACGTTGATATGTAAATTAATTTCACCGTTTATGATACGAGACTTTCCGGCGGCGCCCGCCCTGATTACTTCACGCTAGTGGAGTACGGTGCAATGCGATGATTTGAGTTACGAGCCGGAGTATGTGTTATATTTCTGCTTTGTCGGATGGAACGCGAGAATTAATTAGGGCGAGTGAAAATAACATTGAATTTCCGTACAAATGACGTATAATGTTCTCTTCTGCTGTGTGCGATGTTACTTTATGATAATAACGAGACTACGATTATTACTTAGTTAATTAGCCCGATGGCTGAAGCAACAGTGTCGGCAGAAAAGAGCAGAGCCGGCAACTTAGACACAGTGTGTGTTATACAAACTTCGGTATCCAGGACGCGTATCACTAGCGGGGATTATGTCGCAACCCCTTAGTCATTAAGCCATCGCAAGTTTATGTGCTTAAAAAAATAAATGGACTGACATGAAACCGCGCCACCCTCCAACTTTGCTAATATGAGCCCAGCCTCTGTCATCTCGTGAAATAATGGTGGTAATATTTGAAAAGTTTCCAGAGGTAGGCCCATTCTAATACCGTGAAGAATTTTGCTTACAGTAATAAACGCAAAGAGTTCAAACTTCTTAAATCACTGTTCTTCATTCGGTACAATAGTAGATTACTAAATGGGTTATTTTAGGTCTCGATGAAAAAAATGTAAGCTTTAAGCGTGTGTCTGTTTGCGTGGTATAAAATCAAAGCTTTGGCGAGCTATTATGTTTTTTTTAAAGGAATAATGGTATATGTAATGTTTGTGGACGTGTACCAATAGGGTTCCCGAAAAAAAGTTTGTCTATGATTAATTAAAATTATAAAAGATAATTATTGTTTCAATGTTGACTGTCTAGGTTGCTGACTCATAGTCTAATCGAGTACGTATTTCGTACGAAGTCGTTTACATAACAATAAGAATAGGAACAGGAATAGGAATAGGAATAGGAATAGGAATAGGAATAGTAATAGGAATAGGAATAGGAATAGGAATAGGAATAAATAGGAATAGGAATAGGAATAGGAATAGGAATAGGAATAGGAATAGGAATAGGAATAAGAATAAGAATAAGAATAAGAATAAGAATAAGAATAAGAATAAGAATAAGAATAAGAATAAGAATAAGAATAAGAATAAGAATAAGAATAAGAATAAGAATAAGAATAAGAATAAGAATAAGAATAAGAATAAGAATAAGAATAAGAATAAGAATAAGAATAAGAATAAGAATAAGAATAAGAATAAGAATAAGAATAAGAATAAGAATAAGAATAAGAATAAGAATAAGAATAAGAATAAGAATAAGAATAAGAATAAGAATAAGAATAAGAATAAGAATAACAATAACAATAACAATAACAATAACAATAAGAATAAGAATTACAATAAGAATAATATATTTGCCTAACATTCGCTCTGTGCATACGATCGGTACCTTAAATGTTTCTGTTCCTTATTACCTGGTCCCGGTAGCCGCGTACGAACAGGTAAAATGACATTAGTATTACCATGAATATAAACATTAAAATGTAGGTAATTGTATCGCGAGTAGAGCAGTTTAGGGTTGCTCGTGAAATTCTGTTCAGAGATAGCTTCGAAGTTGAAAACTTGGAGCGGGTAAATATGTGTGACAGAGAAGCGTTGCTCGTAATGATTCATGCGATAAAGGAGGGTGTAGCGCAGCAGCTGCGAGCGACCTGCCTGTACAACATGGGAGCGCGCAAGCTTCCTATTCGTAGTGTACACAAGGAAAAAAATGTATACTATAGAGAATCATTTTGGAGCCTAATATAAAACGTACTCAAAATAAAATTAAAGGAAAACATTTTCAGAAATAAATTTACTTCCATTTAATATTACAGCGCCATTTCCCAAGCAACTTATAAGTCTGCCAATTAACTACAAAACGTAAGAAACAAATAATCTACAGGAGGATGTTAGTGTCATGTTCCTACAGTGAATTAATTTTTGCACATTCACAGTAAAAGAAAATGGAACGATTCAAAAGAATCCCGTCATTTATTATTTTGTATGCACACAAAAAAATCACAATATTTTAAGCTCTCTTATAATGATTCTTATTAATACAAAAGGGCGAAGTCCTTTCATTACATCCTACTAATATTATAAATGCGAAAGTTCCTCCTTCACGCAAAAACTACTGAACGGATTTTGAGGAAATTTGGAACACAGATAGTTTATACCGTGGATTGACAGATAGGCTTTCATCATCATCAATCATCAGTACGCGGGTGACACCGCGGGGCGCAGCTAGTATAATAATAATGTGGAAATCCTTATTCTCATAAGACGTTACTTACTTCCGAATAATGCACGCGTCACCTATTTTGATGGAATAAAAGGCATCGCACGTTCTGCCAGTAAAGGTCCCAACGGTTCTGACCCTATACACCTGCGCAAAATATAGTAAACACAGACGGCATCACCTTCATTCCTCTGCTATCCGCAAACAAACGTAGGGACAAACCCTGAGCGTAGCTACCCCCATCCCCCTCCGCAGTGGTTGAAGGTGGTATAATATTAACGGAATGGCGGGATCAATGTCGTTCCGTTTTACGGTCCTGATTAATGTATCGGAAGTTACCAACTAACCCGTTTATTTTTATTATTATCCTCGCCCTTTTGGGTTTTTTCGAGGTTGGTTGATATTTCATTACCTGTGAATGGTATCATCGGCAGATATGATATAGGGTCTTTACCCGACAGGGGCCGCGGCGTGTGCGGAGTGTTCACACGAGTGCTCGAGCTTAGCTCGATAAGTACAGCGAGGTTGTACCATTATTGCTAGCTCCGCGTTTTTACGCAATTTCTTTCTTCAACTTCATTGAATATATATTAATTATAAAGAAAAACAGACAGGCAGGTTTATTTGTATTTGCTAAATAAGAAATGTGAGCATAAGAAATAAACCCAAATTGAAGACCGTGACAAAACTCAAAGATTTGACGGCCTGTAATTAGGAAAAATAGGGGTTAATATCTAATTTCCCGTCGCAATTTTACATCTTTGTCGCGCTTACTAATAAGGTTGTAAAAGTAGATTGTTGTTAAGTCTGTTTTCTCTTTTAAACTTCAGAATTTCTCTAGCTTTAATAGACAAAATGACAGTTATCGTTATGAACCAAAGTTTTTCTTCAATAAAAACATATTTTTATGTGGAACATGAATCAATGATCAATTCCAATCATTGATTCATGTTCCGCATAAAAATATGTTTTTATTGAAGAAAAACTTTGGTTATAAAAAATATGGGAAAATTATCAGTAAGAATATATGCAAGATATTATGTCAATTGTAAACCACAAGTGTACACCACCACACCGCAAGTGTGTTAAGAATTATATTAAATAAAATTAGGATGTACACAAATTACTTAGTAGTACGTTAGTCGTATTTATCTGTCATATGCAACCATAATATAATTAATGTTATGAAAATAAACAATATAATATGAAGTTAGTATCGGGGTTACATAGAGTTCACTTCTAAAACATAAACATATATTATTGTTGTAGTATTATACACTTCGAAGTCAGCTAATTAATTACGTGGAGCAGAATTCCTCCTTCATATAATGGTGAGATAAGGCCCGGGATACGCTCGTTACAGTTCTCGGAGCGATCCGCCTTCCGCACCGGTGAGAGACTGTAATGAGACCTCGCCATCTGTGTTCTCTCGCCGCGCCGACTCACTGCTCGGAGAGAACCTGCGGTGTCAAAACTTATGTCGTTTATTTTACATAATTACTGATGGTATGTGAGTTTTCTGCAAAGCATTTATCTCGCTGTCGTTTAACTACTGAAGTAGCATCGACTGTCGCTCGCTGCCCGCGCCGGAACACTAACAACTGCTCTCGGGTCCGCTCGGTAGTACTCGTATCGTTGTCGTATTAACTAACCAATATAGCACATACCTATGGCGTGCACACTCTAAATGGGCTTGTTGACTACATGTCAACTACTGTTTAGTTAGTGATGTCCTGTCCTAGACCACGGTTCAAGAATGGCTGCAACGTTGGCGCTGGTAAAAGCCCGACGGAGGATATCGTTAATGCTAGCGTGGCGGGACATTCGAGCAGCACTTCTGGGACAAGAAAGCCCCGACTGTGGTGACCGAGTTGATCAACGGCAGTACCACACTGGCAGTGATGGGTTTCATAGCATTTTACACCCAAGCGTAAGCTGGCAGCTAAACGATAAGCAGACAGTTCTAAAGGAATACCTGTACTAAAAGAAGGAATTGTCTTTAACCAAAAACCCACACAGAAACAGCAAGAATACGAGCACGATCTGCGATGCCAGAACACGTATTTAAAAGATTATTCCGTGCTTGATCAATAAGCACTGTCTCTGCGATACCGAAGCTTTAGAAGTCTCAGTATTTGGGCAAGCCATTTCCCAAGTGTTCTTGGCTTCGTTCAAATAAGCTACATCTGAATTGCCTAAAGATGGTTCACAAATGTTTCTACCAATTTGGAATGCTGGTAATGCATCACTCGAAATTTTACGGATCCCTAGAGCTCCCAATCTCACAAGGAAAGAGGCCTGCGGCCAAACCCCGTCACCCATGACAATATTAAAAACCGACATCAGTGTACTCTTTACGATGTCGTCCAAGTAACCGTGTCGTCTAAGTAAGTTAATTTTGGCACAAAAAGCTAAAATCGTTAATTCTATATAAGCAGAAAGACAAAATTTTATCATGATCATAAAATTTGGAATTATTTCTTCTACAAAAAGAGAAAATGATTCATCTGAACTCGGTGAACCCAAGAGACCCAACGAACACTTTTCTACTGGGTACTTTGATGTTAGGTGCAACGGAATTAAATTTTTTGCATGACCAAATCTCTATCCGTAAAAGTATCGCAAACAAGAAGTTCGCACTTTGTACAATTTAATTTCAAACCAAATTCACGAATTGTAATGTAACAAACCGACTAGGACTCACGTGGTATTTACTGGAAAATTACTCTCCGACCAGTTTCGAACTTATTTGCAGTTCTTCATCTGGGAGTTATGATCGTGCCAGGCGGCGGTCGTGAGTCCTAATCGATTTGTTACATTACGATTATGGAAGAAACTCGCGATAGTTTTCAGATTCAATTTGACGAAATTGTCTATTAGCAATTATAAGTCATTTAAAACTGTGTTCACTTCACCTCCTCAAGTTCCGTCTGACGTCAAATACCAAACGTTTAGTTTGGATGGAAGACGTTGAATGATTGGACGCACGGCAAGGCTGAAGATAGCTGGATCTCAAGGATCACCCTGCTGACATCCTACGGAAGATATAAGAACATTATTTTTGTAAACTAATTTACATGATTTTCCATAACATTACCAAGGAAAACCATAAAGGTCCGGAATTATTTATTTCACATGTGTCAAAAGGGTGCGTCTATCTACTGAATTAAAAGCATTTTTGACATGCACCTTCAACAACACCTCTCGACAATTTTGATCAAGGAAAGTGCGAAGTGAATGAACACCGATGTTATGAATAGTTGTAAACATTATAATATAAGCAGGTGTACGTTAATGAATGCCTGCGAGTATATCCCAGCACGATAATCGCTAGATAATGCGCCGCACGCTCTAATATTCGATTTGTATTCACGGTTGCATTGTTTATAGCCCATTGAGATGCGAACAGCCATCCGCGCGCGCCGGCCAGTGTACAGTGTGTCGAGCCTGACCGAGGTAATGTCCTAATAACAGGCCGTGACTGATGCCTCGCTCGATAAACAGCTGGTTAAATGCTATTCAAAATTGGAACACAGAATATGGAGGTTTATTCAGAAGTTTATTGTTGGCGGATGTATATTACTTTGGTCATTAGTTAATTTTATGTTCCGTTGTTAATTTAATGGTTTTTGTATAGCATATGTTTTCGTATGTGCGGTAAAGTCAATTTGTACGTTTTTGGTGCGGACACCGGTAATACTTGCATTTCCCACGGCTTATAAACAATTGTTTAGTGCGTTTACGTTAAATCTGGTTGGATGAGTGATTAATTACTGTTCTGTGGAAATAATAAATGAAAATTTAAAATTGTAATAACTCATTCTCCACCAAAAATAACCTTTGATCTCGTAACAGTATTTGTTAAGTGAATGCAAGGAATATCACAATTCTCTCCATAGGAAGGGTGCAGTGTTCGCTGGTAGGATGGTAACGTGCAGTAACTCGAGTCGAAGTGCGCTAACATAACTATGCACATTATGACGGCGCCTTGCGGTTTCTTACAATTATTTTATTAGATAATATTAGCATAATTTATTATTTTGGTTACAATTGGTACCTATATTCCTATGACTCCTCCCAAAAAAGGAGCTTCAAAAGGACTCGAAAGTAAACCATTCGATAAATTAGTATTCTATTCGTAATCATTAAACTGTGGTTACACTGAAAAAATAAGATTTGCCGATGTTCTTAAAGCAAGATGATCAGTATTCTTGAATGTATCTTTTTTTACTGAGAGTATTTTGTATTCAACGAAAACTAAATTTTTCATGTGAAAACACTTTGTTCACTTTATTCAAAAAGGAAGAATCGTCTTATTTTAAAACGTTATATGTCAAAACAAGAGCATCTACAATTTTATTTCCAAGCATTGATTAAGAATCTAATATAAGTGTGTCCACTGATACTTGTTTATTTTCATCATAATGAGAAACATCGCCTTCTTTGGTTAACAAACACAATGCTTTATGTAAAAATGTAACAAATTATTGTAAATAGATGAAGGATTTTTTCAAGAATGCTTTTCTTAAAGTCAAATCAGATTATACATTTCAGTTTTAAATTACAATATTTGTTCTAAGATTTAACATCTTTGCTCGTGTTGTTTTTATTTACATTTAAAAGGCGTTTTTATTTTAAAAGCCCCCTTATAATTGAATGCTAACGCCTTGTTCAGACCCAGGTATATGTGTACACCGACTAACGCCTTGTTCAGACCCAGGTATATGACGTGTGCACCGACAAACGCCTTGTTCAGACTCAGGTATATGTGTGCACCGACAAACGCCTTCTTCAGACCCAGGTATATGTGTACACCGACAAACGCCTTGTTCAGACCCAGGTATATGTGTACACCGACTAACGCCTTGTTCAGACCTAGGTATATGTGTGCACCGACAAACGCCTTGTTCAGACCCAGGTATATGTGTACACCGACTAACGCCTTGTTCAGACCCAGGTATATGTGTACACCGACAAACGCCTTGTTCAGACCCAGGTATATGTGTACACCGACTAACGCCTTGTTCAGACCCAGGTATATGTGTACACCGACAAACGCCTTGTTCAGACCCAGGTATATGTGTACACCGACTAACGCCTTGTTCAGACCCAGGTATATGTGTACACCGACTAACGCCTTGTTCAGACCCAGGTATATGTGTACACCGACAAACGCCTTGTTCAGACCCAGGTATATGTGTACACCGACTAACGCCTTGTTCAGACCCAGGTATATGTGTACACCGACAAACGCCTTGTTCAGACCCAGGTATATGTGTACACCGACTAACGCCTTGTTCAGACCCAGGTATATGTGTACACCGACTAACGCCTTGTTCAGACCCAGGTATATGTGTACACCGACTAACGCCTTGTTCAGACCCAGGTATATGTGTACACCGACTAACGCCTTGTTCAGACCCAGGTATATGTGTACACCGACTAACGCCTTGTTCAGACCCAGGTATATGTGTACACCGACTAACGCCTTGTTCAGACCCAGGTATATGTGTACACCGACTAACGCCTTGTTCAGACCCAGGTATATGTGTACACCGACTAACGCCTTGTTCAGACCCAGGTATATGTGTACACCGACAAACAAGGTCTTTCTAGCTAAGTGATTAAGTAATTAGTGTGACAAATACAAATATTTATTCATAACACCTGTCGTTACAATACATGTCAAATCATGAATTCGTGATACACTAATATAGTCATTAGTAACTATCACAATAATTGAAAATGTCAAGTTTCAAATACTCGTCACAATTGTAAAATAATAATAATATAGTCCTGTAACCAGGACCTTCCCTTATTTTCATGACTCGCGGTGGAATGTGCATCTCGCACGGGCGCGGGCGCGCGGGCGCGGACCGCCGCCCGCGCCGCGCCGCGCCGCGCCCCGCACGAACACCGACCTCTCGCACTCAGCGAGGCGGTGCGGCGGCGTCACCCACTGCGCCTTCTGTTTACAGCTGCGAGTAACATTTTTGTCACCCTCTGTTAAAAAAGTTCCACGTGTGTGTGCGTGAATAAGGCTACCTGGTAGATGCCTGGTGCTCGCACGGGAGAGGCAGTATGCCACGTTGCCAACCGTCATGTTGGCGAACTGTTTCAAACGTGGAAAATGCCTGCTGAGGTGATCGACCCGTTTCCAAGTAAGTGAATTCATAATTTTATGATTCCTTCAGATGATATTAAATGTTTATAGTATATGAGTATATTTAGGTACAAAAAAGATGTTTAATTCATGTTTTAGTATTTGTCATCTATAAAAAAAATTAGACGTTTTTGTGTTCGCTTGTTGTTTGATTATGGGATAATACGGTAATGGCAGGTATATGTGACAAATAAAATTTATTTGTCACATATACCTGCCATTACACCTTCATCTACGCAAAAAAAAGCAAAAATCCAAAAATGCGACATATTACCTTCATCCACTCACGTCTTTAAATGTTTTCTAGTACTGTACAGGTTGCTACTATCTACCTTTTGCTAGATATCATGTCAAGTGCTAACGGTATAATAGTAAGTCATACAAAATGTAAATAAACTCAGGAATTATCATCATCTCCCTACCCCTATCCCATTTTATGTTTAGCCCGATTTATTAACAATTATGAACAATATTATTTTCTATTACAAAATATATGACAAGTACATATTGCCTTAAGTTGTGGCTTTGTTTTTGGTTTTCCTGGCCTTATTAGACACCAGAGTAAAAATGTACGAGTAATTGAAACAATTTTATTTTATTATTTAACTTTAGGACAATTCAAATGTAAGCCCAGACTGTGGAGCACCATGCGGGATAATAATTGTCTGTTGTAGGAAGAGATATACATAATATCTGACAAATACGGATTTGAGACTCCACAATGTCAAGACTTTAATTTAAAGACACTGTTGTAAACGCCTCCTCGTGGTAGAAGTGTGTATTATGTCAAATGGTACACATAACATCAGACACAATAAGTTCCTTTGCTTTTCATATTTAGCCTTCAATTATGTCGACCTCTCTTTGTAGCCTAGATAGTGTACCTAGGGTGCCTAGGCACACCTAGTGTCAGCCTAAAGCCTGTATTCGTCCACTAGGGGACCACACGCAAGCAGTCGCGGGACATCGCCTAGCACCGTCCAGCGACAATGTCGATCGACATGTCGCTCGTCCACATAGCGAAGTCGTAGTCGAGATGTCGCCCGAGGAGGGCGTTTCCACACTACTCTAACTCCATCCGGCGACTGTCGAGGCACACGAAGTAGTCCGAGCGACGCGACGCGTAGAGTTCACGTCAGGCGACACGGGCGGGGGACAAATGTCTCCTAGTGGATACACGGCTTATGGTCGCCGGTTCGATCCCCAACACCGGCTCGAAGCTCGTTATCAAATCTTTATCAAATCCATGAAAATAAAAAAAACAAACGAGATTATAGTCAATATTAGTTATCGGCTTCTTATGACGTATAACGCTATTAACGAGACACCAATATCTGTATAAGCTATGTACTTTTAGTATAAATAATCTAGGTCGAGCAATACTCATATCACCTACTTCTATTATTATTATTGAAAATACGTGCGTCCGGCAGTGCCCGGGCACTTCGAAGGAAAGCTATTATCATTCATGTTGTGAAAGTTCAATGATAAATGAGAGGAGTTCGCGTGCGCTGCGTTGCGGCGCAACCCTAGAGCGCAACCTTAGCGCGCAACGTACCTATGCAACGTTCGACGCAGCTGTGCGCTTTCTATCTGATCGCGAGTCGAAAATAATGCTTCTGTAGCTTGAGATAGTCTCGTTGGTTTGTTACAGGGCTTAAATTAATTTACTATCGGACTTATTATATTTTTGTAATTTTTATGTTTTTGATATTCGAATACATTGTTTATAAAGCGATCTAGAGCGGATCGATTCATTGAACATTTATCTAGAAGCATTTATCCATAACATATAGAATTTAGATATATATATAACCAGGAATTGTAAACCTCGAGTGGCAGTGACCTTTGCTACTCACGGGATCAGTAACTGTCATTGTGTATGTAATTTCTTAACCCGCAGTTATATAATGTCGTTTACGTACACGTAGCACTTTTCAATTATTGTAGAAGAACTCAAAAATAACTCTTCTGATTTTATTGAAATTTAAAATTGTATAATACGAAGGAAAGTAATGAAAGTAATGAATATTAATCTACGTACCGGTGTGTGCAACAACAGATATTCGTAGCTCTGTAGTTATCTGTAGCACTAAAGGAATAGATAACAGTAAGCGATCGAGTCGCCGTGTAGTGTAGCGCCGCGCCGGGGGCAGCGCGGGCGCACTCAATGATCGGTGGTGACGCGTTAAGTGTCTCGGACCGTTCCTTGTTAATGGGTGTTCGCACAGTACATGTGAGAGTCGATCTCGGGGTAACTAAACACCTCGAGGAGAAAGCAGCGATAGATAATGAAAGTTCATGGGGTTAATACAAATAGCGGCCACAATTAGTGGAGAGTTGTTAATGTTATGGGATTTACACATACTCACATACACGTAATAAAATTTCACATAGCACGTAGCCAAAATGTATATTACGCTTATATTCTTTTTCTAAAAAGAATATTATATTTGTATTTTTTAGAAATCATGCATATTTTGTTCATATAATATATATATTAAGATATTACTAGTACTTTATTGTGAAATAGAATTATTTTGAGAAGACACTGCCTTTTACAAGACAATTATTTTTCATTGAAACAAAAGGCAGGGTACATCTATTCCTATTGCGCCATATTGTGTGTTATGTACGCACGTCGTATAACGGAGCGTTCAATTTGATATTAAACAACATTAATAATCTGAATAGTAGCTGTAGCTGTAAATCGGCACTAAAATTTAATATAATACTGTCTCAGCTTGTCGATGTACTATAAGTTTGTGGAAAGCAGATGTTTCCTTAGTATTGTATTATATTGGATCCATTCATTGTCAGTCGTAAGGTCACAGGGTATCGTTGACCCGAATACGACCTTTTGAAGACTTTGTAGTAGGTACTTTACTTTTGGTTAGTGTGAAAACCAAAATAATTAACGTTAAAATATGGTACGAACTGTTTGTTGGTGCACAGCTTTAGGTCAAACAAAAAATAAACATTGGCCGTTACTCTGTCAATCACACGAACTGGCTAAAATTCACTAAAATGAAATAGCTCGTACTCTATTTACGCTTAAATTCTGACTCGCATAACTCCTTACAACGCTGTCACTAATATCTGGTGATTTTTATTCCATTGTTGGCGAATACGGGTAGTTTTAGTAGGCACCAAATAAGTGGCGACTTAGTTTATCTAAAACTACCCGCAAATTTATTAAATACATATAATTTTAGTAATGTTATTGATAAATCTCATAGGTAGGTACTCATTTAGACATTGTCGTAACCATATAAGAACTTATCTAATTTACCAATATTTTAGTTAAGTTCAGTTGAATCACTAACATTTACGTATAGATATGTAAAGTGCCGTGTTGGTGCCGGCCTAGAATAGTACTCCCCCATCTCTTCCCGCGGGTGCCGTAAGAGTCGGCTAAGGGACCACGTACCAGAAGGTGGGCAGCAGCGCCTTCTGAGGATCGGAAATCATACTGCGCTCGCCAACCCGCCTGCCAAGCGTGGCGAGTATTGGCAAATCCCCCCTATATGGGGGAGGCATACGTCCAACAGTGGACGCACATAGCTGAGAAAAGAAAAAAAAAAAGAAAAAATGTAAAATACATTAGCTGAGCCCCGCGGCTACACCCGCTTGGGTTCACTTTATTAGGGGAACAATTCCATCATAACTACATGATTTCTGGTTCTCGCGATGCACGCAATGGAAGCTCTCAAAAGGAATGATCCTTTCCCGTTGCCCCCAGCGCCCAACGCCCAGCGCCCAGCGCCCAGCGCCCAGCGCCCAGCGCCCAGCGCCCAGCGCCCAGCGCCCCGTCGGTCCTGGCGGGTGTGCTGTGTAGCCCACAGCCTTCCTCGATAAATGGACTATCTAATACAAACATATTTTTTTAATTCCACCCAGTCATTTCTGAGACTAGCGCGTTCAACCAAACAAAGTAAAAACTCTTTGCCTCTATAATAAGATAAAGATACGATACGATAAGATTCTGTTCCATATCAACATGTGAAACCTAGGACAGTTTAACATTTCAAGTATCGGTTTGCTTACATGTCTACGATCTCTCTTCCTATTTATATATAACTCTTCTATTTTCTCATGGTAATAAGTGTAAAAACATCCATCATGTAGCATTCGAGGACATTCACGTTTAGTTATAAACACTGTAAAACTTCCAACAAGTTCCAACAACCAAACAGTTCTAGTATCGTTATACTCAGCTGAGCCTAGGCCGCGTACAGATAGAGCGCTGTGGCTACCTTAGAGAAACCGCTTTTTAAAAAATATTTGTGTTAACATAACAATTACATTGTTGCCAAATGAAAAACCTGTCCCCAGAGTAACTACGGGCGCTAGTGCGTTTAAACATGACAGGCTTACAGAGTTGACAGAGATACAAACGTTCTATATATTGTATATGTATATATATCAGTCATAGGTCACCATAGCACAGGCTCTGCCTAGTTTGAGACCTGAAGACCTTGTGTGAATGTTAATATATAAAATAAAAAATAAATAAATAAATTTAAAAAAAAATATTCGTTACGCCACGATCATCATTCAAAACTTACATTATAGTCAATGTATAATTTATTATCATAGTCATATTCTTAATATTCATACAATTTTCAATATCCTACTAATATCATAGATGCGAAAGTTTGTGTGTATGTTTGTTACCTCTTCACGCTCAAACAGCTACACCGATTTTGATGAAATTTGGTATGGAGATAGCTTATACCCTAGGTTAACTCATAGGCTTATTTTCACAATCAACATTTTTCATCAGTACGCGAGTCAAACCGCGGGGCGCCGCTAGTTAGTTTATATATTGCAATTTCCGGCAAATCATAAGTTATTGCAAATCATAACCTTTTCTTCGCCCTATTGGAATAAAAATAATCCAACATACAGAATTGCTTGCATTGTTAATAAATCAATCAAGTGCGTGAAATACATTGTCCTTTATTAACCTCGACGTTTCGACCGCGTCGTGATCACGACCAATGCCACTCGGTCGAAACGTCGAGGTTAATAAATGACACACCTTAACTCAACTTATCTCACACAGGTTAACGCAACTCCCTAAAAGTAAGAAAAGTATATAAATTTCTACACTTCACTGGCTACTGCACCCGTGCGCGTACATAATTATACATTGTTTTTTACTACTATACCTACTTATTCGATTTCGATCAAATATGTATGGTACCAATACAGATGTTCGTGATGACACGCTTCAACCACCCATTAATAACAGATACAAAGAAAACTAACAGCCGAAGTGTGCCTCTCGCAGATTGTAAGCTGCTCGTAGTTACGTCGATTGCCCTCATCAAAGTTTCATAGACCGACCTCGGTATTAACTAATGTCCCGAACCCGACTATAGCGACGATGGATCCATAGTTCCATCTCCGTGGACACCGGGAGTACAAACAAGCGTCGTGGGCGAGGAGCAGGCTCCGAGCGAGCGAGCGAGCGACACGCGCGTGGTACGGTGCCTCATGTCGACACTCCGAGCGAGCGAGCGATCGACACGCGCGTGGGACGGTGCCTCGTGTCGACACTCCGAGCGAGCGAGCGAGCGACACGCGCGTGGGACGTTGCCTCGTGTCGACGCTACAGAATCAACTGTGCACAATCGGACAGGAATGGATAAACTCGATATATTATAATTTAGCCCTTTCACTGCCACGAACGAATTTTTTTGGGAATTGTTAGTTTAAAACCTACTATCGGCAATAGTATGAGTCGCTGCATTGAAATAGAAGTGATCATTGGAGACGGCTTGCTGAATAGGCAAGTTAGTGTCAGTACTAGCAAGTACTAGTATTACAGTACAAATAAATGTTTTTAACTAATTGACAAGCTTTTATAAAGAATGTGATGAGAGCGAATTGAGCGTCAGATACAGCGATACGAGATCGTTGCAAGTGAAAATTCATATCAGTTCATTATTTATATAATATCTATACATACACGTTTATACAATCAATTCATATATTACAACAAACATAATTACATAGAAACGCAGATTTTCCGAACCGGCCTCTCAGATGAAACATTTTGACGATGCACGGCCCGTGTGTGTGTGTGTGTGTGTGTGTGAGAGAGAGAGCTTCGGTCTTCCGGTGTAACATGAACATTTGTTTTTTCGTATCAACAAACAGTAGCCATTGTTCGATAACACACCTAAGCCTCCATCCGAATATAACGAGAAAATGATTAAAGAACAATTACTATTATATAACTACACTTTCACACAGGTTTGTACATGCAGGGTTAATACGACTTTATATATTATACTAGTATCCAAGTAAAGTAGGAGCAGGGACAGACTTAGTCGGGACATGTCATACATTTAACAATAGTATCACTCAAAAACTAATATATGTGCCAAAGTTTCTTCGTATCGAGAAGTGTTACTCCCCTTAGGACCCATGTGTTAAATTTAGGGAAAAGCCTTTCCGTGGCATATTGAAATAAAAAACATGTTTCCATAAATATTTGTACATACGTTCATACATATTAAATTTACGGCTCTCCCGCAGGGGTACGCAGAGTCCACAGTTTTCTAATTGCTACGATCCCGACGCAATTTCATCATTAGAGCTTTCATACAAGAGCGTCGGTTTACGGCGCCATCTCTTGGCCTGGCCCTTTACTGAACTTCTTCGATCTCATTGTGGAACGTGCGCCTAGGCCTTCCTCTCACCTCACCCTCAGTCTTAGCTAGCTAAGTCAGTCCCCTTTCGTATATACTCTCTACATAAATTCAAATTATGAACAGTTTCATACATTACTTTATTTAATCTCATAAAATAGAAACAAAATTACCAAAAAATGGAACCGAAATCTTTTTTTACCCTTTTCGGTGCCCTTTTCTACTCCCGGGATCAACTGTCGTTGTGTCTGTTCTCTGATGTCTTCACCCGCGACTGTACTATGGTCGAGGTAGACGTAGCACTTTGCAGTTATTGGAGTGTAACTCAAAAACGCTCGTCCAATTTTGATAAAATTAAAATAAGTGTAATAATATACATAAAAAACAAAAAAAAACTTATATACGGTCGAATTGAGTAACCTCTTTTTATAAATTGGTTAATAATCAAATTTACGTAAAATTACAGTTGCATTTAGTTGTGAACATTTAGCGCCAATATCCATCTGCTGGTCGCGCATGCGCGTCCACTGTTTGTGTAGAAAAACTGCATTGCAACCGCCCTGTCCAGCTGAACTTTTATCTTAACGGTAAAAAAGTTGCATTATGATACAGTTGTCCATATAAGAGCTGTACCGTAATGTATTTTTCAATTTATTTCAATAAAAGGGCGCGCCGCAGTTTTATCCGCATGGTGATGATTGATGATGAAAAGTAGCCTATCTTATTCTATGTGTTATTCCGGGATCTGAAGTATTTAGTTACAAAATTTCATCGATATCGGTGTACCCGTTTGAGCGTGAAGAAGTAACAAACAAACACACATACACAAACTTTTGCCTTTATAATGTTAGCAGAATATTGTCTATGCCTATATTATATCTGGCCAGTGAGGAAAACAGATGAGCAAAAACTTCATACAACTGAGATGAAAATGCTTCGATGGGCGGGTGGTGTGGCGAAACTAGATAAAATTGAGAATGCGTATATTCGAGGAACATTTAAAATCGCACACACAAGCGCAAAATTAAAAGAAAATCGTTTAAGGTGGTATGGCCATGTAATGAGACGGGAGGATAGCCATATGACAAAGAGAGTTCTGAGCATAGAGGAGGGAAAACGAGGCCGAGGTCGACCACCGACAACTTGGATGACGACTGTCATGAACGATATGGAAGCAGCAAATTTGACTACAGATGCAATCCGAGATCGCGTATCATGGCGCAAGAGTACTAGCAGAGCCGACCCCAAATAAAATGGGATTAATAAAGCTAGAAAGAAGAAGAAGGCTATTGTCTATATATGTAAAGACTGTCATTCAACTTCTGTTTTTGATTTTTGTAATCCTTATATTTCAGTATGAAATTACATAAAATATATTTGAGAAAACATGATGGTTACATATTTTATATTCTGTGTATTTTAAACGAAAATTACAAAAAAAAGAAATAAGCACATATCACATGCATTTCAATTAACCTTGCAAAACATGTTTTAATATATTGTGGGCAGTAAGTCTTCTGAAAAAGTTGCTAATTAAATTAAACTCCAGTCGAGTAGAGTTTCTCTCAAAGTAATTACATAAAAGCTTTGACTTTGAGAGAAGTTTTTATAGTTCACTACTAATTATTTAAATATTTAGTTTAATAATTGTGTATTTGTCATATTTTCGTAATTTTATTTGCAGTTATCAAATAAATAGCCATTATTTTTGAGGATACTTATGATCAGTTTCAATCACATTGTCACAGCTAATATGTCAATCTAGTCGTGTATATTGTCCGGGTATTTTACTATTATTATCATTAAAGTACGGCTCACACCCTCAGCTGCCGCCGAGAAAAAAAATCGTAAACATACTTCATCTTAAACGTACTTTTGAATCGGAAAAACTTCTGTTCCGTATAAATTGTTATCCTGTACAATTTATAAATAATATTTCTATAAAAGATTGTTGACCCTGTTTGGGATAACATAAGATTACATTAGTAGATTAGATTTGAGATATCCGATCGCTAGATGTTACACAGGACTATACATTATGTCTTTATATCAACATAGAGTCAAATATTGTAATCCTACATCGTGCGACACCCGCCCCGCTCCGCCCGCCTGTCCCCTGGCTCGGGGCGACTCTTGATTTGATTAGCACTTAAAGTGTACGGGTGAGGGGATTATTTATTTATATTATATATTACTATTATTGTATTCATACGCATATAATTTACGATCTATGCTTTAATTAGTGTAACTAATTACAGACACGGTACAAATTACTGCGTGGATTTTTATTTTATTTTACTTTATTTATATTATTATTGCATACAAAATATTAAAGAGACTTCTTTTTCCTTTTCTATTATAAATTATTGTAATACATTATTGATATATTTATTAGAAAAGGTTGTTGTGTGTTATTAGACGGCTATCGCTCCACCAAGATGGCCGCTAAGCGCTATCAAAGTTCGATCGTAAAAACAACGGAAAGCCCCTATATATTTTAAACATAATATATTTCTACTGATCTTTTGAGAAATCTATTCTTCCTAAATGCCGAAACGTGAAAAGATTTGTCTAATTTATAATTTACGAACGAATCTCCGTTGGGAAATGAAACATTATGGAAAGAAAATATTTTACCTAATATTTGTTGATAATCTGAAATATTTCAAACAAAAAAATATTTAAAAAACTAAAGTAGGTAGAGAGCGAATCATACATTCGTATACATATATGTATGATTTGGTTTTCATGAGCGTCAAACTGTTACATTAACGACGAGTTGACATACCTATGCGTCGTTAATCGTCGGTTAACCGTTTGGGGCGTTAGAAAATATTTTTGGTCGCATTCGTACATGACCTTTGTTTAAGGTTAGCTGTGTGATTACTAATTAGACATGTTTTTACAGCTGCTCTAGATTATTCTCTCTAGATTAGCTAGGGAATCCGTTTTTTAAACACAATTAGGCAATAAAACATTTCCTATTGACAAATAAATACTCTGTCATTGACACAAATGAGGACGCTGTTGGCCTAAACATGCTCGATAATTCAATGTTAACATTCAATTTTTTTATTAGTATGTATAATAAAGGCATAACTCCGATAATCATATATAGTTGACAGTGTAAGGTAGATCGTGAAGTTTCCGTTAAGATTATTCATAGCACATAAAGGCCGCGGAACCTCAGTAACGAAGTGACCTGAAGCACCCTGAAGACTCGACAAGAGGCCATTAAGGCGTCCTCCGCTGCGCCAATCTTCTTGAGTATCGCGTCCAATTCTTACAACAGACACTGACGAAATTCGGTTTATTTTTAAAAAATGTATAAAAATATGTATATGATCTCGCTACAGTTCTGTGAGAAACAATATCATTAAAGGTTTTATCATTTGCCAAATAGACAATTTTGAGTCCTTTCAGAGTATTTTGTTGAAAGTCCTATGTTAAAGAAAACTAAAAATAAATACCACTAATGAGAACAGGGCCTTAAAGGTTTATTCTGATTGTATTACATTTGATTTCACTTGCTTATTAGTTAAATTATTATTAAGCGACCACATCTCTCCTAAATCTAAAATTGTTACGATAACGACAAATGCGCTTGAACTGTGTGTTACACTGCAAGTAAGGTATTTACATTTATTTAATAATGGATTACTTACCTAGTAATATTTTTTTTGAGCTCGTAGATCATCAGTAAAACACATTTGTGTAGTATTTTAAATCAAAGCACATCAGGGGTGGTCCCGCCCCTACTGCCTGTAAACATCCGCACTGTAAATGTCATCTGTTATGTTTCTACTCCGATTGAGGTGTTTAAATTATAGCCTATATATTATGTTTATTAATCACGAAAACGCATATTGAAGTATTTAGTATGGTGGGAGCGTGGCTAGAATATTTGGCGCTGCCTCACCGCACCACCCTGTAATACTTTAATTTGCATTATTTCCATTTTATATAAATTCACTCATCACACCTGAGCCGGTCGACGTGGCTCTGTGGTCGGTGGCCTTACCTCTGGTCCGCGCGGCCTCGGATTTGAATCCGGACAGGGGCAAATATTAACACAATGAGCACACAAACAATTAGTTTGTATCGGGTTTCCATGTTTATGGATGTGATCGTATGTGTCTACGCCTCCCGCAACAGCTCAAGAAACCCTAGCGCGGATGTATGACTGTAATAAAAAAACATAGCTACCTACACATACGAAAGTCTATTAGTTGAAGCCACTCAGAGAGATCCTCATTCAAACGCCAATATACCGTCAAAACGAAAGCTGCCTCTCCTATATTTTGATATAATCAAATATGGGCTCGGATTAGGCGGGGAGTGCGCAGATGGCGCCCAGCAGTAAGTAAGAGCGCAGTGATAGGGTCCCGGCGGGCGTGACCGGG
This sequence comes from Apeira syringaria, assembly GCA_934044485.1. Taxonomy (NCBI): domain Eukaryota; kingdom Metazoa; phylum Arthropoda; class Insecta; order Lepidoptera; family Geometridae; genus Apeira; species Apeira syringaria. The sequence continues at coordinate 18,440,110 of OW203666.1, read as the reverse complement.
GTGCCGACGACCGTTTTCGCATTTTTGATATTCAGATCGAGCAACCACTGGGAACAAAAAGCGAGTTAACTCCGCGATATTGAAAGCTTATGGATTCTCTCCCGGTCGCGGCGGCACCGGTGGGCATCTCTCCGGTAATCGGACGGTAACAGTATCGAGATCGTTTAAGCATCCGCTCGAACATTACCCGCGATCAATTTGCGAAGTACATACCTCATTTCTTTTTTAAAGACTATCATATATTGCCTCAGCCCGATACGATAAAAAAGGTTAGTAATCTTTTTATAATATACAATACTTATGCGTTTTTTAAATGTTTCACAGATGTCACTGACCACTACCTCATCTGATGGTCAGTGAAGAATTAATAGAGGATGTATTCACGCTTGATCTAGATTTAGTACTGGTTCTCGAGTACCATCTGCCCGAACACACTATGTGTTTGGTGTTTGGTGATGGTTTTTCGAACGAGGGGACCGAATCAGCATCCGTCAATTTGACAGCCGACGCTTCCACTGCTAGGCTATCATCGCTTCAATTATAATTCCAATAGCATGTAAAAAAAACCATAAAATCGGGAAATCGATGTGCATATACCAAATGGCGCGAATGTCGGACCGTTTTGGTTGGTGGCCAATTTTAATTGAATGAAAAAATGATCGTCTATGCATTTTTTCGTTTTGGGTGATGGGCTAATGGAAATTGGCAGCGGTCTCGGCGCCGCCCGTGCCAACTTGTGCGGAGCCAGCAGCTCTCGCCGCGCTCCAGTTCTGCCCGCCGCGCGTCGCCCGGCGAGATATATCGTTTCGATTGAATAATGCTCTCGTGGCAATTGCCTTTCTCTGTCTCTGGAAATGAATAGAATATTTGAATTTGTGAGATCTTGTCTGTTCTCTTGATCTGTTTCTTCCCATGAGCATTAACGATCAGAACAACAAGGACACGCAGCCATGATGTGCGGCAGGTGTGCGAATGAACGAATATCCATTAGAAGGATTCCATTCATCCTTGAAACGGGAGTCGCTCGCGTGTGCACCGAGCGGACGCATTGGCATGCAAAGCCTTGTGCGGTTTCTATTGAATTGTAAATTTGAGTTCTGAGACTCGAGCGGCGGTTCACGATAAAAATAGGTATTATAAATTCGTTTCCGGAATATCGCTTCTCCGCGCGTCAAACTCAAGAAAGATTTCAGATTTATACGTCGTGGAGAGTGAATATCCATATTTAAGAGTTTTATCGCTTTAATAAAATTATGTTCTTAGTATTTATGATGAGTGAATGAAATGTATAAGATATATAAATCTAAATTATTATATTTATTTCCAACATTAAAGCAATATTTTAAGCTAAATTACACCCGTTATTTTACATTTCTTTTAGATCCTCTCCATGCAATGATTGCCTGGTAGAGATCACTTTTAGTGACAAAGCAGCCCATTTTCAAACTCTATGTAAATTTATATATATTGTAAATATTTAAGGTGTAAAAAATAAGAATTTTTCTAATGTAATTTGATCTATAAATAAAACTGCAATCGGAGCATATCGGTGTCCGTTATAATTAATGAGTTCTCACCTTTAATCTTTGACCCTGTTAAACCTTCACCTCCATAACGACAAAGTCAGGCTAGGGTATTATAACACTAGCTTTTGCCCGCGACTTCGTCCGCGTGGAATAGTTACCTCGAGGAAGCATGTTTACCCGCTTTTTTGTAACATTTTTCATGTTTTCTCCGCTCCTATTGGTTGTGGCGTGATGTTATATAACCTTAAACATTCCTCTATGGACTGTCCAACACTAAAAACGCAAAAGATATTTTCAATTTTATCTATTAGTTCCTCATATTATCGCGTTCAACCAAACAAACTTTTAGCTGTATACGAGTATATTCAATATTAGTTTGGATTTTGTTTTATAAATGGTTTATATTTCTAAAATAATAAGGACAGTTAGGTACCATAAAGTCTATAAATTTGTAAAAACAGTACCAAGTTTTAATTTTCACTATAGTTTCATAAATAAAGAACATTCAATAATAATATTGAATGTTCTTTATTTATGAAGTTTCTACTGTTTCTACCCTCAATGCAATCCCGGGATTATAAACATAATTTTACCATTAAGTTTCCTAGTTAAATACTAAAACTTAATTTCGTAAATACAAAACTTTTAGTATCAAACCCAATGGAACCCCCCTTAATGCAGCTATAGCAAAAAAATTCAAAATTTTATTACAACCAATAAATAAACTTCTAATACATAATAACTTTCAAGACTTTAACTTCATATATAAAGAACTTTCCATTTAAACTTTCAAACCCCATTGCACACCGTTAATGCACCCCTGCCATATTTTTATAATAACATATCAATATCTTTTTATTTTGACTAAGCTTAACATATTATATAAAATTAAATTGCTAGAAGTATAAGAACAAAGAAGTTTCGTACAAAGTAATTTACCCCATTTTCAGCCCTTGCCAAATGGGATGGAATATCCAAAAATCCTTTCTTAGTACACGTCTGCGTACCAAAAACAAATATACATTTCATATCCTTAGGAGCAGCCGTTAGTGCTGTGCGTTGTCTATAGATCAGTCAGTCAGGACAAAGAGCCTCTGTGCGTTGTCTATAGATCAGTCAGTCAGGACAAAGAGCCTCTGTGCGTTGTCTATAGATCAGTCAGTCAGGACAAAGAGCCTCTGTGCGTTGTCTATAGATCATTCAGTCAGGACAAAGAGTCTCTGTGCGTTGTCTATAGATCATTCAGTCAGGACAAAGAGCCTCTGTGCATTGTCTATAGATCATTCAGTCAGGACAAAGAGCCTCTGTGCGTTGTCTATAGATCATTCAGTCAGGACGAAGAGCCTCTGTGCGTTGTCTATAGATCATTCAGTCAGGACAAAGAGTCTCTGTGCGTTGTCTATAGATCATTCAGACAGGACAAAGAGCCTCTGTGCCGATCTGAGTCTTAGATAACAGATAGGATATTGTCAAATCAACATTGGATCATTCTGAACGCTAACGTCATATATTTATCGAGCCGAGACCGACGGGTCCCCGCCCCGTCCCGCCCCGCCCCGCTCGCCCGCGACTCTCGCGGCGCGAGATGTAATGAGTGGGAATATTTCATGTATCGTTAGGGCCACCGTTGAAATCAATCAGGATATTAACCATGTGTGAAATGAATTGAACGAGAAAATAACTCGTGTTTTCCCCAGGTATCGATCGGGAAATCGTTCGCTGTTATATTTCTGTACTATGCTTTCCCCGGTTCAGTCAAGTGCCTGAAGCATTAATGAGTGGCATCGAGATGTTTGTATTGTATGAACAATTTATCGATACACCTATTATACCTACATATACACTCAATTATATGTGACGATGTTGTAAAATGTGAGTGATAATGTCAGTGAGCTGCGATACGATTACGTACGATTTAGATAGGTTTTCGTATTCCAGCAACTTAACCACGAGTACATGAGTCAGCCTTAGCGTAGGATAAAAACATTACCCTTAAGTGTTACAGTGCTAAAGCTTATCATCTTACGTAAAATTATTTTGATCCACTAAATAACAAGAGCAAAGAGTAGCACGCCTAATAGCTATAATAAAATACGCATACTTGTTAAATTATACTATCGATCGACTTAAGGATTCAAGGATCGAACCCTTTGAACGACTGTAATATGTCGTGATAATTAAATTCCAAAACATTTTTGTGAAGCGTTTTGGTATATGATTTTGCCGTTGCGATATTTAAATAAAGTACTTTGCGATTATAAATACCTGGAAGTGGAACTTTATGAAGAGACACGCTCGGCGTGTACTTTGATAGCGCATAGCGGCCATCTTGGTAAAGCGATAGCTGTCAAATTTGGCATAAATTTGGCCGTGAATAATTATTGTATACATCAATCGCGATTTACCGGCAAACATTGTTCTGAACTGCAGTGAAAGTATCAAATCATCATGTTCCATCCATTGTTATTCAACATTACGCATTAGCAACGCATTAGGGTTCTATTTTAAAGGCACGCGCACGTGATTCCTATTATTTTATCACGTATCAAAGTCATATTTCTCGTCCACATTCTTTTTTTATTACGTAAATTTTACGACTTCGTCAATTTGTCTGCTGGTTTTATGCGTGAAATGAATCGCGGGAGACGCGCTTGATAATTCTATGGAGACGATTTTCATAGATTCGTGCCGGGGCCCGATTGTGATATGCGTCATGCCGTTTACAGCAACTAATAGTCTACAAACAAATCCGTTTATTACAAGCCTTTGCTTAACTCGCCGTGTTAGTATGATTGGCTCAGCCATAGAACGTCCACTGCTGGACATATGCCACCAGATAGGGAGGATTTGCCAATACTCACCACGCTTGGCAGGCGGGTTAGTGAGCGCAGTATAATTTCCGATCCTCAGAAGGCGCTGCTGCCCACCTCCTGGTACATGGTCCCTTAGCCGACTCTCACGGCACCCACGGGAAGAGATGGGGGAGTACTATTCTAGGCCGGTACCACCACGTCCGTGTTAGTATGTGCGGGTCAAATAAAAAACGGAATAAACATATTCAAATTAAACATTTTCTTTGTTTACGAGCATGTAAAATTATTTGAAACGTGTATTTCAAAATATGCTTAAATGATAATATTTGATTGACACTTAAGCTTACTTAGGCGATTTAAAGGTATCGCGAAAGTTAGTTCATGATCTGGGTGAGCATGCAGCGGCACAAGCAGAGCCGCGGGCGATCGCTATACTTGTCGTCGGGCGCCGAAGAACCCCACGAATGTAGACGACGTCACAAGCTCACCGAGTACTTACTTGGCGTAGTTGGTCATGTGTGCACCCTCTTCTGATCGAATGTGACACCAAACCATTTCCAGATAAGCTACAACAATAACTATAGCTAACAAACTGGAGAATAAGGGAAAAAGGGATGAAATTATATATTTGAATTACATACAACGCGCATTTTGAAAAAATACGTGAAATCTTTGCTAGCATAGCTGACCTCAACTGACAAGTTTGTCACACATAATAACTATAATATTTTCAAGTATTGATTTATACTAATTGGAGCAAAAAATCATTGTTTAATTACTAATGAAAGGCTCGTAGATATGTAGGTATGTATAGTATTGTTGGAGCACTAAGATTCCTCTCATATCGCAGGGTTGGTCTCGAGCAGGGTCCACGTGACATGCGAGCTTTGAACGGTGCACATCGCGGGCGCGTGTGCGTCTGATATATTACATACATGTAGGTTTAAAGGGAATCGTATACACAGTAAGCCCGTTAATATGTAAAGTTCGCGAGCTTCGCCGTCACAATCGTTACATCGATCGTTTGTTTATCACAACTCCAGCGTTATCTTTATTCTAACAAAGAAAAGAGAAACGCTAGAAATGAACATCAAACAACCTTCGTTTTCTGCAAACATTTGACTCCCGTTTCCTGACATTGTAATCCAACTCAAACGGCTTAAGCCATCTGGACGCGCTGTTGCTAATCCTCATTTATTTTTAATATTCTTTATACTCGCTTGATGGAGATTGACGATGTGGTGGGAGGAGAGTTTCTCGCTCATCCTAACACTTTGGCTGACTCTCGAAGACAGGTCTCAAACGTTGCACGCAGGCTTAGGAAACACGTAGATATGAGGGGTTTACTGACAATCACAGACCCATTGAGTGTTGCGTTCTCCTACTTATTTGTTTACATAAGTTAGGAGAAATGTATTAATTTCTCCTATTTCCTAAATTGTCTACTGCAACACCATGTTATATTTAAATCTCAATTTTAAAAATCACTCAGTCGACTAATAGTTAACACACAACACTTACAAATTCGCATGACTCCGTACAGCGCTCTCACTATTATGAGAGGAGTTTTATTCCATTGTTGGCGAATTGCGGGTAGTTTTAGTAAACACCGAATAAGTGGCGACTTAATTTACCTAAAACTACCTGCAAATATATATATATACATTTATTTTTAGTGATGTTAATGATAAGTCTCATACTAATTTAGACTTTATCGTAACCATACCAGAACTTATCTAATTTTCCAATATTTTAGTTAAGTTCAGTTGAATAAGCGAATCCCTACCAATGTCGACAAAACGTCCGAGTGTATATGAGAGAAACTTGTTCCTTTACACCGGACATCACAAGCAGAACACATCAAAAATAGAAATTCGATCCAATCCCACACGAAACACATTGTTATCGCTTCACTATCTCGCAAGCTTGTACATACTCGGGATATTCGGTGGAAACAAAGGGTCTATTCAAAAGTCTATCGGACGCCATTCTCCGCAACGGTCGTGGCTCTGTCAGGCTCCGACCGCAGACTGCCGCGGATCGGACGCACAAACTCCGTTTCGAAAGGCAGTTTTGTTCATATTCTTGCCTGTTAAATATATTTTGGGAAAACAAAACGGGTAAATGAATACAGTCAAAATAAAAAGTGTAAAACGACTTTGATGTAAACAATATTTAGGTAAACCTACACGGTATCTTGATTAGCAAACGAGTGTTTTTAAACAGTCACATCACCTCGCGGCACCGCACGAGCCCCGAAGAATACTTCTGAAGGTGTTAGAATAAACGGGCGCCCCCTTATCTCATATTTTTCTATTCAAATTATGTGAAACATATTCTTTTCAACGGAGCGCGTCATTTAGAGAAGGGAATTTTCTCACAACAACAATTTCATTTTATTTCAAAAGAGAAACGATCCAATAAAACGCATATTACGTACCTCGTCGCATTGTAAAAGAAAATTTGAAAAGTAAGGCTGTGTCTACGGAACGGATGGTCTCACAGTTCGGTGCCGCTCGCTCTCCCTCCCCTCCCGTCTCCCCTCGTGCCGAACACGTGCTCGTGTGTGAGAACTTTAGGAGACCATAAAGAAAATTCTTTTCGTTGAATTTACGATTTCCCTATCGCGCTTAAGCGGCGAATCTGAAATATTATCGTTCGCAGCATCCGCGTACAGCCCGACCTCCGGCGTCTCATGTAAAGTGTTGTCGGATTTTCACGTATGCTTTTTGCAGATATAAATCTTATGCTCAAATCAAATCAAATCCTTGCTGTGGCGGAGTTTGATAAATTACAGAATGCGCATTTTCTTTTTCATTTAGTTGTGTACATTTGAGTAGCACCGTTCTACAACGAGTACATCTGTTTAGTTTATAATTTGTACCAGCGCAGCACTGCAGTATGAAGCTTTGAACAAAGCGAGTTTATTTCGGAGGTTTACTGATGTGTGTATACACACTTCTAAGTTTAGTATATCACACTTTGAAAGATTATACAATTACTACATTGTAATAAGTATTCTGGCAATCTGTACTATAATAGTGTAATATAAGATATATAATGTCGGAGTGTGTTAGATATTGAAATAGGATAGATGGCGTTAAGTGTAATTAATAGGTGTTGTTTTGTCGGACAACCATGATATATGGCGTTGTCAAAGCGTTTTACATGTTTGAAGTAGATGGCGCTAAATCTAAAAATGTAGCTAGGACTTGATTGGTTAGCTAAGCGGAGGTAGGAACACATCATATACTATTTGGACGATAAGAGGTTAGTTTGTGAACAGAGTTGAGTTGGTCCCAGCGAACAGTCTAGTCGTAGAAACCGTACCGAGGGACGTTTAAGTGGTACCAGGGGTGCCTGTGTTAATAGTGAAGTTAGTTTCGCTATCTAACGGGAGTCTCTAGTCGCCAGACTGAGGGAAGACGGCTGGACGCGTGCTGCGGAGTAATAGTTAGTAATCTGTTGTGGTATCTTGTAACTGCTGGATAACCTATGATCTTATGTATTCTTGTACGTGTGCTTTAACAGGAGGAACCTAAGAACCGGAGGTGAGCGAGAGTGTTTTCATGATATAAAGGGCCCCTTCATCCAACACCGTGGGTCACAAGTCCCAGGGCTACAGCTATGCTATGATAATGTTTCCGTTATTAAATGCCACCCTGACATAGTGCCGGGATGCCATCCTGACCGCGCTTTAGCACTTATCCCTTTACGCGCCGATACATATATATATATATATATATATATATATATATATAGGCAATGCAAGATGGCAGATAGCAAGATTGGCAGGAGACGAGCCTAGTCTTGTGCCTAGTATCGAAGGTTTGAGATCTAAGGTCTCTTTCGTAGTGTTATGACTTCACTTATACAATACTAAACAGGACCGACGACAACCTACCCTCCATTTCACGGAAGCGGGTACAGTGTGTTCACGTCTCCCGCGACACACCTATGAATATATTAAGAAAAAAGTTATAATTGATAAATGAGTACTTTATTGTGCTACTACTATAGTTGAGTTACTTGCGTGGAACCGGCTCGAACCGGTTCTGCTGGAAGATCGACGTCTTTTCATAAGTAAGATCATGTAGAGATTTTTGATTCTTTATAACTTTTCATTAAGATGTGTATAGCGTTTCTCTACTTTGTGTTCTTCACACATTCCATCAACTTTGAATTGAACCGCATTACTTTGTGTTCCTATTCAGTTTAATAAACAGGAAGTTCTGTATAACCTCCTAAATAATTACGGGGCCGTTACTTATCCGGTCAATTATTCATCAACATTGGACGCCTCGCTCCCAACAAAGCCCGAAGGAGAACACGAAAATTCATCAAAACTTTATTAAGGCTGAAACAATACATCGACGCGCTAAAGCATCGTAATAGCTCAAAGATTGATCGTTCGGGGTTGTAGCGCTATCAGATGGATGTATTGTCCGCTTTCGCCTTCGTTTCCTACGGAGATCGTCACGGCTTTAGGGTGCCATCACGATACAGGCCCGATCACCGCCTTCACATAACTGTACATAGTATGGGGCGACTGTTGCTCGTTCGATGTTAGAACGGACTCCTAAATCACTGCCATAGCCAGGTGGATTAGAAAGCTCAAATAGAAGCGGAGGAATTGCATATTACATATACCCCACGATTAAGCTTTCGTCTACTTGAACTCAGGCTAGTGCTGAAAAGTTCACTACCATCTGAGGATTTTATATCGATTTTTTCTACCTATACCAAAAGTGTAGGCGGAGGTGGGGATCGAACCATGGAGTGACAGATTGAGGGCAGACATTCACAACGCCGCCGCCAAAACTCTTCGAATTCCTGTTTATTTGTACTAACCCGACGTCGTATAAAAAAGAAAAAAACAAATTGAATTTGGAAAATATTTCATTTACAACTTTAGGTACATCTTAAAATTGATTATCGTTCTTGGTCGGGAATGATTTGCATCTTTTTTCAAAGTTTAAATGTACAAGTTTCAGATCTCGAGCACGAAACAAAAGTTGTTCGGAGCACTTTTGTTGATTTCTTTTCAATGCGATAAATCTAAGTTCTTGCGCAATTAATTATATGTTTTATCATTCTAGTTTCCTCCCTCTCCGCGTTCCTCGCTCCCCGCGCGCTAGTGATGATAGCATTATGTATGTACTAGTAGCGTCCCGCGGTTTTACCCGCGTGGTGATGATTGATGATGATGATGATGAAAAGTACCCTATGTGTTAATCCAGGATCTAAACTATTTCCTACCAAATTTCATCGAAATTGGTGTAGCCGTTTAAGCGTGAAAAAGTAACAAACATACACACTTACACACAAACTTTCGCATTTATAATATAAGTAATTCTTACGATATTTGTTTTTCCAGAAAATCTAACTAATACTAAGACTACGCACATGTAACTGTTATGAGCCGCCGCCCGGTTAGATGTTATTCACCGGCCAGGTTAGATCTTACCTATGCATTGTTATCGAGCAATTACCTTAATTTTGAATTCCGCATGAAGTCCCGTGAAGATATTAAGATAATCGTTTTTATTGAAGTATTCAGAAAAACGAACATAATCAGTAATAATATATAAAGTTACCGAAATGTACGTTTTAAAGTTTAAATTAATATTTGTATTAGAGTGTCTTGTAGGTTATCTAATAATAAATATTGATGTACCCACTGTAACTATTTGTTTTGTACACAAACTAATCACTGATCAACAAATAAAATATTCTATCCAATTGGCGAAATAGGAACATCTCATTTACACCCGAATACCCGCCCTTAGAACATACTCAATATTTTAAACTTCAGAGGCGCTAATATAGTACACTGTATAGTATATATATATATATACATTTTTACATGATTGTTCATTGAGATTTCTCATTTTGGCGCCAGTACATTGTACAATATTTTACGGTAATAAAATGGAGTGGGTTGATAAAGAGAACCGAACCGCTGTGATTGCATTACACAAAGCAGGTGTGGAGCCAAGTGCGATTTGTAAAACTCTCCATACGCTTAGTATCAGTAGAATGTTTGTGTGCCGGGCTGTCAATAGGTACGACGAGACCTCCTCTGTTTTTGACGGAAAACGATCTTGCCGTCCTCGTAGTGTAAAGAATAAGCATGGCAATGCCACGTGGCAATGCCGCCAGCATTTTGTGAACCTTGGTGAGGTAGCGGATTATTAGATTGAAATGTAGAAAGTATGTAAATTTGTGTAGTAAGTTTAGTTTATGTTTAGTCTATTATATTCATTTTGTAGTTGTATTATATAATATTAATGTATAAGATCTGTTTAAGCTTATTTAGATTATACTCATTTGTCTATTCAAATAAAACATCAGCAATGGTTTACATATGAACCTACTTGTTAATGTATAAATAATATTAATCAAATTGAGAGAGTATGATTTGGATTTGAATTGATAACGTTTATCAATATATATATATATATATTATGTCAACTCATTATAAACTCCCAGCTGGTGCACGCGACAAATACGCTCATTTATTTAACCTCATCACTAATTACGTATCATGCGCTTATTCTCTCAACTCATAATTCGCAATCGTATATTTTTAGCGCTCAGTTGGAGCGTTAGAATGCCGAGAGTTACTACTTACATATCGATAGTAAGTTCGGACGTTCGCTGGCGCCGACGTCATCGGCGCGACCTCGTGACTGCGACGAGGTTTCGAGCCGGCGACTGACTTATCCGATGGCTCGCTTCCACGACGTCAACATATAGCCATCATGGATTCTCTAGGAACAAGGCTCATGTATACAATTATATATTTAACAATTATATTATAATTAAAAAACCAATGACTACTAATGTAAGTAAATTCCTAATCTGCTTATAGCAGCTATTTTGTAGGCCTATAAATATTATAATTGCCGTTTCGTATGGATGGATATACTTCTAAAGAATTACATGCTTCATTTTATTTATTAGTGCTGCGTTATTGAGTAACCTGAGTTCATTCTGATTTCTGCAAAAACGTGCGGCGACGGGAGCTTCAGTTAGTGATCTCTCCAGGTCGCAGCGACGAACGTGGATTATTGATGTTGCGTTTTCAAAAACCTAAATTAGAATCATGTTAGTTCATGTCCAGTTCAAAACTTGCTAAAAAGCTAGGTTATAAGGAATATAAAAACCTTTCACTTTGAATAGCCATCTCACTATCGCCTGCCTTCTATGAGACTATGGGTAACCGTTGTGGTTATACTAAATACTCAATACTTCATTGCATCATAATTATGTGTATAAAAAAGGTTCTTAATGCTAATTATATATAAGAACAACATATGACCCTGGTAGGGTGTCGCAATAGAAATGCAAACGGACCGATTCATTTCATATATTATCTTTAAACATGTTATTGAAAAATTCGTTAATATTGTAGTAGATTCTCGTATCGGCTAGGTACCCACCGCCCGCGCCGTGCGAATATCTTACATTATAACTGCGAAAACAATTTAATGGTGCATAGAATCTTATATTTTATCACATTAGATATTCTACACTGTTTGTTTTCCGATGAAAATAAAATAAAATAAAATAAAATAATGATATGCGAATGAAATATAGAGGCGCGAGCCCACGCGGACGCGGACGCGGTCGCGCGCTCCGTCCGGCGACAGCTGGACATTTTCAACGTTATCGACTATTTTCTGGGACAAATTTAATCTGAGCAGAAGGGATCAGTCCCGGGAGTGCCAGCACGTGACGTGTTCCCGGCACGTGAGCACGGACTGACCATTTCTCCGTGTTATTATGTGTCCGATAGAATACTTTATCGTGAAACGGCGTCTCCGGAACTTATGGAAAGCTTACTTTTCAAAAGCCTTTCATCTGGGCTTGATTTTGCGGTATGTTTCATGGTTATTATAGAACCGATTATTGCACCGAGAGCGTGAGACAGCTAACATACTGTTTGTAATATTATAATTATTTTATTATTTGTACCACTAACGCGATATAAGCAATAATATAACCATGAAACATAATTAAAGTATAATAAAAAGCTTAGTGCCATTGTATCTATAGGTGACGACTACACACAGTTTCGTTACAATTACTATCCGCGTCAGTACAGAGTATCGTTTCACAAAATTACGTTGCTATATTTCAGTTACTCATATTATTTATCAAAGATTGTACAATAGCGTATGAAGAGACTTTTTCTCAACGCAATGAAAACCTCAAGTTATAATATAAATATTGTTTAACGCGGGATACGCACCATGATTTTGATTGAATATTGTTTAAAATAATACTTAAGTTATAAGTTAATACCCCTCCAAAGGTCATTAAGTTTTAGCAACTTTCGGGCCCCGCGCGTCGAGGCGAGCGAGATGTCGGTCGGCTCGTGCAAACAACGTTTTCTTAGAAAAACAATAAACTGAGTGCGCGCTCCGCTCGAGCGAGTTCTGCTGTCGGCGGAGCGAGAGGCGCACTCGCCAATATTATATTGAATTTGAAACGAAAAAGATTTTCTCAAAATGTTTACAAAGCAATAATTTGTATTGGACATCGAACACCGAGAGTTTAAGATTCAGCGTCCGCTGTAATACGACTGACGTAATGACGAAACTACACATGCGTACTAGCTAAGCTCACTGAAAAGGGTAAAAATGTTTTTTACCCTAGAAACAGTTTCAATAATTACTTGATGTTGTTAAGCAATTAAAAATACCTTCACTTTATCTAAATAATTGAAGACAAAACAAATATATCGAGAACACAAGTGCGTTTTTTAATATGTACTTTATTGAAAAAAGTAATTTGAATTTGACATATTTATATATTTTATCTCGAAACTTATCGGTACTCGTGTATACCCCCATTATTGTATCTAATTAATTACCTTCAGAATGAAAAACATGCATATGTTAATGTTCGAAATGCTATCTGTTTAAGTATCATACATTTCTTGTGTTATTGAATAATATATATGAATATATCAATTTATTTTGCACACAAATGGATCACTGACCAATAAGATAAATATTATTTGCGAATGGCCAAACAAGGAAATCTCATTTCCACCCCAATATCCCCTTCCAGTCCTCAGAACCTGTTAATCCGTCGACGATGAGTTGAGACGAGACGTTATATCTGTTACATTGATCGAGCCCACAGATAGCCGGGAGAACACTTTGTATCACGGCGGTTTAGGCGCGCCGGTAAACCGCAAAAAATAATGGCGAAAAGGTGTGAGCTCTTCTGGCTTAATCCCCGACAATTTGCGAAGAAGGAAAAAGGGTTCGGGGCTCGGGCCCTCCCGCCACCCCGTCGATGCCCGCCCTCTGTCGGCGCTTATCGACTTCCTTCCTATTTATTTACTTAAATATGTAACTACACCATTTTACATTACGGGGTTTATTTGAAAGAAGGAATTAAAATAAATACATTTATTTGACACCTTAATAAAATAATACATATTATATTTGTGTGTATAAAATATGATTTTGTTTTATTATCCAAAAATAGGTACTCTGTTATTATTGAGGAAACATTTTTGTTCACATTATTGTCGTGATACAATATGACTCACCATACATTCATATATATTCAGGCCTCTTTCAAGTAGGGGTAGCCAGAGACCACAGCCTTCCAAATGCTACGATCCCGAGACACATCTTTCCGCGCTCATCAGAGCTTTCATACAAGAGCGTCGGTAAAAGAAAATTTATGATATTGGTCACAAACATGTCTCAAACCGGTTTCAACATCCTAGTGGTTATTAAGTTGATGCAGTGTGCATTTCAAGCCAAATCGGAGCGGAATACAAGAAGGCCTAGCGAAGACCCGCCTTCGACCACATCGTGGCTTACCACTAGTTATCTAGTAAGATAGCAAACAGCTGAAATACGAGTATAAATCATTCAGACAAGTGACCGATAGCTGTTTGGGGGTACGTATCGAGCAATAATGTCAATTATAAAAGGGTCGTTGTAACGATATCGTATGTGTTGTAAGCTGAGCCAAACAAATGAAGTTCGGTTGTATTTTGTGACCACACAAGAATGACACCAACGTAGATCGTCTCTCTTGACTCTTCACCGTGTGACCAGGTCTGTCAACAATCTAATCATTAATGTAAGTGTTGTTTTTGACTCCTCAAACTGACTCGAGTGTTGAGAGCACATCGAGCTGGCGCACTTAAATGGTACGCATTTTTTAAAAACTCTTTTCAACTCGTTAGCCCAGCACCAACCGAGTATGTGTTTTACATTATTTATGTATATCGAATCAAAATTAATTCACGAATCCTTGTATTATTAATTTGTGGGTTCAAATAAATATTTTAAATGTATGTTAGAAATGTTGAAACCTTGTTCACATTGTCTTTTCAACAGTTAACCTTCGCTGGCCACTTTCGCTTCAACGCAGGCCTCATTGATATTAAGGAACTATATATATAATATCTATACTACTCAAAAAATAGCTACTTCTCATAGGTCCAGCAGTATCGGAGTTTATAATTTGAAAGAAATTTACAAAAATCTCAACTTTCCTCCTTATGATATTATAAAAATAATGTTTTTTTTATTGAGAATGGGCAAGCGTTTGACCTCACATGATGATAAGTGATGATGCGGTCTACGATGGCGCACTACTGCCCAGAATACACCTATTAATCCGCAACTTGAAGATACCTAGATTACATTTATGTGGAAACACAGATCCTAGGTAGGTACAAATTATATAGAAATAATTGTTGGTCTACAAGAAAAAAAAAAAAACCTCTTGAGGTCAGACTCTAAAGACACCGTAGAAAACGACTAGCAAATGAGTTGAGATCTACTATATTGAAAACGTGGAAACAGGGGATAGCTGTGCAACAACAACTCGACAATAACTTATTTCAATTTTTAAAGTTGATGTATTATTTTATTGGATTTGACTAACGACAGTTCGTCCTTATACCGTATTTAATACATAGGTATGTAAATGCATCTAGATAGCAGAAGCCATTGACCCCGAACCACAGTTCACAACTAGTTCGAGCGCCCACGATTGGGCTCAAATGTTGGAGCGTAAACCTTCGTGCCAAACGACTCAATGAATCGTGACTTAATACTTATAATAATAATTCATAATTTTATTATGAATTATTATTATTAAGTCTCACAGCAGCTAGTGAACGAAGTTCAAGGAACCGCTGCGCTGAGTGTAAGGACGTATTAACGTATGAGGATTAATTATGGAAGCTTACAGCTTTACTGGAGCTGACGCGTGCCGAAGATGCGGCGGTACGCCGGGTTGTCTAAGAAACGTGCCGAAGATGCGGCGGTGCGCCGGGTTGTCTAAGAAACGTGCCGAAGATGCGGCGGTGCGCCGGGTTGTCTAAGAAACGTACCGAAGATGCGGCGGTGCGCCGGGTTGTCTAAGAAACGTGCCGAAGATGCGGCGGTGCGCCGGGTTGTCTAAGAGACGTGCCGAAGATGCGGCGGTGCGCCGGGTTGTCTAAGAAACGTGCCGAAGATGCGGCGGTGCGCCGGGTTGTCTAAGAAACGTGCCGAAGATGCGGCGGTGCGCCGGGTTGTCTAAGAGACGTGCCGAAGATGCGGCGGTGCGCCGGGTTGTCTAAGAAACGTGCCGAAGATGCGGCGGTGCGCCGGGTTGTCTAAGAAACGTGCCGAAGATGCGGCGGTGCGCCGTGTTGTCTAAGAAACGTGCCGAAGATGCGGCGGTGCGCCGGGTTGTCTAAGAGACGTGCCGAAGATGCGGCGGTGCGCCGGGTTGTCTAAGAAACGTGCCGAAGATGCGGCGGTGCGCCGGGTTGTCTAAGAAACGTGCCGAAGATGCGGCGGTGCGCCGTGTTGTCTAAGAAACGTGCCGAAGATGCGGCGGTGCGCCGGGTTGTCTAAGAAACGTGCTGAAGATGCGGCGGTGCGCCGGGTTGTCTAATGCTGCCGCTAATTAAGCCGTCGTTAGTTTCTCTGTCTCCCTTATGTTAATTATTTAGATAATGATCATCCCGGAAATGTCCCTCACATTGAGGAGGCTCCCAGGTATTCTGCGTGTAATCCTTCCTACACAGGAGTTCCTGCACATTAATTAATTATCGAGAAGGCGGCGGAGGCGGAGGCGGAGGGCTCGAACGTTCCCAGATGGTCATTAGCGAAGGTTTCGCGCTGGATTTGCTTTATTATAATATATGTAGTGTTCTCCGACTTATCTGTTTTCATTAGACATTCATTATTTATATTATTTTTATTACAAACTAACATTGCGCTGCGATTTGACTCGCGTGGATAATAGCTTTCCCTCCAGAACTTATAGCAAAATCTCTTACTAGCTGCACCCCGCGATTTTCCCCGCGCGAACTACGGTTTTCTTAATATTTCATACTCAATATTTCATAGCAGCTAGTTCGATCCAACACCAACGACTTGAACTTCCGGTGAAGGTAACACCGCATGGTGGTAGGGTACTTTCGAGTACACGTCTGGCTAGCTACCATCTTCAAGTTAATAAAAAACTGTCACTATAAACACATAGTGTGGTCAGACAGCAGTTCTTGAGAGCCAATAAAAAATCTAGGTCTAGCGTGATAACATCTTCGACGACTTTGTCAATGACAATAAAGCGAGAAAATGATAAAAACTTTAAAGTATAACATTAACTAACACGTTAAGAGGCTCTCGCTAGACGGTTGGTCAAGGGTCAGATGCATTATCTGTATCGGTATATCAGTTATATATATGCGGCCCCTACGGACCTTCGTCACCATCTACAATATGTCTAAGGGACCTTCATCCAGTTTCTTTCTGAAGTATCTCTCTGGGCGTCATCTGTACGGTATCCCGTACAGATGACGGGGATAGTAAAACGATACAATTCGCACGGTTGATAAGAAATAACGAAATATAATACTCCCAGTTGGCATTATATTCTAAGTATTAAACATTAAAATCCCGGAAATATCAAAGACAACTTAAAAACTCATCATAATTAACATTCATTACAATTTGAGATTATATTCATGACATCGCAGGAGAAGTTGCCGGAGGCGCTCAGCGACGCACCTGCCCGGGGCGCCTCGGCGTGGTCGACATTAATGCGACGCAAAGTCGCCAGAAGTCAATTACACTTTATTAAAACCATCTCCATTTATATCAATTTGACGCAAACTGTTACAAACACTGGTAACGTCGGGTTCCTCTCCTTCTCAGGCGAGGCGGGGCTACGCACGCGCCGCCGCGCCGCCCGAACAAAGCGAGCGGCGAGCGGCGAGCGGCGAGCGGCGCGGTGCGGGCAGCGAGCGACAGTACGCAGCCGGCGCGCCGCGGGATCGCAGCGACGCGACGCCGCTCGCCCGACCGCCCACGCTCGCTCCGTGCGAACACCCCACTCGACTCACTTTCCGATGAATATTTAATCGGCCGATACCGATGGCGGATGAATGAGCGAACTTTGTTACCCCACTGACAGTCATCACAACACTTTTATTGACGCACCTGTCATTCTTTGGAAAGTTCCGCCGATTGTACGATGTCGTCGGGGTAAAGTAGTTTGACACGATGAGCGGCCGAAGATCGGTTCCGTGCGCGGCGGCAGTGACACCTGTTCTGTTTCTCCTCCTAATTAGCTGCTCGGCGGGGTCGACTGATGGTAAGTTACTGACTTATAGGACGTAGTAAAGGACGCTGTTGTCGCAACTTACCTTACTCACGTACTTACGTGTAAATATAGCTCAACAAGTATTCGAACTTTGTTTGATAATACGTTAATGTCTATTCTACGTGTAATGTTATGATATTAAGGCTCGGCCATTGCTTAATACTTATCTACGTGTCTCATAAACTTAACAAAAACACCACTTATGAATACATTTCATAGAATTGATTTCTGATTGAAAAAAAATAATTTAACTTGCTAATTAATAAATAAATAAATATTTTGTTGCCACCGTATTATTTCTGTATCAAAAATGGTCGCGGTAACGACAAACGCGCGTGACCCGCGTCACACTACAAGAAAGGAAATTAAAATATATATAAATGTGGTAAGTAATTATTGTTTTTGAGACCGTAAGCCATCTATCTGTAAAGTAGGTACGTTTTTGTAATATTATAAATCAACACGCATCAGGATTTGTCCTGCCCCTTCTGCCTGTAAACACCCGCGAGCCTCTGTGATGTCATCGGCACCTGTTGTCCCACTAATACATTATTAGTAATTGTAATATAAACTTACGTTAGTATTTATGTTTCAATTACCCAGTATTCGCAATCAGAACTTGTGAAAACTAGCACAATATGTGTTCACAAATGTTCGCGCTATTCAACAGAACGTTTGTCACATAGCGCTGTGACACTCGATGGTTCTTACACAATGCATTGACACTTCAATCTCGTCGACTCGAGCGGCGAGTCAGCTTACAAAGTAATTTTCTTTTGTCCAGATTTATCATGAAAGACACACACATTTGTTTACCGTGGCCCACACCGTGGCCACCACTAACTGTGCACCGAACGCCCGTGTCTCTACGTTACAATACAACCATAGTTTTCCGTGATATGACTCACCCCACCATATAAACTGACTGCAATCTCTCTCTCTCTCTCTCTCTCTCACACACACACACACACACACACACACGCGCGCGCGCACGAATACACACACTTTTTCACACGTTCACACACTATATTATGAATGGTCCATATAGGGGAGAGAATACACAGAGCAGTAATACATTGTCCCATTGATTTATTTTATCTTCACATTGATTACTTGGGCCGCTTTAGTCCCCTTTGGTTACGTTTAAATTAAGTTTTACCCGTAACCTCTTTATTTGCAGCAGCGGACAGGTTAACTAACTACAACTTTTTAAATCGTTATCGATTACGTATTACGGTAATCTACGTAATAAAATTACGTCCCAATTAGTATAATATATATATTTATAGCGTTATTACCAATATTCATTCACAGAACTAAGATATCACGCATTAATGATTAATTATAAGAATAAATTGATTTCCAAAAAAAACTATACACTAAACTTTAGTAGTAGTCAATAGTACTATATACTAAACTATATAAACGGAAAGATTCACCCCTGCCCTCCGCACTAGTGTGTACTGTGTGACGGCGGGGCCGAGCGTTCCTCGACTGCACATTGAACTTGAATTATACCGGACTTGAAAGCAATAATATGTACAAAAGAAACCTAAATTACAATATATACAAGAAAGCTATAAATAAATTAAAGTTATGCCTGCAAGTACGATCCCTGAAAAGCTTGTGGTAAGTATTACTTCGCATAACCAAATTTATTTGGTGGCCGGAATGGCCGAAGGTAAGCACCATCGCACCTCTTTGGTCACCCGTGATGTTCACCAAACGCTTTAAAAAAAGTTAAAGCAAGATATAATAAGTTGGCATTTTCACGTCAAGCGTAAAGCTTTCCGTGTGATCATTTAACCCAATCGGAGAAGCGGTTCGCGGCTCACTCCAGTAACCGAACATTGCTACGTTTACTTGGACGACAATATAATTGCGAATGAAAAATCGGTGAACATACACAATGACAATTGATTCCGTGAGTGGCAAAGGTCACTTAAGGGTTGAAAAAAAAAATACCAATAAATGGAACCGACTTCAACACTCACTTCACACAAGTGTGAAATAACCTGTCAAAGTCGATACCGAATTTTGTTTTTTAATTATTTAATGTACTCAAGCTTTACCTTGATCTATTTATGAATGAGTAGAAGGAGATATCAAAATAGTGTCTATTCAGTATTGAAACTAATGTAAAGCTTTGCCAGATTTTTATGACGTCACAAACTACCATATTCAATAAACACCGTGCAATAAATGATCGTTAACCAATGAAGTATGAACATACTTTCGGATTGATCACAGGAATGTCGATATGAGCGCGCAGAACACAGTGGCTAGTGAAACAATCGACTTATTTAATATATCATTCGTCGCCGACGCCCGCGCCCGCGCCCGCGCCCGCGGCTGTCCCGGCGACGATATCTACAGAGCCGTTATTAAGCGGATTAGCTTCTCGCCGGATGAGCCGTAGAATATTCAAAAGGGGTATTATCGAATCATATGGAAGCTTCACTACAATTGAGTCAATCCCTTTTCATTTGCTTTTTGTTACCACTCGCGGGTCAGCCGCGCTACATTAGATAATATAATAAAGGCACGAAGCGATCTGCAACCCAGCGCATACGAACGAGGGAGTCGCTCCTTAAGCCCTCGACAATTGCGCAGTTGTGTTTCAACAACATATTTCATTTGTTTCAGCTGGCAAAATGATCGAAATTATGGTTTTTTATTATGTAATAGTTGGCAACGACAAGCTGACGGGCCGCCTGATGGTGAACGATCACCGTCGCCTAGGAATATATGTAATACTGGGGTCATTATCCTTTATAAGACTCTATTAACTCTCCTTTGAAGAACTTCATATTGTAGCTACTCGGGGGCACGGAGGGAGGAAGCTCGTTCCACATCTTGCAGGTGTGTGGCAGAAACGATCGGTAGAATCGCACAGTGTGTGACGCACATCAGTCGATGATCTGTGGATGAGCCTTCGAGCGGTGTCGGCCAGCGCGGGGTCCGCCCGTGATTGTGCCGCTGACTGACCAACACTGTTGAAATCTGACAAAATAAGCAAATATTGGCACGTGAGGCTTAGTATATTAACGCTGCTTACAATCTCAATAATACGACTGATACATTTTAAATAAATGATTTAGTTGAAATAGTTGGTAAATTTGAAACCATTCATAAAACTACAATAAGTATTTATTTATTAGTATTACCGAACAAGCGTTGTTGCTATGGTAAACATAAACATATATTATCATTGTGGTAACGAGGAGAATCTAAAGAAGAAACAAAAAAGACACCGATGATAATTTTTTTAGCTTGTTTTCAAATAAATATATACGTTACATAAAAAGCAATTAGTGATCATTTAAGAAGTTAAATATGGTCTGTAATTTGAAATGAATTATTTAACGTTACGACGCTTACAATACAAATTAATCTGTTACCGGATATATCCAATATTTGAAAAAACGGGAAAGTGCAATTGCCAAAATTAATATTTATCATTGCACTTGATAGTGCAATACAGAAAAACCGTTAACTGTAAATAGTGATAATAAATTCCTTTATTCCTAATTCATGTGTTCCTCGCTGCCCACATTCTATTAAGTATTGTTTTTTCGAGAAGGCAGAGTAAATATACCCAAAATATAGAATAATACATACAATTAAAAAGAATGGGTAAAGATTTATTTAAATTATTGATGCACAATGTCAAAGGAGTCGCATACTGACTTGACATTCTTAATCGAGGAGAATAGGGATCAACACTTTTTAAAAGTGTGGACCTTTCTCCAAAATATTAATTTTTTCTCTTGTTGTAATAAATGGAACATAGAATATACGTTTTACGAGTATTTAAGTGACACAGTGTGGCAACGGTCTAAGTTTGAAACTAATTATAGAATCATAGTATTTTTAATTTCAAAATTAGCCGACAAACAGAAACAAGTGACTACTGCGCTATAAACACTGTATTAACCAATATCGTCTCTCACGTATTCATACACACAATTGATAGTCAAAAGTTACCAGTATACATAATCCCGACGGCACGTGTCAAGTAAGTTTTGCCCGGCAGGAGTAAACACCGGCGTCCGCATCTGTGGCGCTCATAAAACACCAGCGGACTATTTACTAAGGCGATTCCAGTTACGTAAAGAATTAAGCGGCACCTCGCGCCGAACCACCCGATCGCCTGACCCTCTCATCTCGACCGCAGTCTCTACTGAATCACTATCAGACTATCAGCAAAGTTGGATGAACTTTCCGCGTCCAACCGGAGCTGACGACTAACTCACCTTGTGTATGATTATTTGCGAGTTGTCGGCTCCACGCTTCAATTCGTTACTCGACTCGGGTACGCCTTTGCTCGAAACTTGCTCCCGGCGAAACCCCCCACCCCCGCCCCCCCGCCGCGTGCCGGTTCATTGCGACGCCGATTGGCACATAAACAAGCCTCGCTCGAAATATGCGCCCGCGATACCAAAACTTGCTCGTTAACTGTTCCGGGAACATATCGTAAAGATACGTTTTATTCACTCTCGAGGACCACAAACACAGCTACTGGTGCCGTTCTCACGGGATGAAAAGACTAATCATTTTGAATCCAGCACATTTTAGGCTTGAGCCGTTACAAATTGAAAGCTATAACTACGAGTGAGTTTCTCCTTGTAACCTTGTAAACAATAGTTTGTCGGGAATTCCGTCGTTACAGGTTAAAAAGTGAAGAAACTTTGGTATAGTTATATAACATACAATGCTTTATTTTGTATGACAAAAAAAGACAGTTTTATAAGTTTATCGGGACGACACGCGACACGGCGACATGGCGCGGCCTCGGACGAATTCACCAGATTTACTCGAACCACGCAATATTATCCGTGTTATGGAATAGCTGTTTAGTACTTTATCGTAGAAGTGAAAATGTTCCTTAATGTAGAAAAAATATGTTTCATGTTACCAATGTATTAATAGGTTGCGTAAATCAAGATTGTTGTAAGTTGAAAAAACAGACTTTAATGAGATATTTCTACTAAACTGGAACCTCCAGCTGTAGGGGCTCGATACTATCTTACGCTCATACCATATTCTTTATTGAGTTTTGACGAAAAACGCAATAAAATACTGTTGAAAGCCAAGTTCTTTTGAAAGATTTCGTGTAGTTCCTTTTAAAATGTAACATTATTGTGAGTCACCAAATACAAAGATATATTTTTTTAAATGCATACGCAGAGAAGAATGTTTCTCATTATATCCTAAAGAACAAATGTTCAATAGTTTGGTTAACAATTTATATTTTTTCCAATTAGCCACGATAGCTCCCATTTCGCTGCTTTGACTTGTGCAAAATGTACGTTGCAGAGCGTGAATTGTTTTATCAACAGCAATGTTTCATGAAATATTGAAAATAGTTTCCTGATAGGTGAGCTGAGGGTTCATGTTAACATGGCCAACGCCAACCCGCGCGCCGTGTGTCCGCCAACCCGCGCGCCCTGTGTCCGCCAACCCGCGCGCCCTGTGTCCGCCAACCCGCGCGCCGTGTGTCCGCCAACCCGCGCGCCGTGTGTCCGCCAACCCGCGCGCCGTGGGTCCGCCAACCCGCGCGCCGTGTGTCCGCCAACCCGCGCGCCGTGTGACCGCCAATAACGCGCCTTCCAGAGCCTCTATCTAATGAAGCCAATTTTCCTCGCCCATTCCACCTTGCTTTCCTTTTGAATTTCCTCGCGTATTTTCCCTGTCATCCATCTCCTTTCACGTTTTCGCGCAAGCAGATTGCTTTTGATTTCAAATTCCAACAACATTGATTTAATAAACAACGACATTTTATTTACTTAGCAATTGAATTAGCGCAGACAAAGGAACCTCTGCTGAAGGGGAAGGGCGAAAGTTAGCGACGTTTAGTAATAGCATGTGCACCGGAGTACTCTACATTACACGAGAATTTATTCATTATCAGACACAGTGCATTGATTATTGACAATTATACTGTATAAAAATACTATACATGAATGTTTATTTCAAGTAGTCACAATTAAATTACAAATGCATTATTGAAAATACATAATAATATAAATAAACTAGTCAAACAACCCGCCCCTTGAAGTTGCGGGTGCAACGCAACCACAATAACACTGGCTGTATTACCACGCTGAATAGCAATCGCGATCCTTTCCACCAGGGGCATATAAAATAAAATAGCGATATCTAATAGTAAAAACATCAAAAATGGCTCATACAAGACGAGTGTCATCTCGGGAGTGTAACGTGAGCCCAGACATGGTACTCGGGAGTGTAACGTGAGCCCAGACATGGTACTCGGGAGTGTAACGTGAGCCCAGACATGGTACTCGGGAGTCTAACGTGAGCCCAGACATGGTACTCGGGAGTCTAACGTGAGCCCAGACATGGTACTCGGGAGTCTAACGTGAGCCCAGACATGGTACTCGGGAGTGTAACGTGAGCCCAGACATTGTACTCGGGAGTCTAACGTGAGCCCAGACATGGTACTCGGGAGTGTAACGTGAGCCCAGACATGGTACTCGGGAGTGTAACGTGAGCCCAGACATGGTACTCGGAAGTGTAACGTGAGCCCAGACATGGTACTCGGGAGTCTAACGTGAGCCCAGACATGGTACTCGGGAGTGTAACGTGAGCCCAGACATGGTACTCGGGAGTCTAACGTGAGCCCAGACATGGTACTCGGGAGTGTAACGTGAGCCCAGACATGGTACTCGGGAGTGTAACGTGAGCCCAGACATGGTACGCAGGAGTGTAACGTGAGCCCAGACATGGTACTCGGGAGTGTAACGTGAGCCCAGACATGGAACTCGGGAGTCTAACGTGAGCCCAGACATGGTACTCGGGAGTCTAACGTGAGCCCAGACATGGTACGCAGGAGTGTAACGTGAGCCCAGACATGGTACTCTGGAGTCTAACGTGAGCCCAGACATGGTACTCGGGAGTCTAACGTGAGCCCAGACATGGTACTCGGGAGTGTAACGTGAGCCCAGACATGGTACTCGGGAGTCTAACGTCAGCCCAGACATGGTACTCGGGAGTCTAACGTGAGCCCAGACGTGGTACTCGGGAGTCTAACGTGAGCCCAGACGTGGTACTCGGCAGGTTTAGCGACTCACCAACAAATCCGTATATTGTGCATTAAACTAATTGTTTTTTTTTGTATTTGTATGTTCATCATTTTTGCACAAGATCAAGAAAATGTGTACTTAACATGATCATATTCATATGACAATTGTCGAAAAGTTGATACCGTCTACAAAGATTTTAATTTACCATTTTAGGAGCGCCTGACACTCATCAACCACAGTCCGGCAGAACCGTCCGTCGCTCGTACAGCCCGCATTTGTCATCACAAACGCTGAGAGAATAGTCGCGGCCGAGGCGATGCGATGGATCTTAAATAAATTCTTATCGACGTTGCAAGCGCAATTACCTCGACGGATGTACCTCTCGACTTTTCCAACTAGTTTTTTCTCGAATAGAGTTTGGAGCGTGTTTTTGAAAGAAATCTGTGAGTATATAAAACATCCTCGTTCGCCGAGCACGCTCTCTTAGTCGGTGGAAATATTTACAAGCAAATTTTCTCGTAGTAAAAGTTTACGTTGGTCGCTTTCGAGCCGCTGCGGTACTGGCATAACGAGAATATGAAGAGCAGAAACCAGCTCTTCCTCAAATAACGTGTACAGATGTTCGCGCGTGACTCCAGCAGAACAATAACTACCCTGCTGTCCTCCGGGTCCCGCGCGCGGCTCGTCTGACATTTAGAAACGATAATCATTATTTTCTTCAAAATTGTAACGTAAGTTCCGCCCGGCGGAATGTCAGTGCAATAAACCGAATAAAAGTTTATTATCATTAAACAACTTTTGAATCAAAGCTTAACTATTGCAGTCCTTGAAAAAATGATGTACATAACAATTGGCACAACCGAAACCTTTACAGAGGGTAATTTCGGCAATAATACGAGGACACACAGTGTGGCCAGGCACCGGTCGACACGGCCGCGTCCCCTAATATATCTTATGTATATATATATATATATATATCGCTCGCCCGTATTTCTCGCGGTGTACGCCGCTGCCAGTCCGCGGCGCGACGGTCCTGGATGCGCGCCACTCGCCGTGCCGGAGTGCTGCACCAGCTGCTGGACGGAGTTCGGTCGCGCAGCAGACGCACGGGAGTGACCCTCGCAGTTCGCACGGCGTCGGGTCGACGCCGTAGTGTAGGTATGCACATTTACATACATAAGTATGCATATATGTATATGCATAATGAGCTTATTTATTTCTTTTTTATTTATTTCAGCATTATTTTATCCCTATAATGCTAATGTGCAGCTTTATCGATTGCAGCATAACTCAATGATCTACATTCTTCTTGTCTTACAGATAATTTACAAGTTAGCATATATGATTATTATTAATAGTGGCACGAGAACAGATAGTTGATGGGAGCCAACTTAGCTTCGATAGTGTCACTAAACTACAAAGTATTTAAAAGGCATTTATTTTTTATTGATATCGTATAACACCCAAAGCTGATATCACTGTGAGCGGCGCCGACCTCCAAACCTGAGTGTAACAACAATGTGACCTGGAACTGTACAGGTGCAGATGTCGTTGTGCTGATGCGAGAACATTTATTATCTATTGATTAAAGAGTAATTGCTATTGTTAGTTTCTAAGAAATCATCTTTGTCGAGTTCGCCTTGGGTTTTCATGTCAAATTTAAAAATAACCTTTAATAATGTTTTCAGTAATTAATTTCTTATATTACCTATTGAATGAGCAACAATTTTTAAGTAAGTATTATAAACATAAATAATAATTTTAAAAAAATATATATTTACGCCTAAACTGCGGATTAAAATTACTAATGCTCAGCCACTTTCATATTAAGGTTCTTATGTACTTTTGCCAGGTACATATAATTAAGTATATATGTATGTACGGTAGACGACCACACACCGGCTTCCGTGACTCATCCGTGGAACGTATTCAACGGTGTGGTTTATTTTTACCATTCCATCGTCATAGCAAGCGAACTCAAATAAGCATTATTAAGGATAACTCAAAAACTACAGATCAGATCTCGATGTAACTTAAATAGGTGCAAAGGAAAAGCACCAAATTTAATTTAAATAAATACAATATAAATAGAATCACCTAGAAAAAGTTTCGAAGTAATAACACACATACAAAACCAGTTGAATTGGAAACCTCCTCTTTTTATTGTAGGTTGATTGAACATACAAACAATTTCAAAGTGCCATAATGTGGGGTGCTCTGCGTCGACGCGTGCTTATATACCGTCTAGGTAAGTGAAGCTGCCAGGTGTTAGGAGTAGGTAAACAGAAGCGATGTGCCTGCACCTGAGAGTGTCGGTACCAGCAGGGCATGTCGCCAGGTCGCCACGGCGGCGGCGTCGCCTCGCGCCGTCGCCTCGCGAGCTGATTTATAACACCAGTATACCGGCGAGCTGTCCCCCACGTATGTTTTATAAGTGTCGTGTGGCAGAGATATCGTCGCCGGGCCGATGTGACGCGACATTTGCTGTTCGGTTCGATTGTTATTGCGTTGAGTGTTCGATGAACAATAGGAAACGCCTTTAAGACTTGATGTCCCGCACATATTACCAATATTCAAATGAAAATACAACTTGTGCACGAAGTCGTAACCACTAATATTATAAATGCGAAAGTGTGTTTGCATGTGTGTGTGTTACATGTTCACGCCGACACAGTTGGATAGATTCGAATGAAATTATAAATGTAGGTATCTTATTGTCCAGCCTTGATTGATTAAATAAAAAAACATCAAGTTCCTCTTCATCTCGAAATAATGATGGATCCTCTGGGATGCAACCAAAGTCTTATAATGTTATAAACGTGAAAGTAAAGTCCGTTACGTTACGTCCTTAACCGTCCGACTATCAGTGAACCGTCGGTTAACTGTATGGTAAAAGCTGTTTACCGACGGTTAATTGTATAATCGGATGTTTTTAATTTTGGTGAACAGCGGCCTTAGGCGCTAAACCAAATTATCCGAGAAATTCGCTGAAATCTCGTATTAAATCACAAATTTGCAGGCACCAATTGCAATATGATCCGAGAATCTCGGATAATTTGGTTGGTGCAAATGGGTCTTAAAGGTTTACCATTCGCTAAATAGACAATCTTAAATAAACTCACAAATACCACTTTATACAACAATTTCTGAACGTTAATTTTGATTGAACCAAGTTTCATTTCATTAAGTAATTTATTTGTGTAAAGAGTAGCAGTGAGAGTGCTACAAGATCTGTCTCGTAGCTGTAATGCTACGCAGTGTAGACATAGTTACTTATAGTGCGACGAGATCTGTCTCGTAGCTGTAATGCTACGCAGTGTAGACATAGTTATAGTGCGACGAAATCTGTCTCGTAGCTGTAATGCTACGGAGTGTTGACAGAGTTACTTATAGTGCGACGAGATCTGTCTCGTAGCTGTAATGCTACGCAGTGTAGACATAGTTATAGTGCGACGAAATCTGTCTCGTAGCTGTAATGCTACGGAGTGTTGACAGAGTTACTTATAGTGCGACGAGATCTGTCTCGTAGCTGTAATGCTACGCAGTTTTGACAGAGTTACTTATAGTGCGACGAGATCTGTCTCGTAGCTGTAATGCTACGCAGTGTAGACATAGTTACTTATAGTGCGACGAAATCTATCTCGTAGCTGTAATGCTACGCAGTGTAGACATAGTTATAGTGCGACGAGATCTGTCTCGTAGCTGTAATGCTACGCAGTGTAGACATAGTTACTTATAGTGCGATGAAATCTGTCTCGTAGCTGTAATGCTACGCAGTGTAGACATAGTTATAGTGCGACGAAATCTGTCTCGTAGCTGTAATGCTACGCAGTGTAGACGTAGTTACTTATAATGCGACGAAATCTGTCTCGTAGCTGTAATGCTACGCAGTGTAGACATAGTTACTTATAGTGCGACGAAATCTGTCTCGTAGCTGTAATGCTACGCAGTGTAGATAGAGTTACTTATAGTGCGACGAGATCTGTCTCGTAGCTGTAATGCTACGCAGTGTTGACAGAGTTACTTATAGTGCGACGAGATCTGTCTCGTAGCTGTAATGCTACGCAGTGTTGACAGAGTTACTTATAGTGCGACGAGATCTGTCTCGTAGCTGTAATGCTACGTAGTGTTGACAGAGTTACTTATAGTGCGACGAGATCTGTCTCGTAGCTGTAATGCTACGCAGTGTAGACATAGTTACTTATAGTGCGACGAGATCTGTCTCGTAGCTGTAATGCTACGCAGTGTTGACAGAGTTACTTATAGTGCGACGAGATCTGTCTCGTAGCTGTAATGCTACGCAGTGTTGACAGAGTTACTTATAGTGCGACGAGATCTGTCTCGTAGCTGTAATGCTACGCAGTGTTGACAGAGTTACTTATAGTGCGACGAGATCTGTCTCGTAGCTGTAATGCTACGCAGTGTTGACACACTCGTACAATGACGTTAATACATTTAACATCCTCGTAGAATATATTACATTACGAGGCCGACAACGTTTAGGCGCCATCACATTATCACACGTGTTAATTGGAACAATTCACGCCAAGTATACTGATGTAAAGGGCCGCCATCATAATCGAGAGTAGCTAATTATCCAATGAATTATTCACAAAGATGTTCATAATTTCGTTCATTGTTGTTCTAGCTGCTGGCAATTATACATTTCCTAGACAAAAATAAATCATTATTTAAATATTCCATTTGCACTACTATAGATCGGGGAATTGTACGAAAAACGCTATTCAATTCTAATCTAATTCTTAAATTAATTTATATCCGCTGTTTGTTTCCCCATAATTCAAATAATATTTTCGCGAGAATCCTTTCTTGTTTGGCAACACATGGGGGTGTGCCTTGTTTTTAAATGTGAATGACTATACTATCAACTGGTTTGCAATACCTTAGACGGGTGACCGCTAGTCGCATTTTTAACTGAGCGCTTTCGTACTTCGAAGCGCACGTGAGCCGTCGGTCCCAGTTGTTGTGTGATACATCCGGTTCCGGACCATACTATGTTGATGTAAGTAAAAAAGACGTAAGCGATGTATATACCATTTCAACATTCAATATAAATTTGAGCCACGAAATCCGTAAATGTAGGAAGTGCCACTTAACATATAATTTGTTATATTAATTAATATTCTCAGCTGCAGAAGAAACGCACTGGGCAGATTATTATAAGTATAAAAAATCTACTCAGAAATAAAATAATTTATGAACATTGTAAACACACATATTTTGATTGGACTCGCAATAATCACGGCTTCTAATTTTACGGTTTGATGTAATTATGTTTACGGAGTTAAAATTATTTAACAAAGCTAAAGCACATAAGTTGTTTGTTTACCCGGAGCACACAATGGAACCCGACACAGTTAGATAACTGATAATTAACAGACAGAATCGAACCCCTTTCTGAAATCGAGTTTATCAGAGTCTTATTATAGCAGTGCGGATCTCAATTATATTTTAAGACAATGCCTTAGATCGGAATAATTTTAAAAATTTAGTTTCATTTCTCGGTTTGCCTTTGGGATATTGTGTTCCTAACACTTTATTTGCTTGCAGTGACGATAGGGTATATTTCAGTAAGTCACCATTAGTTTGGAGAACTCACCCCATCGCCGAGTAGCTGCAATATGGGGCTCGAGAGTTAACACTCTTAAAAAGATCGGTAACGTATCCGAATGCCGCCAGTATCACAGATCCGTACGCGACGGTGATCACTTACCATCGGGCGGTGCGTCTACTTTTGCCAAAAACAACAGGAGTTGAGGTACTGTTATGATAATGACAGCCGAAGCGAGCGTTCGCCAGACTTAACCGCTAATTGTGTACCGTGTATAAACACGGGTTCGATTCTCTCGATATTGCGAGATGGGCCGCCCCGTCCCGCGTCCCCCGCCCCCCTGCCCCTGCGATGTTGCCAGTTTACACGCTCCGTACGCCGATATAATTGTTAGCTAGACGGCCCACGGTACGCACCCTACATTCGACATGTTCGACTGAACCTTGTTGCATTTTGCATAAAATCGATACTCATGAATATCGCCGCAGCGAGGCCGCCGCGCGCCGCGCGCCGTGAGACAGGCCAATTACTATTTGCCACTAACGGTTCATTCTGACGCGTATATTCCTCGATTAAATCCGCGATTAGTATCAGAGTCTATGCTATTGTGTACAATCTTTAATCGTTGTGGGTTTTTCGCCTTACTGTCTATTGAATTCTACTAGTTGCGCCCCGCAGTTTCACACGCGTGGACTATGGTTTTCCCGTTACCCTAGTCTTCTCACAGAAACCACACACGAAACTTTTCCCGAATATTTTTTGTTTGATTATATTTAAAAGTTAACAAAAACGGGCAATATTACCAGCCTACTCCCACAAAAGGAGCAAGTTTTCAATTTGGTGGGATGTTTTTCTCTTGTAATGTTTTTCTCTGTTTACCGCAGATCTTCGTCATTAATGAATATTTTAGCAATACGTTATTTTATACGAAAGCATATAATTAAAGTTAAGATTCAATTAATATCGGTGAATTACTTCTTTCTGGTTCAAAATGTAAAAAGTAGTCGTTAGATAGAATTAGTTAAATTTACATTTCACTATTATTAAATTACGTAATTATTTTAAACGCAATTTTATTGCATTAAAATATGTATAAATATAATAAATAAATAAAATTCATTTATTTCAGATAATTACACACGCATAGACAAAAAAAATTAAAAAAATTGATGTATTTTATTATAAAATAATGTATCTTATTATATTACACACAATGTACTTCTTACGAAGCACAACTGTTGTCTTAGTCACATAATGGTTGATGATAAAATGGTTGCAAATATCAATGAATGACTAATCCTTTCACGTTCGCAACAAAGCGCTAGAAAGCTCTCACCGCTCTAATGAAAAACTCCAAAAAGACTAATCGCTGAATGGGTCTTTTACGGGTTTCAATTAGCGCAAAGTAAATTTGGGGTGAAAAAGGTAAGTAAAGCTGGTGACCGATGTTGTGTGAGTGACCGACCCCGCGCACAGGGTGAAAGGGGAAGGAGCGGCGTTTCTGTGACGGATTCATTACTTAACATTTCTTTTACATTTCACGATTATTAAATTACGTAATTATTTTAAACGCAATTGTATTGCATTAAAATATGTATAAATATAAATTTTGATAACTTATGAAACGACTTCAAAAAGGAGTTTACTCAATTCGATCGTATATTTTTTTTATGTGTGTTCGCGAATAACTTCGTCGTTTATGAACCGATTTTGATGATTCTTTTTTTTTGTTTAATATAATATACTTCCGTGGTACTTCTTTGTACATTTCATCTAAATCGGACAAGCAGTTTTTGAGTTACACACCAATAACTGAAAAGTGCTACGCATACCTCGACGATATTATAGTTGCGGTTGAAGATATCGGAGAACATACAAAATGACAATGATCTCGTGAGTAGCAAAGGCCACTGAAAAAGGTGGAAAAAAAAATGTTTACCAAAAATGGAACTGACTTCAACACTCAAAAGTGTGAAATAACTTTTCGATGTCGGTAACATGAGCACAATATTGTGAAGATAGTTACTTTTGACCTATCATGATAGTTACCAACATCGACAAGTTATTTCACACTTTTGCGTGTTGAAATCGGTTTAATTTTTTTCCTAAACATTGTTTATCGTATAATTTGGTTCCAGCAGAAGCGTCGGTCACACCAGATTGACCGTAGCGTAAGTTTGTAACAAACCGCCGTGTACGGATATTTTAGCGTCTATCACTAAGTGCCAATCGACATACTGATCTCTGGAAAGTCAGTATAATATGTTTAATTGATTATAATATATTATCCGGGATACTGTAATAACAGTATCCCGCAATTCAGAACACCATTCACATTAAAAAAAATCTTCCTGAACCACGTAAAAATACAATCGAGAATGTCATTTGGCGGGACTGTGCCGGACTTTTGTCGCAACGTACTCTGCCAATTAGGTAAATACGCGGCCGGCGACCGGACCGGTCCCGGCCACCCGGCCTGGCGACCCGGCCCGGCCGCGCCGGCCACCCGGGCCGGCGAGCCGTCACGTGCACCCGTAAACACTTACGGGCTGACGAGCGACCCGACCGTAATCATATTTCAAGCGGCGGCTAATCGTGTTGTCTCATCAACGCCCGGCCGGCCTGATTAACATACGCGTTATACTGTTGTTAGCCATCATTCATATAATTCAAAACCATAAGCGAGACGCGATACCTTTCCGAACTTTCAACGGCACCTCAGGTTCTAAATAGATAATGTGTTGTTAACGATCCGAACGGGCCCATAGCTCTGTGTGGTTGCGTGACAGCGCCCCCGCGGCGCCCGACACCGGCCCCGGAGAACTCGAACACACTCCACAGTCGAGTAACAGCACATTAATGAGAAATAAAGATTACGGTTTCTGTACACGTTCAAACTTCGAATTACTTAAATATCTCCAGGAACATTATGGAAGTTGGTTTCCGCCGTCGACGGCGAGCCATCCCGGAACTCTGTCAGCGAATATTCAACGTTTTCCTAAATAAAAGGAAAAAGAAGTCAGCGATAGCGTGGAACTTTATTCCGTTCTGAGAACATATTTCACGGGCCATCGATCTCGTGCAGATATTAGAAACAACATTCCCCGATTGTTTATACCGCGCTCGGCGAGCTCTGGCCCTTTCATTAGAGACGGCGACGTCGCTTGCAGGGGGCCCCCCGCGCCGCGCCGAGATCGATGGATTCCTTCTATTCGTGTTCCCGCTCATCGATCATATTCGTAGATATTTTTCCGTGTCTCGCGTTGTTTAGCCAGAATAGATCGTTGCAGCTTTTGAGCCATCGACGTACGTAGCGCGTTAGTGTCGAGGTTCGAGCGGCCGTGAGCGCAGCGCGTGTTTTCTGAAGTGTTCTTATCTCTATGGAAATGTAGTCGGCGGGGAGGCCGCCGGCTGACCTCGACCTGGCCGAGATAGCCTCGGCCGATATCTTGCGGTTTTCGAACTATGCCCATGTGTGCATGCATAAACATGTTTTTGAACAAAGACATTCAAGAAAATAATCTAATCTTGTTTTCCACAAAACTGGTGTCTTCACAATCTCAACCGAATGATGAAATCTAATCCTGGCAGCACCTTCGTCACCAAATCTCTGTTGCGCCTGGAAGAAGTTATTGAGACCCAGCGCCGTCAGTAATAAAAAATGAATCATTATTGACTATTTATTCAAATAATTGTATTATATGTATATATCTTAGCAAAATACCTGTCGGTCGATATAATGTTAAGATGAAAATATTGTTCATTATAATTTAGTCTTGAAACATAAATATTTCTTAATGTGAAACTATAAAAATGGAACAATGTACCCCGGTTCGACCCTATATGATATAGCAGCTTGCGCCCGCGGTTCCGCCTGCGTAAACTACAGATTTTGCATCAGCTCTCGCGTGAAACATATTTTTCTTTCGATGGCTCGGCGGCTGGACAATGGCTGCAGACAAGTACGAATACATAATGCATATGTAACGGAAGCAATGTAAATTTACGTATGTAGATGTAACTATTAATGAGGACAACATTGTTACCATTTTTTCGCAACAAAGAATATTGATTGATTGATTGATTGATTGATATGTAGTTATTCTACAGGGACTGTTTGGTTGTTCTATAAAATTATATGAAAATCGGCTCAGCCGCTATAAGCTATATTGTTTATTAATATCTTTTTGTTATGGATTTCCGCACAGTAACGCCTGCAATAAAATTTCATATGATTATAATTTGACACTCGGGTCGAACTGATAAGTTTAATATAGTCGTCCGATTTGTTTTGATAATATTCATATACACTTTACATTTTGGTTGTGCTCTTCACATGCCTATCGATCCGCACAATCAGGTAAAGGTTTGCTGAAAATACTTTACTGGTGGTAATCTGAGGGTAGATAGACTTCGCTATTATTTTTTATTTATTTTCAAAAGCGTGTGTAGTTCATACCATATTCTCGATAGACATGAAATCGCTCAGTTAAACAGATTCGAGAACATAATAAAATCGATCCATCCACGTCACAGCTAACGAACTAGGACAAGTAATTTGATCGTCTACCCGCGCGTCGGCGTCGTCACACGAGCCGTCTACCCGCGCGTCGGCGTCGTCACACGAGCCGTCTACACGCGCGTCGGCGTCACCACACGAGCCGTCTGCACGGGGAGAGCACGGTGCTATGGCTGATCGTGTCCAACGAGTTATCAACGACGAGTCCGTGGAGTGAACGAGAAATGTAGGCTAGATACTATTGTTCGATACACTTGACATTAATTACGGTGCTCTTATAACTAATGTAATGTCGACGGTAGCGGCGGAGGCCCCGGCCTATAGAAAGGGCCGCGACTCAGGCACGAGCGTCGCGCGCGGCCCGACGGCGCGGGGCACTACTTGGGCCGAATGTAATGTATGCACATTAATATTCGGGGGAAGCGGGGAAAACCACAGTCGTATTATGTGTATGTTACATGTGACGTGGCGGTCAGTTCATGTAATATACAAATGAGTTTAACATCCTGTTCCGAAGAGATTCATAATAAATACAAAATATATTATCTAAGTGTATATTTATTGTAATTAACGCATTGCAATAAATATTAAAACCAAACCTTGAGATCACATTGATATATGTATAATAGTATACATTAATTAAAGATATACTAAATATAAACTACAATTAATTATTTTTCTAAACATTTACATAAGTACGGTTATATATAAAGATAAAGTCGCACATTTCCGAAGTGCAGCGCGCGGGGCTGGGCGGGGATTGTTTATTTCGTATATAAGTCTATACTTATTACTGCATATGGTCTTTATTTTTCAGTATTTATTAGCATAAAGGTAGTATTACTTTGCATATTAATATTTGGTATTTATTTTGCTTTGTTTGAAGAACTAAAATATTGTTCAACCGTGTATCATCGAAAATTATTTCGTCGATAGACACGAGCCACCTGGTTAAAAACTATAAAGTTTTTATATTCAAATGAATAATAGCACTCAGTTTTGAAATAAACAATTAGTATTCGCCGATATATTTGTGACCCGGGGTGCTATGATGTCCGAATATTCCCAAACTCTCCCGGGTGTTAACGCGCGCTCTCAACAAAGATCATACAAAATATATCAATTTTTCCTATCTTTATGTTTGATAATCCATGAATAAAAACTACCTGCCTTAGGTGTGTAGTTGTACATAACAAATAGTTTGTTGATTCTGTGAAAGGTACGATTGAGAGATTCCTAGAAAACAGAGGCCAGGTCCTAGAAAGCACGAACCACTATCGCGGCCGTATCGCTGCCGTGTCGCCGCGTAAACAACTGAACTCAGCACTAACTGTCAATTATCTAGCACTTACACTGTGACACACATACTACTATAGTTTGTATATACAATACGTGTGTCGTGGGTTTGTACAAACTCGCGAGTGTAGTAGGTGGGCCGGTCTCGGACTACATTCGTCTACTCGTTACTAAACACGAACTTTACCCAACTAGAATCATAATTAAGTATTACTTATATAAATGTGTGTGTTGTTCCAGAGTCTTTATTCCCGCGGTTCGTGGAGCCCGTGACGAACGTGACCGTGACGGTGGGCCGCGACGCGCTGCTCGCCTGCGTCGTCGAAGATCTGCGCGGGTACAAGGTGAGGATGCGAACCTAGGCTCACTATTTCCGCGGCCGCAGCCAAATATTCGGAGCCGTCGCGCGTCAAATTCCCTTTTCAGTGGAAGCCTCACGGCGTGATCGGCCGGAGCCATGGAAACAAATTCCCGTTATATATATTCTGTGTGTAGTCCGTGCTTGGATCTGCCGCTCAGAGTATTATGTACTCTCGTTAGCTTTATTAGAACTCATCGACGAATGTATCTTTCAATTACATGTATCGCTTCCAGATACAATATTTAATAGATACTCATTTGATATATATATTTACATTGTATTTTTATGGTCAAACGAACGATGTAAACTGCTATAAACATTTAGCACACAGAAACATATAACGGTGTCGTAACTTCTCCTCGGGGACCAAAAAAGGGTTAGCGTTATCTTCAATTAAGAAAACAAACAACCCGCTGCACGGGACGGGACGGGACGGGACGGGACGGGCACGACGTGTCAAGCCCCGTGATGAACGACCTCCGTAATTCTATGAGCGGATATATGTAGAAGAAAACTTTAGTGGAAGTACATACCTGCACGACAAGATCGACTGCAAACGATATTAATATACCTACGTCTTTTTTTTGTTAATATGACATTAAGGAATGACGATGACGTCGCTTAGTGGTCAGTGACATGACTTCTAAATTCGGGCGTTCGATATATATCCCGGCTGGAGCAACCATTTATGTGAAGAGTATCATTGTTCACGTTGGGCCTTTGATTTCTATGTGATGTGATTATGTACTTAACTCGAATCCTAGGGCGTTTGTTGTTGTTGTAAGGTGCGCGAGAGCGGTTAGGTGCGTTTCGGTAAAAAAACTCATCGAATTAAAAAACCATATTAATGAATATTTTATTGTCACATTGGACAATGAAACGTGCGCTGCCCGTGATGACGTCGGTAACGGGTACCGGGGTGGTCCAGGGTGGCGCGGAGGTGCGGGCGCAGTCGACTCGCGCAGGCTTGTCCGGTGCTCGTGCAACTTCACTCGTGCGGTGCACGGACTAAAGTTTTAACAAGCCAACTTAATATCACTTTGCTGAGAATGCACGATTCGCCAGTTATTAATCATGCACGACGGCTAGTTAGCCTCGTTGGCGTGCTGTAGTGTAGCTCAGATTTATACGGGATGAGGTGCAGCGGGTTTAGTGCCATTACGGTCGGCATAAAGAACTTAAAGTCGGCTTTAGCGAATTAGGAATATAACAAGGTATGGCTTGTTTCCCCACTATTCTCCAGGCACGTTTAAAGCTCACATAAATCTGGAGCTTTTTGCACAGTTAACCTTTTTCTGTCTGAACCAGAGTAATTTTATATGTCCTGTATAATGTTTACTACATTGCACGTAATTGTGAAAATGCTGATAGCTGATGATTTTGATACGGTGTTTTATACATTATAGATCTAGCGTTTGACCACTCTCCCACGTGACGATGCAGTCGAAGATGTAACCACGCTAGTCCTAGATGCTCACTGGCTCTCAAAGACTGCTGCCTGAACACACTATGTGTTTGGTGACAGTTTCTTTTATAATCTATTATTTCTTCGTTTTATATGCTTTCTACACTTTCTACAAGTTGTATTATATTTGTAGTATATTTTCAGTTATTGCCGCGCAGTCGCAGTCGAATGGCTATCATACTAATATTATACGGACGAAACTTTGTTTGTCGTTTGTATATCTGTTATTTTGTCAGCTGAAACAGTTGAACGGCTTTGCATGAACTTTGTCATGAACATACCTTAATACCCTGGGTGTAAGTAGAATTGAAGTATACATATATCCTATACCTTTAGCGTATATACTATAACCCAATATTATAGGCTACTGTTTATTCCAGACACAACATAGTTCACGAGGGATAATCGAGGTAACGGGACAACTTTGGTCCACGCGAGTGGAGCCGCGGTGCGCAGCTAGTAACTGTAACACACGGCTGTAACTCTGAGGACAATCAACGCTGTGTGAAACATTTGTGACGATAGTTACGTTCAGCTAAAAAATAACCTTCACTGAAAAGTGAAGCCTGAAATGGACATCGATCCTGTGACCGTCTGATCTTAGTCGACTATCACCGCGCCGCCGGCTGTCGCCTATCGGCAAGCTCCTCATTAGAAGTGCGTCGATAAAGAACAGCTTCTCGCTCGTGAGAAACGCCGCGAGCGCGTCGGAGGCCTAAAGGCCTTATCTTACGGGAAACGTCACTGTGTCCGGTGATTTATGATACGATCGCAACACTCTAACACGCTTTTATTAGCTTCCAAATTATTAAATATTTGTAAAGATCAAATTAAAAACTACAATTTTACACTTAGTTATCTTAGTCTTAGTAAAGTTTTGTCCTTTTTAGGGTTCCGTACCCGAAGGGTAAAATGGCTCCTCATTACTAAGCAGCCGCTGTCCGTCCGTCCGTCTGTCACCAGGCTGTATCTCATGAACCGTGACAGTTACATAGTTGATATTTTTACAGATGATGTATTTCTGTTGCCGCTTTAACACCAAATGCTAAAAAATAGAATAAAATAAATTAAAAATAAAAGAATCTACTTAAATTTTATTATCTAATTTGTAAGATTACATAAAGTAGTCTACGAAACTGCACATAATTTGGTGTTGAACACTCTTAAGCCCTTATTATGATACAGTTCCATAAACTACTATTACTAAACATTAAAACGCGGTCCTTGCTTCGCTCAACTCTCGTTCAGAAATGGGTTGTCTGTAAACGTCTTAGATATGTGTTATGTATTTTGTAAAATCTCCTTATATGGTGTTTCAATAAGGTGTTTATCTATCTATTTATAAAGTAGGTAAACAATTATTTTAACTGCATATAATATTATTATTGTAACCACCAGGTCGCATGGGTGCGCGTCGACACGCAGACGATCCTGAGCATCCACCACAACATCATAACGCAGAACCCGCGCATCAGCCTGTCGTACAACGACCACCGCTCCTGGTACCTGCACATCAAGGCCGTGCAGGAGATGGACCGCGGCTGGTACATGTGCCAGGTCAACACCGACCCCATGAGGTCCAGGAAAGGGTATCTGCAGGTGGTAGGTAAGAACACTGATTATTTGTTATATTTATATATATATATATTACTAACTGCGCCCCGCGGCTTCGCTGCGGTTTTCCGCTACTTCAGCTATCCCACGGTTAACATATTTTTCCAGGATAAAAAATAAGTAGCATCTGTGCTTCTTTAATGTCCCAAATATCTTTACATAGAAAATTATTCAAAAGGGTTCGGTTCAAGATTTAAATGGAAAATATTACAATAAAATATTGACTTATTATAAAGTGTAGTTGCAAGCGCAGCGCACGGGCCCGCCGCGCCGCGCGCCGCGCCGCGCCGCCCGCCGCCCGCCGCGCCGCGCGCCGCGCCGGCCAGGTCAACAGATAGCGTGATAACACTTGCGGGAGAACTCTGAACGTAGTTTACAATCTGTTTTTATGGACATTAATGGGGAAAGAATATTTTCAGCAGTGGACTTTTAGGGCTCACTTAAAATATTTATTATATTATACGCTGTTAATAAAATTATATTGATAACAGCGTAACTCTGTTTTTACTTTTATTTTTCATTTCGTGATCTATAACACATAGGTGCGAGATATAAATGGGATGTAGCTCTGCGTAAAAACTCACCATGTGTTCAATACTGATACTGTCGACTGCCTTCGATAAAATAAAGGACGATCCAAATTCTATTGAGTTTTTGTTTTATGAGTGTTACCTAAGTACTTATTGCTAACCGAACCGATATTCATGATTCTTTTTTTATGTGAAAGCTGGTGCTTCTCATGTGTCATTTAAATTGATTGATCAAGATCTGACCAGTAGTTGTAGAGTTATCCTTCATGATGAATATTAGAGTTTGTCTACATCGATGATGTTCTCATTTGTTCATATGTTTGGGTATGTCCCGCGGGTGAGTAGTGGGATACGGTTTACATTTGTTCATATGTTTGGGTATGTCCCGCGGGTGAGTAGTGGGATACGGTTTACATTTGTTCATATGTTTGGGTATGTCCCGCGGGTGAGTAGTGGGATACGGTTTACATTTGTTCATATGTTTGGGTATGTCCCGCGGGTGAGTAGTGGGATACGGTTTACATTTGTTCATATGTTTGGGTATGTCCCGCGGGTGAGTAGTGGGATACGGTTTACATTTGTTCATATGTTTGGGTATGTCCCGCGGGTGAGTAGTGGGATACGGTTTACATTTGTTCATATGTTTGGGTATGTCCCGCGGGTGAGTAGTGGGATACGGTTTACATTTGTTCATATGTTTGGGTATGTCCCGCGGGTGAGTAGTGGGATACGGGTTATTCATTTTTCAACTTCTTAATTATTGAAACGTCTCTTAACAATCATCGACTTTAGCAGATATCCCCGCACTGAAAATAAGTTACTATTATTTAACAAGTATATTAGCAATTGTAATTTTTAGACTTTCGCGATTCGAACACATTGTTATTAAATCAAACGGGGCTTAAAATAATTTATAGATGTTCGCGTCGCGGCGGTTTTCACCCTGAAAAAACTAAAGATACTGTCAGTGTTGTGTGTCGTGACAACCCTGTGCTTTTGCAGGGCTGTGACAGCCCTACAGCTTAATAATATCAAAAGTGGGTAGTTGGCGAAACTACGCGCTCTTGCCGATATTGCCACCCGCATTTCTCCAGTCTTCTCGTGACCACGACCAATGCAACTTGGTCGAAACGTCGAGGTAAATAAATTACTAAATGTTTTTCTCGCGATCAAGCCCCGTTTGATTTAATAACAAAGCATATTAGCAGCTCTGTATACTTCCGAGTCGATTGAGAAGGTGTGGGCTTCACTGAGTGCAGAGCAACTGTTCTGGTAACAACCAGAGGACTGCCGAGACACGCGCGAGCCGTTCGCCGGTGGACATCAAGAGAATAGATGCAACCTAAACTATATTGTGATTCACAAAAGAAAACGTCGTATGTCCTAGTCACATGTGTCAAATTGGAACGACAGCGACGACACTATGCTCTTATGTTGACATATAGCAAAGCCTTAAAATATACGAGGGAAAAGGGGAAGGAGACAAATTCCGCGCACGACATAATCTGGGTACCGGCGCGGCGCGGCGCGGCTTCCGACCGATTTGTTTGTTTATTTAGAGAGAGACGCGTCGCAACTCAGCTTTTGTTTGAAAATAAGACGATATGAAATATCGAAATAGTATGATTCATAATCATTAATATTCGTTCAGCTTTGGACAATAAATCTTTCCCAGGATGTTCGTAGCTGTATTGTATAAGTATATAATAATATATATATAATATAATAATAAGAAGTATATTTGGCGCAGTTGGTAGCACTCTGCCTTCTGAGCCGCTGGTCCCGGGTTCGATTCCCGGACAGGTCCAACATTTGTGTGTATGAACATGTCTGTTTGACCTGTGTCTGGGTGTGTATATGTATATAAGTATATATGAGTCATCAGGTTACCATGGTACAGGCTCTGCCTAGTTTGGGACCTGAAGACCTTGTTAATAAAAAAAAATATTAAAAAAAAAACTAGCTGCGCCCTGCGGTTCCACCCAACTTGACCAGTTCCACAGT
This sequence comes from Apeira syringaria, assembly GCA_934044485.1. Classification (NCBI taxonomy): domain Eukaryota; kingdom Metazoa; phylum Arthropoda; class Insecta; order Lepidoptera; family Geometridae; genus Apeira; species Apeira syringaria. Next base: position 18,397,717 of record OW203666.1, on the reverse strand, counting down.
GACCCAAATTCTCTGAAAATCTAAGGTTAAACTTAGAAGTTTAACCTTAGATTTTTCAGAGAATTTCAGATTATAATATTTAGATTCAGATTATTATTACTACAAACAAATAGAACTATTAATGCTATTTGTTTTTAAAAAATCCGTATAAGCAAGTAAATAACTTTGCCATGTTAAAATGTAAAAGTTTCTATGTTGCTCGATCACGCCCGAACGGCTAAACGTATTTAAATGAAATTTGGCACTTGGTTTTTTTTTTGTCGCTCTCAGACCGCCGCACTAGGATTCGAACACAGAAGTCGTGTCACTGACACTGACCACTCCGCCACGGCGACCGCCAAATCTAGTGGGAAAGTTTTATCATCGCATAGATATATTTATTATCTTATAATTAAGTACTAGTTATGCTGGATGCGGGCCGCTTCCAACAGGTCCTTGTGGAAATCAATGGGGGAGGGCTATGTCCAGTAGTGGACGTCCTATGGCTGAGATGATGATGATGATGAATTTAGCCGTAATTAAAAATACGCAAATAAAGACGATGCCTGTGACGCCGGTATAAAAATATAAGGACTTCCAGATAACATGCGACAAGCGATTAAAGAATTGAACAGCTGATCAAAATTTGATAACTAATCGCGGCCTTACTAAAGATTGAATTGTTGACTGATAACACACCACACCACACTACACCACACCACACCACACCACACCACACCACACCACACCACACCACACCACACCACACCACACCACACCACACCACACCACACCACACTACACCACACTACACCACATCACACCACCGGGCCTACATATAGCCATACAGGCTGTTCGGGTTGTGAAACTATACTGTAAGCACACACATGTGGATCGTGTGAGATATTATATATCTTCTCGAGTTTCATATATACATACATAGACGTAGGTATATAAAAGCGTCATCAGCGCTTCAATGACGAATAATGTCCGCTTTGAGTTGTGTATGAAAAGGCTTACTGCTAACTAAAGGCTTATCTGATAGATACATATTTGGGAATGTAAAAGGTATGTTTATGGCATGTTTTACATAAATAGTTTAACTTAATCAGTTTTATGTTTTGTGAATAAATCCACGATTAACGTAATGAATTCTGCATTCAGTGCCTCCCGTGATCATCGACAACCTGACATCGACAGACATGGTCGTCCGCGAGGGCACGAACGTCACCATGTTCTGCAGAGCTACCGGGTATCCGGAACCCTACGTGATGTGGAGAAGAGAGGACGGGCAAGAGTTCAACTGTAACGGCGAGCAAGGTACTCTACTGAAACAACTATCATTATATTATATTCAACAAAACATTTTTTCTGTTGTGTAAAGACTTTTTTTTTTCGAAGTATCTATATAAAATCTCCTGTTTGGACTAAATACAATAAATCTCCCATGAATAGAATTACATTAAAAAAATCGTTTAATATAGTGTAAGGCAGTACTAGTAATGGCTGTTACAATTTATTTTCTGGTTAAGAATGACAATGGCGGTATCGGAGTTCCCTACGTTACGCCGATATCCTCCGACAAATGTCCGATCTAAACATTTGTCCCGGATGCTCATTATGTTGAGGCCCCTCACGGAGAAAAGAAACACTCGAAAGAAACCTTTAGAGCGCCAAATGGACGGAATAGAGTCGAGTTCAGAAACGAACGAACCGATTGTATACCTGCGACGCTACAACGTTGACATTCGAACATCGTATAATACCACGAACACCAGTGTTCAGTTGTTCGCAAGTATTCACTTGCACATCCGATTACAGACCATCCTCAGAGATATGCCGAATAGTTTCTAATTAGTTGAACCAATGTACACGAAGCTTCTCGAAGGCGGTTTATGGTACATAGGCGCAAAGTTGTTAGTACTTTGGCGGAGGACGATCTTCTAGCAAATCTGTTTGGAACAAAACACTCGAGTCAACGATCCGCGGACGGAATTTCCCGTCGAGACGACATCGAATTACGTGCGATTGTTTCGCACGCCGTGAGTCAATTGTAATGAAATATTCCCAGCGATTGAATAAACAATAGAGTGGACGAGAACTGAAATAAAGTGAGTTGGCTCCTGGATCCGAGTCTTGGATTCATCGCTCTCGTTTCCGTCAACAAACCATATCTTTTAAAGCATTGAGGTGTTCTAACTACAGAGATATTTTATTTTTTTCAAAAACATTCAAGTAAGCAGAAATGCTGGTAACAGACCATTATTTTAGATTGATATAGAGTAAGAATGCGTGTATTCTGTAGTTTGTTCCGTATTGGGTTATATGGCCCATTTAATAGGAGGTTCAATAAAATCACTAAATACAAAAAGGAAATTACCTAAAATTGAATCCAACTTCAACACTCAAAAGTGTGAAATAACTTGTAGAAGTCGGTACCATCATAGTTATTAAAAGATTGTGCTCATGGTACCGACTTCGACAAGTCATTTCACCCTTTCAGTGACCTTTGCTACTCACGGGATCAATAATTGTCATTGTGTATGAGCACCGATGTCTTCACCCGCAACTATAATGTCGTCTACGTACCTATCAGTTATTGGAGTGTAACTCAATAACCTCTAGACCGATTTTGATAAAATTTAAATGGGAAACGCAAAGCACCAACTTTTAAATAAAAAAAAACATCAAAATCGGTTCATCTAGTCAAAAGTTCAAATATTGTTCCAATCAGTAGGAGTTTCTAGCGCGAGTCCATAATAATCGGTATCACCGCTGTGGCGAACACCCGCGCCCTGTTCCATAGTCTCTTCTGAGTGATGAAGGTGAAAAATAATAAAGTTACCAGTTGTTAATAACATGCAGATTCAGATATGAATCAACTACTTTATTTATTGTTAAAAGTTACGTAAACTAGGTATTACATATAATAATATGAAAACTAACGTTCATAATTACTTTACACTATTTTTTACGAGTATAACGTGGTACATACAATACATTACTCACGCGGTATTACATATTTAGACATGTTTAATAAGTTTCGACCGACGACGTCACGAGACACATGTCTATGTCTGGCACATGTCTTCACCTAGTCCGCCCCCCCCCCCCCCCCCCCCCCCTAGGGCGAGAGGGCGCCGGTCCAGAAGCCGCGTTACTCGATATTGACTTGTAAGAAAAATCGATCAAACGTTGTTGTTCGCTGGGACATTACAGAGTTATTATCTTTTTTAGTGAACGTGGTAGATGGAGAAAGCCTGACCATAACGAAGGTGTCCCGGCTGCACATGGGCGCGTACCTATGCATCGCGTCCAACGGCGTGCCGCCCTCCATCAGCAAGCGCGTCGTGCTCATGGTTCAGTGTGAGTGTGTCCCCCTGACCATAACGAAGGTGTCCCGGCTGCACATGGGCGCGTACCTATGCATCGCGTCCAACGGCGTGCCGCCCTCCATCAGCAAGCGCGTCGTGCTCATGGTTCAGTGTGAGTGTGTCCCCCTGACCATAACGAAGGTGTCCCGGCTGCACATGGGCGCGTACCTGTGCATCGCGTCCAACGGCGTGCCGCCCTCCATCAGCAAGCGCGTCGTGCTCATGGTTCAGTGTGAGTGTGTCCCCCTGACCATAACGAAGGTGTCCCGGCTGCACATGGGCGCGTACCTGTGCATCGCGTCCAACGGCGTGCCGCCCTCCATCAGCAAGCGCGTCGTGCTCATGGTCTAGTGTCAGTGTACAACATGTTCATTCATTTTCATGTGTGTGTCTTGTTCTGTGTTTCTCCGCCACTATTAAGAATTGATATAAAAAAACATTGTAAGAGACATTATGACATTATAAACCTTTATCGAACTTTCTCAATCTTTACAAAACATTCAACTTCCAAAATTCAACATTCAACAAACATTCAAAATTTTACCAAAAAATGGACCGACCTCCACACTCATAAGTGGGAAGTAACTTGTTGAAGTCGGTACCGTGATAGTTCAAAAGAAACTATTATCAAAATATTGGCAGGTCTATACAACTCAAATGAAACAATGAATCCTTGAGTTAAATTATTAAATGAATATATTATCCACAGAAGTACAAATATTGGCAGAGTATCACAGAAGCATAGATTATATAAAGTGTTGTCGAGTGCCACCGGCCGGCGCCGGCGAGGGCGCCACCGTCACCTTTACTAATCATTGTAAAACAACTCGTTCCGAACTTCATTCTACCATTTATGATCTACGAGTTGTAATAATAACTCGAACGGTACAAGCAATTTATTATTTGTGACCTCTGCTATGGAAACGTTAAAAATAACGAGTATAATAACCGGTGCTATATGAATGGGGCTAATAACTTTTTCAGACCAAATCCATTGCCAAGCCTTTGTTTCCTAATGGTCTTCATTCTCTGTATCTCTTATTGTGCGGGGTTCCATTAGCCAAAAATATAACAAGTGCCGGTTATAACGCACAAAGTCTATGCGGCCACGACGTGGATGTAAAAGTAATAAATAATCAGGTCGACATCGGAAAATTTAAATTTGTATTAACTGTTTTATGTTAACGTTATCGGTTAACATAAAAAATGAGATATTGATAAACAATATTGACGAATTAAACTTTGCCGCTTACAAAATTGTAAGTCTCATTAAATAACAATCTGTAAATGTCGCACCAACAGCCATCTTCCCGAGTTTCGACATGTAAAGGGCCAACTTTGTCTTAGAAAGACGAATTACGAACCCACGAGCACAATTTATAATTTTAATTTAGAATTATGTCGCATAAATGTCACACGAGTTTCGGCCGCTCGTTTCGTTCTTTCGTTCTGTATTCGATCGGAGGGAAACTCTTCACCCGTGAAATTAAGTAGCCGACTTAGAAGCATCGGGTCGGTAAATAAAGGAACGGTAAAAACCACTAATCACGAGCGGTTTGTCGTTAAAGACACGCGCGCAAATTACACTCACACTCGATATCATTTCCTCATCGAGGAGAAAGAAAACGTTCGCACATTTCTCCCGGTCCGTTAACTCGGCCTCGAGTTCCTCCAGCGCTGGGACGTGAGCGTTTTCACGTCGCCGTTTTCTTTAGTCGGGAGTCAGCGTCGAGAAATATTATTTTTCTGTGGGTGGGTGTCGTTAACGAGTATTTACGAGGACACGGCGCCTCCACCTGTCGGGCGGCGCCTTCCGTCGGATCGACCCTAATTGCACCCAATTAGAGCATTATGCTGACGTGAAAGCGGCACGAACGCGCCGGCGGTGATACTATCTCTTCTCACCTCGACCGTGCCACTCTGCCTCCGAATGCAACGAGACGCGCAATCGTTTAACTCATAATCTACTTTTGCCATCTCAGCGCGTTTCATACTCGTTCACGTTTCAAAGCTTCCGCTCGATTAGCACAACTTACGAGTTCACCGTTTCCATTTCAGATCTCACCCGTCCATTATGCGAGCTAAAGACAAATCTTTGCTGTGCTGATATTATTCTGAATCCGCGTCTCCGACCCGGGTTTTATTCATTCATAATCCTTTTACTTCCTCGCCAGGAAACATGAGTGGAATCCTCATATATAGTACGTCATATTTTATCTCGAACTTCCCATCCACTATACGAACATCGGAAACCTTAATATGGTCCCGCCGCTGGCGTTTATATACTATAACAACTCATGTCGAGACGTAAGGTTTATTGTATGTAGTAATTCTATGTTAAAAGATAATAAGACGGGGCGGCGGCACCTGCCGGAGTAGAACGGTATGTAAGTGAGTGCTATTTGCGTATATCGAACGAAGGGACGCGAGGATAAAGTTTTTGTGAATAGTAACATTTTTGATGGGAGCGTGTGCGTGCGGGAGGTCGGTGCCTGCGCGCGCGGGGCACGGCGCGCCACTATTGTTCTGGGTACTTACTAATGGAGACATACTATCTACGATATGGATATGCTAAACGTGTGTGCAGTTCCGCCGATGCTGTCGATCCCGAACCAGCTGGAAGCGGCTTACGTTGGACAAGATGTGACATTGGAGTGTCACACGGAGGCCTACCCCTCGTCTATAAACTACTGGACGACGGACAGGGGAGACATGATCATATCCGGTAAGCGATCGCACTAATACAAAAGTGTGTCTGTTGTGTGTTTGTCACTCCCCGCTCCGAAAAGGCTGAACGGATTTTCATATGTCAACACATTTCATCGCGGAAAATGTATAGTTCCCGTGAGGTAATTGAGGTAGTGAGAAAACCGTAGTCCACACGGATGAACCCGCGGGGCGCAGCTAATGAAAAATAAACTTACGATGCATATTATGAGTCGAACTGTTTTGAGGATTTAGCAGAGTTGCGAGAAATGGATGTTTTCGCTGACACAACACACCGTGACGCGTCCTAGGGATGGGATTGATAACAGTTTGTACAAAAATAACTGTTGATCTTTGACTAACCACAAAAAGCAAAAAGGAGGTTTTCAATTTGTAGCATCGTTTATTATATATGGTGTCCCCGATTCATCAAAGTCGATTGAACCGACGTAGATTTTTTTTTTAACCGGATCGGTTATTCGTAAGGTCCTCAGGTCCTCGGGACCAGAAGTCGTGCCGCGTGAGCCACGGCGACCACACATATATAATGTATGGTTACATCAATTCTATGTTTACAAATGTTTCTTTGATTGACAGGAAAGAAATATATGACATCGCTGAGCGACGACAGCTACAGCAGGAGAATGAAGCTAACGATAAGTAGAGTGTCGGCCCGCGACTTCTCCTCGTACCGCTGCGTCGCCAAGAACTCCCTCGGGGAGACGGACGGGCTCATCCGCCTCGACGGTACCGCTGCTCCCCTACCCCGCCCATACTAACCATAACTTATGTGCCGCCGCTATCATTCTATATCATGGGCACTGTGGCACCGTGAGCTACCCGTGCTCGGCGTAGTGAGCTATGCAAACGAGGAAGGCGATGGGGTGTGTCTGAGACTGTATTAGACGGTCGTAATATCCGATATTATTGTGTGATGTGTTTTTAATACGAGTATCTCTCATCTACTAATAATATGTGCTAGACAAATGATATTCATGTTTGAATAGACGCGAAAATTAACATACACATTATAGCTAGTTTGCTAGCGTAAATTTTAGGGACAAAAAACTGTAGGCACTCTCCGGCGTCCTAGTGTTCTCGTCATATTATATTTTACTTTCTTCGGTGCGCGCTCGCACGAGTTAGCTTCTATCACTCGTTTAATTAAATGTCTACGGTGCCGCAAATAATATTTCTTTTATTTTTTTCTATCTTAAACGTACTATCCGATAGTCTCTATGTAAGCATTTCATAGTTTAACATCGTTTTTATAATAGTGTTATTTTTTCTTTTATTTATTTTTGAGACATGCCTAAACTTCTGAATATTCGCAGCACCTTAAAATAACTTCTTAGAGAATTATTAACTTTCCAGATAATGCCATGAATTTAAAAGATTTGTCGGTACCTACTTATGTAAAATTTAATGACCCAGCTTAGATAACACTAATTAAAGAAGAATATACCGTGTTATTAATTACTCATAGGATGTTAATAAGCGCGTTATAGAATTATACTACTGAGTGTGCAAGGATATCGAAACGAGAATACGGTGAATGGAGCGTTACATTCCTGAACTATGAGCAGCCAGCAGGTGTGCAGAGAGGCACGCTTGGCTGTGCATGGAGGGGTGCTGGTGCCAACACTGATGTATGGTAGTGAAAGTTGGATGTGGCAGATAAAACATGAAAGCAGAATAAATGCAGTTGAAATGAAGCTCTGAGAAGTAGATCGGAGTGTAACTGAGAGACGGTAAAGAATAGTGTGATACGATATGGGAACGGTGTGGTGTAATCGAACTCGTAGTGGCGAAGATTGAGTAAAGCATGTTAAGACGGTTCGGTCATGAAGAGAGAATTATCGAAAGGAGATTGGTGAAGCAGGTATACACATGTGAAGTGAACCGTGGTGTGGGCAGGGGGAGCCTGGGCGAATGTTCCGACACCAGATTAAGGAAGTTCTAAGAAGGGCCAAGACTCTTGGCCGACGCACTTGTATGAAAGGTCTGATGAGCGTGGATGAAGCGAAAGAAGTATAGGGATCGTAGCATTTGGCTGGCTGTGGTCTCTGCCTATCCCTACGGGAAACACCCCTAAATATATATATATGTATGGTGAGTCATATTGTATTACTACGACAATACGAGTCATATTGTATCACGACATAATGCGAACAGAAATGTCTCCGCATCGGTGACGGACTATTCCTGGATAACAAAGAGAATCATATTTTGTACGAACGATTGTTGACAGAGATCCCCGCCCCGTCCACGCTCAGCACGACGGCCAACTACGTCGCTACGGCGCCGCAGAAGAAAAAAGGTATTACTCCACTCTATGTTAGATATTGCTGGAATAACGAATGTACGAGATAATTATATTTTGGTTTCAAATAGTTACGACGGTAGACGGTCGCCGTGGCTCAGTGGTCAGTGACATGACTTCTGTGTCTCCGGGACCTTGGATTCGAATCCCGGCAGGGGCAAACATTTGTGTGATGAGTGTAAGTGTTTGTCCCGGGTCTTGGGTGTTTGTGCGCAATGATTGTGTGTCTATATCTCGACACAGGGAATCCTAGTGCAGGGGTTTGAGTCTAACAAATAAACATACATAAATAAATATACAAACATACAAATATATTCGAGTGAAACAGACAACAAAACAATTAGCGCTCCACGTTTGAAAACTTTAGGGATGACCATTGATAAGTCAAAGTTTGATGATCGATTCGGGAGCATTCGGCTTTGAATCCCGACATTTGAGAAGTTTTAGCACCTAAGCTTCGATTGGAAATTCAATAGGTGGCAATCTCGAATATTGAATTTCCACTTGCCTTTTATATATTCACCGTGGTCTCGGTGAGGCTCCGTGAGGCTCCGTGAGGCTCCGTGAGGCCGTGGAGCGGAAAAGGTCGACGGTAGACTGTGTATGTATTGGTTTTGCCGCACGGCCCGATGCGTCCGTACAATTGGGTCGTTAGTAATATTATTGTGGGAAAAGCGATTTTGTTTGCGCTTTGACTCGCAATGTACCGCTTTATTGTTATAGATTTGGGCGCTCTTTACGACGTCTATACGTTTCGTTCACGCTCGGGAGCGTGCGTTCACGGGCCCTTAGCAGCGTGTAAGAAAATTTTATGGCGCAATCGTTTTCCGCTTCGTTCTTTTTCTCGTGTGGACATTTTTATCTCATACGAGATTTTTTTCGTCAGGCAAACACAAAAGCCGTTGGCGGGACACCTCCGCCGAGAACAGAGTCATCGGAGATTACGAAGTGGAGGAATGGAAGGATGTCGGTGAGTATGGTCGGTGAGCCGGCTTCGTTCGACTCCGATTCCCTCACAGGTATTACCGGTATTAATTGTTACAATGTGACGCAGATTACGAGTCGACTCAATCCTCGGAGTCGAGCAGGACGCGCGGAGCCCTGCTCGTCGTGCTGGGGGCGGCCGTGGTCGCCAGCTGACGAGCGCTCACATGTGTGTCGTACCGCAGCGCCGAGAGACTGTTATATTAAGCGATAGTGAGCTGTGACACGCGATTACAAATGTTCGCGCGAGTAAAATGATAACTTGTATTTATAAACTCTTGTTGAAAGACTGATAGATTTTAACGGTTAATGTGCCATAACGTCCTCGCACGAACAGTTCAGTAACGGTCGGAAAGCCGAAACTAGAGTAAGCATAATATAAATGAGTTGGGCGCGATGTTAGAGGATTCCGAGATCGGCACGCGATGCACACCGCCGTGTATAATGTACGTTCGTTCACCCGTGAACTGTAACTTTGAACCTTATACACGTAAGCCATAGAGTTCCTTTCAGTTATATATCCTGCATGCGTACCTTTATGTTTCGCTGTCGTTAGTCGACTCCTATTGCGATTTATTTCTAAGACAAAATTTACCATTTAGCAAATACTAGAAAAAAAGTATTAGAACCCTGTTTCTCACCGCACTAGCTGTAGATCGCCAGTTTTACTCATCGATATCTGACAGGAAAATTCAATTTTATTCACAAGAGGGTAAAAAGATTTTATAAATGTCAATTCATCGACCAATCAGAGAGCACAGGATCCTTCCCGCCGCGCACCTTGGAAGTTCCTCACTAGTTAGTGCTAGAGTGGTGAAAATTGTTGTGTTTCACTCGTGGGTAAAGTTTTTTGGCGTTTCATGTTTCCAAACCTACTCTACACTCAGGTTCTTCTTTTGAACCACTCGCTTCGCTCTTGGTTCAGTCCTTGGACCTTTCGCCCGCTCAGGTTCAAACCCAAGCACTCACAACAAAAATCCACTTCCCCACGTGTAAGATATATAAATATTGTTTCATTGATTAAACTTCTTAGCAACGATATACTATAGGTAGGTATACTTACATGAGATTATGGTTAGTTTGATTAATTGCATAACATACCAGCGGTCCGCCCCGGCTTCGTGCGGGTAAATAACTTCAAAATCATTAATTATAAGAATACCCACTTTTCTTGAAAATATAATATCGCCTGTGTCACCCGGGGATAGAGTAGCTTCTCAACAGAGAAAGATTGTGTCAAATCGGTTCAGTAATGTCCTCTCTACAATATTAGTAGGTATAGACTATATAATGCTCGCAAATGGTTGATGTATTGTTGATATGATGTTGTGTATAATAATTGCATAGTAAAAGTAATATTTAAATTCTATAGTTATCTGTAAATGACGTAGAAAGATTTTAATTCTATTTAATAGCGGATGCCACACTTTGTGTAAATAATGTTTTGTTGAAGACGAGACGCGATGTTCATCACTTATGTATAATACAGCGATGGCTTGATTCTGATACAAATGTTACCATACTAGTTATTATCTTGTACATTTACAGAAGTAAGTAAATATTTATAAATTATTAAAATATCTAAATAAAATTGTTTATTTATATGACAATGTAAGTGTACATATCTAATGTTTGTTGCGTACAACGATGTAAGTATACATGTATAGTATAGTATAGTATAGTATAGTATAGTGCTGTCTTGCATATCCAATTCTTTTTCTTTTGACAACGTAAGTATGCCTTTTATATGTTTTTGTATTACTTATGATTTTTATAACAATTTATTGTAAATTAATCAAAAATCATGTTTCTCTATTAATTAGCTATTGTATCGAAAATGTCTTTAAGTAATCAATGATGAAGTTTTTAAGCCTAGTAGGTCTAGTAGGCCTATTATGTAAAAAGTTTAGTAGTTAATAATAGTTGTTTATGTAAAGTTACGAAATAAATCTCTCTTATAAAAACGTAAATAATTTTATTTCTCATGAAATAACTGCATTACAATTACCTGTAAATCATATAAATGCCAATTTATATTTGTTAGTGTTTTATTAAATAACTAAAAAATGTGATATGAATCATGAAAATACCAAATTTTAATAAAATTGCATAAAAAGCTAGAGTGTTATCAAGTAAATATTTTATGAATATATGACTCACTCGGGGCCCGAAACATAGGGACAACAATATAAATAAGGAATTGGAGCTGTTATAACTCTGTCAATACTTAATTTTCCTTAAGAGTGATAGTACCATCCATTAATATTAAAAACGCGAAAGTTTGTGAGAATGGGTGTATGGATGTCTGTTACTCTTTCACGCCACAACGGCTGAATGGATTGAAATAAGACTTGGTACAGAAATAGACTATTTTCTGGAATAGTTCATGGGCTACTCTATATCCCGAAAAGTATAAAGTTGGTTACCTCGGTAAAACTATATCGAGAAGTCAATATGAACATTTATATTTTCAAATTAGCGCTAATATATAATTAAATATTATTACTAATATCACTGAAAGTTAGCGATAGATTCATAGAAAAACATGTAAGGTAAGGTCTCGCCTATAAGACAATAAACAATTCTGCAACAGCCTTTGTAGTACTTTGTAAAGTTTACTTCTGCTTTGACTTTCACATTGTTATCTGCGACACCGAAACGGTAGCCGAGGGCCGAGGGCCGAGGGCCGAGGGCCGAGGAGGACCAGCAAAGCTTCATTGTTCACTATATTATTGCACTACTCTCTGTAGAGCTTATTTTGCATAAAGTAATGGACGCGGAAACAGTTCCCTGTGCGGGAGACGCGCGGGCGCGCGGGGGCCCCCACATACTTGAATGCACTTACTGCCAGGAGTCTCGTGACCCAGCCGTGGGCGGTTACTGAGCTGACTATGCAATAAATGAGATGAATCAGTTTTGAATCATCACAAGTTTTTCACAACAATTTCACGAAAGTGCGACGCGTCTTTATGGGTTCAGTGATCAAATTCCGATGCGACGGTGAACTGCTAAACCAAACTAGTTCAAGGCCTTATTTGAGTGGCATCCTATGAGCTCATAATAATATTAACGATTTAATGCAAAATGCAACAAAGTTCCTAGCACTGAGCCGCCTGCGCTATGTTACCTACTAACCATACACCGACCTCACTTAGCCTACTTCATTATAATATCATATAAGTTATTAGTACGGTATAATGTCATGTAGGATACAAGCGTTGATGTCTGACTTTTTAAAGTAGAACAACAAGTAGTACGATGAAAAAAACTACAAAGCAATGATATGTAAAAAAGCAATGTTTAACAATTGGCGGTTTTATTGCTGTCAGCGATCTCTCCCAGGCAACTTTTTGATGGAGAGGAAAAAGCAAGTGGCTGGCGATTTGAAGACGGCAACGAAAGTTTTTACACAGCAGTGCCATATTCGTTCCCGAACTGAATGTCGACCTTAAACCACCGCAAACAGATGAATCAAAACTGTCATCATATCCATTTGTTAATCGTCTTATTAATAGACTTTATTTCCAACACTTTAAACCGACTTTGAAAAAGGAGGAAATAAATAATACATACAGTAGAATATATAACCATATCCTACTGTATGTATTTTTTAATTATTTTTATGTACATAGGTACATAAAAATAAATAAACGGTTCACCGGTTTAAATTATTTTTTTGTTCGAAAGAGTTGTTGTACCTCCGAGGTAGAACCATTTAAGTTTCATCAAAATCGGACAAGCCTTGTTTAAGTTACTGCTTGAATAAAAACTCAAGGTGTTAATATTGCTATCCAAATTTGTTCATCACCTTGTCAATAAACTTAGTATCCTCGAGCCCGTCTTCATCTAAGCGAGTGGTGCAGGGAACACTTGACATGGACCCAGGATACAATGGGATACAATTGTCACCATGCTGTTCGTGTCGTCCGCGTGTGACCACAACCAGGATTGTTTCTATTTTTAAGAATGGTATCCAGGACAGCGGAATATGCCGCCCATGCATCCCGGTCGCAGTTAGGGTAACGTCCGATTTCGATCGCCTCCCGAATACTTTCACACTTTCCACCTTTTGTAAAAATGGACCCCAAGTATACAAACCCTGTCGCTTGTTATATATGGTCTATTCCAAATTAATAATAATAATATAAATATTCTATTCTAATAAATAATCTATTACAAATATAGATAGGTACTAGGTAGTAGGACTCTAAACTAAGAAGCAAGACAATACAATTTTAAAAATTTCTAATATTTTGATATGTACTCCATAACTATTGAATAAGTATCTGGATCATTTATTTAAGTTATTTTATTTTATATTTTAGTTTCATATTTGAATATACATATCTTTAAGATTTTAGCTTGCATAATTTGACCTCTGTCTCATCTGATGTTAAGTAATGACGGGGTCTTAGGCGTAGCACAAGCTAAGACGGTACCTATCACTCGATCTAATGATCACTATTCCCGCCGCCGTAGCCCTGTCCACAAGTTAAACGCTGTCACAGTTTTATATATCATAATGGTCGACGCAAAAGTTTCAACATTATAATACTATCAGCTTTTAACAAAATCATTTCATTCAGTTTTCATGTTGTGCCGACCCCACCTAGTGTGGGATAAGGACAAGAAGATGAAGAAGAAGATTTCATTCATTTTCGCTTACATTTTCGTTAAGGCCACAGTGGTATTTTCTTAGAACAATCCATCTTGGTCCCGAGGGGATCAGTGGCGCATAGCGATGCTTTTAAAACTACGCTCGCCGCCCGCCGCCCGCCGACCGTCAGGGATGGCCAGAATCAGTTCGACTTATCTGTAATTTATCCAAAACGTGTGTCAGATCACGATATATACAGAATGCAAAATGTAAGGTCGCCAAAATCTCCCTACAACAATAACAGCGCCACTAATAATTGTTAGAATTTGTTACAATTGTTAGTGGGATGGTGAAAGGCGTTGTCACCGCACATCAGATGTTGCACGCGACTTGAATAAACAAATTCACCTGGAAGTGTGTTCCTTATTCCCGTTGGTCGCCGGTCGGTGACCATTGTAGAATATTTTACTCATTTAATGAAATGTCTATGACCTGTCTAATAAAAAAGTTTAAAGTCCGTTATAAGAGATCTGCAGAAAAAAAAAACATTAAAAACTACAGCCGAGTTGAAAATATCTTTTTTTTTTTAATTCAGTAGATAAGCGTAACTAATTAGTCCAGTTAGGTAATAAACGGGCTGAGGAGGTTTTCCAATAAAGTCTAATAAGAGAGAACTTTTAGGGAGGGCTGTGCTATGCTCTACTCATCTAGGACAACTACGCGGCAGTCATGGAATCATTGGTGACAGAACGAACGTTTCTTTTTAAAAGTGTCTATAAGCTAAAGTGTCGTGACGAGTCACTACCTGCCGGTGCGGTGGACACACAGACCTAGAGAGACGGTTGCGCGCAGAGCCTACACTACACCTGGCTGTCATGTGACAGTGACAGGGTAAACGGTTTGTGTCTGGCCGCTTCCGACATTCACTCATAAAGTACGATTCAAATGACAGTTACAATTTTCTTTATAAGAATGTATCTTCTGTCCGAAACATATTTGTTCGGATAGAAGGGGTTGGATTTTCATGTTGTTAAAATCTTTCATGAAACTCGAGATCAATAATTTATTTGTGTTTGCGGCTTACTGAACACGTTTTAAAAGCCAACAAATGACGAAAATGCTACGTTAGAAAGTGACCGCGGCAGAGCTAATAGATCACTGTGGCCGGCAGGCTGGCAATCTTTCATTCTTTACTTGTCAAATTAGCATACTCGTAGCTGGCAACTTGTCAACGATTGTTACGGTAAGTGTTTAACTAGGCTCGAAGTGTTTATGTAAAAGTATATAAAATTAATATGGGTATATATAATTCAATAATTTAGGTAGGCCTTTTAAAAGTTTGCAGAAAGTCATTATTCATTATATTTAATCACACATAAGAAGAAAGAGTCTAAAGTTCAGCTGTTTATCAACTAAATTATTAAACAATAACTTACTACCTAGTAAGTTATTGTTTAAAAATGTACATTATTATTACAGTACTGTGTAAGGCTGTGTTGATTGTAAGACTTGTGCTCTATTAACTAATATTAGGGAAAAAATACCATTTTATAAAATAGAAAGTATTCATTAAAAAGGATAATGAGATAAAAGCATTAGTTAGTTCATAAATAAGATTTCAATAAAATGGAAAAAGATAACATCTTGACATTTTTTTGGAATTAGTAAGCTCCTGTCATATTTCTACAGCAAACACGACTCGTCTGTCTCTAGGTGTCTGACACGACAGTACTGTGACCATCACATTAATGACGAAAGCATCGTCAGCACTTTTGAAAACATCGTCCACCATTAAAATAATAACTTCTCGTCAGTTGCGCGTTTTGTTGCGACTCGAAAGTAAATGCCATCAACACAGTTTTTGCTCGAACATTATTCTTGGTATATTTTACAGAAAACGCTGTAACATAATGTAACAGAGTTCATGTAACGAGATAGCAAAGGAAAACTTAATAATTATTCATCATCATCATCATCATCATCTCAGCCATAGGATGTCCACTGCTGGACATAGGCCTCCCCCATTGATTTCCACAAGGAAATAATTATTAAATACTTGTAAACAAATCGGGGATTTAAGTATTAAAGTAAATTCATTTATATTTAGTAATTAGCCTATAAGTTTTCTACTACACAGCAATCATACATAAAATATATTAAGCATGATAATCCGGGGTAAGCCTAATTACGTAGCACTTATTTTTTCTTAGCACTTATATACTATAACAAGCGCTTAATCACATACCTGACGTCCTGATCGCCACAAAAGAATTTAAAAAACTTTTAACAACCCTGAATTTAAAAAACCTTGAAAAAACAGAGTATTTCTAATTCTTATACAAATAATTGTTATTTAAAATTATCTCAGCTATTTACAGAAGTTTATAACATACCTTCCTGAGATTAGATTGGTTAAAGTTTGATTTAACTCTCGGTCGGGCTTAAAACAATAAACCGACCGCATAATTCTAAGGTAAACCTCAAATTGGAACCTTTCACATTAGCTCGAGGTTGCGTAAGCAAACAGACTTATCACAAAGCGGCCGAGTCAGCGTTATCGTTAATAAGATGCTTCGAGAAGAGCCTTGCTTCTCTACGAACTTGGGTCGAGCGCGGCTGGGGTGCGGTGCCACTGTTAGATACCACCAGTTATAATCATTCAGGTACCATTGAAGTTACTTAGTTAGAGGACTCTAGGCCTAGAGTGTTTGTTAATCCAATAAACCATAAAACTCTTTTAAAAGGAACTTTTTTTAAACATGAAATAGTCTAGATTCACTAAAGATGCGTTTTACTGCCAGTATCACGGGGAATTTCACTCAACTGTTACTATACAATACAAAAGAGCAAATTGTACACAACAGGTAAGTATTGTATGTATACAAATAATATAACTCAAATATAACAATACCGTACAAGGCCCCTCGTACATTCAACGATGAAACCAATCTCCGGTCAAAGTAAACATAGATAATTTGTTTATTATCAACCAAGTGCCGCGGTGGTACCGGCTAAGACGCTGGCAGCCTGCTTCTTAGAACAAGAGGCAGCTAGTAAGTATGTAATATGTTTTCTGTAGTAATCTCGACAAAATCGGTATATTATAAATAATTGAATCCGCTATTACTATGGCGGAAATTCAAGTGTTCAAGAATAAGGCAAGGTCTGTAGTTTTATTTTTCTGTTACCTTCCCACCCCTGAGTGGCTTACTGCGGGGGGCGGCGCGGGCGCCCACACGGAGATTGGTAAGCCGAAGCGCAGCCGTTCGAGGTTCGCCTGAGTCGAAGCCAGACGGCCTTTATTCCATCTGTTATCTGTTCGCGTTCCTGCACAATTACATTTGAGTTACGCTCTAATGCTCCTCTATAGTTCAGCGTTGTCAATTATTGAAAGTTCATAAGTCACACCTCTATCTCCCGTAGTCACAGAGCTACACTTTCTAAGGAAATCGTGAATTTAAATAAAGACTTTCGTGAAACAAAGGAATGAGTACATTATGCAGTCCTTAATTGCCAATTAATTCCACTTTTCTTCGCGTCTATCTAAATTATGAGTAATCACAAAGTTTCTCTACCGGAACGCTTCCTAGTCAGAACATCTTTCATACTTATAAAGTGTTCCCGGTATTCTACATAATATGCTCTCTACTAATAGAAAAGACTTATTCTATAGACTGCAATTAGGAAGACCACTTAATGGCCGACGAGGCTTTAGCGAAAACTATATATAAGCATCAAAGGATATGCTCGCCTTTCGGTTTCGCCTAAAAGTTGAAACTGTTATAATATTGAGACAATTAATTAGAGGCGTACTTAGCTTAAGTATTAGAAACTATCACTTTTGTACCGCCAAAACTGCCGAATATCAAATCAATATAATAAATAACAAAAACTCGGATCTCTTCCAAGCTTCCTGACCACCGGTCACCACAAGTCCGGTAGTACCACGGAAGCTAACTACTGCAGGTCCATCACGAACGTGCTCTCTGCTGAAGGGTTTAGTCTAGGTTATGCTAAATAGTACAACTCAGTGAATTTCTCTCAGTTTTATTCCGGTTTCAATAGAACGTAAGTAAAGTACTTTACTAGCAGCAAAACCCGGGCAACGCCGGGTTTTGCTGCTCGTTAAAGTATAAAATACTATATATTTCTTTACATTCTATATTATTTGATATCTGATGACCGAATAAAACAGCTATTTCTTTATATTTTATAAAATAAAGGAATATTTTAGTCAGTCACATGGTTTTGCGATTCGAACCCGTCATTCAGTGCTTTCATTCTATTACAAGATAATGTTATTTAAAGAACATGTTTTCCCTTTCTATCAGAACACGCCGTGGAAGAGAATCATTGCGTATTGTTACGAGGAACCGACACCGCGCGACCCGCGTCGAGCTCGACTCGAGCCCCGTCGTCGACACTGGCGTAAACTATGAATATTTTTGTGCCGTTTCCGCCACATCGGTGTTTTAATAAAAGCGGATCACCGCTTCCCGCCTGAATATTGTCGCAGATATTTCAATATTGGTGGGATTAGCAGCCTATTTAAACATCGCTCTGAATGGTGCGCTGCGTCATATCGAAATACAATTTCATTCAAACAACCTTTCAAAATATTTACTGAACGTTTTTAATTTGGAGTTACGTGCTCCCTCCACGAGTATAGGTATGTGAGTGTATGTGTATGTGAGTATAGGTATGCGAGAGTCCGCGTCGCTCGGAGCCGCGGCGACATAGCCAAACAAACATGTTTTCGAACCGTGTCACGGAAACTTTCTGTGTGTTTGATTTAGCTCGTTCGATTCTAGAGTAGCTTAGGAACTTACAGATTCAAAGATAAATTAGAACTGTCTTCGAAGCCGCGACTTTGCCACCAGATAGAAAGTTTTTACACATGTAAAGTATCAAGATACGTTAGCAAAGTTTTGCGATAGTGAGAACACAATAAAGACTATTTCTCCTAGGAGCTTAATGATATTGGAAAACCATCTTTATCCGGATTTCGATTATTACTGAGCGATTGTACGTGAACAAGATACGGAGATAGCAAAACAAAGTTTTTTTTTGTATATAAATATTAAAGTGTATTTAAATAAAAAGTTCATAGTTCAAGTTCAAAAATCAGAAACTAATCGATAACGGATGCCGAAGATGAATATGTTTGTAGAGATCCGGTATCTTAGGTAAATTTACTGAAGACCGTCGATGGCAGAAGCTAGAAAGTGTCAAAAAACTGTTTATATATAATTTTATATCAAAATATTGTGTGCATGGTACCGATACCGTTCGACAAGTTATTTCACACTTTTGAGTGTTGAAGACGGTTCAATTTTTTTGTAAAAAAATTTTTTTCACGCTTCTCAGTGACTGCTACTCACGGGATCAATTGTCATTGTGTATGTTCACCGATTTCTCCACTCGGAACTATAATGTCCTCGACGTATGCGTAGCACTTTTCAGTTATTGGTGTGTAACTCAAAAACTGCTTTACCAATTTGATGAAATTTAAATGGAACCACACGGGAAGCATCAGTTAAAAATACCAACAAAAAACAAATGAACAAAAGTCGCATACATTGTCAAAATCATATTAAACCCAATTATTTTGTGATTAGAAACGGAATGATCTTTTATAATACGACCGTTGACAAAACGGTAACTATTATTTTATACTTCATTTTAGGTTAGATAATGGTTTAAAACAAAATGATATTTTCAATTTTTAATTGAAAATATCACGATAATTTAATTGAAGTATCAATACTACGTTTATAAGTTTTTAAACTGAAATGGTCACGAATACAAGAGAATAAATCATTTTCAGAATATTGTTTTTTGTATTTTGTTTATTTTATTTGGTTAATATTTAATAACACAGTAGCATGTGCAACTGTGCGTAAATATAATAGTGTACCTACTAGCACTGTCACTATCACAAAAGTCACACAAAACCATCCTCTTTGTTAAAATGTTTGTAAACTATTCGGTAATTTCCATTGGCTCTTTTACCAATCTGCGGGTACTAGTGCCGGTCTCTCGAGATTATCTGAGTTTTACAATCTGCGGGTACTAGTGCCGGTCTCTCGAGATTATCTGAGTTTTACAATCTGCGGGTACTAGTGCCGGTCTCTCGAGATTATCTGAGTTTTACCAATCTGCGGGTACTAGTGCCGGTCTCTCGAGATTATCTGAGTTTTACCAATCTGCGGGTACTAGTGCCGGTCTCTCGAGATTATCTGAGTTTTACCAATCTGCGGGTACTAGTGCCGGTCTCTCGAGATTATCTGAGTTTTATGAAAAAACTAGCTGCACTCCTCCGTTGTACTCGTGCGATGATGAAAATCTGTGATGATGGTGATGATGAAAATAAGCCTATGTGTTAATCCAGGGTATAAGCTAACTCCACACCAAATTTCATCAAAATTGGTGTAGCCGTTTGAGCAAACATATACACAAACTTTCGCATATAAAATACTAGTTGCGCCCCGCGGTTTCACCCGCGTAGATTACGGCTTTCCCGCTACATCAGTTATTCCACGGGAATATATACATACATTTTATTGGGATAGCCTATGTGTTATTCCAGACTATAATCTATCTCTGTGCCATTTAAATAATTTCATCCAGATCCGTTCAGCAGTTCTGGCGTGATTAAGTAACAAACATCCATCCAAACTTTCACATTTACCTTTATGGCCATATTAGTGGGATACCCTTCCCTATGTGTATTGTATATAATCTGTACTCGTATAACTAATTTACCATAAAAAATGCACTCCAGGAAACTCTTTGTCTTGACATAACTCGCTGTCCATACTTGAGTACCTATTGAGGATAGCTTGCAGAGGAAGCATTCACCAGCTGATCTCCCACTGCCCATGGTATGAGTAAATCATGCTGGTTTGATATATTTAAAGCCGCTGTGATCCTGCCGATGACGGGTATGCATAAATTCTAGTCCGGGGCGCGGCCGCGGCGCCGGCTCCGCTCGGGCCGGCGCCGGCTCCGCCCGCCCGGCCTCTCATTTATCAAGGGAGCTGTTTCATAAACTGTCCGATGCTGTCCATCTCATCGTTATCACGTCTCTTGACAATTATTGCTACAATGTACAATCCTGATCAAATAACCGAAAGGGTAACAGATTTCTTATCTATAGCCTCATTCAAACCCTCATTCCGAGGCGTGGGATTGCAATTTGAAATTTATGCATAAGATAAGCCCGACGTAGGACGGTTCGATACACATATTGAGACTGCTTTGGAAATTTGGTATACACCAGTGGATTGCTCAATGACTGCCCATAGCTGAGTCTAAAACTATCGCGAGGTTCTTCCATAGTTGTAATGTACGAACCGACAGGACTCACGTGTTCTGGTGGGTCGTAACTAACATCAGACATCCAATAATAATAGACAATGTAATAGACTCGGACTGCTATTGGAGTGCTACGAAAGCTTAGTTGGCAGGGCGGCCGGGATTGTATTCCTGAGTCGTGGGTTCAAGTACTACATTTTTTCTTTCAACCAATTGAACATAAGTTCCGCCCTGCGTGACTCTGATGCGATCACATCGATATTTTGTAAAGATGAAAGTTTGAATTTCGTTTGTCATTTATTTGTTTGTTACTCCTTCACGCCGAAACGACTGAGCGAATTTGCATGAAATTTGGAACGATGATAGCTTTATGCCCTGTATACCATAATACATACACTACTTTTTATCCCGGTAAAGTATGGTTTGCGTGGGACATTCGAGGTAGAGTGAAACTATGAAAACTCATTACTTAAATAAAAATTAATAGTTAATATGTACTTTTACAATATACCCGTAATATGTTATTCTGGTATGATACCGAAGCGCAATCGCAGTAGTCGAACTCGGTACAAACTGTCATTTATCTAGTACAACTGTGACATAGAGAAACGATAGTACCTATGTAAGGACTGCACGTGCGCTAGTCAACTTGTGTTATCTGACGCGAGATATTCCTACTTCGCGAAGTATTTTGTTGTCCCTATAACATAAAAATGCAGTGTAAACTCTTTATAACGTCATCCTTTATAACAGTAAACTCCCTGTAACGTCGAAGTGAGCCCAACTTGGTTGGTTTGCGTTAAAACCCACATATTGAAAAACTCTTTATAGCGATACGCTATTCTCTATTACGAAGAAATGTGTTCATATTTTTAGAAAGTAAATATTTAGTATCGGTATTATTCTTTATGTTATGTTATCAGGTAACAAATGACTGAAGCTCCGAAACATCTGAGGTCGGTCTAGATTTTGTTATTATTAATTGCCTTGAACACGTGCAGTATGACGCATTGTTTTCTCGGAAGTGACGTGAAGTAGATACCTATCGTATCATCAGTCGTAAACCTACTTTGAAACTGTTAATTTGGTTTGTTTTTTTTGTTTACTCCATATAACGATAACTCTCTATAACGTCAAAAAATGCCCAGTCCCTTGAGATTCGTTACAAAGAGTTTACACGGTATTGAGATGTGTTTGGATTCAAACCAATTTCATGCAATCAATCTAGGAGACTATATAAACTCACATCTCTTCACTGTTGATACTATATACTTCAAATGAAATATATAAGTAAAATACAAGCCCACCACTGAGCCCATTAATCACGGGCAGGCCCATTTCATAAAGTGACATTTCCATTGTTCCGAGCTAAGCCGGCTATTTACTCATTTATGCTCATAACAGGAGATGAACCAAACCCAAAGCGAGCCCCACTACAGAATGTGCAATTAAACCTTACTCACGGGTATGTTTAATGTTTATAGTATTTTATTGGAACGTAAGACAAAAACGGCAGCAAAGTTTTTTGTTCGACGAAACCATAATATCTTAAAATAATAATGAAGTAAGCGGCGGCGGCGGTGCGCAGCCGCGCCGCAACTGCACAGCCGCGCCGCAACTGCACAGCCGCGCCGCAACTGCACCGTTGGTACCGGACACTTTCCCATTAGTGAGTCGGAAGGACTTTGTTCCGCGCCTTCCTATAATGCACAAGTTGAGTGTTATATCATATACTTATAGCAACTACAGCTAAACTTATTACTGTACATGATACAAACTAGTATATTATAGGTGTAAAAGAAACTCTGCCCGTGTGTTATGTTTTGATTCCTAAGCCACTGAACCGATTTTGATGGGATTTGGTATAGAGACGGTAGGTACCATGGAGAAGGACATAGGCTACTCTTAATCCCTAAAATATGTACGGATCCCGTGCGATAATAGCGGTGAGGGAGATCCGTATTCCACAAACGCTACATCGAGAATGTTTACCGGCGCTCCAGGACGGCTGCCTCGACGAACTGTAACAGTGACGTTTAACTTGGGGGTCTTAGGTTGGCAGGCAGATCCTGGAAAGTACCCTACGACCGAGCTCTGATTTCGATAACGGTTGTTACCTTCACCGGGAGCTCAAGTCGTAGATAGGGATCGAACCGGCTTGGCAGGTTGACAGCTGATATTCCCTCTGCTGGACTAACATCGCTTAAAAAATAGCTATTGACTGTCGTAATCATCTCAGCCATAGGACGTCCACTGCTGGACATATGACTACCCCATCGATTTCAGCAAGGAACGACTAGGAGCGGCCAGCTTCCAGCTTATTCCTCCGATCATCATTAGGTCATCTGTTTACCTATTATTAAGATTTACCTACATATTATTAAAAATTAACTGCCCCGATATTTTCAATAAATTATTTCATACGCGCCGATTCCTTTATTAAAAAAAAAAAACTAATAACAATAAGTAGTTAAGATAACACCTACGCAATCCACTAGCCGTCGCGTCGCTTGTCTAACACTGTTAAGATGACATTCGTTGTAATGTTTATTGTTCACGATATAGGGTTGGGGCGCTATCGGGCCCACCACCCCCAAACTGTCGGCTCGCGACTCTGTAAATCCATACACTAATCAAATCGAACCGGACGCTGTCGTGTGAACACCTAAAAGCATTTTTAATCGCGATATAGTACGCTTTTATGTTTCAATTTTCTAAAAAAAAACGAGAACAGTTCGCGTCCATTCCATTAATGCATCGCAATTCGCCGCTCTCCACGTGCCATAGAAACCGTTAAATTATAAATTCAATATTTTGTAGACACATTTTTGTTTTAAACGTGAATGGCATTTAAGTAATTGGTGAAGTAATTATAAAAATCGAACCAATTTTATATTGAGTCAATAACAAATATTATAAACAAATCACATTTGTTAAAGCGGTTGTAAAGCGAGTGTTTTATTGCCAGCGAGGATGTATGTAATGTGTCGAGAAAAAGCTCACTTCAAAATGGAGTATGTGTACCTGCGGGGGATACACTCGACTTATTCCAGATAGCGGTCCGCCCCGGCTTCGCACGGGTAAATAATTTCATAATTAAAAATTATAAGGATCCCTTATTTTCTTTGAAAATATAATATAGCCTATGTCGTCCGGGGATATCGTAGCTTCTGAACAGTGAAAGAATATTTCAAATCGGCACCGAAGACTCACTTAACCTTCGATGTTGACCTACATACTGCATACAGTATGATTACTATTAGTGAACAGCAAACAGTTCTTTAATTTCCTACTGTTAGGACATGACCTTCCATCACGGCGACCGCGTTAGCTCAGTAGAGGTTGGCAGATGACCCAGTTGCCCAAAAATCCAAAAACCCTAAGCCCTTTACCAATGTCTGGTAAACCCTACATTGTCCAGAGCGCCGAGAACTCGTCCGACTGTCGTCTCCCGACAGCACCAGCCTCGCCCGACGGCTTCATGCCGAACGAGCGGACGACTGCTGAGACAAGTACACTATTGAACATCGCAAAATCGATTGGTTTTTTATAGCTCACATATTAGCCGTCAAAACTTTAAAAATGGTGTAACAGAACTGCCGGCAGCTGTTCGGTGTCAGGAATTAATTATAAAATCGTGCAACCACTAACACGTGAATACATTTGAATAGTTTGATAATGTCTAGCGTATGTAGGCATTACGTTTTTTACTTGAAGTTTATACTTTAAAACTTAAAAGACAGAGTTGCTTTGACATTTATAATATTATAAGGTTTTAGTTTTATCTCACAAGAACCATTAATTTTTGAGAGTAAAAATGTAGCATATGTGTTAATGCAGGTTGTAAGGTACATTTCAGAATTTGAATCAAATCTATCGAACCCTTCAAGCATGAAGAGGTAACAAATAGACATCCACACAAACCTTCGCGTTTATAATATTAGTGGGAAGTTTGTAAGTGAACGTCCGCGGGCACCATCAATATGAAATTGAAAACGAATAAAATAGCTGATAAAATAAATCGTCGATTTTATCGCATAACCCAAATGTAGAAGTAATGTTCGGTCAACAAAAACGCACACCCACATATCATCAAACTATGCGGGTGAAATGGGGCGAGGAATATATACCTACCGTCACGACTCCAATAAGTTATTCATTTATGAACAGAAATGTCATCAATAAAGTTCGCATGAATCTTTATTATTATGTCGCAAGAATCTATTCTACTTTGCTCAGTTTTATTCGTTTCAAATGTTATTTCTGCCTTAACTGAAAAAATGATGTAACATTTTTTATTATCATTATATTTTTTGCTGAGTAGGTATATCGATTGTAATTCTATTAATGACTCATACTAGCTAAAATACTCTAAAGTTCTATGAATGGAAAGCTCTTACTTTATTTCCGCTAAAATAGTTCCTTAATCTTAAAACACTTCTCATATTAGAAGAGTTTTATGTAATTGCAGGTAGTTTTTATAAACGAAAACAATAACGACTTCTCTTCCCTCGAACTGCGCGCGCATTATAATATACGATCTAACTTGTAATGATAGTATTGTCGTTTATGAGCGTCATACTCATTTTAACTACTTGAATTTAATTTACACAACATTAGTTCGGTCAAACCACAGAACCTCCGTCATCATCAGCTGTGGAGCGTGAGCGACCGCGACACTCGCACAAGGCTCACATATCGGTACTATCGGTACCGAGTCCCGCGCCCGGCCGGGCGAGCGCTGACAGCTGGAGACATGAGCCGGGCACATGGCACCTAGACGTCGACTAGTACGGCAGGCGCTCGTGCGATACTCTGACATGCTGCCGACCGGAGAGTAGGCGGACTCATTTTACTATGAGCGATCAGCCACGATGTTGCATCGGCGCCGTTCAGCCTTTCTGTGATCATACTACAAGTGAAAGGAGAATACATCGAGAGCAATAAATGGCTTTCATGTAACCTGAAATAAAACCGGCTGGATCCCTCATTTTCCCTCCCTTTCCTCTTGTATTGGGTGCAGTGCAACTGTAGGGGAGCACCCAACCCTCTATGTTCCCGACGATGACCAATTATTTATATTTTTTCAAGGCTTTCTTCACCCGCCTGCTAAAATCACTAATACACGTATACGCTAATAGCTTTATAAGCTGTGTAAATACATCTAAGTAAATAATAATGTATACAGTGTAGGTATACGTTTTTTTTTAATTGCACTCACAGTGATCGGTTTTTTATAATCTTTCCACTATTCACAAATCACTGATTGCAAGTAAATAAATATGTATATGCCTCCGCTACCACAAACAGTCGATTTCGTAAAAATCTTTTATAAACCTATAACTATAACCTATAACCTTAGCCGCCAAATCAATCAACGTACCTTTTTTATTTATTTCAAGATCCTGTACCCGAAGTAAATATTGACGCGGCTCAAAGAGAGAGCACTCTCTCTCCCCGCTTTGAAGTCGATTAAAATAGGGGATCAGTATCAACGCATAATGTATCCTTCCCCGATGTCGACACGACAATAAGTTTAGTATGAAGAGCTGGCGTGTTCAATACCTCAATATGGGCCGTGTCGAAGCCTTCGACGAGGCCTTTATGCGCGCCTCACAAGCGACGGCGCGGCGCGGCGCGGCGCGGCGGCGAGAATGCGGCCCGCGTGATTGATGTTGCGCCGAAAACAAGGATACATCAAATCTTTTTGTATACCCGAAATTGCGTATTCCGTATTCAGCCATCCATCGTATACAGGATAAGCTTAGGTGGAAATGCGCCTTGTTTGTGAAGATCTGATAAGCGAAGGGCGTCGTCGATTCGTAATTAAAATATGTCTTCGATTTAAAGCAGTGACATTCAAATATTTTGTGTCAGCTTTATTAATTGAACTATAGGATGCCACAAAGAAAAGGATTCTAGAGAAACTAAAATCGAATCGAATGCTTAGAGCGACACGCGTGCCAATCGCCGAATAAAAAATACCCAGTAGTTGTCTTTGTTGTTTTCCTAGATTACTTTACGAGATGGAATCGGAAAAAAGGTAATAATTGGAAGAAATTTCGTCTACCTGGGAAGAAAAAAAGGAAAATTGAAGCAGTAGTAAACAGGGCACGTATCTAACGGCATAGAGATCTACTGGATCCACCGATCTAATGGCTAATAGAGCCTCAAGGTCCTCGAGTCGAGGCAGTTCGTGCGAGCGTAGGTTACAACGTTCACAAAACAGGTGACCCTTAATCTAATAAGTCACAACAGTACCAAATATAGATGCCGCTACTAACCCTTCCTTTAGAATCAACTAAAGAGGCTTAGACTATTATCTTGCCTCACTACAGCCAAAGTGATGATGATGAAATAAATTACAGCTCGATTATATGTAGTAAAGTCATATCATTATGAAACTGTTATATAAACACAGGCATTGAGTAGAACTAGAAAACAATGTAGGTACATATATATATATAAAATTCCGTCTGTAAGCGTTTCATTTGCAGCCCGAGGCACAGGAAGCGAAATGCACCATTCCATTTTCTCGGCGTAACTACGTTGCGAGTTTCGAACAATGAAATGCTTTTAAAACACGAAACAACCTGATTCGAATATGTAAACGTAATTTATACTCACAGTCGAAAAACTAAACGAAATAAACCAAAGCGGTCGCAGGTAGGTACCACATGAGTAACGCTCGGTGTGTTCTAAACAATGTGTTAGAGATTTGTGAAATGGCAGGAAATAATATTTTCAAATATTTCAAATATTTATTTAATCAGAACTAAAAACAATACAATAAATAGTGAAGAATCGATGACACCTGCAGTAGTGTAAAACTGTGTCGCAGATGTCAACGCCCCCCTCCGAAATAGGTACATGCAGTTCCAGTTATTAAATAACATATATATATATAAAAACTAGAATTATATAAGTAGCAAATAAAAACTAATTCTAATTAGCGCTACTACGCTAGGGTTTGTGCGTGTTTGTGTTTCTGCGTGTGTGTGTGTGTGTGTGTGTTTGTTTGTGTTTTATAATGGCATGATGGTAAATCAGAGAAGTAAATAAGCTGTTTATCACACTAATATTATATAGGGCAACAATTTGTTTGTCGTTTGTGTTAATATGGTAAACTCAAATTGTCACTAACAACTTCAACTAAAGATGTGTCTTATCAAACTATTTCATTTTACTGCTAAAAAATATTTCTTTCTGAAACAGCGAAAACCTTTTTTACTCAACAAATCGAAAACATCAAGAAACAAAATTGAATGCATTCAAATCTGTGTCGTGCCTTTTGATGTAGGTATCTCAGTCCAAGACTGATGGTACATACCTGAGGGCCTATTACTCACAACTTACAAGTTTCGTTTCATCTGTGATGTGGCAAGGATTATCAAATCGCACCAAATTTCAGACGTAGTTACCTTTTCAAATTAATTTACACATACGGATACCTATGGTAAAATGATGACGATAAGATTTTTGAGCGTATTAAGCCAAGGTTTAACACGCTTTTTACTTCCTGGAAATCCTGATAAATATAATGGGATAAACTACAGATTTAAATTATTGCATAGTGTTTCAAATTAATATACGAGTTTTCGAAGGGGGTTTAATAATTCCAATACA
The DNA here is from genome assembly GCA_934044485.1 of Apeira syringaria. Classification (NCBI taxonomy): domain Eukaryota; kingdom Metazoa; phylum Arthropoda; class Insecta; order Lepidoptera; family Geometridae; genus Apeira; species Apeira syringaria. The sequence goes on along the minus strand of OW203666.1, from coordinate 18,368,811 downwards.
TAGATATTGGCGAAATTAATATATTACAACCTTTCAAATAAAAAAACTCTATCAAAATAAGTAGTTTCACCCCTTCAGGAGCCACAGGTCGATACGGGAAACTTACAAAACCTCTCCCTTTTCATCGATTTCGAGCGTCGCGTCGGGGTTAATAAAACAATAACGCAGATAAACACATTCACTATATCTTTCTCTTCTTCTTGTAAAAATTGTACCGACATCTTACAACTAACTACCTATAAGTATGCGCAATAAACAGTTTGAGTTTGAGTTATTAGAATTTGATGCATGGTTTAACACGTTATTAATGTTCGCAAATTAAACCTACATTTTGATATTACATATTATATTTCTGCTCTAATCGCGCACGTTAATACATATCACAATGTTATTTTGAGTTGTCTTGTCATTCGGTCAAGGTACATTAACCGTGGTCAAGAGAAGACGAATGTTTCAATGTGGACAAATGGACCCGATATGTTTATTGAAAACATTTTGCAATCAAATTAGTTGGAATTATCGCATTGCGTCAAAAATAAAAACGTTAAAATTAATGTAAATGTGTTATATATAGCTGAAATAACATCAAATCAAATAAAATCAAATCAAATTGTTTATTCTCTAGAATGTTGTAACAAGCATGGAGGTAAATATAACTTACGTCCAGAACATTCTACATTACAATGGCGTGCAAACAATAAACATTACATCAAAAAATTAGAAATACGAATAAAAATTGTAGATGTCAAAAAATGTAGTCACAAACACTCAGTCTGGAAATACAATAAAATAATAAACATAATATAGTACCCAGGACAGTAGATCAAATGTATCTCTTGGCCATGAAGCCTTTGTTACGCGGAATGTTAGGTCATTTACTTTAATGATAGTTAAATTATACAATATTTATGTATATTCATTGTATAATGTTAACATTTATGATGAACATATTAGAAAGACGTTTAATGTCCTTTGAGCATTTTCCAGGGACGATTTCTTGTTGGGTAAGCACTGACCAAATAGCAAGTTATATTACGTATTGCTATCTTAATATATTAACTATTTATACATTTTTAATTAAAATATGTTACTCGTTACAATATAGTAATGGAATTTTGTGACTAGATTGATAATAAATTTAATCCTTATTAGTATATTTTTAATCAATTTTATTTTGTTTCTACTGACATATTGCTTGACTTGTAATTGAATAATTATGAATAAAAATGTTTATCTGTTTATTATTCATAATTGTGAGGATAGAGAAACAGGGCCTTGGTTTTGGCGAAACAGACGACGACGATTTGATAAATATCTTCAAACTTTGTTGCGTTTCTATTCGCTGCGGAACAAGCCTTTAGAGGCGGACCGTGTTTTGAGTAGATATTCTGTACCGTAGGCGCCCGCACCCGCACCCGCACCGCCCGGCCCGCGCAGCGCAATCATATATCAGCGCACAAGTTTTGCATACACTATGCGCTGCAAGTACAGCGATCTGGATGTATCATCAACAATATGTATAAACATTGACTAAGTGTCACTATCGTACTAACTAATCTAACTTTACATTTTTGCCAAATTACACCCCTACCGAAGCCGGGGCCGGTCGCTTGTATGAAAATGTCTACGTTCAGCTATCGTATTAGCAATAGCGTTTAATTTTTGGTTCGCCAATTTCATTTTTTTATATCTTATATAAGATATTTAATCGCCTATATTAGATATTAGCGCTACTATTGTCGCTATGTCAATCAAAGGCAATTTATTTTTAGCTAAGCATATTTAATTTTAATGACTACAAAAAATCAATCTATGCGTTGTCTGCTTAAAATCGCTTTTAGAGATAATGTATTCTAGTACTTTTTAGGTATAATTTAATTACAAGTCTTGTAACCACAAGTTACTAATATAAAAAACAAACCTTTTATTAAAGGCTAAATCTATATCAGTCCGGTAACTTGTCAGCGTGTCGGTGTATACACGGGTACACTTCTATTAGTTACTCTAATGTGTTGGTACAGTGTTAATAGTGTATAGTAGAGTATAGTGATTATAGTGTTTCTGATAAAGAGTGTGATAATGAGATATGATAATAAATTCATCAGGATAATGAAAATTAAATGCTTAGGACACAACTAAAGTCATCGGCAATATCAAGCACGCCCATATTACAGTAGTTACTACACCAAGGAGGACAGGTACATACATACATATACGTACACCTCATTCCCGTAGGGGCAGGCAGAGACCACACCATTCCATTTGGTACAATCCCGAGACGATTCTTTCGCTTCTTCCATGCTCATCAAACCTTCCATACATAAGCGTCGGTTTAGAGTACTCTTGACCTGGCCATTTCTTGGAACTTCCTCAACCTGATTTGGGAACGTCCGCCTAGGCCTCCATCCTCCAATACTACAATTCACTTCAACCATGTATACCTGCTTAGTCAATCTCATTTCGTTCTCTCTACAACATCGTAGTGAACGCGGGTGAACCCGCGGGGGCAGCTAGTGAATACTAATGATTGTTTGTCACATCGACAGACGTCAAACGTCGTTACCACCTTACGGGATTTCCGAGGGACCATGCACTTGGATCGCCAGCCTATCATCAGATCGGAGCATCAAACTCTTTGTCGACGGTTCGTGCTGCAGCCGCGAGCTGATAACTGATAATGTTATATCTATCTCTCGACTCTAAGTGTATATATTTTATGTATAATCGGGCATAACTCCGTGTATAAGCTTGCATTTTTTCTTTCTGAAAGTGTTAGAGATTCTCTCATAAATTTCTAATCCAAATCAGGTCATACTCCCATATGGGTACATATAATAAAAATAACATATTTAATTGTCGTCTGTAATGAACATGGAAATTATTGTACACCATGTGGTATAATGTGATCGTTATCAATCGGGGCTAACACAAAGCGTAATGGGCGGGTAATATTACCTCGCGGACGACAATAAAACCTTATTATAATTCATAGATGCAAAATAATTAAGTCGAAAGCGGCCGAGGAGGAGCTCCGACGCGGGACCCCGCCGGTAAATTAAACTTCACCCTCGTGGCCACTTGACCCTCGTTGGACGTCCATTGTGCACTAACAGGTTATTGATGCAAATCGTAAAAACAAATTTCTCTGAAGTTCTCGAAGGCTCCGTGGGGAATGGCTATTAAAACGCTCATCAGATACAATATCTTACTGTACTATCGATACCAAAATCGCTGTTTACCGTGGGTTATAATTAAATATATATGTATGTATGTATACTACTGCGTCAGATCTTACTATCTACTGTTACAGTACTTACTGTTTACTGTTACAGTGCGCTTGCATAGTATTTCATGCATCGATTCTCTGTTTGTGGCCATAATGTATGGCTAGGTTTCAAAAATTTTAACTTCTTATATCTTTAGAACTGTTGGTTGCATTTTTATATTTAGGTTATCTTGCCACTCGTAACACCGCCCAGTCATTTCGTTTGTTTATATATGTTCAATAGTGGTGTATACGGTTCATCCTGATTATTATGATTTTTATTTTTCAATTATTTATCAAGTAAATTTGGCAATTCCAAGTTCACCATTTTTCAAGTAAGTAGTCGTATTTCTGTTCCCCCAGATAATGTAGGACGTGACTTTATCATATTGTAATGAATATCATATAACAAAATATCCCATAACTTCATGCACGATAAATACAACACAAATATGTGTATGAAGTTTCTCATGTTGAATGCAAATTGCAGTTGAAAAAATTCGACGGTCGCCGTGACGCAGTGGTTAGTGTCATTGACATGATGTCTGTGTCCCCGGGATCCACGGGCGCGAACCAGGATTCGAACTCAGGGTGGGTTCGAATCCTGGTAGGGGCAAACATTTGTGCGGTTAGTGTAGATGTTTGTCCCGGGTCTTGGATGTGTGTGTGCTGTGATTGTGTGTGTCCATGCCTCCCGCGATACAGAGAATCCTAGTGCGGGGGTCTGGAGTGAGAAAAAAAAAACTGTATTTCCATCAAAAACTCCTGTTTATAAATACATTTGTGTGGTATCTTGGTCAGGTCGCAAGTTGTTTTCGCGCCCCGACACTGTCATATTACAATATTAATATCGGCGGGAGCACTTGTGGTAACTAGAGAGTATGATGTGGAGTGTTTCGTGTGATAAGTTATTATCACAAAGCTCCGTGACACCGGCGCGGCGCGGGCGGGCACAGCCATTCATTACTTCCTTCTGACGAGGCGGGACTACCGACGTGTATTGGTATTTACACAGACAACTCATTTATTAATAACTTTTAGTTTGCAAAGTATTAAATCTTACACATTTGATGAATTCGAATATGGCGTAGTTTATTCATCGTGTATTAAATTATGTTTACTTGTATTATGCTGGATCATATGAATGGGGTGACATTAGATTCTACACAGTAGGTGTAATACACAAATATAAATGGTTGGTTAAATAAGTAACTCGGGAAACTGGAAAAATATTTCAACCTACCTGACGAGAGACGTTTTCAGAGGAAACACTTTAAATAGCTATTGGGCTGTTAAAATGCTGTTATTAGTAAATGTAGCGTTGGAATAAATGTTTTTTTTATTAATAATTAAATAAATATAACTAAAGTTTAACATGAACCTTTCATATTTAGCTAGTTTCAATGAAATCCAAAAAAATATCCAAAGCTGGATTAATCCACGACTCAGTAAACTGTTGATTATATAAAAACCGGACAAGTGCGAGTTGGACTCGCCCACCGAGGGTTTTCAAAATTAGTAGGCAAGTAAATTTACCAAAAATGAAACCGACTTGAAAACTCAAAAGTATAACTTGTTGAAGATACCATGGTAGCTCAAAAGTAACTATTATCAAAATATTCGTACCGACTTCGACAAATTATTTCATACTATTGAGTGTTGAAGTCGGTTCCATTTTTTGGTAAAATTTTGTTTTTCACCCTTTTCAGTGACCTTTGCTACTCACGGGATCAATAATTGTCATTGTGTTCACCGATGTTTCCACCCGCAACTATAATATCATCGACGTATGCGTATTACTTTTCAATTATTGGAGTGTAACTCAAAAATCGCTTCTCTGATTTTAATGAAATATACACACGGGAAGCACCAGCTTTCAAATAATAAAAGAACAATCAAAATCGGTTCAACCAGACGAAAGTTATGCAGAAAAAACATTTAAAAAAATAACGTACGGGTCGAATTGAGAACCTCGTCCTCTTTTTGAAGTCGGTTCAAAATAGTTTATTATTAACTTAAATAAAAATGGTCTCCTCTGGTTGATTCTGAATCCTTCTGATCCGATCTGATGCTGGAATCCTTTTATTTGAATAATCTCAAAGAACTATAATTGACAAAACTAATCTGAAGACTGTGCAGTTGTAGACAATACCACCATTTACATCTGTGGAAGACTAGAATCGGCCACTTTAAAATGTTATATTACACACGTGTATGAATAAGTGGGCGTAAGTGCCCAAATTCGATACTCCCATAATACACCCTCAGAGTTTCGGATGTAGACATCGACGCCCACAATAGAGAAGAATATTTTATACCTATAACTAGAGAGCCCGATTTGTAAGAATAATAAAGATAAGAATATAGAATAAAGATTTTAAAATTTAAAATTCCTCTTATTAATATTCTTCCGTATGCCTCACATCGTTAGGTTTGGTCATCCTCTTCTATTTACAAAATGCACACTCTGTGCCAAAAAAAGTTGTCATACTGCCTTAAGGCCCCTCCACACGTCCGCCGACGTGTGGAGGAGCTTTATACTTCACTGGTTATACGTAGCTAGCTCATCTACATTACAATTAATTAATATGAGTCACATAGGTACTGTGCGAATTACCCTATCGTTTTGGCACTCGCCTGCAAAATGTGAAACAAGCTTCCTCCCTCCCTCCTCCCTCGGGGGTAGCAGCTTGTTGTTATACTTCAAAAGGAGAGTTAACAGAGTTTTACAACGATCGCGTATGTAGCGCAATGGCCCCGATGTGACAGACATTCATAAGCAACGGCGATCGCTTACCTGGCCAACACCACCGTTGGACCTCCATCGCTTAGAACGAGACAACAACACGTCAAAGTAAGTATGGTGGCGAAATAAACCGCATACCCATTGATATTAGAACGTGACTTATAAACATCCACAAAATAAGCAGAAAATACCCTAGCTAAATAAAAAATTAAAATATTTGCAAAAAATATTAAGAGCCCAATTAACCCTCTGCTCTCGAAAGGGTTGGGGGTCAGTGTACAGGGAATTCGGGAGTGATGGCTGAATACGGCCAAATACCGTTTATTTTATGAAATCAGAAGCTGTGTATACACGGCGGTAGGTATGTGTGTGTATGGTGTGTAGTCGCCAGCGCGAGAATCGTCCGGGGAGCGCTCGCGGGGAGATGTGAGTGTAACCCGCGCTTTGTTCAGGACCGTCGTGGCAAATATTAGTCTGGTTAAAAATGAGGCAGCACGGTGTTTGCGCGTGAACCTACCTAATGGTATGCAATGTTTGCAATTAAACGGCGGCGTAATCATTCCGTTGTTATTGGTTTGTCGTTTTATTACTCGTCTACACAACACCGACTGAATTAACATCTATGTTTACTTTTTGATTTAACTAATAGGGCTTACGCATCGTGTTGAACTGGCGTTCAGATACAGAGAACGTATCCATGTGTTATTTCATAAGCGATACGATACATCATTTTTAAAATGCTACAACTACTGTTAATCTCTGAAAACCTCAATGATTTATACCAGTTATACGGGTATAACGTGACCTTTACGCGTAGTCGATATCACGATCGACAATTGTTTCGGCTTCTTCCGGAAGCGTTCATCAGCGTTAACCATTAAGTTTTGAGGTCGATTCCATTTTCGGCTCATTTTTTTTTCATCCTTTTCAGTGCTCCTTTTCGCTTCTTTTCTACTCACAACATCAATTGTCATTGTGTATGTTCACCAATGTCTTCATCCGCAATTATAATGTCGTCGAGGTAAACGTAGCACTTTTTAGTTAATAATAAATACTATTATTAACTGAAAAGTGCACTTTTCAGTTCATTCATCTCAGCCATTGGGTGTCCACTGTTGGACAAATGCCTCCCCCAATTGGGGGGAATTGCCAATACTCGCCACGCTTGGCAGGCGGGTTGGCAAGTGCAGTATGATTTTCGATGCTCAGAAGGCGCTGCTGCCCACCTTCTGGTACGTGGTCCCTTAGCCGACTCTTACGGCACCCGCGGGAAGAAATGGGGGAGTACTATTCTAGGCCGGTACCACCACGGCGCAACTTAACTTTTCAGTTATTCGAGAATAACTCAATAAACGCTTGTCCGATTTTGATGACATTTGAATGGGACCAACACGGGAAGCACCAGTTTCCAAATAAAATAAAAGTCATCAAAATCGATTTACCCAGTCGAAAGCTCTGAGTTAAAAAAAAAAATACGGGTTGAATTGAGAACCTCCTCCTTTTAATTAAGTCAGTTAAAAATAATAAGAAGTTGTTGGAGTGAGTTGGAGTGTCCTCCGAGGTATAAATGGACTTTGGCGTGGAGATCACTATAATCACTTAACTAATTTTATAAAAACAAACTGGTCGCAACAAATCGTGACAAAAATAGGCTTTCCTAGAAGATAAAACTTACTGTTAAAGAATGGCTCCAGAATTAGATTGTGAACGGCTGAACGTACGTTGTGTTTTACTGCATTTCATTTTTAGCCAATAGCTAAAAATGAAATGCAGTAAAAACACAACTACAAATGAAGTAAAAACCTGTATTGACATTATCCGAATAATGAATTTCTCAAAAAACCCCGAAACCTTGACCCGACCCACCTGATGTGGAATTATCCGCGAGCTCGAACAATCGACGGTCGCCTGCGTTATAACAACAATCCACTTTATACAGGAAATGCGCTACTTTATTATGATAATTGCTCGAGCTGAGTTCGGTTCTCGATCGGCCCTCAAGCATCGCGGCGAGCAACCTTAAATATGGAGTGGATCACTAATGATCTCATAAATAGCTGAGAACCTTCAAAATTTGTTCAATGTTGGGATTTACTTATTTATATACCTATTACGAGCGATTACATTAGCTTCGAACATAGAAGATGGTAGTGAATACTTAGTGACACTTATGTATGAGATGATAATTGACGAGAACTACCCGATCCGATAACGAACCAACTGGAACTTTTGGGCGTAACACTGACGTCTACGCTGAACTATGGAACCGATATCGAGGCGAAAGCGCAATTGTCTGCCGAGAATTTGGGCATATTGGCCAAGGTGAGTCAGTACTTCACGCCAGAGCAGTTGCTCACCCTATTATCTAATAATATGAAAACTAGTTACGTTATTTCTACGTATTAATATTATATAATGTATCGATTGCACTAATAAACACAACTTACTCAATGTGCACGCATGAACATTAATTTGGCAATTCGCACTCCAACACGAAATTCTATGTATATTTTTTTAAGGTAAACCTAGATGAATAAATTATAAAACCTTTATCAAATACCACCACCTAATACTACCAACGAAAGTGTTTGACAACTCGTCTCAGCAAAAGAGTCCGTGTAAAGGATATCCTCTGGGAAAGTTGGCCGTGTCACCGCATCACTTCGGCAAATAATGTTTGCACGGTGACGGCGTCGGCGTCGGCGTCGGCGTCGGCGTCGGCGTCGGCGTCGGCGTCGGCGTCGGCGTCGGCGTCGGCGTCGGTGACGCGAGGCAAATCTGAGACTCACTCGACCATAGTGAAAAAAATAACAGAAAATAAAGTTATATAATGAATTTTATAACTACGAGTATTGGGCTGACCCTTCGGCTGCTGAGGATTACTATATTTTGCTTTATTTTATTGTGACTTCACGATCACTGTGGGGGCTCTGTTTGTGATTTTGGTCAATATAAAGTAAGACAATCTCCAAACTTTGCGCATAAGCAACAAACTGAGCCCCTTAAGATCGCTTACCACTTGGTGCTTGGACATTTTAGTGCCAGTCGGATTCCTGCCTAAGACTACCAAATAGCGTCGTCTCGTTTTCCCAAGCTATTGTGCTATATCAAAGAGCGTGAACAATTTATGAGACCCTTTAACTAATATTGGAAACGTATTAAAATCGGTAATTTGTCCTTATTCAAAGTAAAAGTTCAACATTTATTAGTAATGGCATTGACACATGCTTGGCGGAACCAACGTACAAGTTATTGATCAAAAATACAACCCGTATGATGCATCAATAAAGGATTGAATTGGCCTGATTGTTAAATGGTACAATAGCTAAATTAGCAAACCCACGACATTGAAAGGAATTGAAGCCCACGGTTGGGTTATCGTCGTGAGGTCATTTCCTATTGGATTTCTGATCTGAAATGTGGCGGTACATTAAGGTTATAATATGTTTAAAGAGCGTAAGTACTGCAATAATTGACAACAACAAATATAATTGACAACTTTAGTACGGCTGTCTAGATAGAACTAGTATAATGCTGTCGTTTTTATTGTTAGGTTTGAATTTATATAAATTATTGGCTTTTATTGTCATAATTTCGCCGCATGATGGCCACCGTTGACTCCACCAGGAACAGTTAAAACCGGCCCCCTCCAGCTTCCTCGCGTCATGTTTGTTAGATCATCTGCTAATGCATGCTATCTATTTCAAAACCTTTTGACCCCATCAGCCATCAGTTCTACATAAAGTTTGCTCGCCCACTTCGATTACAACTTTTAAATTTGCTTGAATAATTATGTCGGTGACCTTTGTCCATGTATGGATTTCGTCTTGCGATTCGATGGGGCCCATGTTTGGTTAATGTTTGTGTACGAGCTCACCGCCCCTGAATATAATCTCCCGTTCCTCGCACCACATCACGACGAGCGACGTCGCGCGCGCTCACACCGCTGCATTCGCCAATCTAGGCTCCATGAACAAATCCCGATGATTTAAATGAAACTAACCAACTTATTAACGCGAGTGCTTCCGTTTATTCATAAACAAAAAGTTTGCTTTCATTTCGATGATAACTAGACGATGCATCTAAAAATATCGTTCCTTAATTAACGTTTCACACTTATTAATTTCAAAGAAGAATTTTAAAATCGCTGGTAATCATGAAACATTATCGCTTACAGTAAGCCATATGTAAATGACACGAACAAAGCTCGTACGTAGGTACAGATGAAACACATCACTAAAGATTCCCCACTGATAACACTGGTGTGGGGCGTCAACTTCCTATAATCCATTTGGGCGAACAACTAGAGCCATGTCAGGTTGATTGATGTGGGTGGGGGGGGTGGGCGCGAGGTGATCCGTGCGCTGACTTTATCTACGCTTCTTTGACATCGACCCCAAACTTGAGCCGTTCATGCTCACACAATAATACACTCGCCGGGGGCTTGTACACCTGCACCGCGAACTGAGCACACATTACAGAACACATAGTTGGGTGTGAGGCTTTACTTTAAAATTATATAGTGTAGTGGTGACCTTTCGCTGTGACGGCCACACATTATCAAATCTTTCCCTTTATCCTCATTTTGTTCGGTCGGTACGATAATTGATTCTGATCCTTGTATTTTTTTTAAATTTCAACCATTTCCTTGGGTAAAACACGTTCTTCTTTGGTGAAACATTCATGCATGGGAAGCGAGAACTAAATTCAAATTTTAGCTAAAATATCTGCTACTAGTAAAATTTTAACCCTCTTCTATTGTTTTAACAACCAAGCTATGCAGTTCCTACCGCGCCAAAACATCAAATCATTAATAATCATCATTAATAATATTTACAACATTAACAAGGTATCATTAACGTAATTTAAAAATAATTTAGAATAGCAATAAAATAATCTAACTTAAAATAAAAACCTTAAATATTTAATATAACTAAATTAAACCTAAAACGGGCCCCTGCGGCATTGTACCCAAGATGCGGGCAGCGTTCCCTCTTTGTATTGCTAGGCTAATACGTTGAGCGAGGAAGCTGCCAGCTCTTCGGTCTCCTGAGACGTCAACCAGTCTCTTGGAAATTTCTTTGAAGAAGTTGAGCGTGCTAGGACCCCACGGGCCAAGGGTCTCGACAATTATTTATCAATGCGACATAGCGTTATTCTGGAAGCGTGGGCTTCCCACTAACCTGCTAGTAGCTGAAATTGTGTATCCTTCTTCCCAGAAGGATACACAATTTCTTGTCAGGAATGCTTTACCTGTTGTCATCAGAATAGTGAACAATTTATATTTCCATCATTTCACGATATGGCCATAGATAGGTCTTTATGCCATTGTTTGTATTCAGAATGTTGCTGTAACTTTCACGCATCTATTTATATGTACAGGGCTACTAAAAGCCCAAAGCACGGTCAGGATGGCATCCCGGTATTATGTGTCAACTCGACCTCACTCCACAGCACTGCACTTTACTGCACTTCACTCTACTTGACTATTAACACAGGCTCCCCTGGTTCCACTGTCAATGTCCAAACGTCCGTTCGGCACGGTTTCCACAAGTAAGCTGTTTACTGGGACCGAGGTTTTTACTTACTCAACTCTGTTCACAAACTAACCTCTTATTGGCTAAATAGAATGTGACGTTATTCCCACCTCCACTTAGGCAACCAATCAACTACTAGGTACATCTTTAGATTTAGCGCCAACTACTGTAAACATCCAAAACGCTTTGAAAACGCCATCTATCATATTTTTCCGACACTAGCAACACCGTCACATTATGGTTAACGCCATCTATCCTAATAATAACTTTAAGTAAATATTTTTTTACCGACTTCAAAGAAAGGAGGATGTTCCAGATTCGACCAGTAGGTTTTTTTTTACGTTTGTTACCTCAGAATTTTCGACTGGGTGAACCGATTCCGATGATTCTTTTTTTTTTTATTTGAAAGCTGTTGCTTCCCGTGTCGTCCCATTTAAATTTTACTAAAATCGGTCAATCAGTTTTTGAGTTACACTCCAATAACTGAAAAGTGTTACGACGACATACTTGGATGACTTCCTGATTGTGAGTGAAGAAATCGATGAACAGACACAATGTCTATTATTGATCCCGGGTCTAGCTAAGGTCACTACCGAACGTGAAAAAAAATATTAACCATAAAATGGAACCGACTTCAACACTCATAAGTTTAAGAAAAAAGTTCCCGTGGGATAGTTGAGGTAGCGGGAAAACCGTAATCCCCGCGGGTGAAACCGCGGGGCGCTACTAGTAAGAAAATTAATGTTTAATTTTATATTACAGATTAACTTTCTCTCGTCCGATTCATATATACATTTTATATAAATATTTTGTGTAAATGTGTCAAGAATCGCGCGAATTACAAAATTATTAACGTAAGTTAATGTAGTTTTGACTGTTTGTATCGTTCCCTGATCATGACAGGTCGATGTAAGGTTCCACGATACTCGAAGGATCAGCCGAGCTTATTCCAGAAGATAATATGCACGTAACGAGTCCACGACTAAATCTGGATGTTTCAAAAACATCAAACAGTATGCAAATAAAGCTCAATACTGCATTAAATGATTTCAGTCCCTTCATATGTAGGAAGTCTATTTCCAAAAGTAAAATAAATTATAACGATATTTATAAACTCGCAGTACTCGTCACAAGCTACAGGAAGGTGTTTCTTGAAGCGAGTGTAAATTACAACAAAGTGCAACTCACAACCCGCGCCAGGTCCGGAGCAAGGGGTCGGCGGGGAGGCGGAGGGCAGACGTCTCGACACTGCGCTATCCCGTTATTTTATATAAATGAAAATATGTAAGTTAAGCTTATATTTATTTTACAAATGTATATTTATATATACATGTATCAATTTCCACCTAGCCCAAACGATGTGACATACCGGTATACCCACAATACGGCCACATAGTATTTGGTTGAAGTTTCTAGTCAATTTAAAAAAAATCTATTCCATTGAAAAAAATAATTACATTTTTATTTTTTATATATCTAGCATTTGACCTAGCTATCTTTTGATGGTCAGTGACGATGTGATCGAAGATGCTGTCGCGCTAGACCTAGAATCCTTACTGGCTCTCAAGAACTGCTGCTGAACAAACGATGTGTTTCGTGAGGTGGTAGCTAGCCAGGTGGGCACTCGAAAGTACAAGTGAGTAAATTCGTTGATCAACACAAAATAAGTACTTACTACTAAAAAGTGGTCATTGAAAAAGTGAGCAGTATTATATTTGTCTATCAAAAAATGTCTGACAACAGTTTTATTGTTTATCATAATATAACAGTTTTATGGTCGATAAAATAAATAGCAAATTTGTGGCCATAACTGTCTCCATTGCCATGAATAACAGCAGCCTTCTGTCTGATATATACCGAGGGGTGGTCGCGGCATCAGCGGGTACCGAGGACACGTCAGTAGTGTAGCGCCGAGTCCTTCGTCGAGGGATGGACACGTCTCAGCCCCGCGGTCGGCCCCGCCCCTTCTGCCTGTAACCCGCGAGCCGCGAGCCTCTGTGATGCCATCGGCCTCGGGCGCCTCTTGCATCCAGCAGTTCTTCCGAATTGCGTTTACAACCGAGTTTATGTAGGCCTCCGGTTGGCACATTATATATAATAAAGAAACTACATATAAATACAAACAATGATATATTTTACATAGAAGTATTTCTATCTGCTCGTAGATCCCCGCAGGAGCCGGTCCCGGCTAGCGGGCGGTGTTCAGTGACCAGCTCACTGGCGCGGGGGCCGACATCTGCCGGCGCCGGCGCGGCACTAAATCTTCTATGTAAGTGTTATTTACTTTTACATTTCCCTCGAAGGCTTACTCATTTTATGCTTCACTTTATAGCGCATCCGGCACAGCCCATAAAAATAGTATCCCGACGGATTGCCATCGGTAGAATCGAACATTTGGAATAAATAACCATTAAAACGTGTGATTTATAATAGAACTAGAACATTCATTTCATACTTGCGCTGGAGAATGTTCGTAAAATGTCTATCGTTAAATTATTGGGCGGCTTTAGTGCGGGCGTGAGGTGGTGCCTATCAGACTAATGGCAATGGTGAAATATGCTTTCGGCCATGAAACGGTAGCTTTAGATAAAATTACTCGGCGGAGTAATTATTGGTACGTTAAGGTAAAACTCCGCCTATATTATTATGGGGCTATTCTAAGCACTCGACATTTTATTCAATAAAATTTTTCATCTCATGAACTTTTTTGGGGGTTATGTCACCCACGTCCGTAGGAAAGTACCCCGAATGCTATTCTCGAATCCCTACACGTGACCCCCGGGTGGTGCTAAGTGGTGACCTGGTGGTAGGCTTCGGCCGTGGCTAGTTACCACCCACTCGACAAAAACGTGTCAAGAAACGGCCTAGCCGTGTTACGGTACGATGTCTAGTGACGCCATTTGAGGAGGACGGGTCAGAATAGTTGCACCACTGCAGGCAGACCGATTTGATGCACTAAGTAAATGCTACATCGGGTTACTAGTCGTGGAGGGTAGCGGGATCCGAGGCACGGTGCACCGCTGGCCGACCGCAGTTAGTAGGGGGCCCAAGTAGTGAGCCAGCCACTCACGAAAGGCTGCCCCGCCAACTAGCGAAAAATCCCAGGAATGCGCCATCGTGCCGGTTGGCGACCGGACGAGAGCGCCCGATGGACATTCTTGGGGGGGCTCGGGCGTCCCCGCAGTCTCCAGACTGGTACCCCTCTGGTGTGGGTTTTCTTTTTATGTCTCAGGGTCTAATGCATGGTGCCTCATTCAACTACCGTCTTCCCCACCAACATTCACTCCAAAAATGAAAGTCAAAAAGAGCAAGAACACGGTTAAACAGCGGTTGCACTCGCTCTCTCTTAAAGTGCACCTCACAAACATCCGAGGTCTGCACTCAAATCTCTTGGCAGTCCACCACCACCTAGAGACTCAAAAACCGGCTTTATTGTTCCTCACGGAGACGCAGATACGGCGACCATCTGACGTGTCGTACCTCACATACCCAGGCTATGCCTTGGAGCACAATTTCAAACCACACGCAGGAACATGTGTGTACATTCGGGACGATATGTGCTATCGGCGTCTTCGAAACCTTGAAGATCCCAGATTCTCTACTGTTTGGGTTTTGGTGGACACAGGCATAGAGAAAATTCTTTACGCCTGTGTCTACCGATCGCACCGCGGAAATGAGGAGACGACCAGGTTCACTGAACATCTTATTGAGGCGGCAGATGCAGCTCAACAAAAGTACCCTTCAGCCCAATTGGTGCTACTAGGGGATTTTAATGCCCACCACCAAGAGTGGCTAAGCCCATACTTGGACACCGACCACGCCGGGAGAGAGACGCGAAAGCTCGCCTTAGCGTTAAATCTCACCCAGTTGGTCCAAGAGGCAACAAGAGTACCAGATGTTGAGACGCATACAGCCTATTGCTTGGACCTTATGCTGACAACAGATCCAGACCGATACTCAGTGTCGGTATCATCACCCTTGGGTAGCTCCGACCATTGTCTGGTGAAGTCTGTATCTGTCTACTACCCGCCCGATTCCTGCCAAAAGGGCACCCGGCGGGTATGGCAATACAAGTCAGCAGATTGGGATGAGATGAGGACTTTCTTCTCGTCTTACCCTTGGCTACCTATGTGCTTCTCTTCTGGTGACCCTTCGGCATGCGCTGACGCTGTGACGGATGTGTTACGTCAGGGTATGGAATATTTTATTCCCTTCTCGGACGTTGCACTGTCAGGCAAAGCTCGCCCATGGTTCGGGGCTGAGTGTAAAGGTGCTGAAGCGCTGAAACACAAAGCATACCTGGCCTGGGTTGAGGCTCGTAAACGTAAAGCGAAGGACGTGCACGTGAAGAAGAGAGCCTATAACAAGGCGGCCAAGTCTTGCAAAAAGGCTCTAAAGAAAGCTCGACTTAACCACATCAGCCGAATAGGGAACAAATTAGCTTCGTACCCTGCGGGTAGTAAAGCTTTTTGGTCCCTGGCTAAGTCGGTTGAATCGAATTTCTGTCGCCCCTCACTACCGCCACTGCTGAGACCGGATGGATCCCTAGCTCATACCGCTGAAGATAAAGCAAACTTGTTTGCTACTCTTTTTGCTGAAGCTTCGCGGATAGATTCTAGCGGTGCAACACCTCTCACTCCAATTGGTGAATGCGAGACGTTTATGTCGGATATTCGTATTCACCAAACCGAGGTTCGCAAGACGCTACGTAATCTCGACATTAATAAAGCTAGTGGTCCGGACGGAATTCCAGCCATAGTTCTAAAAACCTGTGCACCTGAGCTCACTCCTGTCTTGACACGTCTGTTTCGACTTTCCCTTAATGCTGGTGTAGTGCCTAAATCTTGGAAGATAGCTAACGTGCAGCCCGTACCTAAAAAAGGTAGTCGATCTGACCCTGCCAACTACAGGCCCATATCGGTCACGTCCGTTCTCTGTAAGAGTATGGAGCGTGTCCTCAACCAAAAGCTCCTGGCATACCTGGAGACTAATGACCTTCTAAGTGACCGGCAATATGGCTTCCGCCGAAACCGGTCCACAGGAGATCTCCTAGCGTATGCCACGTACATCTGGAGTGAGGCCATTGAAAAATGCGGAGAAGCGCTGGCCGTTTCTCTCGACATCTCAAAGGCCTTTGACAGGGTCTGGCACGACAGCCTCACAAGCAAACTTCCTTCATACGGCTTGCCCACCTTACTATGTGATTGGATATCAGACTTTCTGAGGGACAGATCATTACGAGTGGTCATTGATGGCTGCTCGTCAGATCAATTGGATATCAATGCCGGTGTTCCTCAGGGGTCAGTGCTCTCTGCAACGCTGTTTCTACTGCACATTAATGACCTGCTCAAGCCCGGCACCTTTGGGTATGCAGATGACAGTACAGTAGTAGAGAGCTACATATCCAATTCACGCTGCAGTGGTGCCCAAACACAGGTATTAAGAGAGGAAATGGTCGAACGTTTGAACCTGACCCTAAAGGCAGTCTCCGACTGGGGTGATGCCAACTTGGTCAGGTTTAATCCTAATAAAACGCAGGCGTGTTTATTTTCCGCGAAAAAGAGTCAATTTAACTTGACCCCTACTTTCCGTGATGTATCCGTGCCGATAACTGACCATCTAGACATACTTGGTGTCTCCTTGAACTCGACGCTCAATTTTGGGTCATACATTGAGTCTAAAGCTCAGTTGGCAGCCAAAAAACTGGGAGTCCTTGCAAAGGTGAAACAGTACTTTACACCGGAACAGCTGCTCAACTTGTATCAAGCACAGGTTCGATCGTGTATGGAGTACTGTTCTCATTTGTGGGATGGTTCGGCTAAGTACCAACTTGAGGCTCTTGAGTCGATAGAGAGACGAGCTAAAAGGCTCATCAACAACGACTCTCTGTTCGAGAGGAGACTCCAAAGCCTGCAGCATCGACGTAATGTCGCTAGTTTATCGGTTTTTTATCGGATACATTTCGGGGAGTGCGCTCTGGAGTTGCATAATTTGATTCCGCCATCCCCATTCCATCTTAGGACGACCAGACGGACGGCAATGCGACATCCATACATGGTGGACGTTCCAACTTGTCGCACGAAGCGTTTTGCTTCCACATTCTTAGTGCGTACAGCTAACGAATGGAACTCATTGCCTAACTCTGTATTTCCGAAAAAATACGACCTGGGTATCTTCAAGTCACGAGTGAATAGGTATCTTCTAGGCAGGCGTGCTCCATCGTAGACCGCATCATCACTTAACATCAGGTGAGATAGTGGTCAAACGCCTGCCTATTCCCAATAAAAAAAAAAAATAAAAAAAAAAAAATTTCGATCGATCGATTAGTCCACAGCTACCAATGATTGGTCTCGAGACTAATCCTACCCGAGATTAAATCCTTCGCCGTGCTCAGGGTTCTGCTGAAGAGACTCCGCTCTAAAGAGAAACGCTGCCCATATATATTATAATAGTCAGATAATCACACTAATATATAAAGGTGAAATGTTGTATGTACGTATATATGTATGTTACTTCTTTACGCTCAAACGGCTATTTCGATGAAATTTGGTTCAGAGACAGTTTAGACCCCGCGGGGAACTGTTTTAGGTACTTGTTATCCCTCAGAACCAGAAGAAAGGAAATTGAAAACTAAATTGTGATTCTTATAAAAAAATAAGTACACATATAAAACAAAAAAATACGTAATACATAATAGTAATATGCACTTATGTAATATTTTCAATCAAGACGCACCAGGATTTGTCCCCCTCTTACCCCTGCAGACACCCGCGAGCCCCTGTATTGTGATCGCCACCTCACACATTACGCGGGCAAGACCTTAGTAGCGGTACACATTCAGAACATATTATAAAACATCTATAGCAGGTATAGGTACATGTGTGTATTTAAAGAAAGACTACAATTCGCACACGAATACTAAATTATCCGCTCTCACTAGAACGCTGTGGTTGTGTTGGCCGAGCGGCACAAGGAATTCAAAATGCACACCTTATTCCGTTAAGTGGCTTTTAGGCAAGCGTGGTATAAAATACAGAATGCGTGCCGGTTCCGCCGTCGCTCAGGCTCTGTGAGACGTGAGCGCCCGCGCCGGGAGCGCCGCGACTGTGTACACTGTGTACACAGTACTGTGTACTGCACCGATCGTAATGAGACGCTTCCCGGTGCGTGTTGCGAGGGAGACTTTCAAAATACTCAAGAAGTATATATGGACATTTTTTTATGCTGTATAGATCTAGCGTTTAACCACTATCTCACTTGATGGTCAGTGACGATGTGGTCGAAGATGTTATCACGCAACATCTAGAATGCTCACTGGCTCTCAAGGACTGCTGCCTGAACACACTATGTGGTTGGTGACAGTTTTTCAAACTTGAGGGTGGTAGCTAGCCAGGCGGGTATTCGAAAGTACCCTACCACCATGCTGGGAATTCGATAACGGCGTTGCCTTTACCGTAAGTTCAAGGCACTGTTGGGGATCGAGCCAGTGTCCGGGTATACATAAAATATATTGATATGACTTATTTGTCACTAACATAGTCTGTCGTAGAGCTCAGACGTAAGTGTGCTATAATGATACCTGTTACTCAATAATAGGGTAGATAATCCTGCCACTCTCTCGAACTGCTGCTTGTCTGTACCAAATCGTGTCCGGGTGTGGCGTGCGACCCGAACGCGACGTTTGCTGGCGACCCCGCCTGAGCGGCTGGTGCGCACGCAGACTGCTGACTATACACCTACGGCTCAAGCTGTAGCACTGCTTTAAAAGCTCACGAACCAGAGATAGACATTTTTCACACGAGTTTTAATCAATTTCTAGGCCACTGTATTAGTGTTTTAAGTAAGCAATATCTAAGGGTAATTGTATAAGTAATGGCTTATTGTGCGTCTTGGTGCAAACTGTGAGCGCAATAAATATTTTTATATGAATTAATAAATAAATAGTTATGAATGGTTCGGCTCATATTTGAAAGATCGAGAACAATATGTAGAAGTAGAATATTTTGACTACAGCACCGGGACAATAAACATGGTTAGATCGGGATCATCACGAATCAATCACTCAATCCCACAAGGTAGTGTCCTAGGATGTATCCTGTTTTTAATATATATAAATGACCTCGCTAAATCAATTGACGAATCTTGTATACTCTTCGCTGATGATATTTCCCTTTTGACATCATGTAAAAATAATGACAATTTTAATTTATATATAAAACTTACTGACATGTTTAATAATATTACAAATTGGATGACTGACCACAATCTTGACTTAAATTTTTCAAAAACAAAGCTGATCCAATTCAGGCCTTATCAAAAATCCCAGCTAGATATAAATTTTTCATATGATAATAATAAGTTAGAATGTGTTGAAGGGGCTACATTATTAGGGTTAGAAATAGATTCAAATGTAAATTGGAAAAATCATATTATTAAAATTAAAGCCAAATTATCTTCATTCGCGTACGCCCTCAGGGAATTACGTCGGGCGACAGATCCAAATACTGCCTTACTCACCTACAACGCATACGCACTGTCCTGGCTTAGCTATGGAATAATACTCTGGGGAAATAGTGTCAATTCAGGAGAACTTTTTATATCACAAAAAAAATGCATTCGTACAATAGCCAACATAAAAAATACGGAAAGTTGCAAACCATACTTCTTAAAATATAAAGCGTTGACGTTAGTATGTATATATATATTGGAAATATGTAAGTTTGTCAAAAAGTATCCAAAGTTTTTCAAAAAAGTGACAGATGAACCACGACGTTATCCGACAAGATTTCAACATAAACTTGTCTTACCGAGCTCTAAACTTAAAATGCACAGTTCTGGTCCATACTTAATGGCCATAAAAATATTCAACAAATTACCTGACAAAATTAAAGAAGAAAAAAAGTCGAAATTCATCACACATTTAAAACAATTGCTTTTAACGAAATGCTATTACAGCTTGAATGAGTTTTTCTATGATAAATTTGAAAACTAATAAATAAATCGGTCGCTCCACATTGCTATACCCTACCAGGGTCATATGTACGCTTGAAAAAAAAAATGTATTTAAGACCTGCATGTAACGCCATATGAATGCAATAAACTATTGAGTATTGAGTATTGAGTATTGAGAATTCCATGGCGTCAAAATGAAAAGATCAAAATGATATAGAATTAAATTTAATAAAATTATGTACTTAAACATTTCAAACTTGTATATGACATTAATTTTGAAATACAATATACTTATTTGTTTAATTTATGAGATGTTGGTCAAACGCTTGCCTATTCCCAATTTTTTAAAAATAAGGCTAGTAAATAGGCAATTAAGCTTCTTTCAGTAACTTGAGAAAAAACATGTTTTATGAGCTTTAAGCAATAATATATTTTTATGTAAGCATTGTGTAATACATAACACGTATTATAAACAAATCTTTATCATTGTAAAAATAAAATTAATCGTTTTCGATATATTGTTAATTAATAGTTATTAACTTATATAGAATGAGCACCATTACAAATGCATAAATTCCATAAGAATATTTGATCAGAGTGCTAACAACCATGGACTTTTATAGCAGAGAAATAATCCAACGAACGACTGGCCGCGATGGAGATGATGAATATGAACAAACGTATGTCTAAATAAACTTTTATGAAAATAAAAAACAAAAATGTTATTTAAGTTTCTGCTCACGCTAAATGTTTCAACCCTACTCCTACATGTTGCTTTGGACGAATAAAATAATATTGCCTTATACAGCAGCGGAACAAAATGCAATATCTAAATGTCTTAGCTGAAAAGGTATTTTATATGTTTTGAGTCAGAGTTTTAAATAACGCTGCCTACCTAGAGGTAGGTAAAGTAATGAATAAATAGGTATATAAACGCAAATTTTTAGATAAAATATATTTTAATAACCCTCAAGAGAAAACAGTTGCTCTTAACAAAGATAATTCTGAAAACAATGACATCTGTCAAAAGTAAACAGAGAGATTGTGCGACACAAGCGAGCACTTATCTAATAACTTGATTCATTTGAATAAAGCAACCAAAGAATGGTAATATCAAAACGTCTAGGACTCTCTTATATTTCGCTCGCAATTTCTTTGTGTCCTTTAATATCAAAAGGACTGATAAATGGTTTTCTGAGAACGGAATTGTTCACGTCGCGTGTAGCCTTTACAATATCAGAACAAATATTAAATTTGCAATTACATTGAGTAAAATAAAAGCTGTAGATTCGGTCGGTGCGAGTTTTAACCAAACAAAAGGAGCTCGTATACCTTTCATTGGAATCTGTACACAATTCACTGTCACAGTTCATTTTGCGGCAACTACAATACGATCATTTCACAGAGAAATGTTATTTTTATTGGACGATAATTTATAAAAAATAATAATCACAATAATTTAACACAAAAGAAGGCTTCAAGTCTACAGCACCATGGGGAAAAATAATTGCAATGCAATTTTGGAGATGTATTTGTGACAAGTGTTTACAGTCAGCTACAGCTGTTGCTGTGTATTGGGTTGCAGATTCCTGTTCTGTACTATAACTGGAAAACATTCAAAGGTTTGCGTTGTACACTTCTGTAAATGTTTTTTATTTAACAAGTATATAGTTTTTAGTGGTACGAACAGAAGCTAATGCTGGGGTCACAGTACGAACCGTTTATTCTAGATCATAAGACTTTGGAACTTGTTAAAACTAGTGTGTAAATAAATGGCCGAATAAATGTCGTTAGGTTCGCTATAGCCCGTCCCCGTCCATCTGCCGAATGGCACTACAATTTGTGCACAGAATTGGGTCCATTTTTGATCCGTCTCGCACAACGCTCAGCGCCCGAGCTCTGGGCCTCGCGGCCATAAGCGCGGCTCACGCGTGTGTGGGGTATACATCACACTCGCCGGTCGAAGGCTTACTCTACCCGTTGGGTTCGGACATCGCAATACAGCGAACCTCTTTTATTTTGGAATACGATTTCAATGGTTATTGTTATTTTTGGTATATCGTACTTTTGTATATTTTTTCAGCAGTACAGAGCACCCATTTTATAACAGATAAGTAGATAGATAGATAACACTTTATTGAACAAGTACATCGACTTAAACTTATATTTATAAAATAAAACATTAACAAATACAAAATACGTTGCACAACAGGCGGTCTTATCGATAAGAAGCGATCTCTCTCAGGCGTAGCTTGTGACAGATAAGTGGAGGAAACTACAGGAGGCCATGTCGGGACACAACCTTACAAAATAACTGGTTGCTGAAAAAATATCTAACAACGTGAACAAAGTACGTTTGAATGTAAACTCTAAGGCTTTCATGGCCGGCGTTGCATGTTGTATGTATTGCTTCCGGGCTGTTTGGCCGTGGTCTAAGTGAAACTTGTGTTCGAGGCGTTTCGTCGATCACTGCGGTCGACATCTTCAGTGGTTCAGGTCCGAGCGGCGACAAGAGCGTAGAACTCTCCTCTCAGTAACAGAGAAGACGCCGCGAAGGATGTCGACCGCAGTGATCGACGAAACGTCTGGAACACAACTTTCATTTAGACCACGGCCAAACAGTCCGGAAGCAATACATACAACAAAAGTACGTTTGGTTCATGTGCTGATGTCTGTTGCCATGTAGGTACAGCAGTAGCCGCGCCTACAGTCGCGGCGCTGCGCGGGGCACACGCCGACGCCAGCAGCCGGCTGGCGCGGCGTGTGCCCGCACAGCTGATAATAATCGCAGCCAGCCGGTTCGCGCTGAGCTCGCACTTCTCTTCCGGTTTACTGCACTTTCTTTCCAATCACGCTTTTCTGTAGCATTATATTATTTTTATAACAACATTGAAGAGGACGTTTACAGTTCGTGGATTTTTCTATGTTTGTTATCTCAGATCTCTGTTACCTTTGGACAGATTTGAAAAATTAAAAGCAGAGCTCTTTTAGATTGGTTTCAGAATTTTTTTACGAAATCGGTTTTGATCGTCTTTGTATTTTCATCGATTCTTAAACAGATTCCAGGATTCCAGCGGTGCAGAATATGTTTAACTTCACGACACGTGCTGCCCCCTGGTTCAGAACTCTCCGATAACTAATCCGGTCGATTCGGTTATCAATTACTTTCTACTAGAACTATATAAAACACGTTTGCAGTTTCGATAATGTTACGATCAAAATATGAAATGCATCCTGAAATTACCTGATTTTTTTATCTGAACGAGTCAACATAACAACTCGACAACTTGTTTTTTTTTTTTTTCTTCACACGGACTAATGCCATTCGCCTCCACCGGCATTTGCAGCTTCACCGAGCTCGGTCCGCCGACTCGTAGTTGGCTGGAGCGTTTGAGCTATTTATAGGATACCAACAGTTAGTAGACTGCTCAAATGTTGTACTAAGTTGGTTTAGTATTCAAATTGACGGTTGCCGTGGCGCAGTGGTCAGTGTATCCTCTGTGTCTCCGGGGTCCTGGGTTCGAATCTCGGCAGGGGCAAATATTTGTGCGATGAGTATAGATGTTTGTCCCGGGTCTTGATTGTTTATATGTTGTGATTGTGTCTGTCCTTGCCTCCCGCGACACATAGAGTCCTAGTGCGGGTGCCTGAGTGTGATAAAAAAAATTATCATGTTAGTAATTTATTTCCTTTAGATAAGTAAACATCGTTTCGAGGAATATTTCCTTGTAAACAACTCTTAAGGCCGCGGTGGTACCGGCCTAGAATAGTATTCCCCCATCTCTTCCCGTGGGTGCCGTAAGAGTCGGCTAAGGGACAACGTACCAGAAGGTGAGGTGAGGCTTCTGAGGATTGGAAATCATACTGCGCTCGCCAACCCGCCTGCCAAGCGTGGCGAGTATTGGCAAATCCCTTCTATATGGGGGAGGCATAATGTCAAGCAGTGGACGCACATGACTGAGAGAAGAACTCTAAGAAACAAGTGTATAGTGTCAAATATATTTGATTAGAAAACTCTTTTAAAGCCAAGAAGCAGTTTTAAACAAAAAAATATTAAAAAAACAACTGAATGTGCTGAAAGTTTTAAAATATATTGCATCGCATTAACTTCTATTTGGATTCGTTCGGGACGCGTTCCGGTCCAATGAGTTGATCTCACGAACTATTTAGTTGGCAGCGACGGAACCTATTTGCATAAGTTACTCGTTTCATTTCCGTAATTACCGTTCGATGGTACCATTAATCTTTCGACGCGATCCCGCGGGAACGTCGCTCGCTCCGCTCTAATCGCGCGATTCGCTCTAATCGCGCGCGCTCGCGCCGGCCGCTTAGCGAATCCTTTTGAGAGAAAAAGTTGTTAAAAAAGCGGCGCAAAACAAAAGGAAATAGCCGGGGCGGTCCCCGGAGAGTCGTCGCTAGCCCTGGGACGGGACGGGACGGGACGGGACGGTACTTAAATCAAATGTTCACCGTTCAAGGAAATTATAAGAACAGGCACGGATTCCCTCCCGCACCTACCCCCCACCCTCCGAGAGGATCCCCGCGGATAAAAAGGCTTACGTCGGAACAATGTTGTGAATAGTTCCATTGTTCTTCTTCAATATTTTCCTGTTTGTCCATACTGATATTTCCCTGCATTGTTTGGTTATAATATATTGAAATATTGCTATAATAGAGCTGAGCACTATTTGAGAAATTACTAGCTGACCCGGCCAACGTTGGTCTGCCATTCAATGTGGGGGGAGGGGGGGTAGGAGGGTGGTATAACCCAAGAACATGGCTATACTTATGTATATACATATCTAAACGGACGTGATCCTCAAAAATGAAGCAAAGTCCAAATCATATAACAAATGTATCCATGTTGTTTAGGACACTACTCAAATCACAGTTTAGCAATAAAATAGACACATACAGAAATATTACAATATAAACAAACACACTATGCAACCATGAGTTTAACTGTTCAACACTTGTGTGTTTTGCACACATGGTAAACTGCAGATAAGAAACATTGAAAGATACTTAATTATTTCTACATTTTACGCACTTAATATGCAGGCTGCACATTAAATATTTTCTTTCTGTTGTCTACAAGAATATTAGCTACCTTATGCCTCGCAACAAACTTGAAGACAGTAATCCGCTTCCGAAGTCGAGCTCTCGCCGTATGACAGCGATCGTAAAGCTCCGTAGAACGTTGTCGTGAAACTTTCTAATCTTCCCGCACACAGGACTGTACATATTACTGTACACAGCCCTGACATACCCTAAAAGATGAAATCCATCGATTTATATTTCAGATTAGGGGCGAAGAAACAGGGAGGTATGAAATGCTTATGTCTCGCTCAGCGTTTGTCCATGTGTCGCATGCCTACTTTGAAACGGTCCCCTCGCTCGAATATGAATAAAATTTTCTTATACAAATTGAGAGTTCGCGAAAACGTGTCGATTTCTTTATTTATTCAATACTTTCTCCTTTGAAACGTTTCTCCTTGGATTCGCCCGTTCTTATCTTATATTTATGAATTCTTTTGGATTTTACCGATGTTAACCACTTCCTGAGCCTTATTGACAAGATTCCGTGTCCAATTTCGTTGCCGCGAGGTTTTGCCACTTTGGATGTAAATGTACTCACGGCCATCGTTAAAATTGATATATTTCGAAATAAAGGTTAAAACTTCGTGTTACCTAGAAATCAAAAATCAGACTTTATTTACTTTATTACGTGATTTCGTTTTACGAGGCATGTCAAAATACAATTCAAAATAGAGAGGTAAATAATTCATGTCGTATACAATATAAAAATATAGAGATAATTGTATGTCTTATAACATTTATTTATTGTTATAAAATGTAACAATGCCAAATGCTAAATCATATATTTTCTCGAAAGGGTAGTCGGTTAATTTTATAATTATAAAGTCATTGAGTGTGTAAAAGGGGGTGATTACAAAAAAATGTTAAATTGTCCGTTTGAAAGGTATATAAGAAAGTTCAGTGACCTTGCAGAGCAACATGTTCAACATTTTTTATTTTCACATACATATCAAGTAGACAGTTCATCGGACTAGATTTTCTGTGGTTGTCTCATTTAGGTACTCTGCGAGGTACACATGATGCCTGCGGCATATTTAGATACCCTGGAAGGTACATAAATTGCCTGCGGCATATTTAGGTGCTCTACGAGGTACATAAGTTGCCTGCGGCATATTTAGATACCGTGGAAGGTACATAAATTGCCTGCGGCATATTTAGGTGCTCTACGAGGTAGACAAGTTGCCTGCGGCATATTTAGATACCCTGGAAGGTACATAAATTGCCTGCGGCATATTAAGGTGCTCTACGAGGTACACAAGTTGCCTGCGGCATATTTAGATACCCTGGAAGGTACACAAATTGCCTGCGGCATATTTAGGTGCTCTACGAGGTACACAAGTTGCCTGCGGCATATTTAGATACCCTGGAAGGTACATAAATTACCTGCGGCATATTTAGGTGCTCTACGAGGTACACAAGTTACCTGCGGCATATTTAGATACCCTGGAAGGTACATAAATTGCCTGCGGCATATTTAGGTGCTCTACGAGGTACACAAGTTGCCTGCGGCATATTTAGATACCCTGGAAGGTACACAAATTGCCTGCGGCATATTTAGGTGCTCTACGAGGTACACAAGTTGCCTGTGGCATATGTAGATACTCTGGGAGGTACACAAATTGCCTGCGGCATATTTAGGTGCCCTGCGAGGCACACAAGTTGCCTGTGGCATATTTAGATACCCTGGAACGTACACAAATTGCCTGCGGCATATTTAGGTGCTCTACGAGGTACACATGTTGCCTGCGGCATATTTAGATACCCTTAAAGTTACATAAATTGCCTGCGGCATATTTTGGTGCTCTACGAGGTACACAAGTTGCCTGAGGCATATGTAGATACTCTGGGAGGTACACAAATTGCCTGCGGCATATTTAGGTGCTCTGCGAGGTACACAAGTTGCCTGCGGCATATATAAGTACTTTGGGAGGTACACAAGTTGCCTGTGGCATTTTTAGATAGTCTTATACCTTTTAATTAATTAATTAATTAGTAAGCAGCAGACAATTGGTTAAGAGATAAAAGGTGTTAAAGTGTGATAAGAGATCAACGTGAAATTAGTGAGAATGTAGTGATATGGCCGAGAAAGGTTTGATAAGAAGGCTTGGACATGTTTACAGGATCCTGGCCGTGTGAAACGCGTAGCTAGCTGTCTCTCTGCACTCCTCCGACGCACTTTCTACCTGTTGTAGTCACTTGTTTCTACTTGTTCACGCGATCAAGGCCCGTTGGATTTATTAACAATATTTTCGAATAGCGAAAGTGTAAAAAAATACATTTGTATGGGTAACATCGGCGTTGAGTGCTTCATGTATTTTCTTCTGAGAGTTTTACCCGTATCAAATTGGTGTGATAATGTTACTGAGTCAGTATTTCGGTCCGAAAGAACTAGATAGATTTAGATATGGCTCTTTAAAATAGCAAAACGAAACCTTTATGCGTTTCCACATAACATTATGAACACCATCTATTTTAACAACCATCTACGTTTTAACACCTCTTTAAAAGTAACACCGTGCAAGTGATATGAATTATTTTCGCCTGTCGTCAAACACGCGACCCAACTTCACACAATTATCTCTGTCTCTCTAATACAAACGAGCTATATTCATATCGGTTCGTTATGTAGATAGCGTATTAACTAACCATATTACATAGCGCTCATATCTAGACGACGTACTTCGTCACTTCACGATGAGAGACCGACCGCGCCGGTTGTCCGCACTGTTGTTTAACAATTAAACAAAAAGGATAACAGTCATGGCTGTCAAACAACAACAAAAATCATTTGGATCCCGAAATGTATGTAATGTATGAATGCAAATCGAGATTATGTGTAGTCAATAGTGATTAAGTAACTTCTTAAGTAGCTTGTGCCTTATACCTATAAAGACTAAATCCTCTCTGAATATTAGGATAGAGATAAACATAAGACAGTATATAATACCTATATAGTATTCAAACGTAAGGTGAAAAGAGTAAAAAATTAAGCCTATCGACTTTTTCCGTACAGATTATCGAAGGGCTAAACTTGACTAGAGTTTTTCTTCGGTCGATTCTGATCAAATCTTTAGGCTTTCGATAACTATATATTATACCTATTTATTGGTCAATGCTTCGACAAGTGAAGTAAAGCCAATTTTATGAAGAGAGTTGTGACCAAACACTATTTTCGCGGCAAACGTATGCAACCTATAGAGACAGTTGCTGCTCGTGAGATTTATAGGTAATTTTTTGATATAATTTAAATTCCGTGGCAAACCTGTTTACTCTCTCTAAAACAAAAAAAATGTTATTGTTGTCGATCGCTTGATTATGATGTATTTAAGTCTTATACGTTTGTGGTATGGTTTTGAAACATATTGACTTTAATAAGCACATAGCGCAAAAAATATCTGTTTGTGATGCTCGTAACACTTAGAGTGATATAAAATCTGAAAAAAATAATACGTGTAAATTATATGAAAAAAATAACGTAATCGGACAACATTCAAAGGTAGAAAAAAGGGTTTTTCTTTTTGTATGGTCAAGTACTCACAAGTAATAAGGCTGTAATTCTGCAGCACTGCATCGTGAACGCCAAAACTCAGCAACTTTAGCTTCTTTATTCCAGTTAATTGAGACTTTAAATATTTTATCGAAAACGCTGCTCCAAGTGGTTCTCGTCCAAGTGGGCCATTGTTATTTATTAGTCAAAGAGATGTCTATCCGGTAGCCGGTTGAAAAATGCCGGTGGTACAGAGTACAGCACACCGCCGATATCTCTTCGTAGCGGCTTAAAAACGTTTCGACGACACATTATTGAAGCCAGTGATTAAAGTTCATCTTCAGTGTCATCATCAAAGTGACACTCCTACCTGAAATTGAACTTGGAATGAGGTGAAATTTGAAATCGGAATATTTCTTTTTGTCAAATCAAAGTAAGTACCTAAAACAGTATTGAAATAACGGTTAAAATTGTTTTTTTTATATATCGCAATGCCTATTGACAAAAAATAAATACATAAATACAATTTTTTTTCAGAGCAGTGAACCGTGTGCCGCCACAGCGACCAATCAAAGATGAAGCTTATCGTGCGAATGAAACGGCGGAGTGTGCTGTGAGTTTAGCGAGGGCGACGTTTAAGGCGCTGTGAATAGACAAACCGCTATTTTTAAAAATGTATTTTAAACCATGTGTAGAAGACAGAGCTTTAGGTTTTTCAGTTTTAGTATCTTTGGTTCAGCATAAAGGAACAGTCAGGATTCAAAATCCGGTTAAGTAAAGTTTTCTCGATAGTTTTAATGTTTTTGATGTTCAATGTTAATGTTTAATGAGGAATTTTAATGTTTTGCCGAGAAATTCATCATTCCTGTTAACCAAACTCATTAGTTATATGTTTTTATGTGGCCTGTTTTGCTAAAAAATACACATTTGGGAAGATGATGCTATACATGAAGATAATTAACTGGTTTCCACGGTCACGTCGTTCCGGTAAGTTTGCCTTTTCAAACGTTCGTTTTTACATCCAAAGGGATTTGTGTACCGCGGGCACTTCGCGTCCCGTAAACCGGAAGGTTTTGCGTAAATTCCTGCATGTTGAGTAATGTTCGCGGCGCGGGGCGGGGCGGCGCGGGGCGGACTAATGTCTCTTCAATTGACGGCTTTGCTGCAAACGAGCTTTGAAGTTTCGTGAATTGCGACTTTTCCCTTTAAATATTTTACTACATACAATTATGTCTACCTACATAGGTGTATGTAGCGCTGAATGAGATATACCATAACCAAGCTGCGATTGTATAGGCGTGGGTCGATAAAACAAAAACATTTTTGTGACCTTTTCAACTCATCAAAAATACCGAAAACATAAGCTTTTCAAGAAATGCTTTGTTGAGGTGTAGGGTATGGGGTCTCATCGCCGAATGATTAGAGCTAACTATATATGTAATATCAAATCAAATTTTAATAGTATAGTTGATTACAACCTACCGAAGTCGTACTGCACGCAGACAGACTAACAATTCTGCGTGACACAGTAGTTGTAAAGGTAAATAAATTGTGTTAAACATGTAATTCAGTTGAAGTCGGTGCCATTTTTCGGTATATTTATTTTACGATGCGGTACAACTACCACAACCATATAATAGTAATCCGCGCTCCGCCTCTTCATGAGAACGGTTTTGAACATAAATTTATTACTTTAACAACCTATATACTTACACTTATTATGTTTTGAACCATTTCAAGTATATCTGTAGAAGAACGCAATGTCACTCTAGTAGCTCCATCGATTAGCGTCGATTAGGTATGTAGTGGCACAACATGAACGGACAAGCGCAGGTAGGGAGATGACGTCACATCACTAAAGAAATGAGATCTGTACAGCTTAGTGATTCTCTTGTTCAACTAAACTAAACTAGCATTTTGGAAAATAAAGTAAGCAAGTGTTACATTATATATTTTAGACTACTGGCAACTTAACTTATGAACCACCACTTTATACCAATCCATTTTTTCTAGGGTGGCAACTCATTCCGTTGACTGGCAACCACCTGTTTCCCCCCTCCAATGGTAATCATAACCGAAGAGTCTATTCGAGTAAAGGCAGCGCATTCTATCGTCGACAGCCGTGCAGTGAAGAAGTCTTACGTAACCTAGCGCCGTGCTCCTAAAGTTTTATTGAAACGTGTGATATTTTTGAGTAACTTTTTGCAGAAGTGATTATAAGGGAATTGTTAAGGAAAGTTCTTATTTGGTTACGGTAAAGTACAAATCAGTATGACTGTGCATCAATAATTACACTAACATTATATGTATTAATGAAATTGCGGGTACTTTGAAGTGAAATAAGTCACCACTTATTTGGTGCCGACTAAATATACACGCGAATTACTAGCAATTGAATAAAACTCATCGAATATTAGAGATAGCGTTGAGCTATTTCATTTTGAAGAAATTTGGTGAATTTTAGGTAGTTCGAGTGATTAATAAAATTGAATTAAGACCTTGTGTGAATGTTGATAAATAAAATAAATAAATATATAAATAAATTAGTGCCTATGTATAATTTTCCGATAGTATTTTTTTAAAAAAAACATGCTACTAAAAAATTAAAATACGCATGTCTTCCAGAATAAGAAGAATATTCATACAATACTTAAGTTGTTGGATAGCTATAGAAGTCAAGAAACTGTCAGGATTTTTATTGGTATAATTGTTTATTTAATACGAGTATATTCTGCACCATCGATACTATTCCTACTACCGCCTAGTATCACGTGACCTCGGCCAGTCCTCGTCCTCGAGTCCCCGCTCATTCCGACTGTAACCACTGTCAACTTCGGACGTATGTTTCATCGCTCTACACTCTCGCATACATTTATAGCTTATTTTATATAGATAGATAAGATAGAGCGCTATTTGCCTTAACTTTCGGGGAAGCCTCTCCTCAAGTATTTAACTGTACAAATGATTCCTAAGGTTTTTGTTACCTTTATTCAGAAAAAAACAACATCAAACAGTAGTAGTATTCACGTATTAATTTATTTTATTCTAGATTCGAACCAATTCTTGGTCTTCTCGAGACCACGATCCGTGAAAAGTGTTTGAAACACCACATTTGTATACAAATACAAAAATAAGACAAGCGATTAAATCCGTTTTGACTTGTTTTACTGCAAATCTGCACACATGCATATTCACAACATATGTTGTGGAAATCGCTTACGTTGTATTGGTACATAGTAGAGACATTTTTCATGAGCAAATCAAGAACTGGCAGCAGACTTGCAAATTGATTATACTACTTTTACTTTCCTTACAAAATACTAAAGAACCCGCTTCAATCTAATGAAAGTCTCTTTCGAACAGCACTGAAACCAATAAAAATAAAGAAATCTAAAATCACATCTGTGGTAACTTAATCAGGCACGTAGAATCAAAAAAAGTCGTTTCCTTTTTTGCGGAGCGTTCTCTTTTCAAATTGGCTTCAGATCCATTCCTGTTGACAACTTTATCGAGCGGTTTTCGATAACACGCGGCGAGGGAAAACTAAATAAATCCGAGAGGGACTTTAGATAAGGTAATGGCTTCAGTAATGTCTAGCGCCTGCCGTCCGCGGCGCCATAATGCAATCGGAAATCCACCGCGCCGCACACTTCACACACAATCCCCTTTAAAACCTATCCAACTGTAGAGTTTTACGAAGACCGTTAATTTACGGTAAAGAATTTGGGTTGCAATTTACTCAAGGTGTTACGTTTAATGTCAAGCTGTTTGATTTTACGTTGAGGTGTCAGATTACATCTTAATTTACCCTTCGTACTATCGACCCTTTAAACATTTATTTAAAATCATATCAAATATGTTTACTTCCAATAATACAGGTAAGTAAATTTGATAACAAGTCAGTAACTAATACATCTGTAAGCTGGGAATACAATTTCCAATTATTCAAGAACGCAAAAGTATTAAACTTAAATTTATTGTTAGTGTTTACATAAATGTCTTATCGTCTTTCTTATATATATTATGTATCTCTTCTTATTAGAATTCTTACAGTAAAAGTATTGAAATACCAAATTGCAAGTGCAAGTGGACATGTCATCTGTCCACCTGGTCGGTGGCCGTCCTATGCTGCGCTTGCCAGCACGTGGTCTCCGTTCGAGAACCTTTCGACCCCAACGGCCACCGCTTCGAGCTATGTGCCCTGCCCACTTAACCACCACTTCAACTCACCAATCCGCTGGGCTATGTCAAAGACTTTCATTCTTTTACGGATCTCTTCATATCTGATTCGATCACGTAGAGAAACCCCGAGCATAGCCCTCTCCATAGCTCGCTGTGTGACTCTGAGTCTGCTCAGAAGGCCTATAGTCAGGGACCACGTTTCAGGTCCGTAAGTCATCACTAGTAACACACACTAATCGACCAACCAGAAGAAATCCATTTAATAAATATTAATCTGATAAATCTAAATTCAATTTTATATTTTTTCGCTTTCTCTGCTTTAAGGCTCATAATCGCCTGAAAATGCAATTATCCGAGTAAAATCTTCAAAATACAATCCCTAAAACAATTAAGTCCATTTAACGCGGAGATAACCCTTTCTACCTTTTCTTTTCTTATGGGTAAGTTAAGCTTTTATTTTGCATTTAAAATGTCTTCGTTGAGAACTTTTTTCATTAAAATCTGGTCGGTTATGAAGGTGGCACCATGCATAAAAGATTCTGAAGCTATTTCTTTTCTTTAATATTGTGTTATTTTAGTATTTTCTTTACATTAAATTTATGACTGAATTTGGTTTTGCGGAATACTTTGTATGAGCTTGTGTCGATTCGTGTGCGGCGAGCATAGATCCGTATGGTGCGAAATTAATTCATTAAAATCATATTAAATGGGCCACAGATCAAAGGTATCGAGTTCGTGAGTGATAGAATACTGCACCAGCATTTATGAGGATGGATCCTGATTGAGAGTACAGTACCAAATATGTCGTCATTTACCCACTGAAATCATTTACTTGATGGGGGGTTACTTATGTGCCTCGATACATAACACACCTACTATCTACCTACGGATGTTGATAATGTAATATCATAATAACATTATAAATGCGAATTGTGTTTCTTCTCTTTCACGCCTTAACGGCTTGATAGATTTAAATAAAATTCGGAACATACACAAACTACTATAAAAATACACGGGCTAGTTTTATCCAGAAAAATAGTATTTCCTTTGGGATACAGCGAAAATCTTATATCCCATCCCACTTCCCACCAATATTATAAAGGTGAAAGATTGTATGTTTGTTACTCCTTCACGCTCAAACGGCATCACCGATTTCGATGAAATTTGATATGGAGATAGGTTAACCTAACCCTGGAATAACAAATAGGCTACTTTTATTTCGGAAAAATATAGTTCCCGTGGGATAATTGAGTTAGCGGGAAAACCGTAATCCATGCGGGTGAAACCTCGGGGCGCTACTAATTAATATTAAAAAGGCGAAAGTTTGATTGTCTTTTGTATGTAAGTTACTCGACCTTCACACTAAAATGGCGGGATGAAATTCGGAACGAAGGTAACTTACATCCTAGAACGATACATACCTAGGTTACTTTTTATCCCGAATATAATCGACTGCTTCCAAGAGATGATGGGAAGACAAAAAAATCTTCATAACCATGTACTACAATACACGTATAACTATAAATCACTACCGCGGGTAACACCGCGGGCTTCCTATTCATAGAGAGATAGATGGCACTCTGGAGAAGCACATCTGCTTCTCCAGAGTGCCATCTATCTCTCTATGAATAGGACGCCATTATCAATAAAATATTTGTACCTTTTATCTGACTAAAATCCGCTTTCACCCGGTCCTTGCGGGTATCAAACGGCGAGGCGTACATTGTGTTCAGCATGACTGCCCCATGGCTTAAATGATGCAAAACTACTAACTATAATTAGTGTATATTGTGGAGTATTTTATCATGAATAAATGTATTCAGGACGCGACTCCAACTGCAGTTGAAAGCTAAATGGGACACAATACAACAATTCTCCCTTACCAATAAATGTGATGTACAGAAAATAAAATGATTCCACATCAGTTTACAAACTCAGTGTCTCCGCAAACATCACAAATGCAAGTTCCGATGGAGAGGGAAACATAAACTTTGCCATTCAGCTCTTACTTACAAAGTTTGTATGAGCACTCGAGTGAGAATCACCTGTAACCCCGCGCACTGCGCAGGCGTCGCCGCGTCGCAGCCCTGACAACAACGGCCCGCCCGAAAACTTTCGACAACACTCGAGCTCCGAGTTTCAGGTGGTCGTCAACGAACTTTGCCCCTTGTGAGGATACGAACCGCTGATTGAACAAATAGTTGTGTGCGGACAATATATTCTGTGGTTGCTCGAGTTGTAATCAATGTAATATTAAACATAAAAGTCACCTTTTAAGTAGCCATATATGACAAGGACAGCATATTCTCCAAGCCCCGGTCGCTGGTGCTGATGATGCTGCTGGTGATGCTGGTGCTGGTCGTGGTACACACAGTGTCGCTGTACCTACTTGAGAACCAGTTTGACTCCAATTCCGTCGGCGTCACCGTCGACCGCCGAGTGCGGCAGTGGACGAACGCTATATAACCAGTCCGGCCATAAGTTCTGTTACAAATGAAAGTGCTTTTTTTTATAAAAGTAATGTTGCTAAAACTTATATGGCCACAATTATTAAAGTCTCAGACAAAAATAAAAATGATATTCTACGCGAAATGGCTACCTCGGCTTTTATACAGGCCTTTAATCTGTCTGCCCGCCAATCCATGGGTTCACGCACTGTTTCCTTGGGAAAGTTCGACACTGCTCGACAAATTTTTTAAGGGATTCAATGTCATCGAGTCGTTTAGAGTAGAGAGTTTAGGGCCATGTCCTCTAAAGCCGACCATCATTTGTAGTCTAAAAGGTTCAGGTCTGGGCTAAATGAGGGCCAGTCTTCCTTCCGCTCTTATAAAGTCCGGAACGGTGGTGTCAAGCCAGGCTTGGGTAGTTCGTGCCGTGTGACCAGGTGCAGAGTCCTGCTGGAAAGTTCACGGTACATTTTTAAAAAGTGTATTGCTGAGAGGTTTCACAACACGATCCAAGGCTGTCTCTTGATACCTTTTGGCTGATTGTCCGACCAGTCGAGCAGCTTCTGTACAACTGTGCGCGTACACTTTATATTATTATTTTGGTTATTGTAGTGCTCTTCAATTGTGATTTTTTTTTCATCGGTAAGAAGATATTTCTGTACCTTTGCACTGCGTACTCTGCGTATCACGAAAGATGGCGTTTAGATCGATCCACTCTCTTTAATTGTAAAGATTGATTTAGTGGATGTCCTGTATATAAGCACCGAATTTCCGAGGGTCCTCGCGGTTATCTTCATTTCTCGCGATAAGATTTTTTGCTCTCTAATGGAGTTTCGACAAATTCTTGCTTTAACAGCATTAACAGCCTTAATAGTTCTAACAGCGCGCGGCCGCCCCGAACTTTTATGGTCTTCGACAGAGGAAGTATTGTTGTATCAGATGATAGTACTAAAGGGTGATGTGTGGGTACTAGGTATCCCAGACAGACACAAAAAATCCACACGTCCTTTAACGATTGTTTATTGTATTTCGGATAACAATCAGTGATAATTTTGAGGCGCGAAACGGGCATGCATTCGCCGTCGGAACGAGAGCCTGACTGGTATCGATCGGCCGTGCGCAAGCGTTTATAACATTGAATTAGGTCAACGCGTACAGTGCTGCTATTGCGTTTCGACAGCGAATGCATGAATGAAATAAAAGTATACAAATTTAATTTTGAAACAAATTAACATAAATGGATACATAAAAAATTATAATGTATAATATAAGTTCCTACAGTACGATATAAGGCTGATAACAAGCTTGTGAAGTGTCTGGAATATGACCGGCGGCTCCATACCCGCTTTGTGCAGGCGATCACTGCAATCCTATTTTCTGTTACACCCCATTCCATATTCTAATTTGATAATGAACACAAAAATGATGTGAAATGGCGCGAAATCGAATTTAAAATAATACACGGATTCCAAATTCAAAATAATTAAAAAGTTGAAAAAACTAAAAGTTTCATGCAACAATATTCATGGCCAGACTAGTCAAAAAGTATTTATATAGGTATGTATATATAATGAGTAAATTACAGAAAAATCACACAGTATTGTTTAATTATGATTGATACAATCGGATACGTTACACTACAATGAAAAAGCTGTGTAGCAGATGTTCCGAGCCCCAGCCAGTGCCACTCCGTGTAGATTCGGCAGGATGTCAGCTCAAGCACAGTAATAGAAGAACAGTAAAACATCTTCATACAAATGTGCCGCTCTCGGTTTGAATGTGTGCGTGCGCGCCGCGCGCCATGTCGGCACGCGATTTCACGCACACGCTAGCATAATATATGGGGGAATAAGGTGGCGGCAGTACGGGCTGTGCAGCGCGACTGTGAGCACGCGCGTACGCTTGCGTTCGTCAACTCTCGCCGGCGCGGGCGGCGGACACTTGTCGTAAATTACGAGTATCATGAC
Source organism: Apeira syringaria (assembly GCA_934044485.1). Classification (NCBI taxonomy): domain Eukaryota; kingdom Metazoa; phylum Arthropoda; class Insecta; order Lepidoptera; family Geometridae; genus Apeira; species Apeira syringaria. Next base: position 18,331,128 of record OW203666.1, on the reverse strand, counting down.
TTCAAAAAGGGGAAAAAAATATTGTAGTGTTTTCGGGTGCCTCAATAATGATTTCGCAAACCCGGACTTATCATTCTTCATACTTCCTACTCAACCAGAAATGTAAGTACCTACTTATACTTAAATATTATTAGAAAATATGGTATTGTATTGTTTATTTCACAGTTTATTTGCTTTATTAAGAGCGTAGCCGAGTCGCATTTTTCTGAATACTATGTTTAGAGCTAAAGTTTATTTTAAGAAGTCTAGTTTTACTATAAAATAGACGATTGAGTACGAAACATCGTTTAGGTAAACATATTTTTCGCGTAGGTATAGTTGTAATAAGGGCAATTTCACAATAATTAATATTGCAAATTAATTACTTTTGAAATTATTATTTTTTCTATTGTCTGATGTGTTGTTCAATCCAAATATGGTTCCGGTAGTCTGACGATCGACTTATAGGTATACTTGTGTGTACATCGCATTTTTTTGGCCGGCGTTCGGGTCGGCCACTTGACACTTGTTTTTGTTTCGCTTATCGTATGAAAAAAATGTGTTAAGAGGTCTGTTCTTTTTGTTTATTATTGTAAGGTGATGTGTATTATACTAAATGCAACAGTTATTTTTGTTAGATATGGTTTCATTTTGATAGTTAGATATTAAAGTAAGGTATCATGAAAGAAAAATAATAGGTGATAAATATTTTTTTACATATTCGCGAAAATACGTATGGAACTCTCTATTTATTTCACTTGACCAATTTGTTTAATTGTTTCAGACGCTTACAGTGGCTACGGTTAATTGATCGCGAAGACTTATCTAACAAGTCAAAACATAATGAACGAATATGTGAAGTACATTTTAAAGCAGAAGACATTTCTATGAACTCTCAACGAAAACGATTAAAGAAGAATTGTTTACCGTGTTTACGTTTGCCTAAAAATAAAGAAGATAAAGGAACTCATGTTGAAATAACGTCAGTCACCACTTCAACCCAAATTGATCTTCCATCATGCAGTTCTTCATGCCAAACAGAGAAGATCATTACATCAAGCAACACAGAAGTTCAAACTGCTGCTTCGCTCTCTGCTAATACTCCGCGCAAAAGAAAATTAAAATCTGATTTGTCTAGTGTAAAAAAAAGGTTAAAAGTAAATGAAACAGGACAGACTTCGGGTGATTCGCAAAAAGACATGTTTTTTAAGCTATGTGACCGCTTTTTATCAAAAAAATTTGCCGATATTGTAAAAGCGCAAGTAGATCAAAAGTTAAGTTATAAAGGCAACAGATACACTCTGGCTTATAAAATGTTTTGCTTGAGTTTGTATTACGTAAGCCCACAAGCCTACCGCTTATTACAAGAAACTCTTTGCATGCCATGTAAAACTACATTAAATAAGCTGTACATTCCTATAACTACACAGGTCAATGAGGATTTAATAGCAGTTCTTAAATTAAAAGTAAACAGCATGTCTGACAAAGAGAAGCAATGTACTTTAGTAGTGGATGCAATGAGTCTTAAAACAAATCTCTTTTATAATATTAAGGACGACAAAATCATTGGTTTTCATGAAGTAGATGGCGTACAATCCCCACTACCGGCAAAACACGCTTTAGTTGTGTTAGTGAGGGGTATTTTTGTAAAATGGTCCCAACCGATAGGATTTGCTTTGTTATCAGAATGTAAAAATGACAATAATATATCTAAATGGATCGACAAAATTATACTTAAACTCTTTGAAGTCGGGTGGAAAGTTAGAGTGTTTGTATCTGATCTGGGATCAGATTTATTAAATGCGGCTAAAAAAAGGGGAATATGCGTGGAAAAAACCTATTTCACTATTAATGATCATAAAATATATTACATTTTTGACGTACCTCATTTAATTAAATTAGTTCGTAATAATTTGATGACATATCCTTTTCATTTACAAAATGGCAGAGTTGCAAAGTATGAGCATATTCTTAAATTTTATGAGCAAGATAAAAACAAAACATTTAAACAGGCATATAAGTTAACAAACAGCCATATTAACCCTACCAATTTTGAAAAAATGAAAGTCAGATATGCGACTCAACTTTTGAGTAGGACTGTTGCAGTTAGCTTATTAACGTACATAGATTTTAAAATTATTGATGAATCTGCAAGACCAACAGTTGAATTCATAAAAAATATGAATGATTTATTTGACGCACTTAACTCTTCGACGCGTTATCATAGCTATACTTACAAAAATGCGTTTTGCGGTAATGACAATCAAATAGAATTTTTTAATAAAATGTTAATACTTTTTCAAACATTAAAGTTATATAATCCAAAAAACGGTAACGACGTTACGAAAACAGTCAAGTTTATTGATGGTTTTCAAATTACTATCAAATCTATATTACAGTTGTTTAATGATCTTAAACAAGAAGGGTTTGAATACTTACTGACAAGACGCCTAAATCAAGATGTTATTGAAAATTTTTTTGGAAAAATTCGGTCAAAAAACGGGATGGCTACAGAGCCAACCAGTAGGCAATTCATATCTGCATATAGAAAGATTTATTTTACAAATATTACAAAGCCTCCAATAGATGGCAATTGTTCTGAAGATATCACAGAATTTTTGATTAGTTTGAAAAATCACAAACATTTCGAAACAAGTGCCTCAGTAATCGACAAACATCTGACCAGTAGCAATCAAACACAAGGAAATGAAAATATTTTGTCGGAAATCTTACGTTCTGAATATGTACCAATACAACATGAGCTACCGGAAAAAAATGCATTTTTTTATGTTTGTGGCGCTTTGTTAAAAAAATGTGTTGATTACCATAACAACTGCGATTTTTTAAATAATTACGTCGATGTTAATCAACGAGCGTGTAATTTAAGTGTAGAATCTAGATACACCCATTACAGGAATTACGGCAAAGATCGAAATTTACTCATGATCCCACCTGATGATTTTGTCGATAATGTAGAAAGGATGGAGCAGGTGTTTCGCAAAGCGTTCGAAAAGGACCACGTCAACATTAAAATTGGCCGGTCAATTTACGATCAACTGAATGATGTAGAATTTAAGATGCCCTGTCCATGCTTTCCCAAAAGCTTTTTACAAAAACTTTACATAAGAATGAGAATTTACTTTACATTAACAAATAATAATAAAGCGTTCCGGACGTGCAGAAACAGGAGAAAAATTTTCTCGGTATCAAATTTGTAACTTAGTATAATAAATGTTATGTGAATAAAAGCTTTATATTTTTACTAAATTTATAAATTGGTAAAATATTCAATCATAATATGCTTTTTATTTTATAAATTTAGATCAAGTGCTGCTTGTTCGAAAATATTAACTAAAAGTAAAAGTGACAACCCTGGGTATCAACGCAAGAGTAGGCTAATAACTCGGCGGGCGGCCTTAGATAACCTACTGTTCTTCTTTTTTACTGTGGCTCAAGGCTCGAGTTGGAGGTGGAATGGAACCAGGGGCCACAATGATCAGCAGCGGGCTCTCGGTGTACTTGTGCCTTCATCATGCTGAATAAAGTGATTATGTATACTAATTAATCATCAATGTGCACTAAGAATATTAGTTTCAACTTGAAATATTAATTTTGTCGTGTTAAAGATAAAAAAGCAAGTGAATGAACGATTATATAGCGCTGCGATTAAAGTAGAGTAATTCAACGGCATTGCAAGCAGATCGCCGGGCTGAAGGTAGCGCCGCGCGCCGGCTCCGCGGCGAGCCGGATTAAACTTGTTTTTGAGTTTATCGTGGCTTTAATATTGTTCGCGACTTAAACGCTTCGTATAAACCTCGGCCGACGGAAGTTAAGCGCCGCGCACACGTACAATGGATCTTGTGTTCCCGAGTCTTTCAATAGGTGTGCACTACGCTACTGGAAACTTGTTTGCCGCTAGAACGCTTATTTACCTACATTGACTGTATCACCAATTACATATTTAATATTTTTTACATGAGCGAAAGCATAAACTTTTAAGCAGGGGCGGATTAGCCATATAACAAGAGCAGCAAATGCTACGGGCCTCGCGAGTTTGATGGCCCCGCGCATCAATGCTATCTGACCGTCATTCAAATCATATTCTAATGTGACTAGAACTGTTAACAGCGAGAAGCACGGGGCTCTGAAACACCAGTTTTACAAGCTTTCATTAAATATTATTTACAATATTGTTTCCTAGACCTTAAATTTGCCTTGCGCACTAATTTGTCTCTTATGACCATCAACCGCAGTGGTTAACAATCTATCTCAACATTACAAATGAGTTGAGGAACATGAAGACGCAATAAAGTCTTAATCACCTCACTATTGAATATCGATAACGATTTACTTAAAAAGTCGATATGAACAATATTGTTAGTAAATTTACCAAAAATAACCCCAAAAAAAAACATGGTCGTTTTGGTAAAACTTCTACGGACCCCGCGGTGACTTAGTCCGGCACTGCTTTCAAGCTAACAAAGTGAGAACTTCCTCCAGGGTCCGCCCAAAGCCGGGCCGACGACGCAAAATTTCTAAACTTTTAAAATTCAACCATTACCTAACTGAGTTCGGTTGATGACATTTTTTAACGGTATAAAGCATAAAGCTTATACGTACATTCGGTGATTCATAGCAGTGCCTATATTCGATTTTACATAGCAATTTTCTTAAATATCTACTGGCAGACTTGGAAAACGTCTTTCTGCTCAATGATGTTTTTATAATATCATTGGTTCTGCCATATAAATTATTATATAAAATATCAAAGTGACATTCATTTAAATTACTTCACGTCAATTAACGAAGGGAATATTTTTGGGTGATTTATTTATTCATTTTTTATTACTCGAAAATCAATACAAATATCTTTGTTAATTATTATAAATAAAAGATATTTCTTTATCATTTACTTTAATTGTTCATGCATAAATACTAAAATCAAGACAAAAAAAATAGAAATAAAATATTAAGTAGTTTCGTAAATTAGCCCGAACAAACATCGTGACATGGTCATAGTCATAGTCATAGTCATGACATGTGTATATAATGATGTAGACAGTTCCTGATAGTTGAGGGCTATCTGTGGCTGTCTGACGGCTTTCTGTGCCCAAATAAATTATTATTATTATTATCTATAACCGAATACAGTCTCTAATAATTAGCCTGTAGTGTTCGCATCGAGCGTCGAAGCATTACCTTGGGCTCCCGATTTAGGAATCGATTGTAGGGAGCCGAGTAGCTGAATTTTATTCTACGCCATTTCCCAAATTGCATTTAAATTTACTTTTCACCCGGATTACATTTCCGCGCATCAACTCATGGAATGTAGAAAAACATGAACCGTAATTTGCTAAGACGAATAACGTTTGATTTAATCGGGCACGTAGAGGCAGCCGGAGCCCGGGGCTCCGGGCTGGCCCGTCGATTTACTTTTATTGGTATTTCGTTTTATTTCACCCGCGCCGAAGCGTCTGATGTGGCCCTGTTCTCGGGATCGTTAACGGCGAATGTGCTAATCTGTTTGACGTGGCTGCGGCGTGACAATGGGCGAGCGTGACGGTCGACCTACGGACGCCGCTGCTCTCGCTGATGCCTCGCGATTAAGGATTTACATTTCCACATGGCCTGATCTAATTTAAAAATCTACGTACCCTTTCGCTGGACGACACGCATCAACGGTAATGAACCGGTCGTCCGGTCTCCCTCGTGTGTAATAACAAATATCTCGGTGTATTATTTTTAAGCCTTTAAACCGCAGCGTACGGGTTTTTATGAAACACGTTATCTCAGTATGTAGAAGACGCTCGATGTGCCGAATTAATGGCCAAGTTATATTTTTACAATCACAAATTAAGCCGAGCCAAGTTTATCTGCGAGTAATAAAGTGAGCTCGCAGAGTGACTCGTCGCGAACTTCGCCTCGAGGGAAGTCAATTACGACGACTTTAAAACACGACACCGCAACACATTAAAAGACAAAGTTAAACAAGCCAATAAACGCTTCGAGAAAATGTTTCGACACACAACCCACTATTAACACCGACAAAGTTAAGACTGGATAATTTTGGGGTAAACTTTTCCTACATTTGCGCACTTATCGCGGAAGGGCGCGTTTTCATCCAATCAGAATTTAGAGGTTTTTTTAAGTGCCGACTTTAACTGAAGCGCTAATTAGCACATTATAATTTCCAGAACAGCTTCATTATAACGGATCATCGGAAGCCAAAGCCGCACTTGCGTATCTCTCGCAAAAAGGATCCCGCCACACATATTACGGTACGGTACGTTTTCAATAAAGGTATCGTTACACGAAACCCCGCAAAATCGACAAAGCGACTGTTTCATTTCGAAGGTGAAAGCAATTCCTCCTCTTTTGTGAGATCGAATTGCCTCTTAGTAGGCGGGGCTTCGACGTAAAGTGTTCGTAATAAGAAATATCCCTTTTGGAAACCACATGCAAAATACGAATACCCAATGAAGGTGTTATTCGGAGCTTTATTGCAGTAATTTTTGTTATCGCCTCATTACGCTGTATTATGCGGCTGGAACAAGTTTGCGACTAAGTTACGAACGCTATTCGAGCTTACATCTATGTTCAATAGTGCCGCGATGATTAATGTTAGTTTCCGAGTTCATCGCTGTGTGCGCGAATCTATTAAATGGAAACAATGGAATTATTAGGCAATGAGGTGACGCAGCGCTCAGATTCAAACTAACGTAAATAAAGTGGGAAGTGTGGTCCGATTGACTCGCTCTCGCACAATAGGCCTCATCACCGACAGCGCGCAGCGTGGCGGCGGCGGCACACAGCTCCCGTTGCCAGTTTATGTGATACGAATTTATATTAATTTCCTGTGTCAGTCGGCCGGGACACCGGTTAGATGCAGTGTATGCGGCGAGCGCAAACTGCGGTCGGCCTCTCTGACCTATTCCAAACAGTGCAACGGACGCGCTCGTACAAACTCATGCTGATAATTTCACGCAAACCTACTAATTTCTATGTTTGCGAGGCTCGACTGAGTGATTAAATAGAAGTTGTGCATAAACGGGCGACAATTAATCAATGGAATTGATCTCTGCATTGTTAGGACCGAAATCAAAATAGCAATCATTTTTCACGTATATAGCTGAATAGCCGGTATCCAGTCTTCTTCACGTCGTCAACTAAATCTGAATTTTATGAACAATGTTTTGTAGTAATATATCACATAAACGGTATCAAGATACTTCAAGTAGGTATGTAAGTTCACAAACTAAAATTAGACTAGGGAAAAATCACGCTCCGGGATGTATAAAATAAAATAAAAATTGTCATCGGAAATTGTTGCGTACCTAAGTAAATAAAACAAAAAAAAAATATTTACAACATATTTACAGAGCTGTTAGATAATACTTTTAGTAGCGAGATTTTTCAGTGGTGCAGTTTTAGCCTTGAAAGTCACTTTATAACTAAATTATTTTGGCGATAAGTCCGAATCAATTCTGTTACTTAAAACAAAAATACTTATCAATTTCTCGATCAAGTATTTGCAACGCTTGTACGTTGTTTTATACGATTATATTTGCATACATTTTAAACGTAGCACGCAAGGCCGCGGCACACAGCTAACAACGTATATATTTTTAATGTGCTTTAAACTCTTTCATTATATTGTTAATACGAAACTTTACAAATCACATTACAAAACGTAATGTGACGTCGAGCTGTAGGTATGTGTACACAATCAAGATGGTTACAGCGATAGGTACCGCGTATATCAATGATGTAATGATGTGTCACAAGGTTGTATTGTGACGTGTGAACCGTGGGTGTTATTTGAGTAACTTTGTGAATTCAAGTGCGTTTTTAAAGATTCGCACCGAAAATCACCGAAACAACTTTGTTATTCTGGTGACCATGGTTACGCGACAAGAAACCGCGTTGGCTACTGTCAGTCTATATACATTTATTTTCCCGTGATTTGGCTACGAAAATACTTTCTTTTCTGCCAGCATTAAAACCTAATTAGCCTTTAGATGAGGAAACAGAACATGACCACTGGTACATATATTACATACCGGTCAAATGCATAACCATCCTATTTGCTTCGCCATGATCGGGTAAAGAGGTATATACAATGATATTATATGTTTATGGTATATAGATCTCATATTGTTTTTTTATTATAACGAGCTTAAATTATAAAAAAAACGTATTCTCTTTCTTTCATTACAAGTAGATTGTATTTAGAAAAAGAAAACAAATTTGGTAGATAAACATTCCTGAGTGTTAGACCCCGAGATAAGAAACTGGAATGTCTCACAACACAAATGAATAAACTAACTTGTTTGCCCAATCTAATTTATTTTAACCTCTTGCGCTCGGTACCTCAATCTCGATTAAAGCGTTTTTTCGCCAATCGTAAATCTTAAAAAGAACCAGAGAGAAGTAACATTTTTTAACGTCGGTGCTGATCACTGTATCCAGTTAGCAGTACAGAATGTTCTCGCAGTAAACGAACTGTATAGCTTTCATGTAAACTTCTGAAAATGTTAATAAAAAGAACAACGTCATCATTTAACATCAGGTGAGACAGTTTGACAACTGTCGCCATCTTATCATAAATTTAACAATATATATTTCGGTAAAGAAAATAATTAAGTGATTAAGACCAGAGAGCTAAATTTACTTATAAATTAGTTATTGTGTGCATCTTATGAGAATCAAATGTGTATACTCTAAAATGTAGTAAAATCAAACAGTTTAGAATTTTACACAGATTTAAATTCCCCATTTCAGAGATGGTTGAAATTACTTCAGAGCTTCCTAATAAAGATATTAAACAAAACTAGACGTTACAGCTCAACTCCAAGACTATGATATGATGATGATGAAATCAAACCACTTTCATCACTTATTTACTTCTCTGTAAAATTATAGCGCTTGTTATAATATTTCGCAAATAACCATTACACCGCTGTGAACAAAATATTTCATGAAAAATATGTATATACGCATGTATGTACGTTTACCTCGAAATATACATTAAGTAGTCCTCGAAGGCGTTGTGTCTACATAATTATTATCCACAGGTGTTCAAACTAGACATATAGTTTAATAAACGATAATAGATGTATCATTCAATTATACGTTGAAATATTATTTATAGTCGTGTCCTGTATATTAAGAGTTACCTAAGAGTGCTCCTTCTAGGTAACAAATTTTCAAACTTCATATAGGCACATGTTGTTTAGCTGTTGATCGTTGTGGAAACAAAGGGCTGGCCAAGCGCTGGCTCGGTTCGCCGAAGTTGTAGTACTGTAATATGGTAAGTTTCATGATCTGATAAGCTCGAAGTACGCGCTCCTAACTCTGTTTTTAATGCTGGGCATAAACTAACAAACAAGTTTTATCTCTGCAGAAGTTGGTGTCGCACCTTCATCCTTCACGTGCTGATCTCCAAACAACAATAAAGTGACGTTAAACCTGGCTACATCGGGATTACACTTTGTGTCTCTCGTGCGCTTATCGATATGTCGACAAAAAAATATCGAGCGTAGATTCATAGTTCGAACCAAAGCAAAATTGTTACTAATTTATAAAGTAGGTAATTAAGCATAAAACGATGACATAAGATGGAATAACAAATATAATGGAATCTTCATCAATTAATGTAAAAAGAACTTGAACATTGAAAAATCGGTATTGGCTCATAACCAGCGTACGTTGGCCAACCAGGTATTTAGATGAGTGAAAGTGATAGCCTCCCTCCGGTGAAGCGGTAGGTACCTACCCAGTACCCGTGTCAGTGACCAAACTATCCGTTTTCGATTGCACGAAGACCAGCAATTGTCAAGACGACGCGGAGAATTCCTCTGACCAGGGTTTACCGTGCAGACCGTTTAAGATTCTCCCATCAGTACCTATATGAGCTGGAGGATTAATCAGTGGGGCAAGTAATGTTCGTTAATGATGATCGGCGTAGAAGCGTGTGGGGACGACGACGCGGCGAGCGGTTTCAGGAGTCCTGCATCCTGCATCCACGAAGTTGACCATTTCGGTGGTACCAACGTAATGGTTTGGGGTGGGGGTTTTTTTTTTTATCACCCTCAGACCTGCGCACTAGGATTCTCTGTGTTGCGGGAGGCATGAACACACAGGGCGGGTCTGGGTTTATCCATTAAATAGTTGCTATGCCTATGCTTGCGGCGTTCACGGTGCTTGTTTTGGTTAAGTCCAGGCCTTCTTTACTCATCCCGTGATGGGTAGGGAGGTTACGGTCTTGGGGGAAGCGCAGGTCGTGATGATCCTCAAGGCAAGTCTGGCGATTACCTTCTCGCGGTGCTGCCTGTTCTTGGTCTAATTCCTCTGAATTAGACGTAACTAGACATCGTCCGGCGCCTCGCGTGTCTCATATCTATGTAAGTTTATTTATATCCATTTATTTATGTATGTTTATTATATTCAGGCCGGGACTGCTCCCGATAGGCTTTGCTCGCCAAGCCGACGAGGAGCGGTCCACTTGACGGTAGGTTGCGGTGCTGCTGCAAGGCACTGCAACTGAGGGGGGCAGCGGCGCCGTGTTGGACGGTGCTGCAGCTGAGGAGGCGCTGCGGCGGGAGTGATTCAGTTCGTCTCCTGCTGTGGCGCCGATATGGCCGCCGTCGGAGGGTGGCGGCCGAAGCGGCTGGCGATGGGGCTGCTCCATCTGGCCCATCGCAGGGGACTACGAGCGTCGGATGTGGGAAGTCTGGCGTTCCTTGCACTGTGTGGTCCCCGGGTTGGTGCGGCCGTGCTCTTGGTCCCGGCACGGTCGCGAGGGGGAGGGTCATCCTCCCCCCCTGGAGGGGTCCGGAAACGGACGGCCGTGGTGGGGGCGCGGTATGCAAATGTACCCCGCGCTCCCTCCGTTCTAGCGGCAGGATGGACACCGTGGGTTTTAGTCGGTAGTGGACCCTGGCTGCTGTGGGTGCAGTTAGGGTTGGGGGCCATGAGGCCCCCCAGGGAGCGGTGATGCTCGAGCGAGCCCGACACACCCCGCCTACTTTCCCGGTAGGCGGAAGTGCGTAAATGCATTTTCCCCACGTAAAAAAAAAAAAAAAAAAAAAAAAAAGGCATGAACACACACAATCACAGCACACAAACACCCAAATGTGGGACCAATTGAAACGAAGGGTCAGAGAGAATGAGCGAAGGGTCTACAAACAACGGCAGCTGATTGTCGCATTAAAACGTGTCTGGGAGGAGGTTCCAGATGAAAACGTGAGGAATTTGATCCAGAGTGGGCATGCGAGGTTTCAGGAGTGCATGGCTAAGAGAGGAGGACACACTCGTTACTAGAAAGAAGAAACATTGGTGACAAGAACAGTATTTGTCTTTTTCTGATGATTTTCCTTTGTTCATATTATTTTCCATTCATAATAGCGAATTTCATTGTCAAGTAAAAGCAATTCATGATCATTAATTTAAACAATTGTTAGCCGACATACATTGTGAGCAATAACATTATTCTGCAGTTACATAAGTGAAGCTATGTAATTTCTTCACTGTTTCGTGATACAGGAACAAGTCTTAGCGGCCATTGTTTTATTATGTAGGCGAGAGGCGAGTGAGTGTGAACGGCGCGCGTGTAAGTGATCCAGTAGCTAATTACTTCAGTTCACATGGGCTCCGCTTTCATCGGTCGTAAAGCCGGATGGCTTCAACTAAACAGTAGACCCTCCATTGCACTATAAAGTGTTGGATAATAGGGATTACTGCTCGCCTGCGCTAGATTTAACTTTGATAACGCTCTCCGAACGCCCAATATGAGATAACAATACCTATTCATTTATGGCGACTCGTAATAACCGCTATCGCATACTATACGTAATTGAAGCCTAGCATTGACTATAGGGTATCTCCTGGCGGTCGTCGGTTGATGTTCAACCCCCGGCTTGAGCTTCCGGTGAAGGTAACATCGTTATCAAATTCACAGCATGGTGTTAGGGTACTTTCTTCCTTCCAGCCAGCCAGGCGGGTTATGGAAACTGGAAATAACCCTAACACTGAGCTGTGGTGAATCTAACCAGCTGACATTCAAACCGCTTCAAATAATCTGTAACAAAATTAGGTATAAGTATTTAACTTTAGCTTCAAACAATAGCTTGATTTTCATTTAAATAGTTCGCAGGATTGAGCGCCCTGACTGGGATTCTCCTAATTTCCGACCTCCAACAGCTCTGGCCGTCCGTTGTCCGTCCATCAATCGGTATTAGCCCGGCTCTCTACATTTATCCAACGAGACGGAGCAGCTGATCGGAATTAGGTAGTTATATGCCAAATGGATAAATTGATTTGTCTTGACCTTTTAATATGTATATATAATTATATACATAAAAAACGCCAATAGACGTCGTGGTGCATACATTTTACTCACAAAATTCTCACTGTATGAACTGTAAGACTATTCATACATAGGTAAATCTATCTGAATGCAGTATTTATTATATTTATTTAATTTCTTTTATAGATTTCGCGTCTATTTATTTCAATTACTCGTAATTGTCGTCGAATTTTAATGGGCCAACATTAAAATGTATGATAATAAATGTTTCATATGGAAACTTTGTACTCTATTAAAGCAGTAATTCACTTTCAATCGCTGTTGGGTGTTTAGTTGTCGGATTTGATGGACATCGATACGAGCGGAGCCCTTGTGTTGTATGTAGTAGGTACCTACGCACTCGTAGGTAGTAGGAATCTCCCCGCGCGATATTATCCGATTCACTGATTTAACCAATGTGCTCCTCGGCCATACCTCGGATGGGTAGCAGAGGAATTATCTGAGAGCTTCGGTGCTGCGAAGGGCACGTCGAGTCGCAGGATAACAGTCGCTAGGCCGGTCAGAATAACTACGATATCGGGCTGGCTACTAGCCAGGCGGGTACTATAAAGTACCCTACTTACCACAATCAAATATGTCGACTTCAACTGTAAGGTAGAGATTTGACTTTAATTATAAACAGATAGACATTAATGATATTGAAATATTGAAGCCAATGAATGAACGGCTCATTATCGATTGATTCGAAATGATCAAGTGATGAACATTAGAGTTTTATAAAAAGTCGATATCCCGTCACCCGCCACCACGACCCGCGGCGTCCGCGCCCTGTCGAGCATCGCGGGCGGCACGCGGCAGCGGCAGCGGCAGCGGCAGCGGCAGCGGCAGCGGCAGCCCGGCCCGCACTGCAAGACGGGACGTTACGACGCACGCACCGCACTCAACATCCTCATGTACGCTGCCGGAAAAAGCCGATACACATTGTCAATCGTGCCGATCGGCTACGCGTAAGTGTTATACCCGTATAACTGGTGTATAGTAGCAAACTGAGTGCTTCTGAGTTTTTTTAATTTTTATTCATAATTGTCAGGTGTTTGGCCACTCTCACCTGATGTTAAGTGATGATGCGGTCTACGACGGATCACGCCTGCCTAGAAGATACCTGTTCATACCTGTTAATGATATCACATAAGAGTTTCTGTTTTATGAGTAACGTGATCATTGTTTACTCGAACAGAAGCCAGCCGACGTCTATTGCTCCATTATTGACACGCCGACGCACACGACCGACGCACACGACCGACGCACATGACCGACGCACACGACCGACGCACACGACCGACGCGACGTGTGCGCGTCGGGCTGTTATAGCCGAGGAAGGACAAACGAGCTCGTAACGCGCTCCTCTATCCGTACTTAAGTTTTATGAAACTCGAATCAAAAGCAAATAACACCTCGCCGTTCGCGACCCGAGCTGCAATTTTCTTTTCGGTTCATTTCAGATACATTTAATCGAATGACTTTCACATTGTGCCGTCCCGTACAGTTTTCCTAACACATTACACTCCTTATAACATATTTCCAGTCATCGATTGAAACTATTTCAATCTTCGCAATCGCTCAGAACGCTGCCTGATCTTATTTGAATTGAGTTAACGACAATACAAAGGGGAAATAAATGATAGGAAAAGTCCCTTCAAACTCTATAGACATTCGAGATATATAAATGCTCTTTTGGAATTACGAGACATCAACATGAATAGATTCGGGAACGAAAATTACTTAGATATTTTGAATGCCGGAGCTTTTCTATCGAATGGTATATTTAGCAACTGCTTATTCCAAAAAATGTAGATACATAAATTTTATATAGTTTTATATACATTTTAATATGCTATATAAGATTCATCATAGGTATCAATTCTTTTGATTCTGGTAAATAATCATTATATAGATGTAGCATCCGGCTTTACTCACGTTTATAGGCTAAGTTTCGACTAAGGTTTCGAGCATGTCCGATGCTCATCCTCAGATGAGTTTACGCTGCCAGATCGCGGTGAGCACGGTCATCGGGCAGCGTAAACTCACCTGAGGATGAGCGTGAGTAAAGCCGGATACTACACATACGAGTATACAATAATGTGTCAAACTCACGAGAATTTCCTATTAAAGAATGTTTAGCTCGTAAAAATATATTATTGTTCCCTTGTGGTGCAATCTACTAACGTCGGTAACTACAGCCCGCCGGAGACACTGAGCAACGCTGTATACCCACCGGTTATCTGAGATGGCTCGCCGTGTACACTCGTGTACCAATTAATACACCATATATGTATGTATAATGTAGTACGGCTAGGTCCACCATCGCCGTCATCGATCTCATACATCAGCTTCAGTTCGCGTGCGGTGGCGAGTGTCGACTATTCGATAAGCTGAACCCTTCGAACATAAGAACCTAACCTTAACTACACACGAGAGAGGAATCGCTGCCGGGCAGCTCGATCTCTGGCACTCGCCGGCAGGGTTAGATCCGTTTCGTGAAATGTTGATGATACCGCATTAGCATGTGAGTACTTGCACTCAACTAACTCATTCAGCTGGAACTAAACATGCCATAACATGCGCGCGTGTAACTGTCAAACGTTTGATGATATCACCGAGGATTACGATCACAAAACTGTCAAATTAGTACACACATTTGTGTGCGTAGTGAAGACGGTTAAAGAACTTTATTGTCTAAAGAAATAACAAAAGTTCACTTAGAAGACAATTGTGCTTACATCTTAATAACTTATTGGTTGAGGATGTTATCATACGAGTATGTCTCAATATCAGTTTTATTCTTTTCATTTTCTATCCATGATAGTACCGAAACCCTGTTACTTAGAATTCTAAAACATGGCAACGGAAATTTAATTTTGTTTTGTGATGCTATTTATATATATTTATATTTCTGACAAGAGGATAATTATTATGTTTAGTATCAAAAGTACAATTAACCTCGAATTGGCTTATTCATATACTCTCAACGAAAGTCAGATAATCTATCTATACTTATCCAATGAATACAACATTCATAACTTTAACAAAATTAAACAGTATCAACGTTTTAGTTGACATAACTTTATTTTCACCACAATATTATATTATTTAATTATTATTATTTTAAAACAAAGTAAAGTAAAGCATCAAATCAAAATAATATCGAAGCTCGTATGAACCGTTTCAATATGTCATATACATTCCTGTCCCGATATAATATACGACTGGTGCATTAGACAAAAAATTTCAATCAGTATCAATGTAAACTCGTTGTTTTAGCAAATAATGTCATGCACAAACAAGAAGAATATCTAAATTATAATATGTTTTGAAAAATATTAAGAGACAATTCCGCATAAAAATACTTTTAAGAGCAGTAGCACTTTATGTGAGAGTTTGCCCGGGAAAGTGGCGCCGCATTTGTACCGCCAGGCAGTAGTGTTCGCATTTCGTTCGCATATTTCTCGGGCACGCGGTGTAGCGTAAGGGGCTCGATGTATTACCATCAGATATATCGTTAGGGGTCCTCGTGGCTCAGTTATCATTATCAGAGACACTGACCACGCTGACTAGAACCGCGGATCCCGTTCGGGACAAACATTCCTGTGATGATACACATGCATACATGTTTGTTTTCGGGTCTTGGATGTTTGTGCATTGTGATTGTGTGTGTCCATCCATACCTTTTTTTTTTTTTTTTTTTTTTTTTTTTTACGTGGGGAAAATGCATTTACGCACTTCCGCCTACCGGGAAAGTGGGCGGGGTGTGTCGGGCTCGCTCGAGCATCACCGCTCCCTGGGGGGCCTCATGGCCCCCAACCCTAACTGCACCCACAGCAGCCAGGGTCCACTACCGACTAAAACCCACGGTGTCCATCCTGCCGCTAGAACGGAGGGAGCGCGGGGTACATTTGCATACCGCGCCCCCACCACGGCCGTCCGTTTCCGGATCCCTCCAGGGGGGGAGGATGACCCTCCCCCTAGCGACCGTGCCGGGACCAAGAGCACGGCCGCACCACCCCGGGGACCACACAGTGCAAGGAACGCCAGACTTCCCACATCCGACGCTCGTGGTCCCCTGCGATGGGCCAGATGGAGCAGCCCCATCGCCAGCCGCTTCGGCCGCCACCCTCCGACGGCGGCCATATCGGCGTCACAGCAGGAGACGAACTGAATCACTCCCGCCGCAGCGCCTCCTCAGCTGCAGCACCGTCCAACACGGCGCCGCTGCCCCCCTCAGTTGCAGTGCCTTGCAGCAGCACCGCAACCTACCGTCAAGTGGACCGCTCCTCGTCGGCTTAGCGAGCAAAGCCTATCGGGAGCAGTCCCGGCCTGAATATAATAAACATACATAATTAAATGGATATAAATAAACTTACATAGATATGAGACACGCGAGGCGCCGGACGATGTCTAGTTACGTCTAATTCAGAGGAATTAGACCAAGAACAGGCAGCACCGCGAGAAGGTAATCGCCAGACTTGCCTTGAGGATCATCACGACCTGCGCTTCCCCCAAGACCGTAACCTCCCTACCCATCACGGGATGAGTAAAGAAGGCCTGGACTTAACCAAAACAAGCAGCGTAAACGCCGTAAGCATAGGCATAGCAACTATTTAATGGATAAACCCAGACCCGCCCGTCCATCCATACCTCCCGCGACACAGGGCATCGTAGTGCGAGGGGGGCGCCGTGAGTGTGAAATAACAAAATGAACTGATAATTTCAAAAGCATAAAATAAAACCATACCGTCGAGTTTTTATATTTTTAATAACACCCTCGTATTATAAATGTTTTACAGATTAGGGAAAAATACTGCTGAATTAATTAATTGCCAGAAAACGTCACTAAAATAGAGGCCTCTATCACTAAAAAAAAAAAAAACGTTTAAAAAAGGTGTAAATAACACCTTTTTTAAACGTTTTTAACCAGTTTTATTTAATTATGGGTTAATTACTTGCGTGTTTCTGAAAGCTGAGTGCTAACTATTTGGAATAGTAACCGAAGCTTGTGTCATAATAACGCAGGCTGGCGGTGACGAAGTCCCACATACATCTGCTCTACGTCATGGTCAGGGTCGATCAAACCCATAATGGTCCTAAACAGCTAAGAATGCACAGCTCTTTACAGATGACGCTGGGTTCGTCTGACACTACAATATTATTACGTAGTTACTTTGACCTGTATACTTATACCAATCAATAACTATGAAGTATGAACATTCTCATTCTAGATCTTTCCGGTTTTCTGAGTATTGTGTTTATGTTTAATGACGTGAAGTTCAGAGAATATATTATCAGATCCTTCGCTAATCAAATTGTATCATTTGAGTAGGGTCTTGGGGCCCGCCTCGGGCCAGCGACACCTGCGACGCGACGCGACGTCACCTGCCAGTTTTCTTCCTCATGCACTCAATGTAGCTGCAGGAATGTTTGTACAAGTCGTCAAGGATAAAAGTTTTTGTTCATATGAAACCGTTTCCTTAAAAATATTTACTTTATCAATTTTGAGACTTCACCACCCTGACATCATAACAAACATTTTTTTTTTTAAGTGAAAACTTCTTTAGCAGCATTTTGCACTTTTGTATAGAGGAAAATATGTTAAACTCGCGTCAGGACACCTCGCGTCAGAACAACAGAACGTCAGGTCATCACGTCATCGAATTCGTAGGACGGAGGGACAGTAGACCGCCGATGAAATTTAAACTTAAATGTGTTATGAATAAGGAACATTTTCGTTTGTTGGTATATATGATAAAGTCGTTCTTTTAAAAGTATTATTGAGTTCGGTTATCAAAACGCCGATATTATAAACAGGAAAGATTTCATCGTTTCGAAAAAAAACGTCACCATGTTGATTCTATGTGTCCCACTAATATTATAAATCTGAAAGGATGGATGGATGGATATATGTTACTCAATCACGCCAGAATGGCTGAACGGATTTGGATGATATTTGGTATGATATTTCAGGTCCCGGAATAACACATAGGCTACTTTTTATCATCATCATCAATCATGTTCAATGTTTCACTTTTGCCGGTACTCCCGGAGTGCAACCGGTTGTTTTTTTAATAATTATTCCTCATTCTCAACACAACTCCACGTACTCAAATTATTAGCAAACAAAAGCACATTAAAATATAATTTTCTCCTATCCATATTTTTATTGTTATACTTATAAACTTAATTTCTGTGCAGTACCGGCTTATACCCCCCCCCCCCCCCCCTTGCGTATCGGACTCATTCCTAAATTTCATAAACTCATCTTTGTTTGTTGACTACTCGCTGTTACAAGAAATAACTAGTAATTAAGTAGGTATAAGTTTATGTATGTATAAAAGTTTGGCCTTATCTATCAATTATTTTTTTTTAAGCTATATTTTGTAAATAAGTAGGATACGTTTTTCGTAGGACTGTAAGGAAGAGCCTGTACTCCACGACACAGGTTCAACCTAGTGTGGAGCACAGTGCCCCCCGAGTTTAGAATAAGTTAGCTTCGCCTAAACTCGATGTAACCTAGATTTAAGTTTTTCTGTGCCTAAATAAATTATTATTATTATAAAAGTCGTACATTTCTGATAACAAAATTGAATTTAACTTTAAATATGTTAGGGAGGTATCATTTATTTAAAACTCATTGTATTTCAAAAGTAAATATGTAACTAAATAGTAAAAACTGAACGTTAGTATAAACACATTTTGTATGAAAGTAACAAATGTGACAGTGTGATGTAAACACGGCAAACCAATATGAGCAGCATTGTGTCCGCTACGAGCAGCTTATGTTGTCGGTGTTGCCAGCCGGATTAAACGCACTAAACACTCACTAACGTATGAGGACAGACTCTGCTTTGAAATGCGAGTCGCAGGCGTGTTGCAGTGAGCGCCTACTCACGGAATTATATTTCAGTGTACATTTCTGAAAGGTGGTAAGCTTTGCGTCACAAAACACATTTAAACACATGTAATTATGTCTATGTCTTTGTCTATTTATTTTGAAACGTAAATCGTTATTCAAACTATACAGAATCAAACCTTTTCATCCTACCCCACTACCGGTGATACAAGGTAGTCGAGGGTGCTATCAACCTCCGCTATTGTATTTATTTGATGTTGAATACACTAATTGTTAGTTACAGCTCTCCAAGCGTGGTAGATAGCCTAGCGGGCGGCAGAAAGTGCCCTACGACCTTAGAGTAGGTATTATATTCCTAAGGAATATATGTAAACTCGAAAACACCTAGTCGTGGTATCCGATGTATGGTAGGTACCTACACTGATCACCTGACGGAGCGCGAGGTAAGATTCGGTCCGACACTTTTCTGATTAAAGGCTGACACTAGCTAGTATTGGGCTATAATCATTTCAAACAATAAATTTACACGCTTATATAAATCTAAAGTTAGTAAAAAACAATCAGAAGATTCAAACAAACAATATGTAATATTAAGGTACTTAGTTACAAAACAAGCCAAAAGCTTTTGTTGCGTGATAATCTGTATTAAACTTTTTGGGTACGAATTCTCGGAGGACTGTCGTAAATTCGTATTTCTCTTTCCTTCAAATCTTATTGTAGAAAAAGGTGCCTATTTAGGTAAGTGGGCATTACGAAGACTGTAAAATTATTTAAAGGTATCAAAAGATTTCTGAAACAAAGACCTCAAACAAAGATTTTATTACAAGAGCGTAATTTTTATTACGAGTTAGGGCAACTCAGCCAGTCTGTGAATTTTTCGGTCTTAATCTAAGTATAATTGTGTTTCGTCCTCTGGTTAGATACTACCTCCAGCTTTTAGTCTTAGAGCGTATTTCTGCAAGCAAAGCGCTGAAAACGCTGGCACTGTGCCGCGGGAGTGAAGTCTCGGTTAGTTCAAATGTTATATATAACATATTTATGTATTTATTTAATTTAAAGGAAGACCAACAGCCGTTATACATAATAGATATACTGACATAAAACAGGAGGCCAATTACAGGTCCTCACGAATAGTAACACTGATTTTGTTTATTGAAGTAATGCGAATTACATATACTTAGCTTAGGGATAGTTGTATTCACCTAATAAACCTATTATATATATATTATATTACGTAAACAATTTAAAAAGTATAAATATAAGTATAAATGTAACATACCGTTGTTCTTAAAAAACAAGTTAGCTAACAACCGTCGTACATATATATACTCGTATATATATGTATAATATGTATAATATTTGAACAACACAAAATATACATTTTGCTACTTACATTGGTATTATTTATTTTATTTAATTAATTACACGGCATAACCAATTACATAATGAATCAGAACTTAATGCTAAGCAGATTGATGGTATTACATGATACATTAAATGGCACGCCATTGTTTATAGCTTCAAAGAGGATGTTTGATCCTTTATGCGTTGGTTTACGAGCGTATCCGTCGAGAAACTTCCATTCATGGAGACACCGACATGCAACCGATCATTATATCGTTCAAATTGGCCGGGTAGGAAAAACGGATCGTGCACAGTTATAGTGGATACACTACAATAGTGCGAGAGGCTGTGTGCTAACTAGTCAAGAAGTTTGGTGCGATTGATATAATATCTTAGAGTATGTATTTTTGAATTGTTTAGAAACATCGTTAAAAAAAATATATGCTTATGGATTATTTAGTTTTTTAAGGGGGGATACCTAACATTAACAACATTGCATTGGGCTTTAATGTGATTGTGTCCCTACTTTTAGACTGAACGTTTTCTACTGGTGTGCATCATTCAGTCCGTTTCTTGTTCGTGTAATGCACAGAACAAGGCCCTTGTATTGCGCAGCCTTTCATCTAGTCCGTTGTTACTATGTACGTATTTTTGAATTGTCATCGAGTGCCGCAGTGCACGACACGTATAGAACACAGTGGCGGGCTATGTGTACACCGACACGGCCGGACATGCGTCGAAGATAAATCACGCACATTTGTATACAATACGAACACACACGTGCTAGTCGAAGAGACGGCCCACTTTTTAATTACGTACCACACAATGCGTACCACAAGTCAACAATGCTACATTTCATAAAAGTACTTATTACATGGCAATTAAAGTTTATAACCATTTACCCCTAGAACTGAAGTTATTAAAAAATAATCAATTTAAATATAAAATAAAGAGCTGGCTTGCATCGAAAGCATTTTACAATTTGGCAGAATATTTTGATGTAAAGTAATTAAGTTGTCAGTTGCCTTTAAGTTGTTATTAGAAATAGATGTAAACATCCATTATTATGTATGCGAAATGTATAATATGTATGTGAGAAGTAAACTATAAAAATTGTACGTCCGAAATGGGCAAACTGTTGAAACCTACATTGTAAACTTGACCATCTTATATACACAGTTATATACAATAAACATATTCTGTATTCTGTAGGCATGTATCCAATATATTATGTCATAGTTTGTATACCCGTCCACAACGAGCCAAAAACCACGATATGTTTTATCATTTGTATTTATCGAAAGTAATACGCAGTAACATTGTTATTAGTTTTAGTTGACCGCACATTACCATTCAATTATATTACGTCACATATTTAATTATATGTTTATTATACGAGTAACATAAAGTAAATTAAGTCCTGAATGACATCAGTATTGTCTTTTTGCTTTATTAATATAGTATTCTAAGTATATTATATAAATTACAGAGGTACAGATATTTTATTATATTCTTTTTTTTATTCTTCTCAGCAATCGGACATCCACTGCTGGACATATTCCTCCCCCAGATTCGCCAAATCTCGCCACGCTTGGCAGACGGGTTGGCGAGCGCAGTATGATTTTTGATCCTCAGAAGGCGCTGTTGCACGCCTCCTGGTACGTGATTCCCTAGCCAACTCTTACGGCACCCGAGGGAAGAGATGGGGGAGTACTATTCTAAATTTTATTATCATATGCATTATATTTGGGTTTGCTTTCTGGAAATTATATAATATAGTATATGAAAGTTTATTAGAGAATATTTAATGTACCTACAGCAGCATAACTTCAAGGTTTGTATGATAATATTTACTCGACTTCACGAATCTTATTATATAATGCGTGCACGGACCGGCCGACCCTGATGCATAATTAGACGCATGTCTCAGCTTTAAACTTACTTTATGATCTATTTTTCGGGATTTTTATATTTTCGCTTGTAGTGGACATAGTTATACTGTGCATACGCGTTCTTAATATAAGATTTATGCCATATGGCCTCGCATAGTAAAGTTGTCGATAGCCGGGCTTGATTCGTAATCAAATACGATATAATCCCCTAGACTAACGAAACGCGTGACAAGATACGTAGTCGGGAATCCGATGTTTTGATCGCGCGTGAAGCGAGCGAGCATCACGCCGCGCCGTCATTTGTCGAAGGTACCCTACATCGAAGCGTGCCAGATTATTTGCCTTTTGCAAATCTGTTTTTGAGGTACACATACGATTATATATGAGGTACAATTAATGTCACACAAAACAATAGTTACAGAGCAACGCGTATAATGTATGCTCTGATGTTTGTATTATGCAAGAATGGCTCAATTATAAGTTACTTGTGCATGGGATAGCAAGAAGGTTTACATGAAAATAGGTTTCGCGCCGTTATACATATTGTAAGTCCATACTACTACATATGCGAGAGGCGTATGTCCAGCAGTAGATGTTCTTTGGCTGAGGTTGTGACGGTGACAGGTTGAGTTACGGTTTCCCGCGTGCCAACTAAGATTTTCTGATTACCCTCCGAAACTCGCCGTAAAATGTGCCACCTAACCGGGTATCCACGGTCAAGGATAGCATTCTTAAAAATCACATCATGTCTCCATCAAAATAACTATATTCTGTGTGCAGAATTTCAAGCCAAACTGTTCAATAGTTTGTGATATGTGTTTATGGATCAGTCAGTCACCGTCTCATTTGTTATTAACAAACCATATTCCTATAATACCCACAGCGTAAACATAATCAGATCGACTCGTTCCCGATGCCCGACGAGCGTGGGCCGTGATCTGCTGCCACTAGCGGTCTCCCATCCATACGCAATGGATCGATTAAGATCGCAGGACTAAACTCAGCTGTGAGCGCTTCTATAATACAGCAGCGTCCTTTATCATGCCTGTTGTATGTATTGCTTCCGGGCTGTTTGGCCGTGGTCTGTGTGAAACTTGTGTTCCAGACGTTTCGTCGATCACTGCGGTCGACATCTTGTCGACCGTGACAGCCTTAGAGTTTACGTTATCATGACTGTTCAGGTTTTATCTCCACAATACATTTTGATTCAGCCATTTAACACCGAACGGAAACAGAGTTTGATTTCTCCGAGAGCGACGTCCCAGACAGAATATCTACATGCGTTAAGGCGTCCCGAACACATTACGAAGGCCATTTTGTTATCTAATGTTCTCCTTAGATTTATTTAACTATTCCACGCCTCCACATCGCGGCGATCGTTCGATAAACATGTCAACGAGGAAAGGTCACGAAGACCGCGGGGACACAAAACACAAACTCGTGTTTTTTATTGTCGAGTGGCGCTTACTATTCACACATGCGCCTTTCGTTATCGATACGGGCACGCGAACCTCTACCCGTGTGTGGTTATGATACTTCTACGAACAGCTACAGTTGGTATGTACGTGCTCTTTTGGTTAAGGATTATTTTAGGTGACTGCGTCGATTCAAGGAAGGCCTTCGTCAAAGTTTTCCTTGGAGCAATCGATGCTATTATTAAGTAAGTTTTTTAATTAAGTTCTGTCAGGAGTGGAGTCAGGTATTATTGGTTGAAAGAAAAAAAGAAGAAAGAAAATACTTGCATTTATTCAAAACATGACGCAACATTACAATAAACAACAATTACGCTAAATATACATACGACACATACAATAGTACTGTAATGTTGCGAGATGTCAGGAGTGAGTCTCGACTCGGCGTGCGCTAGGGGAACCCCCGACCACTGATCTTCAGTCGAAGCTTATTTCTGATGTCACGAACGTGCACCTGACAGATGTCTATTTACACATTTTATTATACTTAGTTTTAATTAAATTAAAACTAACTAATACTAATAATTGCACATTAATGAAGGAATACTTACATGATAAATACCTGTAGGTTATAATAACATAAATCCTGATATTAACAAATATTTATACACTTTGTAGGTTGCGCAGTAGATTTTTGCACAGTTAAGGTAACTAATAGTTTAAAAAGACTTGTTACGAATGCTTGCACCATAGGTACAGAGTCGATCATTTACATGGTCAGTAGGTATGGGCAAGTCTGAATCTATAGAACTTGAACAAAGATCTATTCTTAGGAAGGCGTATGTCATCGCGTTTATCACGAGGAAACTGCAATCATAGGTGTTAGAAGAGAGCAAGGCTTTTCCCGAACTGATATTTGGGAATCGAACCCGCTCGTATTGAATAAAGCATAAACTTACATTATTTCAATTTCGATGTTGATTGTATACATGATAAGCAGTAAATAACAATACAACGCTTTTTATTTTTTTTGTTTAAGTGCAAAAGTTTTTATTTTATTAGATAGGATAATATAATTTATTCATGTTTCACAAGGATGAGTCGGTACAGAAGCCTCACACCACATAATATAAACAATTATAAATATTACGAAATTGTAAATGTGTCATTTAACTATCCAGTCACTTATTTATTTATTTTATTTTTATTTAATTATTTATTAACATTCACACAAGGTCTTCAGGTCCCAAGCTAGGCAGAGCCTGTACTATGGTGACCTGATGACTGATATATATACCTACTTAAATACATACTTATATTTATACATATATAAACTTAGACACAGGTCAAACAGACATGTTCATATACACAAATGTTTGACCTGTCCGGGAATCGAACCCGGGACCAGCGGCTCAGAAGACAGAGTGCTACCAACTGCCCCAACCGGACAATCGATTAGTAGCGATGTAGTCGAAGTCAATCATACGTTTATACATTTTAAAACTTGAGGGTGAATGTTACACTCGCTAATATTTATTTTACTGCTACATATTTAACATACAAACCTGCTTTAATATTTATTTATTTTTTTATTATTTATTAACATTCACACAAGGTCTTCAGGTCCCAAACTAGGCAGAGCCTGTACTATGGTAACCTGATGACTGATATATATACTTTTATACATATGCACACCCAGACCCAGGTCAAACAGACATGTTCATGCACACAAATGTTTGACTTGTCCGGGAATCGAACCCGGGACCAGCGGCTCAGAAGACAGAGTGCTACCAACTGCGCCAACCGGCCAGTCATATTTTCTTTTGGTTAAACAACAAAAATATATAAATATATCATATATCTTCATATACAAATCTCGTGACAAGGTGTGTGGTCGTTCGCCTCCGAACCGGCTTCACCGATTTTAATGGGTTTATTTTTGTAAATTTGATACGTATTAGAATTGGTCGTAAATTACATTGCACCCTCCTCCCCCATCCCCCATTAAACGGAAGACGACGTTTGCCGGGTCAGCTAGTCATAATATCACAAAAGCCAGTACCTACGTGATCGATTTTCCAGACAAAGTGTCAATAGCACAGAGTCAATGTAGCACAGAATACCAAAGAGTAGGTGTCGGATGTGAATAAAGTGGTGATTAAAGCCGATCCCGGCTTAGCCGCGCGCGTTACTGTCGACTACGCGCCATCGGAATAAGATTATGTTAAATTCTCGCCGGGCCTTCAGCCTTAACAATAATTGAGCATCAATTAACTCCAATAGCTGTGTAAAAACCAGAAACAATTTTAGTGAATTTTTTGACGTGACAACGTCTTATAAATTGGTTTGCCGGGTGACACTTCAAGAAACTGCGTTACGCTCCGCTCACGTTATGCGCTCACAATGAGAGCGAGTGAGAGGCACGCGTCCCTTCCACTCGGGCCCAAGAGCGAGAGAGACAGACATAAAAAGTGAAAGGCACTCAAAGTCGTTGTCACGTAAAACTTTCGCCCGTATACCGACTTTACAGGCAACCAATTTTTTTAATGCTTTAAATTTTAAGAAAACATAACATTTAATATTTTATATTTCACTACCGTTGTGTCGGTTCGATATAGAAGTGTTGCAATGAGAGCTAACTAGAGTTTAAGTGACAGAAATAAACGTCAGCAGTTGGTAAATAACAGGGATTAATTAATCTCTATATTTTCATCCTTTCAGCGAGTAGGTATGTTTGCTTGAGCGACGAGTTTAAGGAGGCGACTTGATTAACTCTAAAAAAAAATAGACAATTCGGTAGTCCAAGAAAGAATAAAAATTTGTTGAGCCATAAATTAACTAGGCCTCGGGGTTACAGTATGAACCTAATCAGAGTATAAACTCCCGCGCCGCACCGCGCCGCGCCCGGCCGCGGCGGCTACAAGCTTTGATCCCCGTAGAGTAGTGTCGACAGTACCTAACAGCTGGTACACAGAAATATCCAGTGTAGGAGTATTGCGTTATCCTACTAATGTTATAAATGCAAAAGTTTGTGAGTATAGAATGTACGTTTGTTACTCTTTCACGCAAAAACTAAGAGCGGATGTGGATGACATTTGGAACACTGTTTATGTAATTATACAAACGCGGGCCCATGTACGTGCTACCATATACGCCTATTTGTTAATCCAGAGCATAAGAGTAGTATAAATTTCAAAAAAATCTGGCTTCAGAAGACCAACTTTTTGCGAACCTCAGAAGGACCTGGGACAATATTCAGCAGCTAGACATTGACAATCTTGTTCTGAGCAGGCCAAATCGTCGCCGAAGAGTTTTGAACGTCATGGGCGCTTTCTGCACAGACTACTAACTCAAGTTCATAATCAACAAATGAATGATTTTTTTTTTGTCGTTTTTTCTTATAAAATAAAGATAATTTAAATACGGTTTCGGTCTATGTTTCATTTTTTTTCCATAAAATCCTGATATTGTAATCGAAGTGAACGTTTATTTAATAAACGGTAGAGTAATAAATAACGTTTCTTTTAATTATATAACATTATTAACACATGAATAGTAATTCGCATGTTTAATAATATCCCTAGATGGCGTTGATGTACGTGTGTATAATACATATATACACTAATCCACATGCATGTACTTGGTTAAGGAATCACATATTTTTCGATTTAATCAATGGCTTGTCATATACCTGCAAAATGTAGATAAGCTTCCTCCCTCGGTATGCCGCGGCAGCCACGATGATGTACTGTCTCTTTATCTACTGAACATCAGAGAGGGCTCGCAATCTGCATTAGCTGAGACGCACTCCTCTCCGACGATTAAATGAAATTTCACGGCCGGTCGCCTCCGGGAACTGGCTGGACAAAGGTCCGGGATATTTAAATTGAATGCTTTTAATCCAACTAACCCTCCCCCATTTTTCTCTAGATGCGATTTTCCAGGTTGTGCGGTATCTTTTCATTCCGTTTCCTTTTTCTGACGCTGTGCCTTTTATCTTCTTTATGCCTGCTTTAATGTGTCCAATGATTCTTTTACTATTTAAATATAATGTATGTATGTGCAATACCGTTCATCAGATCTAATGATAGCATTCCTAGAGAACCTCTATACGAGGACTTATCGTATCCGTTATTAGGATGAAAAAAAATCACCGAGTTGCACTCCGGGAGTGCCGGCAGAAGTGAATACTTGAACATTATCGTTGTGCATTTTTTAATATTTTGGAATGGATAGGAAATATTTTTTCCAGAATTGCTTTATTTATCAGTATAAAAGTAACACCATTTATGTGGTAAAATACAATATTCATTTATTGCGCTATCGTACACAAACATGACAATTTATATTACATAAAAAAAATTAATACTTCAGAACTATTACAGTTATTTCACATCGCCCTGCGCCGCTTCAACGAATCAGCAGGAGCAGGCATCAGGAAATACAGACTTGGGCAGTGAGTTTGCTTCCCGGCAGTACGCACGATAAAAGTAGAAGCAAAACGCTTCGTACGTAAAGGTGGTATATCTACCATGTAGCGGTGGCGCATCGCCGTGCTTCTGGTTGACCGAAGATAGAATGGAGATGGTGGAATTAAATTGTTAACTCGAATACTCAATACTCAATAGTTTATCGCATTCATATGGCGTTACATGCAGGTCTTAAATACATTTTTTTCAAGCGTACATATGACCCTGGTAGGGTATAGCAATGTGGAGCGACCGATTTATTTATTAGTTTTCAAATTTATCATAGAAAAACTCATTCAAGCTGTAATAGCATTTCGTTAAAAGCAATTGTTTTAAATGTGTGATGCACATCCACCGAAAATTATCCGATAGAAAACCGACAGGGAAGCAACTCTCCGCCGGTGTTCCAGACTCTGAAGCCTACGTTCGACCAGACAGTCTCTGCCAATGATGATTTATCATGTTAAAGTATCTAGGCGGACGACTTTCACCTATCAAGATTTTTTAATTATCTAAAATTATTGGAACGAAGTTCCTTATCGCGCGTTGTGAAACGGGGCTAGACGGAAAAAATTCTTACGAAAAGTTGTCACGACACTTTTTGCTATAGTAAGCTAGTGTATAACATTTTATTATAATTCCTTCACTAATAAATCGAAAGGAACTTCGTTCCATCCGGGTGTCCCTTGACACCTCTCAAGTTTTTTTTTTCAGTATACAATTAATTTTATCTATATAGATAAACTTGAAACGCATTTCGTTTATTCTTATCAATTTATTATTTTTTATCCAAATCCGTAATCCGGACAGCTGTTTCTGAGATATCAATGTATAATTATATCAACATCTACACAGTTTGACAATCTAAACATCTTTGTTGGAATACTATTTCAAACCATTAAACAGCTGTACGAAGTAACTTGTGGCCCAAATAGCTGTGATGCCATAATGTCTTTATTATGTTAGTTATAAACTTTATTAAAATGATCTCTCCCTTCTATGACAGTTGTAAATTAGGATTCCTCCGCATTCCAGTTGTAATAACGCCAAATCCGAGCCGACATAAATAAACCCCTCGAAATTATATACGGTTAGGTAAAGTTCCGTGTCGGTTTGCGGACTAATGCGGACTGCAATCGAAGCTTCCAGAACGCGGGTACCCGCTTCCACAATAATCGAGCAATGTTGCCCGTGTTATTAAAGCGAAATGTGAACGCTCGCAGGCCGTTGCGTTCCCAGGATGAGTTTCTTATAGATGCTATTGAATTTTTAAACAATTTTTTCGGCCCGCAACCCCCGCTTGAAGGATCCACTTTATTTCACAGGATTAGAACGTTATTACGCCATTAAACCCTTCGTGAATTATTCTCGTTTTTATAGTGTGATTATCTGTATTTTATTCAATGGTGTTTGTTTAATATTTACAAGCCTTTATTTTTACAACACCTGTTTACACCTGGAATTACCCAAACATTTTCCCCGTTTAAGTGTTCATTTAGAAATATTCATACCATACTTTGACCCTTTCTTATTTTTATTTGGAACAATGATGCGTGTGGCCACTACTTTAACAGCTGCTATAAGATGATGTAATCTTAGATGTACCTAATGGGGTAAAAGCTTTTTAATTCACAGTTTCCTTATCAGTGTATTTTTATATAAATTCTACGCTAAATGTATCGCTTAAGACAATGTGAGATCAGATGCTTTATTATTAGTACTCACTAATGCTGAACGTAATAACTGTTGTAAATTAAACCGGTGTTTTACTTATTTCGACGTGTGAAATGATGATGATGATTATAATCTTTACTATATTCAGATAAATATATTATTAGAGTTTGGAAGTTATCGCGGCTTTCATTCATCCGTCATCATCATCTAAGAACCGCGAAGGACTCACGTGATATTTGCACGAAACTTTTATTACTCTCCGACCAGTTACGAACTGATATGTAGTTGTTCATGTAGAAGGATGGTCGTGCCAGGCGGCGCCGCGCGCGACCTTCTAGCACGGGCCTCCAGCTCCCAGCAAACGATACAGAGTTTGCAAGTACTCGCCACGCTTTTATCCGCAAAAGACGCTGCACCCCATCTTCTGGCATGTGATCCTCCGACTCCTTATGCCACGCACGGGTAGAGAAAGGGGGGTACAATTTTAGCCCAATTAAAGCCCACGGCAATATACTGATATTACATACTGATTACAGATATCCATAGGCGACGGAGATCGTTTACCATCAGACGAACCATCTGCTTGTTTGCCACCTAATTCATTTAAAAAAAATGGTGACTAGTAACCAATCCTAGCTCTAGAATGTTAGGTTATATGAGAATCTGGTACTTAAATGACATCAAAATATTTTATTTGCAAGCAGCCTGCTAAGATATGTATGTGGATACCTCAAATACGTCGTTAGCTAATGGGTAACAAATGAGCAGCGAAGCGTTAATTAATTAATAGTTCAATCAATAGGGACAGATAATATGTTCCGTCGCAAATACCAACCGACGTCACAGACATTTAAAAATACAACAAAACAGAAAGGATATTTCCCCGGGGGCGCGTGAACGTCACGGCGCCGGCGCCGCGGGCCATTCCACCGAATCTCTGGAAATTAACTCAAGGAAAAAAGTCAATAAATCTTAGAACCAAGCTGGAGCAGATAAATAATGGTTTGGAAACGCACTGTTCAAATTATACAGGAGAGCGTGTTCGTGTTCAATTAGGATTTTGACTTTCCTTTTTTATATTATAGTAATGTTCACACCTGATGACTGTTTGGTCGACAATGATATCACGCAATACCTGCCTACTAATAAGTACTGCCAGCACAGTGAGAAGGTGAGAACCAACCACCCCGTGGGCTTGCACAGTACCCCCAGACACAACTTGGAGCTAACGAGCGCGGATATCACACAGGCGTATACACAACGACGCGCAAACATGTAACAGCTCTCCTCTTAGCTAGATTATGTCAGTGTTCAGTAATATTTTATAATGAGAACCTTATGTTTTAATCATATGTTAGCGGATAGATGAATGAAGTACAGCTGTCGCGGGTTAGTGCGGAAGCCTTCATTGGGATCTCCAGCTCCTCGCAGTGCTTGAATCGTGATCACGTAGTAGGAACCTGTAACGGGTGTCGATCGCGGTACTGATAACAAGTACATTAGTGTGCTATATTATAAGGATTAGAGTAGGCACCCAAGTTTCAATGGCATTTTTGGAAATAGACTCCACACTAAAGATTTCTTTAGGTAGGGTGGGTATAGGTATTTTTATTTAATATTAGCTGCGCCCCGCGGTTTCACCCGCGTGGTGATGATTGATGATGAGTATGATGATGATGAAAAGTAGCCAATGTGTCATTCCCGGATCTGAATTATCTACATACCAAATTTCATGCAAAACCGTTTTACCCGCGTGGTGATGAAGAACGGTGATGATGAAAATAAGACTATATGTTAATCCTGTATATAAGCTATCTGTATTTCGTAATTTATCCAAATCCGTCGTGGTGAAGATTGATGATGATGATGATGAAGATGGTGAAGATGAGAAGTAACTTAAGTGTGATTTCCGGACCTTAAGTTCAACCAAATTCAATACAATTCCGTTTTACCCGCGTGCTGATGAATAACAGCGATGATGGTGATGATGAAAATAAGGCTATGTGTTATTCCAGGGTATAGGCTATTTGTATTCCAAATTTCATACAAACCCGTCGTGGTGATGATTGATGATGATGATGCTTATGATGATGAAAGTAGCTTATCTGATATTCCCGGACCCGAAGTATCTACAACATTTCACCCAAATCCGTTTTATCCGCCTGGTGATGAAAAACGGTGATAATGATGATTAAAATAAGCATATGTGTTAATCTACGGTATAAGCTATCTGTGTTCCAAATTTCAAACAAATCCGTTCAGTAGTTTTTGCGTGAAAGAGGAACAAACATCCATACATCCATACTCACAAACTTTCACATTTATAATATTAGCAGGATATTACAGTTCATGTTGACGCACGAACTATAAGTTATCTTACATGAACTAAAACATGTAGCGATTCTCAAAATTAGTTTTCAAGTCATTTCTTGCGGAAACCGTATGGGTACCTATATCCCGCCAAGGTTCCGCGGCGTCCGTTACCTAAATGCTGCAGTTAATATTCTTTTCATGGGTTTAACTGAAGTTAATTGAACCATTTTATTCACCATTCGCATCACAAATTACTTAGTACTTGTGAAGTTTAAGAACTTGGTAGTAATTGGCGTGTCTATACTATGTATTTCGATCTACTCGGCGATAAGCACGCATGTCGACCGACACATTTCTATAGTACATTTTTACGATTTGCTGTCCTAGTGCTTACCAAGTTGACCATTGATTACGATTAAAATTCCACAGAAATAAAAGGAAAAAGCAAATTTGACCTTATGCGAGGAGAACTTACTAATACCATTACCAAAGCGAAACGACGGTATTCTGTGTTGGTATCACAAGAAACCGATTTTTTCCTTCAAAGAGTTAAATCTTGAACACCAATATCTTGATTTTATTCTGTATATGAGTATATTCGCTTTTTCGCTTTTCTGTTTTGCTCTTACGACAACGATGTAGTAAATGTCCTCTGACATCAGTGTGCGTAAGTACCTGTATTTACCAAACACTTATATAAAAACTTACGTAAATGGAATCCGTAGCTTGCGGTCACGACAGTCCAGAAGCGAATACCTGACGCACCCGCTCATTTCGCTGCGGGAAGTTGGTCAACTAATCCAAGTTTTCCTTTACTGGCTAATGAGACGAGTTTGATTCGAATTCCCGCCTTAGAGAGAAATACCGCGGTGGTAGCTACTGCTACCTACGGTGATAATATCTTATATACTTTTACTTAAAATTATATGCGGCGTATATGCCGAGTATTTTGTGAGTGACCTTCCGATGGTCGGGCGCAGTCGCTTCGCCATTGTCACGAATAGGTGGTGGAACCTACATTTGCACCAAGGGTTTTAGTTTGTAAGCTGCCGCTGAGCAAATGAGAACTAGAAAGGGCCCAACGTACGCCTGTAGAGTAGAGATACCTGTAAATACATGGTTTTACAATATTACCATTTCGCAAGTCTCAATGTTGATGAATATAAAGGGTTCAAGCTTCAAATGCATTATAATGTTTCTTATTATTTATATTTGCCCGTGCAAAATAACATTAATGGGACGCTACCATTACCTGTGTATACTTTGACTCAGACGTAACGATATCTTGTTAATTTTATATAAGTAATTCGCAATCCTAATTTGCAAGGCTTGTATTTAAAAAGGTATACTTAATAGGACATTTTCTGGGGATCTCCTTACACAAGGATCCTCATTTAAACCTGCTTTGAAGTTGTTTTCTTAGGCTAATTACAAAGCAGCATCCTCATCGAATCTCAAGTTTATATTCAAATTACAAAGAGAGGTAATTTTTGGCTCTCAAATCTCACGGAAAATATCATTAAAAGTCTGCTTTGTAACTTGATGTAAAACAGACGTGGAAATGTACATAAGATTCCTTGGATGAAACAGAGATTCCCGCGCTGGGCTCCCGCCGGTCTCATTGGGCTGCTCGTGTACAAACAAACCGTCTGGGCTTCCTAATGGAAATTACATACCCCCGAGGTCGGAAATCAAATTGACAGAAGAGGTTAAACAAACGATGCGGTCAGCGAGCCGAGACCGAAGTCCGTCGAATATTAATCGCTCGGTAAATGCGCTTTTATTTGTTTTTGCTCCGGCGTGTGTTTGTGTAGAGACAAGTTTTACTGAAGGAATTGATCGGTGAGCTTGTCCGACTTAGGCAACAGTTGGATTATTAGGTAGGTTAACATATAAATAAAAGTTTTATCGTTTCTTTCACTAACAACATGTTTGGCGGAACTTACGTTCAAATTATTTGAAGGAAAAAATTCGACTACTAATGGGACAGAACCCACGACTACAGAATACCGTCTGTCGCTTTGTCTATCTAAGCTATGGTAGCACTCCACTCGATTCCGTTTTGAGAATAACATTACAGTTGATATCGTATCAAGCGAAGGCACCATACATGTTATATTATACACCATACCGTATATTCTAAGAGTTTTATGGTTTATAGGCGGAACTTACGTTCAAATTATTTAAAGGAAAAAATACAGAACATCGAACAGGACGGTATTCTGTACTTGTGGGTTCAAACTCCACTAGTAGCCGATCTTTTATGTATGTGTGTGTATATCTTGACATTTTTATTCCTGGCATGAAATCGTGGCACGAGCTAAGTGTTTATTTTAACAGTTAAATACTGAATCCTTGTATTAGTTATGTCTCACACGGCTCGGAGTAAATAGGTTAAACAACCTCACCGGCTCGGTTCCATTTTTGGTAACATTTTTTTCTAAGATATGTCGATACACAATGAGATGTTGAATTCGTTACCCGTTTCTAGCTTACAAATATTTAAAAAGGTATGCCAAATATAACTAGGTAACTACGTATAATAAATATAACTAATACAATTTGTAAGTAATCCATAGTCAGTAGCCCCCGACACAAATATACACTGTCAAAAGTAAAAAAAACTAATAACCATCTCGAACACGTCAGCTTTCAAACAAAATAAAGAGCATAAAAATCGTTCCCTTCGTTTGGGAGCTACGACGCCTCAGACATTGTCTTTGATTTGATGATTTCAATCAGAAGTTAAAACTGTAGTATCGGCATATTACGTTTAGTAAATTAATTTTAATTGTAATAGTTTTTTATTGTGTACTTTATTTCCATAGTCTATTAAAAATATAATAAAAAAAAAATTGGTTGTCTGTAAAGTCGGTTTACGGACGATAGATTTACGTGATAACGACATAATCATGTATGACTTTGACATTGACATTTGACATTTGACATTTGACATTTGACATTTGACATTTGACATTTGACATTTGACTTTTGACTTTTGACTTTTGACTTTTTACATTTGACATTTGACATTTGACATTTTTGACTTTTGACTTTTGACTTTTGACGGAAACGGAAACGGAACGCTACACGGAACGTTAGTATTTTTCATGTTGGCATTCATCAATTTATAAAACGTTATCACGTCAAAAACTATAAATATAAATACGTTAAGTAGGTAAACATTTACTAATTTCGTTCGGAAATATTAGTTGAAAAGCTCACAATACGAAGCCAACGTTGGTATGTCTTTTGTTACCTATCTATATGTATAGGTGGTATATAAGGAAAGGTACAAACATATATAAAACTTATGAAGACTGACTGAACAGGTTATACACATGAAAGCTTTTGAGTATCGAAGTAGAAATGAGTGCTCGTCTTGTTTACCATTGAACATGAACATAGAGTCCAATTGTTTTCCACTGATAAAGGGTCCATTGTCTGATAAAGCGTTTCGATGTTTGTTTCGTAGAATAAATTGCAATGAAAATAATTGAAGTGCCTCAACGGAGATGTAGCACAGGCCAAAAAAACGAGAAATCGTCAATAGAAGTGCTCTTTTGATCGCCAGCTTTTATTATTTAATTATTTTAAAGTTAAATTCGGTCAACTTATAGAGTGACAGAGCCACTGCCTGGCTCCTCTTTAGTCCCAGAAGTAGAAGCGGTTGAAGAACTGCTAAAGGCGTCAGATGATGGTACGAAAGCTTGGTTAATCACGTTGTCTCGTAGAAACTTCTTGCAATAAGGAATTAGCTGAAATACGAATGATGTTATTACTCTGGCGAATTAGAAGTTCTATAAGTTTCATTAGTTGCGGGGATTAATAACGTCCTTGGGTTTTTCTACGAACCTGTCATAATTATGGTTTAATATTGTCTCGAAAACAATGTAATTACGTAGTTTGGCGTTGCCATGACTACGAAAATCAAAAAATATTCATAAAAAATTTGCAACTAGTTGTCCATTTAAGCTAATAGTTAACTTATCTATTTCAAAGAACCTTTTACAATATTTTATTGTTAAATAGGTCAAATACTGAATCGATTTTGAAGAAGCTTTTTGGAGACCAATTATAATCAAAAATGTGATGATTGGACTCCGATATTAATAATATACATAATAAATTTATCAGTATTATATAATAGATGACGGAGTTTTAGGTGGGATACTTTTGAATACCCGCCTGGCTAGCTACTACCCTCAAGTCTGAAAAACTGTCACCAAACACATAGTATGTAAATCCAGCAGTCCTTTAGAGCCAGTGAGCATTCTAGGTCTAGCGTGACAACATCTTTGACCACATCGTCACTGACCATCAAATGAGATAGTGGTCAAACGCTAAACCTATAC
Source organism: Apeira syringaria (assembly GCA_934044485.1). NCBI lineage: Eukaryota > Metazoa > Arthropoda > Insecta > Lepidoptera > Geometridae > Apeira > Apeira syringaria. The sequence continues at coordinate 18,294,479 of OW203666.1, read as the reverse complement.
AGTATAAAAAATAAAAAAGTTGTAAGGCAAAATTAAGTAAATGTATAGAACCGTCATGAGAAGGCCCCATTTTTATAAGTTGGTTAAGACAAGTTCATCATCTTCCTACCTCTATCGCTATCGTGTGGTGTCGGTACGATAAATTGTATTCCGATAACACGAATAACAATATTATCAATGCTAAGTATTCACGTGTATCCTTCTCACACACCCGCCTACTGACACGGGTCGCTCACGTAACCTTCGGAATAATAGATAGCACTAATATTGTCTATGTTTTTAATGAACTCACCTCGCCCATATATTCTTTAATGGTTCTGTTCATCCTTCGCATTTCTTGCTGCAAATGCGAAGTATCTCCGAATGTCGTGTCGACGCTCCATCTGTCACCCGACATCACCAACGGAAGTACGTATGCGCAACCTGAATATTATGGTCTGTTTGATATCAATAGCATCGGAGTGATTGCGAGTTAGTATGTACCTACTTATCTTGGGCTTTATTCGTACGATCGAAAGGTAAGTACTAACTAACTAGGTACGCTCAGGGTAACCGTACGAGATCGAATCAGTAATGACGCGATCGGTCAAAGAGAAAGTGACAGATATAGCCCAGCGGAAGGCGATCGGGCCTATGATGCAACACCCGAGATAATTTACGTCATAGTTTTTTCTTTGAAAAACGAAATAATTCTCTATCTCTACCAGTGGTAACATGCGCGCCCGAATTATCTCTTCCCAGACGATAAACCTGAGGGAACAAATTAGGTAGAACTGATGGCGGAAGGTTCCCGAGTGTAGCCTTCGGACGGGCAAGTGCAGTATGATGCGTGATGCCGCGACCGACAAGATAGACGGACCACCAGGAAGAGGCGGGAAGCCGAGCGCTTTCGACCAGTGCTTGTGAATTGTGATCACGTGATTTGGACGACGACCTTTTGACCGGAGGTCAACTTTGAAGCCCGGCTCCGTCTCGACAGGTTACGGCATTTTTACATCTAACCTATAGCTAACCTAACTATGAAACCGAAGTAATCGAGGTGTAGACATACTTTAACGTTTACGGTAGTTTATTCCCATTGTTTTATAAACATAGCATATAAGTAAATATTTTTTAAATCATGCTCCATAATAAAGGATAGTTAGAGGTGGTGTGGTTTTATTCAAATAAAACGTATTTAAACAGATGAGAAACAAACTTCCGACATCATGAATGTTACACATATATTTCACCGATTCGAGCCCGTCCATCCAAACATTGACATAATAGGTTCTCGTAGAACTTAATTATTTCAGTCTGTATTATGCTGTATTGTGTCTGTACTATGGGCTATATCTATATTACCATAAAAATACTCCAATATGGTGGAACGGATTCAACGCAATTTTGACGATATAACTGTTTAAAAATACATAACTTAATATTATCCTTATAATGCACTATTATATTATTATGCTACTGCATAAATAATTATCCTCTTTCGCTTAGCAGCTGTACGTTCCGTCGCCCCGCCATATGCAAGGCTGAGACCGCGACGCCTGTCTGCCTGCCTGCCTGTCTGCCTGCCTGCCTGCCTGCCTGCCTGTCTGCCTGCCTGCCTGCCTGGCTGCCGGCCTGCCGGCCTGCCTGCCTGCCTGCCGGCCTGCCTGCTGGCCTGCCTGCCTGCCTGCCTGCCGGCCTGCCTGCCCGTTGCACACTGTCCGCCCCCCAGCATCACCCGCACCGCTACATTTGCTTAAAGAACCTCAACAACCAGACATTGATATTATATTCCATAAGGTAGGCAGATTTCAGAGTGCACTTCTTCCGTATATAAGTTTAACTATTTAATGTGTTGGAATTATTTTGCTAATTACATATGTTTATAGGTACATCCAAATAAATTCTGAATGAACATAACGGGCCTACACTTGATAACCAACTAGTTTCTGATGTGGACTTGAGACGATATACAGGGCGCGGTTATTAAAAACATGATAATATTCTATTACTTAATTATTAACCTATTACTTTATAGCCAAAAGTAATAGATTTTAAAAAATACAATATGTAACGTATACCTTTGATAGTCTCCAAGGATCCATCGCTAATGACCCCGACGCTGGCGTGTATGTTCGTGCCCTCGTGAGCCGAGCGCGCCCCCCAGACGGTCTGCAGCGTGTCGGCGAACGCAGACGCGCGGTATATCGAGCCGTATGGGTTTTTTGAGGCAATCGCTCCGACCTTAAATAAGATAAATGTGAAGGGAAAAGAAAATCGTTACTATTTTCGTATTCACTTTTCAGGATTTGTTTTAGCTTGTGTGTGACCGTGTACGGTTTGGATTGGCGGTGTGTTGATCGACAAATATAAACAATATTTACCCATCCAGTGCTTTTAAGACTGGTAGAGGTATGCGGCCCCAGTACAAGTGAAATAGCAACGTCATAATTGTGACGGAATGCTTGATTGAATGTTTTCTGTACGCCATTTATAATATGTACTATATCATAACTGGAATGGACGATCGCTATATGCGGCGCTCATACGACCCACCCACACTAGGATGGTTGGATGTAGATCATGTCTGGTGACAGATATTTAATCTTCAGAAATGAACATATTCACGAAGCAGATACTAAAAAATGCCCAATCATCACGAACCGTACGGTCAAAACTACGATTTATAAGAAAAGAGGAAAGATTTGTATTTATGTATGATTGTAACGAATACACTCAAAAACATCATCCCTAACCAGTAGGTATAAGTAGGTCTAACATTGCATGCGCGCAGCGGAAATCACTGAACATAGAACAAAAAATGTTCTACGATATTAAAGAGCATATCAATTTCTACCAATAACTCCGTAGTACCTTTAGTTACGCTTACTACTACTACTAATACTACGTTTTTATACGTTAAATGACTTACTTTTTCAATGAACTCTTTCTGCATCCAAAATGCGTTAAACTGCGTATGATCCAAGTTTAATGACTTCATAAGGTCTGTTCCGATCATCTCGCAGTCACAGTCGGAATCGGTGCCAACTTTGTCGTGTTTGACGACTGGGCTCTCTACTTTGACATGGAAAGTGTTGTCGTTGGCTGCCCAAACGAGAACTTCATTGACGGCGCTAGTTGCCAACTTGAAAGATCAAGCATATTACATATAATATGTGTCTCCGATCTGGAGGAGCACGGACACCCGCTGATGCACGCAACGCCGCCAGCATTCTGGGGGGACTTATCATTCCCGGTGCGAGTATGGATCGTCGTCTTGATCAAATTCGACAGTAAGTGCTTATTCAACACGGCGATATCGGCGCGGTTTGAAGATATCCAAAGTAATAGAACCGCGCGGGTGCCATGTCTGAACAAGCACTTACTGTCGAATTTTATCGCGATCCATACTGGTACTGCTGGTTTGGTATATTAGTATTATTTTAAAGTTTTTAATATATTGGTTTACTATGTTATTTCAGTTCGGTCGAAACGATAAAATATAACTTAGTCACGTGACTCCCGTTAAATTAGTAAATAATAATAAGTGTTTCTCACTCTACACAGGGATACAAAGATATATATTTTTGCAAGTAGGAATACGGAAAAAAGCTTGTTTGATTGTCGGTGATAACTTTAGCTCTACAAAAGAAATGATATTATATAATATTATACCAGAATACCTAAAAATAACACTGACCTGCAAAACTAAGTCAGTACTTTTACAATTTCATTTATTCCTAAACTAAAAAGTTCGAACCCGCGACCAGCGGCTCAGAAGGCAGAGTGCTACCAACTGCGCCAACCGGCCGGCATTAACAATATTTTATCGCTAATTTTATCAGCTTTCTTTGAAATTATAGTAAACATACGTTATTGACATTTTTAACTTCGATAAATTAAATTACTAGATGTTACTGAACTAGTACAATTGGCTGCTCGGGCTTTAACTGTAGCTTCGAGCCGGTTTGGCACTGAACACGAGGTTTCGGAGCCGATGTTGGGGAATACCGTCCCATTCTTCTATCAGGGCCTGTTTAAGTGCCCTGAGGGTGGTGGTGGTCTGTGGCTTCTGACTAGCCTCCCTAGCTCATCCCAGGCGTGCTGAATCGCGTTAAGACAGGTAAACATTCTTGTTTTATTTGAAAGGTGGTGCTTCTCGTGTGGTCCCATTTAAATTTCATCAAAATCGGACAAGCGGTTTTTGAGTTACACTCCAATAACTGGAAAGTGCGTGCTTATACCTAGACGCTTATTATAGTAGCGGGTGAAGACATCAGTGAATATACCTACACCTCAATGAAAATTGATCCCATGAGTAACAAAGGTCACTAAAAAGAGTGAAAAAAAAATGTTTACCTAAAAATGGAACCGACTTCAACACTCAAAAGTGTAAAATAACTTGTCGATGTCGGTACCATGACAATTCAAAAGAAACAATTATCAAAATATTGTGGTCATGGTACCGACTTCGACAAGTTATTTCACACTTTTGAGTTTTGAAGTCGGTTCCATTTTTTGGTATTTTTTTATTTTATTTATCTCACTCAAATTACAGACACTCACACTTTATTACACTCAAAGTGTGAAATAACTTGTTGAAGTCGGTACCATGATACCGATATAGATTCCAGGAAGACCGAATGAATTGGTGATGGCCGTCATAACGGCTAATGATATGCTACTGGTTTTCTTCCCTAAGAAAAATAAATGCTTAGCTACTGTCTACAAAGTTACTTCTGCCTAAAATATACCTATTTTGTCGTAACTAAGAGCCAGATTGCATCTACACAGGCCGGCAATTAATTTTTCTTCTTAGCTGGACGCGCCATGAATGTGGAAGCTAAGCATACAAGCCCATGCAAGAAAGTGAAATCTCAACTTAGCATGGATATATTTGTACCTTGAAATGGTCTCCCAATACACTCTTGGCGATAGTCGACAGTGGAGTTGGGCAAAAGAACCCATCACTTGGTATATGATCTGCATCTTTGGTAAAATACATCAGGATATTCATGGCGACTACACCGTCAGTCATAATTATTGGTTTACGTGATACTTTCTCTTTTAATTTCTTTAAACTATCTCTGGGTTCGGTGGCAGTAGGTGGCTTTGATAGGCCATTCGCTATTTTGATGATCAGGTATAGAGCGTCGAACTGGTTCTCATCGATTGCAAGCAAATTTACAAAATTCGGATTCTTAAGGTTGGTGATGACACAAAAGACATCGGCATCTGAAATACTACAGATAAATATGAGCGAGCTGAGACGAGAGTAGTGCTTGATGTTCTTATAAGCTAGGAGACACTACACGATATTATATGATACATGAGCAAAACCGAAAGTGATCCTCCAACTCCGCCGACCGCCCTACGGAGTCGGAGGTTGAAGTGGCAGTAATCCGGGGTAACAATTATTCCCCTAAGCACATTGCTCATAGATTCTTAATGAGTTTTTTCTAGTTTTACTATTCTATGTGGGTATCATTTTAATGGCTACACATATTAAATTTCCACTGCATTCCCATTAACTAATGCCTCTGATACCAAGGTTATTAATGATTATACTGAATTAGGTCATACATCGACAAATAGTTAACAAACGGAAAAAACCTATCAGCCGATTGATGTCTACCAAAATAATAAACGGTAAGGACCATATTGGTAGGATATGTGTATTGTTCTATAGCAACGCAACCTACATTTTGATATTTGCTAGTGTTTATGTAAGTCAACGTACTAACCTAAGCCCCTATAATTAAATTATTAATCGGACAATTTCATGCTGAAACAAACAATTAAATAAAAAAAACATTTAAACTGTTTCTACGGGTATAACGCGTAGTCGATATCACGATCGACAATTGTTTCGGCTTCTTCCGGAAGCCTTCATCAGGATCTAGAGTGCGGTGCGTTTGTCGTATCGACTACGCGTAATAGTGCCACGTACCTATTACCCGTAGAAACAGTATAAAGTTGTTTTGAACGTCAGTTTTAATAATACTTATTACAATAAAACATGTTGATTAATGGTCCTTCAGGCTGCATCGAAAGATTTTCTTTCAGGCCTACTGTCCTGTTAATATATTTAGTAAGTATGGACCGATACCTACATAGAATAACTAGACATAAGATAAATATACTTTCCTTTGAATATGCACATACTTTGACCATACTATAAATAGGTTTGTAGTAACTATCGGTTACAAAAAATATTAACGGTTTAGGTACTGAGCATGGATTAACTAACTTTGGTAAATCTGACGAAACCGTTACAGAGTTAAGGCATGGGAAGCCACAACCGTACAGTTCTATCTTCGTGTCTTCTGCGGGCGGTCTCTCGTTGGCGTATACAAGAAGGATGAGATCAATGACTTGATTTTTCCCAAACACTAAACCGGACAATATTTTGATAATGGTCAATTTAGCAGCCGTAGATAGCGGATTTACAATGAGAACTCTCAAAGGTTTAAAAACTGGTGAAGATTGGAAATTCATATTAATAATGTTTAAACACTTAGCTTCAATATACTTAGTTGTGTAAGTATTCACAAGTATAGTACACTAAAACGGTAAGTATAAATATAGTTTTGCGAAAAAGGTACTTCTGATCAGTGATTACCACACCATTATGTTGTGATTATGTTTTCGCTTTTCGCTTTCTAATCAGTGCATTACGTTTTCCTGCGACCATGGCAAAAAAGTCCCCCTAATTTTTGAGCATAGCCAAATCACCACTTTTTTTTGATAGATCACGTGGGATTACATGTCATACAAATTGACGGTTGTCGTCATGGCAACTTGTTGATCGAGTTAAGCTAACTAGGGATGCTACGGAGCTGCGACTTCGACTTCGATATGTCGGAACCTCTATTGTTCCAACTTCAGCTCCGTTGTGTTTAGATCGAAGGTTTCAATCGGAGGTCTCGACATAGCCAATCGTGGTGTGGTAACAAACATTACAGTTGATACCGTATCAAACGAAGGCACCATACCGTTTTATGGTTTATTCCATTAACAACATGCTAGGCGAAACTAACATTCTAATTATATGAAGGAAAAAATTTAGCTTCCTTCAAATAGTTTGAACGTAAGTTCCGCCTAGCAGTTTGTTAAACCATATTGTGACATAGCTACAATAGTTGTAATCATGGTATCGCCCGGATTTGTGTAGAAATTATGTCCTTTATATTTTTTATATTATATAAAATTTCCACTAGGTTGAACAGCAGGTGAACAGCTTTTTATCGGTGCTGGCCTACATCCCTTAAGGAATATATTAGATGGATACAAAGCTGCGAAGCTTTTGTTTTTGTTAATTATGAAGAATTTGTTATTTTTAGAGTCAATTTATTGGAAGCAAATTGACTGATTTGCTTACGATTTTTATGAACATAATTAGGAATGTTTTATTTTTAACGCATGTATGTTAGTTTATTATTTTTCAATTGAAATGAAAGAAGCTGACTCATTGATGGTTGTACTACTTTATGATATATATTAAGCATGTCCTCAACACCTCTCTTCTTACATATCGTTCACCTCCGACTCCGATTCCGATTCCGGTTCCGATAAAACGATCTCCGTTACATCCCTAAAGCTAGCCTACGTGGAGTGTATTGTAATCTCTTTGCGTGAAGTTAGTTGCGTACTTATACGTATCCTATCACATTTAAATCGATAATGCGTCCTGAATATCTTAAACATGTGTAGTTCTAGCTGAATTCCTTATTGTGTTAGCAGTCGAAACTCAAGTGATGTTAAACTCTTCCGATTTCCAAAACGTGAAACAGTGAAACACACAATAAGTGCTTAGAAAGTGTAAAGTGTTGCAAGCTGTAAAATCATAAAAAATATAAGGCTTATGAAGTGGAAAATAAAGCAATAGCAATAAAGCAAAATATTCTATTGTAATAGGACCGTAATAACATAATATTAATTAATAATAACCTTAATATTTTAATTAATAATAACCTTAATATTACCCCCTATAGTACGTTACAAAGTTGCTTTTTTTTATTTTTGGCTATCGATTATTTAGGCATATCTGTACCTAACGTAAATCAATTACCAAAAATTGAAAAATAAGTAACTGTCCAAATGAAACTTGGCGGTCTATTATTGGCTCTTCTAAGTTTCTTGTCTGATGCCTACGCATCGTATAATAGTTTGTGCCTGCGACTTATTCATGAAACATAGAGCAAAAAAGTCGGTCTTATTTTTGAGCATAGCCAAATCACCATTTTGATTTTGATAGATCACGTGGGATTACATGTCATACAAATTGACGGTTGTCGTCACGGCAATTTGGTTGTTGATCGAGTAAAGCTAAATAGGGATGCTACGGAGCTTTGACTCTGACTCCGATATGTCGGAACTTTCTATTGATATTACACCTCCTATTATTGGTATTATTTTGAATTAACATCAGAACCTTCATGGTTTGAGATTTTCGAATTAAACTCTTTTCACAACGCGCGCAACATTCGATTTTCGGTGTTCAATGCCTTTATTAAAACAGAATACTAATAACTAATTACCATACCTCAGCTACTACAAAAACATTTGAGCAATCCACTAGGTATTGTCAGGCTATAGATAACTCAAATGCTCTAACCCGCTACCAGTTAGCAGCATACCCAGAATGCTCAGCATTGCCACGTTGAATTGCAATGCTGATCCGTTGAGCCAAATATGTGAGAGCATTTTACAAAAAAATCGCTCTGAGGGCCCAATGTCCCAACACCAAACAGTTCAAATATGTAACCACTACCTAGGTTAGCATATTTTCGCCGCTTCGATTGCTCCGCCGAATAAGCCTTTGCGCCAACCTTAACATTTGTCTCGGGAAGATGTGACAAAGTGTCAACGCATGTAGCACCCCACACACATGAACCCGCCGAGGACAGCTGGACCGAGAGCCGCCAAAAAGAGTGCTCTCTACCGGGAAACTGGCGGAATATCTGAACCAGACCTCGGAGCAGCCTCAATCCACGGAAAGTAGATCTTCACGAAGACGTGAAGGATTAGCAAAAAATGTTATTGCTATAGAAGTCGCACGATCGCCTTCATATGAGTGGCTAGCAGCGTTGCCGGACGTCCCGATTTTTAAATCAAAATTAAATATCCCGTGCGGGAGAGTCTCATTCTCGCTTTTCGGGGATAACTCGACCTTGCGTGCAGAGTCAACGCAGCATAAACTATTTAACGATAGGGTAAATCTGATTTAAAATACATTTTATATGGCTATTTTTACTATCTATTGTCACGTAAATGTAATTTGAACTCAAATAAATTAATCTCCCTTTCGACGAATGAAGCCCGCTTTGTTTATCCAACAACGACTCGGCAAAAAAACATGACAACGCTGGGTAGGTACATATCTAACCTATTATAAATAAGTAGGAACGTAAATATATATATATGGTAGAAACAATATTCATTAAAAATAAGCGATATCTCATTCTCAACTGCAGCTTAGACGTATATTGAGTTTTATTGCAGCAATCTGCTGCAATGGTCCAACTCGTAGAAAGAGAAGGAACGTCCAACCAAAGTACTTCATGAGACTTAGGAAATATACAAATCCATGTTCACGAGATTGTTTCGTTTTGTAATATGTGGCAAACAAGCAGACAGGTCGTTTATTTTTTCACTTCACGCTAAACGTTGAAGACGTGTGGTGAAATTTATTATTACGCCCTCTATTGCAAGCACTTCGAACCACCTGCATACCCAACTTAAGTCTACTACCGTCGAATCCTTTACCAACACATAACAATTATAATTTATTAAAGAAATAACTTTTACAAACTCTGTTGACGAGATGTTTATAGATTACATTTATAGATCTATAATAACATTACGTAATAATTATGTCGTTTAATAAGTCAATATTCGAAATAATACAACATTATATCACATTAAAAATATAGTTACATGGTACATAGTTATTAGAATCTTCGGATAGGTAGTTTGATTTTGTCCAAGTTAGGAACAATCAGACAGAATCAGATGGAATACAAACTAGAACAATGATGCCGCCTTTTTTATTTATATATATTAATAGAGGTGCGTTCTAGAGCAAGCAATTTTTGCTGTCAACGTTCAAAACCATTGATGAGAGAATGGAGATTATCTTTTTTTTTTAAAAAAACTTTATTTTCGTTGTGAAAGTCTAAATAAATATATATTATATAATATATATTATTTATAGAAATAATAAATAAATCATAACTAATTAAACACCATTTAGTACCTACTTCCTTAATGCATTACCTAATTAATGACCAAATATTTTTTTGCTCAAACTTATTTACTTAAGATAATATACATTATAATATATTATTTTGTAGAAAAATTTACCAAACATATCACTCTTTGGTTTAAAAAGGGATCGAATCTTCATACTTAATTTTACAAAAACCAGAACCAATTTAGGAACCTCCGGCCGAAATCATTCTTTTTGAGAATTTTAATCTTAACAAACGAAAAATGTTCCGCGGTGGGTATGGTTTGCCAATACTACGACTACATCCTCCGAATTACGCTTGCGTGTTTTGAGAGACTAACAGCGCTATCTAGTGAAAACATACAAAACTAAAACTACACAAGCATCACTCATAACAATGTGGGCTTTGCGTTGAACAGTTAGTTATCAGTTTTATTAGTAAGCAATACCTACCTGTTATTATATGTTTATACTAAACCTGATATTTTTGATCAATTTTATCAAATGTCTGCTTTAGTTTGTTCATTTAGTGCTTTTAAAATTAAAATAAAACAATAGTCATCCACCTTTTCCTCATTTCTGCGTCTTTAGGCACTAAAAAAGAGTCTATCAGGTGTTATAAGAAGCAAGAACTGAGGCACAAAACAGTGTTTCTTTTTTTCATTTTTACCACAGAGAACTTCATAATTCTTATGTTTACTGCCCAGTGGCGTGCGAACGAGAGCACGACTTGGCGAAAACTCGAAATCTAATCTCGAATCTAACACAGTCAATAGAGAGTGACATAAAATCTGAGCTACATTCGAGACACAGTTTCTGCCAAAGAGATCCTTCATTACATCACAATCAAGTCCAGAGAAACATTTGTTTTCAATTGTGTTTCTAGCATTACTAAATTTTTTTACACCAGGGTCACTTACTGATGAAGCTGTCGTATCGTGTTCACAAGGGGATCCTTTAGATCTGGAAAAAAACTAGTTATTGTATATTAATTCATGGCTGGATTGTTTTCGACCTGTATCTACTTAATTAAAATTTTGTATTACGCGAATAAGTGATTTTCACATTACATTATGTTGTATTTAGTAACGGTGATTATTTTTATTTAAAACAAAATAAATAACTACTTCGCGTGGTACAGCACCAGCACACATATTTTTGTTTGGCATCATGGTAATCAAAATTACACCGGCACAACTAAAAAAACTTCACGATGTTTGTGCAAAACTGGCACAACTCCGAAATGTCACTATTGCACAACATTAAGCATGCGATAGCTGCGAGCACATGCGGCCGACTACCGATGAGCCGGTGTTGCATGAAAGAGACGCAACGAAATCGTTTATTCACTAATGACACTTAGGCCTCCAACCGAGTAGTTTATGAACTAACGAGTTGGGTCTCTAATGCATAAAATAAAGTACCTAATTTTGAACAAGAATTCATCACTAACTCAAATTGCCACAATTTCGACTTGTGCCACTAATGTATTCAGTCAGCGATATGACCGGGAGCTGTGACGTAATCGGCGAGTGAGCGAGCGCCTGCCCGCGTTTTTAAAAACTTTCGGCTGGAAATACGCACTTTGACCGTAAATATCCGAAACGTGCCGCTAGTTTTTTTTTTTAACGGACTAATGCTGTTTCCTCTACCGGCATTTCCAGCTTCACCGGAGGGGGGCGAGCATTGATGGTGCTCAGCCCGGTATTTACGCGGGCGCAGAAGACGCACTGCCTAGTGAGGCTAGCGCTGACGACGCTGTGCCACTAGGACAGGACGAGGCGACTAGCTCAAGGGCACCACTGAAGTTCGGACCTCGGCTTGAGCTGTCGCCAGGACAGGGAATTATCGGATCGACTTGCCCCGGTACCAGAGTCGTGCGTAAGTGAGCCCTAAGGATGTTTGCTCTTTGACTATTTGGAGAGAATCTAACCAGGATGTTTTTGCCTCGAGCTCGCCGTCGAGCTCGGTGTCTGAATGTATATACCAGGTACTCTTGACCTTGTATTTTACCGGGATGACCGTGGGACGACGCTAAAGCTAGCGACAAGGCGACAGCGATGGGGTCGTCCGGGTCATCCAATCTAGGTTATTTTGACAGATAACAATATCATTATTACATAGCTGATCCGTATAATTTGGTTAAAATACTAAGTCAAGAAGAAGTAAAATTTTGCTGACCGCTTATACCATCCATTCCCGTATATAATTATATATATAGTATATATACTCTTTGCCTTATACGAATATATGATTCTGTTTCAGTCGGACATTTGCGTATTTCATCGTTTTGTAGGTATCACTATAACCAGACTATATTTATCACTATCACAGACTAACCATAATTACTGCCTTACTGAAAAAAAAAAAAAATCACATCACAAAATATGAATCAGCGTTGCCAGATCTACGTCTTTTTACGTAGATCTACGTATTTTTGGCCGATCCTGTGAATCTACGTATTTTTCATCAAATTGTACAAATTGCAAATAATAATGAGGCTTAATTGGCACAAAAACGATCCGTATCATTCTAATGCAGTCTTGCCTCGACAAGCTAAGGACAAAGTAGAAGGTATAATAAATTTGCCATCATTGCACTTACCACCAGAGGCTTGTGACTCATGTGAGTGTGTCAAATGAAATTTCCTTGTCACGGCGTAAATTATTTGACTATATAAGTGAAGGGCTTTTTTACTGATTATTTTTCGTTTTGTTTAATTTTCAAAATTAGTGTACCTTCGGGTAATTTTACTTACTTTCATAAGTAATTACCATTGAGTGACCGTTAAAGCGAGGACTTAAATAGCCTAAATAGCAAATATGCACTTCTTTATTCCTCATAACAATTTTCAAATCCCGAAGAAAGTAATGTAGTTGCGGTGAAGTTCCTTAGTCTCACGGCAGTTCGCCGTGACTCCTCACCGTGGTGCTGCCGGCTTAGAATTATCCCCCCTCCCCATCACGTACAAGACGGTGGCCAGCAGTGCCTTTTGAGGGTCACAAAAAAATACTGCGCTTGCCGACCCACCTGTTAAACGTGGCGAGGATTGGCAAAAATGAGGGAGGACGATGTTCAGCAGTGTACGTCTTATGACTGGCAAAATGAAATAAGTTCCAACTACTCTATTAAATCTTAGGGAAAGCGGCGAGCTGCTTTCGTGCTAAGCTTCTAACTCTTATGTGCGCAACGTGATCCTACTAAACTTAAGGGAGCATTAAACTCTACGCGCCCAACGCCAAACGTGAAGCCAAAACTATTAGCAAAAAATTAACAAAAGGAGATTATCCAAACATATATTATCTAACATATTTTGACTGAATGAGTCGCGATGTCTTAATTTCATAGTTAAATTCGTCATTATATTTTTGAGCTTTCTGCTGAAACTAGTTGACTTCAATAATGCTATTATTTTTTAAGCCATCTAACCAAGTTGAAGGACACTCTCTGTATAATTATAATCGTACCTAGAATATAATAGAAAGCTGATGTTTTGTATTTATTTTTATAATTTATATTTATATAACTTAATCATTTATTATTTCAATTCTCTCTGGTCGTTCCTTTCTGTGAAAGTGCTATTAATAGCATAGAAGTAATATGTACGTTGTACATATTAATTCTATGATTAATAGTTATTTTTGAAGTCAAGAAAAAAAAGTTACGTACTTTTTTTCTCTAACTATCTACGTACTACTTTTCACATGCAAATAGTACAATTCTACGTATTTTTGGAACCTGGCCTACGTTTTTCTTATAATCCGAGTTGGCAGCCCTAATATGAGTTGTGTTCTTCTTCATAGGGATGTGACCTCGAGTCGGAAAAATCGATTACTCAATAATCGATTTTTTTTGTGTAGAGGTAAATCGAATTGTGAAAAATCGATTTTTAACAAAATAATCGATTTTTGTTTATACTTCGATTTTTTATACGAAAAATGCCTATTTGACGTATTAGTGAAAATATATTATGAATATTTAATTTAAATTTAATTCGAGTGAAAATGATTCAATATAATAAGTAACAAAAAATAACCAAATGGACCATTTTCAGATTTTATCAATTCAGATTCAAATTCTTCACATACAAATTTTTAATACTCTTCAATATTTTATTACAGTAAAAATAGTACAAAACAATAGGAGTGAAAAATGTAACAATTTGTTAGTCTCAAAACTAAAATACAAAGCACATCACTCGCTACAATTTAAATTAAGACAATGAAAAAAAACGAATATTAATTGTTATTATCACAAATGATCAGTACATAGTTTAACATTTGACTAAATTAAAAATGAAATTAACTGGTGAATATTAATAATAAATAAAACGAAAATCGTTTAGTCTTAAAAACTAAAAAATACATTAAGTTTTTCCTTAAACTTTGAGTCGAGAATCGATTCTTCAGCGAATGCAACTTATTATATATCAGTACGTACAGATGGCGCTGATTTTTTTATCGAGTTATTCAGTAAACTTTCTTACCCATTTTTTTATCCATCGCACAGATGGCACTATTTCCAAAAATCGATTAAAAATGGGTAATTCTTATAATCGATTTATTAAAAATCGATGTTTACCATTAATAGAATCGATTACAAAAAATCGGCAATGAAAAAAATAATCGATTAAATTAAAAATCGATTATTAATTCACTTCCCTACTTCTTCATTCAATGACATTTGTATCATGTAAATATGTGAGTACCTACATTTGGTGGCAGAAAACAGAAAAAAGAATAGGAATGAGAATTGTGAATAAATGTTTTTAGTATGGCCAGTTCTAAACAAACGGACGTTGAAGTGTCGTCAGTGGCATCGACATCATCAGTGAAATCACAGTTGCTTGTAAGATCACCATCCGTGTCGTCCAGCAAAGAAGACAGATGGCCGGAACTTTTGTTATCAAGACCCTACAATTCCTACTTTTACAGTTCAAAAAGTAAGTGCAGTGTTGTCGATCCACCGAGCATATTAACCTATGCTTCTTATCATTGTACATTACACTGGATGTCACTCATTGCTACTGGAAAGGAAGCACTCAACTGTGTGGTAAAATAATGTATTCTTTAGTAATGTTAACTTGTCTTTGATCATGCACCATCAATAATTGTTTATTTTTATGTAAAACCGATTTTGTCTATTTATATTGACCTCATATTTAGCAATGAATCTCGGTAATTTAGCAATCACATTTGAGCATAAAATAGGCTACTGGAAATGTGAAACTGGGCAATTTTTCGCTACCCGACTAAGGCCTGACTTATTATGATGTACATTCTACATCTTAATATATAATATAAGTATGTTGTCTTACTATGTTTTATTTCTTTTTGTGCATCCTTAATTATGGCTCCTGTTTTATTAATTTTCCCAAAAAGTACTTATTCTGAATGATTTTGTACATTTCCTCTATGACTTATTTTAACTGATTACTGGAAATGTTACTAGAGACTTCAAGAGGCTTAACATAATTGTCTAAAGATTTGACTTCGCTTTATTAGTTTATTATTAAATTAAATTCCTCTTTAAGCTTTATTGAAGCCAGTTTTAAAATTATAACTTAACATCAGCGTGTGTTGCGCAATAAACTCCAAACCGCAGTCAGGGTGGTATCACATTAGGATAGTATAACGGTAACAATATTAAAGCTACAGCCTATCAGTAGCAGAACAATACATTAATATTTCCTATTCTAACAATGTTCTTATCCTAAGGAAGTGATCTCAGAAGCCCTGGGACTTATGACCCCACAGACATGACAACATTCTCTCTCACTTCCGTTTCTTTCCTCCAGTTAAAGCACAGAATACAGAGATCTAACAATTACAAGATATCACAATAGATTACTAGTAATTACTTGCTGTATGCATCCAGTCATCATCTCTCAGTATAGAGACTAGCGTCTCCTGTTGGATAGTAAGACTACCTTCACTTCACTGTTAACAGTAGTAGCCCTGGTACTACTAAAACTTCCATTTGGTATGGCTTCCACGACTCGACTGTTTGCTTGGACAGAGGTTCTCACCAACTCAACTATTCATGAACTAACCACCTAATGGCCAAATATCATGTGTTACATACCTCCACTTAGTTGGCCAATTGAGTACTAGCCTGCCATTGAGTCAAATCAATACTGTACATTTAACACCATCTACTTTGTCTCAATATCTAACACGCTCCTACAACGTCATCTGTCATGTCTGTCCGACACTAGCAATACCTAGTGAAACCCATACTTCACATTTTACCCCATCTATACTGCTCAGCTACCTAATACATGTGGACATGTTTTTGTGTGGCATAAACGGCATTTCTTTTTTTACATTAACTTAGAAGTCTGATTTTTCACAGCTTCAAGAGACTAAAGCCCTAAGTCATCATCATTTAGCCATTGGATATCCACTGTTGGACATAGACCTAAGTATATTGTTTTAATTTCAACTCTATACCTCTACACACTCCTAGATAATGGGTCTTGACAGATGGACCGACAGACAACAAACTTAGGGCTAGAATGCATGGGCTATTTTGTTAGCTTTTAGCTAGATATTTTTGTCCTTTTATAAAATAAGAAATGGAAAATATTTACCATTTGTTTATGGTCTACATGTTTAACTTTGGAATGAGTTTTATTTTGTGTTTGTAAGACCTCATGGATGGCTTTTAAAAAAAACTAAATGGCTATTTTAATAAGGTGGGGGAAAAATTACTTATGGGTGTGATTTGTTGTTAATACTTGCCGTATTTCCTGACACACGTTACGATTACATGACACATTGTATAATTATGCATTTTTTAATGTGTCATTTAGCTTGTGATGGGTGGGATATACATTCTTCTTTTAACATGTCAATAGAGTCAGAGAATTTGTAAAATGGTCACATGTTGGTTTCATGTGGCAGAATCTCCAGAATTCGCGAGTTATTGATGCAATAGTATATTTCATTACGAGTGCGGAGAGCCTGTCATTTGCATAGAGTTCCGACAAATGCCTACCCGAGCCTTAGGAGCCAGCCTAAGCCGTGAGGCTTGACAGTCGGAACAACTTGCAATGACGGAAAGGTGTTATCACATTAGACCTAGAATGTTTACTGCCTCTCAAGGACTGTTGCCTGAACACACTATGTTTGGTCACAGATTTTCTAACTTAAGTGTGATAGCTTCGAGCGGCTGCTTTCGAGTACCGGCCTGGCTAGCTACCTACTACCATGCTGGCAATTCGATGACGGACTGTGTTACCTTCACCGGAAGCTCAAGTTGGTGGGAATCGAACTAACGTCCGTCAGTATGACAACCGATATTTCCACCGCTGAGCTAACATCGCTTCGTAACTCAGTACTAACTGTCATTTATATAGTACCTACCACTGTTACAGAAAAATATAGTTTTGTGCAGACGGTAGATGCATTCTTCATTTGTTTCTTCAGGCTGGTAAAGTTATTGATTGGTAAGCACGGTCTGCCAAATGCACTGTAGGACTCCGGCTGGGTGGGTGTATCCTAAGCAGGAGACATATATGGAAGACCGCGTCGCCTTAACATCAGGTGATGAAACAAATAAAAGCAAAATGAATATGGCGCTCACACGTCTGTGCTTAAGTTATCATGAAATCATTTATTATGGAGAAAAAGTGTTCTATTTTTTAAGCAGGCAGAGACGCATGCCTCTGCTAGTAGGTGATTTAATATTTTACGACTTGATTTAGAAGTAAATATAGTTCACGCGTCTGGCTTAGTTTCTCAGCTTCTCACCTGTAAATACAATAGGAAAATATAATTCGAATACCTACTTACTACTTACGTAAGTATTTAATGCTAGACTTTAATTTCCTACATGAGCTTTGTGCAATTTCCGTACAATGCGAATACGAGTTGTAACTGCGTTGAAACCCTAGGAGAATAACGCGAATAAATTATTCTAAGGTTGAAACCTTTTCACGCAAGCTTTGGCCAGATGGCAGCACTCAACCTCTAAGTATTGATTTTTCACCCCTCTGCACTTAGACACCGGGATCAATATTTACTCTGAACTTGTGGAAAACCCATTGGATTCACGTCATTGTTTCCTGGCCAAGCGATCTCGTGTGCGGCCATTCTACCTCGATTTTCAGTCCATAAGTGATAACGAATAAACATAACGCGTGTCGAACGGGTACTCAAACGCTATTTCGTTCTAATAACGCTATCACAGCGATGCATATACAAGGCTGATCAAGATTCACGGAAGTGTTATCTATTTTCGCTTGAAAGTTTATTTGCTAAATTATTATGCGCTCTCTCGCCGTGGTACATGGGGCGGAACCCTTGCCTAATACGAGCCCTTCTTCGGCGATTCAACACCAGGGTGAAAACCCAGACGTAGAAATGGCCGGCGCGCAGGACACCATCTACCTGTGCAACTTCCGCGTGTCCGTAGACGGCGAGTGGTTGTGTTTGAAGGAACTGCACGACATGGACATGCAGGATTCGTATATACGGCCGTCCGACAGCGGCGCCATCACCTCGCCCGACGACCCCATGCACTCCTTGATGGGTAACTGGACCGTTTGTCTGGCGTGAGTAAAGTGTGGCGCACAACAACATGCGCGGTGCGCTCGTATGTTTCAGCCCGGGACCCCGTCGTCATCGAGCGCAGCAACCTCGTCAACATCTCCAAGCTGATCGTGAAGGAGCTGATCGAGCAGTCGCTGCGCTATGGCCGAATGTTAGATAGCGATCATTTGCCATTACATCATTTCTTTATCGTCCTCGAACACGTGATGCGTCATGGGCTCAAACCTAAGAAGGTAATCTCTTAAATATAACGAGCGTTGTTTACTTTATACACGATGGCGACATAACACTATTGTACTCGCATGTCAGAGACATTATGGTCACTTTTATCGTAAATTGAACACTTAAATATCCGATGTCGTCGACAGGGTCTGCTCGGCCCCAAGAAGGAATTGTGGGACATTTTGCAAATGGTGGAGAAGTATTCTCCGGAAGCCGCCGACATCACGGCTAGCGTCAGGGACCTGCCCACTGTCAAGTGAGTACCGTTATCGGTGTAACTGTCGCACGTCGGTATTATCTTATACTTTTGATTGTCAACGACGATGTTCCGGCTGACTGCCGCGCGGCGGATGTCGCCGTGATGCAACTTCCTGTGACTAAAGAGGACTGTGACCCAAATTAAATACGAACTCGATTTTGCACTAAACGACAAAAGTATCGGTAACATGCGAGCTTCGGAACTTCTGTTTAACAAGTAAACCGTACAGTGCGGTACATAGAATTTATAGGGTGATTTATTGCTTCTGGCTAAATGCATTAGTAACGTTGCCTCAGGGGTGAAAATATGCGCATTAAAAGTTAGATATTATCTTGTACTCAGTGAAGATGTTTAACTAGTAGGTACCTACAGTAGTTTAGTAGTAGAACCGGCAGCGGCAGGTGTCGATAAAACCCGAAGTGTAAATGTTATATGGATTATATATTATACTAGCTTTTGCCCGCGACTTGGTCTGCGTGGAATAGTTACTTCGAAGAATCATTTTTTCCCTTATCGAAACACTTGTCATTTAAACTCCGCTCCTATTGGTTGTGGCGCGATGTTATATAATCTTCCTCGATCAATGGACCACCCAACAATAAACATTCACAAGGATGTTTCAATTTCATCGAGTAGTTCCTGAGATCAGCGCGTTCAACCACACCAATCAACAAACTGTTCTGCTTTACATATTCATTATTAGTTTAGATTTTGATTTATAAACGAATATGGTAGTTGATACACTCAAAAATAAATTCCACTGTAGCGTTAACATAATAGTGAGTGGAGCAAATATCTCAATGAATTTAACGAATTATTCATTATGCATTGGATTTACTTTAGTTGGAATAAACAATTTTTTTATCGCATTAACATTACAATCTAGTCTTCAGGCCAATAAGTAATTCAATTTTAACTTAAACTGATAATTAGAGTATATATAATAACATAAACAAGTTGTGCATAATTTTTTCGAAGTCACGTGACCTCAAACGGAAGTAGCGGCGGAAATGATGTCATAAAGGCAAAAACAAACTTGTGCCATGATAGTATCGTGCTTTATCAAGAGATTGAGTATCTGTGTTTTATGTTTGCTTCCGGGCTGTTGGGCCGTGGTCTATGTGAAACTAGTGTTCCAGACGTTTCGTCGTTCACTGCGGTCAACATCTTCAATGGTTCAGGTCCGAGCGGCGACAAGAGCGGACAACTCTCCTTCGCAGCGTCTTCTCTGATACTGATAAAATTTTAAAATAGTCACGTATGTAGTTTGACAATTAAACAAAGGTGAAATTTGGTACAATCATAGAGTAAGCTCAAAACCCAAACACACCGTAAGTAAGAAAAATATTTCTTTCCCAGTGAATTGTAAAATATGAATGGAAAGAATTGTTATGAGGGCTACAAATATATTTATATATAACTAGCGGTTCCCACGGCTTTGCACGGGTAAAATATATCAAAATTATACAGATCCCTAATTTAAAAAATAATAATATAGCCTATGTCACCCGGGGATAGTGTAGCTTCCCAACAGTGAAAGAAATTTTCAAATCGGTTCAGTAGATTCGGTGCCTATTCAATGCAAACAAACAAATTAATCTTTCAGGTTTATAATATTAGTGTGGATTTTAAAACATGTACCCATATTTTATCAAGAGATATGAAAAAAGGAGTATTGATATTATTTTCATTTTGAATTATCTATACTTAAATCAAATTTGATTGCTAGAATTTCAAAAACAAAGAAGTTTCTTACACATTTTTTACCCCATTTTACTCCCTTTGGGATGGAATTTCCAAAAATCCGTTCTTAGTACACGTCTACGTACTAAAACAAATACATATACTCTAAGTTTCATATCTCGAGGTCCAGCCGTTTGGGCTGTGCGTTGTCTAAACATCAGTCAGGACAAACACTCTTGTACTACATATATATTGTTATGAATATTTTTTTAAGTTTTTCACATCTACCGTTTAAACACTATCGCACTTGATTGCCAGTGACGGATTCACGACACAATCATGAAATAATCTAACTGACAGTCAAAGAACAATGCGCGAAATTGTGTGCGCGGTGACCATTCTTCAAACTTGAGAGTGGTAACTATTTAAGCGTGAACTGGAAGTATGCTATACCACCATGCTGTGAATTTGATAACGATTTTACCTTCACTGAAAGCTCAACTTGAAGGTGGGGGGCAGTCAGGTGGACGCGAAGCTATCAAAGAGGATAAGAGTAGAATATGATGTTAGAATCAAAACAAGTCATGGTGTATAGTAAACAAAACAAAAGGAAACTTGCCAATGAGTGGATTAACAAAAGCGCGCGTATTGTAGGACAGCAATGGGCCGCGCTCGCGCCTGGCTCCGATTAGCGCTGATGCAGAAGCGGCTGGCGGACTATCTCAGGATCCTGCTGGAGCACCGCGAGAACACATTGGAGGAATACTTCGAGCCGCACGCTCTGATGCTGAACGAGGAAGCGGTCATTATAACCGGGCTGCTCGTCGGCCTCAACGTTGTCGATTGTAACTTGTGCGTAAAGGTGAGTTTATTTGCAATCAAAACTACGATCGCGCGGGACGGGAACGGTCTTATAGTACAACAATAAATCGTAGACACGTAGAGTTGACACTTGACCGCGGCGCGCGCAACTGTGCCGGGCTGACGAGCAAACAGTCCGGCGAATCGGCCAATATAGCGATAATAATGTTGACTCTTGTACTGCCCATGGCCGTGTCAGTTTGAGAACTTTGTTCTTATAGTAATGTAGGTACGAGTTTCTGCTTAATCCCATTCTTTCAACTCGAGAACGAGTAAAGGTGTCAAATTCTAATCATTAAATACCTACCTTCGAGTTGGGTAGCTTTAAATGAAACTTGTTGGAACATTCGTTTTATTTTTCTTGAAACATATTTATTTTAACTGCATGAATACATACGTGAAACAGAACGGTATGTGTTCGCGATGTCGAAGAACAGCTGTCGTGTCGATCAGATTTGAAATTCACGCCATTACTCTTGTCGGTTACTTGTCCGAGTCGAATAATTCACGCCATTACTCTTGTCGGTTACTTGTCCGCGTCGAATAATTCACGCCATTACTCTTGTCGGTTACTTGTCCGCGTCGAATAATTCACGCCATTACTCTTGTCGGTTACTTGTCCGCGTCGAATAATTCACGCCATTACTCTTGTCGGTTACTTGTCCGAGTCGAATAATTCACGCCATTACTCTTGTCGGTTACTTGTCCGAGTCGAATAATTCACGCCATTACTCTTGTCGGTTACTTGTCCGCGTCGAATAATTCACGCCATTACTCTTGTCGGTTACTTGTCCGCGTCGAATAATTCACGCCATTACTCTTGTCGGTTACTTGTCCGCGTCGAATAATTCACGCCATTACTCTTGTCGGTTACTTGTCCGCGTCGAATAATTCACGCCATTACTCTTGTCGGTTACTTGTCCGAGTCGAATAATTCACGCCATTACTCTTGTCGGTTACTTGTCCGCGTCGAATAATTCACGCCATTACTCTTGTCGGTTACTTGTCCGCGTCGAATAATTCACGCCATTACTCTTGTCGGTTACTTGTCCGCGTCGAATAATTCAATGAAAGGAAAGTCCAAAGTAACTTATAATGGACTTAAACGCTAATATCTCTAACATTTCTGTATGAAGTCAGTATATCACACGGATATTACACAGACGAAAGTTTCTCGTTTGTCTGTACGTGTCTCTTTCACGCTGAAACGGCTGAACGGATTTGCATGTAATTTGGAATTAAGATAGCTCATACCCTATATTAGGACATATACTTTGTTCCCTTGGGAAGACACAAAAACCGTCAACACAACCAAATCACCGCCACGGGGTAACACCGCGAGCCGTGCCTAGATAGATAGATAGATAGATAGAAAACACTTTATTGTACTAAAATTTTACAAATATCTAACTCTAACTATAACATCATCATATTAAAGTTAAAGTACAATCGGCGGCCTTATCGCTAAGCAGCGATTTCTTCCAGGCAACCGCAACTTATATAAATAAAATGTTTAGTTTGAAACAACATTCACCACACCGACAATTATTTTCCAATTAGTTTTTCCAGTCCGTTTTAATTAGTTTTTTTTAAATATATATATTTAATTTCTTACCTAAAGTTAATTGACGGTCGCCGTGGCGCAGTGGTTAATGTCAGTGACATGACTACTGTGTCTCCGGGAACCTGGGTTCGAATCCCGGCAGGGGCTAACATTTGTGCGATGAGTGTAGGCGTTTTTCCCGGGTCTTGGATGTTGTGTGCTGTGATTGTGTGTGTCCATGCCTCCCGCGACACAGGGAATCCTAGTGCGGGGGTCTGAGTGTGATAAAAACAAAAATGGGCCACCGACAAAGGGAAGCGTGAGCCGCATCAGCGTCAGGCGCACGGGCGTCCTCGTCGTGGTCGAGCGCTCGTGACCACGGGACCCTGTCGGAGTGGTTCGCCGTTTTAGTTAGTTATCGGCTTGACAACTAATGACAGGTATATGGCTACGTCTCCTAGGTATGCGGCTCCTCGCTTCTCGAACATACTAGCTTGACTAGCAACAATCAAATCTAGGTCACATTTTAGGAAGAAGATCTCGACAGTCAGCAAGGCGTGATAGATTTCTCGTTGTACCTCCGAGGCAGCACCTCGTCCAATGACCTCGCTGGCAACGGCGCCAACGCTAACACGGAGCCGAAACAACGCCACATTAACACTATGTTGGACCAGAAGAACTATATAGAGGAACTCAACAGACACCTCAAGTGAGTTCCGATTCACGTAATACTCAGGTTTAAGAACATCAACTATCTGCGGCGCCTGTCACCATATTTATCAGTCATCAGATCGGGGGGAAAGTATGTTCATGTTTAACCCGACTGCGCCCTGAAGAGCCTTAAGTGTTTCGGGTGTAGGTATGTATGTATGTCTATTTCAACAGCGAGCTCTGTACCATAACCGACCCAGTGGTTTTTAACTTGAGACGCGTCGCTGGATTCGCCCACGTCCGTTGTAAGACTGTCACTTGGGATTTCAAAATAATTTCAAAACATTACATTGTCTGGTTTTTTGTTTTTCAATAATGCACTGCAATTCGACCTTTTGAACCGTTCTGCTACCTATATCTGCTAGTTGAATAAAGTGAATATTATGCTTGCGGTGGATATGCATAAAAGTAGTCTTTATAAAACTGTGTAGGTCCGCTTTTAGAAAGCCAAAATGCGTAAAGATTGCTTTGCTGCAAATTAAAACTATGTCAAAAGGCCGTAGTAGTCTAACCTTTCTAAATGAACCTGTTAACATGAAAACCTATTCATAAAATGTCTCTCCACACCGCGCCCCGCGCCCCGCACCCCGCACCGTGCGACCACCCAAACAATAACACTCGCGCGCCGGTTCTGGTGGCGGGATACATATCTAGAGTGCAACGGTTGTTTCCAACAAACAATATTTTTATCGACAATAGATTCACCAAGTTGTACACGTGGACTCCCGAACTAGTGTAAATGTTCAACTATTTGAAGTAAACAATTCGGCTACTAATGGAGCATGAACCCACGACTACAGAATACCGTCTGTCTCTTTGTCTATCTAAGCTATAGCAGCACTGCACTAGGCGTCGGAATGTATTGCTTCCTTTAACATCTGACTTATATATATATATTACGGGATGTTGTACGGAGCGCCATCTACCTTTAATTGTATGATTTGTACAAATTAATTATTATATTTAAGTACATTTAATAATTTTAATGTACATTTATATGTTCATTAATATTATTTGTCATCATTATGTCTATCAGTTTTTCGTGTGAATTAAACACATCATTTCGTGCTTATAAGATCTACAATCTAAACCGTTCAAGGTTGTCTGGTAGAAATATATTTTAGCGAGAATGCCG
Source organism: Apeira syringaria (assembly GCA_934044485.1). Classification (NCBI taxonomy): domain Eukaryota; kingdom Metazoa; phylum Arthropoda; class Insecta; order Lepidoptera; family Geometridae; genus Apeira; species Apeira syringaria. The sequence goes on along the minus strand of OW203666.1, from coordinate 18,269,300 downwards.
CCCATTGTCACCTCTATGCTTTATAAATATCAAAGTTTTGTTAGTGTTTGAAAATTAATTATCTACCCTACTCTTCCAAAAAACGGGCGTGATGTTATGACAAACTTTAAATAGTGTTTATTGTTTTCAGCGCTACAGTAACTAATTTGCAAACGAAAGTTGAAAGTTTGACAACCACTAACGCTCTCATGAAGGAAGATTTGGCGATCGCCAAGAACACGATGATCACCCTCGTCGAGGAGAACAATCAGCTCAAACACGCTTTGGGTGAGCTCATCTTATATCTGCCTATACTACCTACGCCTACCTATATTACAACTAATTGAATAACTCTCGTTAACTGATAGAACCATCGACTAATACAATGATAATACTGATGGAATTAAACTGTTGTGTATTTAGTATAAAAACTATACAATTATTAGGCCATAATGGTACATGAAATGAGTACGCGTGACTTGATACAAGGCTGATTGCGAACTGAAATGTGTCAAATTAATTGCTAATACGAGTATAAAGTAAATTGGGCCATTAAAGAAATGATGCGTCGGCATTGTACCCGCTTGCTCGTACAACTCTCTAGCCCAGTGGCTCCCAACCTTTTACAAGCCAGAGACCACGTTGATTTATGTTTTGATAGCAGGGACCACGTACAAGACAACTAAATCAATCCGAAAATAAAGGTAATTCAAATCTTAGAAGTATCGTTATTAACAATATTAGTTTATTAGAAAATATTCATTTTTTATTATTAAATAAAACTTCTTAAGAAAATTCGATTCACATGGTTCCTTACAGTTTCTAGTATTTAGAAATTCAATGAGCTAGTCCTAGATTGGCCACCCGCGCTTCCCTACGGTGTGAGGCAACACATCGCCCGGAATTGTTTGCATTTGCGGACCATACTTTAACTCCTGTGGCCCACCAGTGGTCCGCGGACCACTGGTTGGGAACCACTGCTCTAGCCGGATAACGACGATAACGAGACCCTTTATCATTGTTATTCGGCCGGAAGAAGGATGTCATTCGATTAATAGCAAATTCAACCGCGTATTTATATACTATATAATATTAATAGATACATAGCAATGTAAGATATTTTCTGTGAATATGGTCTCGCTTAGAAAACAACCGCCTTTGTAGATGCTTAAAACATATATGTTAGTTTTTTGGTGCAGAGCTGTACTCGGTCTGCTCTACGAATGTAAAATTGATGGTCTTTGTGACTCAGTGATCGAAGACACTGAGTTTGGGACAGTGATCCCGGGTTTGAATCCCCACTGGGACACACATTTATGTGATGAGCATAGATGTTTGTTTCCGGGTCTTGGATGTTCGGGCAGTGTGGTCGCCGAGTGTGAATAAAAAATGTCTTGCAAGATGTAGGGATAGGGGTTAACGTCGCGCGGCTCCGGGCGGCGCGCGCGCCTGGCGCCTGCTCGCCGACGCCGACGACTATGTCCTATTCGGCGATTGTATCTTCTATCTCGTGGTTGGTTCATATCGAGCGATAAGTTGCGTCTCCTCTTAAATTCCTCCATTTTTGCATGAATAACATTAATATAGAGCGATCGGTGAAAGAATGAGTTTGGCAGTCGTTTTATTCTTGTTATCCCCCGGTCCTAATGAAACATTTCATTAGAGATGCGCCGAATATTCGTTTGGTATTCGGTATATTCGGCATCTTTTCCACTATTTGTATTCGGTTTTGTTGCTGCATATATTCGGTTCAAGCATTTCTATTTTCTATGGCTCTTGTAGCCAAGGTGTAGAACTAAAAGACAAAACTTCTTATGTAACATTTATGTTATAAGTCAAAGACAACATATTTATTTCTTAACATATAGTTAGTATAGTCAGCATTTATTTTAAACCTTAACTCAACATATTTCTATACCTATTAAGGTATAGAAATATGTGAATCTAATTATAGATTCACATTTATTTTTAAATACACTCAAGTGGCAACTTGACATACACATACTTGGCGACACTATAACAGAGATATATAGAGACAGAGAGACACTATAGAATAGAATAGAGATTAGACAATGTAACAATGTGATGTTATGGTACACCGATTAATTCGGCCGAATTACTGGTTCCGTAAAGGTCAAACCGAATAATATTTGGTATTCGGTGAAACCACTATTCGGCGCATCTCTTAAACGGAAGAAAAACATAGATCGCCCGATGGTGTGGTGAGTTCAGATGTCCCGGCAGACGCGTCATCTCGTCCGATGGTTGGCGAATCTATCGTCACAGGCAGGGAGCCCGCTCGGGCGCGCACTAACGCTCAGCGGTTGCGATATACCTACTTGACAAATTGCTAGTGATCATTGTAATCATTACTATTATTTTTATTATATACTACTGAAGTTATTTGTTAATTGGTTTTTGTGATGTCATCGAAATGACACCTGCCATTAGAGTTTTTATTGTGTATCGCATTAACCATATGCTAGGAAGAACTTATGTTCAAATATTTGAAGGAAAAAATTCGGCTGCTAGTGGGACTTGAACCCTAATAAAATACCCCGCAGATGTTAATAAGGAAGGAAGTAATTCGGCCCTAGTGGTATGGGCTGCTATAGCTTAGTTGGACAGAGCGACAGGATGGTATTCTGTTCGGCTGCTAGTGGGTTCAAGTCCCACTAGCAGCCGAATTTTTTCCTTCAAATATTTGAACATAAAACCTGCCATTAGCTAATTTGATTAAACGAAATGAGTACACGGACTTGTCTCTTCATCATTAAAATGTTGTTACTGAAGAATAAACGTATTTCTATAGTAAATATTGGAAATTTAAGTGAAAATTGGAATTAGAACGTATGATTTCAAATCAAATTTTCAAAAACTTGTATTTTGAAAACAGAAAGTACCGACTCAATTCATGTTTTAATTATCAATCGTATCTATTCGCGCACATTTACAAAGCGAGAAAAAACGTTGAGATTAATCAAAGTTATATTTCAGTAATATCTCTAAGCTTATCTGTTGTGATTGAAACAAAAGTATCGATTTTTTATGAACAGCACAATACCGCGTTATAACTGCAGTTAAATTTAATGTCGACTCTTTCGAGGAAACTATTTTGGTATCGGTGAAAAACGCGCCGACGCCGACGCCGACGCCGGCGCCGACGCACGCCGCCGGCGAAATCTCCACGTGTTATATGTCCTAGTGTGTAGATGAAACCGATATCGTAGATTGACGTTAGTTTGATCGACTCTGGGATGTCGTCAATGTTTACTAATCGACTCGAAGATAAGACACCTTGCACTCGTGAATTGTGACTCACGTGTATAGCCGCGCCGCCGCCGCCGCACCGGTGACGCGGCGACGTTGCTTAGTTTGCATCAGCGTCCCGGCGACGCTGCACGCTGCACGCGTCACCTGTCGCCCACATTATTTACAATAGTAAACGAGCCGCGTCTTCCACAGTTATGCGCTGTCAATTAAAACCTATGGGGAATACTTCAACGAAATCTGTGTCTCGTCGGAGACAGTCCAGTTGGTTTAAATCTTGTGAGTTATTTTGATCGGTTTATATTTGTGTCCATGTTTCCGATTTGTGTGCGTTGTGTCAGTGCGAGTGTAGTGATGGTACACGTGTGCTCTTTGTGCAGGTCAGGACCTCACCAAGGACACCAGGATCAAAGTAACGGAGCTGCAATGCGATCAAGAGGTAACATATAAATGTTATCAACAAATATTAACTAAATATTTGTTGATAACTGATATACATCATAATGAATTTATTCATTAAGCCAATTTACATGTCATAAGGTATTATATTACATATACCATTGTCATAAAATTTATTACAAGATGTTTATATACGTTATATAAGTATTCTTATAATCCTCATATTATTTTATATTAATTTAAGAAAAATAACACAATAATGAAATTTGACAAAATTGTACTATTTCAATTTAATATTTTATATTTTTATATTTAGGTTTATAAGAACTCTTTTAAACTGTGTTTTTTGTTATCAACAAATAACATGTAATCTCGAGAGAGAGTACTAGAGTACTCTGGGAGCTAAATACGACTTGACACTCAAAATGTCCGTGTCAATGTATTTATGTGTATATGTATATGTAGTAACACAGGACAGTTAGGATTGTTTCCAATAATTATCAACTATCATAACCATTCGATTTGATTCGAAATAAGTTTAAAAAGATAAAAACACATATTTACCTTTCACCAAAAATATAAAGTAGTTACCTAAGTGTAGAGTAGATATAAAGTGAGTGTAGAGTAGAACTATAACATTGAACGAATTAAATTAAATGTAAAGGGTTCGGTTGGTGTCCCGCTGGAGCCGGACACATGTTTCCTATATGTATATACATCTTAGTAGCGCCCCGCGGTTTCACCCGCGTGGATTACTGTTCTCCCGCTACCTCAATTATCCCACGGGAACTATAGTTTTCCGAGATGAAAATAGTATATGTGTTATTTCAGGGTCTAACCTACCTCCATAACAAATTTTATCGAAATCGGTACAGCCGTTTTGGCGTGAGGGAGTAATAGAAGTTTCTTAATTATTTTGTTATCCCACGGGATCAGCAACTATTTTCGGGATGAATACTGCCTATGTGTTAATCCAGGGCTTAAATTATCTTCATACCAAATTTCATCGACATTGGTGTAGCCATGAAGCGTGAGTGAAGAAGTAACACACAAACTTTCGTATTTATAATATTAGTATGATTATCTACGCGCAGACTGCAATAGCTCCGTGCCAAAGTTGATCCAGATTCATTCAGGTGTTCAGTAGCGAGTTCAACAAACATCCCGCGTGAGCAGTACTAGTACCATGTGTGGAGTATGTCCGGTAATCTATCGGGGTTCGAGCGCGAGAAAAACATTTAGTTATTTATTTACTTCGACGAGACGAGACGACGACGACGACGAGTCGCATCGGTGACCGCGGTACCACCGATCCGACTCTATCCGAAGTCGATCGTAAAGCAAATAGTTTTTCACGCTGTCGGTTCGTAATTATTTTGTGCGTCAGCGGTCGTCACCATTGAAACGATACAAAATGGGCTTATAATTACGATCTAAGTAGATATAATGTGTCGTTATTAACTTCTAGGAAAAGCGAAGCGTCAGAAGTACGACGTCAGATAAATCAAAAGACAAAGACAGCGAATCGGGAAAATGGCTCGAGGAAGAGAGAAAGAAGAGTTTGGAACTTCAAAAAGAATTGGATTTACAGGTGACGCGGGCTTATTGTTTTTTATCTTTTTAGTCTAGTTTGAACCGGAGCGGAACGTCTCTCGCGTGTGGGAAGGCTGTCGCGAGCCTCGGGCCGAGCGCTCACTGTAATGGCACAATGGCTGCAGCCGTGACCGCGGTGGATGCCGTTACAAGCCGAAGTAATTGACAACACGCTACGGACAAACGTATATTTCGGGACTTTACTGTAATGCTCCCACACCGTGCGCACGCTCAGATTAAACAAATCTTGTCACTACTTACGTTATTATCTACTTTACGACCATCCGAAATTAGTAGTGTGTTATATTAGTGCCGTTTACAAAAACAAATGTTCGTTGGTTGTTCCGACTACAACTTAAACCTTATTCTATGTCATTCGAATTATGCACTTGAACATGTTATTGGATTGAAACTACGTTACGTATATTAGTCGAGTCGATAGCCGACCGGTCTCACTCACTTGTCGATAAGGAGCAGCGCCACCGCCGGCGCCGCAGTCGCGGCCGCGCCGTCGCATGCGCTCTGCGATTATTCACTCGTTTGTTCACCTATTGGTGACGTTGTTATTTGTGTTTGTTATTAATCTAAATTTGTATCAGTATTCTTAGAAATTAGTTTGTCTTCGACCTTATGATAAAAAATAAATAAAAACAAATATGCTATATATATAAATGTGTACATATTATTGTCAAGCTAATGTTCTCGATGCCCGCGATCATACATTTCTGCCCGTTTGGACAAACACTTCCAGTCAATAATATGTAGTATTAAGTGCTTAAACTAATTGTGCAACGTTCCAGATTTCGCTAAAAGCTGAAATGGAAGTAGCGATGAAATTGCTCGAAAAAGACATTCACGATAAACAGGACACCATTATATCGCTGCGGAGACAGCTGGACGACATCAAGTTGATTAATCTAGAGATGTACAAAAAGTTGCAGGTGAGTCGATAAAACGATATACTATTGAATGTATTTGACGCAGATAAAGTCGAGTCATACAGTCGCTTGCGCCAATAACGTAGTTCATATACTTTACAAATATGTATCATCACTGCTTCATCGTCTGTCTGTAGCTATCTCTCTGTCCCTGCAACTTCCTAAACTATATAAGTTCTGTTACACAGCCTTCATTTGTTTCACACGTTTTCTCTCGGTAATATTGTCGGGACTCATAGTCCGCTTGCGCCACGTTTGAAATTGGAACGTTTTATATATGAGCTCTCGGACCAACTGTTCTGTCTGATTCATAATCTTGTGTCGTAATGTCTTGAATGCTCGCTTCGGCAAAAGGACTTTTCCAACAGTATTGGATTGCATGAGACCTTTCCGGATGATGATAACGTAGTTTGTGTCGTCTGTGTCCATGAGACTGATGTGCGCTGAGGTCTCTGGTTGTTTTGAATATAAAACAAGTGACACAAGCTGTGTAGGCATGACTCCATCGACACGCGAAATATCGGCGACGTTAGAGATGTTGTAACTTACGACCCCAAAGTGGTCTAGCGCCTCCGGACTATTATCAGTTGCTAAGTTTTCGCAGGCCCTCGAGTAGTCAGCGTTTGTTTTTTCTTTTTTCGATCGATAATCGGGGTTTTCTCCTCGACTAGACTCGACCGCCTCACCTCGACGTGCAATGCCAAAGCTGGCCCCTTTACATTATACACTTAAAACATTTAAAAAGCCTTTGTAGAGATGTTCCCTGCTATGAGTTTACAAAGTCACCACGTGAACGAACGTCAAACGTGACCACGAGCGCGGGACCGACACGGCCACAACCCACCGATCGTTCGCGATCCACGGGTTGGTTATCCCTGCCCGACCTAAGCGATGCCCTCAGCGGTAAGCGCGATATCAGTGCTCTACTCGATTCAATTTCTCATAGGTAACAAACACTATGCCAGACATGGTATTTCTATTCTATAATGTTTCCAATATAAAGTACCTATGATGAGTCCATCGATCCACACGCACGTTCGACTTGTTGTTGAGTATTGTCGAGGAGGAACAGTGCGGGCGTGGGCGGCGCGGCGGCAGCTCCCCGCCCATACGCCCATCTTTGTCTCGCTGATTAACGAGCCACTCTAACCGCGTCCTCGCCTTACATGTCGGCTCCCTTTGTTTCGACTCGGGGTTCATTATTGAGTATTGTATCTTTAGTATAAGCACTCGTCGTTAGCTCGCAACTACTTCTTATATGTATTCCATGAGTATCTTTCAACTTTTCCAAATTAGAATTGCGGCAAAAACTAGAGTCTGACAAGATTCCGGCCTCTACTGCTTTACTGGGGGAGATTATATATCGTTTAATTACTTGGACCGTGGTTTCGGTAGAGAAAAATGCGCCTGCTGAGAGAATGCGTTTGACAGTTTGTTTTATTAATATACTAGCCACCCGGCCTGTATTTGCACGAACCTATATTTCATGCAAAATTTTTATTTGGGAATTGAGCACCGCGCTGTTTGTCAATGTTTATACATTACGATATACATCATGTTGAAAACTGTTTCTAAACCTATTGAGTGGTTTGAAAGTAGAGACAGTAGCGTGAGGGCGACTTCCTTCTACTATACATTCGCCCAGTTCCCCGCCTGTATGTGTTGAAACGGTTGGAATAGGTTATTCTCAATTGTTTTATGTTATACATTTCTTTTATGTACGTTACAACGGCATCGCGACCGCGAACTTACAAACGCAGTCTTTCTGTGGCTGGACTTCAGTATGCGTCTCACTGAACCGGTAACCCAATAGTGCCCTGCTAGTTTTGACGAGTCTGTTCTTTTTCTAATTTCAACAAGTTATTTAGTTTCGCTCGGCAGGCGCAGGCGCAAGCGCAGGCGTCAATGCTTTAAACCTCTATAACATGAATATAGTAAGTATATGTACACAATGTAATGTTACTAACCCAATGCTGTATTCACTATTGCCGCGTATCTCCGAACGCGAACGGAAGGAATGCGAAGTGGAACTGACGCAGAAAGGGGAGGTGGTGTCGAGGCTCCAGGGGAAGGCCGAGCAGATCGGCAAAATACTTCAGAACCTCGAGAAGTTCAACCACTGCCTGGGCCCAGACCACGAGCTCGTCAGAGCGCTCCGGTCCCCCACCACCAACGAACACAATATAGGCGAGAAGCTCGACAGGGTCAGGGCACAGAGCGCGGCCAAGACGAAGGACGATGGCCCTCCACATAAGAGACTAAACCTCCAGGAGATACCGCCGTTCCGCAAAAACAGCGCCAGCGTCACGTCGTCGTCGGCGCTGGCTCAACTACGGGAATGAACCGCGCTGTTGTTCTAATTAACTGAACAGTTGAAAGCTAGACCGCGGCATCGTTCGATGTGCTGTTTCCTAGTGTATATTATATACTCTTACTAACATTATTACCTATTTATTAATATACAATGGTATACATTCTGTTATTCAATCGAACTCATTAACACCCTTTCCAATCGAAAAGGTCTAAGCGTAAGCCTTTAAAAAGTAATACCTTTAAAAAAAATCTGCAACATTTTAACGTCGTAAGCGTTGCGCCAAAATTTATGAATTTTCGTATTAGTAAAGTTATTGTATAAACTGTGTACATACATGTAAAGGTCTTATTAAAAAACAATCTTAGTGGCGACAGTTTTACCCATTTCGGACGTACTATAATATTTTATAGTACTTAACCTAAACATTAAGGTACCTAATATAAAAGTTTTTAACATAATTTTGCTATAACATAAGTTGGCTACGTATCCAAATATTCACTTACTTTGTATATAACTTTATTTAGCCGAGTAGTAGACTATTGTCTTAAAGTATCAAGAAGCATTATAACGTCGCTGTCGCGCGGCCAACATAACGATAATGTTTAACGAGCCCGCGCCCTTGATCCTTGCTGTGGTTCTCTTTCAGCACAGGCTCTAAAAGGTTTTAGTTTAACTACATTTCTAATATGACATTTACTTCTATTCCGGGTGGTTTCAATCAGCACCGAATTAAATAATGTTTAATTTTTTTTATAATATCACCTGCAATTTAGTTTTCAAAAATCGAATTGTTGTAACGTTTGGATGTTAGAATTTTCAATCATTAAAAAGTTACAGCATTCAATTTTTTCAAGATAGCATTTTATTGTTAATTTATATAAAGAGATTTGAGTTTCAGTGAATAACAGAATAGCTGCCAATATAAATATTATATCTATGGCTACGCTATTATAATACATATATATATACAGTCTATTCATCTTTACTTGACAAAAAAAGTAAACAAACCAATTTCATCTACAAAAATGACGAATCTCCGCAGAAAATCACAATTTCGACACACAATAGTCCCTGGGTGTAGTAGAAACATAAACGCTACTATTTACGCTCGGATATCGACAGAATTCATCCTGATTACATTTATTTTCAGTTAAATAAGAAAACTACAATTAACGTCACTCCATTATGTTGAGGTCGACTGTTCCATACTCGATGAAGTTTAGCGATGGGAATGGTAACTCAAGAATGAACGGTTTATTGTTGTTTGGTCGTGGTCACGAGAAAACTCTTCGACAGTCTTCTCGTGACCACGACCAATGCAACTTGGTCGAAACGTCGAGGTAAATAAATTACGAAATGTTTTTCTCGCGATTAAGCCCCGTTTGATTTAATAACAATCTTAATCGAAGACATGAATTAGAAAATATTTTTTAATTTACGCGACTCTTACAAAGATTTGAAGAAAAAACCAACACTATAAAAAAAATCATCAAAATCGTTTCAGCCTATTCTGAGATGGTTAGTTTTACAAAGGTATGCGTGACACAGCTGTGACTTGACCACGACATTCTTGATTTATTACTATCAATATGAAACTGGCACTGAACATGGCTCCACACATTTGTGTACTTAACACAGATGTGTGGAGCCATGTACATATAGGAAAGAAAAAAGTGGCCATTGGTTAAAATGATTGGATGGATTTACATGTTGTCGTTCATTCGAAGGTCATCACTAAATCTTGTCTATGGTTGTGTGTGTTTACATTGTTTGTCAGGTAAGGATGAAGACACTACGTCGTGTATAATATAACTACTGTATCAACGTTCTGGGACTAATCATTTTCCGTTAGTGTTTAAGGTGCATTTATTCGCTTTATTATAGCAGTGCAATAATTGTATGTGGTATAAGAGTTGTCTTTATTCAGCTAAAATGTATTGGCCTTGTTTTAGGAATGTGAAAGTTCCTTGAAACATAAAACAGAGCTAATAGCCAAACTGGAAGCAAAGACTGAATCGATGGGCAGCACCATACACCAGCTCGATGAGAAGTAGGTTGCATTTATTACTATGACGTCACGCCCCGCGCGCGGCGCGGCGCGGCGGGCGAGTGCCTTTCATTGTGGATAGAGAGAGCGCCCACCGGACGCTCGCATGTAAACGCTGTGAGTTCACATCGGTAGCAATGCGACTTTTACAAAACAAAACGTCCATACACGACAGACGTAAGTTACTAGAATAAATTAGCTTCTCTAGACAGAACAATTTCTTTGATTCAGGCAGCCTTTAGATTCCGTTGAAATGTTCTAACACGTGGAATATTGTTAATTGTCTAACGTCGTTTGATGCAGTTCTCTTTACTTAGCTTTAAATATAATTTAAAGCCACAAATTGGAGCAACATTTTACGCTTTTCATAGTTCCAACTTGATGAATAAATGACACAGTTATACAATAAACTAGAACAGAAGTAGGTTCGATACGTGTAACGGCACTTTTCTTGTACTATACAGTTTGGTATGGCGTAGACTCATATGTTTCTTAATTTGTAAGGAATATTAAGATTGTATTTGTGAAAGTCGCTCTGTTATCGGAGGAGTGTAGCTTCGACCCTGACACTGCTACGTGTGACTTAGCGCTTGACATCAGTACTCGTACCTGATTAGCACTCGGGTGAGCAGTGCACCGCTTGACATACTTATTTATCCATTCGCTCGATACTGGCAAACCGTCACAATGACTATGAACAATATTTTGATACAATTATATTAAAATAGCGACGAAAGTGAATTGTTGTTAGAATCGTAACGCTGCTTCCGCTTTCTGCTCGCTGTCGCCGCGGACGTTAACAATATTGCTGTATTGAATATTGTGTTAAGTTTTTCTTAGTTTATTCGTTTAAGTTGTCTGATTGTTGATCACAAATTAAGGCGTAAGTGTTAAGTGGAGTGTTATGTCACAGTGTACAAACAGTAGACGAAGCCAAAGTAACTCTGTAGTATCACACATCATATGTACCTGCGCTCGAAACATGTGCGTATATGACTAGTTCGGCGTCCAGTATCCGCGCTATATTTTAGATAATGATTTTTTTGTGACGTAAATTTCTTGGACAGCTGAGGAGTTGATTACCCTTATTATGAAAGTATGAGGGAAGGCATGTGTCCAGCAGTGGACGTCCTATGGCTGAGATGATGATGATGATTATGAAAGTTAATTTGATCTCTACAAACGGTTCAAAATTCTTCAGCAAATATTTCGTGCATAGTGCATTAAGTAAATTAAAATGTTCTTTATATATAATAGTTCTCGAGCGTCTCATGTAATGATAAGTGTTTCTGTGTTGGCGCACCAATGGCGCGGCGTAGCTACGAAAGTACAGTTGAGTAAAACCCCGCGGCAGAGTTATCCTGCTGTTTGTCGTGCTGCTGTGACAACACTCGTATATGAAATACACCTGTATATTTGTACACGTTAATTTCCTAGTGATATTAAACTATCAAAGACTGTATACGTAAACATGTATTAACTGGAAACAATATTGATCTCGTTTGAGTCATGTGCTATCTATTATATATTTGTTGTGTTCAAAGTTCGACTAGTTAGTGATGTAGCTACCAAGCGTGTAATGTATTCAATCTGATGTTTTTCTCATAATTTAGTTATTCGTGGCGGTCGGTAGCTATGTGAAGCCTTATTTTACAATAAAGTATATTCACTCGCAGTATTGTATTTTATTGAATCTCCATGGTGTTATCGTTTGTTTATTGTGTAGGTTTGCCATTATCACTCCATTGTGTTCGCATGCCAGTGACCCACTAACTGTACACCCACATAACAGTTAGACATGACAGTGCTGTCTGCGATGATGTATAGAGCATCACAAACTAAAGGTCCTATATGTTATACTCGTGTACGCGTACCCGTCGATGCGTGCGAAATTGTTCATTAAATTGGATACATTGAGGATGGCGCGCGTACATGTTTGAGTAATGAAATAATTGATATTTGAGTAATAATTCTACTGAGCAAGCATCAACTTGTTCATCAACGTTTGACCACTATCTCACCTGATGTCAAGTGATGAGAGCGGTTTATGATGGGCCACGCCTGCCTAGAGGATATCTATTTACTCTTAACTTGAAGATGGCAAGATAATGCTTTAGACGTATTAAAAAAACGTCACTATGACGAATACATCTCTTGTCTAAATTGTGTTCTCAAGTACCTGTGGGACTGTAATGAATTTTATGGGAAAAACTAAATTATATCCGAGCGGTAGCACAGACTTACGCAATAAATGCCCCCGTTACCCGCGTGCACCATGAATGTGGATGCGAAATGCTTCGTGCGACAAGTTGGACCGTGTGCCATCTACCCTTCGTCTACCTATGGATGTAGTTATTGTTTGATAACGATCATATCAACCGAAATGTTGCGCCGCGAGTCACGTTTGTAAATGTTAATAAATGAGAAGTCAGACCTTTCTTCATGATATAAATTGTATATTAGCATTGAAATGGAGTTCAGCCTTCTATTACTGGTTTATATACCGCCGCTCTTACAGCTTCGGGTGCCTTGAAATGTTTGTTTTCCTTTGTACAAGGGTTTCTGTAAAGGACAACAGCCCGCAATTATCCATAAAAATAGGCTTTACATGAGTAACAAAGTGTTTTAACAGACTAAATAATCACAGCACCCTCTTCTACATGTTTGTTACTCATCGACCCAAATATTAATTAATTTAAAGGAAGGAAAAAAAATAAACTTCAAAACAAGCTAACGGCACAAATAGCGAAACATAATGAGCGCTTTTGGGCCGAGCATTATCGGTAACCGTGTGTCAATGCGTGAACTCGCAGCAGATTGGTTCATTTGGCGTTTTGCAATACGAATAAAGACAGCATTGAACGATTTTAAGACACTATTAAAACACTCGTCGTGTCGAGCGATGGCTACGTGGGGGGGCGGGGGGGGGGGATCGAAACAGAAATTCTCAAAACTCAATCTGTATAGAAACAAACTGATGTAGGTTACAGGAAGATAAAATGGCTAGGAGGAACCTGGAAGAAGACGGCCGGTCGTTAGGTCAGAAGGCGGCCGCTGCGGAGACCAGGGCGATGGCGGCCGAGGGCGACCTTAGGATAGAGCGCGAGTGGCGGATATCTTTGCAGGTGCGTTCCGAGCAAACTTCTCACCACGAATATACATGTTCGAGTGTGGCAGTAAATACTGGTATATTCCGATAGTTGTCTCCGAGAGCCAGTCGACGTTAGACCCGGCGTGATTCCACCTTCGACCACAACGTCACTCACGTTACAATATAAAAGCCTGACGTTGCCGTGCGTCACGCGGTAGCCACGACGTAATTTTTAATATTGTTTGAAGAAGATTTTAAAAATGATGCTTTAAAATAAGTACATAGATATTGGTTTAGCATTGTTATCTTTGCTACATGTCGATAGATGATACAAACACCTAAGTTTTATTTGCATTTGCTTTTATGGGAGGGGTTTTCAAGGTGAGCTTGTTTTTTTTAATAGGTCTAGCCTTTAACCATCTCACTCGATGGTCAGTGACGATGTGTGCGAAGATGGAATCACACCAGGCTTAGAATGTTTACTGGCTCTCAAAGACTGCTGGAAGAGGCATATATCCAGTAGCGGGCATCATATGTTTTTTTTTAAATACTGTATAGATCTAGCGTTTGACCACTATCTCACTTGATGGTCAGTGACGATGTGGTCGAAGATGTTATCACGCTAGACCTAGAATACGCTCTGGCTCTCAAGGACTGCTGCCTGAATACACGATGTGTTTGGTGACAGTTTTTCAAACTTGAGAGTGGTAGCTAGCTAGCCAGGCGGGTACTCGAAAGTACCCTACCACCATGCTAGGAATTTGATGATTGTGTTGCTTTCACCGGAAGTTCAAGCCATTGATGGGGATCGAGCCAGCGTATATCTAGGTTTGACCAATATTTGACGAGTTGGTCGAGGGTGGAATCACCAATATTGTCCAGCTCTCGACGTCTTATTAAGCTAATCAAAAGGGAGCCTACTGTAGGTACTGTACCCTACTACAGTAAGCGCAGCCTATCTTTGTGCTTCTGAAGTTAGGCTCTGTGAATATTTCGCAAGTACTATAAAACAGTTTGCCAACGAGCAGTGAGCGTGACCGCTCTGTCACATGATGTTAAGTGATGACGTTTAAAGTGTAGCACGCAAACTTAGAAGGTAATTCGGTTCGGTCCCTCGCGACTTGAAGAATCCGGGGTTGTACCGATCGGGAAGCTCAGACTCAGGCAGTGAGTTTCACTCCCTGGCAGTACGCATTATGGAAGCAAAAGGTATATCTACCATGAAGTGGCGCATAGCCGTACTAAATCTGCTCGCCTGAGGGTAGAAGAGAATAGAGATAGTAGAATTGGACTATATGTGTTTCAGTGCACGTTCGCCGAAATGTAACCGATAGAAAACCGATATGCGAGCAACTCCACGCGTAGGCCGGTGTTGAAGGCTCTGAAGCCTACGATCGACCGGGCTGTCACTGCCAATTGTTATTCTGGCTCGGCTTTCGGAGAAATCTAATGCTTCAAGTCGGAATTCAGAGAAGCCATCCCACAGGTGCGAGTGGAGTAGGTACTGACTCCGCGCCGATCCAAACTCGCGTCCTTACGGGCTGACGATTGGATATTGATATTATATAATACTTACAATGATAACTGAAGCCCTCGTTTAAAATAGTCAGCACCGAGCGGGGATCGAACCCACGACACAGGTGGAACGTAAGTTCCGAGGTGGAACGTAAGTTCCGCCTAGCACGACGATAATACAATGAACCGTTCGGCTCTTGTCAAAGTCGTTTTTTATGAATAAATTGTTTGACATTGGACGCTGAATAATACCGGATCTGTGATTGCAGGAATCGATGATGCGCGACCGAGACAAGATATCGACGCTGACGCAAGAAGTGGACTCGCTGAAGTCTATAGGGCAGGTACATCACTCATTATCCCTGCTTACCGCTCCGTGCGGGCCCCGGACTGTACAAGTGCGTACACGTGAACTGTACTTACAGTTACTTGCTTTCAAATATATGAAACTCTAAACTCTCAAACTTAACTCATGTATGTATTGTAAAACAAACAAATATCTATAGACGTAAACAAAATAATTGAATACACCTAGCGTTAATGATAACCGTAGCCAGCCCGAGCTGAGATGTGTTCAAAGGGCCTGCGCCTGCGCCTGCGCCTGCGCCGGGGCAGAGGCGCGGGTGTGTCGCCGGGACCGGCGCGGACGGCTCAACATGCCCCCCTCCCGAAGTGCGGAAGCCCTCCGTCGGTACACGGGTGCCACTAGCGCTCACCCGTCTAGAGTATGACGGAAAAGTGCATCGCTAACGCTGTCGATCGGGTAGGAACGTGTACGTAAACTCCGCTCCGCGCTTCTATCCATTTTAGATTGAGTGTTGTTAGTTATTCAATTTCAACTCTAATATCATACAATTTTTTTTTTATGAATTGTGCACCCCTTAGACTAACAATATTTTGTTGAACGTAAAATGGTAATATTAAATACACGCCCTTGAATCGTCGGTACCTATATAGTTGTGTGTGGGGGCTCCCCGCCTCCCGCGACAGATCACACTTACACAAAAGCTGAATGTGCCACATAAACATTGTAGAGTTGACTCGCCGAATGCCGCGCGACCCTCGGCCCGCAGAGCGAGCCCATGGTCACGGTCAATGGGCACGGCCTTCGCCATTCAAATGTACAAATCAATGGACTGTGCAGAATGAGTTCTGACGTCGACGCGCTCGAATTGTCAGTGTTTGTATTTCATCCGGTAAAGTAAAAAAACGAAACATTCAAAAATGTCCTAAATGTCTTCTTTTCCAATAATATGCAGGAGCTTCCTGTAAGAGTAAGGGTTCACGGTGCGGCGCGGTGGGGAGACAGTTAATACGTTTTGGTATTATTGTTCGCGTAATCTTCGCGTTCCAAATATCGTGTAAGTAGTCAAATAATAAGTAATATTCGAGAATAACCTGAATAACACGCAAACACACGGCAATACAAAAACATTTCCCAGGAAGAGGTAGGAAGGTGGTGCCTGCGTACAGTCGTCACACCTTTCTGGAGCTAATGTGCGCATATTTAACTTTCAGCAGTACCTGTCCCTGCAGGAGGAGCAGCACATCCTGAGGACACATTACAGCGACGCACAAAAAACCCTGGAAGAGGTCGGCGCCACCCTCAGCGAGAACAAACTGCAGCTGGCGGAGCTGCTGGAGCGGGAAGCGCTAGTACAGGCCGCCGCCGCCGGCGCCGTCGGCACCGCGGAGGAGCAAGCGAACTGGATGCGGGACAGGGACGCCACTGCCTGTACCGCGTGCGCCAAGGAGTTCACGATAGCGCGGCGGAAGGTGGGTCGGGGTCACCCTACCTCCCACCTCACCTTGTACCCCTATTTATCAGCGCGATACTCTGTTTGTTACAAACACAGCGATGACTCCGACTGGAGATGTTCACAGTGCGAGGCACTAGGTGAGGTCCGGAGAGGAACACGTGCTGCTCTCCGACTCCGATCTACCGCTAGCTTCTCACTCCGACCACCTCTCGTTAACTTATCATCGCAATCGTTAAATATGCTGCCAGTCCTTTAGACTCACAACTTTTTCCGCCGTTTTGTAGAAATGTTGCAGATTAATGTGTAATTACCCTCTTACCTATTCGACTAACATGTTATTTTTAATAACCTGTTTTTGAAGCGATGATAGCTTAGCGGGGGGTGTCGGCTGTCAAACCGACGGACACTGGTTCTATCCCCAACAACAGCTTGAGCTTCCGATGAAGGTAACACCTTTATTAAATTCTCAGCGTGGTTTACAAGATTACTTTCCCGCCTGGCTAGATCAGAACCCTCAACGTTGAAAAACTGTCACCAAACACGTAGTGTGTCCAGGCAGCAGTCCTTGAGAGCCAGTGAGGGTTCTAGGTCTAGGGTGATAACATCTTCGACCATATACTCACTGACCATCGAGTGAAGTAGTGGTCAAACGGTCGAGTATGTTTCAAGCTGATTTCTCAAGAGACGTACCTCGTCGATGAGATTTACACGTTCGCTGTATAACCTGTATTGTTGTATCGTTCCAGCATCACTGTCGTCGGTGTGGCCACATCTTCTGCAGCGCTTGCAGCGAGAAAGCGGTAGCGCTGGCTGGCAACACCAAACCCGTGCGAGTATGCGACGCGTGTTACGCCGAAGTTAGAATGACTTAGCGAACTTCCTATCTTCTCCTATCGTGTCGGATACACGGACCCGTGACAGAGCGAATGTCTCTGGTATACACGATACTGTATGGACGGATATTACGGTACGTGACACGCGAATCTGATGCGAGATGAATTGATCTAAAATCCAATGATCATTATTAGAGTAGGTACAGCATGGCTGGCATACATTGAAGTTATCGCTGTTATCATTAGTGTTGTCTCGCACCGACTACTGGTGGGAATAAACATACCTCATTTCCATTCCAGTTTATAAGTAACAGCCCAAAAATGATATTATTTTGTACAAGCTCCTGTCACTCGTTTCCTTACTGTTTTCTGTCTAGTGCGGAGTTGTCATTATTAACGTTTCCTCTGATACGATAACAAACAGATGGCGCTAAAACGAATCCTCATACATAAGCTCAAATTGAGCCGGAAGAGGTGAAGATGCCTTTCTCCTTAACGACGAGACATCGTTGATGAGTAACTACATACTGAGACAAGATTTCTTGAGATAAAATCAAAACTAAATGTGTCCGTCGTTAAATGAGAAATAAGCTGTTATAAGAATTGTTAGTTAGTGGTGCTTCGCGATTGATCGTCGGCCCACTCGCAGGCAGCCTTGTATACTATGTATCTATCGACGCTTCTTAAACTAATTTGTGTTAACGCCAATAATAAGTTTTAATTACATATGTATACTGTTTTATATCTCTGATCGTATCGTTTACAAAATGTTTTATTTATTAATGTAATTTGGACCAATCTGGGCGCGTCGCGGGGCCGACTGGGCGTGTTGTCGACAGCCCGCTCATTGAAACTAAGGTCGTTTGCGGGTGATGGTCGCCGCACGAGCTCTCGTACCAGTCGTCTCTCCTGTGTCCGCGTGCACAATACGAGTTTTCAGTTAACAATTATATATATATACTAGTATTTGGGTGGCGCGCGGGCTGCGAGCAGCCCGCGTTATCGATGTGCATTAGTATTATTAACAAAAATGTCGTTGCAGTTGCTAAAAAGATATAAAATTCTCATGCAAATCGAATAACTCACAGTTACATCTATTTCAGTAGAAAGTGTGAGCAGGGTTACCATGTGCAAGTTGATTTTTTTAATTTAATTTTAGTCGCGGTAAAACCGGACCAAGATTCTAAACGACTTTTGTTAAGGGACCCCACCTCTAAGTGCAGTGGTTAACGTGGGCAGTTGCCTCGGAGACCAGCTCGATATGTGAAAATACTCGTTATCCGGAACTCGGCCTTCGGCCTCGTTAGAGACTCCCATATGGTACGTTGAAGCGTTACACCTCATTCGAGCTCGGCCTTCGGCCTCGCAGATTTGAAGCTCGGCCTTCGGCCTCGCAGGTTTGAAGCTCGGCCTTCGGCCTCGCGGTGGTAAAGACAGCTTCTTCAAGTTCAGTACAAAGTGAGAACAGAGTTACCATATGCAAGTTTATTTTTTTCATTAAAATTTTAGTCGGGGTAAAATCGCACAAAGAATTTAAACGACTTTTGTTAAGGGACCTACCTACCTCTAATTGTAGTAAATAACGTGGGCAGTTACATTGGAGACCAGCTCGAGATGTGAAAAAAACTCCCCATCCGGGACTCGGCCTTCGGCCTCGTTAGCGACTTCCATAGGATGCGTTAATGAGGTACACCCCATTCGCAACTCGGCCTTCGGCCTCGTAAGTTACTAACACGGCTCGGTCTGCGGCCTCGCGGAGGCCACGCTCGGCCTTCGGCCTCGCGGGCCGAAAGCTCGGCCTCCGGCCTCGCAGGTTTGAAGCTCGGCCTTCGGCCTCGCGGTGTTTAAGGCTCGGCCTGCGGCCTCGCAAGTTACAAAGGGAATGTTTATAAGCTGTTCAATGGCGGCCAGCTCGGCCTGCGGCCTCGCAGGCCTAGAGCTCGGCCTCCGGCCTCGCTAGGGTGGAGCTCGGCCTTCGGCCTCGCTTTCACAGCTCGGCCTGCGGCCTCGCTCGATTGCAGCTCGGCCTACGGCCTCGCAAAGGGAATGTGGTTTCGCCACCAAAATTCCGCAGCCCGTAAAAAAAAAAACAAATGACGTCATCAAAAAACTTTTTTCATATTCCAAATCAAGGACCCCAAATCTCCTTAAATACCTAATTTCAGCCAGATCGGAGCAACTTGGATTTTGGTATTGTATGGGAGAACCTCTTTTTTGTTCGGGAGGGTAATTTTTTTTTAATTTTCTATAAGGTTCCCAGGGTTTTAGTCATTTTTAGTTTTGACACCTACCCCTCATCGATTATAGTTTCCGAGATCCCTACACCTGTTCCATGAAGGAAACCAAAAATGCCGCTTTTCGGATTTTTCTGGGGGTCACGTGAGCACTCTCTATACAGTCCACACCATAATTTCAACCCAAAAATACTCCTTCTGGGAGAACAATGATGTCAGTGAGTGAATCAATCAGTGGGTCTTCAGCTTTATATAATATGAATGAATGAATATATATGGCCGTGCCGTAGGGATCACAGCCATGCGCGCCTGTGAAGTCTCACTGGCTCACCTCATCTACGTATACCGACCAACTGTTGCGCGGCACGCACACTGGTTTTAAAAAATAATTAGCATTAATAGGTAAGTGTTTGACCACTTTTTATTTCACTTTTACAATAGTCAGTGACGATATTGTGGTCGAAGATGTAGTCACGCTAGACCTGCCACGTTGACTGGCTCTCATGGACACTCAGCTGTCTAAACATACAGTGTGTTCAGGGGCACTTTGACAAACATGAGGGTAGACAAGCGGGTACTAGAAATATCCAAGCATAGTGCAATTTTTTTACATAATTATATGGATCTCTGTGCCTTCTGGAGCCTATGGAGAGAGAACGAGTCAAAGTGACGTTTGCAGACGACACATATTTGCCGGCTTGCAGTCTGTGGAGGCCGAGCCTGTTGATGTGCCAGTCTGTGGAGGCCGAGCCTGTTGATGTGCCAGTCTGTGGAGGCCGAGCCTGTTGATGTGCCAGTCTGTGGAGGCCGAGCCTGTTGATGTGCCAGTCTGTGGAGGCCGAGCCTGTTGATGAATTTTAAAAAACTAAATAACGACGATGGGCGAAGAACCTAATGTTCCTCGTAACGTGTATCATAAAGGAACTTATGATTGTTATCGATTTTAAATGTAAATATGTTATTATTTGTATATTATTCAATGAATTATGCTGAATATAAATGAATTTCTTATTAATGTCCGTACTGTTTTATTTCTGACGTTTACATACTGATAGAACAGCAAACATTTGATTTCTTAAATATTGTTTATAACGAACTCAATAACTACGGGAACGGTTCAGTATCTGGTCGAGCAGCACCAGCTCCAGCACCAGCTCGCGGAACAGGAACAGTAATTGCCGGACCGAGGTACACATTGAGCGCGCGGTCGGTGTGCATCTGTTATTTGAGTTGTCGACGTGTAGCGGGAACAACACCGACCCGCTAGAGCGCCCCACACTTAGTGTACAATCAATAAATGATTCATTTAATTCTGGAAATTAATATTATAGGAAAGTAGTAGTAAGTATTTAGCACGCTAAACCCAAAGTCATTTCAATGAACTATTTTTTTATGACAATCATCGTGCACTAGGTTTCCCGGTGTCGCGGGAAGCATGGACACAATCGCTGCGTTTCAGCGATTGTGCATACGTTCGTACGTAAGGATTTAGCTGTTCCGAGATAGATTTAGTACTGACAGTGCTAACGCTCGTAAGCAAGTCAGAGCGGATTGTGTGTGTGAAAGCGCGCGAATGCTATAAACGCCAGTTCCCATCAAATAACTCAATTCCGTGCTCCGCGGACACGATATGGTCATTTGTTCTGAATGTTTCAATTGCGTTTTTATTTTTTTGTGGAGGGGTTACAAATATTTCAACAGATTCTCTAAATGAAAGTCAGAAGTTTGGCAGCACTCACACTGCTCTAGCTCGTAGTCGTAAGCGTTCCAAGCACAGGACGATGACTTTTTTTTTTTTACCATTATAAGTTTGCGTTTGACAATTGTCTCACCTGATGTTAAGTGATGACGTTGTCTAGGATTTAGCACGCAAACCTAGAAGGTACCTATTCACTCGCGACTTGAAGACTCCAGGATTGTACATATCGGGAAACACAGACTCGGGCAACGAGTTCCATTCCTTGGCAGTACGCATTAAGAAAGTGGAAGCAAAACGCTTCGTGCGTATAGGTGGTATATCTACCATATAGCGATGGCGAATTGCCATACGTCGAGTCGACCGATGATAGAAAGGTGATGGTGGAATCAGATTATGCAATTCCAGTGCACATTCTCCGAAATGCACCTTGCTACTCTACACCGGTGTTCAAGGCTCTGAAACCTATGTTCCACCAAAGAGTTACTGCCGATGATTCTTTTGGCTCGCGTCTCGATTGACTCTAGAGCTTCTAGCTGGTATTTGGCTGACCCATCCCAAAGGTGGGAACAGTACTCCATGCACGACCGGACTTGTGCTTGATACAGATTAAGCAACTGCCCCGGCGTGAAGTACTCTGACCTTAGCAAGAATACCCAACTTTTTGGCAGCCAATTGAGCTTTGGACTCAATGTAGCTCCCGAAGTTCAACGTGGGTGTCAGTAAGACGCCAAGAAGCTCCGATGACGTCATATACATTTTGTGTGCAGCTGTCAGTGCATTTCGGAACAGCTTTAAGCGCGCTATCTGTGCTCAAAGCGCAAAAAGAAACGCATCCAATAACATTAGGTACAACAAACATCCCAATACCCTAGACGAATATCCATGCTCATCACATAAATTGATTGCCCCTGCGGGGATTCGAACCCAGGGCCCCTGGAACCAGAAGTCATGTCGCCGACCACTGAGTTACTACGACCGTTGTATGTATGTTCTATGGATTTTAGTATAACAATGTATGCCTTCTTACGTCAAACATTATTGCACCCATTCCCTCACTGTAAGTGTGTATAGTAAATGTGAAGCATATTTGTTCTGTTTTAGGAGACATCATTTCGGTTTATGTAAAATCTTTGTACTTTTGATGTTATATTTATTTATTTAAAAATTAGAGACGCCACTACACTTGATCTTCTGAAATCAAGAATCTTAATATATGGTCCATCGCTTCAGGATTGTCCTCTGGTACCTGCAAGCAGAATAAGCCCGGGGTAAACAAACAATATGTCTCATGTGGACGACTCGCTTCCATTACAGATAGCATTATTTGTGTAATATTAAATGTTTTTCTCGCGATCGAGCCCCGATCGAATTTATAACAACTAGCTACGCCTCACGGTTTTACCCGCGTGGTGATGATTATGATGATCAAAGTAGCCTATGTGTTAATCCGGGACCTAGAGTATCTAAATACCAAATGTCATCCAAATCCGTCCAGCCGTTCTGGCGTGATCGAGTAACAAACATCCATCCAAACTTTCCCATTTATAATATTAGTGGAATGTATTCGAATAGCGAAAGTCTAAAAATTACAGTCAATATACAGTTCTTATGTACAATGGGGAATATTTTGGAACATTATGTTTATTCCTAAACTAGTCATTGTCAAATTTGATTTTTGAATCGCAAATTGATAAGATAGTACGCGTGCCTAAGAGTGGACATTGGGAGTTACTCGAGCGCGGCAGATTATTATATCGGAGCATACCTTTCATATATTGTCAAGTACCTCCAACCAGTATGAGCCTCAGACCAAGTTCCACTTACGCCAAGGGATATCGTCTTACCCAATGTCCAGCTCCGAAGACCCACCAAAAGCTCAGCCGGTCCCACTTCTTGTAAAATCCATTCCTTATGCCGTCGATCTCGATTCTTGACGCAGCCGAGAAGTTTGCGGCTCCGTACCAGCTCAATTTATGTACCCAGTTTGATGCGCCTTAAATTATAAATAGGTATGTAGAAATAATTTGTAGATATACCTAACCCAATAAGTATTAGGTACTATTAGAATGAAGTTTTCATGCGTGCCAAGATCTCTTCAATTGCTTTTCCAGCCACTCATATTCACCTAAAAATGTGTAAAACATTTTTTATGATAAATAAGTCTTGCGTGTGACAGTAACCTATGTAACTTGATGGTCTGTGATGATGTGGTCGATGGTGGTGCCGTAAAAGTCGGCTAAGGGATCACGTATCAGAAGGTGGACAGCAGAGTCTTCTGCGGATCCAATCAACCCATGAACCAAGCTAAACCGACACTACCTCTGGTATCGGCCTGTATGAGATAAGAATGGGTCATAAACGTATGAATGTCAAGGCGCCAGGCGACGACGGGATCACGTCAAAGCTTCTGAAAGCGAGTGCTACACCAGTACTCAATGTCCTTCAGAAGCTCTTTAATTCCGTTGTCCTCGAAGGTTCAACGCCGGAAGCGTGGAACAGAAGCGTAGTGGTGTTGTTCTTTAAGAAGGGTGACAACACATTGCTCTTAAGCAATGTGTTGTCACCCTAGTTCTTAGGGTTTCTTCTTATTACTTGTTCTTAAACTACAGACCCATTTCGCTTCTGAGCCATGTTTACAAGCTGTTTTTAAGAGTCATCGCGAATCGTCGTAGGTTTGATGATTTGAAGACTTCCAGCCTCCCGAACATACAGCTTTAAGAACCGATTGCCGGACGAAAGGTTCTCGAATGGAAACCACGGACTGGCAAGCGCAGCATAGGATGGCCACCGACTAGGTGGACAGACGACCTGACTAAGATCGCAGGTAAAGGCTGGATGGGGGTCACTGCCATCCGGTCTAAGTGGAAATCAATAGGGAGAGGCATATGTCCACCTGTGCACGTCCTATGGCGAGATGATGATGATGAACTTGTGCCAAAATTTAGCCATCCCTCCTCACAAACATTGGCGTTTATAATGTTACTAGCCTCACCCGGCAGTTTCTCCCGGTCCTAGTCACGAGAGAATAGGTAAGTTACGTGCTACACCTTAGACCGCGTCATCACTTAACATCAGAGGAGACAGTGGTCAAATGTAAGCTTGTAATAACTTTTTTTTAAAGTTTCTGCCGCGCTCTCTATGATTTATCCGTTACCTCTTTACTTATCTACCAAATAGGAACTAGTTTTAATTTCGCCACTCCAAGGTCTTCGGAATGTACATAGATAATAAACACACACGTGCAACCTTTAGATATTAGTGGGACTGCTGCGCCCCGCGGTATTAACCGCGTGGTGATGATGCTGATGATTAAAATAAGCCTATGTGTTAACCCAGGGTTTAAGCTATCTCCATACCATAGAAATCGGTGTAGTCGTTTGAGCGTGAACAAGTAACGGCGCGTGGTGCGACCCTCTGAAATCGACCTCAGTACAGAAGTATAGGTAAGTACATAGATAGTAGTATTAAAGATCTATTGGATACATTACGAGCTATTGGATACATTACCAGCTATTGGATACATTACCAGCTATTGGACACATTACCAGCTATTGGATACATTACCAGCTATTGGATACATTACCAGCTATTGGATACATTACCAGCTATTGGAGTGACGATGTCCAAATTTCCATTATACACTACGATTTTGAGGTTTGAATTGTTTAAAAGGTTCTCAACTGAAATAAAATCAGTTAGATATTATTAGTTTGTAACGGGCTTTATTTTAATATAATAAAATACTATATAATACACTCTCACTACAACAACTATACTGACGAACTGCCGTAACATTTGTTACGTCATAAACATCTTCCTTTTACGTTAACTTAAATGTTTTATTTTTTCACATCTTCCACAAACTATAGACCTGAGTTTATCGTTTTAATTTCAACTCGATACCACTACGCGGACGGACAGACAACAAAGTGACGAAAGAAAAGACTAGGATCCTATAAGGATTCCTTTTGAGGTACGGAACTCTAAAATTCCTGAATAAATTATGAATAAGCTGCGTTATGAACTTAAAAGTGGTGCATTAAGAATTAGTTTCAATAAAACTGTGTGTGCAGCAGCCGATATGAACGATAGAACTTGGACGAAGCATGAAAATATTGTAATCCCTCATCCAAGGGTCGAATGGTTCTCGAGTAGAGAGAGAGGACGCGGTCGTTTTAATGCAACGGAACATTGCAATAACACATTACAAATACATAACATTTTAGAAATAAACAAAACTTTTTGGCGATAAAATAATATAAATGATATAGGCTGGACAGGATAAGAATGACCGAGGTAGGTACTCTATTTTCAACCGACTTCCAAAACAGAGGCGATTGTCTGTTTAGGGAAAATTCTGTTTATTTGCTATCTTTGAACTGTGTCTTTTATAGAACCGATTCAACTTATTATTTCATTCGAAATACAGATGTTTTCAGATCGGTGCCAAAGCTATTTAAATTAAAGTAAGTTGTGTGTTTTATTTTATTTTTAAGACAATTTGTCCCGGTGTCCCGCACTCGTCCCGGTTTAGAAGTCGGTTTTTAATCTACGTATGTGCTAATTTTATATATACAGACTGTCCATTGAAATCGGTCAGTCTGGAAATACAAGAATTTTTTAAGTTAAGTTGAAAAATAGAATATATAATCTACTTACGAAAAGTATAAGAAGGCATAGTGAAAGTATTTTTTAAGTTATGATACGCCTTTTCACATATGTACCTCCATCTAACGGTACGGTTCACGTGACGGAAGGTGGGCTTCACGTACTTGTTCATGTCGGACGTTAGTTTGGCGAAATCCTCGAACGGCATCCCTTTATTGTAATTGTTGAAGTTGATCAATCCCTGCGATTGAAACGTTTCGAACATTTCCTCGTCTAGGTTAGCGGCCGCGGTGTACTCCCGACTTTCTATCGCTTTAACCATTTTTAAAGATATCTTCTTAGCTTTCAAGTATAGCGGCCGATCGATCGCTCCCTGAAAAAAAAGGTAATTCAAAATCAAGCTTCGGTGGACAGACGACCTGACTAATACCGCAGGCAAGGGCTGGATGCGGGCCGCTTCCGACCGGTCCTTGTGGAAATCAATGGGGGAGGCATGTTCACCAGTGGACGTCCTATGGCTGAAATGATGATGAATTCTTCAGAAGAAAATGCGTATATAAGCGCAGTACGCACTCTTCCGTCTCTTAACGAATAGTTACCCGAAATTACCAAGTCGAGATTTGGATGCAATTTGGTATGTAGAAACTTCAGATCCCGGAATAACACATATGCTACTTTTCATCATCATCATCACCACGCGGGTAAAACTGCGGGGCACAGCTAGTTTTTTATAAAACCAAAAAAAAACGCTACTAATATTCTCTAAGTACTTACAATGTGGAAAAGAAAATCAGGTTGCATCAAAGTGCTCTCCCTTGGATTAACCCAACCGCCGCCGATGCCGATACCTTTCAAATTCATTTTCATTTTCTTCTTTTTGATTGCCTGTAAATAGTTTACAAAATTCATGTGTAGGTACTTAGGTATATGAGCAAGCATTTTTCTTAAAAAAACTCTGCCTATGTGTAGAGGATATCGAAAAAGATAAAGTGCTAGTGGCTCTCTGACTACTGGAAAGTTTGGTGAATTTTTAGTTCCATGATTTAGCTGCTTTCAGAACAATGACGTACATGGGTCGCCAGCGTTGTTATAGGTATACAAGCCAAGAGAACATGACGCGTGTAGCTGTCTAGCGTTTGAACACTATCTAACTCGAGGGTCAGTGACGATGTAGTTGAAGGTGTACATAATCACGCTGCACTGGACTTAGAATGTTAACTGGCTCTCAAGACTGTACTGCCTGTACACACTGTGTGTGGTGACAGTTTTGATAGTGTGTTTTCAAACTTGAAGGTGGTAGCTACCCAAGCGGGTATTTACCAAGCTTAGAATTTGAGAACGGTGTTGCCTTCACCGGAAGCTCTAGAAATGGGTGGGAATCGAACCAATATCCGTCGGGCTGACAGCCGACGCTCCCCGCTATGTTCTCATCGCCATTGCTTCTAATTAGGTACTTACGTAAGCTTGGCACGAACTGAGCACTAATAAAACTGTCACGGCTATCAGTGTCTTGTATAGCCGTGTTCTGTGGTTACAACCGCGTATGGTAACTGTATACTGATCTCGCTTAAAAAGTTTCCTACGTGCTAGTCTACACTAACATATATCTGTGCCAAAATTGACCATGAGCCGTACAACCGTCCTGACTTGAGAGAGCAACAAACATACATACATCCTCACAAACGTTCCCGTAAATCAATTGAATATGAAGACACAGATAAACGAATAATGCAGAGTGTACTTAATATATTCGAGAGTCAGCCTTATAAGCGTTTTAGTAGAGATTTCCGGAAATTAATATTTAATTTGGAAGCGATGATAGCTCAGCGGCGGAAGCGTAGGCTGTTAAACAGCTTCCGGTGATGGTTACACCGTTATCAAATTCCCAGCGTGGTCGTAGAGTACTTTCTTCGAGTACTCAAGTTTAAAAAACTGTCACCAAGCACATAGTGTGTTCAAGCAGCAGTCCTTGAGAGCCAGTGAGCATTCTAGGTATAGCGTGATAGCATCTTCGACCACATCGTCACTGACCATCATGTGAGATAGTGGTCAAACCCTGGATCTATACAGTATAAAAACAATCGGTAAAATAGCGACTGATGGTCGCCATGGTGCAGTGGTCAGTGACATTGACTTCTGTGTCTCCGGGACCTTGGGTTCGAATCCCGGCAGAGGCAAATATTTGTACGATGAGTGTAGATGCTTGTCCTGGGTCTTGGGTGTTTGTGTGTTGTTATTGTGTGTGTCCAAGCCTCCGGCGACAAAAGGATCAATCCTAGTGCAGGGGTCGGAGTGTGATTAAAAAAAATGTTAATCCCTGTATACGTACAAATTAGTGAAGTTAGTAAGATTACCAATAATTACCGTGTATAAGTACGTCGCTAGTCTCGGTGTAATTTTGCCGCCATAGCTTTGCCCGACGATGTAGGTAGGCGTGTTGCGAAACTCCTTGCGTCTCCTTAGAAACATCCTTACAGCTCTCGACAAGTCGATGGCTGCGAATGGTGACAATCAATAACCTCGCTTCATGTAGATCAACAAATATTGGCACATCGCATGTTGTTGACATAAAACACAGCCATACGAAACCATTTGAGTAATTGCCAATTTGTCGCACATATTGCATGTAAGTATTCAAATACTTGTGAGTATTTTTGTGTGAGTGTAAATAGGTAATACTCACCTAGACACGGCTCTAAATCCAATTTCAAAGCTGTAATAATTTCATTTAATTATGTGTACCTACCTACCTATATGTATAGAAATATTTCATGTTATTATTTCAATAAAATGATTATCATGTTCCGCATTCTGTCATCTGTCGGTGGACCAACAGCAGGCGTACCTGCCGTCATCGCTAAGTACCTACACCACCCTACATAAGTACCTACAAAGCGTGCCTACATGTTTGTATTCTCTGTCCCTGGCAGCTGTACTAGCTGAAAGCCCCCTGTGTCGTACTTTGATCGGCGTCAACACATTACTGACTGCCAACCCTGAATGTGACATGTAATACGATAAGTTGTATTCGATATCACAGTTGTTACTGACATTTCCTGAAAATTTTTGACATTTAATACACTTTTGCGTTTTTCTGAGATTTGTAATTTATTTTTTAATAATAGTGTTAGTAATGTTTAGCGTAGTACCTACCCATCTCGCGGTCAGTCTTCACCAACAATGAGTCGTTAGCGGCATAACTAAAGCCGGCCCCCACAGGGTGATCTATAAGCAGCAGGTTCCCCTTCTTCACCTGCAAAAATAAGTTATTTTTGTATTCAGTCAAACAGTTCATTGTAAAATTAAAATTAGTATTATAACTTATTTATGCGGTGCCTAATGATAAAGCGATATTATGCGATTGCGGGTTCGGATTATCATTACACGCAATTTAAATAATCTCACTTTGGGATTGTCATTTGTAAGTTTTACCCGACGGACTTTACCATAAGGTATGAGGACTTTCTCATTTCACACACAAATTTAGATAATACGATTGAACAAAAGAATGACTACCATTGAGTCACTTTCAGTCGAGGATAAGTAGCTTGTAAGTAATATTATATTTTATTCTGAGCAAATAGGAAGGCGGTTGACATCTGTTTTATGGATATAAATATACATAAATTTGATATAGGTAGGTACATATTGGTATGTACGAGTGTGCCCATGCTACACAGCCCATGTACAGCGGAGAGGCTTACATGATAATGTTATTTCAACAATCTCTTTCTCGTACCTATACCTATGTGAAATAATTATCATATTCTCCAATATGCTTAATGTGACACATTTCATCGTGAAACTAATATCTAACTGACATACGAACTACCTGTTCCGATATCGAAATAAAAGGCGCCTCCAGACGTATCTTCATAAACGAGCGGCTGACTATGGAAAATAGGCTGTTATTTCGATCAACTAGACAGCGTGCTAAATCGGCAGGATACAAGTTCTGCTGGGTCAAAAACGGCACAGTTTACGTCCGGAAGCAGGAAGGAAACCCTGCAATTGCTGTCAGAAACATGGACGAGATGCAGCAGCATTTTAGCCCTCCTCATAATCAGTAACAATCCAACTTCAATTTTTGTAATACTCGTAATCTTAATTTGCCCGCTCTTTTATTTCTTTTATGAATTTTTTAGTATTGGAAGAATAGAAATCGAACACTTATCTATGACACTCCAACCACTCAATTTACATTTCACTAACGCACCTAAGCACTATTTACTCAACACTACCTCACACATCCATTCAAATAGACACACCCCTACCTGCATGTGGCACTCTCTTACCAACATTGATACTTACCTTTTGCTTGATATGACAAACTTGCTCCAGTCTTACATCATTACATTATTTCATTATTATCAGGATGGCTTTACTTAGTGTAATGAATGATATTGATGAAATCGTAAATATTGATTGTCATACCCTTGATTCCGTAGATACTTGTAAAAGTATATTGGCCACCCCAATTTACAATTTTAAAATTCTATCTTTTAACATAAGAAGCTTTCAAAGAAACTTCGAAAACTTTGTACTATCGTTAGAACGCGTGGACTGCGATATAGATGTAATTGTCTTATCAGAATGCTGGCTTACCGATGGTCTGAGAATTGACCCTCTTCCAGGATACAATACGTTTCGTTCTAGTACCCAAAAGAATAAAAATGGAGGCGTATTAGTGTATGTTAAAAAAATATTTACTTCTGTTACTTTGGAACCAGGCATTGCAGACGCGGACTCCGTGTTAATAGTCCTAAATGATAAAATTGCTATTATGGGTATGTATCGATCGCCTTCATCGTCTGATCTAGGTCCGTTTCTTCATTCCCTGGATTTAAAACTTGATACTCTGAGTAAATATCCATTCATTGTCATCTCAGGGGACATTAATATAGATATATGCAATGACGTCGCTAGTGACACAGACTATATGTGTCTTATGGCATCCCATGGCTTGCTCCCTGCCATACATAAACCCACTCACGGCAAGACTTGCCTTGACCATATCTTTATAAAACCTAACACTAAGTCAATTGGATTAATCTGTAAAACGTCTATTACAGATCATGACTTTACAATTGCTGGTTTACTTGTTGCTAGACAAACTCTGACTACACCATGTATTAAATTGAAAACCGATGTAGACGCCGTGGCAGCTGAAGTTAAACACCTTGACTGGACTATTGTCACGAAAAATACGTGTGTTAACGCAGCTGTGCAGGAATTTAACAATATTTTAACTGGTATAATCAACAAGCACACCCGAAATATTAAAATTGGTCGTAAATGGGTTACTATGAAGTCATGGATCACACCAGGTTTACTCAGATGTATGCGACACCGTGACAAGTTACATCTTGACTGTAGGCAGCACCCAGACGACCCCATCCGTCGAAAAGTGTACGCACGTTACCGCAATTTTTGCAACAAACTTATTAAAAAAGCAAATCATGAGTATAATAGTCGCCAGCTTCTAGAAAGTAGACACGATACGAGAAAGCTCTGGAAAACAGTCAAAAATATGTGTGAAACTTCGGTGAACCAATCTAATTCTTCCCAACTCTTAAATTATAAGTCATGTGCAGAAATGTCATTACAAGCCAGCAATCATTATTTTGTTTCTGTAGGGAAAATCTTAGCGGGCACCATATTACAAAAAAATAATATGACTCAAGATGCTCTGATAGCTACGTATAAGCCTAACACTTCAACTACGGATTCATTCTTTCTATACCCCACAGACCTAATCGAAATTTCAAAAATAATTTCCAAATTCAAAAGTGACAGTTCTCCAGGCCCCGACAAGATTACTGTAACTGTACTTAAGAAATCTCTTGAGTCTTTACTTGTTCCCCTTACATACATCATTAACTTAAGTCTACAAACGGGTGTATCTCCAGACTGCTGGAAAATTGCCGCGGTTTCCCCTATCTTTAAAAACGGAATTAAAAGTCAACCTGATAACTACAGACCAATAGCGCTGCTCAGTATCACATCGAAAATTTTAGAAAAGATAGTCAATACTCGTCTTGTGTCATTTATCCAAAAGCATCAATTAATATCAGATAGACAGTTTGGTTTTCGAAAGGATAGGTCAACCGAGGACGCTATATCACTACTCGTCGGTCAGGTCTCAAGCTACGTGGAAAATGATGACAGCTGTATCGCGGTGTTTCTAGACCTGGCCAAAGCGTTCGATACGGTCTCGGTTGGCCTGCTACTCAAGAAAATAGAAAGCATGGGAATCCGCGGAGTCGCCTATGACTGGTTTCAGAGTTATTTATTCAATCGTTCGCAGTTTCTTAAGATCGGTTCATATCGCAGTGGTGAGCTTCCTGTTGAATTCGGCATTCCACAGGGCAGTATATTGGGTCCTACATTATTTACTTTATACATTAATGACATAGTAAGTTGCTCCCTTGAACATGCGGACATCATTACCTACGCCGATGACACAGCGATACTCTTTCATGAGAAAAGTTGGGAGCAGGTATATTCTAGTGCTGAGAAGGGCCTAAGTTACATTTCATGTTTACTGAACAAGAATCTTTTAACCCTAAATGTCAAGAAAACTAAGTACTTGGCTTTCTCTAAAACGTGTGTCTCAAGTCCACCCATTCAAAAATCTCTGAAATTACATTCTTGTTCACCAAATCTAACTACTCATGAACCGAGGTGCACATGTGACTTGATTGATCGTGCTAATAAAGTTAAGTACTTGGGGGTTTTTATCGATGAAAATCTTTCTTATAAGGCTCATATAGTAGACTTGGCTTCACGAATAAGAAAACTGATTTTCATAATGAAAAAACTGAGAGACTCTTTGACGCTCGAGTTGTTACAACAGGTTTACTTAGCGCTTTGTCAATCGATCATGCAATATTGCGTCTCCATCTGGGGTAGTGCTGGAAAAACCGTTTTCATGGTGGTAGAAAGAGCTCAGCGAGCTCTTATTAAAGTCACATTAAAAAAACCTTTCAGATACTCAACGGACAATCTCTATAAAGACTTTAAGGTTCTGCGTATGCGGCAATTGTTTGTATTTAATGCTACTTTGAAAGCCCATAAGCTTATGCTAAATCACTCCGATTATGAGCAACTACTGTCTAGACGAGTCTACAGGCTGCCACTTCCTACTGTCACGTCTCAACTGGCCCGTAGAAGCCCAGCCTTCGCTCACGCTAACACGTACAACCAAGTGTGCAAAAATTGCTCTATTAAAGGATGTAATGTTCAGGCTTGTAAAAAGATAATCCATAACTGGCTTATGACCTTATCATATAATGAAACAGAAAAGTTAATATGATTCCCTTCAGGGTAGCCACAGAAATCTAGCTCACATATACCTATTTTCACTTTCACACACAATTACAATGCTCACAAACGTAAAAGTACATAATCTTAATTTTTCTATTTTTCTATGTACTGAAGTAGGTAACCTTATTCATCCCCACGCAGATATACACACTCACTCACTTTTCCTGCACACACTAACCCACAAACACATACCACACTTCCTCCCGCAGTCAAATATCAAAGAAATGTAAATGTAATTCATGTTCGAACAGAGTTATTGTCAAAACTTTGAGTATTTAATAAACAAATTACGGTAGATTACTATTAGTTAATTGTACTCCGAGCCCCAAGACACAGGCTTTCGCCTAGTTTGGGTCTCAACGCTTAAAATGTTTGTAATACTGTACTCTTTGGGAAATAAAAGTTTATTATTATTATTATTATTATTATTATACGGGCAAACTTAGGTCACAGATATTGCAACAGGCGGCAAAACGTTGGGATCACATGGTGCTGAGTCTTCAGGGACTTTGATAGAAATGGATGTTCCGCAAGAGTGTTTAGGTCCTTTATAGTGTAACACAAATCAGTGACTTGCCATTTATTGTCCAAGGATCTATGGCTATATAGTTTTGTTGCGAATGGCTCCTCGTCGATGTTTAAAGTTGACAGGACATAATAGTATGGCGAGCTAATGGAAGTGATATCTCGCATCTGTAAATGGTTCATAATGGCTAATAATTTACTCCTAAATTCGAATAAGATTAAATGTTTCATATTTTCCTTACATATAATGTTCCATAACTTTATTTATTTATTATTAACATTCACACAAGGTCTTCAGGTCCCAAACTAGGCAGAGCCTTTACTATGGTAACCTGTTGACTGATATATATACTTATATACATATACACACCCAGACACAGGTCAAGCAGACATGTTCATACACACAAATATTGGACCTGTCCGGGAATCGTACACGGGACCAGCGGCTCAGAAGGCAGAGTGCTACCAACTACGCCAACTAGAACCCAACGTTATTGTATATGGATCAGCGCAATATTGACAAGGCTCAATATTAGTCTTCCTGGCATTGACATCGACCCGTCATTATATACAATGGGGACCTACAAAAACACCTTCTCTCGAATACTAAGTTCTGCTCCATTCGATTCTGTTAGTAAAATAAGAGAATTTACATGTTTGTGCGGCTGGGCTGGTTTACTTTGTGTATTTGCACAATATCATGCCATATGGCTTCCAACTGTGGGGCGTCAACAGCTTATGTAGATACTGTTTTTATATTGGAAAGGAGGCTGTTAAATCTAATGAAAAAAATATACCTTGAATCTTTACGAAAATATATAGTAATTTTTATACTTTCCCGATTGTAACACATTGTTAATAAATCAGTCTTCTCGTGACCACGACCAATGCAACGTGGTCCAAACGTCGAGGTAAATAAATTACTAAATGTTTTTTCTCACGATCAAGCCTGGATTGGTTTCTTAACAAAAAATATATAATTTTTTTTTTTTTTTTTTTTTTTTTTACTTTTAGGTTCGCAAACTGAGCGAAACAGCATTTACAAATCAAAATTTGTAAATGCTGTTACAAATTTTATATAGCGATAGCTCTATAAATAAGTTCATACTACAGATACTACTTTGGTACTTCCATGGTATCAATGAGATTATAACCGCGGTATCTGTATAAGTATACATACCCATGTATGGTTTCGAGGTTCGAAATTCATGTTCAGCGGCCCTATCTCTCCAAAGTTGCCGATGCCGCTCGCCGGGAATCCCGGCCCTCCTTGTATCCATATCAGTAAAGGTTTATTAGAGGCGTCTACTTTTGTACCGTTTGCGTAGTACAGCTGGTAGAACAGGTGCACCCCTGCACGGACCTGCAAGTATCCATGGGCTCTCTGGCGCGTCAGCGGCGAGCGCTCCACGGCTTCTTTGTAAGGATTGTACTGTATGTCTAAAAATATTATTCGATTCAGCGTGTATGTGAGCGAGGCCACAGCGGCGGCCCACGCCGGATATGACTACGAACGAGCACATAGCTATGTAAGGTTCTAATTTATATATAGTACTAGCTGCGTCCCGCGGTGTTACCCGCGGGGAAATGGTAGGGACGTGGTATTGACGATATTTTTGTCTTCCCGTCATCCCACGGGAACAGCCTATATTTTCAGGATAAAAAATCTATATGTTAGTCCAGGGTATTAGCTATTTTCATTCGAAATTTCACGCAAATCCGTTCAGGTCCTTCAGCGTGAAAGAGTAACAAACATCCAAACATGCAAACTTTCGCGCTTATAATATTAGTAGTATATATTTAAAGATTCTACGCTGTCATACTGTTGTGCAACCTTGTCACGCGCACATTTCATATGTATTCACGTAAAGTAATTCCTATTGAATAATCTGCTCCATACACAACCGCTCGCGCCTGCTAAACACGAACAATTTGAAAAATAAAGATTACAAGTTTTAAAAATAAAGATTACAAGGTCTCTATTATTTCGCGTATTAGGGCGAATTTTCATTTTAACCGTCTTTAAAAAAAGGACGTCAATTCGCCCGTATATA
Source organism: Apeira syringaria (assembly GCA_934044485.1). NCBI lineage: Eukaryota > Metazoa > Arthropoda > Insecta > Lepidoptera > Geometridae > Apeira > Apeira syringaria. The sequence continues at coordinate 18,233,115 of OW203666.1, read as the reverse complement.
TTATATGTATTTGTTTTATATGTGTTCGCGGATAACTTCATCATTTCTGAACCGATTTTGGAGATTTTTATTTTTTGTTTGATTTCGAGGTGAAAAAAATGTTTACCAAACATTTTTTAAAAAGTGTGAAATAACTTGTTGAAATCGGTACTTTGATGATTCAAAATCAACTATTATTAAATATTGTGCGCATGGTACCTACCGACTTCGACAAGTTATTTCACATTTTTGAGTGTTGAAGTCGGTTCAAATTTTTGATAGTCACCTTTTTCAGTGACTTTTGCTTCTAACGGGATGAATTGTATTGTGTATGTTCACCAGCGATATAAAATAGGGTAGATACCCGATCGCCCGCTCAAGAACGGCACTGACAAAACCAGGCATATGCCTTGTGTTGCTCTCAGTTGCAGAGGTATATACCTGTATTAGTGATAAACACCGGAGAGGGGACAGACTGTGTATCTATAGTATATTTGATTGAAGATGTCACCGATTTCTTCACCCTAGGAAATCGTGTAAACAGACGTAACACTTTTCAGTTATTGCAGTGTAACTTAAAAAACGCTTGACCGATTTTGATGAAATTGAAATGGGACCATACGAGAAGCAACAGCTTTCAAATAGATCGGTTCACGCAGTCGATGTGTCTGAGGTAACAAACATAAAATAACATACGGGTCGAATTGATAACCTCCTTCTTTTTTGAAGTCAGTTAAAAGGGACATTTTATATAATTATGTTTTGATATATATTATATTCAATCGCGAGTACCTACAATGAAATTAAACATCTCGAATATGTTATATGTTTGGATCCCGACCATACCACGCACAAAAAAAAAACATACGGGTCGAATTGAGAGCCTCCTCTTTTTTTGTCGGTTAAAAAGCGCTCATTTTTCATGGCATGGGTGGGTATCACATTAAGTGACATTAAGTCACGTTTTGATAAAGAAACAATACAAAAAAAAATACAAAAACCTAATACAAAATTACAAAAAAATATTGTGAGACTTACCCACGTTCCAAGTTAAAAGTTGCACACAACTAACGCACAGTACTAGCGTCGTCCAAATGTGGAGCGGAACGTTCGACATTATACCATTTGTTGTTGGCATATTGTTCCGGCCACATCACACTTGTGCTCCTCAGAAACACTCAAAACCTACAAACGCCGAGCGAACCTTACGCGCGAGATGATATCATTATACCATTAGTTTCCATTAGCGAATTGAATTAATCAAGGATAGAATTAACACCATACGGGGATACCAGTGTCGAACGTTGTCACGAGGTTTTCATTACCGCTGACCACAAACAGGCTAAATTTAAAAGAGTAACTACCGAAGTAGTTAGACCTATTTAACGAACTGAAACAACACTAGACTGACTCACTTCATACAAGGCACTAAGGTACACGTTATTTTAAATTGCTGGTGAATTGATGTACAGATATACATATGGGGTTATATTTAATGAGCACTAGATCTGCATGCGGCTAGGCCGGCCTTTCTAGAGGGTACCACGGCACAGTGACCGTACTCGTGTCTAAATCTGCGCGTTCTTCTCGGTTCATTACTTACGCAACGATCTAGGTATGACAAAATGGCATACATGTAAAGGTTGAACACTGGTATTTTAAAATCATGACGCCACAGACAAGACATTTTACCAAGAATGGTTATCAGAAATTCCAAATATAAAAAACCATTTTAATATTTATATTGTTTATTAGAACAGCAAGTCAACAAAGGATCTGAATATGCCACTGCTATTGATGTTCCGAGGTCTCGGACGTCTCATGGGATACATTGTGTTCGGAGGTGGTGTGGAAGGTCTGAGTCGGTTGTAGAAAATTCTCGAGGTGGTAGGGTCGTCTTGGCTGGTAGGTATGATCGGTGAAAATCCAACCACGTGCCCTACAGGCCCGCCCACCAAGGTAGGGCGGTATGGCACTTGGCTTTGTTCGGAGTACTCGTGTATGGGCTTAACCATATCTGCAACACAAAATGAAAATACTTAAATAAATTGCTAAATTATGGGTAGTAACTAAGTGCTTAGTACCTACTCGTAACTTAAATCTCTACATAACTTCAAATTAAGAAAGTGAATAAAATTTTTTCAAATAACTTTGTCCTTTTTTTGCTTTACGTACCGTGATCGGTTTTAAAGCTTGGTCCGATGGGAACTGCATTTTGAATCTTTGAAAGGGTGACCCAAAATATCCTTATTGCGTATGAAATACACACTCTGTGAGTTTTATAAGTATATAGTTCATGTTATAAGTATTCGTTGGTCCTCTAAATGAACTGGGTTTATTTTTTACAAGCGAGCCGAGCCGAGCCAAGGTAAGTTTCTCTCTCGCCTACTTCCACATAATCTATCGAATAAAAAATATGTCTATATTAGCAGTTAGCTAGCAGACATAGGTAAATAACGGAGATGTGCACTCACCTGATGGATTCTGGTGTAACGGTGGCCTGTAGGTGTTGGCACCGAACAATCCACCAGACCAGTAGGGCGGCCTGGCCGATGGATACGAGTGCTCCTGGGACAGATCCGTGGGAGGTGGTCCAGGAGGCCTTTGTGGAGGGCGTTGAGGCTGGCTCGCAGGCGATTGAGGGTTTGATGGGAAGTTGTAATTTGGTGAAGGAGGAAAGTGAGGGGGTGAGGAAAAGTTTGGAGGCCGTTGCGGGTTCTGTGGGTTGGGGAGTGAACTGAATAAGAAGCGTGGGCCATCTCGATGACCTTGTCTTCGGTTACCTTGAGAGGTAACTGGGAAAGAAAAAATAATCTGTAACCGCGTTCTATTATTGAAGGTTTTACAGTAATCTATATACATAACAATAAAAATATACAAGTTTCTGAGTGCGATGTCGAAATAACGGTTTACCATATACTTTGAAAGTACTATTGAAAGTACGTTGCTTCTATTTGAGTAATGTCCCGCGGCAACCACCGACACAAGTATAATTGTACTACTTGGTAAGAAAAGTTGTAGCACCTCTACATAAGTACTTAGTATCAAGTTGTTTCACAGCGGTCCGGTCTGCGCCCGATGCAACCCTTGTACCGAGAAACAACACACAAACATATTTTGTAGAAACGTATTGTTTGATCTGATTTAGAAAAATAATTAGTCTAAAATAGAGGATAACAGTTTATTCAGTACCTACCCTACATTCCACGCGAGCTAAACAAAGTGCGGGTCTATAATAAAATTAGATATAATAGAATATATCGATATTATTATAATTCAAATTTATTTATTTTAAATTAGAACCGCATATATACACGAATTAGACTAATGATAAAAATATGCAATACAATAATAGAGAAGTCAAAAAAGTTATATAAAAATGTCAAACAATAAATATAAAATGAGAAATGTCAATTAAGAATACGTACGATTAGATAAATATTACGCCATGATTATAGTATGTTTTCTTACATCGAAATTGTTTATTCTCTATCGAAATGCACTCACAGTAACTAAGACTAAGAATCAAGATATCCTGGCACCTGTCATCAAAGAGATCACACTCAGATTTTGCATTGACAAGAGCATTGAGCGAAGGGAGGGGTCGCGGTGTCGGGGAAACTGCGTGCGCTACGGTTCTACACTTCGGGACAGACACCACCAGTTTATGAATCCTGCCCCACTCGTACATTATAAACATAGACATAATTTATTTTGTGGCGAAAAAAAACATACTTAACAATAAATTATAAATGGAAGAAGAACTGGGCACGGCAACGGACTCTGCGTTCAGATCTTGTATAGGTAAACGGTAGTGGCATGTTCCACAGAGCGTCGAGCCCACAGTCTCGTTATTGTTATATGTCAGATATCAACCGTAAGGCCACTTCGGTAACCCTTGGTATGTCTCAATATTCCGCACTGGTTTCTGGCCTATCCGTCAATCCACATTGACAGCGTGCAGTGGTAGCCTAAGCTCTACTCTCACGTTATGTTTGTTATAACTGTATTGACAGGGGCTGGGCTAACTACATTAGTCGTACTCATAATGATGCAATTTATAACATTACACGAGCAGTTCTTGATTATTTCCATGCTATTTCGAGAACGGCTCTAATGATTCAGACAAAAGTTCTTATAATGTTTGCATTATTCCATAATACCTACTTGTTTGATGACTAATAACTGGAACTGCGATGGTCCCGGTACCTCTAAGGACTATACTCCTTGGTAGTTAGTATAGGTTATTATTTACTGAGGTTGTTGGTTCATAGTACTTACACACTGTGGACAATAGTCGGTGCATCTCGATGCATATGATCCTGGCTATACAAAAAGCAACGCAGCTTTTTAAAAAGCGCAGAATAATAAAATACATGTTGTATGTATTGCTTCCGGGCTGTTTGGCCGTGGTCTATGTGAAACTTTTGTTCCAGACGTTTCGTCGATCACTGCGGTCGACATCTTCAGTGGTTCAGGCTCCTCCGCGGCGTCTTCTCTGATACTGATGATCAGTATCAGAGAAGACGCCGCGGAGGAGAGTTCTACGCTCTTGTCGCCGCTCGGACCTGAACCACTGAAGATGTCGACCGCAGTGATCGACGAAACGTCTGGAACAAAAGTTTCACATAGACCACGGCCAAACAGCCCGGAAGCAATACATACAACATGCAACGCCGGCCGTGAAAGCCTTAGAGTTTACACATAATAAAATACAATTTATTTAGTCCACCTAATGGAAAGAGATAGGAGTATGCCTGATACCTAATGACAGCTGCAGTGTCACCTGGATCTTTAACCTTGCAAGCTCTACTCGTAATGGGTTCATCGGCCCAAGACATAGTTCAGTCAAATTCGCACAGCCACATCATCAAACAGAAATACTCAGAAACACTTACCAGAACTGAGGTCGTTCTCGTCGTAATCGTCTATTTCGCCACAATCAGTCGGGTCGTCTTCTTGAGGCTGTTCTTGTAAATCATTGACGTCGCTCGTCGGTCCATACTGCTGGTAGCCCGGGCCAAGTAAGTCGTAGAACGCACCAAAAGTACGCCCTGTTCCATACTGCCAGTTCCCTATACGTTTGTGCGGAGCGATTTTGTTCGTGGGACATAGCGAAGGGTTCACCGTGACAGCTTCCAGTGGTACTACACTTAATAACACCTATGAAAAAATAATATATAGTACCTGGACCAGATCATAGTCATTAATTAATTATTATTGAGTACAAGTCGATGAATGTTTTAAAAAAAAAAATTCTTTACTTATTTGTAAATTGATAATTTCATATGTTCAAAATTTTACTTAAATGAAAATAAAAATGAAATACATTGATTTGACTTCAAAAAAATAGTAAAAAAAAACACTTAATACGACGTACAATCAGTTCTTCCTAAAAGTTTATTATAATACATGCCAAAAAATAAGGGTACAATTAGATATTTTGTGAAATGATGGCGAATCGTCGACATAATACTTCGATTACCTATGTAACTAAAAAGTATCTGAAGATAACCGTCTGGTTAATTTGGGTTCTATGAATTCTTTATTACTTAGGAATATAATACCTGATGCATCAGCACACAGCAGTGGCGGATCTAGATTTATATTGTTAATAAATCTAACGGGATTTGATCGCGTGAATAACATTTTATTTCCCTCGGTCGGGAATGGACTTGGCAGATGGTTTCTCCGTTATTTTGAAACCGGGGAAAAGTAGGGGGGAGGGGGAGGGCTCTAATTGTCCTCTATTGTCTGATTAAATTATTTATTTATTTATTTTTACATGGAAGACCAACGGCCTTCTTTACAATATAACAACTTAATATTGAACAAAAGGCCAATTATATATAGCCAACTATATATTATTATAACACAGCGGCAATAGTACCTACCATAAATTAAATATGTATCTTATTGAACGGACCAAGATTCTTTTTGTTTTCAGCCCCTGGATCCGCCAAAGCCCGTAGGAAAACAGACTACAAAATATATGTACTACGCCAAGCCTGTAGGTCGGTACGTCATTTTACATGATGTCTATAGATATCATGCACTTACCAATATAATCGTAACTATGGTCTTCTCCATAGCGTCGAGAGAACACATAAACATGGATATAAACCTTCAAAACCACAACTAGGTACTATTCACAGCGAAGCTCAAATAAAATCTGACTAAAGAAATTCTCATACCGTTACAATTCTGGATCACCCACGCGATCATTATGCATCAAAAGTCACCGTGTCTTTAGCAATGGGCGATCCTTTTGGAACGAATCATAAATTACAACCAAATCCTACCAAATCCAGCAACGTTGCAAATATTAATGAGGTTTCTGGGTCGGCGAAATACCACTTGTAGTAAATTGGTATTTCTAAATAGTTGTGAAATCTGTCAGTCTTTTACACTATGTCGGAACCTAAATACCTACCTATACAGAGCGAACATTTCTTTGTAAGTTCAAATGTCATCATCATCATCACAGCTATAGGACGTCCACTGATGGACATAGGCCTCCCCCATTGATTTCCACAAGGACCGGTTGGAAGCGGCCCGCATCCAGCCCTCCAGTTCAAATGTGTTGTGTAATATTTAAAACTATAGGCACGATAACTAGATTTTATTCTTAAACGGGCAATAATCAGCTATATAGGTAAACTTTAGTAGGTACATTAGGATAATTACACTATACCTACTTACGTAACGTTATGTCTAGAACTAATATACTTACCATTCTCAAAGTTTATTCACGGAAGTACCGAAGTAGGTATATATACTTACGTCAATAAACTAGGAAGCTAGTATTACGTCGGACTGTACCTAATATTAAAATCAATTTTTTCAATGCTATAGGTAATTACTAAATTGATTAAATGGTGGTATTCGCAGATTTACAAACAAACTAGTATCTCCTACCCCCATCACAGCTAAAATGCAATAAAGCTTCTCCAGAAGCGGTTTTTTTATCCATTTCAGTGACCTTTGCTAGTCACGGGATCAATTGTCATTGTGTATGTGCATCGATTTCTCCACCCGTAACCATAATGTCATCGACGTATGCGTAGCACTTTTTAGTTATTAGAGTGTAACTCAAAAACCCGCTTGACCGATTTTAATAAAATTTAAATGGGACCACACGGGAGCACCAGCTTTCAAATAAAAAAGAACGATCAAAATCGGTTCACCCAGTCGAAAGTTCTGAGGTTACAAACATTAAAAAAAACATACGGGTCGAATTGAGAAACCCCTCTTTTTTGAAGTCGGTTTAAAATATACAACAAGTTTAGCTACTAAGTTACTCGCCTGCATCTCATTTAAAATTATTTCAGCAGCCAAAAATCCTATCTAATACTTTGTAGGTAATAGTTTTGACATTAGGTTTATAGACCACACACCTGCGTACAGGACCGACCACCCTGATCAATATAAGCTTCTACTCGTGGCGCTGATAGAGGGCTCAACAGAACCATATCGTTATATTGTTGGTACATTTCATTCCTATAGATCAGCCTACACAACTACTGTTGAGCTCCTCAATCAGCGCCTTGATATAGGTATAAGATAAAAAGAAACGGCGCGGCGATGTAAGACCGCCCCGTCTGAGCACCACGAACTGGTCGGAGAGCGCCTCACGCCAGCGAACTGCATTCTTCTGAGATCTGTACCACGACTGGAGTAGCAGAATGATGTCGTTAGGGACGCTCGCGCTCTACAGCTATTCCCACAGGATCTGATCTTTCAAACGCAAGACTCAGGTCCAAAAAATAAGCATCCACTCTGGTCTGTCTGGAGGTGTAGTAGTTATGTACTGTTCAGTCACCCAAGTGCTTCTTTCAAATTACAAACTGAATCAGTCATCACAAAATAATGATTTTGTTATAAGTAATGTAATTACATCTTAAAAAGGATTGGCAATGTATCGTAATGTCCATTACGTACCATTTACAGATGTCCATAGGCGATGGTAATCGCTTACCATCAGGTGGACCGTCTGCTTGTTTGCCACTTATATTAGATTTTAAAAATGTTAGGTGCTGTATTTGTGGGTGTGTACGTTTCTTGTGGCCGCATTCGGGAGGCTCCGCAACGTCTTTTCGTCCACAATTCCACAATGCTTGAAAAAATGGTCTCTGACAATGGGTCTCAGAGTCGCACAAGCTATGGAAAGGGCTATGCTCTTTCTAGATACTATTTCTAGGTACGCGACCAAATCAGAAATGAGGAGATCCATAGAACGAAAGTCACCGACATAGCCCTGCGGATTAGCAAGTTGAAGTGGCAGTGGGAAGGGCACATAGCTCGAACAAGGCCGTTGGGGTTCTGGAATGGAGACTAGGTACCTACTGGCAAGCGCAACACAGGACGGCCACCGACCAGTTGGACAGACGACCTGACTAAGATTGCAGGTGAAGGCTCGATGCGGGCCGCTTCCATCCGGTCCTTGTGGAAATTAATGAAGGGCTATGTCCAGCTGTGGACCAGCCGAAATAACCACCACGTTTTCAAACCTGGGTAGAGCAGGGTGTCTGTAATATAATAGAACAAATAGCATAGCTTTCGTCTTAACATAAGGATTTTTAAAGCCAAAGATCATTTCATTTTATCGACATTTATTCATTATAGATTATAACATCATGTTGATGGACCGGAGAACAGGTAAATGATACTTAGTACCTAAATACAATCAAACCCTAAGAATAGTTAAATCTTAACAACAGTAAAATCACAGCGTTACTACATTTTATTATTACTACATTTTATTATCACTATATTCTATTGCAATAAAATTTGTATGATTTATTTTCAAAAATCATATTAGACATCATTTTTCAACTTACTTTTTTATGCATTTTATTAATATAAATGTTTACCGATGTAATGCCAATGCATTACAAAAATTCGTCCTTACAATATGAAAATTGATAAAATTCCTACAGAATCAGACTATGTTAAAACTGCTGGTTGAACATATGAAACGTCCATCGCGCATTAGAGAAATATATTATATATAAAAATATTAAAAATAAATACACACTAATAACTAATTACAATACTGCAGCTACTACAGTAACATTTGAGCAATCCACTAGCTATTGGTAGCCTATAGATAACTCAAATGCTCTACCGGCTGGCAGCGTGCCCAGAATGCTAGCAGAAATTAGTTAGTTACTTAGTATTAGTTAGCAGTTGAAATTATAAGTAGACAAGAACATGTCAAAAACCAAATAAAATTGAACCTGTAGGTGACGTGCATGCTGCACGGAATGGAATAATGCACGAGATTAAGTAATGGAGCCCCTCACTTTGCAGTACATTAATTAATCCAGTTATCATAATCTCTAAATGATAATTTTCTTATCTAAATAATATTTATCATTTAACCCTTCAGTTCGTGTCATTGAAGAATCAGTGTATTTGATTGATGCAGCCAGTACATAAGGGTACGTACATAATTGATAAATAACTTCGTTAATATAGTGTTAAGGCTCTAAGAATAGGTTTTTAAATAACATAATAAATAAGTAGGTACGAGTACTGCTAGCACCTACATACTTACCGTAAGTCTAGTTGCTTACAAATCAATATAAACATGGAAAATGTTTTGGTCACATCCAGCGGGAGACTTGGTCAGAGTGTATAGGGACATGTCAAGTACAGAACACCAACGTCACACTCGTCTGTGTAATGTGTACATAATACATTTCAAGAACTGGATGTGAATGCTCACGTTATGTTATAGAACCTAGTTTATAGCCGTGAGACCTTTGATTAGCTTTCTGATATTTAAAAATATATTATGTTATATTTATAATTTAACTGTTTGATTTTCCTATAGTAATGAAATAATAAAAAATAAACATTAAACAATAAAATAAAACAGTTATATACTCTCTGTGTCGCGGGAGGCATGGACACACACAAACATCCAAGACCCAGGACAAATATCTAAAATCGCATAAATGTTTTCCCCTGCCCGGATTCGAACCCAGGGCGGGGACCAAGAAGTCATATCGCTGACTGAATTGAAAGACCCATTCATGACCATAGACATTAGACCACAATACGGTACACAACTACTCCTGGTTTGATATTAATTTAGCAATCGTACACAAATGCTTAATGCTGATGATAAATACAGAGAAGTGTTGATGTTTACAGCACAATATTAGCGATCATAATATCAATTAGAGATACGTGATTTGATATACTTACATATAACAAAAGAAAGGAGAGATGGAAGCTCGTCCCGACCCTCGGCACCGAGCTGAGAACGGCGCGAGGGGGAGGAACCATATAAAGGGGTTCCTATTCATCCCTTCCTTTAACATCTGAGGGGATGTTTTGTTTTCTTTCAAATAAATTCGACGTTGAAAATATTGTAAATGCACAAACAATAAAACTGTTAATATGAAGGGGTATTTGATAAAATGTTAGATAGTATCGTTCGGTTCGTTCAGCTGTTCGTCAGTGTTTACCGTAAACTGCCGCGCAATGTTCGTTTTCGACGCGAGCCCCTACTTACACATTACACGCTACTACATATATAGCTTATCGTGTGTTTCCATATTAACGTTGTTCAAGTGTGCGTGAAAAATCAACTAAACGCTATATTTATATTACGCGATACCTTCATAGGTTGGTTTTTAGAAATGTATTTAGTCTACTGTAAATATTGAACTGTCACCAAACCAAGTACCGACGACAATATTGGTTAGATACTTTATTATATACAACTCAGTGACGTCACTATCTAACTACGCTCCCAATTACCGCTACTACTCTAAAGAATGACTAGTGCTTAGGAATATGTGAAGTATCGTTCACAGAATGTAAGAGTTAGTACGTATCTCACTTATTCCTCACAGTTGGCAGTTTATCATTACTTTTGGACATGTCATAATACTATCCATACTTTCCATAATTACATTCAGTTCTTTAGAGGTTTTATTTTATTCATGCGAACCGAAACCTCAGAGAGATGTCGTGCAACACCTGCGCCCGTCATCCTATCATCATCATCTCAGCCATAGGACGTCCACTGCTGGACATATGCCTCCCACATCATCCTTTCGCAAAGGTGTAAATAATGGAACAGCGCACGTACCGTCCGCACAAACCACCGTTTTCGTGCGCCACAGTTGTGCAAGATAAACGGCAGTTAGTGCGAGCTCAACTGTGTCCCGCTGCGCACGCGCCGGCCGTGGCGCCCGGCCCCCCCGCCGCGCCCGCGCCGCAGTAACGGGGCCGATTACTAGGGTCTGTTCCCTCGGTGATGTGCGCGATATAGCACAGTTGAAGCCTATTTGCGAAAAATGGGCTGTTATTGAGAATAGGGGAGACATACGCCCAACAGTGGACGTCCTATGCCTGAGGTGATGATGAGCTATTATTAAATTATAGTTGATGCATGTTTATCGACCGATTACACTTTATACCTTTCCTTCCAATTCACTTCGTGTTCAATTCTTAAATGCATAATGTTCGCCTTTTGTTAATAACACTATCTAACTTTGTCCCTCCATAATCCAGTGCCATAATGTCTGCGACCTTAACGCGGGTTCTCTTGACTAAAGCTTGTGTCATATACAGTAAGATACACTTCTTATTCGTATATTCAGTATGGCTTCGTGACTGGCAGTTGCGTTTTACTTTTTGGTTCGCAAACATATGTAGCACGAGGCCGCAGCATTCGCCCAAAAGAAATTGGTTAAAAAACAATGTGTTGATGCGTTAGGTACTATTGCTCCAACCTCGTACGCGACAGAGCGGTCACGCCATCACTTTATTGCTTACAGGCAAGCTTTACTTACAATCAATTATCTTATCAACAACAGTTTACATTGACCTTTTATCGACGGATCGCCTCTTAATTGTATGTATTTCCCCCGATGGCAGCCATTTATTTGGTATGAATTCCACGACCCGATGTATTCCACGACCCGGTGTATGGATTTAGTTAAACTTCCTATGTATGAGTTAAATTGATACAAAAAAGTGATATCCAAACTGTAATAAAGATTATCTATAGATAATCTGAACTTATTTGTATCAATACTGTTCGGGGTTTTAGCGAGCGAGTGGCGGCTGTCATCGCTGAGCTAAAAACTTAACTGAGAGAAACACCCCTTTACTTCCTAGACATGTTTCTTCAAATGACCAATTCGACATATTATTATCTAGAAACGAAATAATTATGCCAAATGGATGCTTTTCAGAGCTTGATCAATCCTCCGTCGTGTCGATGCCTGTCATTATGAGAACGGTCTATGCTCCAGCAGGAGCGAACTACGCGCGGTAGACGCCTAGATGACTTCAGGCTGAAAGACGACAGTTTCCTTGACGAGGGTGTCGGAGGCTCGCCAGCAGCTCTGTGCGCACGTGAACACGAGCACGGAGAGGAAGTGGAGGTGCGAGAGGGGGACGTTTTGAGGCATCACTAGTAACCCTTCGGCGAACTCCGGGACCAGTTGCAGCTCACAGATGAGCCGGGAGCCGCAACGGGAGCAAGCGCTCGGACCCAGGGGCGTGTCGGGGGTACTCGCCGAGCTCGGCAGAGGAGCGCCTAACAAGGGGGATTCTTCGCGGGTGTACCTGAAAAACGATACAAGAAAGGCTATCAATATGCGTCAGTACGTTACCTTCTTCTTCTTGTCCTTATCCCACACCGGGTGGGGTCGGCACAACATGTTTTCTTCTTCCATTCTCTTCTATGATTGGTCGACTCAGGGCTCACACCTTTCATAAACATATCATTCCTCACACAGTCCATCCATACCTTCTTCGGCCTTCCTCTACCTCTATATCCATCCACATTCATGTTAAGTACACTTTTTGTTATATGTTAGTACGTCAGTACGTTACCAATGATAAAATATTGTATGCTTTCTACTTGGAGTATAATACAATTATAATGGCTACACAGATCTAATTTATACCGCAATGAAATTACGTAAACGCAATCGAGATGCAATTGTTATTTTGGCGGAATACCTAATATATATAATCATAAATATGACACACTCAGACCCCCGCACAAGGATTCCCTGTATCGCGGGAGACATAGACACACACAATCAAAGCACACAACCACCCAAGACCCGGGACAAACATCTACACAGAAGATAAGGAATAGTAGATTGTATCACAAGGGAGCAAAATAACATTTTCACGGCGAACGATTCTTTAGTAGTACAATGTACTTCGCCAAAGGAAAAAATAGATTTGCGACCGTGCGATACACTTTACTTTACATCCCACTATGAGACAAATAAATGACACTTTTAAATACTACTAATAATGAATTTAATAAATAAAACGGCACAACTTCAACATCATCACCATCATCATCATTATCATCATCATAACTGCCATAATACGTCCACAGCTGGACACCGGTCTCCCCCACAAGGACGCATTGGAAGTGGCACGCATCAAATGGTACAGATAATATATATAAAGTAATAACCGAACATGCCTCGCGGTTTTATCCGCGTGGTGATGAAAAATGGTGATTATGGTAATGAAGAAAATAAGCCTATACTATAATAATCCAGGGTGAAACCTATCTCCATACCAAATTCATCCAAATCCATCTGATCCAAATCAGCCGTTTAGACGTAAATAGTAACATACAAACAAAAAACACATACAAACTTTCGCGTTAGTAAATATTATGTTTGATTTGAAACATTTCCGCACTTGAACCTTTACTACGCTGCCTCGAACAATTCTCATTTGCGCGTTTGTCGTTTGTTTTTATTTTTGCTTTTTTTTGCCCTAAAATGGAACCGTTTTATAACCGTCCAATACAGTACTTTTTCTACATTTACCTATTTGGTTACAGCGCGTGACCATAGAGCAGTATAGTGATACTACTGTACGGTGCACTGTTGTACTCTCTACAAAACGTTACGTATGGAGCGGGCACAAAAGCTCTTTTACGCACCTTTAAAACTCTCTAAAAGAAAATACCTACTTTGCTCGCACTTATAGACGAACCAATCATTGTTTTTCGAATAGAAGAGATAAGTAATATGAAGTGATTTCGAGTAGATACATCACCTCAATATCTGTCCCGGATTATTCCGCAGACGGGTGATGAAGCCGTGGAACAGCCGGTCGCCGTGCAGCGGGGCCGCTTCCTCGTACACGTCGTCTTCGCTTCCACCGCCTCCGCCAACTCTATCTCCGCCTGCTTGATCCATATCTGGTACATACAATTATAAAGGATCACCAAACTGCATTAACAGTTTAAAAAGTAATGTGTCATGTAGGCTATTACGAACTGAAACTGTCATGAGGCGTGCCGCGTGCAACAATCCAAGTCGGCACTAACTGTCATTTATCTGCAAGGTACAACTGTGACACAGAGACATGATAGTTTGTTCCGAGACGGTACGTGCGTTACAACTACGATACGATTAATGTGACGCAGGTGATTCCTACTTTAGGCACAGATAACTGACGCCTCCGCTACATCACAGAAGATGTGGCAAAAATAAAATAATACTTGTATTCAGTACACATCGATTGATCCTACTTTTCATTATAGTTAGTAACTACTTAATTTACTTTTAAATTCAAATTTTAATATTATCACGACTTCCACTGAAGAATGTCCATAGCTGGACGTCAACCTCTCCAATTAATCTCAACAAAGATCGATTCGAAGCGTTACTGCATCCAGCTTTCTGTCCTGAGAGCCTTTATTCCAGTCAAACCATTTTACCGCTCTTTTTTCAAGGTTGTTATGGCTAACAAAATATTTATGAATAAGACTGAAGGAAGCAACATTATGTTTGTTAGGGTAGGGTAGGGTAGGGTAGGGTAGGGTAGGGTAGGGTAGGGTAGGGTAGGGTAGGGTAGGTAGTGTGTGTCAGACAAAACTATAAATGAAACAACCGAAATGCGGCAATTATTTTCTTCTGCTGATGTCTTAATAAATGTGACTGATCAGTGTGATTTCACACGTCTTTTGTACGAGAACAATGTCACGAAGAAAGAATATCCCTTCATTTTCAAAAGTGTAGTAAAACTAGTACATTCCTATCGTTTAAGTGGTTCAAAAAAAGTTGGTACGTGCTTACACTACATTTGAGAAAATAAGAGACGAAAACCGAGCTTTTGCCTTAAACCTATTGCGGATAGTTTTATTTTTACTATAATGTACTTATAAATGTATATTATACAATATTTTCAAAATGACCTATAAATTTGTTGGCACATCAGTCTGCCGCTAGCGCTCGTGAAGTGTGCCACTCGACACTTCCTACTAAATGGCAAGAACGTGTACTGGCTTCCCTGGTTGTACTGAGCTAACATTTTTCTAATTGTCATTTCTATAATAGATTTAAATTTAGGAAATAAAGTTTTGTCATTTTTTATAGGATTACATGAGTGTTTTAAGAGTAAATAATGTGCACCATCATGTGTACAGTTGTCCATAGAAGAGCTGTATCATAATGTAACTTTATCTAATCACATACTGAAATATACAGATTAAAAATCGAAATCAGAACTTGAATGACAGTCTTTATGGACAATATATATCAAAATAAATTTTAAAAGTTACATTAAGATACAGCTCTTCTATATACAACTGTATCATAATGTAACTTTTTTACTATTAAGATACAAAACTTCAGCTGGACCAAGGAGGTTGCAATGAAGTGTTACATACAATCTGTGGACGCGGCGCAACACGCATGCGCGACCAGCAAATGGATGTTGGCGCTAAACGTTTACAAATACAAATACAAACATATGCTGTAATTTTACCTAAATTTTAATATCTATTTCATGAGATTAAATAAAGTAGTGTATGAATGCACATAAGTCGTTAAACTTTCTAGACATATGTCTTACCGTTGTCTCTTTTATATTTATTGAGCAATTCGACAACCTTCTCATCGTTGTTAGCAGGTTTCTTCCATTCCTCTTCAACGTAGATGAATTTGGGGAGAAACTGCAGCGGCGCGCACACGAGCCGGCTTCTCATGTCCACGGGCAGCTCGCCGGGCTGCAACATTCACCGACACCAACCTCTCTCATCCAATCTATTACATACACTAAAGTTATAGGGGGCTATATAGCGATCATACTCATCTATGGATTATAATCAACAATTCCATGACTAAAACGATTTATTAATTAATTTTAGAATATTTTAATTTCAAGTGCTTAAGAGGATTCTATACTAAACACTATTTTCGCGTTGTAGGTGTTGAGCAAACGTATGCGACCGATAGACAGTTGCTGCTCGTGACATTTTATGGGTACATATTTTTGGATAGAAGAAGAATTATAATGGCCGTGTTGGCGCCGGCCTAGAATAGTACTCCCCCATCTCTTCCCGCGAGTGCCGTAAGAGTCGGCTAAGGTGCCACGTACCAGAAGGTGGGCAGCAGCGCCTTCTGAGGGTCACAAAATATACTGCGCTCGCCAACCCGCCTGCCAAGCGTGGCGAGTATTGGCAAAACCCCCCATGGGGGAAGCATATGTTCAGCAGTGGACGTATTATGGCTGACATGATGATGACAAAATATATGATCCCTCCTTCCCCACTGCGGCACAGTTTGTTCTTTGATGGGATTAGCATTATTGGAATCCTTGTGTGGTTACCTGATTTAATAACTCTTCTATTGCTCTGCACGGGGATGTGGGGGTGTCGACAGATACCAGACCGGCTTCATCTCCGCCTTCCAGTTCCGCGGCCGCTATCGGTACTCCAATCGCACCAACTGCACCTAAAAATGTGCACAGTTAGATCGAGGATACACTTATATGGCGCATTGTTGGCTCCAATAGGAAGATGCTCTTTAATTGGAGGCCCATTAATCCTGCAGGTACTTTACAAATACAAATATATTTATTGGCACAAAACACTTTCAATACATGATAGCTAGCTAAAACATGTGATTAGCGATGTATACGTATGCTTTATTTAACAATATGAATGAAGTTTCGTTGTTTGTACCTACTGTTACTTGACCTTTGAACAGGTATCTTCTAGGCAGGCGTGAATCATCGCAGACCGCATCATCACTTAACATCAGGTGAGATAGTGGTCAAACGCCTGCCTATTGTGATTAAAAAAAAAAAAAAAAACCTTTGAAGTTCTCTCACAAAAATTACAAATACTCGTATGTCTGATGACATTATGAATGTATAAAACACGGGAGTTACTCACGTAATAAGTCAGAGGGTTACGACTATAGTTTCAACCACATCCGGTGGTCTTTTTCAAGGAAAATACGGGGCGCTCGCGGACGCGGTCGCGTTTCGCCTAGTACTGCGGGCGGCCGCGCGCAGCGCACGCGATGTCAAATGCTGTTGCGGGGGGCGGGGTGGTACTATGCACCGACGCAGCTAGTAGCACCCCGCCCCCCGCAACAGCATTTGACATCGCGTGCGCTGCGCGTCTAACCACGTCAGTTTTAAAAACAAAAATGTCTGATGACATTTTCTTATTTGAACCTCGTCTCTGGTTTGTTATCGTTTTCAATCTAGTGTCAGTTACATTGATCATTTAAATTGTAGACTACACGAAAAAACAATGAACAGGATATAACCAGAAATAAGCAGTTAATTCTTGTTGCATATCCCTAGTAGGACCATCTTCCTGTGTGACAAACTTTCAATGTACAATTTTCTAGGATGTAGAGTATATATGTAGTCATATATGTGTACATGTATGCATGAGAGTATGTCATTATGTTTGTTACTACTCACTACTGAAAGGACTGAATTCGTAGATGACGATTAGTGTGTAATATTGACACACTAATCGTCACACAAGTCCTAAATTATTTTTCCGAAGTCGATTGATCTGAACTGCGTCATTAATACTAGATACGAATACAAATAAATAAGTAGTACAAAAAACCAAAAAGAAATAAGCACCTTGAACAGGAGACATATTAGCGTTGTGCGCATCATATACTTGCAGATTACCAAGAGCCTGTTCTACTGAATCTATTTCATAAGAATTACTCTCTTCGTCTTCATCCGAATTTCTGAAAAATAAACAGTGTAGTAATTACCTAATCACATAGATGTAGTAAAAAAAACACGGTACGGTTTAGGTTCCAAAGTTTTCCAAGAATTAAAAGAGATCGTGGAAGCGGATCCATCGCAAACACGTCAGCGTTAGCGGCAGGTTTCGATAAGTAATAAAACAATTTTAATTCACTTGAAACACATTATAAAATAGAAGAAGCATAAAAATGGGTACCGCATGAATTGAGTGAAGCAACCCAACATACACACAATAAATAAAGTCAAAGATTGGGGAATACTGTTTGATCGAGCTTTGATTTTTCATGACCGAGCGCTTGGGTTTCGTCTTAAGAAATGCCAACGATTTTCAAAATCCGCAGGTTATAGGGCTACAACCATTTATAAGCATTAGTAAGAAGTAAACTCGAACTTGATAAAGTCTAAAAAGCCTTTGAGGTCTCTTTACAAAAAATTCTATGGTTATTATCTATATGATATGGATATTATCCAATCCTGTACCCGACCATGTTTTGCTTGGCCAGCTAGGCTTTAACTCTCCGACAAGTGAGAAGAATGGTGGAATGTATGAATCTACACAATCGACTGTGTGTACTATTCGTCCTAGATGAAGATGAAATCTCATTACCAGACGAAGTCACAGGAGACAACATTAAATGTTTAATATTGATAGGGGTCATATGGTAGAGCGAGCAATGTCTCCTTTAGTTCCATCTCTGAATCAAATCAATGCTAAACTACCGAAACTGATTTTCATTTCTGTTTATGTCTATCCCTGTTGACCGAATTAAAAGTAACATGTCAAGATAATTAAAAATAGGTTATTTTTAATTATCTTGACATGTTATAATTAATTAATTTTATAAATTTAAATTTATATATATATTCTTCTTCTTCTTCTTTTTTTTATCCCATACCAGATGGGGCCATTCTAGTCACACCGCAAATCAATCAATAAAATCAATAAAATCTTGTCAAAAGTCAAGCTTGCGTCTAAAAATTTGTCAAATAATAGTTAAAATAGTTTTGTTTAGTCATCACCAGGTCGACATAATATTATGTTTTACTGTTAGGAGATGCTGAAATTCTTTTTCAACAAAGTCTTAGGGTCATTTACTCCAAGAACTATCACTGCCATATTACAGTAACAACTCTGACAGGGTCAACTTCTAACGATACATCTCCAACTAACTGATAAAAGTATTTAAATAGATATGTATCAACCACCTTACCTAAGCATAGCACTAAGAGGGCTAAGAGCATTATCAACATTCATGATATTTCCATTGGCAGTATCATTATTATCATTTTCGTCCCATTCATCAGCTCCATTGCACCAAATCAAGTTAGTGTCTGGGCTGGGCATTGCGACTATAGATGCAGCTTCGGTACTTGTGGTGTCTTGATATTGGCTTCTTACACACAACCAGCTGAAAATGACAAATGTCCACAATGTATTAGAGACAGAGTAATTGTAAATGTATTAGAGACCAACACACACACACCACACACATTTTTGTACTAACTTACCTGGTGGAGTCTTAGCATGAGTGGCCAACATTTCTTCACCACTCTTTAAACTCAGCTCCCAAAAGTTTCGAAGAAATATAATATTACTACTCCGTGTGGATAACAATATGAACGAAACAAATGCGAAACTACTATTTAGTCATCAGTTTTTAAGCCACTCAATTCCATGAACTTCATATCGCAACAAAACTTACCCTGCCTGGAACCCTCAATAGTTGTTTTGCTGATGATTGGGGGGAGCCCCAATCATCAGCAAAACAACTATGAACATGATATCCCAATAATTTCGGAAGTTCTTCAGTTATAGGGTCAGATGTCATGAAAAGAATCTCATTCTTCTCTGGTTGTATGATAATCACTCTGTTAGTTATTATTAGAACCCCTGATAGAATTTATGAAAATATATGTTATGTACAAAATTGTTGTTCTTTACAGTCTTATTCCTTTCTTGTATAGATATGATATCTATTTTCACTACAGCCCATATACATTTCATTTCAGATGTAGCCCTTCTCACCAGCGGCACGACAAGCAAGTTGTTTTGTGGAACAAGTTGTATGCAGTCAAATAAAATAGAAAAAACATTCTTATACAGTAGTCAACTAACAGTTACTTGAAGTCAGAAAGACAGGCATGGCAGGGTTACCACATGCAAGTTGTTAGTTGAATAAAAAAAATGGTCACATTATAATCAGACCAAGATTGTGTACAACTTTTGTATGTGTGTAATATATTGAATCTGCTTTTCTTCTTACTTTTTGTTGTTTGTATTATCCAAAATAAATAAGTTTTATTTCTTTCTACACTTCATAGTTGTGGAGGTTCTTGGCATTTAAAAAGCTGCGACCTCCCCATTTTCACAGAATGTACAATCTCATAACAGATGAGTGTGGCTGCAAAGCTGTCTATCCAAGGTGTCTAGCTCAGTCTGAGTCCATCTTAATATGCCAAAAGGGTAAAAGAGTAGGGGCATCACCCAACGTTTGAAGGTGCACCTTATTGCCACCCAACAAATTACTTTTCAGTACTTTTGTCAGGCGTCAAAAGAAGTGCTCCTTCACGGACTGCTTGATGTCACCTACCCCGATACCCAATAACTGACAAGGTATTTGTAGGTCTCAACTTCAGAGAGATATCTAAGAGCTATTGTCTCAGGAAGTTGTAATTTCTTAGAATTTACAACTTTCTCCCTCTGTACATGCACACTTATCTGCAACAAATTCCATTTTGATAGAGCTGCTAAAAGCCTCCATGACTTGTAGCATCTACTCCAAATCCTGGTGTTTCAGTGTAAATAGCTTGAGATCTATGTACAAGAGGTGAGACATGACCTCACCCTCTCCACAAAGTCGATACCCTAGACCTGAATCCTTCAGCAATGTGCTGAGAGGATCTATCTTTATGAACTCCTGTGGATCCCCTGATCCACAGGGGCTGTGGGCTGTGTCTGCTACCTGCATGCTTGCAAATCGTAGGTCTTCTTGTAGTCAATCCATGCAGCCGAGACAGCCCCTTTGTTTTATGGGACTAATTGGCAAATGGTTGTCTCTATGAGCAGGAGCTCCTTAGTACTACTGGAACCAGCCCTATCCATTCCTATTACCTATCCATTCTGAGCCGTAGTCTAAATATTGTTTGCACAAAACTGTGAATTTAATTGTGCTCTAAGAATGGATGCAAGGAGTTCATCCATCATGAAGCTATTTATCATTATTATGAATATATACTTATATTAATACTGTAGTAAGTATTACTTGTATTACTTTCAAGGTTATGGGAATTAAACTTAGTATTTGCTATAGTGTGTATGACTGAAATCAAAATGTTACTAATATGATCTTTAATGTAAATAAGATAAATAGGACATCCACTCCTGGACTTACTCCTCCCCATTGATTTCCATGACGGCCAGATGGAAGCGACCCGCATTTTTTTTAAATACTGTATAGATCTAGTGTTTGACCACTGTCTCACTTGATGGTCAAATGAGATATACACATCCAGCCCTTACCTGCAACCTTAGTCTATCCACCTTGTCTTATGCTGCGTTTGCCAGTCTTTATACATGTTTGTAGACATACAGCTGTGATACCTTTAATTAAGCATATAAATATATAGTACAGCCAGAAAATAATTATCAGATAATAAATACCTTTCCGACTGATTCCAGCAGTTTGGATTGATACACGCAAAGATGTAGAGCGTTCGATGGTATATAGAATTTTCAAGGGGCGCATAGCATTGTACAACCAATAATCGGTGTAGCCCGCAGAGGGGGCATTTGGAAGGCAATTGAATATTTTCCAGTGGAGGCCAACTCTAAAATTTATTTATAGAGAATATTAAAGCAGAAACATTAAATTTTAAAGAACAGGTTGGATCATTAATTTTCATTGATCAAAAAACTCACTGGCAGGCCACCTATCTTATTCACTGTAAAATTTACGAGTGTAATATTACTCTCAGTGATAAAGTCTTCTTCATAACCGAGATACACTTTGCCCTGTTTTTTTGCCATCTTTTTCAATTTTAAACAATAAGAATGAATGAACCACAGACTACTTAGGGAAACCCACAGACTATTTAGAGATACTGCGTATGGAAACCTACGGTTTCAATGGACCGCAGTACGCTATTTAGTTTGTGGTATGGACAACAATTTTTTTGTATGTACATTTTATTTTATTTTTTTATGACTGTAAATGCTGCTAAATGTCATCAAATAACATTTACACGAAAATTAAGAAAGATCGATTACACATACCATATTAACAACATTCCTATCAATAAAGTAAACTCTGTAAGAGACTTAGGTTAATATTAGATACAAAACATTAGTTGACCATATCGACTCTGTAATTAACAAAGCTTACAGAGAACTTGGATTAATTAAACGAGTGTGTAATACATTTAACAATATTACTTGCATTAAAGTATTATACTTTGCCTATGTGCGAGGCGTCCTAGAATATGTCTGTAGCATCTGGTCACCTTGCTACTCTGTCCACATTCAAAGAATAGAATCAATACAAAAAATGTTTCTAAATCTTTTAAGTTTTAAAGATTACAGGACTTTTAAGACATATTCTGAAGCATGTAAGCACTTTGATATAGATACTCTAGAGCAACTTCATGATATCCTGTGTGGTAAAATAGACTGCAGTGAACTCTTGTCAAATGTGGCTCTTCGAGTACCCCAATTTCGAACCCGCAACACGCAACTACTTCACGTTCCGAACTCGAACTATGCTCAAAATTCCGTATTATGTCGCGCGGCCCGAACATACAACAATCAGTATCCCACGTTGGATTTGTTCTTCTCTTCTAAGCTTGTCCTCATACATGAAATAAAGAAAATACACCCTATGACATAATTCTGTATGCTCATAATTGGTTCCGTCATAAACATCATGACCTGTATTACTATACATTTCTGTTTGTATACTTATACATTTTCTACACGAACACACACACTCACGCTCTCTCACATCCCCACACACACAACCCTCCACTCTACTACCAGCCTCACCTGACATAAAAACATACACGGTTGTTTGTTTTTATAGTTACGAGCACTGTAAACACAACGGTTTTTCATATAATTTTAGTAATATGTGTAATCCTATTTTGGCCATACTTAAACTTAGATTTATTAAATTAGTTTAGTTTAGTAAATACGGCTTTCAGTCAGGAAGCTGATATTAAGTTACGTAGTACCTGTTTTAATTCCTTGATATCAGTATGGTTCCAAAAGCCAAGTTCGGTAGAAGGTGTAAATAAGGTTACCATAGTAACCATACTATGGTAACCTTATTTACACCTTCTACCGCACTTGGCTAATTGCATATTTAAAATCTGGTAAATAAAGATACCAATCTTTATTTACCAGATTTTAAATATGCAATTTCAATGTTGATTAAATTCTGGTCGCAGTAAAATCAGACCAGTGTGGTACAGCAGCTGATCAACTCAGTCACCATGGGCTTTCTCGTTCCAGAAGTGCTCGAATTTCCCGCCACACCAATGTTACAACCATTTTTGAATCGAGTGGTCTCATGCGTGACGATTGTACAAGACCTGACGGTATGACACTAATTCCCTGGAAGTTAGGGCGGCCTTTAGTGTTGGATGCAACATGCGTTGTCAACGCATGTTGCATCCCACACTAAAGACCGTTGGGCGTCATCACATCTTCCCAAGACACATGTTTGGGCTGGCGCCGTGGATTATTCAGCGGCGAAAATATGCTAACCTAGGTAGTGGTTATAGATTTGAACCGTTTGAGGTCGAGACATTAGGCCTGTGGGGACCGGAAACTGATTGGATTTTCCAAAACTTATCAGAGCGTTTAATGCATTCGACGCGTGACCAAAATGCTGGAACATATTTGGCTCAACGGACCAGCATTGCAATTTAACGTCGCAATGCTGCTAGCATTCTGGGCACGCTGCCAACTGGTAGCGAGTAAGAGCTTTTGAGTTATCTATAGGCTAAAAATAGCTAGTGGATTGCTCAAATGAATTTATAGTAGCTCGCTGAATTGAAACTCGGACTCCGGCTTCGCTAGTTACTAGGCGGTTGGGCTTCATGCGTTATAACCCATTTGAAACTCGGCCTTTAGCCTCGTAGTGACTAACACTGCTCGGTCTACGGCTTCGCGGGCTGGAAGCTCGACCTGCGGCCTCGCAGGCCTACTTGCAACCACGTTTTTTACACGTAGTCTTGTCGCTAAGGACCTTGGTGTTGACCAGTCAGCTTTTGTTTAATAAACAAATTGACACCACAGATATGAAAGCATCATTTGGTTTTTCATAGGGTTTTATTATGCGAAATGCAAGCACCTTTAAAACTATAAACACTCTTTAGTCTTATACTGTGCGTACATTCACAGCCAATTAGTTAATGCAAGTGTAGTTTGGAGTCTTTTTATAAGATATGCGTGATGCACTAATCATGCGTCAAAATACAAATTATAATACAAAATTCGATGTTTCACATACATTGAGTGGTTCACATAACATCATAATTTTTCCGAGTGACATCTCTGTCAACATTTTGTAATAAAAAAAAAGACGATGAGATGTGTGGCAATCGGGGACTGCCACGGTAAAGCTATTGCATAGCGTTTTTTATCAACTTATGCAATTAATATAATAATAACTTAGGCAGTAACGCCGATACAACCAATGCTACCTAGAGGCGAGTTGCTGAACTAAACAGAGAAGCGTGATATTTCAAAAATGTCATTAAAAGTTCTGCTATTCATGGATAGATGGAAAAACTAAATAGTATCACCGCTTCGCCGGTCAGAGTGGGGTGTGTTAGGTTATTTTCGTTACGGAATTTCTGGATTCGGTCTCCACGCTCAAGGCCCACGATAGAAGTTATGCAATAGCTTACATTTATTTATATATGACTTTGATTCAGTACTGAACTTATTTTTGATTCAGTTTTGAAGCGATGATAGCTCAGCAGGGGGGCGACCCTTGTCAAACTGACGGACACTGGTTCGATCCCCAACAACAGCTTGAGCTTCCGGTGAAGGTAACACTGTTATCAAATTCCCAGCATAGTGGTAGGGTACTTTCGAATAACCGCCTGGCTAGCTAACCACCCTCAAGTTTAAAAACTGTCACCAAACACATAGTGTGTTTAGGCAGTAGTCCTTATGAGCCAGTGAGCATTCTAGGTCTAGCGTGATAACATCTTCGACCACGTCGTCACTGACCGTCAAGTGACATAGTGGTCAAACGCTAGAGCTTTGCAGTGTAAAGAAAAGTAGCTGTGTGTATCTCAGATAAAATAACCAACCAGCGGAGGCTGTATACAGCCTCCGCTGGTTGGTTATTTCATCTGAGTCTTGAGTATACTCAAAGGTGTGTATTATGTAGTATTATGTAGCTGTATGATAAATATCGTATTCAATTAATCAGATCAAGAAATAACTTATTTTTGTACGCATAATATGACCGGTAAAGAAAAATAAGAAAATATCAGCTAGTATTTTATCAGAGGTAATTGTAACAGATATTTGAAAGACACAGTAACAGAAATCATAGATATTTAAATTTTCCTAGTACCTAGGACTAACCGTAATCCGTAAACTAGCACCCTAGACAGAGAAAGCAATTCTCTGTCTAGGACTAGCACTGACTTGCTCAAACGCGCCACAGTATACTATTTTAGTATGAAACATCTATGGTATGATGGTATGGCAACCGGAAGTTAATGGTATAACGGATTTAATACATACTCATTTGTTAATGGTTTAACCTTTTTAGTCTATGATATAATCCATGAACATTGCGGTGAGGCTGAGAAAAGAGTTCCGTGAGTGTCTGTTTTAAAGTAAATCTAGAATATAAAATTTGGCTACACGGCTATTACATATCTACAAATCATTATTCCCATAAGTATAAATCCGATTTTGTGTACATCACCATGTCGAACGAAACCGTAGTACCTCCACCCGTTTTATGGGCTCAACGCAAGGAAGACGTATTTCTCACGTTTAGCATCGAATCTAAAGACCCGACCATTAAAATAGAAAAGGAATCAGTATATTTCAAAGGTGTAAATGCCCAAGACAACAAAGTCCACGAAGTAACCATATCCTTATTCGATACTATTGTTCCTGAATCTAGCGGCTTTATAAATAGAGGTAGATGTATAGAAATGTTACTTCGGAAAGAAAAGAAAGACGCTGCATACTGGCCTTCTTTGACAAAAGACAAGAAGAAGCCACACTACCTAAAAATCGACTTCAACAAATGGAGAGATGAAGATGATGAGGAAGATAATGGTGGTGGAATGAACAATAATCAGAATTTTGAGGAGATGCTCCGGAATATGGGTGGCGGGCTTAGTGCTGCTGGAGACAGGGCTGAAAAGCCTTCTTTTGATGACTTGGAAAGTGACTCTGATGATGAGAATTTGCCTGATCTTGAGTGAAGTGCTTGAAGTGTTACTTATATTATTATTTTAATTTGGCAGTACATTATGTGTAAGATTTTTACAGTTACAATAAAGTAATTAACAAAATGAGAATAAATGTACCTTGCATTTACTACCCTACATAAGTACTCTATACCTACTATACTTTGTATTAGTTAAGTAAAGAATTTTCTAGAACTAGTAACTTAGAAATTTGTCATGCCTTATTTTTGGCTTTTATCACAGTAACAAAGTTAATTCAATTATGTCAAATTTCTTAATCTATATTGTATGCCACAATAGGTAATAAATTACTGGGTAATATATTCCACATTTTTGTTTTTTTTTACCCCTAAGTTATTTTCCGATAACTGATTATAGAAATTAGGTTATAACATTTTTTTTTGAGTATATGTATAGTTCAACTGTCAAATCGTACTTAATATAAATGTGAAAGTGTGTATGAATGTTTGTAACCCAATCACACTCTAATAGCTGGATGGATTTGGTATTTAGATCAGTACTCCTGCCCTACTCCCAATTTATTTGGGGTCAGGCCTCCTTATGCTTTGCGCCAGGATGTCCTATCCTAGGTTGTCAATAAGGTTAAGTTATGCTGCTTCAGATTTCTCGCGACAGTGGTCTGCCCCTTGTTCTCTTATGGTGTTTATTTCTATTATCTTCTCGTTTTATAATGTGTGCATACCATCGTAGGTCTTGCTTCCTTGAGTTTTTCGTTAATCAGCCCTACTTTGAAGGAGCCTCTTATGTGTTCTTTCACACTTTATCTAAGCACATTACACCACTCGCGCAGCGAAGCATTACACAAAGCGGTAACACTGTCCTTTGTCAAGTAAAATCAATTGTGAGCTTTGGAATAGCAATGTTATAAAGTCAAGTAGATATTAAAAAAAACATTTAAAAACTATTCACAACTAAAGACAAGATTTGATAAAATTCAGTAGGTAGATTGATTGATAACCATTTCTAAGAAGACAATGCAATGCGCTTATTGCATTGTCTTCTTAGAAATCAATCAAAGTTTTTGCCCTATTTATATAAAGAGAAAAGTAGATAGATTTTGTGAGCAGCTTTGCTCGTTAGTCCATTTATTTTTTTCTACGCAGTACCAGTTTTCCTGTCAAATATTGAGATTTTTAAAGAGAGAACCCCCCTCTGTTCCTTCTTCAAATTTTATTTTTCAATGTTAAGTATATCTATACTAATATAATAATGAGGAAAAATTTGATTGTTGCAAAAAACTACTGAACCGATTTGAAAAATTCTTTCACTTTTTGGAAGCTACATTATCCCCAGGTGACATAGGCTACATTATATTTTCCTTATAAATTACAATTTTAAAATGTTTTACGAAGCGAAGCCGGGGCGGACCGCTAGTCGCTTATATAGTCGTCACAGTTCATAAATTATAGATTAATGCGCTACATTATAATTTCTTCGTATCCGGAAGCAGTATATAGTATTGGGTTGGGGAAATAGTCTTTTCGCATTATAGTATGTATGAACCTGTAATAAAATCTCTTTGGTTATAGGTACTATTTGTATCTGGCTGGTTTTGGTATCATTAAAAGTTAAAATTTTAAAGAAGCTAATTCCAAATTAAAATTAGGAAAATGTGCGATTTTTATTTGTTTTTCGTACTGTCTAGATGAGTGAATCTAATGAAGAAATTCGATACATTTTAAAATTATACCACAAAAAAGGAAAAATGCAACGCAAGCCGCGAAAAAAAATTGCGATATTTATGGACCTAGTGCAGTGCATAGATGAAGTGCAGTGTCTGTGAGAGTAGTACTAATTTGGTTTAAGCGTTTTCAATCCGGAAATTTTGATGTCAAAGATGCACGTCGCTCTGGTCGCCCTATTATGGATAAAATGGATGCCACTTTTGAAAAAGTGGAGCAAGATCGGCATATCTGAAGCTGACGTAGCTGAAGAACTGGGAATTGACCACAAAACAGTCTTGACGCATTTGAAAAAACTGGGTACACAAAAATGCTCGATATTTGGGTGCCTCACGAGCTCACTGAAAGAAACCTAATGTACTCATTTGTGATTCTTTATTACTTCGTAATGAAACCGAACCATTTTTGAAGAAGCTGATAACTGGTGATGAAAAGTGGATCACGTACGACAAGAACATGCGAAAAAGGTCGTGGTCAAAGGCCGGTCAGGCTTCACAGACTGTGGCGAAACCCGGGTTAACTCGCAACAAGGTGATGCTGTGTGTGTGGTGGAATTGGAAGGGCATTAATCATTATGAGCTGTTACCACCAGGCAGGACTATCGATTCTGAACTCTACTGAGAACAACTGATGAGATTAAAGCAAGAAGTTGAGAGAAAGCGGCCGGAATTAATTGCTCGAAATATAAGGTTGTGGTTTTTCATCATGATAACGCTAGGCCTCACACATATTTAGCCACTCAGCAAAAATTAAGAGAGTTTGGCTGGAACGTGTTAATACATCCACCGTATAGTCCTGACCTTGCACCTTCAGATTTCCATCTGTTTCGGTCTCTTCAGAATTCTTTAGGCAGTGTCAGGTTAACATCACGAGAGGACTGCCAAAACCATTTGTCGCGCTATTTTGATCAGAAGCCCCAAAATGTCTATAGCAATGGGATCATGTACACCTACAAGATGGCAAAAAGTTATAGAACAAAATGGTACCTACATACTTTAGTTAAATGTAAACAAACTATAATAAACAATGTTTCGAATTTTCTTAAAAAATGCGAAGAAACTTTTTCCCCAACCTATTGAATTAAGGATTTGAAAGGTATAGTCCGCGCGCGAGCGCCGGGAATCTTAAGGAATGTTTACGTAACGAGCCAGTTGTGACTTAGTCGATATTGCGCTATCGACATAACACATCCGTGCGAGTGTAAATTATAAAATAATTCTATGAGGGTATTATATACCTACATGTAATAAAAAAGACAATTGTTTTACGTATGTATTTAATTTATGAACTGTATGATACTTAATTTACGAAATAATTGTAAAATCCAATTAATCACTGTGGCAATCAGAATAATCAATAGGTACCTACTTGAAGAATTTGATGTACTATCGTCACCAAGCAGGTACTTCAATAATACCTATACGAGTCGACAACATGTTCCATTAAGCCGTCCTTTTACCAGTAATAATACTCCTATGCTGAGGCATGTTGGTTTATCATATCCACAACAAGCCACTTTGTGATTAGCGTGATAGCATTTTCGGTCTCGTCAGAGAAAAATCAGAAGTAGGTAATGTTATGTTCCTAGCTATTTGCGCACACAAACAATTCTATGTGTAGTAGATACTCTTTATAGTACAAAAACATTGCTATCGCAAAATTAAAGAATGATTCGATAAGGGGGCGGGGTACGGAGCGACTGTCGGGCGCGGCGCTCTAGGATGTTTGTGTCCGTGCATCCCGCGACACAGCGTATCCTAGTGCGGGGTGTGAGGGTCAATGCGTTTATTTAATTCATAGTTCTCAATGCGAGAAACAAACGAATAGCTAAGAAACATAATTATATATTTAATATAAGAGGTTTACAGAATGAAAGTGCACACAAAGACCTATCACAAGCGAGGCAGTAAGGACAAATTAATTTACTTATTCTTTTCGGAAAGGTTTACAGCTACACTGAACAAGTGGAATTGTTGGCCGTGCCTTCTTACATTCAGTGTCAAAGTGATACAGTATATAAGCCTATTTAAGCTTTCGCATTTCAGTATATAGGAAGCACCTTGGCCTGAACAGAATATCGGAGTGCCATAACTCTGACAATCAAACATAAAATAAGACGCCCCAATCCTTCCAAAGGCCAAATTCTTCGCAGGACTAATGAGCATACCCAAAGTTTGTTTTTCGAAAAAATACGTTAATGCCTTGCTCAGATTGAAACGATCTTGTTGCATGTTATACACAAATCCAAATATAATATTCTCAAACTTGACGTTGAACGAATACGGGAACATTTCGTCAAAGCTAGGGTCCAAGTCAGAGAGCTCGATCTCTCGATTAGGGGTACTCCCAATCTTTGCTAGACATTTCTTGTGATATTTATCGCCAGCGTTGACAATGCCGTCGAGGAAGCTGGCCGTCCACGCGCTTAGATTGCACGCTTGAGTCATCACTATAGCGATCACGTTCGTCGCCAAGTACTGCTTCCCTCTGTGCGCCGCTGCAAACTTTTCATCTAATGGATGCACAGTACCCCAAAGAGAATAAAGGTCACCAGGAAACTCAATATCCCAATCTTTCCACATCGTTTTAGGCGTTTGTCGCTCGAAGCCTAAATCGTTCGTAGGGTTCATTCGTGACCACGGTATTGCTTCTACGTTCAGCCAGTACATTTTCTCGTCTACGATCGGTCTTATTTTTCTGCGTTTCAAGTAAGGTAGATTGGGGTTTGTGTCGGGTTTGAATAGCGGACTCAGTCTATAATTCAACGCAGAGCGGCGCGGGGCTGTCTTTACAGATGTCAATTCGAAAGTGTAAAATTCCGGGCTATCGACAGCTTTACTACATACAAGTTTTTTTATTCTGCGTATCAGAGCGTCTATGGAACGGTAGAGCGTCCACGAAGCGACTGCGCTCGCCTGTTTCTTTGCCTGTTTCTTCTTCCCTTTGTCATCTTCGTTTGGTTCGTCACTCGGTGGCGGATAAGGGTCGAACAGGTGATAATATCCTTCAGTTTGGCATATCACCATGCTACATGTCGGAAATCTGATGATCACGTATCGTAGTCTTCTCAGCACAGCTTTCAGATATTGATCCAAAGTCTTTTCTTGGTTTTCGTTTACCACGATAATTTTCTTTATATTAATATTTATGAACTTTCCGTCTAATATAATGTTCTTGATGACTCTCTTTTCGCATAAAGCCAAGTTGGTGGCTTTTTCGTGTATTTCTAACCCTTTTTCCAAGCAAGTATCGACCATGATGTGGTCCCACGTTCGGATGGGATGCATGGCAGCCATGAGCATGGCTATAAGACTGACAAAATGGCATGATTTCACTTCCGAAGTGGCTTTTCTATCAGTGAGAGCGGTGGTTCCTTCTATTCTATAAATGCCATTGATGTTTTGATACCCGATGACAGTTTGACTTTTTGCTTGCTCTTCTATCGAGCTCTTTTTCCCTGAGGATCCTTTTCCTCCAGAAGAGACAATGGATGGTTTAGATTTATGAGACTTCGGCGCTCCAGCTTCATAGTCATAGTCTTCTGGCAACTTAGTGCGTGGCTCTTGTAGAAGCCTTCTAACTAAAATTCGACTCAAAATGAACTGTTGATCTTCTACCTTACCGTCTTTGTTGTACAGCACTCTGTAAATAAGGAACTGTATATTAAGTAGGTAATGGAATGGATTCATGCATACTACCAAGCTTAACATACGGCTCACAGACATGGATATTTAATAATAAAATAAAAAGCAAAATACGAACATGTCAACGAGCAATGGAAAGGTGCTAAGCATTACTCAGCGACCGACAAAAATGCGTAGATATAAAGAACAAAACCAAAGTAATAGACGCTCTACATCACAGCCAACACTTGAAGTGGAAGTGGGCTGGGCACGTGCACGCGCACCGGGTGATAGATGGACCCAACGAGTAACTACTTGGCCAGGCCCGAGCGACCACAGACGAAGAGGACGCCCCTACGAGCGGTGGGTCGACGAACTACAAGTTATTGCAGGGAGAAACTGGGAAAGAGAAGCAAAGGATAGAAGAGCATGGAGAATATTGGAGGAGGCCTTTACCCAGAAAGGGGCCTTAACATAAAAAATGGGCAGACAAAAATCATATATTTTACCATATTTCATTATATAATTTTACTTAATACTGTTCATAGCAATAATGTTAAAAATACTTGTAATCTACCTTAAATTGTTGGGAAATAAAAGGCTGAAATAAATAAATAATATTAAGTAGGTATGTATAATAGAGAAAAAGTAGTAAAAGTGGGCCTTTAGAACCTGTGGACGAATATCCACAGATTCATAGCTCGGTTACACAGAAGTTTCTAAACATGCTTATTTGTATTTTTGAAACTTTCATTGTATATCTAAATTATTCTTAAGTATTATTTGATAATTACACAAGTTAGGTTACTTTAAATCGACTACTAGTGATATATTTGAGCAGCGCTTGAAACGAATCGTCTTCACAACCGGAGGCTCATTTTGTATAACGCCAAATCTTTGAGCTAAACAAATAGGTCAGGCGCGAGTTTAAAGCGCTATAGCCACTCACACTGCATTGAGCACATCGTCATCGTCGGCAAACCGAAGGTGAGTGATGTCCTCGCTGTCGATGTTGATGCCGACGCCTTGTTTGCTAGCTTGCAGGCGTAAACGGTTCGGAGAGATAACGCACCGCTGTCTCATGCCTCTTTGTAAAGGAATCGACATGGTAGCGGCGTTGTCAAACCGAAGGACGCTGGTTCGATCCCCACCAACGGCTTGATCTACCCGTGAAAGTTACATCGTTATCAAATTCATAGCATGGTCGTAGGGACTTTTGAGTACTTGCCTGGCTAGCTACCACCCTCAAGTTTGAAAACAGCGTGTCCAGGCTAGACAAGCCTCGAGAGCCAGTTAATATTCTAGGTATAGCGTAATTACACCCTCGATCAAATTGTCTTTGACCATTGAGTAAGATATTGCTGAAATGCTACATCTGTAAATATATACATAATTAAATCTTTTTATTGACATACTTAGTAGGTACAACAGGCATTGTTAATTATAGATAGTTTGCATATTCACTTAGGTTATACTATCAATCTAATTGGCCCGTTGCTCCCTGCAATAGTAAAACACTGTGTCACAGACAACACCGCCCTCCGTTCGGGTCAAGCCTACTTAAAAACATAGTTTAGTATGGTCAGCACTTAAATAGACAAAATATTTTATGACAAAATACTGACAAATATAAAAAACTGTATTTCGATGATCAATTGGACACCGGTAGGAAAAAATCAAAAATATACCTGCTACACATATCATGCAAGGTCTGGAAACGCATAAGGCAAGCCTTCCCTTTGTCCTTGCCAACTCGGAGCCCCATCGCGTTACAAGAGCTGCCGTCATACAGATAATACAGGCAGTTTCTTCTGAAGAACGCACAGCTGTAGTTGGTAGTAGTCAACATGCCTCGGTCGTATTTGGAGAAGAACTTCTTTTGAAGCACTTCTTCTAACATCCAAGTGGGGCCCTCCCCTACCACGTCTATGTTCGCCTGGTACGCCTGCAATACAATACCAGTCCTGCTATCGTGTGGACGTCCTACATTGCGTGCCTTGCCAGTCCACGGTGTGCACTCGACACTGCAAGCGTCACCTTCGACAACCAGTTTATCTTTATACGAGATGTGCTCGCCCACTGCCATTTCAACTTGATAATCCGCTGGGCTGATGGCTTCCGTGTTAATTTAATTTCTAATCACACAAAGAAACCCCGTATGTAGCCCTCTCTAAATAGCCATAACATAGATAGATTTTTACTATTAAATAATCACAAATCATTGATAAGCATTTTTCAGTTAACTGGACTACTCGTACATGTGCCAATATTCCCTTTTTTATTATTTATCTATTTCATAGTTTCTGCACAAAGAGAGGATAGGTATATTCATACTTATTTTAGTGCTTGTTTGCCAACTATTTTATTTTTTTTAAAAACTTAATATTACCACACCGTCCTATCTAATCTTGCTAAAATAATAAAAAAGAGATACTTTACATGAAAAAGAAATTTTAAAATACATATATACACGCCTCTTTCCCGTAGGGGTAGGTAGACACCACAGCCTTCCGATGCCTACGATCCAGACACACATCTTTCGCTTCATCCACGCCCATCAGACTTCATACAAGAGCGTCGGTTTGCGGTCGGATGCTCTTGACTTGACCCTTTCTTAGAACTTCCTCACTTTGATTACGGAACGTCCGCCTAGGCCTTCCTCTTCCAACGCTACCATTCTCATTATTATATATGTGGTATCCGGCTTTACTCACGTTTATAGTCGAAGTTTCGACCTAGGTTTCGAGCATGTCCGATGTTCATCCTCAGGTGAGTTTTAACTATAAACGTGAGTAAAGCCGGATACCACATATATATAATAATGTGTCAAACTCACGAGAATTTCCAATCAAAAAAAGCTACCATTCTCTTCACCCATGTACATACCAGCTTAGTCAAATCGCCTTTTGTTCACTCTCTACATGACCAAACCATCATAACCTACAGTGTATTATCAATCAACTAGATTAACACTTATTAATTAGAATCATTATAGGTACATAAGTAATAATACTACATGTAGCAGAGCTGTGATGCGATCTCTCAAAGGCTTTCGATCTTAAGTTGAAAAGCTGGCTTATCGAATAAGTTCTCTATTCATATTAAATTATTCATATTCTCGTTGTGTTTTATTCTAATTTGACAATTATATATTTTATTAAGGTAATGATTACCTACTTTTATTGATTTGATTATAATTTATAACGTTACAATCTGCTAATATTTACATGTCACTTTTGTCTATTTGATTTCAAGGTCATGTAGGCACCTACTTGCAGTACCTAATTATAAATACTTATTTTTGACGTGTAAATCTATTATGAATAAATGATTAGGTATCTCATTATGTAATACCATCACGACCGCTGAAAAAATGTATTCTATCCTATACGCACACGCTAACACTGTTCAGCTGGCATAGATACCTACGGGGAGTTGAATCAGAATGAGGAGAAATGCGCCGATACCTGATGTCCAATGGCGAGCTTCGGGATGATATGGACGGGCGCCAATTGGAACTTCTCTTGCTTGTTCTGGTGTAGCTTGTTCGCCGAGTCCACAATAAAGTTAACGATCCCAGAGGTCCACGTGCTGATCGTGTATTTGTACGACGTCACGATGGCCATGATGGCCGCGAACGGCAGAATCTCAACCGCATCCGTCTCCGATATGGCCGAGGTTCCTCGTATCATTTCGGTATTGTCGGGTAGTTTTTTGAAGTTGGTCGGTTTCGCGAGCTCCTGCGAGAGGGTCGTTTCTAACTGCGCCTCGGCTAGAGGTGGGGTCATCTTTTTGCGGAGCTGACGTAATTTGAATCTGGCTTTTGCGTCTTCAGTGAGAAGAATGCGACGGTCTACGTCCACAGGTGGGAGGGTTTGGACTTCGTCCTCGGTCGGTTCGGGAAGCGCGAGCTGTAAAAATCATCAAGTAGGTATCAACTTTTATTTTGGTGTTGCTGTACTGATTATATAAGAAAAATACAAATCAGTATTTATCAGCGATACAGAATTGACCCTTCGATAATATAATAAACGTGTTTGTCTCTATATTCCTTAACTCCTTCTATACCGCGCAAGGGCTACGTGCTTATGTTACGAGAATTTTTGATAAGAAGAAAAAATATTTTTTCACTAATAAATGAAATCGAATATATGTAGAATTGTTCTTATAAGTTTATTAGACATGGAAGACTTTTAAAAAATAAGCTATAATATAATAAAAAATAAGCCGAAAAGACTGATAATTGTATATTTAACAACTGGTAGACTTAAACTGCTTATTGTAAAAGATGCACGCATTATATTACTTAACAAAAAAATAAACAAATAGATACCGGCACTTCCGGCTCCGGCTGCGGTGAAGGCGGCGGCGGAGGCATAGGTGGCGGTAGCTCTTCCGCCTTTCTGCGTGCTTCCTCTTCTTCTGCCTTCCGTCTCTCTTCTTCTTCTTTTTTTCGCTTCATTGTCTCCTCGTCTTCTTCTTCTTCTGCCTCTTCCTCCTATAAAATAGATTTTAATAAGAACATTTTATAGTGTACTTCCTGTATATCTACTCCAACTTTTTTGACTGGCCGGTTGGCGCAGTTGGTAGCACTCTGCCTTCTGAGCCGCTGGTTCCGGGTTCGATTCCCGGACAGGTCAAACATTTGTGTGCATGAACATGTCTGTTTGACCTGTGTCTGGGTGTGTATATGTATATAAGTATATATATCAGGCATCAGGTTACCATAGCACAGGCTCTGCCTAGTTTGGGACCTGAAGACCTTGTTTATAAAAAAAAAAAAAAAAAAACTGATTATGTTATAATATACTTACCTACATAATTACTAAAATTCAATAATTAGAGTTAACTTGCAGGTACGTAATGTTAACCATTTTTCTTAGTTTATTTTGTAGGCGGTGAGGTGAGGTGACGAGGTTTTTGACCAATCGCGTTTATTTTTATAAAACAGACATATTTTTTTATGTAATGAACTCAGATTCATATAAGAATATTTTTGGTGCACATATATATTTAGAAATTGCCTAAGTATGTAAATAATTACCTCTTCCTCGGCTCCTTCCGGTGGCTGAAATCACAACAATTGATTGTATTATTAATTATAATTATATTAATATTATTAAATGAAAGACATCTTAGTTCACCAGTAGGTACAGTCGACAAATAAAATGGTATTCTAATTGTGACAAAAGTTTCTGTGTAATGATATAGGTTCAGCATTAAAAACTGTCAATATTGCTCAGCATGTGTTACAGACGAGTCTGCAGCGCTGATTTTCAGCACAGATTAGATGGATATGGAGGAAGACAAAGTGATGTGTGAGCATCGAGACGACGAGAGATATAACACTGCAAGACGAAAATATGTGCCACCGACCCCAGTCGGCGTGTGATAAGGATAAGATATTGGTTACCGGGAGGACCGGCGGGGTGGGCGGCGGCGTGGGCTCCGGGTCTGGGTCAGGCTCGGGCGGCTCGTGGCTCTTGTCCCTGGGCGCGGGCCACGGC
Organism: Apeira syringaria; assembly: GCA_934044485.1. Taxonomy (NCBI): domain Eukaryota; kingdom Metazoa; phylum Arthropoda; class Insecta; order Lepidoptera; family Geometridae; genus Apeira; species Apeira syringaria. Next base: position 18,195,819 of record OW203666.1, on the reverse strand, counting down.
GGGACCACCTGCGTCACCGACACCGTCGGGGAATCCAAGTTCACTGAACATCAATCATTATTGTAAGGTACTAAACCTCGTAATCGGCACGAAAAACTCCTCATAATCCTTGATTTCCAATTTGTAATCGAGAATTTGGAAAATAATTTGGTTTACCCTGCAGCTAGAGAAATACGTACAGGTTGCTTAAATGCTCATAATATGTGGCTCTATGAGACATGTTATTTTTATTACACACTAGCTGCTAGTCGCAGACCACGTTTTAGTTCCGTAAGTCGTCACTGATACGGTGCGTACACCGTTCGAATACCTTAGTTTGCAGGCATTGCAGAATCTTGGACGGAAGATGTCGCGGAGTTTCCTGACCGCTGCCCAGCTGATTTGAATTCGACGATTGGCCTCTTTCCCAAGGTTGGACTTGCCTAATTGGACTGTTTGTCATGGGTAGACGTAATGGTCAACGGCTTCGAGAACAGAGTTCCCAATCGATACTGGGGTGGGGGCAACATGGGTATTTGACATAATTTTCGCCTGCCCCATGTTCATTTTAAGGCTAACCCTTTGAGAAACTCGATTGAGGCTTCCGAACATTGTGCTGTGGCCTTCCATCAATTCTGCCATGACCACAATATCGTCGACATACCGAAGGTGAGTTATGTACTCGCCGTTGATGTTGATGCCGAATCAATGTCATTCCAAGAGCTTGACGGCGTCTTCCAATGCGGAAGCAAACAGTTTCGGATTTATAACTTCTCCCTATCTCACGCCTCGGCCGTGGAATCGCCTTCGAAATTGGCTCTTGTACTCGTAACGTATCTACTCGGTACCCACTTTTAGAAGGTCTGATGTGATTCCGTCGTTACCCGGCGCCTCGTTATTCTAAATCTGTTTGAGAGCCATCCTAATCTCGTACAGGCTGATGTCCGGGATGTCTTCCGTACAGTGTCAGGGTAGCTGGGCTCTTGGGTCTTTGGCCAAACTGTCAACAGGTTTAGCGACCGAAGAGTATAGCTTCCTTAGAAAGTCTCGACCTCTAGCATCACTGCTTTGGTCGACGCCATATATATATATTTGTTATTTGACTGGCCGGTTGGCGCGGTTGGTACCACTCTGCCTTCTGAGCCGCTGGTCACGGGTTCGATTCCCGGACAGGTCAAACATTTGTGTGCATGAACATGTCTGTTTGGCCTGTGTCTGGGTGTGCATATGTATATAAGTATATATATCAGTCATCAGGTTACCATAGTACAGACTCTGCATAGTTTGGGACCTGAAGACCTTGTGTGAATGTAAATAAATAAAAAAATATTTATTAATGCTGCCATTAAAATGTAGGTTAGACAGTCACTACGAGACTTCTACACAAACTTACCAACTTTCGGTTCCAGCGACTCAGGCGCCATATTCTTGTACCGCAACGGGATAGGCGGAAGGTAATCCTCTTGAATGCTGTCCACCAATGAAACAATGTCACCCATTTGCTCTTCATCGACCTGAGGCTAATTGGAAACAAAGTAGGACGATTAGGAAATAATAAATAACATTAACCCATCGATTACATATCGAATGCCTGTTGGTCGTAGGATCAACATGATAATATCATTATGCGATTTTAGTTACCCCAGCTATTCTTGCATCTAAAGTGTCATCAGGTAGAACCTCATGGAGTACCACCTTCCCGTCACCTTGAGCTTGAGGACTCATCGGCAGCACTTTCCTCTTGATCTTACCCTTTGCTCCGGGCAACTGTTCGTCACTCAGAGTACACACTATTTGCATCTGTAATAGAATAAATAGACAATGACCACAATGCTGCGAAAAGAGTAAACGTTTTCAATTACATTTACATTGTAACCTACAGATTGATAGATAGCTTGAATGTAAGCTGAGCTCATTCTGTTTTCCTTGTATGTGTCATCGATAAGGTTCCTAGCCTTGCTTGGTCACGAATAATAATCCTCATTAAGCTAAGTTTCGGGCCCCACCAGCCTTGACTGTCTAATATCAGAATACCGATTTCAATGTACTATGATAATGTTTCAATAATTAACGTGTTAACAATTTCTTAGTAAAGTATAAAAAGAAGTCGCCCTCTGTGTCTGTCGGTCTGTTTATTCGCTAACTTATTCTAAAAAACATAACGGATTTTGTGACGATATTCACCACCATGTGGATATTATATCGCATATAATTTTAAATAGCCTACATGCGAATCCGGAACAGGTCGAGTAGGCCTAATTGAATATAACTTTTTATCATAAACACGCATCTACATATCAATTAAGTACATAATAGTTACCTTTGGTTCTCTCCTTTTAAGTTTTAATACTTTGAAAGCATGAATATAAAATTGTGTCGTGGTCGGCAAATAGTCCCAATTGTTAGTGAACACCTCCGCCATCGTGTCGGTGTTCAGCAACATCCAACAACAAGCGCGGCCCGTCTTCACGGTCCTCTGCCCGTCACTGGTGCGCGGGTACGGGTCGAACAGGTAGAACATATCCTTCTGTCTCCATATAGCCAATACGTAGTTATTAAAATCGAGAATGCCACTATTATATTCGTGACTGAAGAAATCTTCCAAGCCCGTGCGTATATTGAAAATACACTCTTTGGTGGTGTACAGCTGCCCCTTTACTCTTTCTCTGTAGATGATAATTTCGCACGCGAAAGGCCCGACGGTGATTTCGTTGGGTATGTTGTCGATGCAAATGTCTATCATCACTTTTGGATGTATGCAATCGACGTATAGCTTATTGCCCAGACGTAAAATCTTGTCTAAAGTTTTCGTAAACCAGGTGTTGGGTGGTGATATTTTGGCGTACGTCATCGCAACGACGGCGATAGGTAAGGCCTGTCGGAACTTCGCTTCTTCGAAGCACCGGTCTCCCAGGTGCATGTTGGCGTTCACTATGGCGCAGTTTTCATTTAAAATTCTGTATCCCATCATGGCTTTTTCGGCTTGAGTCAGCTCTTTGTCTGATTCGAAATCTTCGTCACATTTCTCAGGGACCATTTTGAGGACCTTCACGGGTGCCAAGACGAACTTTTGATCTTCCAAGACGGTCCTGGCTAGGAGCACTTCTGACACTGAGTTTAAGTCTTTCACGTTAATGAGAGCAGCGCAACCGTTGTTGAAGTTGGAATAGGCCCGCGAGTCACGTCCAGCCGGGTCAAATATATAGTAGCAAACCTTGTCTCTCCAAATAACTACTTTTAACACTCTAAAACAATACAATTTTGTTTCACTTTATGCAATGGTTTCACATACTTTTGTTGCATGCAATCAAAATAAAAAACTATTCACATAAATACGATTATATGTACCTAGTACTTATATTCTTCGCAAAATTAACATAAATCAACAGATCCCCTTCCCATGCCTCATAGCCAAACAACAAATCCGAGTAAAGCCAACACACAGACAATTACTTTCCCCGATATTCTGCAATGTACTACACAATTACAGCTGCCTTACCTGGATAAGAAAACTCCTGCCCTATTATTACCATTAAAAAATGCTTTCAGACCCCTACATAAGTTATAAACGGTAGGATCCAGGGACATCGTGTATCCTACTATATCGGGCTCACAGAGTAAAACTTGCATTTTCTTCTGGTTTAAAACAAGTGTCTGTTTTTTGCCAAACTGAAGTACTTCACAAATCCCCTGGACTGCAGAGTGATCGTGGACTTTATCCAGACACTGTAAATACCTAAAATTGAAAAGGAATAACGAGCAGTTCAAATGAGTCAACAAAAAATCTCTTGTCATTTTACTAATCTAATTAGCCCATCACACGAGTCGCTACAAATCGTCGCTATACAAACCTACAACTACAATTATGAATATCTAGTGGATACTACTCAACAATCGAGGCGCTACAAAACACACATAGTATCTGTAAACTCTAAGGCTTTCACCGCCAGCGTCGCATGTCGTATGTATTGCTTCCGGGCTGTTTGGCCGTGGTCTAAGTGAAACTTGTACTTGTACTGATACTCATCAGTAACAGAGAAGACGCCGCGTAGGAGAGTTGTACGCTCTTGTCACCGCTCGGGCCTGAACCGCTAAGGATGTCAACCGCAGTGATCGACGAAACGTCTGGAACACAAGTTTCACTTAGACCACGGCCAAACAGCCCGGAAGCAATACATACAACACACATAGTATCGTCGTGGCGAGGGATTTATCTGTATTCGCTTATACATATTCTTGTTGTGTATTAGTCTAGCCAGTAAAGCGACGACGATACTGGCTAGACAGGCTCGCACGCGAATGAAGTACAAAACCAGTACTTAATGTAATTTGAAGCATTCTACAATCCACGCTCTAATCCTGAAAGCTGTACCGACCATTGATCGCCCGCGTCTATAAGGTTATCAATCAATTTCATTGTCCATTGCTTCGGATGGTAGTGAAAAGCTAAGCAGTATGCCATCACACTCATTGTCAGCGCTTGGCGCCCTTTCGATCTTGGACCTGTCGGTAGATATATGTCGAGCTGGTTAGTAAATAATAACTTTGGAAGATGTCACTCGGCATAACTTGTAAATATTATGTATATGTGATTATAGCTACACAAGATTACACACTGTGGCTATAATCAGTAGAGCGCACTGCACAGGTATTAGGTAGGCTCATCTCCAACTTTATGAAAGAAATTCTAAGTCACTGTCATTACACAGGTGATAGTGTGTAGGCAAAAATGAAATGGAAATCATTTATTCAAAGCTCAGCCATTCTCAATCATTTGCTTGTACCGCTGGGTTTTGCAGCGAAATAGCTGAGCTTTCCTTTGCATTACTCGATAGACAAATCTTAGTAACCGCTATAGATGTTAACCTACGGCAATACCTCCAAAACCAAGCTAATACCTAACGCATAAATTGTTTTCATTGCCTAACCTTTTTTGGAAGAACTGTTACAATCTTTATTATGGATAAACGTTCAAAATGTAGGCATGAATTTAACCCATGTTTGTCGCAGTGAAATCCATCGCACTTCGTGGGAAAAGTCACGATCCTCATCAATGAGGGAACGGCTGAGGAGGAGGAGGTCGCCATGACAATAAATACAGTTGCTGTAGTCGTGGGCACTTATTGTACGTGACATGGAAAGGTGTGACAAGTATAAGACGGAAAATTATATCTTATGGTAGTCTTAGTACCTACTGTGTCGGTAATTACGCAATCATTAACTTTTCATAAAAAATAGGAAAGTACATAAAGTCTTTATAATTAGCAAACATACCAAACTTATTGTCGTACATGTTGAACGAGCCAGTCAATATACCGTAGTGGATATCTGGCTTCCTCTCTTTAGTACACGGTAGAACAGTCAACGAGTGGGTTTGCAGTGTGCCCTTTTTCATCCCTGCTGGTATTTGCACCTGTACAAATGAACATCAGCTGTTATTGTTTAAACTTTGACTACATTTTAGTAGAGGTTACTGTTACCAAGTAACCAGCTGTACGGGCCCCTGACTCTCATACATCCGTCGATGAATAATTAAAACGTGGACATCACAGAGAGACTATAAAAAAGAGATGTTCTATCTAAGCAATGTAGTCTAGTTCCATAAATGTGGTCCTGATCCTGAAGTCAAATGTGTAAATCAAAAATAAAAAGTTCAGTAACTCCACGCTCGGGGGCGCTCTCATCTGAACGCGTCTGCACAGTTCTTAGGCTGTGGTCGGAGTGCACGCATATTCTTTCCGGATATTTCCATTTATGCGTTGACGGTGTGCTGCGTTACTGTTTGTTAAAGTTACATAGATTATTGAAATAATGTGGGAATAAGGTATCTTTTGACTCGTAAATATATAGTTACATTTTCTTTAATTTTCAATCGAGAATGTTCGATAATGTATAAGATTTTGTTTTAAGCGTCATCTAGTGCCAGATAGAAATACTAATGAGAGTAGCATGCAGAACGTACTAAGGACTGAAATATAAAAATAGGGTGAGGGGAGAGGTCATGACTGATAAATCAATAAAGATAATAGCACTAAATTAAATTCATCTGAAATCATCAATTATGAAACGTTTGTCGGTTTCTTTGTTAGTGTTTATTTGAATTAGTTTGTGTTATAAAATTATATATTTAGTGGCAGTTCGTAACCCAAACACCCAGACTCGTCAAGTAAGAAATATGAAAAGAAGAAATCTCAAAATTAAATAAAATAGATTAAAGATTATTAATATTGCGGTGACCTAATGTTTGAAGAAAAAAGTACTTGGGTTTTAAGTGTCGATTCAGATTCAGATTCTGAATTCTTTATTCTTAGCTGTGTTATACATGCAGTTCTTAAATATGTTTTATAGGGGTATCAACAGCTATGTCCATTCGAACATACAATATTTATTTGCTTATATCTGCGAACAAAAAAGTTTAACTCACTACTTTATTTCTGTAAAAGTAAAATACAGAACTTGCGTTTTAATAATTAATTAAAAATATTAATAACTAGTTAAGACTTCTAATGTGTAGATAATAAAATAATGTAAGGCGCAAAGCATTTTTGAAGCGAAAACTTCTTTAGCGGCATTGTGCACTTTTGTATGGGGCAAAAATGTTAAACTCGCGTCAGATCGTGAGATAGTCAGGACCGCCGTTGAAATTTAAACTTAAATGTGTTACGGATAAGGAACATTTTCGTTAGTTGGTAGTTTTATTTGATAACGTCGTTTTGTTAAAAGTGTTATTGAGTTTGGTTATCAAAACGCCGATATTATACAAAGAGGAAAGTTTTCATTGTTTCAATAAAACACGCCATCATGTTAATTCTATATGTCCCACTAATATTATAAATCTGGAATTTTTGGATGAATGGATTTTTGTTACTCAATCACGCCAGCACGGCTGAACGGATTTGGATGAAATTTGGTATGTAGATACCTCAGGTCCCGGAATAACACATAGGCGACTGCTCATCATCATCAATCATGTTCAAGTTTCGCTACTCGCTACTAAGGAGCGGTGGCTACAGAGAACTCCCCCGCCCGCTGGCTTCACTTCATTCCATATACGAGTAGAACACGGTATAGGGCAACTCTTCTTTATAGTATCTCTGTGGTGGACGTGATCGCTCACATGTTCCGGTTTGGGTATTTCATCAAGACCGCATATGGAGTCGTCATCCTTCAAATGTTTCTGTGTGCCTCTCGCTCTTGGCTTCCCGTCGGTCACCGGCGCGGGCGCGGGCGCGCCGAGCGTCGTGTACGGGGTTTCGGACGACCACGACCTGGCAAGTCTACTTACATTTTGAAGTTAGTATGGTAAGGTGGTAAATATACCCGTATATACATGTTTATAACAAAAGTATTGGATTACATATTAAGATGGCGCGTAATAGACAATAAAATAAATAGTCTAATATACCTTTTTATTCTTCGTTTCCTCTTCGTAACAAATTCTTTCCTTTGTTTTCTGCGAAAATAAAATGGTTACAATTTCTTGATACCTACAATTAACTCTGTCTAAAGTGTCGCGTTTACCGAGATGTTTGTCTTTATTTTATTTACAGTGGGAGCTGATCATGCTTATGTTTTATTGGAGGGTACTTCGGCTCGAGTGTGTGCACCACGTCCCCACGGAAACAAGTTATCGATCGCATATTTTAAGGTTTTTAAGTTTCTAAATCAATCTACCCTCTTCTCACGTTTTTGCACGTCGCTAGCGGGTTCAAATAGTAACAACATAAATATTGATATTGTTATAGTTACTATTGAAATACTCCATCTGGGAGTTCAATTGAACTCCCAGATGAAGAACTGCAAATCAGTTCGAAGCTGGTCGGAGAGTAATTTCCTAGTGTTCACCACGTGAGTGCTAGTCGGTTCGTACATTACAATTATGGCAGACACTCGCGATAGTTTTCAGACTGGAATTTGACTACGATCGCATAATTTTAAAATATTTTTTACAGTTATTGTAAAGGGAAAAATCTATTAAATTTTTTATTATCATGTCACTGACTACTGCACCCACGGCCACAGCATCACTCAGTTTTCTACACTTTTGTTTCGCTATAGGCGTCGATTTACTTTAAAATGTGGATTTACGAACGAATCCATACTAATTACAAATAAAGTATTATATTCTATTCTAATAATGAACATTACTAACCTGGACATTTTGCCTCTACATTTTCTTCTCAAGCACGGTCTGAAAAAAGAAAAGAATACGGAATGGAACATGTGGAACTCTAAAATTATATTCAACATTATGTATTGTTGTCTGTAATTCCAGTAAAATAGTACTCACCCTCCTTTGTAACAGGGTACCTTTTCACGCCTGTAATGGAAATTTAGTGTAAGTTTTGGGCAAAATAATTACTTAGTCGTATAATGATTAGAAATGAAATGGATTTATGCACATAAATAGCAGTGTATTATCAATTTACAAAGGTTTTTTCTTATACTGTATAGATGTAGCGTTTGACCACTATCTCACTTGATGGTCAGTGATGATGTGGTTGAAGATGTTTCCACTCTAGACCTAGAATGCTCACTAGCTCCCAAGGATTGCTGCCTGAACACACTATGTGTTTAGTGACAGCTTTTCAAACTTGAGGGTGGTAGCTAGCCAGGCAGGTATTCGAAAGTACCCTACCACCATGCTGGGAATTTGATAACGGTGTTACCTTCACCGGAAGCTCAAGCTGTTGTTGGGGATCGAACCAGTGTCCGTCAGTTTGACAGGCGACGCTCCCCCCGCTGAGCTATATCATCGCAACGAATGGTTACAAATGGTTCGAGGTTTACAAAAGGTGTAAAATACAAATATTTGATACCATCTTAGATTAATGTACCCTCGTTACTGTCTGTCCCTGCACAGAGCCCAGACCCCTGATAGGTACAGCTGGGTCACAGCTCACGTCGACCTTCTCTACCCTCACTGAATCCGAAATAAAGGTCAAAAATATTATATGTTATGTACTTAAATGTATACATCATACGTTTTCATTGTGCTATTTCGGGTATGCGTTTGTGTAAGTTCAAAGACAAACCCAAGCAAATGGTTTAATGGTAGGTAAGCTTCCCTTGTTTTTGTTGAGGGTTGTTGCTACATAAGCATTTGTGTTATACACAGTGTATCAATGAAGCCGTGCAGTATTACACATTGACGTGTTTATCATTTACCTATAGGTATATACAACAGACGACCTAAGTGAGTACCTATTACATATTATTTAATACCTAATTTGTTAATTCAGCAGATAATTTTACCCTGGGAGTATTTTTGGGCCCGGGACGTTAACTACATCTGGTACGAATTCCTTGTCTCTATTGATGACCACCCCGCTATGAGGCTTGAAAAGGCTGAAAAAAAAAACAAAATAAAATTCGTTTTCAATAAAAAGTTCCAATCACAATAATATTGTTAAATAAGAACTAGATACTAGATATTTTAATCAATTAAGTAGTTAGTAATTATCTCTCGGCTCACGGACATTCTATTAAACTCGCTTCTATTGGCTCGCACCAATGAGGCGAGGATCTAAACAATACAAATACATTAATGTGTAAGTCTGTGAATATTACAAAATAACATATTAGATGCTAAGATGGTTTAGTGTTCCTGAAGAGGCCAGACCAGACTGAGGCGCTATATCGACTCTATAGCCTAGGCGATACCCGCCACAACTATAACAAGAAAAGCATTAGCCAATTAATATAAGTATATTAATTGGCTAAACAACAACATAAAGGTATATCACGAAACTTACTCTATGCCCGATTTAGCTGGCAAAGGTGGCCTCAACTCGCCAGGTCTGACCGAAGCCCGCTGTGCTTGGATTACCTCGCCGCTGGTCTTAGGGCTTCCAACCTGCCAGCAAAAGGTAATCAATAATTGTGTTAATTTGGGAATACGCACAAATGTCCATTAATACAATAAGACAATTTATTTCATGTGTTTTGTAGGCAAGATGTTCACTCGATGAATCGTCAGCCTCGAGACAGAGTCGAGGGCCTTGCTACTGCCGCCGTATGAGGTGCAGAGTTAATAGAATATATTTGCGAGACAAACTGAACCACCTGGAGAAAACTAAATAATTAATTAAGTAGTTTCGTTTAGTAGTTTAGGAGCATGTTCGACAAATCGAATTTTAAACCGTACCCCACTTATTTTCTAGAATGATTCAAGCATGATGAATGTATAACTATCTCGCTCACTTGCGTATGTTCATCACATCTCTCTATCTCGCTCACTCGCCACACTTTCGGTACCTACATGCGCAAACGTCCACAGAGCCGAACTTTAGAGGCGCAAACTTAGGCTGCACATAGGTACTGTATCGTACTATACAGTACATAATATACTAACATGCAATATAGACTTGTTGGAAGCAGTGTGCTTTATAAGTGGTATTGGAGTTGGCAAAGTTATTTCACAACCCATTAGGTCAGAATAGCGCACACATTTCCTGTAATATTTGCCTCCTTTCTTCTTTAGTTTTGAACGCATTATCCCACTGCTCACGTCGTCGGACGATGAAGAGTCGAACCTGTATCTGAAACCACGAAACATATGAATAGGTACGTGACCTAGTTACTTATGGTATAAGTAATAATAAAGCACTAGGTATAATATGTTTTTATATGTATAAAATGTTTTTAAACTGTCAGCGTCACTAACGCAGTCACCTTAAAAAGCGACTCATTTATCGAGTATTTTACTCGTGTGCATGGCAGCTTGCAACAGCGCTGAAATATCGATAACTGGAAACATCGAAAATACAAGATAAATACCCCGTTCATAAAGGTTACGATCAAAAAATGGAACCGACTTCAACACTCAAAAGTATGAAATAACTTGTTGAAGTCGGTACAAGTTACCAGTTACTTTTCAGTGTTAGTCGGTTCCATTTTTTGGTAAAAAAAATTCACTCTTTTTAGTGACCTTTGCTACTCACGGGATCAATTGTCATTGTGTATGTTCACCGATTTCTTCACTCGCAATTATAATATCATCGACGTATGCGTAGCACTTTTCATTTATTCGAGTGTAACTCAAAATTGACCGATTTTGATGAAATGGGTAATGAAATAAATGGGACCACAGGGGAAGCACCAGCTTTCAAATAAAAAAATAACAATCAAAATCGGTTCAACCAGTCTAAAGTTATGCGGTAACAAATATAAAAAAATAAAATAAAACATATGGGTCGAATTGAGAACCTCATCTTTTTTTGAAGTCGATTAAAAGCTACCAGAATCTTCTGGGGAGATCCAACGATTTTAGATTTACCTACTAGGATCTGGATCACGACTCAACATCTAGATATTAAGAACTAAATGAGATGACCCAAAAGTATACCTACTTACTTAATAGACTTTGAGAGGGGTGAGGAATTAGGAACTATAGTGTTACCTATGTTTAATATAGTGGTAAAGATTGTGCATACTTAGATAAGGGCCTTCTTGGTGGTTCTAAGGAACAATGTCCAATGTAGCGCAACCTGTAAGATAAATATCAATTAAGTATACTAACTGTAAACGATTCGTTCAGAACATCCACAACGTTGAGATGGTTGTGGGACAGAGGGATGTCATATTATATCCCACGAGTAAACAATAGGTACATAGGTATACATGTACATATATAGTTCTTTGGATATATCAGAAACTGTAGCATTCAATTACCTACTCTGTATATCTGTACCCGGCAGAATAATTGTTCTTGCAATACATGATGTGTGGGTACCTACATAGTGTAGTTGTCCAATCTAGCAGTAGGCCTGTGCCCTGTGCAAACACCATTCCCACATTTTATTTATCCCTTATCTACGAGCTATGAACAAATTACAATCTAAATATGCACATGCGATCCCTTTCATGTGATGCCCCATATATGTATATATACATATATGTTAAATTAGGAAATTTCAAGCCCCGGGTGTCAAGTCTACTGATTTCATATACATAATATTCAGTTCAGTGCGAGGCCGACTCAATGCCAATAAGGCAAGTTCCTAGCGGCCTGAATCTATGTTGAGCCTATGCTCGGCCTACGTCGGTTTGTACGAAATTGACAAGTTGGATACTAACAGACTACGAAAAATTTCGTACTGAACCTAGAACTAATTACGTCACTGAATCTAGAATTGAATTTTGTCTAGTTCCTCTACGAATTGAACCAAGATTGATTCATTATGTACGAATTAAAAATAGCGGACTACCAAAACTGTCAACATCGCGAATTGTGAGCCGAGCATATTGCCATAGTTAACCTAGATATGATCACTGATCTTAGCCGATCTTCCGGGTCTTCTATTCAAATGGGAGTACCACGGGGCACAGGGCGTTTTTTGTTTTTGGTATATCAATGTCAATGACTTGCCATAGTACCTACCTAATGTATTATGAAGAGTATGTGTGTATATAATAAGGTATATTATGTACATATGTATGAAAACATATAACATGAGTATTCTAGGTCTAGCGTGATAACATCTTCGAGCACATCGTCACTGACCTTCAAGTGAGATAGTGGTCAAACGCTAGATCTATACAGTATAAAAAAAACATAGTTACTATTCGTGGAGCACCTTACCTTGTGTGCATAGAAGGGGCCATGGGCACGCATGTATCTGTATAGTGCCGCGGCTTGAAAGGTTTGGTTTTAAACTTTGGAGGTTTCGATCTTGTGCCTTGCCTTTCACCTGAAAATACTCTACGTATTTAAAGTATCAAGATTTCAATTCCTTACTCGCATGCGCGCCCGCTCGCATAGCCCCAAGGCCCTTTAACTTGTGGTCTAATCTACACTAGGATTCCCTGAGTCGCGGGAAGCCATGCCTCCCACACACACAATGACATCACAATAAACATAAATGCTAATCACACAAATGTTTGCCCCTGCCGGGATTCAAACCTAGGGCCCCCCCAAAGACCAGAATTAATGTCGCTGACGAATGAGCAGCGGCGGCCGTTGATATGATATGTTTTTCAACACCAAGCCTAAATTAGGAATTTAATCATTTTTAAATTTAATAATAAAATTTAATCAATGGAACTTGTTATTACCGATAAATAAGATACCTACCAAATAAAAGCCTGCACTATTGCAATAGTTTAGTTACCGTATTGCAAATTTAAACCGATTGATTTACAGAGACACACACCATCATTACACAAGTACAAACATAAACTCACTTTCATTTTCAAATGTGAGAGCCTCTATGATATCTGCAACATCTCTGCAATCTGTATTTTTTGCAATCTTACGAATTTTTGTCGAATTCGGGCATTTGCACACTCTGGAATACATATATTATAATATTAATACTAAGCTGTAAATTACACGTACTACAAGACTTTGGATATTTTTGTAGATAAAGTCAAATAATTTTATTACTTACTTCGAAAGTAAATTTTTAGATTTAAAACAAAATATACTATTACAAATTGTTCTGTAAATAGGTAGGTACATATGTATTCATGTATATGTACATATACGGCTACATTTATTGTTACGGGAACCTTGTGAGTGCGATTCGACTAAAGTAGGTAAGTACATTATGTAACTAAAGATATTAAGCATTACCTAGTAAAGGAAAGTACCTAAGTCATTAGATATAAATATTAGGAGATTCTTAAAGGAGACATCAGAATAAAAAGCCTGCTAGCAATAGGTAGGTATCTAGTTTGAATGTTTAACTACAAATACAAAGTTATTTCATATGCGGTGCTAAAATAATACTGCGATTAGAAATAAGTTAATAATATAGATGGTGCTTACTTTCTTTTCCCATTCATATTTATTTATTTTAAATTAGCACGCCTAAATTTTGAGTCCACTTCATTGACATAGACAGTTGTGCAAATGACAAAATCAAATGTTATGTTGTCAAGTTTTTGAATTAAGAGATTTAAACTAGTAGGTTCAAGACAAGGCATAGATAAGACACTATATTTTTATTTAAATAACATTTTTTGATTGTTTTATATTATACAACTATAACCTGTTCCAAAATATTTGATATTTTTTGTAAACACAGATATATCACGTAAAGTCACTGACATGCCAGTTGCCCGAAACATTTTACACAAGTGAAGTGTTTACATATCTAATTCATCTTTACAGTGGTCTATCTTGTTGTATTCATTTCATTCATACCGCCGAAATCTCTACTTTTCCTAAACATATTTTTCAAACCCGAACACAGAACTTCTCAAAGCAGATCTTAGTCAGAGCGCTTCAAAAAGGGTAGGTCTCTAAAACATAATACTAAACAAGGATACGTCCTCCATCCACGGGATGGATATCCCTTGGTAGTTGATACACCACGTGACTCTACTACTTATATTGTGAACGTGAAAACAAATGTAGACAATATTATAATAACAATACTGGCTAAGTTCGAAAAGCATATAAGCCTAGATAGATTACTTAGATGATGTGATAAAATAAACACCAATTTTTTTTAACAATATTATATATTTTATCAAAAAAACACAGAAGAGGATATATTATAATTATGTTCATTTTTTAAGTAGATCCTTCTTACTTATAGGTTTTATTACTCCTCACACAGAAAACCAAACTGAAAACACTAGGTATAATATTGGAATCATAATGACAAGTATGTAACGGAACGGACACATAAATACTGTATCCGTATTTCAACGGGCTATGAATGTATACCATATCAATATATGTATTCAAATTACCTACAACCCAGGAGTGACGCGGTTGTCACAAACCAAGAACAAACCTCTAAGCCTAGAAATGCGGTCTAAATACACACTCAACAAAATAGGATTTTTAACAGATTTCTACATAGGTAAAGGAGGAGGTATATAGGGGGTGCATAACAAACGTAATAATTTTCAACAATTTCGTTACTTACCTTACGTATTCCGTTTCATAGTTTCTGGACGGAATATGTGTTGAAAACTAACGAGTTTACTTGAAACTTATTGGAATTGGATCTCACCCATTTCAATATGATAACATAGTGTGCATTCCATGCATCGATTAAACGCACACATATATGATAAATATAATATGCATGTTTTAAACTGTTTTTACCCCATAATCCCGTCATTTATGGTCGCGGTGTGATATTTCTTATGAATTTATTTTAATTTAAAGTTTTGTGCATGCCAGAAGATGTTTTAGTTATAGCATGGCCCAAATGTGGCTCTCATCTCCGTATATAGTTCGGTACTTATTTATGCTTACATCTGTAAAAGCCCGAGGAAATCTGACAAATAGTTGACTGGACTGGAACTGACTGATCAGATTACCAGATCGTGTCGTGTACCACAACGTCCACAACTCGCCACATTTTAAACTTGCAAACGACAAAACGGTCGATCACATTCAAGGCCTAAAGAACCCTCGAACGCAGCCTGGGCCTGACTGAAACGATAAATGTTTGTGGTTCGGCGACATGCGATAATGATTTCCACTAAATCAACAGTTCGAGGCCGCCTCGTCAAGATAGATACAGAAGTGAATCTCAAATAAACATTCACTACCTATGTCACTCGTTACTAAGATAAGACTAATCTAGCGTACCGCTGGGGAAACAATTTTAAAATCAGTGCAGTAGTTCCAGAGCCTACCTACAAACTTTACCTCTTTATATTACATGTGTAGATTAGAGTACAGATATTTTCAGGAGAAAGCACGACAAAATTGTAGCGGAGAGTCGTAGATTACCGCGAGCTGTCACGCTGTAATCCGTTATAGTGTGTTTGATATATAAGTAGTAATATACCTCCTACATTCGAATACGGAAATTCCAATACATATATTCTCACTCGTCCGGGCTTAATGGTTGTTCTTAGCTTCAAACAGTGTTCACAGAGAGGTAAATCAACTAAACATAGAATTGTGAAGGGTATCTATGTCTTCTTTTCTTTGTTCTGCACGCTTCTTCTCTTTTTTGAACGCTTCATAGCCTTCATCATCAGTGGGCAATTCGTATCTGCAGAATGGGCAAGAATTCGTCTGGAAATAAAAAAATCTGTAATGTACCTTTCTGTCGATCGACGGAATGACCACGCGAGACGTAATTAACCTTTTTTATACAGAACAGCGTTCGACCACTAACTCACTCGTTGTGAAGTAATGCTTCGGCCTACGGTATATAACGCTCGCCTAAAAGATACCTATGTCCTATTCACTCGTCCCTTGAAGATAGCCTAGATGGCAGCTATGCTGAAACAGATATATGCGCTATAAATTCCATTCGTTAGCTGTACAATGTAATGGGTTGGAACAAGCTAGAATGTGTACCACGGATGGATGTCACATCGGCGTCCTTCTGCTCTTTCTCCGATGGAATGTTGATGGAGGTATCAAATTATGTATCCTCATACATAGTTTGGTACCGAGAGCGTCTGGCCACTCTCTCCGAAATGTCTCCGGTAAAGCTCATTACATACTAGCCCACCCGTTGAGAGCGTCATTGATGATGTGCCCTTTGCTCGTCTCCGGGCACTCGAGGGCCTCGCATCGGTAGTTAGCAGAGCCATCCCACAAGTGAGAACAGTATACACAATTGAACTTGTGCTCTATATGAGTTGAGCAGTTGTTCCGGTGCCAAGTACTGTTCCGACTAATAGGTGACTTTGAGAGGTTGCCTATTAGATATTTATATTTTAAATAACTGTACCTTATAATTACCAATACAATATGAATGTTGCAGTTATGTAACATGACTTTTACAATGTGACTTGAGAAGGTTGCGAGGGAAACCTTTAGTCACAAGATAATCATTATCCTAAAATTACTTGGAATGTAGTCAACATTCCAAATAATTTTAGGATAATGATTATCATATCATAATGTTTTCGACTTGTGCCCATAAGACGTGTCTTGAGATAGGTAGTTCTCGCCGAAATGCTGCTCTCGATAGAAAAGGCTGCAGTTCAATATTTCAGTGTGTCTCGTAGCAGAAGTCAGTACTTTGCTATATGTACATTTACTGAAGTGTCCAAATTTTTTAAAGGAAAATTCTCACTAAATCTTCAGTTGTCAAATTAGGCAGAGCCTGTACTATGGTGACCCCATGACTGATGTATAGATACACACCCAGACACAGGTCAAACAGACATGTTCATGCACACAAATATTGAACCTGTCCAGGAATCGAACACAAGACCAGCGGCTCAGAAGGCAGAGTGCTACCAACTGCGCCAATCGGCCAGTTAAATACTAAAATCAATAATGTCTTTTGCTTACTTTATTCAACCATGTCAAGATACAAGTAGGATGAAACTGATGTCTGCATGGCATTTGCTTAGCTTTTTCACCTTTTTGGAATGTCTTTAGACAAATTGGACAGCTTTTACTTTCATCTTGTATATTTACTTCAGGCAGTTCATTGATAGCATCTTTAGATGCTGGCGGAGGAAGTCTGAAACCAAAATAAACACATAACTAGTGACAAGCTGGCATCTCCAACATTGAGAATGTGTCACCACAGTGTGCGTGTTCGAGCACTGACACCAACCCTCGAGAGCCAGACAACTCCATAAAATATACCAATCAATAATCCTATTTTAGTTCTATATTATATATGATTATTTTTATGCTGTTGATTATTCACCTTTAATATTTTTGCACTATATACTTAAACGTAATATGTGTTCTATGCAATGTTATGATAAACAAAAACTATTTTGGTAGAAAATATTTTTATTCCACTGGCAGGACTGTAGAGATTCTAAACATTTTTGCTGCAAACATTTCCCATATTATCATTCAATTATGTTTTCCCGAACTCGAATCTGCTTCTCTCTGCATTTGTGCAGTTGTGCTTTGTTGTAACACTTGTAGGTGATTCGGCTTTTTTAATGTGGTCAATGTCTTTAGGCCGATTTTGTCCACAAAATGGAGCCACATCCGGGTTTCTCAAGCTCAAGGGCTTTGTGTTAGCAGCAAATAGTTGTGCATGAGTTGGACGCCCAGCGTGGTGTCACCATTCACCGACTGTCCCTTACCATTATAAAAGCAATGCAAAATTAGATCTTTAAGATAGTAAGTAATATTATTGTTAGAAGGAGAGGTGACAATGCAGATATATGGTGTGACTGTATTAGCCACACAAGTTGAAGATATTAATCTGTGGTCTACGCTGTTGGTACATTAACTACCTATACTTATATATATACTTTTTAATTCTAATTTTTTGTTATACTGTCTGTAGATCCTAAAATAAATATTTAAAAAAAAGATGATTAATGTGCCAACTCAACTACATAATTTATCATACCTTCTTCTTCTTCAATCTATGGCAAGAAACGCCATGTAGCATTTCTCTGCTACATGCTGTGACATTTCTTTGTTTACAAAAAATGTGTAAGATATTGGAACAGAGTATAATATTAAAAAAAGCGAAAGTTTGTAAGTGTGGATTTGCATGAAATTTGCATGAAGATAGTTTATACTTTGGAATAACATATTTTATCCTGAAAATATACTGTTTCCGTGGAGTGACGGAGAGATACAAAAATTGTCAATACCACATACCATTGTCACACCAGGTAATACCACGGGTTCTTATTACTAATTTTACTACTGTGCCCCTCATTACATTAAAACTTTGTTAAAAACATGTAATTGGTACAGTTTAGTCTATTTGTTCAAAATACATTGTTTTCATAAAACAAAACGAAATTGCTGACTTTTGTCTATGGTTGTTAACAAAACACACAATAATGTATATCAACAAATATAATCCAGGTAAATATGATAACAGAACTAAATCTGCCAGCACCGACTTTACCTGGTACTTGTCTGCACTACCCCTAGAGTGTATATAAAAAGCTGGAAGCGCGGAGGGAGAGCAGCCCCCACCCTCCACAACAAACCGGTTAGGCAGCATCAGGTGTACCGTAGCGGCTGAGGCTGTTCTCCGAAAGCAACCAAAAAGCCGAAGCTGCGGATGCAAACATTGATGTCTGTGCTTTGTTACGCAAGGGCGGAGGGGCTGCACTTCCCACAGCTCCAGAGCAGTCACAAAATATAAACTCAATTAATGAAAATAGCCTCAAACAAAATTTAGGGGTTGGTAAAGTTGAATTCCCCTCCTGCCCCGAAAATCAATGTTTTATAAACTAAACCTGAAACTTTTTATCCACTGTAAATGAGGCTTTCACGGCCGGAGTTGCATGTTGTATGTATTGCTTCCAGGCTGTTTGGCCGTGGTAGGAGTGAAACTTGTGTTCCAGACGTTTCGTCGATCACTGCGGTCGACATCTTCAGTGGTTCAGGTCCGAGCGGCCACAAGAGCGTAAAACTCTCCTTCGCGACATCTTCTCTGTTACTTTTTATCCACTGCCAGACAGCGAAACCGAGAGACGTAACTAGCTAAGTCAAAAGTGAGACGAACCTTGGCCATTCGCCTGAAAAATTATCATCGTACATTCCGAAGTCTATAAGAAATCTAGCCATGTGCAGCAAATGATTGGGTTGCTCGCCGTCCTGAAGTTCATTCCACCCCAACTCTTCAAAATATCCAGCCATTATAAAATTTCTTCACTGTAAATATAATCTCCAACGATGACTTGCGCTACTTATCTAGGCAACTTATATTGTAATTTATTTTCACACTTTTATTATAGTGATGCACATGAATCGCATAGTTTACCCATAGCTAAAAAAAGGGATACAAACGATGTATACAAAACATTATTTACTCATAAAATTTTTTAACTTTTGTACTACAAAATTTATAACGCGTTGGCCCGTTGGGTGTCCGAGCAGGGCTGCCAACCTATGAATATATAGTTACTTATCTATGCTATGAATTATTTTCCTCGTGCAGAAGCAAATGATAATCTCGCTACGAATAAAGAAACAGTAATCTCGTATTTTGGCTTTCAAACCTGGTACAGTCATGTCGTACGCAAAATGTAATAAAATCATGAAAAAGATTAAAAAATTAGGAGTTTTATATTATACATTTAATTGCAAACTTGCTATAACTAAACCATTAATATATATTAGAAAATTAATCTTTATTTTGAATTATTTACGTAAAATAGCTAAATAATTGGATACCTTTGATTACTTATATAATTTTGTGAAACTTCACCCATTTTTATCGTATTCAAATTAATATGTTTAAAGATAATCTTCTATGTACTTTTATTCATATTTTAATTTAATATTAATCTGTGTTCACTAATTTGCTGTTTTGTAGTTTGACTAAGATTTGTCTTATTTTCAAAACAAACTATTTATTGTTTATACACAAATATAAGTCTTGCTAATTTTAATCAAACTAATAGGAACCTAATTCGCGACAATGTCTTATACAAGTTTTACTCTTTAACAATTTAGACTAGTTTTGTCTAAACTTAGTAAATTAGGTGTGCACCTGATTAAAATACACAGATTATAAATCCTGACATATTTACAGATAGATGAATAATTTTTATTTGCATGCGTATAACCTCATAACTGTGATTCGCAAACAACAAAGTTTAAACGTTTAAGTAGAGATGTACTAACCGATGAAACCGATTGAATTCGAGTGATGCGATACCAGTGTATTGTACATGTTGACATAAATAATATTGTAATTTTTAGACTTTCGCGATTGGAACACATTGTTATTAAATCAAACGGGGCTTAATCGCGAGAAAAACATTTAGTTGCATTGGTCGTGGTCACGAGAAGTCGACCACGAGAATTAATTGTTTTTCTCGCGATTAAGCCCCGTATGATTTAATAACATAAATAATATTCCCTGTAATGAGAAATAATTTGTTAAGATTCGTGATTCAAAATCTCGTACATAATTGTACGGGATTCATATTGTCCTCGTACCTCGTACGAAAGATCAGAAATTTCGTTTTTGTACGAGAAAGCTCGTGCGGTTGGCAATACTGGCTCCGAGCGAGGCAGTGTTTCTCGTTTTTTGACAATTCAATTGATTTGCTTGACAGGTACAGCAAATTAAGTGAGTAATAATGCGTTCGAGATGCTCCTTGGAACAGTTGGAACATATTTAAACAAATATGAAAAAATATGCCAGTGTAATGTTTTCTTTCTGTTTCGATTACGATAATGAAATTCCCGTTAAGATTCAAGCTAATGTTAGAAGTACCTATTGAAACATTTTTGAGTCATGAATCGTCGTATTTGAAAGCTCTCATGTAAATGACGTTTATATGTTGTTCTATTTGGGAAATACCGTTTTTGCTACAAATGGAACATTCCCAAATCGATAGCTTGTTCAGTTGTACACTGCCATAAACGCCACTTCTCCATCTCGCACACACCTCATTTACAAGTTGCATTTCGGCGATCCTTTCTTTATTATTTGTTAGCTGCGCCCCGCGGTTTTACTCGCGTGGTCATGATTAATGATGATAATGATTACGAAAAGTAACCTATATGTGTTATACCGGGACCGGAAGTATCTACGTACTAATTTTCATTCAATTCGGTGTAACCGTTTGAGCGTGAAAAAGTACACACAAACTTTCGCCTTTATAATATTAGTAGGATAGGATACATTAACATCTTTCGTTCTTTTCATGCCTAATCGTATCAATCTCACAGAAGAAGATGAAATAGCAAACTTTAAGACGTAAGTAATTTAACCTTGATCATATGCCTTGATATTGTAACATCATAAATAAATAAATAAAAATCATCATTATGTTTCTTTCTTTTCTTTTTTTCTTAGATTAAGTTTTTTCACAGCATAAATATCAAAACCGAAAATTAATAAAGATATTATAAAAACCTAAACCTAGAGTTCTACCAGTTCATTATGTTTATTATTGAGTATGCTTTTTTTGCAAACCTTATTATTTGATGCACTTAATAATTATAATATGTTTTACATAAGTAGCAATAAGTACAAATAATACATAAAATACAATCAATACATAAGTCTAGGTATGTGTAGTAGGTAATATTGTGTAACCTACTACGTTACCCCGTTATTTTTTTACGCTAACTAAACTGGCCGCGCATAGGGTTTATAATATGACAATCAGCGTCGTGTGACTCACGTGCTTGGCATTATGCTGAGACCGATCTTATTTGTCGCTGACGCTTCGCATTCACCTAGTTACTGGTTTTAAGTTTCATCATCATCATCATCTCAGCCATAGGACGTCCGCTGCTGGACATACGCCTCCCCCATTGATTTCCACAAAGACCGGTTGGAAGCGGCCCGCATCCAGCCCTTTCCTGCGATCTTAGTCAGGTCGTCTGTCCACCTGGTCAGTGGCCGTCCTATGCTGCGCTTGCCAGTCCGTGGTCTCCATTCGAGAACTTTTCAACTCCAACGGTCATCTGGGGCCTTACTATCAGCTTTTTAAAAACCATGCAAGTTCCGAGCAGTCCTAAAACCTGGCTAAAATATGCCAGAGACAAGAATAACCGTTCACCTTTGAGAATATCAATATTCAAACCGTTCACTTAAAGGAGCGTGATGCCGTGGTTTAAGCCAGGTTTTAGAACTTCTCCGAACTTGCACGGTTTTTACAAAGCTGATAGTAAGACCCCAGTTCTTCGAGCTATGTGCCCTGCCCATTGCCACTTCAACTTGCTAATCCGCTGGGCTATATCGGTGACTTGCGTTCTTCTACGGATCTCCTCATTTCTGATTCGATCACGTAGAGAAACCCCGAGCATAGCCCTCTCCAAAGCTCGTTGTGCGACTCTGAGCCTGCTCAGAAGGCCCATAGTCAGAGACTACGTTTCGGTTCCGTAAGTCATCACTGGTAACACACACTGTTCGAAGACCGTCCTTTTCAGGCATTGCGGTATTTTGGACGAGAAGACGTCTCGTAGCTTCCCGAACGCTGCTCAGCCGAGTTGAATTCAACGATTGGCCTCTTTCTCAAAGTTGGACTTACCTAATTGGACTGTATGTCCTAGGTAGACCTAGTGGTCCACAACTTTGAGAATAGAGTTCCCAATTGATATGGGGGCGGGCGCAACATTTGACATTTGTCATTTGACATAATTTTCGTCTTGTCCATGTTCAATTTAAGGCCCACCCTTAGGGAAACTCTGTTGAGGCCATCGAGCATCTTGCTGAGGTCTATCATCGATTCTGCCATGAACACAATATAGTCGGCAAACCGAAGGTGTGTGATGTACTCGCCGTTGATGTTGATGCCGAATCCTTGCCATTCCAATAGCTTGAAGGCGTCTTCCAATGCGGCAGTGAACATTTTCGGAAATATAACGTCTCCCTGTCTCACGCCTCTTTGCAATGGAATCGCCTTCGAAATTTGCTCTTGTACTCGGACCGACATGTTGGCGTTATTGTAGGTACAAACACTTCAAGACTTCGATATACCGATGGTCAATATTTTATTAAGAAGCTTCCTAGTAGGTACCTATATTCCCAGTGTACCTTTATGTAGGTAACTACATCAGTTACCTAATGATAAATTGATGCATGAAGTAATCGTAAAGCGAGACACATATTCACATTCCGTCACCCAGACCCAGATAAGGGTATGCAAGAGGCGTTAGTTACTTGCTCAAGGTTTGTTAGTTTCACATGGTCGCGTCGCGCCGCGGCTGCCCCGGCCCGTGCGTCGCGTCGCTCGTGTCGTCGTCAGTCCAATAGTGGATAGTGAGGCAACTAGTCGACTCGTTGGAATTTACTATTGAGCCCGTTGTGTGTATCTACTAATCTAAAACCGGTAAGATTGTGTTTACTTACAAGTTCTATTTTGAAAGTTTTCAACATCGATGGTTGGCTTATTAGTGCTGTTAGCGTAAACATTCTAAGGTGTTTTGATAAAACTATTTGACTAAATGATTTGCATACTTTGGTACCTACGTTACAGTTTTACCGTTTCGTAACGTTTTTAATTAAGTTATTTTTTCTTTTGTATTCTTTATTAGGAAAGTAGGTAGGTAGTACTTATACTAAGTTATACCTATATGTAGGTAAATACTGATAAAATTTTAAAAATATTGTTTAACACGGGATACGCACCATGATTTAGATTTTGATTGAGTTGAAAATCTAAATCATGGTGCGTATCCCATGTTAAAGAATATTTTTATTATGAAAAGTTTAAAACAATACTTTATAAAATTTTCTACCTATTTATTTCTTCTAATGTCTAATGTAAGGTAGGTATATTATATAGCAAATCCAAACTTATTATTTTACCTATGTTACCTATTTATTTGTTATTACTTGTAGGTAGGTATCATAATGCTCTATTCTTAATCAATATGTGATTTGCTGGTAAAACCTAGCCAAGACCTGATCATAGGTTACCTATATATGCCTTGTGTTGGTTGAACTATTTTATTAGATATCAAATCTAATAATTCAAATTAAAAAGTCGTTGCAAAAATAGCAAGAAATCTGTGTTTGTGTTTGAAGTGGTCGCTAAAACTGCTCGTGACCACCAAACTCAATAATTATTTAACCTTATCGTAACGTCGAGGATAGAGCCAACATTACATTTTGATATACTTACTTAGGTATCTGAATGTGCGCTTATTAAGAAAGTCTTAAGACATTATTTTAGGTAGGTATGCTTATTCAGAGAACTCACGTCTAAGTTATTCAAGGTTTCTGCGGCGCCATCGCTAGTGACGTAGCATGTTTACAAAATTGTAGAATTTGCAACTGCTTTTGATCATTATTATTACCTACTTACCTAACATCATTATAACCGGATCCGAAAGTATTATATGTACCTACTAAAATTCATCAAAATTAGTTTTCCTTGTAGCAATTTGTAACAAATAAACAATAGTGGAGTTTAATATGAAACTGGTCAGTTAAAAACACGAGCCACGTGGGCGAGTTTTTTAACAGCATTACACAAGTGTGTGTTTTAAGAATAAATTATGTGCAGTTTCATACCTACACAATTATTTTTTTAATTTCTTCCATGTTTACGTTTAGTGTGGTTTATTTTTCGGAGTATTTGAATACAGTGCTCAGAGTGCATACGCCCGGTTTAAAATTGTATTCACAGAGAAAACGTTATTATACACGCTACCAATGATGTTTTACTAAAGATGACGTACCTATATTCATGCTGCGCGGTGCTCAGATTTTGTTCCTTTACGACATAAACATGCTGACTGCGACAGATAATACGGTACAAATAATATAGAAAAGGATAGCTATATGTTTAGACTTGCGCTTGAAATACGCGTCGCAATGAAAATTACTACAATTGACTTAATTTTGCCGCCTCAGTTTCCGCGCGCTTGTGCGACATCTACCTCATATAAACATATAATATCATTGCACGCTACCAAAAATAAACCGCAAATTGTACGCAATTGTACAACACCCTCAAATGGCGAATGTCAATTGGTCAGCTAGAATGGAATGGAATACTACTGTGATTGGTCAAATGAATTTGACGTTAGCACACACGCTGCACTACCCAATGATGTTTTACATATAATATCATTGGCACTACCTCGTTTTCTTGAACACCGTATTCACGCTATAAGAATGCTACAAATGACGTCACACCACAAACATGTACGGAGATTGTCATATTTTGAACCGACTTGTAGCGTGAATAATTCAAATACTCTGAATTTTAAACCACAGCAGTTGTAAACGTTTAGCGCAAAATTATGTTGGTCGGTCGCGCATGCATGTTGCGCCGCGTCCATAGATTATGTAGAAATATTTCATTGCATTGTAATGCAACCTCCTTGGTCGAGCTGAAGTTGTAAGTATCGTTAAAAAGGTTACATTATGATACCGCTCTTCTATGGAGAACTGTATCATAATGTAATTTTTTTCATCTTGTCTGTAAATACTGTCATTCAAGTTTTGTTGTTATTTTTTTAATCTTTATTCTTATTTCAGTATGAGATTAGATCAGATGAGACATTTTGGCAAGAATTTTGGCAGCATTCGATTTGCAAGAATCTCATGATCGAGCTTTATTTCATATCGTTTTTTTTTAAATTACTTAATCGTATTTAAATAAAATATAAAGATTCAATTAAATCATTAATATGGCCTATGTTCAGCAGTGGACGTCCTAAGGCTGAGCTGAGATGATGATGATGTCCCTAACCAAGATGATTCGCAAGAGATAAAAATGTTCTAATAGTACCTACGATAGTTTTGTACTTACTGAATTATACTAATTTCAGCTCAGATAGTACCTACCTATAAGAACTTTTATAACTTACAAAATGTAAGCTAGTTTGAGTAAAAACAGAATTAAGAAATAACAATAACATATAGATCGGTATATAATATAATTGAGAAATAATACATTTTATTGCCGCTAATGTCCAAGTTAGGCAATGGAACAAGTGAGGCATGTAGACAAATAGACAGAACTAGTTATGTACCTCGCATCAGTTCGCTGCTATACCTACATAATAAAATGAAATAGTTTATTTTATTATTATAATAATATAACTTGAGTGCATAAAAAGGTCAATCGTCGCAAACTATTAATTTTGTAGGTAACATTTTGAATGAAAAGCGGCACTCATTGGGCCCATTCCCATAACCTGTAGTAATTTACATACCCGAGGTGTATCTCTAAATATTTTTTTGGATTTTAATGAACCCGGCGGCAACTTTCACCTGCAAGAAAGAGGCATTCTGTGTAGGTACCTACCTATCTATGGCATCCATAATAATCCATAGTATGGTGATGCGATGCATGGTAAGTAGGTAGGTACCTATATAATATTATGTAGGTCATATTCGTTTGTTACAGCTTCATGGCTTACGATTACCTATCTACCCAGTAAGTTTATGTAGGTATATATATATAACTATCCGATCATCACGAGATTTAGCTTACCTACGCGTGTTGTCAGTGAAAAAGATCACAGTAAAAGAAAGAATATTTATTACTGTGAAAAGACCTTACTAGTTAGTTAGGTAGCCATTCATGATTCATCCCTAAATAAATGAATGTAAGTACACCTATGTGAAACTGATATATATATATATATACCTATGTATGAAAATAGGCAGGTATTCCACTATGTGGAACTATATCACTGAGTTTACTATTATACGTACCTAGGTAGTAATAATAACTCAGTGAACTATGTACGGAAATTGTATACTTTTGTAAGAATGGGACGCAGATCTGTGACTGATGGAACTGTGTCTAATTCAAACTCCAAAACAATAAGCGGAGAACATTCAGAGCCAAATACATTCAAATACCTTTTGGTATCTACCTACCTATCTAGGTATACGTATCTCGCGAATTTGCAAAAACATGGGAACACAGATGACTAGATTGCATTCTAATCGATTTTAATGTGTTAATTACAAATCGAGGCTCTCAGGGGCGGGTCCCTAAGGCACTAACCTGAAACGCGGAAATTCCAACAAGTTGATTAATAATGTTCAACTATTTAGAGGCTCGCGGATGTTTACAGCCAGGACAGGTGGGATACCCGAGGCATTCTGAAATTACAAAATATTATACAGATAATATCACATAATGGGCCTCGTGAGCAGGCTCAGAGTCGCACAGCGAGCTTTAGAGAGGGCTATGCTCGGGGTTTCTCTACGTGATCGACTCAGAAATGAGGAAATCCGTAGAAGAACGAAAGTCACCGCTATAGCTCAGCGGATTAGCTTTAGTGTAAGTTGAAGTGGCAGCGGGCCGAGCATATAGCTCAAAGAACCGATGGCCGTTATGGGTCGAAAGGTTCTCCTATAGAAACCACGGACTGGCAAGAGGTGGACAGACGACCTGACTAAGATCGCAAGTGGCTGAATGCGGGCCGCTTTCATCCGGTCCTTGTGGAAATCAACGGGGTTGGCATTTGTTCAGTAGTGGAAGTCCTATGGCTTATATGATGATAATAAATAACCTTTCATGCTACGCACGCTCGTAAGTAATTTTCTCACAACTACAGTATTGACATAAATAAGTAAGGACACAAAAATCACAAAAAAAAACCAAAAGGAAACCCACCTCCGATGGCTCTACTACACGGGTGGGGCGAGAAGGCGATCCGTGAATCGCCTCCCTCCCGTGCGCCGACGCCGTCCTCCCTGACCATCTCCGCGGTCTCCATCTGCGAAATCAAAAAACGTATTCGCAGAAAGAGACGACCGCCTTCCAGGATCTGTCGCTCTCAAGCGTGGCCCGCACCACGCTCGGCAACCAGAGATCCTGGCCCACCGAAAGCGTGCACTGCTGTGGGATCCAAGCGTTGAACGATTCCAGCGTGTGAAGCGCCGTGTCCTCCGGCGCTTCAAGTGGGCCCCGAAACTCCACCTGCCGTCCAGGTCGAGACCCAGATATTTCATCTGGGTCCCGACCCGGACAACGACCCCCTCCAGGACCACCTGCTTTCCTGGCGAGGGTCACGGGACATTTACCTACTTCATATTATTACATCAATAAAGCTCATTATAAAAAAAATTAATAGTAAATGGACAAATAATCAAATCAGCCAATCGAGTCTAAATAGCGCAACGAATTCGGAACAGAATCAACTTTTTGGTTATATTACCTACTTAGGTATTACCTATAGTCTGTGATATAGTTTAGTTTATACATAAACCAACCATATAGTATATACATTCATGAAACCAACTAGATGTATGAAATAGTGAAACTGATGAAACATCCTTGGTTTTACAGGTTATTGTAACATTCAACAGTTTTAGTTTTTGGGGATTTTATCTTTGGGCCGTGAATAAATTACGTAGAGATAAGATAACTAAGTTATCTGCTGTGTATCACCTCTACCTGGTTTAGTTGAACATTTAGTATTTCTGCGATAACACGCCACACGGTGCGTAGGTACTGTTTGCCACTTCCGAACAAGATGCTTCCCATGTACTTAAATGCGAAATATTATTGAATTGGATGCCACGCAATATCGTCTCATATACGAGTACTTAAATTATTCTTAGTTTAATCATTTTTTTATCCGTGGTATCTTGTACCTAATTAGCCTTAAGAACCTGTACAAATAACCCTACCTTAAATACCTAGCCGTAATATTCCCTATATATATATATATAGGGAATATTATTATATATATATATATATATATATCTATAATAAATATTTACCTATATTAATTCTCCGAGCTGCGAAGTCATAGCAAACATAAAAATGTTGTAGGTACATATAAGAAATGGTTCAAGCAGATAGCATAACGTTATTGAACTCAAATATTAGTACCGAGGTACCTACCCACATATGTATAGACAACTACATAGGTACTATTATCGTGAGTTTTAGAACAATCTAAGCATTTCTGTCATAGTGGCTTTAATTTTTGTTACAGTCACTTTACATAAGTACTTAAATGCATTTTTTACGGCTCAGCTATCTGAGACTTACCGACACACCGAATTCACTGTAATTAACCTTCAGCATAGCTTATATATAGAATAGCTAGCTCACTCTATAGTCACGGCCGCCTTATAATCGCGTTTCGCAATACATTAAACTCGTATACTTCCATAATCAAGGCGATCTTGGCGACGCGTCAGTGCGGCCGCGGCGGCCAAGGAAAGCACTGTGCGCCCGTTGTTGTTCGTAAAAATAGAGACTGGAAAAAATCTAAGATATTGCGGAGTATATGGGTGGTTTCATATTGCTCAATACTTACCCATAACTAAGGAAACGTACAAAGATGTTTTGGTTTTTAATGACTTACCTACTATGAATTGTTAAAGCTAAGTTTATAGGAACTCAGGTATAAGCAATAATTGTAACAGTACCTACTCATCAACCTGTGGTTCAAATATAACCGTCCAAACTTGCGCTCCGAGTAATAGGTAGGTACGTATACCAACAAAAATGTTGTTTCTGTTCCAAATTCGTAGGACTATTCTTTGAGTATACAGCTGGTTTATTTATCTGAGGGCTAGTTTGAGTAGCAATTGGATGATTTTGATTATTTGTTCGTTTATTATTAGTTATTTCATAATGAGCTTTATTGATGTAATGGTATGAAGTTACTATCCCGTAAGAAGGTACTATCACGTAATCTGTAACTGGGGCCAATTTGTTATTAATTTTAGATGCTGACTATTCATGATTTATTTTAAGCGCAAAATGAATAGGCTAAAACATTACGTATCTAATTAGATTGCTATGTAAGCACAATAATTACTGAAAAAGAAAGCGCTGAAGCCGAGCCACTGCGAGCGGGTGCTTAGCGTTCAGGCAAGTAACGCGGTCGCGCTCGCAGAGTGGGCTAGCTGCTCTATATAAGCTGTGCCTTCAGTCTAGAAAGAAACATATACTCGTACCTCCCTATGACAACAAGACATTCGGTCGACGCCTTCACCAACTTAAACTGCACAATTTGTTTCAGATCATGGGTAACGTATTGTTTTCGATATTGTGGCTGATAATCCTGATCTTCATTGGGTTCTGGATAGCTGGCATCGCAGCTGGCCTGTACATCATCATCATTCCCTTCACAGTCTGCATAGAGCCGTTGACGGTGAGTGAGATATATGTTTATTTACCGGCCCATAGTAGAACACACAAATTATCTCCATATATTTGTAACAAATTGCTAGGTCTAGAAGATAAAGTAGTTGGTACCTACCTATCTACATTATTCATTAATTCATAAACTGTTGTTAGTTTTCGGCGATTGAAAGTACAATGACGGCAACTTTTTTATACTTCATCGTGCTGCATTAATATATATATAGGTATATGTAGGGTTCCTTATCAAAACTAGCCGAGCCTACCACGCTAAGTAACCTTATCGTAAAATAGCAATAGCGGGTATAGTGGTTATATAGGTACCTACTAATAGAGGACGCGGATCCGCTTGACTTCATAATACGCTTCAGAGAAATGTATGTGTCAATGTACCGACACAGTGAACGAACCGAAGAACATGACGGAGTTCGCCGGGTCTTTCGTGGGTCACCTTTTTTTTTTTTTTTTTTTTTTTTTTTACGTGGGGAAAATGCATTTACGCACTTCCGCCTACCGGGAAAGTAGGCGGGGTGTGTCGGGCTCGCTCGAGCATCACCGCTCCCTGGGGGGCCTCATGGCCCCCAACCCTAACTGCACCCACAGCAGCCAGGGTCCACTACCGACTAAAACCCACGGTGTCCATCCTGCCGCTAGAACGGAGGGAGCGCGGGGTACATTTGCATACCGCGCCCCCACCACGGCCGTCCGTTTCCGGACCCCTCCAGGGGGGGAGGATGACCCTCCCCCTCGCGACCGTGCCGGGACCAATAGCACGGCCGCACCACCCCGGAGACCACACAGTGCAAGGAACGCCAGACTTCCCACATCCGACGCTCGTGGTCCCCTGCGATGGGCCAGATGGAGCAGCCCCATCGCCAGCCGCTTCGGCCGCCACCCTCCGACGGCGGCCATATCGGCGCCACAGCAGGAGACGAACTGAATCACTCCCGCCGCAGCGCCTCCTCAGCTGCAGCACCGTCCAACACGGCGCCGCTGCCCCCCTCAGTTGCAGTGCCTTGCAGCAGCACCGCAACCTACCGTCAAGTGGACCGCTCCTCGTCGGCTTGGCGAGCAAAGCCTATCGGGAGCAGTCCCGGCCTGAATATAATAAACATACATAAATAAATGAGTCACCTAATTTAGGTCTAGGTGACGTGGGCCAGCGCGCTTACTCGGCCGCATGGTTGGCCGTCGCCAACATATCCGAATACCTCTGGAAAAATCTTTCGGTGTTGTGCATCCTTGCTATTTGGGTAGATAGTCTTCTTTCCTGGACTGATGTTATGGTAGATATTCGATAATCGTAGCAGACATTTTTTTTTAATCTCACTTATACCCCCGCACTAGGATTCCCTGTGTCGCGGGAGATGGACACACATAATCACCCAAGACCTGGGACATCTACACTCATCGCACAAATCTTTGCCCCTGCCGGGAATCGAACCCAGGGTCCCAGAAGTCATGTCACTGACTACTGCGCCACGGCGACTGTCGTTTACATATGTATATTACAAAATAAACTGAACGAATAATTAAATAGGTAGTCGAATTCTTTTTATTTAAACATAGACAACTATTTCACTTGACGATGAGTGACCTGGTGGTGTGGGAGATCTGCAATGTGTTTTAAACTTGAGGGTGGTAGTGACCCAGACGGGTACTGTAAATTACCCTAGCACTATGCTATGGTTTTTTGTTTTATAAACATTCACACAAGGTCTTCAGGTCCCAAACTAGGCAGAGCCTGTACTATGGATGACTGATATTTATACTTATATACATATACACACCAGTGGCGTAGCGTGCCTTGGCGGGGCCCCGTATAAAAATTTGTTTGGGGGCCCCTTATGAAAGGTAAAGATTTCTCACAAAAGAAAAAAATGTTTGCATAAAATTTAAATATATATTTATTCATCTTATTTATCCATCTGTCGCTTTTTCCAAAATTTTCGTAAAGAATTCAAATTGAATATACGCTCTCCTTGCCTTTTTTCAGCTAACTGATTTATAAATCATTTATAATTCTTTTTTACATTTGTTTGGGGGCCCTTATGAAGGGTAAAGAATTCTCATAAAAGAAAAAAAATGTTTGCATAAAATTTAAAGAAATATTTATTCATCATAATTATCCATCTCACTTTTTCCAAAATTTTCGTAGAGTTCAAATTGAATATACGCTCTCCTTGCCTTTTTTTTAGCAAACTGATTTAAAAATCATTTATACCTAGCGGATGATGACTAGTTTTCTAAAGTGCCTTCATGGGCAATAGTGACAGTACTGACAGGCGTTCATGTCGTATCGAAGTTCTTAGGTATTTTTTTATCAGGTTTACTTTTGAAAAACTTCCTTCATCAGTTGCGGCTGTAACTTTCCAGTTACAGCCGCAACTCCGTTCAAGAATAAAAAGCATGCTATTATTTGCTCCGGAAAACTGTATGCACGACTATTTAATTTTATCAGCATTTTTAATTTAATGAGTTCCTTAATGAAATGATTGAAAAAAAATAATCAGATTTATAACATGTTTTTAGAGCCTTTCATTGGTCATACAGATTGACAACTGAGATGTCTACTGTATTTAGCTGACAGTTTTCCGGAAGCGTTTAATATCTCTTCGTTTGAAGAAGATAGGAGTTTCTCCGGTTATAATATTTCGAACATACTACTCAGGTCGCAAAGTCTATGAAATCTTTGTTGCCAAGTTTTAAACACATGATTTACGCGGGAAAAAATAAATTGCTTTTTTTTACTTTTGTCATTTCTGAAAAAAAATGATTGGGTAGCTTTTATTAATTTTTGCTTACGCACAGCAGGGGCCTCCGTGGCCCGGGGGCCCCATATAATTGATACGGCGGTAGCTACGCCTCTGATACACACCCAGATACAGGTCAAACAGACATGTTCATACACACAAATAATAATAACGTAATAACGACGTGCCTTCATCGGATAATGATTATGTAATTTGTCACTTTCAGGGCCTCACCGACTTCCTGCTTTCAGTGATACAATTCCCAAGATACTGCGCACAATGTATGGTCGAAGGAAGAGGATTCAACTGAATGGTAGTTTAACTTAGTTATTTAATCTATCCACTTAGATAATAATTTATATACCTAAGGATATATTATTATTCGTGCCATGTAACTACGTCTTTATTAAATAAATTGTAATTACAACTGTGAACTGCGTTTTAGTAAGAGAACAATTCCATTCCACATTTTTTTAATATGTATTGTCGAAGACTAGGTACCTACATAAAGTGGTGTGCAGTCTATCAGTATGAATATATTTTTATTTTTTGTTGTTATTCTCTCAAACTAACTAACACTGTGTAAAATACGAGATTAGTCCGTGCGCTAAGTTAATCCAAATTGGTATTTGTACTTACCTACTAACCTAGTTATCAACTGAGTGGTGGTCTAAAACATGTTTTAACGTTTCCGCTGATTAGTCGTCTTAGGTACGTACTTCATTATAACACCCGCCATCGGATGAGTCCTCATTTAGAGATTCTATCTATCTCTCTTTGCTGAGTGCAATATGTGCAAATTTCGATTAAAAAAACAAGGTATATTATATCTTGATACATGTTATATTAATGTTTATATATTATAATCATATTTTACAAAATTTTAGCTAATATGAGTGAACAGAATTTAAACCGTTAATTAACCTATACCTACGAAAATAGACGAAGAGCTTTATAATAAGGTTCCCGCAGATCTTACGAATGAGTGAACGATAGTGATTTGCGTCCGGATAATAGGACAGTTAAATAAGAGAACTGGCGGACGCATCAATGCACGGCTCGATTCGGTTACTCTCATTCATCCACAGCATCGGAATCATGGCGAAATGTACGTATAAATTAACTGTATCTTTGAGATTTTATTATATATATCAAAATTAATAAAAATAAGTTGCTAGCGGGATAATGTAATTTCAAGGTATTTTTATATTACACGCATGCGTAAACTTTCATATATTTAGTTCTTTGAATCATGATTGTTTATTGTATGAAAAAAAAACACCGTAAAGGGTTATGTTTTGTTATACTGTATAGATCTAGCGTTTGACCACTATCTCACTTAGTCAGTGACGATGTGGTCGAATATGTTATCACGCTATAGACCTAGAACGCTCACTGGCTCTCAAGGACTGCTGCCTGAACACACTATGTGTTTGGTGACAGTTTTTAAAACTTGAGGGTGGTGACTAGTCAGGCGGGTATTCGAAAGTACCCTACCACCATGCAAAGGGGTATAGAAGGGATAAAGAATTAAAACACCGATGTATACCGACATGGTACAGATGTATACTTATTAAAACAAAACGATCTGTTGAAACTAATACATTTAACAATATTTCAAATGACAACAACAAACGTTAGATCCATTGATATTTACATCGTTCAATCACGCTGGTACATAATATAAAAATAGATAATGCATCTCCCTACGAAAATATAATGTCACAAACGCACGTAGGCCGGTACTAACTTACTCGAAAGGCATCTTAAGTACCTAGCTTAACATTATTATTTATAATTAATTAGTTGTCTTAATATAATTAGTACATTATAGCGTTATGCTGACGCTCAAAACTGACTCGTATAACACCATGAAGTATAAGTGTGCGCCACAAGGTCACATCTTACAAGTTGTCCAAGTTGGAACGCAACGCGTTACTACTCTTACTGTGTACTTTAATGACTCTTTCAAAAAATCCATTTCCAAACACATTATCCAAGCGACGAGCCTTATGAAGGAAGTTTACTTATAACATAGATACGTCCTTTTCAATGCAAACTTGAGGAGGGCGCGGGGCCGGGACCGGCGCGGGGCGGGGCCGGGACCGGCGCGGGGCGGGGCCGGGACCGGCGCGGGGCGGGGCCGGGACCGGCGCGGGGCGGGGCCGGGACCGGCGCGGGGCGGGGCCGGGACCGGCTCGCGGTTTTACATATGTCCATTCCGTAATTCACTTAGTTAATTGAAGGTCGCCGTGAGCTTAGTTTCCATTGTGTTCTGCTCTCGAATATCTCAAAGTACTAGAACGCTTTAAGTATTTAGAACTGGGGCTACCCAGGTGGACAGTTCTTCCCCGTACAGAGATAATTTGTACGGCCCGACCCTCAAAGCGTGAATATTGTTTTAGTTAATCGCACAGTTTTCATTCATAAATTGATAGTTTCGTTAGCCGAAGGGATCGGCTGCATCTTGTATTCCAGTTGACTTCATTAGGAAAAAGATTAACTTGTGGGTGGCGTGCGTTTGTTCCCTGCATCTGTCGATGAGATTCCTGTAATAAGATATAATATTACTGGGGGGCTGAAGGTGGAGCGATGATAGCCCAGCTGCAGCGGTGGGAGCGTCTGCTGTCAAACTGAGTGACGGACGCCAATTCGACCCCACCAAGGCTCGAACTTTCGGTGAAGGCAACAACCTTATCGAATTCGGATTTAACACGGAGCGGTGGTACAGCACTTTTGACTACATACACACAGCCTAGCTACCACCCTCCGGATCCTTACCGGAATCAACCGAAGTGCGTAAGGCTGACTACTGCGTCGGTAACAAGCACACGCGCCACTGGAGCAGCAGCACTGGAGCCACGCTCCGGTACATACAGGGTCTCCCCCAGGGAACGTCAGTGCAGGACTCAGCACAGCCATACCGTATAAAAATATCTATGTATTTTAGTTACTTCATAAATCTTTCACTTATTAAAAAACGCGTTTTATAATCGTATATAATTATATCTGTAACTATATCTAACAGAGCTTTTTCATTTAGGACCCATCGAAATCGGTTCAGTGGCCTATTAATTTTCGAGAAAATCATCCAGTCCTAAGCAGCAGTAGATGATTTTGTAATTTTAAACCGACTTAAAAAGGGGGTGTCTCAATTAGACCCGTAGGTTTTCTTTATATTTGTTACCTCAGAACTTTCGACTGGGTGAACCGATATTGATGATTCTTTTTTTACTTGAAAGCTGGTGCTCCCCGTGTGGTCCCATTTAGCTTCATCAAAATCGGTCAAACGGTGATATACACAATAAATATTAATCCCTGAGTAGCAAGGGTCACTGAAAAGGGTAAAAAAAATAGTTTAGTAAAAAATGGAACCGACTTTAACACTTTAAGTGTGAAATAACTTGTCGAAGTCGGTACCATGATACTTTATAGTTCAAAAGTAATTATTATCAAAATATTGTGCGCATGGTACCGACTTTGACTAGTTATTTCAGACTTTTGAGTGTTGAAGTCGGTTCCATTTTTAGGCATTTTTTTTTTAAATCGTTAGTTTATAATAAACTATTTAATAATAAATAACATGGGTTCGAAAAGCTCAAAAGTGGGTTCGAATCCCGGCAGGCATCGCACATTTGTGCGATGAGTGCAAATGTTTGTCCCGGGTCTTGGTTGTTTGTGTGCTATACTTATATGTGTCCATGCCTCCCGCGACACAGGGAATCTTAGAGCGGCGGTCTGTGTTGTAAAAAAACAACAAAGAGTAACAGCCCCTCTCCACGGGAGCCAGTAATCATTCTACCTCTAGTAGGCTGCCCTCGTCACTGACCATCAAGTGACATACAGGTGGAACAAAGATTGATAATGGAGTACTTATAACAAGCAGTGTTGCTTTAGTTCAGCAGTTATGTCACAGTCGCTAGGAGCAGTACGTTCTACAAGTTAGTCAACTCACATGTATTTTAAACGAATATCTTCATCTGGCAGAAAATCTTCTAGGTTTGCTCTTTTCAGCAGTAGCGTCATGCTGTTGTTTGTTTTTCTAGATTCTCTGTCCAATATACTGAAAATGATAGTATCGATAAGTCGATGAATGGAGAGGTCCACTGAATAATTGTTTAAACAACTAATCAACAAGTCTTCAGTAGGGTAAAATATGAAATAAATACACCCTTTTGCAGTTAGTTGCACTAAAAAATATGAGTAGCTAATACTGGAGCTGGAGAAGCTAGCCGTTTTCAAATTTTTGCATTAAAATCGGCCCTCGATAAGTGAGCAGTTACAAACAAGTAAATGAGAAGTGTTGAAGGAGGTGCGGGCGGGCGCTTGTGAGTGGTGACGTCACGGTCACATGATATTCAATTTTATTTTTACAGTTTATAACATCACTAGTAAAATTAATATTTCTAGTGGTAAATATTTTTAATTTAGTTAATAAAATTGAATATCATCACCTCGGCCACGGTACATCCACTGTACAAAGGGATTGATCTCCACCGCGACCGATCGATAGCAGTCGACATCCAGCCTCTCCTGCGATCTTGCGCAGGTTCTCTGTCCACCTTGTCGGTGGACGTGTCATGTGCCCTGCCCACTGCCCACTGCCACTTCTACATCCCTGGGCTATGTCGATCACTTAAGTTTTCCTACAGATCTCGTGATTTCATTACATTGTGTAGAGAAACCCGAACATAGCCCTAAAAATTAAATATATCCATTGATAATCGTGAACCAACTACACATAGTCCTTTGCTACTTGACTACAACAAACAAACGGAATGATATATTACCTGTTTAGTGAGTTAGATATTTTCAGGAGGGTAGTTTGGGCTATTTTCAATTTCCCCTTAATTTCTTCACTGGGTTCTAGAGGTGTTTTGATGACTGCCACAAATTCAATGCTGTAACAAAAGTATACCATTATTGTCTTAATAAACACGTCTGCTTCTCTATCGAGTTCTCTTCTCTAAGTTATACATCCGAAAGTATCCTTATGGTATTTTCCCAGAACCAAAAGTAATGGGAAAATATGAATTGTAGTTTTTGTGAAACTAATTCTTATTAATTTTTCAATGGATACATTCGAATGTAATTGTAATCATATGTACATAATATGTTATTGGGTTATAGGATGTTTATAGATCTAGCATTGCATTCGAACAAGATCAGAAACTACATCAACAACACAAGATTGTCACAGATGATGTACTCTAGTCGTAGGTGAGGTCACGCTATATCTACAACGTTAACTGGCTCTCGAGGACAGCTGCCTGAACACACCGCGTGTTTGGTGGCACATTTTCGAACTTGAGTTAGATGGGTACTGAAAGTATACTAGTAGTTAATAACGGTGTCACCTTCACCGGAAGCCCGAGTCGAGGGCGAGGATCGAACCGGCGGCCGTCAGGATGACAGCGGACGCTCCCAACGCTCGAGGTAATTATTGCATTGATTTAAGTAGGTAAATTACGGTAAGCCTGCTGTCAGAAACAATACATTTCTCTGTTCTCAAATGTATTATGGCTGCTATTACGAACCTATTATTTTCAGCTTAATAAAATGTTTTTCGAACAGCCGAATATAGTTTAAAGACTTGTATTTATATTAAATTGCTACCAGGGGCCTAAGTCTACTATTCAATATGGCAATATACACGGCTCACAATGGGCGATTTTGACAGGTTTGGTAGATCGCTATCTTTAGTTCGTTCATATTGATACAATTTTGATTCAATTCTAGATTCTGTGATCACCTAACTTTTCGTAGTCAAATAGAAGAGAAGTACTCACATTAACTGCTCTACAGCCATCAATGATTGACGGATTTCTTCAACGAACTTTTTAACGAGGCATCGAAATCTTTCGTTTTTCTCTTTTTTGAGGTCATCTAATTTCCCTTCAACATCGGAAGCATCTTTTGTACCTTCGCATATTTCTCCATCTTCAACATCATCGACATCAGCATCTCCAAATTCTTCATTTTCGCGCAATTCAAAATTGTCATATTGTCTTTCATCGTATTCGTCAGTCTCACCAATATTGTTTACGTAGCATCCTTCCGTCCCATCGTGCTCTCCAGCCCCACCGTAGTGATCGTGGGGGTATTCAGACTCATCATAATGTTCATCTTCATAGTCTTCTGACAAGTCATTGTTTATATCATATCGTACATTCATTTTTCTTATTAGTTTTTCTTCAAATTGTGCAATACTACTAAAGTTTCTCACTATGATAGGTTGAGCCGTGGGAACGGTTGGGTCGTTACTAACTTGTTGTTTATTAAAGTCAGCATCGCGGATACTCGACGTTTCTCGTTCTTCGACTTGTTTCTTCGGAGAGGTTTCTGCACCGTTCGACAAGCTTTGAGGGATCTTCGGGGAGCTATGTGTGAACGTTGCAGAGCTTTGTGAGAGTTGTGGAGACCTTTGTGGGGACTTAGGAGAGCATTGTGTAAATTTTGGCGATGCCGGTACTTTAGGAGACCTTAGAACAATCGATGACTTTGGTGATGATGGGGCAGGAGCAGGCGCAGGTGGGCATTTTGGCAAAGGCGGAACAATAGGCTGATGTTTCACAACATTAGTTGATTTTTGATTTTGTTGCAAATCAAACGTCTCGGTATTTGCGTCGTCAAAAGTTTTCTTTTCCAGTTCGAGACTAAAGAAGAATGTTTTTTCAACGTTCTTGGGAGTTTTTTCTGTTGCAGTCGTACAAGTTTTATGCTGTGCTTCAATGACAATCTGAAAATTAAATTCTTTACATAATATGTGTCTGCTCGGTTAAAGCGAGGCATCAAACTATGGGTAGTATAACATTCTCAAACACACTGGGACTGTGTTCACACTATAATCAGCTTTACACTAGAATAGAAATACATAAAATACAAAGTAATGTTTTAAAGTACTGACATAATGCATTTCTTGGATAATTCACATTACAAACATAAATTCTATGAAAATCCCGTTATGTTTTTAAATTCATATAATATAAAACGGCGTGTTCAGCAACCAACTCAGTGATGAAAATGACGAGTACGACGAAAGAAAAACTATGGGAAAAACCTGAATACTGGATCACGTTTCGCATTTTGTGCCTAACTAAATAGAACGACGGACAAGTGGAGATTAATGATTATCAGGGTATAATTATGTGTGTTGTAGGGAAAGAGGCCCACCATAGAATGCATCAGCACTTAAAATGAAATGCAAGTTCTCAAATTTTGTGGAAAAACTATTAAATTTAAAACAAAGATTATTTCTTACCTGTGTCGGTTTTTTCTCACGAGATCTTAGCCTGTAAGAGTTCTTACTGCTGTCGAGGTCGTCTTCGCTCGTTTCATTTACAGTATTATGTGGTTGTATTTTGTCTGCGGCACCTGAAATGTAAAGTTTAATTGTAGTTCTGTATAGCTGGCCTTCAAAATGAGACCGACAATATGAAACCAACTAATTGATACTCATTCAAATTCCCAGCTCCAGATAAAATGGGATAAACGGTGATAGCGCCTCCACCCGGCAGCCTCGAAAATGTTCAAATA
The DNA here is from genome assembly GCA_934044485.1 of Apeira syringaria. Lineage (NCBI taxonomy): Eukaryota > Metazoa > Arthropoda > Insecta > Lepidoptera > Geometridae > Apeira > Apeira syringaria. The sequence goes on along the minus strand of OW203666.1, from coordinate 18,155,134 downwards.
AGGCGGTCAAGGGCGAGTCAGACCCGACCGCGAAGGGTCCTTATCACCGTACATAATATAACACCGTGTACTTTGTAAATTTGCTTATAATAAACATATAAGATATATGTATAAATTGCCATCATTAAAATTGAGAAAAAACACAATATATGTGAAAACTCATTTGTAATATCTTGTTTTTATGTCGTGTCTTAGATAGAGAGTACTTTTGATGTTTAGAAGTGTATATCCGCGGCAATAGTAATACACACTCGGTCAATATGGCGGCTGTCGCTGTACTATTACAGTCCATGGTGCGCTACCCGCAGGCACACGAACTGCGCTCAACGAACTGCGTTTTCAACTGAGCGCTCCCGTGCTTCAGTCAGAGGCCGGCCGGCGTGCTGCAAACACCGACGCTGGACTGGCCATTACCCACTGAGACGCGACGGCCGAGGTGATTATGCTATAATTATGTACTTACATATAGGTTCTGAGGTATCCATAACACTTTCTTGCAGTTCATCAACGAATGTGTCTTGGTGAGTTGCATCTAGATTACAATTTCGTATGTCATACAGCAACTTTTTCAATGATTTGTCCGCAGCTTTTAAGTCTTCGCAGTCATCAGAGATATCCTAGCAATTAAATAAAGTAAGTTATAAGTAAATCATAGTCCCTTAATTATTTTTTAATGTTATTGAATGTTAGAGATAATAAAGAGCGAACTTAACATGATTTACCTGTAGCGTTTCTACCAAGTAAACACCGAAACTATACATTTCCATATATTGATTTGGTTCAATATTAGGATCCATATTCCCTGCAAACATTAGTCATTATGGAAAAAGAACACATAAACAAATACCATATACAAAAAATATTAATATATACTACGATAGAACTTGATAAGATATACCACAAGATGACTGACAATCGCCGAAAGAAAAATCGTACGCCGGATGAAACTCATAATTTCGTATTAAATCTAGATGGCGCTAACTCATAGCCTGGGAATATTTGTATTGGCACTTGAAGGCGATAAATTTGGATAATTTCAATGATAATCATGCTCAAACGTTGCCTTTTATTTTTAAATAGAAAACTCTGGTCCTAAAGTCGATGTGTTTAGTGTTTTCTCAAGGCCAATATAGGGAGAGGGTTGAAGAGTTTTAAGATAACTGTAATAATAGGCCTTATCGCTGTCAGCGATCTCTTCCAGACAACGGTTCGATGGAGAGGAAAACGCTAACGGATAGCGACGTCCATATATTAAAGTTATAATAGACACTATATATCAATAATGTGTTTCAAAATATGTTTATTTAAACTTTGTACAGAAGCCGGTAAACTATCACGTCAATAATACGAGCACACTTGTTTCGTCGTATCACACTCTCTACGGCGCAGTGGACCGTTTGTACGCTCACACAGCGCTTCAATTCCACTGGCCAGCCCGTTCTTTTTGCACTAATTTATTTTGTTATTTTCATTTTTTGCTCCAATTGACTTTCGATTTGCGAGTTTTTTTTTTTTCAAAATGGTTAACGATTACGTAACCTACAGAAACAAAGTTGACTTTGTTGCAACGTTTCTTGTGAGACAGTTGCAAACTAGCTCTTTGGATGGTCGCATATTAGCAATAATATACAATACTTTAATAATAGACTAACACATGAGAAGTCTTCAAAACTTGACTGATGAGGTCTATGCGCAGATATTAGACTATCAAGAACAGATAACAATATTCCAACAAAAATTGGCTTCAGCTGAACAAGAGATGGAAAATGTAAACATACAAAATAGTAAGCTTACTAAAACTAATGAAAAATCATCTTAAGTTATACATACTACATACAGGAAGATTGGCATTTCAGAAAACTCGCTTGGCTCAGACTCTACTCTATACAAATAATTGACTACTGATATATGAAAAAGTTAAAAAAGTTATATAATTCTGAAGTACCTATTTGAGACTGAGAAAAGGAGGAGAACAAACAAGAAGCTTGGCAACGCCGCGTTTCGGTACTTGGCTCGGCAGAGTTCGGTCCGAGCCCCGCACTGCACGAGCTGGCAACGTTACATGACTGCTTTGAGTAAATTCAATCATCATAATTATAAAAAATGGTGTAAAAGTAACTGAAAAAATATTTATATTACATGATGTACGTACAGATGATTTTTTTTGCAAATACTTCAGATAATGTGTAAAAGCACCACCTAAGCATTTCTTTCGTAGTTCAGAGCAACAGGTCGCTTTGAAATTGGAAATAAGTAGGTTGCAGAACTTGTAGCGTCGTGTCATCACAGATTACTAAATAGTTACAGCCGTCACGTCATGTCGTAATTTTGTGTCGTTTGGTACTACTGACGACATCTAACGAACTATTGAGTATTTATCAGCGTACGATTTTCTCTAGGGCAATTGTCCGTATTCTTGTAGTATAATGGTCTATGATACTAGTTACATACAAACCTTTTTCGTCGCTGATTCTGTAAAGTGTAAGCGATAGCTTATTTGCCGCATCAACCACATTAAAATAATTGATATACTTTTGAATTATGCATCTCGCAAGCTCAGGCAGATCCGTCGCCCATGACGCAGCATAGTCTTTGCTTTGAAAAGGCGAACTGTCCCGTAACTTTTCTCTCAACACTTCCTCCATTATTTGCACAAATCTCAAAATCCACTCTTCTCGTCTAGTCCTCAGTACATCTTCCATACCTTGCCCGGCTACTTCGAACATTTCGGCTTGACGTACTGTTATGGTTTTTTTCTGCTTAGTAATGATACTGGTCATGCTTTCAGAATCATTGGTAGTATTTGAGATCACTCCAGATGAAGAAGTTTCTTCAATAACACAGCTTGGACGTCCGGTAGTTTTGGGCTGGCTTGATATGCTGCTTCTCTCCAAGCTAGGATCTCGAGATGAGCCTTCCGGTGGCACTAGTCGCAGACCACTTTCTAGCTTTCCAGGATTCTCTGCCGAATTAGGTTCATGCGGATTAGCTAGATCGCTTCCGGTAAAGTTACTTGCTATTACAAAAGATGATTGCGACATATTCATTTGGGAACTTAGGTTTCCTCTTTGTCTACGCCATTTGTATTTCGTCGTCTGTGTGGTGTTTTTTTCAACATCTTGCCTTTGATTCGAAACACTGCGTTGGGACTTTAGTTTTGTAGGGTTTTTACAAAAGTGAAAATCCTTTAAGTTGTTTTCGATTCCCTCTAGAACTGCTTCACATATATTTGGCGGAGTAACTAATTTCTTTTGTGAAGTCTCTTTTTGTTTGAATTTGTGCATTATGTCTTTAGATATGTCACCTTCTATTTGTTTTGATAAAGAAGGAATAGTTTCTGAGAGAGTGTTTGGTCGTTGCTTCTGAACGGATTCTAAAATTTGTGGAGCTTTTTGATTCGATATACTATACAAGGAAGTAATATTTTTTCTTTTCAAATTAGAAGAAACGTAAGAACCCTCAGAATCTCTTTCGAGCTCAACCGAGTCAGATGTATCCAAACTGTTAACGACGTGACTATTTAAATCATTTTCTGGTCGCAAACCAAAATAAATGTATTTGTTGTTATCAAAATTAATTTCTTTAGGTATTCCATGCCCTGTACTCTCCACGGGTTGTTTAGACAAAGAACAAATTGTTTCCGATTGAATATTTACTTCATTCGTCTTATTGAGTAACGTCTGTAGCGGTTCTTTTTGACTGGAACCGCTATGAAGTACGTCAGTTTCTTTGGCATTTGGATAATTACTGAAGAACGAATTCCCTAACTCTCTCTGGAATTCAGTGGAATAAGGTGTTTTCAAAATTCTTGGGAAAGAATCTGTACATTCACTTACTAAATCCCCAACCTGTACGCCAGTATCTACAGTTTGTTTTGATAAAATAGGTAAAGTGTCGGACTGAATGCTAACTTCTTTCCTTTTCGATGTGTGTGTACATGAAGGTTCTTCGTAATCAGAAGTCTCAGATCTAAATTGTCTCGACCTCGTTGTAACGTCTTCAATGGGTGCAGATTTTTTTTCATTTCGCACTACAATTTTGACGGCCAGAGTCGGTGAACCTTGTGATCTTAGTATCTGACTACCCGGTTCATCGTTTAAAATCATACGAAATTCATTCAATGTTAGTAATTGAATATTGTACTTTTTTTGTTTGTATTTGTAATCATCGATATTGTTTGAAAGAAGAATCTGTAATCAAACCATATTACCACGAAAATAAAGCAGATATCATCTATGTACGCAAGTGCGAAGAAAATACAATTAATTATCTACGTCCCTAGGTTTCAGCCGTGAGGACTAATTATACCGTTCATCACAATTATCAACATTGTCTCACATTGTCGTTGTCTCGCAAGCTGTTCCAGTGATCTTAGTCAGGCGCAGCGACGCAACACAACGGGTTGGATTAGTGTGCACGCGCCAGTGTTGTGTTGTGACGCGTCGGAGGTTTTTATTGTATATTTTTTATAGTCTTCTTCAATCATAATATGAATTTGCTCAAACTGTTGCCTTTTTACAAGTCGCGTTTATACAGACAAACAAAGATATTTGAAAAACCCAACTCTATCTATATAAAAGAATTCATCAAAATCGTTTCAGCTGATTAGTTTTACAGGTATGTCTGACACAGCTTTGACTTGCCCACGACGTTTTCGATTTATTTACTATCAACTTGAAAATATTTGAAACTTGGCGCTGGCTAAATACACAGTTATGTGGAGCCATGTACATATATAAAAGAAAAAAAGTTAACCATAGCTTTGGGCCATTGGTTAAATCGAATGGATTTACATGTTCATTAACTTGGTACTTTCATCACTAATCTTGTCTATGGTTGTGTTTGTTTACATTTTTTGTCAGGTAAGCATGAATAGACTTTATATGTGAACAGTAGCCATCACGACAGAGAGCATCGCAACACAACACGTCAGACAAACTGTGAATGCGGCTACACAAACAGTAATCATCGTTATAAATTATCTGACAAAGATGGCAATAGTAGTTTTCAGATCGATCTGCAAGCGAAACTAATCTTTATCACCTATGAATCTGCAAGCGGCGTTCAATCTTCGGGTAGTACCACTTTTCTGGCAAACCATACATTGGTATAGTAAGAAGCAAGAAGATTGCCTGACGCTACCAATAACATTAGGGGTTAAAGTATGAAATTGCCGATCTGTACTGAAAAATTGAAACTCGTTTTCTTCATAAGTAACATTTTTTTAAATCAAAATATTTATCCTCATTATCTATACATTACTGCCATCTAATCAGAAGCTCATTTATGCCACTTTAGCTTTCTCAGGTCTGGTCAAGCAATAACAGCAGATGTTTACTGTGCTGAACTGTGAAATAGTTCAGGCTCGTGAATCGATCTTCACCATTATTGTTCCATACAACGGCAATTTCATGACCCCCCCAAACATACTAATACTAACTTTCTCATTCATAAAATTACTTACAACATTATTCTGCTTCGCAAGATCGTCACACGTCCATAATGTTTTTTCAATATCATTATCGGCTAGTTGCGTCACTCCTAGAATGTAATAATATAATGTTACAATGGTGGTGAATATCGCGTGAAAACCTAAATCTAATCCTAATTTATTTTTTGACGAGTTTTGGCATGACACTCGTTGTGTGCACGGCTCTTACGGGTTACTAAATTACTTACATTAAAACCAAACATAAAATAAGTCATCTCACATAATAATCTAGCATCTGAATAAGGAATATGTTATTATTAACATAAGCGTCGTCGCTTAACATCAGGTGAGACAGTGGTCAAACGCAATCTTAAAATCTTTTAAAAAAACCAAAGTATTCATAATGACTTTACGCAATCAAAAAAGGAGGTTACTCAATGCGACCGTATATATTTATTCATTATGTGTGTTCGCAGTATATATATACTGTTTCCTGTCAAGATAAACTGGAAGTAGTGGGGGGAACAGTCCCTATAAAAGCCAGTGCGCGTAGTACTAGCGACACACACAGTATGTAATTCGGTGCGATTAGTGAGTGATACGTATTTCTAATTGTTTTACATTTGTATTGGACTCGTTATTTGTTGTTTTTTGATCAACTTCATGTGCCTTTCTATTTCAATTGTGATTTAATGGTCAGTTATTTAAGTAAAGATGTTTTGAGGTTGGGGAGAACGCGTGTTGTATATTTTTTTAAGTATTTCCCCTTCTACTCCTAACAGTATATATATGTATATTATAATAGAATTACATATATATATGTATACTATAATAGAATAACATACATATATTATAATAAAATTATAATTACATTACATTTTATAATATATGTATTTTAATGTCTTCCACTTCTTTCGAAAAAACGCAAGCATTTTTTTCAATAATCGGCCATGCATCCGCAAACAAATCAAAGTCCGGACTCACGGCCAGGAGAGCATTGAGAGCCGATAGGGTGCGCGAACATTGTTGATACTTAAATAAAAAACAAATCAGTAAACTTCTGCCAACAAAATGTAACAATTACTTACCTTTGAATGCAAGCCCGGAGTTAATTTGACCCGACAAAAATCTGTAAATTCGTCGAGCATTCACGTCGTTTTCTGTACGAGCTAAATGTTGTAATTTCAAAAATACGTGGTCGGGTACCATTAGGTAACAGTTCTGAACTGAAAAAAAAATTGGTTGTCTGTAAAGTCGGTTTACGGACGATAGATTTACGTGATAACGACATAATCATGTATGACTTTGACTTTGAATTTGACTGACTTTGACTTTGACATTGACTTTGATTATTTTATGTAATACAAAACTCAGGTGGAACGTTACGCGGAACGTTACGCGGAACGCTACACGGAACGTTACTATTTTTCATTTTGGCATTCATCAATTTATAAAACGTTATCACGTCAAAAATATAATCATATATCTTTGCATAGATAGATATACATATATATTGTCAATGATTAGTTGAAAACCAATTCTGTAGGCTATGTATTACAAAAGGTATTCAATTTATCACTTAGTCCATAACAATTCTTATCCTTTATCACTAAACTTGTGTCGTCAGCAAATAATACAATATCATGACTGGTCGGTTGGCGCAGTTGGTAGCACTCTGCCTTCTGAGCCGCTGGTTTCGGGTTCGATTCCCGGACAGGTCAAACATTTGTGTGTATGAACATGTCTGTTTGACCTGTGTCTGGGTGTGTATATGTATATAAGTATATATATATAAGTATGTATATAAGTATATATCAGTCATCAGGTTACCATAGTACAGGCTTTGCCTAGTTTGGGACCTGAAGACCTTGTGTGAATGTTATAAAAAAAAAATACTAATATTACAACTGCCCTGCGAAACGCCCAAGGTAATGCTATTTGTATTTGATCTGCAACCATTTATCTCGCTCACTTGCATTCCATTTGTCAAATATTACCGCAACATGTATCATTATTAGTGACTCCATAATTTGACTGACTGGTTGGCGCAGTTGGTAGCACTCTGCCTTCTGCGCCGCTGGTCCCGGGTTCGAGTCCCGGACAGGTCAAACATTTATGTGCATGAACATGTCTGTTTGACCTGTGTCTGGGTGTGTATATGTATATATATCAGTCATCAGGTTACCATAGTACAAGGCTTTGCCTAGTTTGGGACCGAAGACCTTGGGTGAATGTTAATAAAAAGAAAAGTCTAGTACACAGTCAGATTCTTTCGAGAGATCATAAAAGACGTCATAAGTCTTTTTGCGACCTCTTCATCAGCCTCATCACTCCTTGTTTCGTCGATTTACTTCTTTCACCTGCGTAGTCCTTGATGGCTACAGCCCCTGCGCAGCCATCAAGGACTACTCAGATGAACAGATTCCTCAAAATTTGTTATGAAACGCTCGGTTTTATATACAAGTTTTAAAGGGGGTGCAAAAAACGCGTGTCACCACGGGAATGTAAACGATATGGGTTAGTTAACTAGTGTAACGAAACGGAATACGCACTCTCGTCAGCAGCGTTGGATTGACAAAGACACTAGTCAAATTGACATATGTAGGTACTCACCCGGGTCCATTATTTTATTCAAAAATGGAAAATTGTGGAGTAATATATCCATATCAACCACAATAAACCATTTGTCTCCTTTTGAATCTGCCTTTGATCGTAGCTGCTTCACAGCTGATAAATTGTACTTTGATGGAGTTTCTGCGTGCGTATTTAAGGTTATCTGTAAAATTTAAAATGAATATCATCTCTATCAGTGTTTATGGAGCTCACAGAATATACCTGGACAGCATTTTGAAATTACACCTGTTATTTATTATAAATGTTCAGTAAGAAAATGGAGTGATTGATTGGGCATAATCAATCCAGGTCACCGACGTAGCACACAATCTCGAGAAAACTTAGGGTTGCATCATCTTATTATCGGATTAATCTCTCTTATTGAGTATAATACTAATCGTCGTGTAGTACACAGTGGAAAAGAACACCTTATTCTTACAAATAATTGCACTCGCTGTTCTACAATAATAATGTTGTTATTTTTATGAAATACAACTATCCCATAGTTAGTGTAAAAGTTTCAATTACAAAACAAACAAAATAGAGTTTTATGGTTTATTGCATTAACAACATGGAAGGCGGAACTTACGTTCAAATTATTTGAAGGAAAAAAATCGGCTGCCTGTGAGACTTGAACCCACTACAGAATACCGTCCTGTCGCTTTGTCCAAATAAGCTTAGCGGTAGATATACCACCTATACGTACGAAGCATTTTGCTTCCACTTTCTTAATGCGTACTGCCAAGAAATGGAACTCGCTGCCCGAGTCTGTGTTTCCCGATATGTACAATCCTGGAGTCTTCAAGTCGCGAGTGAATAGGTACATTTTAGGTTTGCGTGCTAAATCCTAGACAACGTCATCACTTAACATCAGGTGAGACAGCTGTCAAACGCAAACTTATAATATGTAAATAAAAAAAAAGCTTTAGCGGCCAGTACCACTAGTGTCGAATTTCTTCCTTCCTTTAACATGTGAGGGGATGTTGTTTTTAGCGCCACCTACCTTTAATTGTATGACTAATTAAGCTATTGCATAGCTTCTATCGCGGGCCTTGAGCGTGGAGACTAAATCCAGAAATTCCGTAACGAAAATAACCTAACACCCCCACTCCGACCGGCACAGCGGTGATACTTTTTAGTTTTGCCATCTATCGATGAATAGCAGAACTTTTAATGACTTTTTTGAAATATCACGCTTGTCTGTTTAGTTCAGCAACTCGCCTCTAGGTGGCATTAATTGTATTGGCGTTATTGCATAAGTTGCTAAAAAATGCTATGCAATAGCTTTAACGCAGCAGTCCCCGGGTGCCACACGTCTTTTTTTAATAGGACTGATAGACCATCATTACAGTTGATATCGTATAAAACGAAGGTACTATACCCTTATCCTAAGAGTTTTATAGTTTATAGCACTAACAACATGCTAGGCGGAACTTACGTTAAAATTATTTGATGAATGAATTGTTTGACATACGTAAATCTGCGCGAACGCGAATATTACGTTACAGGTTTAATTATTACTTTATTTAAACTTGGTATTATTTTAGAGTTAACGTGACATGGCACTCAATCAACCAATCTGGAATTGAGTAGTGCATGAAATCTTAAAATAGCAAATCTGAAACCAGAATAGCGCCTAGAAAGAACGACACACTTTCGGGAATCTCACCATCCCTTCCCCTCTAACGCTATCCCATAAGGCTCTCCCACTGTAAGCAGCTGTTTTACGACAGTGATTTCGCGAAATTTGTAGAACGAACATTAAAGCTGTGTCCTTATCTAACTAACGGTAGTCCCATAGGCCGTCTTAATCGAACACTCTCGAGTGCCAGTGGCGAGGCACGTTCCGCGGCAAGCATACAGTAAAAGATCGTACCGTCACTATTTACTGTACTGCTATACTGGTAGCAGTACAGTAAATGGTGACGGTTCGAAAATAGTACTCGGAAGGTGGTAAGTTAAGTGCTAAATAGTGTGATAGTGTGGTGAAGTGCTGAATAGTGTTGAATTCGTATAGTATCCGTTTCGTTCAACAGTTTCGTGTCGTGAGGTCGTAAGCTGAAGTTCCGTTTCATCGTAATAGTGTCGCCAGAAGTGCTGAATAGTGTTGTATTCGTCCAATATAAATTTAGTGCAATAGTTTTGTTTAGCGTAGTAAACGGACGTTGCTGGCAACGCACAATTTGTTAACTATTTCAAAAATGAAGAAGATATAATAATAACATAGCACCATAATAAACAATGGGAACATAAATATAGCCGGCTCGTGTATGGATAGTGGAGGTGCATTTTGTAAACTATGCCAAATTTTATGAAAAATTAGACAACAGTTTTGCAGAAGACAGGTGGGCTGTTCATAACAGTTCCATTCAAATCATTCAAAAAGGCTTTAAAAAAAGAGTTAAAGGAGAGGCTCCAAAATACTTTTGAGATGTTTGTCATGCGCTAAGTGAGCGGTCTAATTATAGTAGCAAGGAAACAGCTTGTGAACTACTAGAAAGTGTGGGTGAAGTTTTGAGAGATGAGTTGAAGGAAACATTAAGAAACAAGAATTTCTCCGTTTTAGCTGATGAAATAACTTCTTTAAGAAACTAAATGGAGCTAAGTATGATTCAGAGTAATGGAAGATAAAGGTAAAGTTCTTGGCAATTGTCAAAATCACTGATGAAAAGGCTGCAACTATTGCAAATGCTATTGACAAGGAATTCACTGCTCATCATTTATAACGATATTATTGCTTTTGGATTTGATGGCGCTTCGAATATGGCTGGAAGTGTTGGTGATGTGAGAAAAAAGTTAGCATAAAAGGCAAACAAAAAAGTTCTGTACGACACTTTAAAGCACATATATTGGCTCTGGCAGCAGGTTCCTGCAGATATATAAATATAAATGTTTAAAGGTTTTATCAAGTTCTAAAAACATATACATGCTATTTAGAAAATCCCCAAAATGGAAAAATATTCTACAAGAAGTTCAAGCAGTGATTAACGAACCCATTCTTAAGATTCCAAAATATATTGAAATCAGATGATTACCATACTCCTCCTCAGTCGTTCACTCTTGACAGAGTGGTCGTGGTTAAAGACTATGCCTTTTAACTAGACAACGCAGCCCTTGCGATGCGTCTCCACTTGTTGCGGTCTTCAGCGAGTAGGGTTAAACTGAAGCAAGTTAATTTTCCCACAATCTACAACCTGTTCGAGGGAAGTCTCGATTTCAGACCCAAGTTTTTCCTACTTTCTTCCACAACGGCGCGAGGGATATTTGCACGTCTGGTATATTGTGCATCGCCAGTGCCGTCACCTGCATAACAATGTATGTTGTCATTTGGCAACATGTCATTCATATGGAATAAAAAGAGCGTTGGAGACAACCCTGTGGAACGTCAGCAGTTATGCAGTTGCGGTCGGAGAAAAAACTGTCGACAAGGACCTTGATGCTCCGATCTGACAAAAAGCTGGCGATCTAAGTGCATAGTCCCTCGGAAATCCCGTAAGGAGGTAACTTGGATAAGAGCGCCTTATGCCATACCCGAGCAAAGGCGTTAGCGATGTCCCAATTGTCCCACTAGTGCCTCCTCTCTACTCTAAACGGCTTCAGCCCAGAGGTGAGATATGTATACTAGAAAATCACTGGCCGATCGATGCTGGCAAAAACCATATTGACGATCACTGATGTGCTGATGTTCTTCTAAAAACCTGAGGAGCTGGGTGTTACACGCTCCATTACCTTGCAGAGTAGAGAAGTGATTGCCATAGGCCTGGAGTTAGTCGGATTTGACCAATCGCCTTTTTAGAGATGGCGTGGACTAGGGCAATCCCATGAAGACAGTACACATCTTACTGTGTAGGAAAATTATAGTCTGCTAAGTTCATAGCGGCCTAGTCAATGTTGAACCTATGCTCGACCTATGTCGGTTAACAGACTAGGAAACATTTTTTTTACCAAAATATGGAACCGTCTTCAACACTGATAACTTGTTGAAAACGGTACTAGTGAAAATGTACTTCATTCCCATACACAATATTTCATTAATCTGATTGAGAACTAGCCGCGTACTGATGATAGCGGCCAAGAGCGTGGAGTTACTGAACTATAGACACTGTGACGTCAGGACAACATTTATGGAGCTAGACTACCCTGTATAGAACATCTCTTCTTTGTAGTTTCTATCTGATTATATCCAAGTATGTATATTGTAGTAGTCTGCAACGTCAAATATTGCAGACCGAAATATACTCATTGTAATTCTCGAAAAGCCCTGTTTTTTGGTGGTCCATGTTAGCGATGCAAAATGTTTATAACAAACTAGTTAATATTTACTTGTCTCACCTTGTTTTTAATAAAATCATCATTGTCACGCTCACGATAATAGAGTTCTTCACAACTTTTCGGTTCAGATGCTGCAAAATAATCTTCATTAATACAAAACTCGTAATTAACCGCTCCTTAACAATAATTTGCTGCACCCGCCTGGTATGGGAAAGAGCTATCCCTCAAGATTCAGGAATATTTAATTTATCACTATGACACAACATAATTATTATCACACATTATCTAAACAGGTACTTCTTTTACTATTTACAATATCCGAAGGTTTCATTTGCAGTTGTAAATTAAGATTGTTGAAAAGGTAAATAAAAGATCAGGGGTGGGCAAAGTATTGACTTCGGCCCGCGGAGTATTTTAATCCGGTATTTTAATGCCAACAACCCTTCTATTCTAAAGAAAGAGTAGATGGCCCTCGGAAACAAGAGCTAACGAACTTACACATTGCAACAAGCATAATGGAGACATCAAGGTCAATCATAAGCATCCATTGCCACTCGCCATCAAAGTTCTTAAAATAATACTCTTTTTACTACTAATTTTGTACCGTTATAAGTAACTAGCTGCGCCCCGCAGTTTTAACTGCGTGGTGATGATTGATGATTGATGATGATGAAAAGTAGCCTATGTGTTAATCCAGGGTCTAAACTATGTCCATACCAAATTTCATCGAAATTGATGTGGCCGTTTAAGCATGAAAAAGTAACAAAAATACACAAAAACTGGGTGTGTATATGTATATAAGTATGTATTTAAGTATATATATCATATCAGTCATCAGGTTACCATAGTACAGGCTCTGCCTAGTTTGGGACCTGAAGACCGTGTGTGAATGTTAAAACTTTCGCCTTTGTAATATTAGTAGGATAACAACTCCATTTGAGAGATCTCAAAATATTTTATTGTACTTCATTGGCACCAGTGTGTCAAGTCTACCATAGTCAGTTAATCCTTACTTGACAAAAAAGCTTAACAAACCATAGTCATTCTCAAAAATTACAAATCTCCGCAGAAAATCACAATTTAGACTCACAAGATAGTCCCTGGGTGTAGTAGAAACATAAACGCTACTATTTACGCACGGATATCAACAGAATTCATCCTAATTACATTTATTTTAGTCAGTGTATTCAGTTAAATAAGAAAACTACAATTAATGTCACTCCATTATTTTGAGGTCGACTTTTCCATAAATTCTATGTAATTTAGTGATGGGATTAAGGGGACTTGGGCCCCTGCTCATATTTGTTTTGTATTGTTCTGGCTTCTTTTGGAACAACTTTGACCACCCTTGATTTTGATATGTAGATCATGACACATAGAATACTTCTTGGCCCAAAAATAAAGGCGTCCTGCGAGAAGAATGATGTCCTATACACCTAAAGAATACTGAGCAGATCTGGTATCATAATGAATTTGATCATAAGACAACACTGAAGATACATTTGTATAAGATAAAATGAAATTGAGAGTTTAAAAAACAACTTGTATGTTTTTAACCCAGTAAACAAGAATTCCCCTTGGATAAGAGATTTGAGTCATATAGTAAAAAAAGAAATAAAATAGATTTTAAAATTTTGATGATACTTTATATCTTGAAAAGTCAAAGCATGCGTTTGAATGTATTCAAAACGTATATCCACCTAAATTGGTGAATGGGCTTTGAAAAACTTGGTATAAAAATAGCTTAGTTTATTCAAATAAAATTCATTAGCAGCTTATCGGTGTATATATAACTGTTAAATATTAGAGAGAATAGTTTACTTTTATATGTAAGCCTCGTGTCAAATAATGAATACTCAAAATGTGGCATCTAAGGGCAGCTGACTGAGCACACTGAGTTTTTGGTGAAATAAATATATATATCTTTTTAATCACACTCAGACCCCCGCACTAAGATTCCCTGTATCGCGGGAGGCATGGGCACACACAATCATAGCACACAACATCCAAGGCCCGGGACAAACATCCACAACAAACATCCGGGACTACACCCATCACACAAATGTTTGCCCCGGCGGGGATTCGAACCCAGGGTCCCGGAGACACAGTAGTCATGTCACTGACACTAACCACTGCGCCACTGCGCCACGGCGACCGTCATGTATGCTTAATATATGCATTGTATGCTTAATATATGCATTATATGCTTAATACACAATGTACAAGTACACAAGTAGTAGATACTGAAACAAGAGATTTAAACAATCACATCTTAAAAGTAAAAAATAATATTGTTTTTACATACATTGACTCATACTTCTTTTTCTAGTCAGCTTCTGTCTTAGGTCAATTTTATTACCAGTCCATTTTTTGTGCCAATAATTATTTGGTCGACCTCTATTACTGGCAACATAATCACTACTGTCAAACACACTGTGTTTATTTTGATGTGATCTCTGAGGGCACTGTTCTTGTGCATGCATGTACTTGCTGTCTGGAATTTGTAAATTTTGAAAGAATTCTTGTTGTTGTTGAACATCATGATTAATGGGTGGCTGGAAAAATCCTGGGGGTATAGATGCGTTATTAGGGGGTGTGGTCCAAATATTGTGGTTCACTGCACTGACACTGGGAACTCCATGTATTCCACTCAACAAGTTTATAGGAAACATATTGGAGTACTGGTTGGGAAACTGGTTGTTTACAATCTGCTTGTTATGTGCTCTTGATGTGGTACTCTGTTCAGAATCCATAGGTGCATCCAGTGGTGGTTCTGGACACCTTTCAATTTCATCTGTAGGCACTGCTTTTGTATGTTTCTTAGCTTTTTCCATCTGTGAACATACGGAAAATGTTTCCATTAATTCCGCTTAGAATTTAGATGTGGTAGTAATAGTTAGATTAGGTAGTTCTGTACAATTTATGTACAAGTGTGAGGTAACTGCCAATTCGAGCCTTTAGTCTAATTTAATTTGGCAACACGCTATATAACTATGGCCAATTTTGACAGCTGGTAGGTCACTAATTTCAACTCATACATATTGATTCAATTGTGACTTCAATCAGGTATACCTAGATATGGGTCGGCGCAACAAATAACAGCGCACTTGCAGTGTGAGCACTTATTTTGATTAATTCGGTTGAAACCCAGCCGACGTAAACACGATATTTACAATGCCACAACGAGTACTTAAAGTTGTAAGAATAATGCGCGAAGAAGCAAAAGTATCGGCCGGAGTGTATTACTTTCGGTAAGTGCATGTGGAGTAGGTTATATGTATGTTAGGCTTTCATTTACGTTTGGGCCATATTTGATAAACAGAACAGTAGATGCATGGAGTACGGTAGATTTGTATTGTAATAAATTTAATATCTTTTTTGCCTTATTTTTAATTAATGCTGCATAAAGAGTTAATCAATGCTCAAAATGGTTCGTCAACTTTTAACTGATTTGAAATTTCACGCTCGAAAACGAGACGGACCATTATAACGGACTGGCCGGTTGGCGCAGTTGGTAGCACTCTGCCTTCTGAGCCTCTGGTCCCGGGTTCGATTCCCGGACAGGTCAAACATTTGTGTGTATGAACATGTCTGTTTGACCTGTGTCTGGGTGTGTATATGTATAAAAAAAAGTATATATATAAGTATGTATTTAAGTATATATATCAGTCATCAGGTTACCATAGTACAGGTTCTGCCTAGTTTGAGACCTGAAGACCTTGTGTGAATGTTGTCGCATATTATTATAAACATTGATTAAATTTTAGCGACGTTTATAAATAAGGCCCTTTATCTGAACGTCAAACTTGTTTATGAAACTTTTGTGCTGGGCTCTCGATAGATAAGTATTTACTTTTTACCTAGTAATAGTCCAGTCAAATAAAGTTTTAAATCAAAATTTTGACACTTAACCCTGAATTTTTGATATAATATAGTTTAAGTGATACAAAAATAATGTGTAATGATTTCTGGGTCCGCAACCACCGGCAAAGGTTGAAAAAACAACTTTGAAATTTGTTTTTTTGGCAGTTACTCGAAAGGGGTAAAGGTTAGACAAAAAAGTTCTAGGAACAATTTATTAAGCTTAAAATTTTACATAAAAAAGATCATATGACTTTTTTCCTCCTGTCAAAATTACTCGAGAATCCCGAGATAGAAGATTTCTAAGTTGAAGGAATTAACGTAATTTAAAAAAATCGCAGTAGAAAATGAAGCTAATTTTGTTTATTACTTATTTTAAATTGCTTAAAAAAACCTATTATTTAATTAGAGATACAGATTTATTTATTGTTAAAAATAAATAACAATTTCAAATACTAAAAGCGAAATTTGAAATTCCCATTTGAAACTTGGATATTCAAGTACATATACTATTTTTTTTGGCATATTTAGATTCTTCATTCATATTTCCTAAATTGTACGTCGTATATTTCGGTAGGTGTGAAATTAATACACCTATTAAATGTTTTTCAAATCCAACGCCGCGCCGTTGTATTGACAAATTATTTCATACTTGAGTAAAGTTGGTTCCATTTTTTGGTTTTAATTTTCTTCATTTTTTTCAGTGACAATTGCTACTCACGGGATCACATGTCATTATGTATGTTCACCGATTTCTCTACCCGCAACCATAATATCATCGACGTGTGCGTAGCACTTTTCAGTTATTGGAGTTAACGCAAAAACAGCTTGACCGATTTTAATGAAATTTAAATGAGATCACACGGTAAGCACCAGCTTTCAAATAAAAAAGAACGATCAAAATCGGTTCACCCAGTCGAAAGTTATGCGGTAACAAAAATATTTTAAAAAATATACAGGTCGACTTGAGAACCTTTTCCTTTTTAAAAGTCGGTCAAAAATTAGACAAAATTTAAGATAATGCAGTGGGAGAAAAACTACAAGCTGGATGTAAGTGGATGATTCATAGTGGTAAGTTAGTTTTTCAAAGTTCAAATTAGAAAATACAGGTAATACAAATGCTAGGTACCTCTTCGAAGCTTAGATTCCATACGGATTCTCCTGTTAAAGAGTTGAAGTAATATTTGTGGCCAGGACGTGACGTAGAGTTGCATATTATCCATGAATTTCCTACAAATTGCACAAAGGACTGTTGATTGTCATTTGTCACACCATTGCCAGTTTCGCTAGTCATTATCCTGAAATGCAATGTTTTATTTGTTACTATATCATTGATATTATAAAATTATTTTCTACAAGTGTAGGGGTATTATCCAATTTTAAAAGGGGGAAAAGGCATTTATGGCTTACTAAGTAAATTTGTTATGCACAATACAATATATTTATTCATTCCATTAAATATAATTTATATTTAATTGGTTTGGGACCCTCTTTTAAGTATGGAAATGTCCGTGTTAGAGGATCCCACTATTCCAAAGTAGGTTAACTATTGAGTAAGCTTTGATATCCTATTCCAAGCCTTAATATTGAGAGCACGCTTATACCCCCCTTTTCGACAGCTGTGACGTAGCTTCCGCCCCGTTCTAGTTTCCCCACCACCACACAGAGCTCAGCAGCTGGGCGCCGGTGGCGCGCTAGCTTTATTGGCGTTCTTCGACTTGTCTGAGTAACATGCGTTTAGTTAAAAGAAAATTCTGGCCCCGATGCCATTGAGTTTTATCTGGATCGTCGCGTGCTGAATATTGCCGAAGATGGGATCGCTGCACCTAGGCTCCTGAGACGTTTAAGAAACGCAAGAAACAATCATACTGTGACTGTAAGTGCTGTGGTGTCAAGTCGGTAAAATATTTTATTTATTGCTCAAATTGTGCATGAGGTGGTGATCTAAGGCATTGTCTATTTGGTCTAAGATCCGGCTTAAGAAATATATCCCCTCATCTGTTATTTAATTATGAGAGGGCTTAATTAAATGTTAGATAAATGAAGAGAGATAAAGTGCTAATGGGTTGCCGCGCTAAGCCCGGGCCTATACTATCATATAACCCAATAATTTTAAATAATCTCTCCGCGTCCTTGTCTCTCCCATAGAGTAGCGCGCGCAAGGTTTCTCTGTCACTCTCGGTACTCGCGCTTCTATCTGAACTTTAATAAAATCTAAGCGTACATGAACATGACACAGTTTTAAATAGCCAATCTGTTGGACAGGCAATAAAATAAGATTTAATTGAAAAATAAATCTAGTCAAATAACCCTGTTTAATATTATTAAATTAATCAGTGTAGGCACGCGATTTCGCTAGGCAACCCATATGCAATGTATCAATCTACATATTAATTAACATATAATCAAGTCATGGTCAAAAGTAAATAATAGATGAGGGGATATATTTCTTAAGACGTATCTCGTACCAATTTAAATTCCTCATTTTAGGAGTCTACCATAACGGATTACAGTAAAAAAGAGGTAGTCTGCAAATACTAAAATTTGATTTCAAATAGAATTATGTTCGAGAACAATCGTGTTTTGAAAGTTTCTACTCCTCTAGCTTAAGTATTGTACATGCTGTCATACTTGATGCGGTAGATCGATCATAGCTGTTGCATAGAAATAATCAAATTATCTCTTAATAAGACGTAGCGCCATGGGAAATACGGTCGTAGTTATTTCGATCAAATCGATCATATTTACTGCGTAAAGTTTAGTCATATCATGGTTCAACCGACCTCCTTGAACTGATGACCACTGATAGTATCTTTTCATATAGATAATGTCTATAAAATGTAGGTATATCTATAAATTCATCTTGTATCTATCTATGTTGCTCATGTATATAAAGGGTATTTCAAATAGAGCGGGCCGATGTTAATAATCTAACGTTTCTATTCCGATTCAGTGGATGTCAGCCACTAGATGGTCTAGATGCCAAAGCAATGCCTGTCCACATATTGTCTCCGGTGTGACAATTAATATGCTGATACACGGTGGTATCTTCCATCATAATCACTCGGCTTTGGGTCTTGAGTCATCTAAACAAAGACAAATAAAGGTCCTAGGTCGTAGTGGTTTTTAAAAGAACCTGATTAAGGTATTAGACTGCATCAACTAAAAACTCGTAGAATAATCTCAATTCTTTCATTTCACAAGGCCCTCACTGACTTATGCATATCATAATATTTATGCTAAACATTGTCATATTGGCATTCAAAGATTGGTTGTTAAACAGCTCCTTTTCCTAAAGATTTTCTTAAAATCTCTATATCATTGTTAGGTTTTAAAGTAAACAGAGACCCCACAGGTCACAATTTTTTTTAGTGTACATATATCAAATCTGTGCAACTTATTGGATACAGATAGTCTGGGGGTATAGTATAGAAAAGGGGGTGTAAGCATGTTCTCTCTGGAGGTTGAGGGACCCACTCTCAATATTAAGGCTTGGAATAGGGCATATTGCTTAATTTAAATTTTATTTTCAGGTAAATTTTTCAACATAATTATACTATGTTAAGCAATTAACACAAGTGCAAATCACAAAATAACATTCTTAGTTAGTTTGTTATGAACTAAATTATCTATTTCTATTGATTCATGATTTTATTGAAATGGAGGTTTTTTGAAGAAAACTGAGGAATCAAATTGTGTGCTACAGTCAGTATATATTAATGTAATACATATGATTAATAAACACTTTAACATATTACTTGACATATTCACCATGCAGATCCCAGGTCCAAAACCTGGCAGAGGCTTGAAACATGACTATTATATACAAAAAAAATATCTATATTATAGATATAATGCTTACCATACCTTGCCTCTCCAAATAGAATATCCTTATAACATATAACACCAGGACAGCACATAAGTTGTGAAAAGTTATAAATGAATCAAAGTTCAGTAGTCTGAGTGTCACAATGCAGAGTGGGGAGCAGAAGGGAAAACAGAGACAACTGAGGAATGAAAATTAATTCAGCGATACATAATGATGCTTTTGTACCAGCCTCTTGGCCACTGGGGCACGTCAATCTGTTTTATTCTAATTTACTGATTATTTTACAAATAGTAACATTTAGATTCCTTTAAATTTTGTTTCAAACTTGTCTTCCCATTGCCACTTGAATAGCTTAGATCAGATAATAAATGTTACAGAATCTTATCTGCACACTCATAATAAGAAAGGTTAATTTCCATTTAGTCTCTAATTTGAAATCTTTCAATCTGGAAAGGATTAATCTACAATATTCAGGTTAATCAGAAGTAGGTACTCTTAGAACTAAATCACCCTACTTCACCTAGTTTTGTCCAGACACCACTGGAAAGCTTGTTAATGCCTAAGTGCCATAGGGAGTGCAGTCCCTGACCATTATGACAATAAGCAGCATGACTGTTGCTTACATTTTGTTACCCAAGGGTGGAGTAGCTGCACTTTGATAAGGAGCCAAGCCATTAAAATTTTAAGTACATACTAAAAGATTGCACATCCCCTCAGAGGGGTAAAATCCTTAGTGGGATACTCCCAGGAACTCCTTCTTCAGGAGAGTGGTGTTCCCACAATGGAAAAATACCTTGAACCTAAATATGTTAAAATTTACATTGTGTATTCATTACCTTGAAATGTAATGGTTTCAAAACTGGCAGACTAATATGAGGAACAGACAGGAGGTTAGGGTTAGAATTAGGGGCTGGGGATTTGGGGTCTTTTCCCAAAAGCGTTAAATCTCCGATAATAATATACATAAACATTTTATTTACAGTACCTACTTACATATTAACACCACCGCAGCAGAAGCTCAAAGTACTCAAATAGGACTGAACCACAGTTCACCGCAAGTCTCTATGTAGATTTCCCACTAATTATGGCACACAAAAAAATATAACTAGATTATGTTAGGTTGAAACTGCGACAACACAACGTGCAAGCCGTGCGATATTTTTTTTACTGCCAAAAATCTTCACACTCTCGTGGTTGAACTGTGGTTCAGTCCCACTTGAGTGTTGTGAACTTCTGCTGGGGTGGCGTTAATAGGTACGTAAGTACCTACCTTAAATATACACCTCGGTAATTTAACATACTCACAATTCCTTAACAAACGTACCTGGTAATGGATGCAGTACACCATTGCACATGACGCGCATATAATAAAATGTAGGAGCTAAATAACAGTTATATTGTCTGAACAAGTACTAGCGCACTTTTTGAAAATACCTCTCGTGATCACACGGTATACCATAAACACAGTTCTAGAAAAATATATTTTACCGATGTATTCAATAAAGATCTCCGACTTCACGGTAAAAACTAACATACTAACACTTACCGGCGGTCGGCCAAACAATAAATACAAGCAACAGTAACCAAGCAAACTAAACGCGTTGTAACTTCTCAATGTTGAGCATAAACTAAATAGAGTACTGCGCACAGACGGACATGTGTAAACATTGTTTTCGACACAAACAAACAAATGACAGGACAATCTAGAACATGACAGTTCTCTTTTTTAAAATTTTGCTGCAAAGGTCAGGCAAAAGGAGTACGGTATATTAGTCCTATAATATTGTTGGATCCCGATATAAAATGTCATCTAGCATTTTACATGGGGTAAATGATATGTAGTAATTTTATGAAATAATAATATTTTTGTAGACGTCTGCTACAGGTGATCTCTTAATGGAGTACTTGTACAAAATGTAAATAAAAGTCGGGACGAATATTTAAGGTATATTGGCTCACAGTATACTTGATACAATAATGAGATGTAATGTAACAGCAGCAAAGAAGTAATTATGTAATAACAAAAGTGCGTGCGCACGGCTTTTATTACGCATATGTTTGTTATAACCATTGTCACAAAGTACAATTAACTTAGTTAGGTACACCAACTATGCATCATCATAGATTAAATTAATTAGTATGTGGGTGGAACGTGTGCTGCGAGCAGCCCGCCTTAACGATGTGCAAGTATATGTGTTCTATTATGTAGCAACAGTCGTATGCAGTTAAATAATATAGACAAAAACATTCATATACCTACAAATCCACTCAACTTAGTTACTTGAAGTCAAAATACTACATATTAGGCAGGGTTCGAAAAAAGCAGTTTAAAAAAATATATAACACAAACAGTTCAAATTGTTTTCAACAAATGTATTTCTTGTATTTTTCTTTTTAGTATTTTTATATTTAAATTAATGGCAAAAGAGGCGTTGGCAGGAGAAAATTGTCGTGGTTGCGGAACATCAAAAGTGTTGAGGAACTGTTTAGGTTTGCCCTGAACAAGGAAAAATATCAAAAGGTGACCGCCGACCTTCAGTGATGGAGAGGCACCGGAAGAAGAAGATATTTAAATTAGGGGAATACCATTAAATTACTTTCTTTCGACGGCCGACATAGGAACTTGCCTAGCGGGACTTTACCGGCGGACTTTAAAGAACTAGTTAGACTTGTGAAAAGAATGGAGGCACACTACCAGCAATGTAGCATCACCGGTTCTAGACCTGATGGAAATCATGACGCGGTCGAGGACTTTGTGGGGGAGGAGTTGTTGAAGTTGAGTCATGCTGGTTCTTCCTGATCTTCAAATAATTCTTCAGCCAGTTCTTCCACAACCACACCAAACACATAAACTCCCATTTAAAAAACACTAAAGCCAACGTAGAATCTAATTCAGATAACAGCATTAGTTCGAAAATCGGTAAATATTCTCGTTATAAAGAAATTTTTTTTAAAAAATGTTTTGTTTGTTTATGTCAAAATGAGGACCACAAAATAAACAGTGATGAGGACATAGAGATAAATTACTATTTGGAGGAAAACGGAAATTATTGTCTTGATGTCAATTGCTTCAATGAATACAGCAATGACTTTATAAATAGGTATAGAATTAGAAGTAAGTAGAAAAAGGAGCGCATTTTTTTGAATGATTTTGTATTGCTGATGAAATAGTCCTACGCATCCATCATTAGAATGTTTGGAGGCATCACAATAAACGTGATGGTATCCTTGCCAATTATCATCAACTATTGAATGAAAATAATTATTTGCTAATGCATCACCCTTGTGAATTCCTAAATTCAAGTGTATGTTTGATTAAGTAATTAATGCTTCATAATCCGACTCGTAAAGGGTTAGATTACGAGAACGGTTTTTTGGCGCATTTGTGCATTTAAACTTGTTGTAAGACAGAATTAAGCACTGTAAAGATTAATATTTCCACTATGAAGATGAGTTAATTTGCTGTGTGAGATAAAAAGTTTTGTAAAAAGTGGGGAAGGCATTAGGTTGTAGGGAAGTATTTTTATCTGGACTTGATTGTTCTCTTTGAACATGTGGAATATAAGGAGCTACATCCGTGGACTCGTACATAGTCTTACCAATAGGAGGACGAGATCGTGACTCTGTTGGCTGATACGCAGCAGTAGTCGAACTGTTGATACAATACTAAATAGTTTATTGCATTCATATGGGGTTACATGCAGGTCTTAAACACATTTTTTCCAGAGTACATATGACCCTGGTAGGGTATAGCAAAGTGGAGCGACCAGTTTATTTATTAGTTTTCAAATTTATCATAGAAAAACTCATTCAAGCTGTAATAGCATTTTGCTAAAAGCAATTGTTTTAAATGTGTGATGAATTTCGACTCTTTTTCTTATTTAATTTTGTTAGGTAATGTGTTGAATAGTTTTATCGCCATTAAGTATGGACCAGAACTGTGCATTTTAAGCTTAGAGTTCGGTAAGACAAGTTTATGTTGAAATCTAGTCGGATAACGTCGTGGTTCATCTGTGACTTTTTTGAAAAACTTTGGATACTTATTGACAAATTTACATATGTCTAATATACATACTAACGTAAACGCTTTATATTTTAAGAAGTATGGTTTGCTGTCCGTATTTTTAAGCTATCGCTTCTATCGCTGGCCTTGAGCGTGGAAACCGAATCCAGAAATTCCGTAACGAAAATAACCTAACACCCCCCACTCCGACCGGCACAGCTGTGATACTTTTTAGTTTTGCCATCTATAGATGAATAGCAGAACTTTTAATGACTTTTTTGAAATATCACGCTTGTCTGTTTAGTTCAGCAACTCGCCTCTAGGTGGCATTGGTTGTATCGGCGTTACTGCATAAGTTATTAATATATCAATTGCATAAGTTGATAAAAAAAGCTATGCAATAGCTTTACCGCAGCAGTCCCCGAGTGCCACACGTCTGTTTTATGTTGGCTATGGTACGAATGCATTTTTTTTGTGATATAAAAAGTTCTCCTGAATCCACACTATTTCCCCAGAGTATTATTTCATATCTAAGCCAGGACAGTGCATATGCGTTGTAGGTGAGTAAGGCAGTATTTGGATTTGTCGCTTGCTGTCATTCCCTGAAAGCTGAATAATATGATTTTTCCAATTTTACATTTGAATCTATTTCTAACCCAAACAATGTAGCCCCTTCAACACATTCTATCTTATTATTTTCATATGAAAATTTTTTATCCATCTGGGATTTAAGTCAAGATTGTGGTCAGTCATCCAATTTGTAATATTATAAAACATGTCAGTAAGTTTTATACATAAATTAAAATTGTCATTATTTTTACATGATGTCAAAAGGGAAATATCATCAGCGAACAGTACGCAAGATTCTTCAATTGATTTAACGAGGTTATTTATATATATTAAAATCAGGATACATCCACGGACACTACCTTCTGGGATTAAGTGATTGATTCGTAATGATCCCGACCTAACCATGTTTATATAAATATTCTATTTCTACATATTGTTCTCGATCTTTCAAATATGAACCAAACCATTCATGAGCTATACCGCGTACACCTATGATATACAGTTTATCTAGTATATCATACTGAACTTTGTCATACGCCTCAGACATATCTAATAAAGTACCGATTGCATATTTTTTGTTATGTTTGAAATTTGATGGATATATTTGTACACGGCCAAAATCGACGAGCGGTTTTTTCAAAATCCATTTGTGAGTCGTTAAATAGGTTCAACTTTAGTTTATACGGTCAACTTGGGGAAGACCGTCTAGGGAACAAGTCCAAATATAAGATTTTATTCCTTCTAAAGCAATCTATGCGGTTCGTTATTCTGTTGGTAAAACAGTCAAAATTTAGTTTAATAGAGTTAAGATAAATGGCGGTATTAGATGTATGTTGGCTAAAAACTGAGACAGACATTTAGTGAAGCTTTGAAAGATCACAACAAAGCGCGTGTGTAGTATAAAAATAATTGTGGTGTGCACCAATCATTATTTTGGATTGTGATTTCTCAAAAACTGCTTTAGTTATTGAATCAGACTGTTGTAATCTTTTCTAACCTAAAATGTTAGTAGTGGGGAAGGCCTTCTAGACCACGTGGGGTAACTCCGGCATATGCCGGTCTTGCCTCAAATCAGGTGTTCATAACATTTTGTTTTAATACATACTCTCTTAGTGGCTTCCCTTTATTTACTAACGATTCATATTAATTAAATTATTTAGTCACCAACATAAGTAAAATATAAGTCTTTTCTCATTTTACTGTAAAAACCATCCAAAATGGTAAGGAATTATATAAGAAAAACAGAAAAGGGTTCTTTTACCAGAGAAACATTAGGAGAAGCAGTGCGAGCAGTACAAACTGGCCAGCTCAGTGGTAACAAAGCTGCGCAGCTTCACATAATACCACGTATGACTATAATGGACCATGTTAATAACAAACACTATAAATCAAAAACACTTGGGAGAAGTACAGTATTATCTTTGGAAGTTGAAGAACATACACTTTCTTGCCATTGTTATCCTCTTAACAGAATTTAATTTAGCTACTTAGAAATACTGTAATCCTTTGAATTACAAAGTACCTAAAACTACATAGGTACTGATGAAACTTTGTAAGTAACAATGATTTTATACAATGCTTTTTTAATTTAAATTATACATGTGAAAAAAGTTTGATAGCCCTGAACACATACATATGTCGAACTTACCAGAACTACCCAGTTTTTAAAAAAAATAAATACAAACTAAACTAACCTTTAAGATATCACCAGTACAGTTTTTCATTACTTCCTACTTGCACATGTCACTATCTGGTTCTTAGTCTGTTTAGTGTGCATACAATATCGAAAATCGCCTCTAGACGGACTTGACTCAATGACTAGAGAAGTCCATCTAGAAGATGTTTTTTTGAAATGCCAACCATATTTGCCAAACATTTAATTTGACTGGCCGGTTAGCGCAGTTGTTAGCACTCTGCCTTCTGAGCCGCTGGTCCCCAGTTCAATTCGCGGACAGGTCAAACATTTGTGTGCATGAACATATCTGTTTGACCTGTGTCTGAGTGTGTATATGTGTATAAGTATATATATCAGTCATCAAGTTACCATAGCACAGGCTCTGCCTAGTTTGGGACCTGAAGACCTTGTGTTAATGTTAATAAATAAATAAATAATAAATAAATAGGTGAGGACATTTAACTTCTTTATTAAGTTTACAAAAGACTACTTGTCATCTACTGTGGACTGTTTTTCTAGAGTAATTACAAAAGAGATAGTGGCGACTCAAATACAACTTTAAATAAAGCATGTCGGTCTTCCCCAAGATGACATCGATTTTAAGGAGGGGTAGGGGCGGGGGAGGAAGGGGTGAGGGGTAGACCTCCCCCTGTGAAGGAAAAGTTGCGGAACCCCCCCTTTCTAATATATGATTTTTTTTTAATTTCTAACCTCACTACTTTCAAACATTGATTTAGAGGGTGGGAAGAGGGGGGAGGGGGCGACAGGGTTTGAAAAATTTAAAATTTCGTTTGCGTCTTCTTTTGTTAGTGTCTGCACACCTTGTACGGACGGGTTCTCTTTACAGCTTAAGCGGTTGTCCATGAGCCGTCGGTATACCAGACTCGTTACAAACAGTAATAATAGTTGCCGCAGGAGGAACTGAGCCCCCTGTGCACAGGGGGCTCCTCCATTAAAAAAGAGAAAAATAAACTTACCGAGATATAATATACACTATAAACTAAAAAGAAAAAATAAAACATGTACAATTATATACTCTACTGACCACTCCACGCACTTAAATTAATATATTTAAAATTCAAAATTTTACGCGCCCTCCAAATTCAACATTTCCCCAATACCCGTTGTAAAACTCATTTTATAAATAAATTTGAAAAACATATGAGAAAGTTGACAAGTTACATTGAACCATAGATCAGATAGAATACATACTAGTAGTGCATTGAACGTGCATTGAACTCGTCAAAGAGATTACAATACTACGTGTATTGAATTTTCGTTCACCTTCACCATCAGTGTTGCCAGGTGACCGTGTGAATTCCCCCCCAACCTATTTCAAAATCCCCCCGAAAATCAGCTTTTTGGAAAAAAATACCCCCAAAACCATTTTTACTAATTTTAAACGTCGTTAGTACACCTCGTCTCGATTCCAATCCTCATTGGCCTCAGCTCATTAGAGTTGGGGTGGAGGCTTAGTACTAAAATGAGGCTACTCTTACAAAATCATTTTCATTATCCTACACAACACTACTTCCATCCAAGCATTAAACGAATGAACGAATCATAGAGCTTTCTGATACACTGGAACGAATTGAATGATAACAGAATTAATGAATAAACGATTGTATTGCTGTAGTGTAATAGTAATTGTGTTTGTGGTAGAATGATTAGGGTACAAAAAAACATTCAAAATATCTCCTAAGTTAATTTTTCCCCCCAAAAATCCCTCCAGAGTTTAAAAAACCCCCTGAATTTGCAGGAAATCCCCCCCTATCTGGCAACGCTGTTCACCATAGATCAGATAGAATACATACTAGACCTTCACAAAGGAAACAGCCAGTACTCTATTTAGTTTTTGAAAATAGCATAAATACAGTGTTGCCAGGTGACCGTGTGAATTTCCCATCAACCTTATTCAAAATTCCCTCAAAAATTAGCTTTATGGACAAAATACCCACAAAACCATTTTTACTTATTTTTAACCAATTTCAAAAAATGAGGAAGTTCTCTATTCAGAACGTATGTTTTTTAAATGTTTGTTACCGCTTAACTTTTGACCAAGTAAACGGATTTGACAGTTATTTTTATTTAAAAGCTGGTGCTTCCGCCTGGTCTCATTTCAATTTTATTAAAATCGGTCAAGCGGTTTTTGAGCTACACTCCGATAACTGAAAAGTGCTACGCATTCGTCGGTGATATTAAAGTTGCCAGTGGAGAATTCGGTGAACATACACAATGACAATTGATCCCGTGAGTAACAAAGATCACAGATAAAAGTAAAAAAAAAAAAATTGGTTGTCTGTAAAGTCGGTTTACGGACGATAGATTTACGTGATAACGACATAATCATGTATGACATTGACATTGACGTTGACGTTGACAGTTGACATTTGACATTTGACATATGACATATGACATATGACATGACATATGACTTTTGACTTGACATTTGACATTTGACTTTGACTTTGACTTTGAAGTTTGACTTTGAATTTGACTTTGACTGACCTTGACCTTGACTTTGACTTTGACTTTGACCTTGACTTTGACTGATTATATTATCTAGATCTAGATAAAACTCAGGTGGAACGTTACAGGAATGTTACCGTTACTATTTTTCATTTTGGCATTCATCAATTAATAAA
The DNA here is from genome assembly GCA_934044485.1 of Apeira syringaria. Lineage (NCBI taxonomy): Eukaryota > Metazoa > Arthropoda > Insecta > Lepidoptera > Geometridae > Apeira > Apeira syringaria. The sequence continues at coordinate 18,126,235 of OW203666.1, read as the reverse complement.
ACGTTATCACGTCAAAAACTTACCATGCTCACGATATTTTGGTAATAGTTACTTTTGAACTATCATGGTATCGACTTCAACAAGCTCTTGTATACGTGCGCGTATACAAATGTACTCTATGGCACGTATCGGGCGCGTTGGCAGATCCGGGCAATCTGTTAAACACGTTAGAAATAGACAAAGGCGTTCACACTGCACGCGGAGCGTGCGCATCGCAGTTCCGACGCGTGTCGTTTTGAATGCCTCTGTTTACTTCCATCTAGTCTTGAGTAGGGCAAGCAAAAGGCGGTACATTTGTCCCGTACATGAAGTCAAAATGTAAGAGCGGCTCGACATTTTAAATTTTAATTTAAAATTTTAAGTTAAAAGCGGCACTTTAAATTTTATGTCACGGCAATCGAGAAATTACATTATTTACTCTCCGCCTCCGTAAAACTATACGATGAAAACAGAGAGGGAGCGAGACGCAGAATACAAATTACAATATACGCCGATCTAAAATGAGCATTACATGCCCGCGATTTGAGTCTCATTACGTGCTAAATCCTAGACAACGTCATCACTTAACATCAGGTGAGACAGTTGCCAAACGCAAACTTATAATATGTAATAAAAAAAAAAATAAAAAAAAAGTCTCGAGCGGAAGACGTTGACATTACTAAATACTGTGAGGCGGGCATTGAAGTGACTGTTTATATACTAGAGTAATGTAATGGTTGAAATGAAAGTAAGTAAGTAAATAGTGATGGGAATTGTGTTTGTGGTAGAATGATTAAGTTACAAAAAAACATTAAAAATATCTCTCAAGTTAATTTTTCCCTACGTAAATCCCTCAAATCTCCCCCCGAGTTCAAAAAAAAACCCAAATTTGCAGGGAATCCCCCCATCTGGCAACGCCACATATATAGCATTTTTGAAGGTGTGTGCCCTCACATTTGGAAAATAGCCCGCGTAGTCCCGGTATATACACAAGGAGTAAAGAAAGACGTAGAAAATTATCGCCCTATCTCTATTTTGTCGGCCCTATCTAAGCTTTTCGAGAGACTTATACACAATGCCATATATCCTAGTTTACACAATGTTATTATCCCTAACCAGCACGGATTTGTTCATTGTAGGTCTACTGTCACAAACTTGTTGGTTTATACTACTGAAATATTAAAAAACCTAGACGATAACAAACAAAATTAAAAGTGTGTACACCGATTTTAAAAAAGCTTTCGACAGAGTAGATCATAAAATCCTACTAGACAAGATCGCTTACAACGGTATTCGTGGTAATTTGTGGCGCTGGTTCAAATCGTATATCACAAACCGTTGTCAAAAGGTTGTGATTAATGGTTACGAATCTGACATGGTTGCAATTAGTTCCGGTGTGCCCCAAGGATCTATAATAGGCCCGTTGCTTTTCACACTATACATCAATGATGTTGCAAAATGTTTTAATTTTTGCAAGTTTCTTTTATATGCCGATGATCTAAAAGTGTATCATTCTATAATCACATATGAGGATCACTTACATTTTCAACAAGATCTTGATAGGTTTTCGGCATACTGTATTGAAAACAAATTAGCCCTTAGTCTAAATAAATGCAAATCTATTGTTTTCATACGTAAAAAAACATAAGTAATTTTACATACGAGCTTTGTAACTCTAAACTCGATAACGTACATGTCATTAAAGGATCTTGGGATAACACTAGACAGTAAGCTTACACTAGATGTTCATGTACAAAATATAATATCACGGGGTTTCAAAATGTTCAATTTTCTAAGAAGGTCCTCAACTAATTTTAAAAATGAAGCTACACATATCCTGTTATACAAGTCGCTGGTTCGATCTCAGTTAGAATACGCTGTATCAGTCTGGAATCCGCATTACAATTGTTATGTCAAAGAAATTGATAGAGTACAAAAGAAATTTTTACGGTATATGAATTACAAATTCCATCATACTATTATCCCTTATAAAGAACTGCTTGTGAAATATAAGCTATTAGAACTTAAGTCTAGGAGAGTGCAACTAGATGTAATGCTTCTGTACGACGTTTGTCATAATAAATATGACTGTCCAAACTTGGTAGATAAGCTGCAATATAAAGTACCTTTCAGATCCCATTCTCGACGTATTAATGAACTGTTTGCTGTTTCGAAATGTCGCACTAATAGTGGTGTTCGGTCACCACTACGCCGAATGACAAAATTTTATAATGATTATTTCAATGGTTTAGATATATTTCTTGAGCGGTCGGGTGGTTTTAAGAAAGCTGTGTTGGATCTGCTCCGAGGTAGCGGTAAAGATGCCCCGCAGGAGGGTTCAAATTGAGTAAATTAGATACCTGTACAAAAATCTATGTTAACATGTATATGTCTAATAATATATATATATATATATATATATATGAAAATCAAAAACTTAAAAATAGAATGTATATATATATATATATATTCTATTTTTAAGTTTTTGATTTTTTAAGTTTATCAATCTGTGGTCTACGCTGTTGGTACATTAACTACCTATACTTATACACATATTCTTCGCACTTAATTGTAAGTATTTGTACTGTTTGTAGATCCTAAAAGAAATTAAAAAAAAAAAATGGCACTATAAAAAATAGAGCTTCTTTTCCACTCGCGGGGCACAGACTACAACATCATATACGTAGTATGTATATGTAATCTGAAGTAGTCTGTGATTTCTCCAATCGTTCCTACCGCCAGCGTTCCCGAACCTCCCGATTTTACGGGAGATCTACTAATTTCGTATATCAGTTCCCGATCTCTCGATATGAAAATATTTTATCCCGATATTATACAATTCTCGCGTTCAGATTGTAGGCTTTGAAAGCCGCACAGGTAAAATGAACTGAACGCACCCTAATCGCCTTATCGAGAAATCTTGGTTAGGGATTTCTCCTATGGTGAGAAGCGTTTAAATTCCAATCAAACGAGCAGTAAGAATGTAAAAACATTAGTCATCTCTGTCTTACAAATTATTTTATCACCTACTAAGGCGGCCCCTAGCCCTACAATCAATGATATTATACTATATGAGGTAGATGTCGCACAAGCGCGTGGAAACTGAGGCGGCAAAATTTAGTCATTTTGGTTTAGTCGTATAATAGCAGCGAGCGAGGCTGCTCGTGACATTATTGCGATAGAAATGCCGAGCTGTGTGTTCCGAAAATGCAAAACCTATTATCTCCTCTCAGCCATGTGCGTCCACTGCTGGACATATGCCTCCCCCATATAGGGGGGATTTGCCAATACTCGCCACGCTTGGCAGGCGGGTTGGCGAGCGCAGTCTGATTTACAATCCTCAGAAGGTGCTGCTGCCCACCTTCTGGTACGTGATCCCTTAGCCGACTCTTACGGCACCCACGAGACGAGATGGGGGTGTACTATTCTAGGCCGGTACCACCACGGCACGGCACAAACCTATTATACAAAGGTAAAAAAGGATGAAGGAGTTACGTACAACTCGTAAGTACATACAAATACCTAATAATTTACGTTTTATTTCGAAATTACAGCAAATTATCGGTAAATTATCATATATTTTAAATTATGCTAAAACGGGATAGAGAATATTGACGACGACCGCAGCGCGATAGGGACACACAGTGTGCGGCCGGCGTGAGTCATAGAGTAATCGATCAAAAGTATTCAGAAGCGATTTCGTAGGCATAAGTTTACCTACAAATTCTAATAGATTAGCACCGTAAACTTCTTTTGGTTTCAGTAATCGTTTAGGGTTCCGTACCCAAAGGGACCGGGACCCTATTACTAAGACTCTACTGTTCGTCCGTCTGTCCGTTCGTCTGTCACCAGGCTGTGTCTCATGAACCCCGATAGTTACACAGTTGAAATTTTTACAGATGTATTTCTGTTGCCCCTATAATAACTAATACTAAAAAATAGAATAAAATTAATATTATAGGGGGCTCCCATACAACAATTTGTGTGTGAATTTTTTTGCTCGATATTGATAACGGCAACGGGGAGACACTTGATAATGGTACGGAACCTTTCGTGCGCGAGCCCGACTCGCACTTGGCCGGTTTTGTTTAAACATGGTGACTGCTGCTTTTATTTATCAGTCGAGAATAAACCTTCACTTCCCCTTCACTTAATCATAGACTGCAACTTATTCGTGCAATCATACAAAAGTATTTGAATGTGCGCCTACATCACGAGCATAAAAATAATCTCCTGCTTAAAAGTTTATCTAAAAGGCAACAAAGAAATAAATTAAACTTATTCGAGGGCAAATAAAAACCTATTCTGATAACCCATTGGTATTATTTTCGTTTTTATTAATTAATCACTGATGGCTATGTAAATATTGTCTAACGTAATGGTGAAATTCACCGATGTATCTTTTTTACCTCGAAATTATATCCTAATAATTAAACAAACAAATTGTTTCATTCGATGTCCCTTCTGTAACAATATTTCTCCTAACCTATGTAGTGATCTCTTATTGCAAGCGCAAGTCTAATCAGATAGCTATCCTTTTCTTTATTATTTGTACCGTATTATCTATCATATTTATTGTTGTAACCTATGGATACGTCAGAGGTAAGTATATATATATCGTAAAGGAACTAAATCTGAGCACCGTGCAGTATGAATATACCTACGTCATCTTTAGTAAAACATCATTGCCTACAATAACATTGTACAATACTTTTATTGTACAATAAGATTGAACGGCGCTCTGAATCCAAACGAGCAATTATATTGCACAATAATACGAACTGCACCATGTTTTCGTGTTCAGTCGGAGAATAGTATTGATCCCGTGTGCACCATGCGAAGCAACATGTCCGAACAAGATTTAGCTGCAGCTGTAGTGTTGTTGCTTGTGGCTAAACGAAAACGGAAACGAACACGTCGCTGGTCGAAAGATTGGTACAAGAAAAGGCAAAAATATACTCACGAAAATCTTTTACAAGACTTGATATTAACTGAGGAAGCAGACTTCAACAAATTTTGTACGACTGAACTCTGAACAGTTTCAAAAGCCACTAGGATTGGTCACGCCGTTGATTGAGAAAAAAATACAAACATGAGGGAAGCAATATCACCTTTTCAACGGCTTTCAATAACATTACGGTATCTAGCAACTGGAGATACTCTGGAAGATTTAAAGTTTCACAGTGCTATTTCTCCACAAAGTCTTTCCTTAATAATTATGGAAACATGCGATGCGATAATACATGATTTGAAGGAATTTATCAAGGTAAATAAAGATTATAATCTTTTCATTTATAAAATTAAATTAAACTGTATATATTGAGAAAATGTATCTTTGTTCGCGTCATCAGCATCGTTTTCCTGTTGAAAATTGTTCATGTTCTGTTGACTATTCTCTTGGAAGTACTGCTGGTTATGTGGCAGCTGCTCAGATGGAAGTTCAGAATTTTGCTGTTGAGAATATCGAGGCGACAGCGTCCCGCTGTAACTTGTTAGAGTTGGCGTGGATCTGGTATATCTCGGAGAGGGAGTTATCGTAACTGTTGGAGTATTTATTTTTACCGAATTGCGGTGTACAAGCCCTAATTGTCCTTCCATGATAATGGCAGCAATAGCATTTTTAGCAAAGACCAATTTTGATATTCGTCTGGTTTCTATCTAAGACGGTTAGCTGCCAATTCCATAAGGTCATCGTCAAGTTTTCTCCTTAAATGTTTAGCTTAAGTCTTCGGAACTGCATAGGATGTAGATGATGCTTGATTCGCTCCAACAGTTGTAGTATCCTCCTAAAAAGATAAATAATTTGTTTTTATTTTCAGCTACCGCAAACAGCCGAGGAATGGCAACAAGTTGGCAAGGATTTTGAGAGCCAGTGGAATGCCCCTCATGTAATCGGTGCTATAGATGGCAAACACGTGGAAATAAAGAAACCTCCTGGTTCTGGATCATACTACTGCAACTACAAAAAAACATTTAGTATTGTGTAGATGGCGGTTGTAAATGCCAACTACGAGTTCATTATGGTTGATGTTGGGACTAATGGTCGTGTATCAGATGGAGGTGTGCTGCAGAATACAGCATTTGGACAGCAATTAAAAAATAATGCTTTAAATATCCCACCACCTGCATTGTTGCCAGGAAGTTCCCAAAAACTCCCAAAAGAATATGCAACTATCGAATATCGCGAGCTAGAAGAATGGTTGAAAGTGTTTTTGGTATACTAGCTACTCTTTTTGGAGTATTTCAAAGGGCATTTCCTATTGATCCACTAAAACTAAGGAAAATTGTTTTGACTTGTTGTTATCTACACATTTTTTTGAGAAAATCGCGTTCGTATTTATCTCAATCACTCATGTTTCGTGTAGATAACGAAACGGGAATAATACACTCGCCATCTCAGGAAGTATTCCACTTGACATTGGAAAATATCAATAAGAAAAAATCGCTGAATATCGCGAAGCAAGCACGAGACGAATACAGTGGATTTTTTAACAACGAAGGTGCAGTTCCCTGGCAAGATAAAATGGTCTCGTAAAACACAATTTTGTATTCATTTATATTAAATAAATTAAACTTTACCTGTGTGTTAGTATTGTCCAAAGCAGAACGTTCACTCTCTCCTCCCGGACTACCTATAGTAGACTGAGTATCCATACTAGACTGTGAATCCGATGCGGATTCCAGATCTTTTAAAAATAACATTTCTTTAAAATACCATTAAGTAGGTTCGTAAATGTCGTCTGCATTAGATCCGGATTTCATCGACTGGAGGTGTTCCTTGAGCTCCTTCCGGTAGTTAGTTCTTAAAGAATTGATTTTTTTCTTCACATCATCTTTGCTTGCCTATGAAAACATCTCTTTGTATTTAGACAACAATGTTTTGTAAGCATTGTTTTTCTTTATCACGGTCATGATATTCTTTGCACTTGACATTCCTCAGAGACGGCAATTCTCTGTACAATTGGATACATTCGCAGATAAACTCTCTTTCCTTAACTTTTGGATTCTTTTTCCGCCATTTTGCATAATAAAAAATATTGTGCAATACTGACCCTACACGATGCAATGGAATAACATGGTGCAAAAAAAATTAAATTCGCTCAACCTTTCGGTCAATCACAGCGCAATCATCAGTATTGAGTCGCGCGCGCGCCTCCCTCCGTGACGGGCGCTTGTGAGCGTAGGTTTACCCTTGCGCTCATATCGTGTTTTAAAATGACTTCCGTAATAAAGTGTAGTTCGTGTAATATTGTGATCGACGAGCTACTATCGTATGTTCAAAACAAAATTTCGATAGTAGATGAGGAAACGTTGGTGCGAATATGTACGACGTTATTTTCGAGTGATGTAATTAAGAATTCAAAATCGTTACTGTTTGAATCCATATCCACGGACAAGACTAAAATCAAACGTAAGAATAAAGGAAAGGAAGAAAGAGATTTGATAGACATTATTAACCTTTTTAAATTGATTGTGATTCCTATTTTTGTTGCTCGTCAACTTGAAAAATTACCGCCAATTCTTTTTGACCATCTGGACTGCACAAAATTACTAAAAGATATGCTCAAAATGCAAAACGAGGTGATTGCAATCAAACCTAATTATGTTACTAAAGATCAGCTGAGTGAATGTCGAAGAGAATTATTAAATGTGAAGTACGACTCGCTACCGTACACTCCGCATAATATAAATCAGAGGCGAGGTGCATGGGTTTATGACAGCGGTCCGAAGGGTCTCTCGCATGTAAACAACTCGTCGCTTAACGAGATGTGCTATAATAATATACCTAAGCATGGATAAATCGCACAGCTGTAAAGATATGCCAGCATTCCGGGATATATTGAGTGTACATCAAAATAAACAATGCAAGTTTGAATCTGCGAAGCCGTGTCAGCGGTCTCCTTCAGTAGATAACGGTTTAGGCAGCGTCGGCGGGAGCGGTGACGGGAGGCGCAGCACACAGCCGAGCATGTCAGGCGGCGGCGGCGGCGGCCGGCGAGACGAGGCAATGTCACCGGTACCCAGCAATAGTAATCATTGTTTATATGAACAGCTGCCCACTGAGGGTGGGGAAGCGGCCGAGTCGACTGCTTCCGAGTGCCACAGCAAAATAAATACAGTAAGTAAACCTGTTTCGAATGTAAATAATGACGATAAATGGCGAACTGTTTCTAGGCGTAAAAAACCCCAATACCGCTATCATGGCGCATCAGGTATAGCGAGAGATATGGAGGGAAACTTTAAAGCCGCGGATGCTAAAGTTCCGATCTTTATTACTAAGATACATAGACACCATGGAAAAAGACATAGTCAACTACGTGTATAGGAATACGAAGGAAACTATAAGTCTCGAAAAAATTATATTTAAACAAAAAAGAGATCATAACGCGTATAAATTTTATGTTTCGGAACAAAAGTTGAGTATGTTCCTTGACAGCAAGCTATGGCCGCAGGGCATCCTATTCAGCCGGTTTGTAAACTTTAAGCGAACCCATGTGAACGGTGACAATACTATTTCGGCCACATATAATCGAAATTATGACAAATAGTGATTTGTTTAACTTGGTCAGTTTCAACTGTAAGAATGTGAAACGCTCAGTTGAGGTTATAAGGCAGTTGTGTCGGAGTTCGCACATAATCGCCCTACAGGAACACTGGTTACTGCCGCATGACATTGACTACCTGAGCTGCATTGATGAAGAGTTCGCCTACACGGGTATTTCGGCGGTAAACACATCGGCGGGCATGCTTCGTGGGCGTCTTTTGGGGGCGTAGCGTTACTTTGGAAGAAAAGAGTTTTCCAAAATGTGTCGGTAGTGCAGTGTAATAGCTCGAGAATGTGCGCTATTAAAATAGTTCTAGGTCAAAGGTCAATCTTAGTGATTAGTGTATATATGCCAACGGATAGTTCGAAAAATTTACCAGAATTCACAGACTGTCTAGCGTGCCTAAATGCAATTGTAACAAATGAAGGTATTGAATCTGTATACATGCTTGGCGACTTCAACGCGCACCCCGGTGAACAGTTTCATTATGAACTGAGTAACTTTTGCAGTGATTTAGAATGGTTTTGTGCAGATATTGTAAAGTTAGGATTATCGTCGGATACTTATAGTTATGTGAGTGATATTAACGGTTGCATGAGCTGGCTCGACCACTGCGTGGTTACAAAGTCGGCTCTTCTAACCGTTCATAGCGTTTATGTAAAGGTTTCCCCCGTTACATCTGATCACTGTCGCCGCGACAGTGACGTTTTGGTGACTTTCGATACCCACGACAGACGCACAGTCTCATCGCTTTCGCCGCGCGACGCAACCGGATTGATCTATAAAGGAGTCATCATATAACATTATGGATTTGCAACTTGTTTTGCTAGAAGAGGAAGAAGACGATGATTTAATTTAACCCCTATTTCAGACCACGTTTTGTCTTTATTTCTGGTATTCCTATAATCTTCCACGCTTAAACCATAAAGCAATGGGTGCTGAGAAGCTAATGTAACTAAAATTTCATCTTCTTCGTTGGTAAGTCTCAACAGATGCCATTTTGAAAAAAGTAACCTCAAAATACAGCGACAGTGCAAGCGCGGCCGAGCGACAAACGCGGGCGTCTGTAGACGCGGTCACGGCGGCAGTGACGCTGCATTAGTGTTGCTGCGCTCGAATGATGTTCCCCAGAACTTCATACATTTGTATAGAACATCTATATGTCGCTCAGTCGCAGCGTCACTGACGCTATAGACGCTCACTTCGGAAGTCTACCTTAAGGGTGAGGTGCACCATCCAACGTCAATGGTAAAGTAATCGTCAAATCAATAGTTACGAAAAATTTGAGTTGCACCATCAAACTATTGTAAAAATTACGTCACAATTTAACGATAACCATAACCGCTCACTTTTGGCTGGTTATTGTTAATGTTAGTGTCAAATCATTGTGTTTGACATTTCATTATGTCATTGTATTTGTTGTCGAGCAATTTGTATCAGTTTATAGTTACTTATTTATGAATTTGTTTTTGCAAACAGTATATTGAAATCATATCGCACACCTATATCTAAATGAGACAACTCAAAAATCGACAATTTCGAGTTATGCTTGTATTCGAATGCTCAGTGATCATACGCAACTATCCAAGATGACAGATTCAATAAATGCTTATAAAATTAATTACTAGATAGGGTTGACATTCTTTTGTTGAATCAACGCCTGTCACCCCTACCCACCTAAACAAGTCTATTGTCAATTGACCTTCAATAGTCACAAGGAGTGCACGTATTAATAAGGACGAAAACGCGGACATTTCGAATCGATACAGTTTTGATGAAAGGTATATGTGAGATCATTAGAGTTGTTATGGTGTTGGAGAATCGTTCTGCGATATTACTTAAGGATATTTTAACTTAATCCAGTTTTGTTTGATAAGGTACGTAAATATTTTGTTACTATTTTAATTTGGCTTTGTTTAGATGGATCAACATGTAAATTTTGAGTTATCCTACTATTGTTGAAATAAAATTATTTTAATGTTTTTTCTGTACATATTGTATGTTTTACATGGGACGCATATAAATCGTGTAAGGTATTATAAAATGGACTGTTTCTAATATACTGTTTTAATTCAAACAATGTACCACTTTGTAATTACATTTTTTGAGTTAACTCACTATTGCTGGTAAATTATTATTTACAATAACTTTTTTTTTCTATTATAGAGAAAAATGAAGCGAAGCCGTTTTTTGTCAACATTAACAATGAAAAATATAAAGAGAACCCTATTAACAGCTAATTAAGAAGACGATTACAAATATAAATGTAGAAGTACAACAAAATAAAGATAATAATATTCCAATAAACAATAGTGTGATGACTAAACCATTTCATACCAGACAAATTGAAAGTGGTTTTATTATTTCGCCAAGTGAGGAGAGTTTCGTAAATGACTGATACCGATCCAAGTTATGTCCGTCAAAAGAAGAAAACTCTAAAGACCCCTAAAGTAGTACCTTCTTCATCTTCTTCAAGTGACAATACGTCATTATACTTTTCGACTTCTTCTAGCTCTTACTTTCGACTAGTGATAGTTCTAGTAGCAGTAGTTCTTATTTCGAAACTGAAACCAAGGCTTTTACTGACATTGTAGCACAGTCTCGAAGCCAAATCGTTGTTGATACTGAATCCAGGGATGTTACTGATACTATTGCACAGCCTCAGAGTCAAGTTGTCAAGGAAGTTAGCATTGATCAGCCAAATGAAGAAGTAATAAGAGGAAAAAAGAGGTTAAGAAAAAAATCAGCATTAAAAGCTTTTTAAAAATGGTGTCTGTGTGCAATCGCCAAACTAAAGATGATCATAGATTATATTTACGAGGCTTACAATACCAATAATCTCTGAGCAAAGATACAAGACATTAAGGATCTTGTAACGAAACACGCTATCCCAAAGCTTTATGTCCATTCTTATTTTAAAAGCTTAACTGGTGTTAATATTGATTTTGAGACTTTTATTATTATTGTTTAAAAAACTAATATTCCTTTAGCAAAAGTACAGACTTCCTATATTTCAGAATGTATAACATTTTGATTTTTGATATTTATATTTGTCTGTTATATAGTTTGATAATAAGATTTTAATGAAGTTGATAGATGTTTTGTTTTCAGTAGGAAAAGTGATAATCTCCCTTTGTTAATTGTCGATCTCAAAGGTACCATACCAAACGATGCCTATTATAGTATTGTAAGAAGTTTGTGCAAGAATTTTTTTCTTCTTACCATAATATAATTACCATATTATAGTTTCTTAAAATGTAAATTCTTAAAATTTACATTTTATGGTTTTGAGATTGATTTATGTGATTTATTATTAGAATCGCATTACATAGAAGTTTTTGTTTAATATTTAAGTCTTATTTGAATATGAGAGAGAAATATCTCCATATTTTTTTTTTATTCCTTTACTATGGAGATTCCTTTTTTCAGTTGTAACAACTGTACATAAATGTATAACGTTTAGTGTATTGTTTTTATTAATTTTTCATTATTAATTTATGTTATACTACTCGTTTAGAACACTTTTGTATGAAGCATTGTTAATATATTTTTTGTACTACAATAAAGACAACTCAAAGTGATTATATAAAGCTGTTTCAAGTCTAAATGGTGTTTAATTTTTACATATAGTCACCACCCTAAAGTGTAACAACTCAAAAAACAGTGGTAATCGAAAAAAGGATTTAATTTTAGCCTCAGTTTATATACAGTAACATTTTACAAGCTATTTATTATCTAGAATCAAATTAAAATGTATAACTTCCCTAACAAAAAATGCAGTAATACGTTTTTTTCGTCTCCTGAAAAATTACACTTTTTGAGTTGTCTTAGTTTAGATCTAGGTGTGCGATATCACTGGTTTCATTTTCAAAGTTTGTAACTCCAATATTTTTGAATTATTGTTTTCAATGCCATCTAGAGCAAAATGCCGTAACGAACACGATAGAATCACTTGTATTTCCTAAATGTGTTAAGTTTTTTTGTTACATAGAGAAACAGCTTTATTTACATGTAAATACATGTAAATAAAGCTGTTTCTTTATGTTTTTATTTTAAAAAATAGTTATATTATAAATATATACCACGCACAAAAATTACAAAACAAAACATCAAAGTTCTCGCCTCCCTCCGTACAGTGGTGGATTTACTAGCAGGCTGAGCAGGGTGCCTAGGCCGGCAGATTTTTGGGGCGGCAAATTTGGGGACCGACTTGTTTTGCTACCTACCTAAAAATTCAAAAAGATTTCTGCATGACGGTTTTCAGTTTTGTGATGTTTTACAGATAGACTTCTGCAACAAATTTAGCTGATGACGTTCCTCTCTCACTTGTCATTGTACGTTCCGTGAATCCATGTAGCAAACTACCATATTCTAGAGTAAAACAGCTAGTTCGCCGCCCCCTAACCAGTAATCGGCCTCTGCGCCCTGTGCCCACACAGAATGTGTGAAAAAAGCGAAATTATAGAAAATGTATTTCTCTCTTCCCACTATCAACCCATACTTGCCGGTCCTACTACTGGTTGGAGGCTGCGAACTGGATGGTTTGGATATAATTTTGTGATTTTAATGTGAGTATAGTAAATAATTTAGTGAATTATTTTACCGATTGAAATCTTATGTAAGTAACGACTATTATGTGTTGAACATGTCTGTGAACATTAACGTCAATGTTGCACGTGCACGTGGCGAGGCCCATTCATTATTTTTTATTTATTCTTATTAGTATAATATCTGAACTTCTATAATTAGAGTGCTGTTGTTCCTCTGGTATATGTTCAACATGAAAATTAACTGTAAGCTTTTCATAAAACGTTGTCCATAATTGTTTCTGAATATCAGACTCTCGCATTTCTTGAGTCAAATATATTGTTGGATTTTTTGATGGTGTGTTGGTAAGACATAGAAGTGTATCAATCAGCGGATTTATTGCCTGAAATAGATAAAAAAACATCTTTAATTGCCAAAATAGATCCAAATTATAAATTATTACCTTAACCAGCTCATTGTGCATCCACTGCTGGGATACAGGCTTTCTTCTAAAAGAGAAATATTGGCGACTTGCGGCCCGCTCTGGCTTCGCACGGGTATAAAATATATAGCCTATGTCATTAATGGATGTTATTATACATATAAACCTTCTTCTTCAATCACTCTTTTCTTATTTTAAAAAACCGCATCAAAATCCGTTGCGTAGTTTTTAAGATTTAAGCATACATAGGGATTTAGGGACAGAGAAAGCGACTTTGTTTTATACTATGAATTGATCAACCTACCAGATTTCAGCTGGATGCTGGATAGACTAGACCCCAGTCTAATCAGAATTTCATAACTTTAATTTCCTGAACACAATTTATTATTTCATCATGTAAAAAGAATTGTAGTTTTATGACAAACTCTCCAGAAATTAAAAAAGTGAGATAGGTAAGATATACAAATTCTGAGATTTTTGTATGCAAAGGCTGATATAAGTAGATAGATGTAGCTATATTGGTAAATAGACAGAAAGAATAATACTAGTATTAGCAAGGACTTTATAATAGAAAAAAATTGTATCTATATTTGTTTTTGATAGTGCTTACCACTTCATAATACACACAATCAGCCAAAACAACAATATCAAATGTATCTTTAAGAAGCTCAGATGCATTGTCACCCCACATCAATGATTCTGCAGTGGCATAACCTCCCATACTGCTAATTGTTTGTTTGTTTTCATTGATATTTAAACGAAGAAGAGATAACGTTTCTGGTAAGTCTGTCATCGTCACTTGAGCCCTGCAAAGTTATATAAGTACTCTGAATGATTATTCTGGCTTTCAATCCAAAAATATACTCATTTATTTTATGGTCAAAACATAAAAATACAAATGATGTTGTGTAGTGTCTTGTGTGGAGTACAGTAGGTACGAGAAGTTTGTTTGTATTTGTGTTTCTGAATTCACATGCTTGAAACTACACAGTAGCCATATTTGATTAATTTGATTAGCTAAGAATAAACTTTTTAAGTTACATTTAGGCTTTATTTTGAATATTTTATTTTACAATATGTAATTCAAAAATAACCAACATAATCAGTAATAAATTATCAAGACAAAAAAATATGCACATTAATCTAGAAACAATCTATAGAATATTTTTACAATTGCTTGTAAAATTAATTTTCTCCTCTAAATAGCAATACAGAATATAAATTAGAAAGCTCCTTACACTCACAAGTTAAAAGTAGGTTTAAGGAACATATTGATCACATGGTGGTTCTTATGACAAGGGAGTTTAGTACAATACAGCACTGATTTAATTTTTCATCCACAATGTTTACATTGCCTGACCTAATTACATAACAGCTTCACTCAATTGCTTAAGTTTGTTGCCGTATCTTGCTTTCTGTGACCCTTTCACCAATAACTTCCAACCATTATCAGTACACATCACAGCAGTCTTGCTTCATAGCCAGAAAAATAGGCTGCATCTACTTCTTGTACTCTAGTAAAAGTGACATCTTAAGGAAAGTATTATGGTATGTTTAGGTGAACTATATGCTGATTTGAAATATGGTACTTAGGTGCTTAATAAAGGTAAGAGAGCTACTATTATCTAATCGAATTTGTTTACTGTGATACAGGCATTGCCATACAGTGTTTCCCAAATTTGCTTAATTTTATCGATTTCTTGTAGTTTCGAGATTATAAAATTGTAGTGAAGATATATAAAATGATACCAATACTAACCCTAGAGTGGCTGCTGTAAGACCAACTACACCCAATCCTGAGCCCAATTCTAAAACTCTGAGATTACTAAGAAAATCAGAGTTTTGAAAGCACATTTTCTCTAAATATTTTGCCAAAACCAAAGAAGCATCCCACACAACACAGTTTACGTCTCCTTCAATTTTTTGAAATATTTTTAGGGTCTTTAAACACACTTCTATATCAATTTCCCTAGAAAACAAATCATTGTTTTGCCCGATGTGTTTACGCTGAGACATTCTGTATTGTTGCTACGTCTTCGCTCCACTCACTGGGCTTAGCTTTAGATTATAAAACATTTTAGGCAGTTAGTTTTTTGTTTATGCGTAGGTCATAATAAGGTAAGCTTCCACGTTAATTCTTAACTTGCGGAATCCAACATTTCTAATCAGTGATCCAACACTTTTTTTATTATTTGAAATTCGTAATTTCACACACAGTTCACCAATTTGCAGTGTCGCCAGTACTCACTCTCAGTATATAGTTACTTATCTATGGTACTCACTCTATTTAGTTTGCCAGTAGTGATTACAGATTTAGAACGCGAACATGTCTATTAAGGAACGAAGTTTGCTGTAGAGGAACGCAAATGTTTTATTCATTCATTCATAGCAGCCATAGAAATTCCACTGCTGGACATATGCCTCCCCATATTGGGAGGATTTGCCAATACTAGCCACGCTTTGCAGGCGGGTTGGCGAGTGCAGTATGGTTTCCTATCCTCATAAGGCGCTGCTGCCCACCTCCTGGTACGTGATCCCATAGCCGACTCTTACGGCACCCACGGGAAGAGATGGGGGAGTACTATACTATTCTAGGCCGGTACAAAGCCAGCATATAACGTAAATGTTATAATATATATGTATTGTTGTCTCTGGCATGTTTAAGCCAGGTTTTAGATCTGCTAGGAACTTGAATGGATTTTACAAAGCTGATAGTAAGGCCCCTGTAATATTTACTTCAATGAAGTCTGTGCAAATACGGAGGAGCAAGAGTGTAATACGCAGTAGATGGTAAACTGAATATTTGTTTTTTAACGAAAGGTAATTTCAATTAAAAAATTACTTTACATATATATAATATATCCGACTGAGTGGCTGTCTGTCAAGCTGAGATAATTACTTAATGCATTTTGATAATGCATACTGAGGTATGTACCGAAGATGGTTTATTTGGTATGCACAATTGCATACATATGTACGAGCGGATAACGTCACATTGTATTTAATTATTTTATAATAGATTCAAAATATTCAATGTCAGACTCACACCCGCGTCGTCGGCCGGCTGCCTATTTCATACATCTGCAGCCTTCATGCCTCTCTTTCGCACTTCCGTGCTCCGTCCCTTGCAGCGTTGTCCACGTCCAGCGCTACGGCTTTATTTTCCTATTAGTATTTTGTTTTTGTATTTTGTTTTGAAATTCGCATTATCTTCTAAATGAAATTTCCAATTAAAATAATTACATATGTGGTGGAACCACATTTAATACTAATTTGGACCTGCGCAGACGCAATATGAACGCGACGCGGCGCACGAGAACAAATAGCCGTGGAATGCAAAACGGCAAATAATGGGTGCGTTTCATATAGAGCTTTGAGCGCTTTGAGCACAGATAGCGTGCTTAAAGTCATTCCAAAATGCACTGACAGCTGCACACAAAATTTATATGACGTCATCCATGACGTCATCATCCCGTGCTTAGAACGCTCACGAGTACGACGTAGAAACACACCTTAAGTCAGACAGCTGTCATAGACAAATGCTTCCGGCCTTCACAAAAGTCATTCCGAAATGCACTGACAGCTGCACACAACATTTATGTGACGTCATCATCCTGTGCTTAGAACGCTCACGAGTACGACGTTAGCAGTGTGAGGACAGTCAAACACATAGATAAATAACTATGCACTGAGAGTCAACCATCTGACTCATTAAGAGAATCTGTCGAAAAATTGGTAGTCCGTCCACAATAAATTAAAAACATTGTATATATCAGAAAAAATTGACCCATTTAGTGCCCATGAAGTACGGAAGTGAATTATTAATTATGAATTTAATGGGAACTGACACTTAAAGAATTCGCGCGCATTCACACACAAAAAGCCGTTCCGATTTGCTTACGTGCGTCAGCACTGTCAGTACTAAATTCATCACGGAACAGCTAAATCCAGTACGAATGCAACTGCTGTCACTGTGAGCGTAAAATGAAACGCACCGTAAGTTTCTGTTCGTTTATTCCAACAACAATTATAGAAGGACTATCGATTTTTATTGCAACCCTAAAGTCATATGACAGAAATTTAGTCACGATTATTATTTCGAACAAAATGGCTGTGGCTGAGGTTCTGTTTTGGTTTTCATTAATTATATCAGTTATCGGTGAGCTATTAGAATATAATTATCTTAGGTAATTACTTTTTATATCATGAACAAGCTTTACATTGATTTTTATAATCTTCCAGGATCAAATGGCTCTGGAGAACTTCGAATACTTCATAGTCCCAACTCCTTGGGCTTTTCAGGATCCAACGTAGCTTTAGAGAGTTCCCTAAAAGAAGTTTTCTCTGCAGCCTTGGGTCTCTCTGTTGAAGAGGTAAGTTATTTTAGATTTCAGCAATTACATAGGTATCTGTGCCGTGTAACCCCCCAACTTCTATGCATGAAGTAAATACTGTAAGAGATAGAAAATTCCAAATACTTAATTATCTTTTATTTTCAGAATTCGGATTGGAATGGCATGCAAATAAATGATCCTTTTAACTCTCCAGAGGCAGTAGTTGAAACATATGTTGATGGTATATCTAGTATTGGCGATGCTGTAAGTGTCAGATCTTTTTAATGTTATCTTCTCTGTAAAACTAGATCTTAAGTCTGACAAAACTAATTATGTTCATAGCTTGCAGGCTATGAACATCATTACCCAGGCATCTAGACAGCTATTCTGAGTTGTTTCCCAATAACTTTATATATATGTGTTTGTCTACAGGCTGGTCTAAAGGGCTGCATTTTCCCCCTTAATGTAGATGAGTATGAACCAGACACATATAGCGTCATCAAACACAGAATTGAGCAGAGGTACAACAATGGAGGAAACAATCTTGTTTCCATCAAATTGTCCAACTCAAAAGAGGTAAAATTTCATATAAACTGTAGGGTTAAACTCTGTTATATACATTATCTAAGATCATGGTATAGTAGTCACAGTGTAAGTTTGTGTTGCTGATGTTTTCTTCTTGTGTGTATTTGTGTGGGTGGGTCGGTCTAAGTGACTGGGCTAAAATTCTTTAACTGTCTTGCTTACTTTAGTTCACATCTTCCTGTCTTGCTTACTTTGCTCAATGGCCATTTGTTTTACAATCACATGTGCAAATGTTTACAGAGCCTAACATCAGCACTTTAAACATAGGTTGTGTGTTCTGTATGTGGAGACTTATGATTGTTATGTGAGTTGTTAGTTGTAGATAAAATTATTAAATTATATATATTTTTAATAGCATTTTTATTTTATTTTATTTATTTTAAACACAAGGTCTTCAGGTCCCAAACTAGGCAGAGCCTGTGCTATGGTAACCTGATGACTGACATATATACTTATATACATATACACACCCAGACACAGGTCAAACAAACATGTTCATGCACACAAATGTTTGACCTGTCTGGGAATCGAACCCGGGACCAGCGTCTCAGAAGACAGAGTGCTACCAACTGCGCCAACCGGCCAGTCATTACATCAGCATTACAATTGAACACTGCAATATTTGCTCGTCTACTTCCCACATTTTATTTAATTCCCTATGTACCTTATAATTGTATATTTTTAAGTAACAGTATATATATGTCTAATACTTGTGACTTGTTATAGCTCATGGATTACAGTGAAGTGTTTGGTGAGATGAAAGCCCCTAAGCTACAAAAACAGAACTATCAATATTTAAAGACTTCTGTTGTTGAAGACCTTCAGTTCCTTGAAGAGCTTGAAATCTTAAAAGCCATTACAGAAAGGGTATGCTCTATGTTTCTTAATTTTTGCAATACTTTATCCATTTGAATGAGAAATTTAATATTTTTTGTGCTGGAATGCTGTCTCTATGCCAATTTCATTCGGTTTCCTAATGAAAAAACTTTTTTATTATAAGAAGTATACCATCATCTCAGCCATAAGACGTCCACTGCTGGACATATGCCTCCCCCATTGATTTCCACAAGGACTGGTTGGAATCGGCCCACATTCAGCCCTTGCCTACAATCTGAGTCTTTTAGCAAGAAGTAATAGGTTGGGGAAAAAGTTTCTTTGCATTTTTTAAGAAAATTCAAAACATTTTTTAATATAGTTTATTTTTATTTAACTAAAGTATGTAGGTACTATTTTGTTCGATCAATTTTTGCCATCTTGTAGGTTGGGATATGATCCCATTGCTATAGAAATTTTGGGGCTTCTGATCAAAATACCACAACAAGAGGTTTTGCCAGTCCTCTCATGATGTTCACCTGACACTGCCTAAAGAATTCTAAAGAGACCGTAACAGGTGGAAATCGGAAGGTCAGGACTTTTTCGCACATTCTTGTAGTACCTGATCCACTTTTCATCACCAGTTATCATAATCTTAAAAAATGGTTCGGTTTCATTACGTCGTAATAAAGAATCACAAATGAGTACACGGTTCATGCGGTTTTTTTTAGTGAGCTTGTGAGGTACCCAAATATCAAGCTTTTTTATTTTTTCAGTTTTTTCAAATGCACTAAAACTGTTTTGTGGTCAATTCAGCTACGTCTTAACTACTGATATGCCGATCTTGCTCCACATTTTAAAAAATGGCGTCCTTTTTATCCGTAATAGGGCGACCAGAGCGACGTGCATCTTTGACATCAAAATTTCCAGATTGAAAACGCTTAAACCAAATTTGTGCTACTCTCACAGACACTGCACAGCTAGGTCCATAAACAGCAAATTTTTTTTTGCGGCTTGCGTTGCATTTTTACCTTTTTTGTAGTAAAATTTTGAATTGTATCGAATTTCTTCATTAGATTCACTTATCTTGACAGTACAAAAAGCAAATAAAATTACACATTTTCCTAATTTGAATTTGGAATTATCTTCTTAAAAATTTCATTTAGTATAGCCAAAGAGACTTTATTACAAGTTCATACATACTATAATGCGAAAAGACTTTTTCCCCAACCCAATATGTGGTAATCTGGAAACTAAAGTAACGTCATAACTATGACATCTGGAGTTCCTCAGGAATGATACTTGCTTATTTTATTTCAGACCCTCTGTATATGATATAGTACAAAATGCCAACATGACCTAAACTCCTGGCACTCGTGGTTCCAGTACAATCTCCAGACAATCAATATTTCAGTAGTTTAAACTTTTCTTTAAAGCTAAAAATGGAATTATACCAATTCACAATTCGCTCTTACAAACAACAATATACCTTATCCAGCTAAATAATCATGAAAGATATTTTGGCTTGAAAGTGGATAGAGCCTTAATGTGGAACACACATATGGAACATGTCAAAAATAAGCTCTTGTTTCTCAGGTGTATAACTAATAATGCAAGATGTATCCCAATTTCCAGAGCATAATCTTATATGGGTTAACGCTCTAGGGTGAGCTGCAGCTGTTGATATAGAGACTATATTAATGTTACAAAAGAGGACTGCCAGATGTACTTATGTATGAAGTGAAATCCTGCATGAGACCTTTAAAAGATATATTTCAAGAAATTCGTATTTCAACTTTGATTTCTACATATAAAAAATTCAAATTGGCTGTGAAATAGTTTTTAATTTGGCATACTGTGATGTAGTATTTAAAATACATTTATATTTTTTGAATTTTGTGTTTTGAATGTATTAAAATGTAGCATGTGACAGCTGGATGATTGATGATGAAGTCTAATGTGAAATCGCCTACACCTGGAATGTTGATTGACTCAAAATGATAGTTACCTGAATATTTTAATTATTGATTATAGTTTTACAAACTCGAGGGTACATCGAGGGGCTCGAACTACATCTAACCATGTAACAGAAAGGTAACCATGTTCCATTTGTTGTAAAATGTTATCCTTACAAAAACACAAATATGAGACCAGATTCGTTGCGCTAACCATCTGAGTGGTGTTCACTTGCTAGCCTGTCAAATGTATGAATACATGTAACAATGCAGGGGGCTGAGTATTAATGTCAGTTGTGGCGACTACGGAGGCACAGAACACAGTGACAGACGTTATAATCCACAACATTTTCTACTTACTATGCAGGGAGTTTTTATTGATACTACAACAGGGACAAACTTGCGCTCAATAACTTTGCAGTCATCTAATTTTTCAAATAATGATTTTTTACAGATAAAATCAGGCACCATTAAAGCGGATAATGTTATGGATTTCTACAGCTTCAGATTTACCTCGCTCCATCCCGTGTCAGACTATCATGGACCTAACTCACTGTCAACTACAGAGGCCAAGAAGCTCTTAGGTAAAACTGTTGGTGAAATGAATCTTGGGCATATTTGTTTAGTCTGTGTGGTTAAAATATTCTTACGGTTCTGAAAATGAGGCTGGAAGTGAGGAAATCAAAATTTCCTGATGCTTTTCTGACAGCCTGATTTTTCACGTCATTTTATAAATATATCTGGTTATTCAGCTTTAACTTCAAAATCATCATCAACTCATATTTTAAATAACTGTATTTCATCAATCCTCGATCACAGGCTTCTTGTATCCATCACGGCATTCACGCCTATTGTGCGTTGTTTATTTTATTTTGGTATTCTTGTCGTGTGACTAAGATCAACTTGGTGTCTGTGTGTCCGGCCGGCTGTCTGTGCACACTGTGTCCGGGCCATAGAGAAACTATAGAAGAGAGATGTTCTAAGCAATGTAGTCTAGCCCCATCAATGTAGGACAGTCACAGAGCCCAGTAAGCCAAAATGAAGTGTCGCAACATTGGGTGTAAGAGTTACACGGATTATAGAACAAACGACGGCGGAAATAAAGTATCTTTTCGCCTCGTTAGTATAATATTATATTTTAATTTAATTTAGCGTCTAGAAAGTTCGATAAACTACAGGAATTTGTGTAAAGCGGCATCTAGGGCCAGGTAGCAATACTTATGGAAGTAGTATAAGGATGTACTCAGGACGGAAATAAATTTAAAGGGGGTACTGATTCGATAAAGATTGATAATGGAATTACATTTATTTGAAACTGGCGCGATTAAATTATGAACACTAATTGGAGAGCATTGTTTTAAAACACTACATGACCATATAAAGGAACAACCACTTCTATATAACCATATATATGTATATAAAACATTTCAGCAAGACAGTCCTTTTACAGGAGATTATATAATATTCTTCCTTACCTACTTCCTCATACTGTATTTACTTGATCCCACAAAGACCACATAGTAAAATGGGGATTTTACATTGTCCCTTAGTACGAAAAAAACAATTTACACACTTATTTATAAGTTTATCTACTCGCCACTAGACAGCGGTGGCCACAGAGAAACGATTCCCCCCACCTTCCTGCTCACCGGCTTGATGATGAAATCGATCTAGGGTTTCTGATTTTTCTCCAAAAGGCCCATGTCCGAGTTGGTCCTATTTGATTAGTTTATTATGGTTTATGTCAGTTGTTATACTCGTAGTTGTTGAATGTAAATACAGGTGAAGCCCTAGAGGACATGACCCAAGCGTTCGTGAAGGCTTACGAGGGCTCCGTCCTGGTGACCGTAGTGACGACCGACGTGGCTCACACGCGCCGCGCGGTCCGCTCCGTCAAGGTATGTACGCTTACTTACACGTTACTATATGGACGTAACTAATGATAATCGACATACGTCAAAAAATATATCAAACTCCGTGTTTCAAGTCGGTAATAAATATATCTAACATTATGTTCACATAATTTAGTCTATGGTAGCCAATATATTGGCTCGCTATGGGCATCTATCTACATAACGAGTGTGGATGGATATAGAAGAGAAGAAGGCCTAAAAACGTTTGGATGGACAGCATGCAGAATTAGGTGCATGTTGATGAAAGGTGTAAGCACTGTAAGATGGCTAGGGATAGAAGAGAGTGGGAGAGGAATACACGTTGTTCCTACCCCACCTAGTTTGGGTGGGATACGTTTGGCAACGTCGCCGTCTCCATTTTTGATCGGCTAGCAGGCCATAGCATTGCCACGCGACATAGTAAAAAGTTAAATTGAATTATATAGCTGTAAAGACTAATTTCTATCATACATACATAATGACATTATTTTGTGTTGTGCTTTGACCATCCAAAACAACGAAAGGAGGATTAAAAGATCCAGAATTATCATTTCACACGTAGTCCGCGCAATTTTGGTAAAAAGGGTACAAAGTTTTTGCTTTACGTATTAATATTATGATGAAGATAATATCGATAAACCTAGTATTGAACTAATATTATAAACCATCTATGTTCGCCCCGTTCTTGAACACTGCCGCGACATCTGGCGCTAACGCTTTGTAATTGAAACCAACAAGTAATCCATTGTAATAGAAAGGTATACAGGTAGACCATTCTCTTAGTCGACTGTACGGTTCTCCCACATCTCGCAAGGACCCTCAAGGCGACCACCGACAGAAAGTTAGTCAGACACGAATAAACTAGCAGATTTACTTACTATACCTACGTAAAGCTGGAAAAACGAACTTGATTAACATGTTGTTCTGAATTTTAGCAAGACCGATCTGGAGTGCATAATGTGAGTGAGTTGTCGTACATGTGTGAGTGTGCGCCCGCCGCTGCTTATATATAATATAGAGGTAGATGTAAGCTGTTGTTGGCTTTTCTTGAGTTAATTCTATGAATACTCTGTAATTATAGCTGTAAGCCCCCCAAATAAAATTGCTAAATTTAAAGTGTAGATAAATTTTAGTTAACTACATAAATTACGTCATATCGTGTTCTAAACTTGCATCCTAAGTGTTAATAGCCGATTTTCATTTGAACGTTTTTGTTTTAACGAGTGGTCATTAAAACGAATTATATTTTCCAAATAGAAATATTGTCTACTTAATTTAATTATTAAGTATTGGCAATTAAGAAATTGTAAACTTATAAGTATTATGTTATATAGTATCTATGTCTCAAACTCGTCTCATAAACGATACAAGTTTGAGGCATAGATGATAGATGATAACATATAAATATATATATAATACTCGTTTGCATAGTTTTTGTTAAATGGGAGTCGTCGAGTCGTTGTCAGGAACCGTAACACTTGACTTCATACTAATTTCCTGTCGTTAATTGTTGTCTTATGTAATGGCGCACGTGGAACGAATGATATTTCATTATACTTACTTATAGTTTGTATAATATAGTGGTTGTGCATTTCAGAGCACGACAGCTCATATACGCACGGCCCGATCGTCAGACGCGTCCGCGTCCGCAGATTTCGCCGCCATGTTTAACATCGTGTTGTGGTTCGGATTCGTGTTCGCGTTGATTGTGGTCGCGATCGTGTACGCGATGGTCGACATGGACCCCGGCAGGGACTCCATCGTGTACCGCATGACCGCCCCGCGGGCCCTCAACAAGGATAACTAGACACGCATTACGATGACGCATACGAACCTCTTGGAACTCGACCGAATAACCGGCGTGACTCGCTGGAATAGTACAACAGACAGTATCGACAGTCGAAATGTTATGGTTAATTTGTTTTGCTTATTATTTTTTGTTGTTAATGTCGGATCTGACACACGCTGTAGAGTCGAGTCTTAATAAACTTAGTTTAACATTTTAATATTACTCAACACGTGTAGTTAGTCCACGAGCTGTATCTTATCTACGATGAAATGTATCCGATAACCGCACTAGCTTTCAGTTGCATAGCATAGTAAAATAGTAGATAAATTATAAAAGAATGTCTATAACCGAGGGGAAACCACAGAGCTCTATGGAGTTGCCAGGTGTCATCAAATCGCAATATAGATTAAGTTTTGTACGGTATGTTATATAAGTGTTATCATAACTTTTACGTAGATGCGCAGGTTTCACTCGTGAGGGGCGCGCGGTTGGTGCGTCAGGTGGCGGCATCTCTAAGATATCTGTGGTATATCACTACGTAGATAGTGGTAGTATTAGATTTGCGCATCGAGAAGATCGAGTTTTCGTTCGTTATGTAATGTAAGTAATGTTTGTTTCCAGGCCAGCGACGCCCCGCAAGGCCCGTCGGACGGCAGCTCCGCCGATTTCGCCGCCATCTTCAACATCATCTTGTGGTTCGTCGTCGTTTTCTCGTTCGCTCTGATAGCGATCGTGTACGCGATGGTCGACATGGACCCCGGCAGGGACTCCATCATCTACCGCATGACCAGCACCAGGATCAAGAAGGACAACTAGATCTACCCGCGCCGAGGGTGGTTTGGAGCGACCCCTGCCCTTCGACGTCTTCGTTACGTTTTTTCCTGCTTCGAAAGCAGTGCTTCTTAATTAATGTTCAACGTAATTTAAACGATCGCTTCTAACAGCGTCGGCTTTTAAAACTTCGAGTAAGTTCGAACCAAAGTATTAAAACCTGTTCCGCCAAAAGTCTCGGGCGTCGTAATCTAGTAATGACATTCAGGTTTAATTCTCCTTTAATAAAATAATTGTTAATATCGCACAGCACGCCCGTTAGACACTCGTAAGATGATTGTTACAACCATGTAGTCTTTATTTTATATGAGAGATGCAAATGTAATATAAGCTTTGAATTAGTTGTAATGTGTTAATAGAGTTCAAAATATCTATTTATTTTAAATCTATACTACTTTTAAAGATGCGATAACGACCATCGCACATTGCTGTTGAGAAAAAAGTGAATACGTCAAAATATTGTCGCAAGTAAATAGTAGGTACTCTGATGTAGCACCCGTACAGTGGTGGCCGCAGTGCGGAGCGGTGTCGCGGCCGGGCGGTGTCGGGCATGTGTCCAGCGCAACTGTGACACGGAGGAACGATCGCTGTCCGCGAGTTATTCCCGCTTTATTCATGTGTCCTGTATATGTGCGCGCCTTATGACGGCTTTTAAAAATCAATAAATGTAATTTTAATTTACGGAAAATAGTTGTCATTGAGATTTATTGTAGATGTAGAAATGTACATATTACTAAAAAAAAGTTATTTATGATCATTAAATGCATTCCCCCACTCTGTAACAATGTTGTTTGATTCTTAATATTTTCTTATGTCCTTGACACACAAAGGCGGTAGGCCTAAAAAAATATTCTATCAAAAGGCGTGTTCGAGATGGAGAAGTGGCATTGGTGGCAAAAAGATCTTTCCCAACTCGAATGAATGAGGTCGATTGCAAAACATGAGTTGCTTTTATGTTATTTTGCAACAGTACAGTCACTCTTTCAGTACAGGCTCGAGCGAAAATCTACTACGTGTGCACCGATACCCCCTCCCGCCTACCTGACCCCGCGCGGGCGATCCGCGAGGTATGTGTACGTAAACACGATTGTTTACCTATAGATGACAACTTTCAAATTTGACGTTGATGGCGGGAGTACCGCGCTGCCCACACCGCGATGTTGTGTGAAGCGCAAGGCCGAAGTGGGAGTCTATCCTCCGACCGTCTAATTGAATGTTCGCAATAATTCAAGGCTTTGGCCGCTTGTCCCACCCCTATCCCCACATTATTGGGTATGCCTGGTCACGCGCAGGCGCGGTAACTTACTATGACTACAAATAGGTCGCGCCTATTGCGCATGTACACACTAGACCACATACTATAATTTTCCGCACATTTTGTGGATGTGCATGGTGGTATTAAATAATAACTCTGACGTGGATTAGAAAACTTTTATTTTGTTAAATATATAATATTCGCACTCACGACCACCTCATCAAAACGCTGAGTTAGCAAACGATACCTTCATTCCACCATTCATTTATCTAATCTCATAGTAAAATATAACGATTAATAAACCAAAAATATGAGTCTTTATACACAATATATCGAAATAATTGTTAAGTTATGTAGGTGCATTATGATATCTATTTTCGTTATTAAATCTGACGTCGTCACTACAGTACCGCGGCGAACCGCGAGCGCCCCGTGTTCTCCTTGAAAAAGACCACCGAATGTGGTTGAAACTATAGTCGGAACCCTCTTACTTACTTCGTGAGTAATTCCCGTGTTTCATACAATCATAATTATCTATTTTATGAGATTAGATAAAGTAGTGTATGAAACTGCACATAATTTGGTCTTGAAACTCTCGTAATGCGATAAAAAAAACTCGCGGCTCGTTCTTTTAACCTATATTCGTGCTTTAAGAACCCCTATTATGATACAGGTTCATAAACTACTGTTATAACAAATATTACTTTTTATTTTCCGTACAAATCCATATCAAAACATGTATGTACAGGTACAGCTCACACGCTCACATTGAACTCACTATTTACCATGTAGTATGGGACACAGATAATTGAAAGATTGTACGTGACGTATCTATTGCGCGTACAATACATACTCAGTTCAATAGTGTCAGCTGTGATGCGAGGTGGCTACTACTATTACGATACGATTACCATAGTATTTCAGACTTTGGCCTCGTGTAACCAGTAGCACCAATGATTAGCACATAGTAATTGAATATAAGGCACATTGAATTAAATCGGTTATTATGTATAAATAATACAGAGGCATATAATAATGCTATAATTAAATACAATTTGTACTTAAAATCTAAGTTAAAAAATTATATAATTAAATTTAATATAATAAAAAATATTTATAATTAAATAATATTAATATTTTATCCAGTACGTTACACTTATATTAAAACTTTATTTTATTATCATTGCACACGTCTGGTACATAATCAATGTTATTCTTGTCGAGGCTGTGTGGTGGACAAATAGCATTTTTGAAAAATTCAAAATCTTGCGTTACTTTGGTTCAGGAAAATAATGTTCAGGAACACGTAGAGGTATAATAATATACTTGATAGTTTCTTCCAAAAGGATGAGAATAGTCTTCATACAAAACTCGTCGTACCTCGTACAAAGATCGTCGGGTGGGCTAGGTAATGTCAGTCTCATCACAGTTAGGATTCGTTGGCTGTATTTGTGACGTTTAACGAGAGAAGTTCGCGCGCCATCGATGGTTCGACCCGAACTACGTCACGATCACTGCAGGTTGGTCTGTTCGTCTCTACCTATCGCAGCGGCGAGTGACTGCAGTCTAAGCTCAACAAAAATATTCAATAACATATACATAATAAATATATAGAAATATACATATTCAGAAAAATAATATACTATCTCGATGTCTGCTGATAAAAAAATGTCACCCAAAAACAAAACGTGTATAAACATTTCCCTCCTCGCACTCGGGGCTCCGAGAGTGGCGAGTCCCTGTGACGAAGGTTCCGAGGGCTCCATTGTTGTGGAGACGACTCGCCCGCCCTCGCTCATTGATCCGTCGCATCCCTCCCGGTGCGACGCTACCCTCGCCACCAGTGTTGGCTGTCGGCCCTTGAGCAGTCTACGCGGGCTGTGGGACACGGCGACACATTTGAGCCCACCCGTGGCCCTCGAACATGTCCGACCGCGACCGCGGCCGGCGCCGGCGGTGTGACGGTGAGACGGCGCCCTTCGGAGGATGGAAGCCCAGGTTTCGCTCGAATATTAAGAGAACACTGTTGTGTGTAGTACCGCCACTCGCCGACTTAACGACTATCTTTGTATCGAGCGAAATTGGACGCCACGAGCTTCTATTGATAACGACCTTCGATATTTCGCCAAAAATGTATATAAGCATATGTAATAAGCGTCATTTCGCATCTCCATCGCTGGCCGTCAGAACTATTCTTCATTTTTATAATATAAAGCATAGTCATGAATTTACATACATACGTATTTAGAATATTATTTGTTTGCTGTGATCGTTTTGTTAGTCGGCGCCTCGCAATAGAGCCCTCGGTACATTTTATCTAAAAGTATGTAACAAAGTCTTTTGTTTACGGTGCGGGAGACGTAACCTTTCTAGTTGGTAAGGTGTCCAGGCGTCCAAGTCCATACGGGAGAGTTGAGTTCGTATGCTGTTACTAATATTAAGTTAAATAGCTTAAATCTAAAAAGCACCTCTAAAAATATCTTTCAAAATAGCTTTGCCTCATTGAGACAGCTTAATCGCAAAGCATCCAGAGCGGCCAGCCGGGGGTTAGACTCGTACTGAGGTCGACCTCCTCTCTTTACTGTGAGTAAGATCGGTTACATAATGTGTTTATTAGTCGTTTAAAAACATTATCATATAACAGAAAACTAAAAAGCATGTTAGTACAAGTTATTTAAAGATCGGGCAATGCGCGGGGCGGCCCGTTAACGTCTAACGGCGTAATGGTGGGCTCTACGCAGCCTACGGCGTAGCTCCGTGGGGAACTTCTCGTAGCACCGTCGGCAGGCGGGGCGCTCGTCATACTCGTAGAACTTGCTACGCGTGCTGAGCGGGGCGTCGCACACGGAGCAAGCGAAGTGATGGACGCACCAAGCCTTGTTCAGCGTCTTGAATACTGCAACACATGCCACGTGCTTACGACGCGGTCGTCAGCGCTCACACACGTGCCTACACAGTGGCGGGGATAGCTCTGGACGCGTCACTAACTTCATACTTACAACCGAGTCATAGCACCAAACTATACGTAAGTACATAATTGTGTTAACAATAAACATAGGTAGGTACAAGTGATTTTTTTAAATTATGTTCGTACAAAAATGTTGATTAGTAAATGTTTTACACTTCCTATGAATGCCTAATCCAAATCGAACGATCCGAATCCGTGGATCGTATTCATTCAACCGATTTTATAAATCGATTCACCAATATGCTATTTTTACCCAAATCGAATTGAATTGTCACTAAACATCGAGTGACATAGTGTTCAAAAGCTGGATATATATACCTAGTATAAAAAACATACGGGTCGATTTGAAAACCTCCTCCTTTTTTTAAGTCAGTTAAAAAAAGAAAAGAAAGACATTACAAAGATGAAAAAAAAAACGTTTGCATGCAGACCGCATGCCTAATAAGTTAACACAGATTAGTACATTAGTATTTTTTTAGATATTCTATCAGTCGTAGTAAATTGTAGATATAAAACTCTTTATTTGCAAACTAATTCCTAAACACACATATAAATACAGTGATACAAAGGGCGGCATTATCGCTTAAAGCGATTTCTCCAAGGCAACCAGACAGAAAGGAATGCTCATAAATTGTATGAGGGCGGCAGTTCGCCGCATATACCACAATTTCTACACCTAGAATAATAGACCTACATAATATACATATTTAATATAACTATAATATACTTACATAAACTACGTATAACATATAACTTCTAAATATGTAATCACTAGTGACACTTGTTTTAGATTGATTAGTGACGAACAACGTGTGCGTACTCACTGTCGCCGGCGATGACTTGGTTGCAGACATAGCACAGGTTGCCGAAGAGCTGGTGGTAGTGCTGCTCGCAGTACGCCAGCCCCTTCTTCTCGTAGTGGCGGTGCCCGTGGAACGGCTTCTCGCACTTGGCGCACACGAAGTGCTGCCAGAGTATATAATGATGTGCGGGATAGAACCCGGTACTACCTCAGCGCCGCGCCGGTGACACGTCCCGCGGCGCCGCGCGGTACTGACGAACTAGACTCGGATCTTCATCGTCATTTTAATTGAAGTACCGACCGACCGAGATACGCTGTGCGCGTTCCCAGAATAGACATCGATAAACTCGATAAGCATGATGTTAAACATTTACAATGTATTCCAGGGTATATGCTATCTTCATTCCAAATTTCGTGCAAATCTGTTCAGCCGTTTCAGCGCCGACGAGTAACAAGCATAAAAACAACAAACAAACTTTCGCCTTTTATAATATTAGCGTGATACGAGTCAACAGTTGTTTTTAAAAAACCTCAATTCTATAACCACTCGAACCGAATAATGCTGCAAATAAAAGAGAACATCCGAATGCGAATCCATTACAGCATCGCAACAATATTGAAATTGAATGATTTTATTTATGGTCTGGCTCGTTTCCGTCGTTCCCGCTCTATCGTGAACAATGAATCAATCGAGTGCTGCGAGCGCCGGCGCCGCGCCCGCCATTCATCAGGCACGAGCCAGGAGCGAGGCGACCACCCCCGCGCGCGCGTCCATCGCGACATATAACCCCTCAGACTTGGCTCCTGCCTGGTACTGCGCACCTATGTACATGTGTACCTTCGTCAGAGCTCAATTAGGATCGGTCCAGCGCAGCGACCATGTGACTGGGTGGCTGTGACGAGTAGCGAGTATCCGCGTGTAGTGTAGTGTACAGTGTGCGGGGTAGTATGGAAGGGGAGGGGTACCTCGACGTGCCAGTGCTTCCCGAGCGCGGTGACGATGCGCTCCTCGATGGGCCGGCGGCACGCGCCGCAGATCGGGATGCCCATCTTGTCGTGGCAGCGGAGACAGAACAGATTGTTCTGCAATTTTACAATTCCTTATCTTTATTGTGGTTTAAGCGATGATTGTGATTAATCATGGCGATTGGCTCCCTTCGGTGAAGCTGTGAATGCCGGTAGAGGCCAACGGCATTAGTCCATTAGACAAAAAAAGAAGTATTGGGTGACTGAAGGGGATTTATTTATGTATACAAACTTAAAGAACCGGCGACATTGACCCGAAACAAAGAAGTTATTTTGGAGATGCTTATTCTAATCATAATAATGGACAACTGAATGCATATTTATTATATATTACATATTTGAACCGTTTGGGGTCGAGACATTGGGCCCGTGGGGACCTGGATGTCATACGATTTTTCAAAATTTATCAGAGCGTTTGATCGATGCGACGCGTGACCAAAATGCTGGCACATATTTGGCTCAACGAATCAGAATTGCAATTCAACGTGGCAATGCTGCTAGCATTCTGGGCACGCTGCCAGCCGGTAGCGGGTTAGAACATTTGAGTTATCTATAAGCTACCGATAGCTAGTGGATTGCTCAAATGTTATTGTAGTAGCTGCAGTATTGTAATTAGTTATTAGTGTTTTATTTTAATAAAGGCATTTGCCCCATGAAAAATAAACTGAATACATTTCAAAATAAACCCCGAGATAACTGCACCTTCATTTGTTACTTCATGATGACAATTATATATAGCATAGTTAGATAATATGTAAATTAATAAAGTTTGAATGCAACTGTAATAGATATGTGCAATATAATAGTACTCACGACGTCTTCTCGGGGCGGTTCTTGACCTCCCTGGCGGTGTTACAGTATAATAGTACTCACGACGTCGGTGGCCGCGTACCAGGGGCGGTTGTTGACGTCCCTGGCGGTGTTACAGTATAATAGTACTCACGACGTCGGTGGCCGCGTACCCGGGGCGGTTGTTGACCTCCCTGGCGGTGTTACAGTATAATAGTACTCACGACGTCGGTGGCCGCGTACCCGGGGCGGTTGTTGACCTCCCTGGCGGTGTTACAGTATAATAGTACTCACGACGTCGGTGGCCGCGTACCAGGGGCGGTTGTTGACGTCCCTGGCGGTGTTACAGTATTATAGTACTCACGACGTCGGTGGCCGCGTACCCGGGGCGGTTGTTGACCTCCCTGGCGGTGTTACAGTATAATAGTACTCACGACGTCGGTGGCCGCGTACCCGGGGCGGTTGTTGACCTCCCTGGCGGTGTTACAGTATAATAGTACTCACGACGTCGGTGGCCGCGTACCCGGGGCGGTTGTTGACGTCCCTGGCGGTGTTACAGTATAATAGTACTCACGACGTCGGTGGCCGCGTACCCGGGGCGGTTGTTGACCTCCCTGGCGGTGTTACAGTATAATAGTACTCACGACGTCGGTGGCCGCGTACCCGGGGCGGTTGTTGACGTCCCTGGCGGTGTTACAGTATAATAGTACTCACGACGTCGGTGGCCGCGTACCCGGGGCGGTTGTTGACCTCCCTGGCGGTGTTACAGTATAATAGTACTCACGACGTCGGTGGCCGCGTACCCGGGGCGGTTGTTGACCTCCCTGGCGGTGTTACAGTATAATAGTACTCACGACGTCGGTGGCCGCGTACCCGGGGCGGTTCTTGACCTCCCTGGCGGTGTTACAGTATAATAGTACTCACGACGTCGGTGGCCGCGTACCCGGGGCGGTTGTTGACCTCCCTGGCGGTGTTACAGTATAATAGTACTCACGACGTCGGTGGCCGCGTACCCGGGGCGGTTGTTGACCTCCCTGGCGGTGTTACAGTATAATAGTACTCACGACGTCGGTGGCCGCGTACCCGGGGCGGTTGTTGACCTCCCTGGCGGTGTTACAGTATAATAGTACTCACGACGTCGGTGGCCGCGTACCCGGGGCGGTTCTTGACCTCCCTGGCGGTGTTACAGTATAATATACCTATACGCACGAAGCGTTATGCTTCCACTTTCTTAATGCGTACTGCCAAGGAATGGAACTCGTTGCCCGAGTCTGTGTTTCCCGATATGTACAATCCTGGAGTCTTCAAGTCGCGAGTGAATAGGTACCTTCTAGGTTTGCGTGCTAAATCCTAGACAACGTCATCACTTAACATCAAGTGAGACAGTTGTCAAACGCAAACTTATAATATATAAAAAAAAAAAAAAAAAAAAAATAGTACTCACGACGTCGGTGGCCGCGTACCCGGGGCGGTTGTTGACCTCCCTGGCGGTGTTACAGTATAATAGTACTCACGACGTCGGTGGCCGCGTACCCGGGGCGGTTGTTGACCTCCCTGGCGGTGTTACAGTATAATAGTACTCACGACGTCGTTGGCCACGTACCCGGGGCGGTTGTTGACCTCCCTGGCGGTGTTACAGTATAATAGTACTCACGACGTTGGTGGCCGCGTACCCGGGGCGGTTGTTGACCTCCCTGGCGGTGTTACAGTATAATAGTACTCACGACGTCGGTGGCCGCGTACCAGGGGCGGTTGTTGACTTCCCTGGCGGTGTTACAGTATAATAGTACTCACGACGTCGGTGGCCGCGTACCCGGGGCGGTTGTTGACCTCCCTGGCGGTGTTACAGATAATAGTACTCACGACGTCGGTGGCCGCGTATCCGGGGCGGTTGTTGACCTCCCTGGCGGTGTTACAGTATTATAGTACTCACGACGTCGGTGGCCGCGTACCCGGGGCGGTTGTTGACCTCCCTGGCGGTGTTACAGTATAATAGTACTCACGACGTCGGTGGCCGCGTACCCGGGGCGGTTGTTGACCTCCCTGGCGGTGTTACAGTATAATAGTACTCACGACGTCGGTGGCCGCGTACCCGGGGCGGTTGTTGACCTCCCTGGCGGTGTTACAGTATAATAGTACTCACGACGTCGGTGGCCGCGTACCCGGGGCGGTTGTTGACCTCCCTGGCGGTGTTACAGTATAATAGTACTCACGACGTCGGTGGCCGCGTACCAGGGGCGGTTGTTGACTTCCCTGGCGGTGTTACAGTATAATAGTAATCACGACGTCGGTGGCCGCGTACCAGGGGCGGTTGTTGACCTCCCTGGCGGTGTTACAGTATAATAGTACTCACAACGTCGGTGGCCGCGTACCCGGGGCGGTTCTTGACCTCCCTGGCCGTGTGGTCGAGCTCGAGGCCGCAGGTGGCACACGAGAAGTGGTACCCGTGGTACACCTCGCCGCGGTACCGCAGCGGCTCACCGTCGATCACGCCACTGCAATATAGTATCTCAGTGTAATAAATTAAAACTCTAAATTATATGCTGACTTTTAGCTGTGTATCTACTCCGGGTGTTTGACATACAATTATTTTAATAAAAAAGGCCAGGTCATTGGGTTCTATGAGAACTCGTAGCTCTCTGTTCTTTTATACAGTGTCTATAGTGTGAACTAAATGGGAGAAATACTGACTGGCATTTATGGCACATGTAGTTGTGCAGCCCGTCGGCCTTGACCCGCGCGTTGCATGCGTGGCAGAGCGCGCGGCCCGCGTGCTTGATGAAGCCCGCGTCAGCTAACTCCACGTTGCACTCTTCGCAGCGGAAGCAGGCCGGGTGCCAGTTCGCGTTCATCGCTTTGATCACGCGACCGATCACGAATTCGCCTGCAGTGTTTCAAGGTAGTACATATTACTCATACAATACTCTCCGTTCATCCCAGGTCTGGCCATCCCGTCTCATACTATGGCATGGGTGTAAGAGAGGCTACTAATCGTCGCAACATAAGGTTGTTGTTTTTGGTTTTCAAGAAACACACAAGCAACAGCAAAAATTGTAGCTTCCTTTTATGATAGGGTCTTAGCTGTTTAAATTTTATATTTGAATTGACTTTAAACCAAAAATATATCAGGAAAATAATTAAAAACGGTGAACGTTATGAAATGCTCATACCATCATTGCATTGTTGCGTTTTAGTTTCAGGGGTCTGCCTAGACTGGGTTGAATAACAGTAAAGATAATGGTCTGACAAACTTATTTAAAAAGAGTAATACAAAGTTTAACTTACCACATTTGCCACAGCAAGGCGCAAACAAAACTTGAAAATCACGTTCGCAATATTTGCGCCCTTCGAATTCAAAGAACAATCCATCAGGAAACACCCGGAAGCACTGGGCACACCTGTAAACATTAACATTTGGTAAAGTACACTAACTACACACTACGCACTACGCAGGGCAGCTTCTTACCAAATATAAACTACATGCGCCCCGTGGTTTCACCCGCGTGATCATGTTGATAATGACCCTATGACACTCACAAATATATATTTTTAAAATCCATTGGTAAGACTTTAAAATTAGTGGTTCAGTAGATCCAGAGATTACCCCTATAAACATGACAAACTTTACCTCTAGTGTTACATTGAGACAGGTCTCAGGAACCATATGCGATCCACGAATGCCCTTAAAACTCAAGGACAAAATTTATAAGACCATAGTGAGACGTCGTAATGTATGGATCTGAATGTTGGGCAGCAAAAGAGGTGCATACAAGTAAAGTGCATGTGTCAGAGATGCAAATGTTGAGATGGATGTATGGTGTGACTAGAATGGATAAAATAAGGAATGAGTATATCAGAGGAAGTTTGCAAGTAGCACCAGTAAGTGATTTTTGAAAGGGAATTTTGATTGGTATGGGCATGTCATGAGGAGGGATGAAAAACATATAAAAAAAAGAGTACTAAACATGAATTTGGATGGATATAGAGATAGAAGAGAATGGAAGAGGAAACATGTTGTGCTGACCTCACCTAGTGTGGGATAAAGACAAGAAGAAGAAATCAAGTTGGACCACAGTGAATGAAAAATATACCAATGTGTAGGGAAAACTCCCCTGATTATCATATCAAAATGTTTAAGCTACATGCAGCTTCAGAAAATGAGAATCAGAAAAATTATAATTAACTAGTTGCGCCTCATCGTTTCACTCTCATAGACTACGGTTTTTCCGCTTCCTCAGTTATTCCATATTTCCATGCATTTCTAACTCCGTATCGAAGAGAATTATGGAATCTACAAGCTGATACTTTAGACCCCAAAAATTGTTTGTTTATTTAAAATATGATTGGATATTAATTTTTTCTGATTAGTTTTAAAATATTTCCTATCCCCATGCACCTTAAACATTTTCGTTATCAAGGAATTTTCCCTACAAATTGGTATATTTTTCATTCACTGTGGTCCAACTTGATATAACATATCTAAATTAACTTGAACAGTAAACAAAGTCAGTATATAATTATGGCTATTCACAAATGGGCCACAGGGGCAATCAAAAAGGTGCAGGTGACTAGTTAACCACAAAACAACACCACAGGACGGCAACATGGGCTGGTGACTAACCCTTTTCTCAATTCACTTGAGTATGCCAAAGTCAACAGGCACATACCATATTCACAGGTCCTAGACTATACATAAAAAATATATCTATTTATACAAAAATAAATCCTTTCCTTTAAGCTATCTAATAAATATAAAACAAATTATGGCCTGGCTCTTTAGGAATGGTAGAAATTCTAATTTTGTGTCTTGTTAATTGCCAATGTGTCCCTGTCTCTGTTGTTCTTCTCGTGTTGCACGATTAAGATTCCTGACTCACTTAAAAATGCAGAGAATAATTGTAGTGCCAAGATAATCATCAGATAATATCAATAAATGTGTATAGGGAATCATTTTTAATCGAAACCTAGTTAACATAAAGAGGTTGAAAAGACCCCATATCTACAACAATATTAAATACATAATGAGCTTGCATTTGGAATAACATAAACCATCTGCTCACGTTTTTCAAACAGTGATTACAAATTATTATAAGATACATGATTGTTAAAAGCATACTCACACAAAGCAGTTTGTATGCCAAAGTTCACCATTAGAGTTTACAATCTTTTCATTTGCCTCAAAGCCGTCACCACAGCGAGTGCAAAACATGTTGTCCAAAGACATTGTTGCTAATCTGAAAAATAAAGCAGATAGAATGTAATTAGTGTATTATATATGCTTAAATTTATAGTTATAGAGGTGTGGTTAAATTCATCAGCATGTTGAGGATAACAAGCATATTAATTGTTCAGTTACAGGAAAATACACATATGCAATGATTCTATCACAGACTTGAACACTTTATAAGAATAATAAGGTCAAAGGTCAAACTGTAGCCTGTATTCATAATCAAAATGAAATTGGAGAGTTTAAATTCCAGACTGTCCTAATATAGGAATGTACACATACTATGTGACCGATTTTTTACAAAATCTTTATGAAATCTCTTGCTAACCTGTGACCAGTGCACCAGTGGAATGTAAACACTGTGGACATTATTTGGACTGCCTAAACAAAATTTTGTCATAGTGTGATATAGGCACATGAGCATAATGCTGCTCGCCTATTACTCAAATAAATAAATAAACATTTAAGGCATTTGCAGTGGTATCAAGTACCTTAAACTGGCTTTTTGTTTTTCATACTGTATTTTATTCTGTGGACATTTGAAACCTCCTCAGTGTACATTTCTGATAAAGTTTCAAAAACTATGGTTAAAATTATGTTTTGATTAATGATAAATACCCTGCACTGCCCTTGTGACCGAGCATGGTATTTTGAAGGCCCCCTTCCCCCTCTGAATGGGTCACGTAGTATGGGTACATTCCCTATTATGTGATCAGACAATCTATAGCAACAGGGGAAAAATATAGATAAAATCTTAACTCATTCCCTTATTGGGAACATTATAAGAAATACTATACACAAATTTATGGAAATGTATGAATTTTTGACAATGGATATGTTCGGCGTGTAGCTCAACATGCATTCTAGTTTATTCTTTAGGAAATGGGGGTGAAACTATGTAAAAAACCACCTAGCTGAAGGTATAGGGGGGAATTTTAAAAACAATCGTGAACACTTTTGTAAAAAAATATGAACGAGACAATCCATAACATTTTACGCCACATCACTGAACAGTAATGCCTCCAGTAAACAAATCACAGGCCACTTACTAACACATTCTTAATTGTTACTAGGTTTTTTGGATATTTATAGGCTTTTATTTCCATTCCATGCTCAGAAATGGGTTTTACTGTACTTTCAAATATGTTCAAATTTTCAGGAATGTACCAAACTGCACAAGAAAATGTTGAAGATGTTAAGTATGAAGAACCTATTAGTTAGAAATTCGCAAGTGATTCATATTAGTTTAGCGATGAAGGCTAAGTGAATTTCCGCAATGAGTAATTTGCCATGGTAGGATAACCACTCCCACGATCATACATCTGTAGCTTACCCTGGCATCTTTCACTTCAAATCTGTATGTAACTGTATATAAAGCTAGTCCTCGTGAAAATGTCTGTCGAAAAGAATAATTCCATACAAAAAATAGCCAGAAATATATAAATGAACAAAAGAATAATATATGATGTATTGGTATCAAAATAGATTTTTATGTGGTTGCTCCTTATTCGTGTACCGTACCTACTTAAAATTCCGTAAATCACTTTTAGCCATCAATAGTACAAACTCAAATTTAAAATTTTATTGATAGAGAAGAGAGCTATGAAAAAAACCCACTATATTTAAGAGATGAGAACCACTGATCAGAAAGCGAAAATGAGAACCAGAACACCAATATCAACCAAAGATAAACACCAAACCACAACCAAAGAATAAAATAACCTACTGGGAAATA
The DNA here is from genome assembly GCA_934044485.1 of Apeira syringaria. Lineage (NCBI taxonomy): Eukaryota > Metazoa > Arthropoda > Insecta > Lepidoptera > Geometridae > Apeira > Apeira syringaria. The sequence continues at coordinate 18,086,740 of OW203666.1, read as the reverse complement.
GATGAGTACCTATCTTGTCATTATTTTTGTGATGCAATTTGTGGCTCCATCTATCCGCCATATGTTGACCTAAAATGTAATAACAGCACACAAATACCCAACCCAAGACCCGGGACCAACAACTACACTCATGATCATCGCACAAATGTTTGCCCCTGCCGGGATTCAAACCCAGGGTCCCAGACACAAAAGTCAAGTCACTGACACTGACCACTGCGCCACGGCGACCGTCAGCAATTGTCGTTGCTTCTTTGCTGAGTTTCTTTCAGCATTATCTGCTTTAAAGAACTCGAATAACTTGTACTCGTTGGCCATCCTAGAACTACATCACGATTTGAGTAACGTTATTTCAAATTCAATACGGATAATAACGAAAATACACCACATTCACCAGAATAACAAAAATTAACTCACTCTACTTCAAATATGCTGTTTTATTATAAAACATCACAAACAATGTTATTTACGCGGCGAAAGTAACTTTTTTATGATGGCTAAATGTGATATTAGAACATTATTGCTCTCTGATAAGTCAGCTCATAGTACGCTTTGGGAGAATAATTTGGAGTGACGTCACAAAACTGCAAATTGACTGATATTGTATATACAACATTAAAATTGTTTTTTTTTCATAGGGCAAATGCCTTTATTAAAATAAAACACTACTTACTAATTACAATACTGCAGCTACTACAATAAAATTTGAGCAATCCGCTAGCTATTGGTAGCCTATAGATAACTCAAATGTTCTAACCCGCTACCGGCCGGCAGCGTGCCCAGAATGCTAGCAGCATTGCCACGCGGAATTGCAATCCTGATTCGTTGAGCCAAATATGTGCCAGCATTTTGGTCACGCGTCGCATCGATCATACGCTCAGATTAATTTTGGAAAATCCGATGAGCTCCAGGTCCCCACGGGCCCAATGTCTCGACCCCAAACGGTTCAAATATGTATCTATCTGTTGCTCTGCCGAATAAGCCGCGGTGCCAGCCCTAACATGTGTCTCAGGAAGATGTGACGGCGCCAAAGTGTCAACGCATGTAGCGTCCCATACTAAAGGCCGCCCTAACTTTCAGGGAAGTTAGGGCGTAAAAAACGTTAAACGTTGCATTAAAGTACCATTGCTTATGTGGCCTTTTGGTACCAAAATTCAAAGTAAGACTAAATTCGTGAAAAACCTTGCTACAACCTAAAGGGTGATATTACTGTTTAAATTTAGCAAAAATATGTTTGAAAATAATAAAGTTATCATTACTATTTATTTTGTTGCTAACGTTTTAATTTTGATATGAAAACAATAGATCAAACAAGAGTTTCCACATTCGGTGGTCTTTTTCAAGGAGAATGCGAGGCGCTCGCGGACGCGGTTCGCCTAGTACTAGGCGATCCACCGAATGTGTTTGAAACTATAGTCGGAACCCTCTGACTTATTACGTGAGTAACTCCCGTGTTTTATACATTCATAGTGTGTCAAAACCACGTCAGTTTTAATAACAAAACAAAGAGATAAATTACTATTTGGAGGAAAGGGGAAATACAGGGGCGAGGGCGGGGGGCGATAAACTTCATGTAATAAATTGTACACAGACTATAATCGCGTGTTGTACGCTCGTTAAAGTTTTGTCGATGATTACCCGCCATGGTTCAAACCACAAACTAAATAGAGCTACGTAGTTTATATTCTCTTTGCTCCAAGCCAAATACGTTTGAGGTAGGATAAATTAACAATTAGGTATTCTACAAAGAGATTACAAGTATTCTATCTGATCTATGGTATATTGTAGTGCGTTACCGCCGTCCGCCTATCCGCCTATGGCGTACCGTATAAACAAGAAAGGCATCTGAGAGTTCTGAGACCAAAAACAGATCCATAAAATGGCTAAACCTGTAAAAAATATAATTTCCGGCAATCTACAAAGTGTAAAAGAATCAATTTTGGATGAACATAAATTAGTTACATATTTATCTCTTAGTAAAGATCTCAGCGTTCATGTTAACGAAGCTAAAACTCTGTTAAGTCAAGTTGTCAAAGATATCAAGGAAAATAACTCAAATGTTGAGCTGAATGTAAGCTACATATTATCAGGATTATTTCATAATAATTCTGGTCGAACTACTGTTTGCTCTGACTCTGATTTAGAAGTTCAGAAGAAATCGTTCAAATCCATTATCTTTCAACATATATATAGTGTCTCTCGAGGTTCCTCTGGCCTAGATAATGCTGCATTTGTTTCGTTAAACAAATTGGAGGACTTTTCATTGTGTGGTGGTCTGATAAGGAGTCACTTATGTACTAGACGATCATCAGCTGAAATCGGAGAGCTGAAAACAAACAGCCAGGAGAGTGTACATGAACATAAACCAGCTATACAAATTAAAAAAGTAACACAAAATGGCCAGAAAGATAAGAATGTTGTGAATAATCAAGTTACTAAATCTGAACCAGAAATAAAATTTGAGGTGACTTCACCAGAGAAAAATGCACTGACTACTAACAGAAAATTGATTATTAAAAGTGATAACAAACCTTCCAAAGGAATTACAGGATTTTTCACAAAGTCAAATAGTAGTCCCAGTACAAATTCATCAAAGACAAAAGATGCTGGGCAAGACAAAGATAAAAAATCTTTATCTGTTTCACAAAATCAATCTCAACTTGAGTCAAAAAAAGCAATGCAACCTAAGAAGAAAAATGAAATAATAATAGAGATTAAAAAAGAGGAATCTATGGATATTGATGAAGATATTCCAGTGATAGTAAAAAAAGAGCCAGAGAGCCAAAAGAAAATGAATAAGAAAAATAGTTCTCTCAGTCAGATAAAGAAAAATGCCAAACTTGATAAAAAGCGTAAAAGGGTGTTGCATGTATCTGACAGTGATAGTGATGATCCCTTTGCTGATGATCAGCCAGTCATTAATGAATCTGAGGATGAGATTCCTCCTACACCATCTACAAACACTATCAAAATAACATCTGGTATTTTAAATCCTAAGAAAAAGAGAAAAATTATTGATAAAATATATACAGATGATGAAGGCTACATTTTAACTAGAAAAGAAGAAGTATATGAGAGTTGTTCAGAAGATGATGTTGAAATTGTTAAAACAGAATCACATTTGAGTAAAGTGAAAGTTGAGAAGGAAAATGTAGAACTGGCTAATAAAGAAAAAGTTTCACCTACAGAAAACAAGTCTAAGAACTCAAAGAAAAAAGTATCCCCTCCACAAAAGGGCAAACAAGCTTCAATTATGAACTTTTTTAAGAAAGTTTAGTATGTTTTATAATGCATCAAAATGTTAGAATGAATTATTTACTTTTATATGCATAATGCTGCATGAATCATGTATGTTCATTTATCACATTGTGTAGGTCATAAAAAAGTGTAGGGTTAACATACCGGTTAACAGCCGTTTAAGGGGCTTGTTGACTTCAGAGTTAATTTCTATCATAACATACTCAGACTTTTCAAAAATTTTTCATTTCACCCTACACCGGTCTAGTTTCATAAAACCTAGTGTTTTAGACTTATCAGTGATACATAAATAATAAGATATACATTCGTAAAAATAACAAATTTACCAGTTATTAACATTCTCTCTCAGTTATTGTCCACTAGTGCACTGGTTATTAGCCACCTAATTCACAGTGGAATACTCTTATTTCACATAGCCTTATAGGGCTTGTAATAGTATAAAATTATAACAATAAATTCATAAATGTAGTATATTTTTACTCTCTTTTACGACTTAAAAATGCATGTAACTAAAAACTCAACTCAATAAAATAGCTACTTTTGGCTCTAAGATCAATAAAAATCTCTTAGCATAATTATACAAAATTGGAAAATACAAACATAACATGAAATTCTATGCCCTATTGGTTTTACTTGGTGGTGGTAATGCCATTAATAAACAATATAAGAATTCTTGTTTAGAGAAACTTAGGTATTTAAAAATAAATGCACACAAAGTTCAAGTTACTAAAATTACTTAATCAGTGTATCATTCAGTCAGTCTTTTGTTATTGAAAGTCATCAAAACATTCTGCATTTTCAGCACATTTAAGATGTGGTTCTTGTGATCTTATATTCTTTTTATTTAATCCTCTTCTTTTTGGGTGATGGTTCTTTTCTCTTTAGCTCTCTTTCGAGCTTTCTTTTCTTTATAAGGTTTTCTATGTCCTCTTTTGCTTGTTCTATTTTTTTTTGTAGTATTGTGCCAAGCTTTAGATGTTATAGGACTCGGAAACTGGTTCTATTTACGAGTTCCTTTGTGATGACGGTTCTGATAATTTAAGATGTTTTTCAAAAAGGATCCTCAACTTTAGGAGTTGCTGGTGTTTCAGTAGCTGATGATGTTTATAAGTTTACTAAGACTGTTAATTTACTTTCGATTTATTGTTCGATGATTCTGTAGAAGGTAAATTGTTTTTCAGCTAGCATAATTAAAATTGGGATGTTGAATTTTCGACTCGGAAGAAGTCAGAACCATGTCAGAAATTGTCCTATAGTGCTGGGGATCTTCATTTAGCTTAGAGACCGTTTCAATTTGGACATTATTAACATGCATTGTAAGGCTGTCATCTAAAGGAATAACAATATCGTTACTTCCTTGATATATTTCTGATAATTGTATGTCACTAAATGGTGAATTGAGATGTCGTTGAGAGATATATAAGAACCAATCTCTGGAATCTGAATAGCTACTCTTCAAAGGCTTGTCAGAAGAATTTTAAATTCAAAGGATCCTTTAAAGTCTGGGTGTTGAAGTGGAATTATGGATTAAACCTTGAGGTGTCTTTGAAGTCATGCTAGAGGATCCCTTAACTTCAAAACATTTTGAATTTTCCAGCATTGAACTGGATTGTGAAAGTCAGGGTGTTTTCAGGGTCTTTTCAAGGGATTTGTTGACTTCAAACGATTTTGAAGATCAGACAATTGAACTTGATGGTGAAGTTCATGGTGTCTTCGATTTAGATCGCCGTTTGACTCCTTTGTGCGATCAAGTTCACGTAAGATTATGCTAGGATTTATACCCAGCTTACTACTGTTCCGAATTGAACCGTAAAATTTATTTTAGCACACTCACAGTGCTGTGAGCGCGTCTAATTTATTAATTTAATGAACTGCAACGGTAATTTGGCGATTTCATAACTTCAAATACTTTTACTCGTAATAATAATTTTCTTTCATGCTTATATATCACTAATAATATAAATAAAATATATATAAAATGCTAAAGATTAAAACTAAAAACTTGATGTTGAAATAAAAATAAATTGGGATTATTACCAAATTACTTATTACTTGGAAATTGAGCTTATATTATTTCCCGCTTCACATAGAAAGCACGCATTTCGAAGTGTGTGACGTCACGGATGATGTCATTACCAGCGCCATATTGGACTCACATCGATTTTGCTCTCCTACGACATCACTGTGAGCATTGTGAGTCTAACGTCAAGATTAACATAAGTGATAAGGGACGCATTTGAGCGCACTAAAGTCGTTTTTAGCGCGTTTCGGAACAGTACGCTATACCTATTCTCTTCCATGAGGTAAAAAAAACACTTTTCTTGCTATTTCAAAATGTCTCGTTCTAGGTGTTTATGAACCAGTTTGAGTAGCAATTGTATGTAATATCTGAGCGTCTTTTACGCATTTTGAAAATTTTACCTGTTCTATGTCAAATGAATAAAGGCCACATGTACGAAATCCATTCTTTATCGTCTGTTTTATCTCCATGTCTAGTACTTGACAGAAGTTTGTTTTTGTTACGCATTTGTTCAGGTTCGCAGACCGACTGCCAATTTTTACGGTGCGCTTCCATTCTTGTTTTAGTGGCTTGAAGACACTCACACCGTCTGGTTGTAAGATGTGTCGTGTTAGGCGGTAAAGCGTAGAGAATATCATTATCCTCGCATACTAACCCAGCATTAGATTATTACGCATAGACATGTGTGAGTTATGTCCATCTACGAAAGCACAGGTTTTTTTACATTTTGTTTCGTGAGCATTGGCGGGGTTCAGGTACGGGTCGGTACGGGTTCAACGATTCCGTTGAACCCGTTAGACATGTATTCGAAAAATGTTTCTGAAGGCATCCATCCAGTCTCAGATTTCCCCAAAATCCAATCAGGCGGCATACTTTTGACGACTGCTTTAGGTGGTCTTTTATAAAGGAACAACACTAATGGCGGACATTTTCCCCCAGATGCAGTCACTACCACCAGCACTGTTATATTCTTTCTCATTGCTCTTCTTGACAACGTGTACGTTTTTATAGCCTTAGCTAGAACCTTCCCTGATTTAAGAGACAAAGAAACACCAGTTTCATCAGCGTTTAAAATACGACTCGGATCATCCAAAATCTCCAATGCATTTCGTTCTAATAAGAAAGTGTGTGTCTGCAAACCATTTTCGATTTGATCTTTCTTTGATGGCTCCTCGTGCCTTATTAATAGCTTCTGGCTCTCGGACGCTTATGTTTCGATGTCATTTGAGAAAACTGAGATACCATCGTTCCAGGTTTACCTCCTGGAAAGCGATGGTCTATGCCCAGTTCTTTTGCAAGCTCAGCCACCGTATCCAGCAAGTCATATTTATTGATTGGAATTTCGGCTTTCGCCAACTCATTTATCCAAATACTAGTTTCTTTTCTCCATCAAAACCAAATATAGGGTCAGTGTTAACTTTTCTTCTTTGATCACCGATACGACCGGAAAGTCGAAAGGAACTCCGTACTGCCGGCATGTTTCTCTGGTATTGCGAATGTTGCTGCGTATATCTGAAAGAGCGCTTGTCATTGCCATATAAGCAAACCGTCGTTACCATCTGAAAAAAACGAACAATTCCAACACCAAACACAGCAACCAGAATGTATCCATTGTCACAGATAACTTAAACCTAAGGGGTAGATAAGCTTGAATAAGTGGTAATTATGGAAGTAGCTAGTTTCGCCCCCTGTGTATTAATTCAGAGTAAGGCTATCTCTATGCCAAATTTCATTCATCCTGTTGTCGTTGCTGCATAAAGGGGTAACAAACATGATGTATAAATATAAACTATTACTATATGTGAATATAGATATCTATACATTCAGAATATGGCAACACTCCAAATATAACGGCCAGAAGTAGGTCACGTTTTTTACTATTCATCGGCCGCCTTTAATTTCCTAAGTCGAAAACAGATTTATTTTTTACCAATTTTCGGCCGTTCTGTATTTCAAATGGCCGAACCAGGTCAAATTTTTACTAATTTTCGGTCGTCTTTCATTTGAACGGCGGAAAACAGGTCAAATTTTTACTAATTATCGGCATTCCTATATTTCACACGGCCGAAAACGTTTTACTCTGTCCGACCACCAAGATTATCACAAATTATGAAAAGTTGATGAGTTTGGGCACTTAGAATATTGAAATTAAACATGCTAAATACACAAGCCAAATCAATAACCGACAAACCCAACGGTAACACTACCTTTGAAACCTTTGAAAATCAATCCACTTGCTATTCTCGACACGCGTCCACACACCAAATTTTGAAATGGCGACTGTGGGCTCGAAGAAACGGTCTATAACACTATTATTCAAAATAACGTGCAAAGTTAAAGTTGCCGAAAAGGGGTAGCGGCCGTGAAACCGGTTTGCTTACCCTACATCGTATAAGATTTTGTTCTGTTTGTATATAAATGCTAATTGCAACAATGGTTTAAGTAAATTTCAGCATTCAATTAAATTTAGAGTGACAGCAACAGCTCAATTTTTCATTGAATAATTAAAGTGAATTATGTTTAATCTGATTCTAGATAGAGGATAGATGCAGGAAGTTTGCAGATTCAATTATGATTCGATATGTACCCTTACGTATATTTGTTCGTGAATATATCTATTCACAGCAATGTTTTATCAAAAAGAAACAGGTGTTCAAGTTCTTATTGTTTATTTAGTTAATAATAAAAACATATATTTTACACTACTTATATTATTTTGAAACGGTTATCTTTTAGTTCCGATAGCTACTACCCAATCTGGATACACTTGTACTTCCACTAAGTATGAGCATCTAGTGTTGTATGACGATGACACAATCTCTTGGCTGGATGCTTGTTGTCTGTGAACAGAGAAAATAACACTTCATTATATACATTGTTCTGTATGACATTGAACAGCCCAGATATATAGTTTGGAGGGATTTCCTGCACTGGGATGGGTTACTACTATGAAACATTATCGTAACATCTAGTGCCAAGTTTCATTTTTAAACCGACTTAAAAAAAAGGAGGAGGTTCTCAATTCGACCCATACGTTTTATTTTTTAATGTTTGTTACCTCAAAACTTTTGAATGGGTAAACCGATTTTGGTAATTCGTTTTTTTACTTGAAAGCTGGTGCTCCTCATGTGTTCCCAATTTCAAGATTTCAGTTCAAAATCGGACAAGCGGTTTTCGAGTTACACTCCAATAACTGAGAAGTGTTATGTATACGTGGACGACATCCTAATTGCGGGTGAGAAATCGGTGCACATACACAATGATAATTGATCATCAAAGGCTCACGGGATCAATTATCATTAGTTTTGTTTACATAATAAATAATAAAAAAAGCAAGTGCCGGTACATCCTCGATCCAACGAACACGTTATTGTGATCAGCTGAGCATGGCATAATGACGACAGAGAGTAGTGTGGGGACAGTGCAAGAGAGTGGGAGATAGAAAAAGAGTGAGAAGGAAAGAGAGGCGTGGAGTTTGACATACACAGTCGTTTCTTACGGCGGTTATACGCTCCACGCTATATCGATGGTGTTAGCTACATCACCTTGTGAAAATCATAAAATTATATTGTTCCGTAATCCTGAAAGGATTTCCTTCAAAATAATAATAAATAATTGCGCTTGAACATTGCGAGGTGACGTTTTCCTTACAATTTAGTTACCACTCGGCCATTTTCTTATTTCACGCACAAATCGTCAGATTATTGATAATATGTAGGTAGGTATACTTTCATGAATGTAATGGCCTTGTCTTAATCTGTGGCGGAGTGATTCTAGGGATCGATTTTTTACAAATCTGATCGGCGAACGCCCCTATTTCAAGGGTTCATAATATATTAATTAATAATAATATGGGACAACATTCACACAAGGTCTTCAGGTCCCAAACTAGGCAGAGCCTGTACTATGGTAACCTGATGACTGATATATATACATATACACACCCAGACACAGGTCAAACAGACATGTTCATGCACACAAATGTTTGACCTGTTCGGGAATCGAACCCGGTACCAGCGGCTCGGAAGGCAGAGTGCTACCAACTGAGCCAACCGGCCAGTCCAACAATATGGTGGGTGGGGATAAATTACAGGGTGCAAGGTCGACGCTTGGGCTTGAAATCTAGCGTTTAACCACATCTCACTTGACGGTCAATGATGAAGTGGTCGAAGCGAGACATTAACTAAACACATTGTGGTTGGTTTTCAATCTCGATATTATAGGAGCACAGAATTACGTACTGGTGGTTCCTAGCCGCGCGGGCAATCATGGATAAGAGAGTTCCTGCTCTACACAAAGTTACAATATGACACGGATATGGTTTCTCTGATGACTAATGTATGTCTTGATCGGTATTGCCACAGTGGCAGTATTTATTATTATAATTCTGATATGAGAAGCGCTCGTAGTGGAGTTCACTCATACAATGTTAACCGATGAACTGCATTATCTAAGTTTATGTATACGTATAATGGGTGACCAGTAATACTTTTATCTGAGCCCCGTCCCGCTTCGGAGGGCTCGCTGAGCCGTCGCCGCGTCGCGTGGGCCCACGGGCGGCCAGCATTGGGAACTCCAACTAGCCACTGGCCCACCCGCCGACACTCGTCAAACATGCGACAGTCATAGCCCGTGTCCCTAGCGATGGGAGTGTATTGGGCCGATTATGCTTCACAAGCATGCTCCGCTCCCACTTAGATAGCCTCGCCGGATTCTTATGTTATTATAGGAACTATTATTATATGTATATTTTAAAGTGTAATGACTCACTTGCTCTTAGAATGTGTGTCCCAAACAATCTTCACGACTCCGTCCATTCCAGCTGAACATAAAAGCGCATTCTCTAACGAGGAACCCCTGCCGTCCGGCACTCTGTTGGTCAGACTGGCCTTACCTATGGACGACCAGTCCAGTGAGGTGACCTTCCCGTGATGACCTCTGTACTCGTGAACACACGTAGATGCAGCGAGATCCCAAACTTTTATTTTTTTGTCATCCCCTGTAACAGGAAGGGAAGGTTGGTAATCCATGATTGTTAGGTGTATTTACATGTAATTATATAATATTACAGAACATCACAAGTAAAAAAAAAGTCGGTCTAGTTTTGGGAAAGTAGCAAATCTTGATTTCTTTGATTGAATTGATTAATTATTAATGCCGACTTATCTTCTGATAACACGATTGCGTAGCGATACTAAACTAGCTCCTATACAGATACATGCGGGCATTGCTACTTTTATGGATTTATTCAGAATTTCAGGTTTGAAAACAATTTTATTTAAAAAATCAATTTAAAAAAGTTTATGTCAATTCAGTATTTTTTTTATGAAATACGTAATATAAATATCTAATTTAATCCTTTAAAAATAATGAAAACAAAGTAGCACCCTGATGTTAATGTTCGTACACAGTTATATACATTGTTTATACTTAATAAATAATAATCAATGAAATGTTCAATATCCGGGGATCGTGTTGATGTGTGTGTGCACACACTAGTGTGTGATGTGTCCTGGCGTACACACCGGCCGTGGCGAGGTAGGCCCCGCTGGGCGCGAAGGCGAGCGCGGTGGGCGCGGCGCGGTGCCGCAGCACGCGCACGAGGCGCGCGTCGCTCGCGCTCCACAGGCGCGCGCTGCGGTCGGCGCTGCCCGACGCTATGTACGCCTCGTTCGGGTGGAACCGCACGCACTGCACACATGCACCAACAACAACAAAACTTGTTAACCCTTCGTTCCTCGGTTGAAACTTTTGAACTATTTACACATTATGTAGTGGAAGGTACAACGTTTATGTCGATAGTCGATAGCGCGAACTCTCGAAGCGACGGTGACTCCGAAACTCACGAAACCACAGCGCGAGTTCCAATCTTTACACGATCTTCGCTATTGTTAAATTTAACATTTGTCAAAAATTAAATTCGACACAAACGTGTGACATGTCGATTTTTTCGCATATAACGATCATCGTGATGTTAGTTACATTTAGAGAATTATTACTGGAGGAAAAACGAAAAGCCAGCAGTCACTGATGATGCACAAGCGCCGCCTGTGGGATACGAATGACCCTTGGAGTTTTCGGAAAAGCGTTGTGCCAGTGTGCTCATTAAGCCATCGAAAGTAACATGAAAAGGTCCAAATGTCATGTCACAATAATCGTAAAAATTGACGATGATCGACGCATATGGCCAAAATGACGTTCGTCAAATTTAGGGAAACGAGTTCTCGACCAATATGCCCCCCCCCCCCCCCCACGGCGCGGCGGGTGTAACCCCACTACCACGGCTACACACACACACACACCATACGATTTTACCGCTACCTTAGTTATACAACGGGAACTGAGTGTTCACAACGCACCATGATTTTTACTTTTATTTAGATCCCGGCATTTCGGTGCGGTTCCACGCACCATGGTCAGTCTCTGTGTGATCATGGTGCGTGAACCGCGCCGAAATACCGGGGACTCAATAAAAATGAAAATCATAGTGCGTATCCCTTGAGGGTCGAAATATACGTTTTTTGCGGCATAAACGGCCGTATCTTTATTCTACGTTAACTTATATGTTTAATTTCTTCACAGCTTCAAGAGACTGTAGACCTGAGTAAACCGTTTTAATTTAAACTCGTTACCTCCACGCGTTCCTGAGACAAATGGTCTTGAAAGACAGACAGACGGACGGGCGGACAACAGAGTGATCCTATAAGGGTTCTTTAATCCTAAATACAATAATAAAACGTAAACAAACAAAACCATGGACATGGATAATATACACAAGAAGACTGCCAATCGCCTAAAGAAAATCGTACGCTGGAAAAAACCTCATAATTTCAAGCTAAATCTAGATGGCGCTACAGGTTTGGACATTTTTGTAGTCACAGAACGAGTACGAACTAGTTTTAGTAAGTTATCGGTTTATATTCTTTAATCGAAAGTTGATTTGATGTTGATTCGTATACATATTTGTTTCAAATATAATAATATTCCATATTTTTGACGTGATAACGTTTTATAAATTGATGAATACCAGCAACACTCATGAAAAATAGTAACGTTCCGCGTAACGTTCCACCTGAGTTTTGTATTACATAAAATAATCAAAGTCAAAGTCATAAATGATTATGTCGTTATCACGTAAATCTATCGTCCGTAAACCGACTTTACAGACACCCAATATTTTCCTATAGTCCTAAGTCTGTACAAGTATGAATGAAAATTCATTGAATTTAACCAAAAATGTGATGCTACGATAGAATGATAAGAGCAAAGTTCTAAAACCAAATCTCGTACCTTATAAATAATATTACCTAATATATTCAACCAATAAAAATATTGATTTTTTGTATGAGTTAACTGTGAACCAATATCAAATTTCAACCATTATTGCCATCTCTTATACTCAAAGATCAAAACGACTCGATCAGGCTACATTAGGACTATAGTATAGCACTGCAGTTGCGTATATATAAAGGTACGTATAGAGTGCACCACGAGCGCCGATACATCCCCCCCCGCCCCCTCACGAGCGCCGTGTTTGAAACTTGGATCAAAGGCAATATTAAAGATCAAAGTGGCCGGTTCAACAATACGCCAATTTAATATTTAAGGATCGACTTCTGAATGAAATGTAATAACGCTAAACAGTTTTGAATACTCACGGTAACATCAGCTGTGTGCCCAACAAATATTCTCAGTGGGAATGTCCTATTCAGAGACCACAGCTTGGCAGTGTTGTCGTGCGAGCCGGTGACGATGAACAGCCCGCTCTTGGACACGTCCATGCACCATATCGGATAGTTGTGGCCTCTGGAAATATTGTTCGCATCGATTAATACGGAAATTCGTATAAATGTCCGCGGTAAATGTTAGATATAGATCTTTGCGTCGAGAGCCCCTTCATTCACGGGCATAGCGTCGCTCGATACAGACACGCACCTTAATTTTTCGAAATTGCTGTATGGAAGCATAATGTCTAACGAGCAAACACACTCCGAGTTTTCTATACAGAGAAACCTATCACTTCACGACTATCCGCAGATTTTATACGAAGCTTAGTAAATATTTAATATAAAAATAAACGTTTTTCTATTCTATGTGTATAATGAAATGGCCACAGAGTCCTAAAAGTTTAGTGGTACGTTTTTCCAGTCCTACGCTTGAAGATTCAGCCTGTTATTGATCACTGAAAAACACAGGCAGCGGCTGCTGGACTAATATTCGCGTAGATTATATAACGCTAGCTTCTTTTGTGGAAGTCGGTTAAAAAGGACCCTCCTCTTTTAAAGAGTAAACGATCAGTTCAATGTGTCGGTTCGCAACCACGCCTACCCACTTAGAGAAAACCTTTAACAGATAAGGGTACCTGTTTGTTGAATACCTGTATATAGCAGCGCACGAGTAGTCGGAGAGCCGCCACGCCCGGAGAGTGCAGTCATGTGACGCGGAGAGCACCAGCTGCTCGTGTTGAAGGATGCTCACCGCTTGGATCGGCCCGGAATGGCCCCTTAGAGGCAGACCCGCGCCTATTTGTCTGTACAGGAGGCGGCGGTTTCAATATCTCCATATAACTTTAGCACAAACATAGTCATCGTATTTGAACAACGCGTATCTTGGTCGTACAAACTATCAACTCTTTGGCAAGAGTTACGCTAACCGTATGGTCCGAGTCCCGATAACAATTGCATTTGTTTTCTCTGCCAAAGGAGGTGGTATCAAACCAGGTGGTATCAAACCAGGTGGTATCAAACCAGGTGGTATCAAACCAGGTGGTATCAAACCAGGTGGCCGGTACCCATGATGTAATCGTTTCGAGTCCGGCCACCTGGGGCCTGACGTTACTATGGCGTCCATTTTAAACTTTGGCTGTAACCTTAAATGCAGCTCACATTGTTTTGAAAGTGCAATTGACTACTAAAAGCTATGCAGGGATTTAGATTAAGGACAGAAAAGAATCCGCGTTAAGGCAGTTGCTCAACCTGCCAGTCACAAATTGAAAGGCGAGCCCAGAATAACACTGGCGGTGACTATCTGGGTAGCTCGTAAGCTTTAGAGCCTCGATCGCAGGCGTAAAGCTGTTTGCCTATGGGGTTCGATACCTTACAATAATGTTTTTGCATTGGAATTATACAGCTGACGTAGCATTGACGTCATAGTAGGCGGACCATGCATTCTCATTATGAAATAAATAATTCAAGTACAATTTTACAAACATTAATTTCAAGGATTAATAGTAGGCGAATTTGTGGCTTCAAAAAGTGTACCAAATGTAATTCCATCACCGCGTCGTCCTCATTTCATATCGGCAGACCAGAGACACAGCAATGCGCCATTGCTTTAAGGTACTTGTCGCACCGCAAGTGGCGAGACAAACCACTCACGAAGCGGTTTGCCTTGCCACAGTCATAGCTAGCACTGCTCAGGAGTGCAACTCGTCGCTTGAGTATGTCTAACCTGATAAGTACAATACTGGAGATTTCAAGTCTTATAGTAGCCATCTTTTAAGTTTTTTTGCAATATTTGATCCTTTATTTGTTACATTTTTTTTTACAAGGAATGGAACCGACTTCAACACTAAAATGTGTGAAATAACTTGTTAAAGCGTTCAAAAGTAAAGTAAGTAAATGGTACCGAATTCAACAAGTTATTTCACACTTTTGAATGTTCAAGTTGGTTCCATTATTTGGTAAAGTATTTTTTTTCCCTTTTCAGTTGCCTTTGTTACTCACGGGCTCAATCGTCATTAAATATATTCACTCTCCAAATCATCCAAGCAGACGTAACAATTTTCAGTTAGTAGTGGAGAGTAACTCAAAAACCACTCGACCGATTTTGATGAAATTGAAATGGGACCACCTCGGAAGTATCCTCTATCAACCAAAGAAAGAACCATCAAAATCGGTTCATAAACGACGAAGTTATCCGCGAACACATAGAAAATAAAAATATATATACGGTCGAATTGAGTAACCTACTTTTTTTGAAGTCGGTTAAAAAAACGTGTAATGTAATAATGAGGCATAGAGTATGTATACGCAGAGCATGCTCACAAGGTGTTGTCGTCCGGCGCCGGCTCGGGCGGGAGGAAACACGCGAGCTCCACTTCTGAAATGTTTCGGTTGATTCTCCTTTTAACGTTCTTCTGTCCGAGGTCCCACAGTCTTATTTCAGAGTTACTGAACCCAGCACACAGCATGGTGCAATTGAGGTCGGTTTTCGCACAAATCAAACTGAGGAAATACAATAAATTATGCTTACTTACCCGTATAAAACCAAATGTATATTCATCGCCGGCTCAGCAGCCATAACCAATGCTGAACAATATGCCCCCTGTTTTTCAACCTTGAGGGTGGTAAGCTAGCTAGCCAGGTACACGAAAATACCTTACCACTATACTAGGAATTCGATAACGCTGTTATATACATATTTTTATTGTAGCTATAGTTCCTCCTAAATAATATAAATAAATAAAGCTCGGCGTCGCTTGTAGAGGTATACATAAGTATCAGTCTCACTTACGGAGGTCCAAGAGAGAAAAACGACTCTCTCTTACACAGGTTTCTGTTTCTCGCTAATAGAGGTTTTGGGAGCTTAAAATGACGGGTCCTGGCTATTACTCTCACTTATCCAGTTCTCACTTACCCAGGTTTGACTGATCTTTCACCGGAATCTCAGGCCGTTAGCAAGCATCGAATCAGCGTCCATCAGTTTGACAGCCAACCTTTCCATCGCTGAGCTATCATCGCTTCAAAGACAACGCTTGGTTGTCTATGTCCATTCTTCACTCGAAAACTTTCACAACCACCAGGTCTACGAGATATGTTCGCTGCCCACTTCCAATTAAACTTGCTAATCCGCTGAGGTAGGCTGAGGCTGAGGAGCTCTATAGAAACCATGAAAGTCGCTGACGACAGCATCTTTCATGGTTTCTACGGGTCTCCTCATACACCCCGAGGATAGTTCTCTTCTTAGCTTGTTGGCGACCTTGAACTTCCTTAAGGCTAAGGCACATACTCGTACTAAGAGACCAAGTTTCGCTTCCATGTGTCATCGCTGACCGAAGATCTTTTTTTCAGGCATTATGGTACCTACCTACAAATTAGAAGAGAAAAAGTAGCGGAGTTTCCCGTAGACTCAAAAATAAAAAAGATTGCATCAAACCCAGGTAGTTGTGGAGCTACCTACAGCAAGTGATACCTACATCATTAGATTTAACGCCATCTACTTAAAAAATCTAAAACGCTTTGACTACGCCATCTATCATATTTTTCCGACACTAGCAACATCTAAACATTATAGTTAACGCCATCTATCCTATTCCAATATCTAACACGCTCCGACATACATAATATTATACTCGCTGAATGTAAATAAAATATTGATATACAAAAAATACAAACTTGGTGTTTAGCAACATGCACATTAATTTAATAGTGTTCCACGAAATCTTTCGCATGCGGGAGCAGAATGATATAATATACATCGTACAATTCTGATTGCATTGAATCGTGACTAATGAAAGAATACTCTGATGCCCTTGCATGCATGGTCTCACGAGCATACAGAAAGCGAAAGAAATGGGCAAGGATAGTAGTTACCGGAGCTGCGATATCTCTCACTTACGAGAAAGAGCGGTAGTGTAATATGTGTGTTGTGTATGTTTTGTACAGAATAGAACTTGGTTCGTCGGCTCCTCATCACTAGTGTAGATTTAAGTCTCAAAAATGTATATCCTGTGCTCACTTCATGAATATGTACAGCATTTGAGCTGTTGTACTGTGGGCTCTTTACAGTATATGTATATATGAATATGGAGGTTCGCTGGGAATGTATATGATACTACGGTAACGTAGAACTTACTGTGTGTCAGGAGCAGCTATCTTATAAAACTTGAGTGGCGCCAGTGATTCTCTAACTCCTTTTATTGCATCCTGCAAATCTCTCAGTTCCTTGTCAACACTCTGATATTCAGAGTGACCATTACATTTGGAGAATATATCTGAAACATTACCTCAACATTAAAATTTGACAATAATTAAGTCTTGTACTTTATACATTCCTAAGATTTCGCTCCGGACATTTTCCGTCAAAAAGTTTCGATTTTTAATGGGATAGGAAGAAGACGTGCATCGCGTATTGACGGAGTGTGTTCATTACATATCACAACGACAAAATATTACATCAGGGGATGACTATACCCTGGGTGCCAAATCTCTTATTTATTAATACAAGCAATTCGTAAACAATGCAATAGTAACTCTCATGTAAACATGAATAAACTTGGTAGTCGGCTAAAATAACAATTGCATCTCGATTGCGATGTAGGTAATTGCATTGCGGCAGCAATTAGATCTGTGTAGCCATTAAAAACTCCAAGTAGAATAGCTAAACTAGCAAACACGACAATTCGTTAACAATGTATGAATAACGTGCTTAGGAGAATTGATACCGAGGGCATTTGCAACAGTATCTTAGCTTTCCGAGGAAGCGAAGATACTGGTAAAACTGGTATTTTAGTTAGTGTTTGGTGTTGGTTAATTTGTATGTTGCCGTTGTTGAAGGACTGCTGCCAGAACACATTGTGTGTTTGGTGAAAGTTTTTCCAACTTGAGGCTGGTACCTAGTCAGGTACTGGAAAGTACTCTATCACCATGCTTTACGAAATAATTAAGCAGTTTTAAGATAACTGCATTCCAACACTTTGAAAATTTTCCTGAAAATCAACACGAGTAGGTACTGATTTCATTTCGATAAACCTTAAAAACCGAAGATCCTTGAAAGGAATAAAAATGTTTCCTAAACATTTTGTTTTATATATGAAGAAGTTTTTTATATTTGTTTCCTCATAAAAAAAATAAAAAAATAACAAAAAATATATAGAACCACATTGAGAAATTAACTTTTTCTTTGAAGTCAATAGTAAAAGTGGTCGCTTTAACATTATCTTTGAAGAGAAATTCTTTAACTAGGAATTTTATGCCGAAACAAATACCACAAATTATGAAACAACTAAAACAGTTTGTGATGTTTTCTTATGAATAAACCTTAATATCTGTATAGATGTTAGTGTTGTTGTAAACTCACCCTTGCTATCACCACTTTCATCTTCAGAATTTATTGTTACATTTATTTCTTCCTCCATTTCCTCTTCATCCTCGTCCTGGACACCATCAAATACGTGTTTAGACAAATATATTAACTCACTATGACATTTAAACTATGGACCTTAAGGTCAGCGACGATGTGGTCGAAGATGTTATCACGCCAGACCTAGAATGCTCACTGGCTCTCGAGGACTGCTGCCTGAACACACATGTGTTTGGTGACAGTTTTTTGGCTAGCCAGGAATAAATATACTATAGCTTAAATGGCATGGTATTCTGTAGTAGCCGATTATTTCCTTTAAGTATTAGAACTTAGTTCCGCCTACTATTTTGAACCTAAGTACGACCCACAATTTTGCATGAAAAATGACGAAATCACAAAGTTTGTGGTTGGTTATGGGAATTCAGTAACAAACGTGGATGGAAGGTTATGCCTTTCATCCACGTTTGTTACTGAATTTCCATTTGCAAACTGTTTGATTTATATTATCAATAACATTCATTTATTCAATTTCGGCATCAAGGATGACCTTATGAACACAGTTTAGAAGTCAAATCGACACACGCCGTTCCCAGAGAACAAAGAAAGTAATAAATATATACGTACATTAGTTTTGTTACCGTCATCACCAACATCTATATGAAACCAAGTTTGTAACACTTGTATCAACAGCACATGACCATGTTTGGCTAAGTAAGCTTTCAGCATGTTCAATGCATCTTGAGATAAATATATATCATATTTAGAAGACCTAAAACAAAAACATATGCTTATTTATTTGATGATCATCATGAAGCCAAATGATATGCACCAACTATTTAGAAAAACAGTCATACCTGAAAGCAGCAATAGAGGGTCTGGTCTCTACCTCTTGTAGAGTGTAAATTGTGCCAATATTATCAAGAATCTGGTTCATATAATCTTTTTCAGGTGTTTCATTGTCTATTGTCCCATTTTGTAGTGAGTTGAATAGCTGTTCCAGACTGTTTGGTCGGTATAAAGCTGACGGTAAGTTTCCGTCTATGGGTTGGTGGTATGAGAAATCTTTCTGGGGTAGTGTAGCAGAATGGCGTTTTAGGAACATCTGTGCGGCCCCTCCATGTCCCCCGCGAAGCATTTCTAGATACATGTGACATAGTAAGGGACTCAGGAGTCCAAGGAGCTCATTTTTTACTTTTTCTATCTTAATATCTTTTATAAAGTTTACTAATCTGAAACAATATTACACATGTTAATTTGTTTGCATCCATCAAATACTACGTAATAAGTTGCGACCTCTTCTCCTCCCCTTCTGAGATATGATTTTTTCAATTTCTAAGCTCGCTACTTTCAGACATTTCGGGGGTGGGAAATGGGCGGAGGGGGGAGGGGGTGGGACCCCCTCCTGTGAAGGGTAAGTTGCGATAACACGCAGAATGGGGTGTCTAGCTGAGATTTTATGATATTGATGTTCTTTTTTTTGGGTTATTTGAATTGAGTTTATTGTTTGTGAATGCAGCCCCTCCTTATCCAAGAGTTTCTCCGCAGCTTCAGCTTTTGGACCAGCCTCAGCCGCTGTGGCTCACTTGATATCTGCGCTTTGTTACGGCGGGCGGGGGCTGGGGCTGCTCTCCCTCCGCGCCTCCGGCTTTTTATTGGGTTTGGAAAAGTCTTTTCGCATTATAGTATGTATGAACTTGTAATAAAATCTCTTTGGCTATACTATTTGTATCTAGTTGGTTTTAATATCATTAAGTTTAAGAAGATAATTCCAAATTCAAATTAGGAAAATGTGTAATTTTTATTTGTTTTTCGTACTGTCAAGATGAGTGAAGCTGATGAAGAAATTTGATACCTTTTTTAAATTTTACTGCAAAAAAGGTAAAAATGCAACGCAAGCCGCGAAAAAATTTGCGATGATTATGGACCTAGTACAGTGTCTGTGAGAGTAGTTAGTACAAATTTGGTTTAAGCGCTTTCAATCTGGAAATTTTGATGTCAAAGATACACATCGCTCTGATTGCCCTATTATGGATAAAAAATGGCATCCAATTTTTTTAAAAGTGGAGCATGATCGGCATAGCAGTTTTACGACGTAGCAGAAGAACTGGGAATTGACCACTAAACAGTTTTGGCTGGGATTCGAACCCGGGGTCGCGGTTCCAAAGTCAATGTCACTGATCACTGAGCCAAGATGACCGTCTAGTTTGGCTGGAAGGTGCTAATGCATCCATCGTATAGTCCTGAGGTCCTGACCTTGCAGCTTAAGATTTCCACCTGTTTTGGTCTCTTCAAAATTCTTTAGGCCTTCACTTTACAGGAGGAGTCCCTCTCTCTTACTCTCTCCCCCACCCCCCTCCATGATTTTCCCACCCCTGAAACCAATGTCTCAAAGTATCAAAGTTCGAAATTGAAAAAAAGCATATCTCAGAAAGAGAGGGTTGTAAATTGATGTAAATCAACCTGATGTGTGTCTGATCCAGAGGATCTTGGCTGAGCAAATGTTCGCCAAAACTAGGGTACTTTAACAGTCTACACACAGGTTGATTAGTAATATGTAATAAGACTGTGTGAATACCATGGGATCGACATAGTCGGTGTATAAGTCAAAGTTCCTAAATTAAATATAGAATTTAAAGAAAATTTAATATACATATTTGCAAAATTATTTATAAATTTCAATTATTTATTTCTAGAAAACTGTTTATTTGCGCATGGTTATATTTTATGTAGAGGTTTACATTATTATGACATACTAATAAACAAAAAACTAACTGCCAACTAGATGTTTTATAATCTAAAGCTAAGCCATGATAATACTTTGCCCTTGTTGTATATAATAAAGTAATAATTTAATAGTCACCTGGTGTATTGTACATCATATTGAGCAGAGTCATTGTTGATACAAGAAAACAGGATAGAATTGGCTCGGCTAGCCTCCGACTGTATGATGGTGGCAACAGCCATCTGTTCGGCACTTTGATTTACTGTGTTTACACTATATACATCTTGATCCTGAAAAATATCCATAGCATAGGGGAGTTTATTTATATACAAAGAGTATAAAATAGAATATTCTTTATTTGCTTAAAATGTAGGTTACATTTTTTTTTTTTTTCTCAGCTATGTGCGTCCACTGTTGGACGTATGCCTCCCCCATATAGGGGGGGATTTGCCAATACTCGCCACGCTTGGCAGGCGGGTTGGCGAGCGCAGTATGATTTCCGATCCTCAGAAGGCGCTGCTGCCCACCTCCTGGTACGTTATCCCTTAGCCGACTCTTACGGCACCCGCGGGATGAGATGGGGGAGTACTATTCTAGGCCGGTACCACCACGGCCACATTAATATTAGGTTACATTATTTTGATATAATTATTTTAATACACTACCATATACATTTTGTGGCATGACAACGTCATGAAAATTTTACATTAAATTATTACTAATATGTTGAATTCATTATTTACATCTTACAAATTTTATACCTACCTAATTATTAACAATGTCAACATTTATGAATGTCGAAACAGTTATTTTATTAGCATTTCTGGTGAAAACATCTCTGGCTCTTGTAAATAGGTCCAGGTGTAACTTTACAAACTTTGATGCTTCCAGAATATATATACATGGAAGCAGCAAAATACGAAGTTCTTTAATAAACAGCTTGCGTTGCTGCTTCCGAGAGAGGTATACCTACAACAGCTCTGATACATTTCTTATGTGCGAGAAAATCTTTTTGGACATCAGTAGAATTCCCCCACAAGATGAGACCATATTCGATATGAAGGTTATATACCCATGGTACCCTGCTAGTATGGTTTTGCGAGAAGACGTTTTCCTAAGTCTATAAAGCATGTAAACAAATCTATGCAACTTATTACACACGTAGTCAACATGGGGCTTCCAGTTCATATATTTATCTAAAGTAATACCTAGAAATGTAGTCTTATCTGTCTCTGCAATTTGTTGACCAAGGTAACTAATATTTAAATCTTTGTTTCTGCTACCATAAGTTATAAATTGAATGAAACTAGCCTTTGTCAGATTAACCTGGAGATCAATATCTTTAAGACAATTTATGATAGATTTTACAGATTTGTCTACACTTTAATGTTTATTGTCACATACAATAATCATACTTAAACGAATTTATGGTGAAAATTAGCCAAACTTACAGGATAATTCCGTCGTTCTAAGTAGGAAGCTACTGCTGCCTTTATAATATCGTTCTTAGTCTTTTTTATTACAGACATTTTTTGTAATTAAGTAAATGAATTCGTTAGCATCTAGATTTGCAGATTAGAGTAGTTTTTGTATGTATCGGAAGGGTAGCTGACTAGATGTGTAGTCCGAGGTAGGCTGTAATCACTTTTAGCACACTAAAACTCGTCGTGATCAGTATTAGATAACTAACACTACTACATTAACATTAGCACAACTATCAGATTTAAGAGAATAATAATACCGTGATTTCGGATCTAATAATTCAAAATATTTTTGTTTGTTTTGTGTAAAGACATAGTTACTTATCTATGGTGAAGACTACAAAAATAAAGTCTTTTTTTTTCTATTGAAACAACAATTCTCCACAGACTCTCCGTGCAATTTTTTAGGAATTTGTTACCATAAAAAAAAAACCTTAATTAGTGAACAACTTGTACCTAATTATGGACAATGAATCTTAGAGCTCTAATACATGTAGGTAGATGGTAGGTAGGCTGACGTTCCCAACCGCTTTTGGTGGTGGGGATAGGTTACCCCCAACAGTCGGTTGCATTTATGTGTAGCTCCGGTTTGGCAGAAACTTATATCGAGTCTCTCTCTTCCACTGTCCATGAATAGAGCAACACCTCGGACAAGTATTCCGGGCTCATCTTGCTCTCCATATGCCCGCAGCTGAGGGATTTTCGTATTTTTAGGTTTCTGTTGTGGTGTAGGTTGGGTGTTAGGGTTTTGAGGGGGAAAAGATTTTTATTTCGGGATATCGCCGTTCGGAAGGTCTTCCCCACAAACGACCACTGTTTTCTGTGTCTGCTAGGATGGTCGACAGATCAGATTTCTGTATTTTCCTGCCAAATATATGGTTTTGACGTCTTGCCGTGATGCTAAAAATCATGGACATTCCTGTACTACCTAGTCTTGCCATAAATACTAAAACAAAGAAATAAAAAGACGTGTGACACTCGGGGACTGCCGCGGTAAAGTTCTTGCATAGCATTTTTTATCAACTTATGCAATGAATATATTAATAACATATGCAGTAACGCCGATACAACCAATGCCACCTAGAGGCGAGTTGCCGAACTAAACAGACAAGCGTGATATTTCAAAAAAGCCATTATAAGTTCTGCTATTCATCGATAGATGGCAAAACTAAAAAGTATCACCGCTGTGCCGGTCGGTGTGGGGGGTGTTAGGTTATTTTCGTTACGGAATTTCTGGATTCGGTCTCCACGCTCAAGGCCCGCGATAGAAGCTATGCAATAGCGTTATCGCAAATAACATTTATTACTTTTACAGTGTTAATACATATACAGTCGTGGTCAACTAATTAGGGACAATCTCTAGTTAAGCCAAATTGTGAATTATTTTTTTATTTTCCAACGAGTCTTAACAATATTCCATATCTTTTACATGTAAGTGTAATTAGTCATTTATGTGCGCGATTATACAAACAATAACAACTTCTTAAATATTAAACCTCTTTACAGTATAGCTGATAAATTATCATAGTGCTATTTGTTCAAAGAATGCTGGCTGGCCATTTAATTAGGGACACTGAGGTATTGCGTTCTAATTTCAAAATTGGAATTTTAATATTTTTTTGTTTCTTTTCTTATTGTTTCGTGGACGTTTTGGCGGCAATCCAGATTTTTTATTTTAAGTTTTGATAATTATTTTGAAGAAAAATGGGCAAAAATAAAAGTTGCGATCCAACACTACGAAAAATTATCATGAAGTTTGTCGAGCGTGGTTGGTCATACCGAAGGATAGCACAACATTTAAATGGTTCAAAAACTATGGTATGCAATGCAGTGCAACATTTCAAGCGCTATAACACAGCTTTAAATGTGTCCAGAACAAAAAGATCGAGAAAAACGACTCCGCAAGAAGATAGAATGATAACCAGGTTAGCTAAGAAAGATCCGTTTCTAGGCTCTATTTTAATGAAACACGAAGTGTTTGGGGCAAACGAAAGAGCCGGTGTATCTGCGAGGACCGTTCGACGACGTTTGGTAGAAGCAGGGTTGTTCGGAAGAGGGGCTCGCAAAGTACCGTTGTTGAAGAAAGAACATAGAAATGCTCGTTTGGCGTGTGCACGTAAATATGGACATTGGACCTACGCCCAATGGCAACATGTACTTTTCTCTGATGAGACCAAGGTTAATTTGATTTCTTCAGATGGAAGGCAATATGTACGGCGTCCTGTAAAAGCGAAAATGAATCCAAGATTCACAAAAAAACAGGTGAAACATGGCGGTGGAAACATTAACATGTGGGGTTCATTTTCTGGACGTGGAGTGGGACCTGTGAGGAAAGTTCAGGGTAACTTAGACCAACATCAATACAAGGCAATATTGGAAGAAACTATGCTTCCCTATGCTGAGGAGCATCTCCCTACTATATGGACGTTTCAGCAGGATAACGACCCGAAACATACCGCCCATTCAGTCAAGTCGTTTCTTACCAGTCAGTCTGTATCGGTGCTAGATTGGCCAGCAAATAGCCCGGACCTCAACCCAATTGAGCACCTTTGGCACGAAATCAAGAAAAAAGTTGCCACTTATCGTAATACAAATTTGGATGAACTTCATGAAGCTTTTTGTGAGGCATGGGTAAACATTCCTGTCAAAACATGTCAGAAACTGGTAATGTCTACGCCACATCGGTGTCAAGCGGTAATTACTAACAAAGGTTTTGCTACTGGGTACTGATTTTACACGTAATAAAATAGAGCTGTTAAAGATATTATAACACTGCAGATTATAAGTTTTGTTTAACTGTATTTTTTATTATACTTTACTGTCCTTAATTAAATGTCCACTAAAGAATTGTACCTTAATATTTAATACATGTTTAATCTTTGATATCAAATACTTTTTCTATTTATTTAATCTTTTATTTACAGCCATTTATAGCATAATAATCGGGCCACATTATGCAAATAGGTGCTGAGAAATCAATAGGGTTTTATATTTATATGTACATAACCGGTTATAGCCCTTCACTATCTTGAATGTCCCTAATTAGTTGACCACGACTGTATATAAAACATTTTAAAATATACGAGTAAAAAGCTTATTCGAAGTGGTCGTCAAGTCTTCACTGGCAATCGTACGGATTGTTTTAGGGACTCCAAATTATGATGGCGTTGAGAGCAAGCCGTATTCTCTAAAACAGACCATAAATCATAATCCAGCGGATTAAGATCGGGACGTTCAAAGGTTGCATCGTTCTGGCAACGTTTGACTCATTCTAAAACAGGATCCTAGTGGCTGTCTCTGACAATATTCGTAGTCTTATGTTTGAGCGTTGGACTTCCGTTCACATGACCGCGAACATAAAATGACTCAAATATGTTTTTATTTTATTTTTACTTTTAATTTAACCCTGTTTGGTCACTGTTTGGTGGTCTAGCGCCGGTGTCATTCATCACAGCTTCTTACCAAACGAGATGAGTATTACTGGAGATGTGTACTGTGAAGAACTGAACACAGTGATGGAGAAGCTCGCATATCTCCAACCAGCTTTGGTCAATCGTTCGGCTCCGCTGGTTCTGCACGATAACGCACGATCTCATACTGCACAGCACAATTAAAAACATTTAATATGAGCCAATTTTCTTTTAGGCGTTATAACTTTTTTGGTAATTTTACAATAGTAATGACATTTGAGTAACTTTATAGAGGGGTTTTCAACGATTAATTTCCACTACAAACTTGTTTGTATTCATTAATTTATCTGGGTTTTACAGCGCTCCGAAGTTGCTACGTTTATTACTAGGTACTTATAAAAAAAAATAGATACCTATCCTTACAAAACCTCGTGTCGCAGGGTCGGTCATCGAACTCCTCCGAGACGGCGTGCCTGATTTTTATGTTTTTTTGTATAATTTAGTACGAGTAGGTCTGATTGTCTCATCCTTGCGCTAAGGTATGTATGGCTTAGCGCTCCACACTCTGCGCCGTCTATCTCAAAAACGGTTTCACGCATTAAAAAAGTCCAAAATGAAATTTGTTTTGTGGAAAATTTTATTCTCTACAACTTTCTTATTAATACAAACACGACAGGCGGCAGAGAAAACGAGATATTCTTAAATAACTGATTCTTTACACCTTAACCTAATCTTGAATATATAACGACGCTCACACGTTGGTATATATATATGGGACTTTTGAGACAATATTTGTAAACCTAATATAAAGGTTTATACAAAAATTCAGCTTATTCTGTTAGATTCCGAGGTTGACCCCCTTTTTGGTCTAAGATGACTAGAGTAATTAGAAATAATTCTAATTAAAATGATTGGCTTGATTAAGATTATTTAAGTATGGGCAACGTTGAAAACTAATCTTGGACCAAAAGCTAGAAGCTAAAATATGTGTGGCCGTATTTCATTGGTAAAGTTATGCGTTACGTAGTTTGGAGTGGAGACATTATTAATCTAAGGTTAGGAGCCTCTAGTCTAGTTCGCGGCAGATAAGTGCGTCGTACGCTTCATCTGCAACTCAAACATTCCGGGTACTATCAAAGTAAGAGTGTAGTCGTGTTCCGGATCAGTACAAAAAACGCAATGGCCATTCTTACTATTGCGTTTCTTAGTTTGATTTTAGCCACGCTTAGTAGAACAAACACTTTAAATACTGTTTTATTTAACGGTTGTTATGAATTCATAGACTTGTCGTATCCGTTCGACAATCAAACGGTATATTGGCCTGGCAACAAGAATTTTGAATTTATTAAAGTGACGGAAGATTTCGTAGGTGATGACCACTCTTGGTAAGGATTCAATTACGCACATGTTATCTAGTTACCTACATACAACTCGGTCAGAATATCTGTGCACCTCGCTGGAATGCGGCGCCTCTCCCGCTTCCCCTGTCACCTCTCCGCGCACTCCCCGGTGCGACAGTACGGTTAGCATCTTCGTTGCCGATACACGTCCCGATAATTGTGATATTTTCGCTTTGTTGTTGTTTTGTTTTTTAATATTTATTGTTAAGTTTAGACTGTTTACTGATAAGTTTGGACTGGTTTGGTTGTTATTAAAATTGTTGTAGCTGTTAAACTGAAGTCATGGGAAAAACAATACACGGCGAATCAAGAAATTTAATCTTGAAAATGCTCAAGTTTTTTGAATCGGAGAAAGCAAATAAACAGTACACCATACCTGTAGACCAAGTGGTGAAACGAACCTGTGCTGCAACTGGGATATCAAAGAGGACTCTAATGAAAATTAAAAATGAAGCTAAAGTACAACCACCTACTTTGCCGGGCGCTAGTCCGACTCCAAGTACTAGTAATATCACTAGGGGAAGACAGTTCGGAGAGTTCAGAAAGTGAGAGTGAGGAAGATACAATGTCAGGCATAGAGTCGATAATTTATAATGACTGAGTTTAATAATAAATGTTTTTGTAATCAAAATTATTGTTTTTTAATAACAAACCCTTCATCAATAATACATTGATTTGAAAAGGTTAGTAATTTTTTTTTACCTCCACATTTCTCGAAAAAACTTTTTTTCACACCGTACCCAGACCGCCGATATGACGTCACGAGGTCAGGTGCACAGATATTGTGACCGGGTTGGCGTGTGGTAATCATACAATGACCGTTCGAATCAATGTTATCCGGCGAACGGGCAAAGTTCTCAGGCGAGTCGGCGTTTGTACCTAACTATGTGTTTAATAGCTAGGTACCTTTACGTAATAATTATAAGTCACTTATATTTGGTGCCGACTAAAACTGCGCGCAATTGGCCTGAGTTTAGCGCAATAGCACAGAAAAGTGACTTGATTTCAAAGATTGATGATTAGTTGTTGGTGTGATAAATAGAATTAGGCAGCAATCCTTGAGAGCCAGTGAGCATTCTAGGTCCAGCGTGATAGCATCTTCGACCACATCTTCACTGACTATCAAGTGAGATAGTGGTGTTTTAGATCTCTATGGTACAAAAAAAAACTATACACTTATATATCCAAGAAACAAATACCTACCCATCATTATATCCACAGAACTGATGTACTATGAGTCTACCTATGTGATTGAGACAAAATAACAGTGGCGAATTACCATAATTAGAAAATATATCTATCTATACATAGGTAGGTACCTACCCCCCTATATACTTATAGTAGTGCCTACTACGTCTATTGCATGCTATTTCTGAATAAGTACATTATATATTTACTATATCTACCTATACTTGTCAAAGGTATGCAGCGAAAGAGTTCGCAGCAGCAGAACATGGAGGAACCCACTTAGACGCTCCGTTCCATTTCTTTATGAGTGGACAGCGTGTGGGAGAAATCCCCCTGGAGAAGCTTATACTACCGCGTGAGTATAGCCATGCTGTATTCGTACTGTATTAGCAATCTTAGTATAATTCCACCATAAGGGGTATTATAGTAGATATCAATACTTACCTACTAACCAAACCTTCCACGACGTAGCTACCTAATACGAATAACGATTCCGAACTATAAAATACTCCGAGCTTGGACTGCTCGGACTATGACCAAATAGCTTGGACATGTTCAGTGCCTGAGTAAACCTTTAAGTAGGTACCTATCTAATACTTAGGTACTAAAGTATAGTTACCGAAAGGTAGGTATATAATAATCACAAGTGCCTAGGTACATACTTAGTGTTGCTTTTTGACTTAAGTATAATATTTTTTGTTTCAGTGATCATTGTCGATATCAGTTCTAAAGTGAACGGTAACGCTAGCTTTGTTTTGTACAAGCAGGACTTGGACTATCTAATCAATTATAACATGGGACAGCCTTGTCTGATCATATTCAAATTCGGATGGAGCAGGTACTACAGGGATACCGGCAAATATCTGGGTGTTGATGTACACACTAAAACATTGAATTTTCCGGGTAAGTTCATTTGGTTATCTATAAAAATTCTTATTCAGAATCTTCTGTATAAATCTACCCGACATACTCACGGACTGATCTATGGGCAACGCACAACCCAAAAGTCTGTTCCTAGGGATATGAAATTTGGGGGATGTAGGTATTTGTTTTAGTACACGACGTAGATAAATTTTGTATATGTGTAATTGTGTATGTAAGGGGTGCATTAAGGGTGTGCAATGTAGATTCATTATTTATGAAGTTAGTCTTGTAAGTTATTGTATTAGTAGTTCATAAAAATTTTTTTTACCGAAAAATGGAACCGACTTCAACACTCAAAAGTATGAAATAACTTGTTGAAGTCGGTACCATGAGCACAATATTATATCAGTTACTTTGAACTATCATGGTACCGACTTCAACAAGTTATTTCATAGGTACTTTTGAGTGTTAAAGTCGGTTCCATTTTTTGGTAAAAATTTTTTTTTTCATTTTTTTTAGTGACCTTTGTTACTCATGGAATCAATCGTTATTGTGGTGTAGGTATGTTCACCGATGTCTTCACCCGCTACTATAATATCGTGTAGTATAAGCACGCATTTTTCATTTTTGACTTGTAACTCAAAAAGTGCTCGTCCGATTTTGATGAAATTTAAATGGGACCACACGGGAAGCACCAGCTTTTAAATAAAAAAAGAACGATCAAAATCGGTTTACCCAGTCGGAAGTTATGCGGTAACAAACACAAATAAATAATAATAATAAAAAAATACATACGGGTCGAATTGAGAACCTCCTCCTTTTTTTTTGAAGTCGGTTAAAAATGGTTAAATTAGTTGTTGATATTAGTTGCATAAGCCACTTTATCTGCTATAACCACTACATTATTTAGGCAGTAGGTACTTCTGTAATTTAGACGTAAAGGGCCTGGATCCCATGCCACAGGTTACGAGCCTAGTTTGGGCCTCAGGTGGACAAATTGTTAATGTATTCACATGCCTTATTTACTCAAATAAACGAATTATGAATATAATAGTACGGAAGCGCGTATCTAACTCAAAAGTCTCCGATTGGCAAATTGAAATTTTGACGATGCAATTTAAGTGTCAAGAAGTATTTTTTATTTATTAACAACCTCAAGTGTTTATCGTTTTACATTTAAACACACAATTCACAATTGAAAAATTGCACCTGAAAATAAAATTTAAATTAAGCGATACATCCTATTCCACCCCATATGACTCATAAATATATATTTTTACCAAACTTTTATAGAGTATATAGGTACTTACTAGCGGTGCCCTAGCAAACGTTGTTCTGCCATATAAATTATCCAAATGTCTGTCTGACACGAAACTGTAACGATCGACGGTTAGTAATATAATAACAATATTTGTTCATACAAAAGAACAAATATAGAATATAAAATGTATTACAATTTCATGATTAGTAATAATTTTTTCGTGGTTTCCTGCAAGGTTATCTATTATACACTTCTACTTATAAAATATACATAGAACATTGTATAAGTAGTAGGTAAAATTATTTTTAGTTAGGTGTCCTTACTATATAAAAAGTTTAAAGCTGTGCATGAGTTTAAGTATCTATGTGACAAATATGTAAGAATGTTTCAGGGTTGAGCTCCGAGGTAGCAGAATGGATCATAAGTTCATACAAGAATGTTGTAGGCATTGGTGTGGATGTTGCGTCCGTAGATCCGGGTTCTTCCAAACATTTCCCCGTTCATAAAGCAATTGCACAATCAGGATTGTACGCTTTAGAGAATGTAAACTTGACTCGGCCCGTTCCTAGTAAGTACCATGGAATTATGTGGGTACACATATATGTAAGCTGATCTGTTCTTTGCTTGTATTGGCCTGTCTAAGCTCATGTTAATTTACGTTGGCTGTATAGTTACGAGCCGGGAGACCACTTTCGGGTTGGGCTTCCTCATCAAGTACCAGCATGAGATATTCAAGAAATGTTCAAACAAGTCGGTCAGCTTAAGTGAAACCTGGCAGCTCATTTAGTTGTAATTTTTAGACGTTCGCGATTCGAACACATTGTTATTAAATCAAACGGCGCTTGATCGAGAGAAAAACGTTTAGTAATTTATTTACCTCGACGTTTCGACCAAGTTGCATTGGTCGTGGTCACGAGAAGACTGGAGAAATGCGGGTGGCAATATCGGCGAGAGCGCGTAGTTTCGCCAAATACCCACTTTTGATATTATTAAACTGTAGGGCTGTCACAGCCCTGCAAAAGCACAGGGTTGTCACGACACACAACACTGACAGTATCTTTAGTTTTTTTCAGAGTGAAAACCGCCGCGACGCTAACATCTATAAATCACTGGGTTCCAAGATGTAAATAAATTACTAAACGTTATTCTCGCGATCAAGCCCCGTTTGATTTAATTACAAGGTCATTTAGTGTCAAAAATACTTGGGTTAGGTATGCCTACTGACAAAGTGCGATATATGATGCACCTACCATCATTGATCATAGGAGTAATACCTAACATATAATATAGTAATAATACTGCAGACTATAAAAATATAGTCGGTTACACCCTATCTGGCCACTTACCTTCTTATGAGAGTGATTTTAGGGTCGACGACCATTATTCGCGTCGCCGTCGTATCTTTAAAATAATAACGTGAAAATGCAGTTTCGTGCGGTGCCGTCTGGCCCATCCGTACCTATTATAATTTCAGTTCCGTTAACCAATCGTTGTAGTGGACAACAATAACTAGTAGGTACCTCTGTGGATGTATGCTTGGTGGGATCGTGATATTCGACAAATTTTAACGAATATAGCGATAACTCTAGCATTTGTCTATGGTATCGTATATTTTCGCGATTTAGACGAATCATTTTAACGACATTTTTATTTTTTATTATCACACTTAATTATTTATAATTAATAAATAAAATAATAAATAATAAAATAAATAAATTTATAATTAATTATTTTTTTATTATCACATTGAAAACAAGGTCAATAAAATTAAGCTATTATACGACCGTGTACGAAAATTGTTGCCATCAATATAAACAAGGTGGGATTAACAGCTATTAAATTGAGTTACTTAGTGTGTAATTGTGAGGATAACTGTAAATTAATATTATAATAAATCCACAAACGTGATCGATCTTTTTAGCAGATGATGCTCCAACATACATATATATAGGTTTTTGTTTTTATCAATTGGAAAATTGGAATAGCCCTCATGGTCAATTTTAGACAAAGGGTTTCTGGGAAATATTAATATTTACTAAAAAACTAAAAAAATTGAATTATTTTGAAGCGATAATAGCTCAGCGGGGGCAGCGTCGCCTGCCAAACCGATGGACACTGGTTCGATCCCCAACAACAGCTTGAGCTGCCGGTGAAGGTAACACCGTTATCAAATTCCCAGCATGGTGGTAAGGTACTTTCGAATACCCGCCTGGCTAGCTACCACCCTAAGTTTGAAAAACTGTCACCAACCACATAGTGTGTTCAGGCAGCAGTCCTGGAGAGCCAGTGAGCATTCTAGGTCTAGCGTGATAACATCTTCGACCACATCGTCACCGACCATCAAGTGAGATAGTGGCCAAACGCTAGACCTATACAGTATAAAAAAAATATCCTACGGTGAAGGGGTAAACTTCATAAATTGTTAGATCAACCAATATAAAATAATTCATTCACAGATGTGCATAATAATTCCTAAAAATACGTTGTTTTTGGTGCCCTAAATGCTGCCGAGCTTTGCTATGATCCCTTTGATTCTTATGCAACTGTTACGTGGAGAATTTAATTCTTATTTTATTTCTACCACTCCGCTGCAGGACATACAACATTGCTTGGGAGATAATAGTCTAAAATGAAAATGTATCGCGACAGCGAAAAACTTAACCAGTTGAATTTATAAAATGTAATATAGATTTAGATAGTCGCGAGACGCAATAACATTAATAAAAAGCCAACATTTGCTTGCGTAAGGCATGCGAAGCCAAAACTCGTAATAAGCGAAAAAAAATATTAATCGTGAAAATATGAGGATCGTTTAATTTATCGACACGAGTTCGGTACTTGCACTGCTGGTACGCCTGATGAGCATAACATACGCGGTTATAGAACACGATCTAATTCAATTACATTTTGTATAGTATAGACGAACACTTGAACTAAAAAATAACATTCGTTTATAAACTATACAAAAAAGACTTTCGCGATTCGAACACATTGTTATTGAATCAAACGGGGCTTAATCGCGAGAAAAACATTTAGTAATTTATTTACCTCGACGTTTCGACCAAGTTGCATTGGTCGTGGTCACGAGAAGACTGAGTCAGTCTTCAGTCTTCTCGTGACCACGACCAATGCAACTTGGTCGAAACGTCGAGGTAAATAAATTACTAAATGTTTTTCTCGCGATTAAGCCCCGTTTGATTCAATAACAACTATACAAAAAAGACTCCCTACTTATTCGTAAAAAATGTTCTAGAAACTAAAAAATAGGAACACTGAAACGATTTGTATAAAATTCGTTCGTAATCAGGAAGTTATTCTATCCTATCGAATGAAAACAGATTCTTTTAAATGGGTAGATACATAAAAAAAAGCATCTGAATAAACTCCTTCTTCTTTAAAAGTCGGTTAAAAATCTAATAAGATCTTTCAACGGTCTCAACCAAACTATATACATAATTTTAAAATAATTCTACGCTTTATGTGAAGATTAATTCAGTTTGTTCCCTATTTTCAGATCATGGATGCACAGCATTAGTAATGCCGATGAAACTAGCCGAGGGCTCCGGTGCTCCGCTAAGGCTGGTCGCGATCTGTCCCAAGCCCATTCCAGTTGGACTGTGATACACTACACGACCGTCGACACATTCTACATCAGCAAATATTTACTAATTACTATCATACCCACTTTATTGAAACTGGCTTTTGAAATAAAACTAACTAATAGTGGAATAAAGTTTTATTCGGAATGCAAAACTTCCAATTACTTATAAATTAAATTTTTGTTTTTATCATAACATAACGATCTTACATAGACGCAAGATAACTCAACAACTTAATACACAATATGCAAGTTATGTTATACATATTTATATGATTCAGTGATAAGCGGTAAAACTTAACTTCTAAGTTTTCTTCGCAAGAATTGGCACTGCATTCAAGGCAGCGAAATCACATACAAAACGTATATAGGAAATAAAAACATGAGTATGCATAAACACCCAAGACGGCATTAAGCAGCATTACTCAGACTGAGATTTCAATAGGAATTCCTTATCTATGAGATTTTGGTACACAAGCTCACCGCTTTCGCTTCTTAGTTCTACCTGTGGTAATGGCCCGTCTCTCTTAATGACTTTCCCATAGAATGGGCTTTTGTCCAAAAACGTGGCTCCGTATTCTGTATAAACCACATCAATTTCTACATTTGGATTGATCTTGACACCGTGTAGTTGTACAGTAACAGTAGATGGAGACATTTTTACCCATTCATCGCTTATTTCTCTGATATCAACTATTGGAACGATTGCAATGTTTCCATAGTCAACATACTTCACTTTCACTTTCCCTTTGGCTTCACTGTATTCTAGTATCATGGCCCTGTACCACTGTTGGTCTTCATGGAAGAGAGCTATACATGCTTTGTTTTCCAAGATGCCATTTATAGATGGCATGTTATCACCTTCCAGTTGAAGATCCTTATACATTTCTTCATACATCAATGCTGTATCATCGTCATGAATTATGTCAAGTTCTAAAGTCTTTATGTCATGTATGACTGTAATGTTGCATTTGAATTCCTCTTCCAAATCATTCGGGTATATTGTGAAGTGGATGTGTTTGGAATCGTTCAATTGTTCTACTAACATTTCGTTCCAGTCTCTAGTTTTTGAAGAGCTGACATCCAAGGAATTCTGATCAGAAGACGGCTCAACGCTGTCGTCTTCAACGATATAATCAGGATCGGAGTCTAACGCCGCGATGATAGCAGGTTGGAACTTCTTTTGTCGCGTCGACGACGAGGGCGCAAACTTTCTGACGATAGCCTTAGAGCCATCCGTGTACACGGCCATTTCAAAATCAACCAGATGGTCATTGATCCAAAGCTTATCATACTTTAGTTCAATTGGTGTAATACCATCAACTGTCTCTCCGGTCACTTGGACATAGCACATCTTTTCCACTATGGATTTGTGGATGTAATCTAATATTTGCCTGTCCCACTGTTGGCCCAGAGGTCCTATACGATTCAGGATGCATTTATGTGCTTGTCTGGGTATTTGGTGCAGCGCAATAGTTTTTCTCATGTTGGTAAAGGAGCATTGCTCTTCATTTCCGTAGTCGATGTAATGAACGATACACGAGGAAGTCTCCTTGTTGACATCAAGCACGGTCCCCCGGTAGAAACGGTTGTCCAAAAAGAATAGAGCGACGCATGGCTCGCCGACAACCCATTTCTGGTATTTTGCTTTCGGGTCGGGGTCTTTGAAGCGCACTTCGAGTGCTTTGCGAATAAGATCGAGAGTGCCTTGTTGTGATATATCGTGAAGGTATATAACGCCATTGTTGTCTATATACCTGAAAAAATAGAAAAACAATATTCAGTTAGTTTTTTTTTTGTGGAAGGAAAGGAAATAATTTGGCATTACTTACGTAGGCATAGCCGTGAATTCCTTGCTTGGAAGCGGTTCAGGTGGTAACCAATCGGATATGAACATTACATTGGACGAGCCTTGGGCTTCTTGTCCTTCTTCACCTTCCACAGGGCTGGTTGAAGGGGCAGGACTCGCAAGGTCGGGGTTCGTCACGAGAGGCGTAGTCGGCATGGGCTCGAGCTGCAGCCAATCACGAACCGATCCCGTCAAGTTTAGAAATGAGAGCATTTCGTCTCCATCAGTAACTTTATTTACTGGGTTTGGTACCTGGAAGCAATGATGTTTTACTAAAGATGAGGTATATTCATACTGCGCGGTGCTTAGATTTTGTTCCTTTACGACATAAGCATGCTTACTGTGACAGATAATACGGTACAAATATTATAGAAAAGGATAGCTATATGTTTAGACTTGCGCTTGAAATACGCGTCGCAACAAAAATTACTACAATTGACTTAATTTTGCCGCCTCAGTTTCCGCGCGCTTGTGCGACATCTACCTCATATAAACATATAATATCATTGCCTGGAAGCAAATTTGTGGTAAGTTTATGATTTTATGACAAGTTATGTATCGGCATTAATCATTTAGTCTAGGGATTATATTTTGCGATACTGCTAGGAATTGTTGGTTGCTTTTTTAATTAATGCGCTTACGCCAGTGCTTGTCTACAATTTCTAGGCACTTGCGAAAAAAAAAACAACACCAAAATTTTGTTTTTGGTGATTTTGTTCTCAAGTACATAAAATTTTAAGAGCGGTTAGGCTAATAGATGAGCGGTAGACCAATATTACTTATACTAACAGAAAAGTCTACATCGACTGTTTTTATTAAATTAGGGGTAGATTTTTTTCCGATGATATCCGCATATTGCTATAGGTTGATTTTTTTACCCCGTAATATCAGTGATAGGTAAGATAATATGCCAATTAATTGTCAGTACCAGTAAACAATCTCTTTTTTGATTCGCTATGAACCGACCTCGCATTGACAAAGTGCAAGACGAGAGTGTCAAATATAAATCAAAATATATTTAATTCGTAAATTGCAGAAGATATTTGATGGCACGTCAATATATATGTATTTTTAACAAGCTACACTCCGTTGACGACACTTTTTTCCATTATTTCAATTATTGCACAGGTAACACAAAATTCCCCAGGATAAAAAGTTGCTGTTTAAATAACACATGTTTAATGGTAGTAAAGTAATTATCAATTGCATTCATTTGGCTAAAATGACATCATAAGTGATCAAGTATATCTATGTCTGTGATCTTATAATAGGCTGTGTAGTAAAAATATGTCGACAAAAAGGGCCAAATTGAATAGATAGTTGGTAAAACATTTTGTTCAATACTATAATTCTATATAATTTGAAATAAAATTCATGAATAACCTTCTCGCCCGTTGGCAAACCCAAAGATTAAAGAAATGCACCTCTTGACATACCTCTCCAGTTGACTCCGGAATCGCTAAACCCTGTTCGATAATTCTCTTATTCAAGCATCGCCACTCAGACTTGTTTGGCTCTAAGGCACTACCTTGGATTGTATGGTACACCCAGATCTCAACCGGCATACTCTTGTTCTTGAAGTTACCCAGTTTGGTTATAAATATCCTCTGGTAGCAGTCGAGGAGTTCTTTTAGGAACTCTTTAGTTATAGATGGCCATTCGTCTCCGACCGCCGGCATGACTCCACACAAATGGCACTTTATCGCCGCATCTCCAATGGATGCGAACTCGGGTGTCAGTTCTGTTAGACTGGTTAATGGAACAGATTCAATGGTCGCAAAGTCTGAGTAAAACACTTTAGCATTATCTTGTTCTAGCTCTACTATGACCGCTCGACGCCAAGTCTGAGATTGAATGCAGATAGTGCAACATCGTTCACCCACTAGCCAATTCATTTTTTTTGTTGGTTCAGTCTTTGAATAATATTTTTGCATATTGTCAAAAAGTGTGTTGAATGTTTTTTGTTGGTGCACCAACAATATATAGAAAAGAGATGGTGTCTGGTATTGGAGTATTTTGGCCTCGAGCCTCAATGGACCTTTGTCTTTGGCCTCGAGGTCTTCACGCTTTGCCGTCTGTGACACTTCATTCTGCACATCTTTTTTCAGTATTTGTATTTGGTCAGGCTTAGCTTTAGGACGTTGTGGTGGTTTGGCCAAGGGGCATTTGTTCGTAATTACTTGATCATGAGCGTCGTTGTTCTTGTTGAAAGAAAATATGCTGTAAAAAGAAATAATTAATAACTCATTTGAGTATCTAAATGTTTCGACGCAGATTAGTCGTCGTGTAAACTTGTGCAGACGAGAAACATAAAGAATTAAATAAAAGAATTGAAGGATTGTTATTGCTGACCGATATTCCAATTTCAGTTTCAACGTGAATAGGATAAGAGCTCTAGTATTTTACACAGTTAATCGAGTTTAGGCGACTAGTCGAAATGCACATGAGTGGAAGTCGAATTAAGTTTTTATGTTAATGGAGCTCAACCGGTTCAAAATGGATTAACGTCATAGTAGGCAGAACTTCCCCTTAGATACTGAAAAAAAGGAATGACTTCGGACTGCTTGAGGAGTGCTAGAGTCTGGCAAAGGAAAGTAGACACTTGAGTTATTTGCAATCTTTTCATATGGCACTGTTTTATTTATGTCAATCTCAATTTGTCAAAACAAGACGGCGTGTTGTTGTTGATTTATTGTGACCTTTTTACGATATTATAGTTGCGGTTGAAGACATCGGAGAACATACACAAAGACAATTGATCCCGTGAGTAGCAAAGGTCACTGAAAAGGGTGAAAAAAAAACCATGGTCGATGGGTGATACCATGAGCACAATTTTGTGATGATAGTTACTTTTGTGAATTATCATGGTACCGACTTCAACAAGTTATTTCACACTTTTGATCACGTCAATAAAAACTCGTAACAAATTATTTGTTTCCGTTCCGCGCATAGCAATGCGAAACAACTGATTTGATCTTGCACAGGAAGATCAAACCGCTATATGTCTAAGTTCTCTAAGTTCATAAATAAATATTTTGGTATCTATATAATACACGTATTATAAAGAGGAAAGATTTTATTGTTTGTTTACATTGCATAGGCTCCAAAACTGCTAAACCGATTTGAAAAATTCTTTCACTGTTGGGAAGCTCAACTATTCCTCGGTGACATAGGCTATATAATATTTCGAAAAAATTAGGGATCCTAGTAATTTTTAATTTTGAAAATGTTTACACGTGCGAATCCGGCATGGACCGCTAGTGTAACATAAGCCTCTAATACTTATTTATCAAGAAGTGCTTTTTCTAAGTTTACGATTACCTTTTAAAATATTGTTAATAAAGCATTCGAAATAATGAATACACTAACATTGTAGTTTTGCATTTCTAAACTCTGCTGAACAAAATTATTTGCGTGACGTCAAAAACTCCTCTAGCATCAACAAATCAACTTTAGGCAAATTAGAGCCATTGTTGAGTTATTATTATGCCTAGATAGCGCCTTGATCCATGTTTTGAAAACACAAAAATAAGTAACTGATCGATATAAATCACGAAATACTTTAGAAACGCAATTATGAACTATTGAAAAATCCAGAAATCGACAACTTTCGTACAAAACTATGTGACATTTACAATGTGTACATACGCGTGACGTCATTATCTCTGATTGGTGTTTAACTTAGAATGGCGGACTTCTGTATTTATTAGTTTTAATCAATTGAATAAATTATAAATATTTATATAAATACATTTTTCAAAATCTTTTAATCTACTTTTTTTTTACAAAATCATATTATTTTAGTGATTCTCAGATACTGTCTCCATGTCTATTATTGGAAGACGATTCTATATTTCAAGCATTTTTGTGTTCCGGTAATTTATTGAAGTGAAAACTTCTTTAGGGCGCGTTGAGCAGTTTTTGGTTGAACCAAAATCATGGAACTCGCGTCGTCACCGAACGCTTTCCACGAGCTATATGTAGTGTAGCTATATGTATGTACTGGGTATATATGCGTACTTTTTGCGAGAACAAAAAGCGTAAAACTTGCGTCAGCGTCCCCGGACGCTTTTCATGTTAGCTTAGGAACCATGTACGAAAAAAGACACCAAAAAGACATTTGTACGTTCAACTTCAAAAAAAGAAAACCATTACAGGGGTTAATTATTATCAAAGATATGTAAGGATATTGAAGTCATCTATCCAAATTTCTAAACGAAAATCAAATATTAAATATATACAAAACAGTACTAATAAGGCTAAAGCTACATGGGGCTTGATAAAAATGCACACTACGCAGACAAATGAAATCAAACAGACAATAGAATGCATACAAGATAACGGGAAAAAAATAACTGATCAAAATGATATTGCAAATTTTTTCAACAAACTATTTACAACACAAAGTATTAGCAACACAAATTATAAGCCGTCTGCATCGTACAAATCAGCATGTGGTAGTATTTTCATGAAGCCCACCGATACGGAAGACATAATCAATATAATAAAAAGATTAAAAAATAAGAAAAGCTGCGGTCATGACGGAATTACAATGCAAGTAATTAAGGCATGTGCAAATCATATTGTAAAACCTTTAGTATATGTAGTAAATCTCATGCTTGAATATGGCTGTTTTCCAAGAAATTTGAAAATCACAATAATAAAACCGATACATAAAAAAGGTTCAAAAGACAATCCGAATAACTACCGTCCCATAGCTTTACTCCCAGCATTTTCCAAAATATTCGAAAGTGTTATTTCGGATAGATTACAAAACTTCTTTAACAAAAGTAAAATTCTGAGCTGTAATCAATTCGGGTTTCGTAAAGGAACGTCAACAACAATGGCAATGTATACTCTCTTGAATGCAGTATGGGAATCACTTAATAAAAAGAAAAGATGTACATCCCTGTTTCTCGACATGACGAGAGCATTTGACTACGTTGTGCCCGCTACCTTATTCCAACAACTTCATAAAATTGGTGTACGCGGTACAGCGTATGACCTTGTCTGTTCTTACTTTCAAGATAGGACACAAACTACTGTTTTGGTTAACTTTAATAGAAGTACAAAGACAATTGAAACTATTCAGTCACATAAGCAGAAAGTAGTTCTGGGTGTCCCTCAGGGAAGTATCCTAGGTCCTCTTCTGTTCTTGATTTATATAAATGAATTATCGACCTTATTAAAACACTTAACTGTACTTTACGCAGATGATGCGACAATATTATTTGTCAAAGAGTTTAAAAATATTACTACTGCTGATTATTCTATGGATATAACCAATTCTCTCCACGAAATCAAGAAATGGCTAAGCACTCTAAACCTACAAACAAATATATCTAAGACTAAATTGATGCAATTTCACAATTACATGACTGAACCGATCCCACTTAATATAAATATAGATAATAATCAAATCAATGTTGTTAAGGAAACAGATTTTCTTGGAGTATCTCTGGACACAAATTTAAATTGGAAGTCACATGTAGAAAAAATTAACAAAAGGCTATCCAGTTATTGTTACGCCTTGTCAGTGTTAATAGATGTGTCGTCTGTTGATGTCGCAAAAAGTGCATATTATGGAAACATTTACCCTTTGCTAATATATGGCATCATTTTTTGGGGTAACTCTGTTAATGTGCATCAAACATTTATACTTCAAAAAAGATGTTTAAGAATCATATACAATAAAAATAGCGATGAAACATTACGAAATTTATTTAGAGAACAAGGTTTCTTAACTTTGACAGGAATCTACATTTTGGAGTTAGCAATGTTTGTTAGAAATAATATGCACTTATTTAAAAGGAAATCGGAAATGCGCACTAGAAGCACACAGTTAAGAGGGCCTGATTATTTGTACATACCTGTCATAAACTGCATGATCTATAGGAAAAGCTCATATATCAGTGCTATATATGTGTACAATACATTGCCAAGTCATATCACGGGCATAACTAGTAAAACTATATTTAAGAAAAAACTGAAACAGTGGCTAATAAAGAATGTATTTTATGACTTAAAAGAATTCATGTCTCGAGATAAGTCTACTGACGTTTTGTTATGAATATTATGATTCAATAAGGCAATGTAATAATTAGCATAATCCATTTAAATATTAATGCTGTAATCTTGAAATAAATTAATACAACCTATGTCATATAAAATTGTATGTGAAATTACTTTTTAAAGATGATTATCTTGACATATTAATATTGTAATAATTAGTTATAATATGCAACATTGAATGCCCGATACGGGTAAGCTGATATCACTCTCTTGCAATACCATCGTGCAAAAAATGTATAATATTTTTATCAGTTGTCAATAAATTATTCTGATTCTGATTCTGATGTAGTTCTCTCTTCTATCGGCAGTCCCCACAGACTACCCCGCGTGTTTTTATTATAACATAAACAAGGATATTGTTCAATAATGTGGACGAAGTTGTATGACTATTGGCGAGTTGTCGGGAGCATTATTCGATTATATAAAGAGCTCACCCGAAGGTAATTGCGAACTTGTACTTGATCATTTCCTGATTGATGCAGACGACGTCGCCGCCGTCAGACTTGTCGAAGACGGTGACGCCGACGGAGCCGCGGTTACGGGTCTCTTCCACGTGGAGCTCCACCAGCTTGTTCGCGTACTTGTGCATCAGGGCCACGGAGCCCGGACTCCATTTCTTGTTCAGGGGAGTGACGCCAGCCAGGTGACATTCGGTCGCCTGGAATCAAAGGAAGAATGCAAATACCATCGGTGACAGAAAATTAAAAGCGACAGATTAGTGTAAACGGGCATGTCAGAGAAAGGATGGACACCTCATGAGTAAAAGACTGATGCATTTATAAAGATATCAACGGAAGGCCAAACTAGTTATGGGTAGACTGGATGAAGAATGAAGTGCGCACTGAAAGGGTGATTAGTAGGCTTCTGCTGGCCGTCTCGAGATCGGGAAGTTCTGTCTCAGCGAGGGCACCGTACCCTTATTCTAAGAGTTTTATGGTTTACTAGTAGCGCCCCGCGGTCCCACCCGCGTGGATTACGGTTTCCCCGCTTTCTCAATTATCCCACGGGAACTATACTTTTTCCGGGATAAAAGTAGCCTATGTGTTAATCAAGGGTTTAAACTATCTCCATACCGTGGTGATACTTTAATCTTTATCCGTGAGGACGTATAATTCGCCTTTGGTTAAATATTAAGTTGTTATATTGTTAAAAAGGCCGTTGGTCTTCCATGTAAAAATAAATAAATAAATAACAAATTTCATCGAAATCGGTGTAGCCATTGGAGCTTAAAGAAGTAACAAACATACACACAAACTTTCGCATTTATAATATTAGCAGGATTAGTAGGATTGTCACGAGTGAATAAGTATCTTGTAGGCAGGCGTGCTCCACCGTAGGCATCATCACTTAACATCAGGTGAGATAGTGGCCAAACGCTTGCTTATTCCCAATTATAATAAAAAAAATGCATTTTTTAAATACACACTCAGACCCCCGCACTAGGATTCCTTGTATCGCGGGAGGCATGAACACACACAATCACTGCACACAAACACCCACATAAGACCCGGGACAAACATCTACACTCATCGCACAAATGTTTGCCCCTGCCGGGATTCGAACCCAGGGTCCCGACGACACAGAAGTCAATGTCACTGACCACTGCGCCACGGCGACCGTCGCGTATTAACAACATGTAAAGCGGAACTTATGTTCAAATTATTTAAAAGAAAAAAATCGACTACCTTCGCTTGATACGATATCATTTACTGTAATGTTGATCTATCAGTCCTATTAATAGTTCAAACAGTTAAAGGTAGATGGCGCCAAGAACAACATCCCCTCAGATGTTAAAAGGAAGGTATAACTTCGGACCGCCAGTGAGTGCTTCCATAGTTTACTTGAACAAAGCGACAGGACGTATTCTGTATTCGTCAGATCAAGTGCTGTAAGCACTATGAACGTGGAAGGAAAATGCGTCGGGCGACAAGTCTGAACGTCTACCGTGTACAGATGTCGCATGGCCGTCCGTCTGGTCCGTCATTC
This sequence comes from Apeira syringaria, assembly GCA_934044485.1. Taxonomy (NCBI): domain Eukaryota; kingdom Metazoa; phylum Arthropoda; class Insecta; order Lepidoptera; family Geometridae; genus Apeira; species Apeira syringaria. The sequence continues at coordinate 18,042,551 of OW203666.1, read as the reverse complement.
TTAGACGGAATGGGAACGGATAAATCGAATCGTGTAAATCCAGAGCGCACTCCCGGAAATGTATCCGATAAAACACTGATAAACTACAGCGATATGAAACATTTATCGGCATAATTACGGAGCGTGCCAAAGAAATATGGATATATGTACTCGCAAACCATAGCAGTAGTGATGGCGTAGTCGGTGGGCAGTGAGCAGATAGAGATCGGTGCAGTGCATACTGACCAGCGAGCTGAGCTTGCCGAACTTGTGGTGCAGATGGCGCAGCGCAGCCCAGTGCACCAGCAGCGCCGCGCCCGAGTCCACCAGCGCCACCTGAACGCGCGCGCGCCCCGGCAGCGCCACCACCACCGCGCGCGCCCACCCCGCGCCCTCCTCCGCGCCCCCCTCCGCGCCCACGTACACGCAGCACGCCATGCCTGCCGCACGCACCAACACCGACGGTCAGAGACGCTCGATATATACTGACAGTCACCACTTCGATCGCCTGTCTGTTCTACTATTCTGTTCACTTTATTTATTATTCAATTGACGATTCGCTTAGAGGTAAAATATAAACAATAATTGCCGACGGTCGATTTGCCTTACTTTTGTATTTTCGGAAATAATGTTCTCTTTCATTATGGAAAATTGGCATTTTATTGTAGCGAATTGTAAATTGGTCTGCGTTAACATTTAAATGGATGTGAGTGTGTAAATACGCAATGATTTTTTTCTGAATAAATCTACGAGAAACCTAGTCATGGATAAATAATTCTCTAAAAAATCATAATAATCTCGGCTCCAATTGAAACGAAAATCGATCGACGGTTCTCGGGCATTCGACTAATATCACTATCTTAAAAAAAACTTTATTGTGTTGCGGTGACCAAAGAAATGGGTTATAGACTATCTTGATTATACTTAACAGTTAACAGATAATATATCGACTCCTTGCACATAAAGATCAATAAAGTTGCCATTGGTACATACCTATTTCAGGATAGTAGACAGTTCCACTGTGGACACCCATACTATACTCTTGTTCGAGATCTAGGCTCAATTGCTCGTAAACTGCCTGCTGGTGTTTCTGTGAACAAATATGAGTTATTGACAAGCATACCCATATAATATCAATAATACAAGAAACAGTCAAATTCGCCTCAAAGGGCACTATTAGAGTTCTCGTACCGCATACGTATTAACTATAAGTCAAAAACAGTCAAACCAACTAAGATAAAATTTAGCTGAGTATGTACGTTATGCGTAAATATTTATAAAGTATGTATGTAATATATATCCTACGTAGTATCCAGCTAGTATTCAATAATGACGATTAAATAACGCCTCTTTTTATGGCCGTAACAGACTTCCATAAAAGGAAATTGAATTTTTATTCTTTCTAATTGTTTGAAAACCAATGAATAAGTTATATTTCATCCGTGGAACAGCATATACTTTAGGTTCCGCAGACTGTGCTTTAGAAGTGTGTTACGATAAGACAAAACGTATAGTAGTTATGGCACAGCGCTAGGAACCATTTTCTTGTGCTCCGTAAGCGAGTACGACACAAATCCAAAACAAGTCTGCCTGTTCACAGGACAGCAGGTTTTGATAAAGGTGTCTCCTGTGGTATGAGTGCTATATTGCACAATCACATTTTACCGAAGGTGATACTGACGTCGGAAAGTCTAACTACGTTTAGAGCCGAAGTTTTCTACTTAAGACCAATATGTATAACACACAGTTTAACAAGGAACATATCTGAATCTGAAAATTGTCTCTTAAGATCATACATGTTGAAAAAGTCTATAATAATATTTAATACTTACTTTCCTAACATAGAACTTGTCCGGGCTCACGATGTGGGTGATATATACCTCTTCGACGGCCTTGGGCTTATAATCGTCGCCGACGAAGATCTTGGCCTTCTCCCGGATTCCGTTGTGTGGCGGGTACTAAAAAACGTTAACAATAATAATAATGGTATGAAACTAAAAAGCCTAAAACAAGTAAAAAACTATACAAAATATGTATTATACCCATATTGAGGGAGTTGTGGAAAAATACATACTACAAAATGGCGGATGACATTTTGTAGCGGCGGCCATCTTGGAGCGTTTTTCATCAAACATAGACTAGAACTAAGAACAATCCCGACCTTTCAAACGAAAAAAAAAAAATTCTTGTGTAAATGAAAATAATCTGTTGCGGCTGTACACACTCCTCGGATGTTACAATGCTGACAACTATGTGGAATTAGCCGAGGAAATGATGCTTAGTTTCAAAAATGCAGGCTGTAATATTAACGTAAAGTGGACCACCTCCATAGTCAAGAATATCATTGTCGACAAAATTTAATAGACTTTAGAAAAGTACGAAGAAGAATGTTTCCACAAACACTTAACGGGGACAAAGAATATCATATTAAGACAGAAGTGACATTCATATGGTGGCTGATTATTGCTGGGGAATCATGCGCGATGCTCTAAGACAATTTATTCGAGAGAAACACTCAAAAAGTTATTTCTTGATGTTTAATAGCAAAGTAAATCGATATTTCTGTAAAAAGAGACTTTTGTATATCTCATGAACTATATAGAACAATGTTCAAATATTTGAAGGAAAATAATCAGTACTTAGCATTTTTGACATTATCGTATTTTATACTTAAAACGAGGTCTACAATCCCAGGCACGATCTGAAATTGTTTCAAATTGTAATGTAACTCCAGAATGTCAATGAAAAAGTTCAATCTGTTAAAGCTGTAACGTTAGCGCACCTTCAACCTCGGGTTGGGCATTCGGGCGCGCTCGTGGAACACCAGAGCGTGGGCGAGACTGACGCCGTCCTCGAACGTGGTGACGTCACACTCCAGTTTCATGCTGTAGTGTGACGTGGGCCGGATGTTGCGCACGTGTATCACCGCTTGTTTGCTGGAAATTGTACAGCTTCGATAAACAACACAGCTACAGATATAACTAGATACAACTACGAAAGCCACCGCATCACCATCTTTGTTTAGTATATTTATAAATACTTTAACAATATGATTATATACTTACTAAACGAAGCAAAAATAATAAATATACTAAAACAGACGCAGTCGAAATTACGTAACCAGTGGCAGTGATTTAGCTTAGGGTTCAAAAATTGAACACAGAAACCATTTAGTGTTAACATTAATTCAGGAATTAGGACTATCAGGTCAGGAAATACCTTGAAATGAAAATGTTTATACAATACATTTAAATAAAATCAGTTTAGCCTTTTCAGTGATGATCAGTGACACCTTAGCCCTAACATAGGTGCACATACACCTTTTACAATTTTATTATTATTTTTTCCATATAAAGAAGTGATTCGTTTTATATGTAAGGATTTTTGTAACTAACAAGTAAATTTTCTAACTTCATTCGCCAGCAGCTTGGCGTGAGCTGCCGAGGCAAGCACTATCTTATAGTGTTCGAGTACTCGCTATTTATGAATTACCATAAAGAGTGATGTTGAAATCTGTCAAAACATATCTGGCAACTGCCCCCTTCTGGCGATTGTTACCCCGAGCGTCCAAATGTTTAGCTTTGTCGCTCTATTTGTTCTCGAAACTTACCAGACTCTATACTATGAGTAGGTTTATAGGCAAAGTCTTCGTCTATTGTATTCGAATATAATTAGTTTTAGCGTGAAGGCGTGCGATGCTCACTTGTCGATGATGTGCTGGACGAGCAGCGAGTCGTCGCTGTTCCAGGCGGCGGTGCGGGGCACGCAGTTGGCCAGCGCGCAGTGGATGGCCAGCGGGTACGGGGACGACATCCACGCGGGCGGGACCAGCCGCACTCTGTTCACCACGCTCGGGGTTTATATTTCACACAAACAATACATCATACTAAATTATGCCACCTCTATGGAGGATACGCATTTATATTCTTGTATAGTTTAGAGAACTGCTTCAAATATATGTGCGGCCTTTATCTCCCTCTGCATTTTTTTTGCAAAATTAGAGAAGTTCGTTCCCATTACTCGATATGAAATATTAAAATTTGAGTCCACTTTTGATTCTGACGATAGTTACGAACGAATCTGGAAAATTTGGCACCTCTTTATTATCGATTAGCTGCGCCCTGCGGTTGTACTCGCTTGGTGATGAAAAACGGTGATGATGGTGATGATGTAAATTAGCCTATGTGATATCTAGGGTATAAGATATCTCCATACCAAATTTCATCGAAATCGGTTTAGCAGTTTGAGCGTGACGAGGTAACAAACATACACACAAACTTTCGCATTTATAATATTAGTAGAACTAGCGGTCCGCCTCGCTTTCGCATGGGTAAAAAATATAAAGATCCCTATTATTTTTAAATATATAATTTAGCCTATGATACTCGGGGATAGTGCAGCTTTCCAACAGTGAAAGAATTTTCCAAATCGGTTCAGTAGTTTCGGAATATGTTCAATGCAAACAAACAAACGCCAATCTAATCTTTCCTCTTTATAATATTAGTAAGTATAGACATACACTGACTGAAAAAATTAAAAAGCCGTTCATTTTGTACTTAGTCATTTTTCACCGATCTATAAGACCCGACCGCCTGGAGTGCAGAAAAATGTTTATGGAAATTTAAATGTTTCGACAGTTTGCCGTTGCAAACTGTCCACAGACAACAATATTTATTAATTATCAGTCAATGAAATAAAAAATATGAATACTGGGTGCCTCATGATTTGACCTAATCAGCAGAAATAAATTCGTGTTGAAACTTGTGTTGCCTTGTTGAATCGGTACAGAAATGAAGGAATATTGCATCGAATAACCGTAAGCGAAGAATGCAATGGCTGACCCCAGGTCAAACGCCGCAACAGTGCCCTAAAGCAAAGCTTACCAATAAAAAGGTAATGGTAACTGTTCGGGGTCTCCCTTCATGGGGTTATCCACTATACCTTTCTCAGGTCTGGTCAAGGAATAACAGCAGATGTTTACTGTGCCGAAATTCGAGCAATGATGGCGAAACTGCCAGTGAAATAGCCCAGACTCGCGAATCGATCTTCACCATTATTGCTCCACGATAACACAAGAGCTCACACTGCACGAGAAACCGTTGTAACTCTACAGGAGCTGCAGTTAGAAACCATACGTCATCTTCTGCACTCGCCAGACCTTGCTCCAACGGACTACTATTTTTTTTCGTGATTTGGACAATTACTACGTGATAATAAAAATGTCCTCCCAGGAGGCAGTACAAAATGCTCTCACACAGATTTTCAAATGTAAATCCTCAGAATTATATCGTAAAGGCATAAAAGAACTTCCGATTAATTGGCAGCAATGATAGATAATGATGGTAAATATTTGGAATAAATAAATACTTTATATTAGAAAGAGATGGCGCATGCAACTGCACCGAAATATCGAGCATATAAAATACATGGTATATATCCCGATGATAATGTCGATTCTTGTAGTAACTTTTAAGTCGTGTCAGTAGCGCATAGAGTACCAACCGATAGGGCATATACCTGCCGATAGATAGGTACAGACGAATGTGTATTACGACTATATAATACATTGCCACCGTGTTACACAAAGCTTCACATCAAGCCCGCATCCAACGTTTTAAGATGCTTGAGTTGGATCTCTCCACAAGAGGACCTTTCAGCTCGATCGACTATCTATTCCATCGATCATAATATAAAAGGATAAAATATTTACATATAGGCGGAGATAATACATAAAAAAGATTATATTTAAAAATACTAACTTTTGCATAATCTCTTACTTGTCAATATTAACAGTCTCCATGCTGCCGAAATCGAAGCAAAACACGAGAAACAGGGGATGATCGGGATCCTTTCTGTCGATGCTGACAACGCGGCTCCTTTGCCACATATTATCGGCCTTGTTGAACGCCAAATAATTCTTGCCTGCATAAACAAACTATTCTCTTGGAACACTTACAAATGTAAAGTTACAGTTAGAATAGTAGGAGCGTGTACTGGATGCCAACAGCGTCGTCGAGTTAATGTTTCTATCGCTTATGGTACATATTGTAATTAGATCCCCGGGTCAATCTCGGCTTTATCAGAAATTAAACATGACATCCTGTGCCGTTAGGTCTTTTCTATGGTAGTGGAGATAAGAGTTAGATTGGTTCAATTAAAAGGTATCGTACGGAACTAGCAACAGTGCTGTGTTTCAGTGTTATACATTTTATGGAGTATCAGCTTCTTTGTATTACATATATTATGAAAGCTTACTGTTCCGGAGTTCTGCCTTAGTATATATTATAATGGTGTTGCAGATATCCGTACACACAGTTTTGAATGCGTTGCAGACCCTGCCTTTTTATTTTTTGTGATACATGTGAAAATATATCATTTCAAATGAGGAACAATATCCCACAAAGGTTTAAGGTTAGTGGTATCGTTCTCGGGTCGCAAATGTTTATAAAAAAACCCAAATGTATAGACATCCACCTCCCTTTAGAACTCAGTTAGTAAATTATCAATTGCATTTAAAATGAAAACGACATCGCCTCGATACTATGATGCTATTGATGATAATTTTGATGATGGTAGAATTGTAGACACGCCGGCGCCGCCAACTGTTAGTGGCTGGGAACGGCGTTATACCACTTGAGCAGTGGATTTTTAAAGTGGTATTGTAATATAAGTTGTATTATTCTAAATGCAGTAAAGGCCTGTGTAAAAACACATCAGTCTATTTTATTTTTCTTTATTGATTATGTTCGGAAATGTAATGAATATAGAAACAAATCAATTGAATTACCTTCTGTGACGTGGTTTATTGAGGGCTTCGGCAAAGAGACAGCATTGCGGAACTGACGCAGCATATCCTTCACCAATGATTGATGACACGCCCTTTGCACATAGAAGTTATGCGGGTCCACTATATGTGATATGTAGATCAATTCTTGCGACCCTGGGAGGGGATAAACAGAATATAGGCTATATACATTCTTCATACAGTATAATCTTATTGGTACTGCCAATACTATATTCTATTTGAGTATATACTATATTGATTTGACATAATAATATATTAGTAGTAATTAGATATTCTCACTATTTAACTTTGTAACAATTTTCTGTGTGTGTATAAATTATAAATTGATACGAAATAATATCGTTGCTGAGTGTACTTAGAATGTCAGATACCTAAGTTAGGCTCAGTCAAATCTGTAATATAGGCCGTATCTGTACTTCCCCTTTTCACATACTATTTGATGTTTAATTAAATATTATATTAGTTTTTTTGATTTATTATTTATAGGTATACTAAATTACAATATAAATAATAAATCAATTATCATAAATAAGTACTTGAAAACAATCTAAATAGAATTTAGGCGTCGTTGGTAGGTAGATTATTGTTTTATAAAATATGTGTTATGAGGGATGTCAGGTTGTTGGAATTGAAACAGTTTAAGTAGTTATAAATGTCTTACACACACATCAAAGACAACAGTTAGGTATCATTAGTATTAAATTACGTACTAGTTGGTTAAAGTATCTAAGCCCTAGATGATAATACAATTATATAGATGACTCCAGTTATTCCGCGAGTGACAAATGGACAAGTTTAACATTGTAGATTAGTTTAACTGCTGCGTGACTGATGTAAGTGTCCGTATTTTTATTATAACTGCTGCTGCTCTCCGCGGTGTTTCTCGCGGTGAAATGGTACACGGTATTGACGGTTCTTGTGTATTACCGTTATCCGACGGGAACAGTGAATATTTTAGGGATAAAAAGTAGCGCATATGTTTCAGCGTGAACGATTAATAAACATACGAACGACAGACAAAGTTTCGCCTTTACAATATTAGTGTGATACTGACAAAGAAATCTGCCATGGAACACTTAGTAGCGAGATCTAGCTCCCGACCGACAGTTGCTTCTACAGATTCGGATCCTTCAGTGCTTGCTTAGTTGTGAGTTAGACCGAGCACGAGTAGCTCGGTACCCTGTGTTATCTAATGGCTGAGCTGGAGAAATAGGTGGCTCAGTCTGCTACCCACACTGACCATCAATCATCAATATTAAAGCAAACTGGTCGTACGTTATAAATAAATGATGTCATCACTTACCTTCTTGCAATGGTTTCGGAGGCTGGCTTTCTGCGAACGGTGGAACCTGTTGTACATTCGGCCTTTTGTATCCTTCATCTAAAACGTTGAGAACAATTGAAATAAATTGTAAGGTGAGAAAGCATTGAACATACGGAACACGATTCGTTTTGGCTTCCAAAAAGTTGTATCCACGATAAAAAATAATCTTTTTATTGTTAATAGTTCCTAATTCCTTAATAACTGTGTAATATCATCTTAAATGTAATCGCTGCGCTCGAGTTATAATAATAATATGATTGTGGTGTTATGTTTAGTGCTTTACCGATAACAAAGTGAATGTAACAAGAAATCAAAGAGGACATCTATAAAAAAACATTCTGTCAATTTGTATGATACATAATTGGTAATCGAACGCTGCCAAACATAAGAATGTAATTATTATAGGTAACATGATGACAATTTATAGAGCAGTAGCACTGAATGTTCGCTTTACTGTTTTCCAGTTTGAAGGGTGAAATTACAGGCTCATGAGGCTTACCAACTTTATGTCTGAAGGTGAGTGGCGCAGTGCAGTTCTTAACGAATTGTATCTGACTATAGGCAGAGGTTACCGCTTAACATCATGTGGGCCTTTTGCTTCTTTTGTCACCTTATCCCATAAAAAAAGAAGACTGAAAAGCTACTTGCAATGTTTAATGGAACATTGCCATAAAGTCGTGCTAGGCGGAACTTACGTTAAAATGACATAAATATAGTATTTGTATAACTTTAAAATACCGATAGAGACGACTCACTTGGATCGAAATTGTTTTGTGAGGAGCCGCTGCTGCCGACGGAGTTGACGGAAGTCACCGAGCCGCTCTTGGAGCGATATTGCGGCGCGAACTGGTAATATGTCTTCGGGACCGGATACTCTTCTTTCGCCCTTTGTTGTTTTGGTTTGTCTTTGCCTTTACTTTGTCTCACATCTGTAAAGCACAAGTCATATAGACACCAGCGCCACTCGAGACCAATAAACGTCTAAAACAATACCTAGACAGTTCACTCCTTTTGCGTTCAAGTTTTTATATCCTACACGCTTTTAGGTTTGTCATTCAATTTCTAAAACTACTAACTACTTTGCGGAAATCCATATTAAATACACAATATTTAGTGTAATTTTTTTTCCATCATCCTGTTATGGACTCTGTTATTAATGCTGTTTGATTTGCCAGCTCCATTTTTTTTTTTAAATTAGTGTTAACACCGGGACTTTGGCACTGCAAGATAGCCTGGAATAATTTAAAGTAGCAGAATAAACACTCAATATAATGTATTTAACATCACTTTACTCACATTATAACACTCAACTTTCATTATCTATATATACATTATTATAGAAAAACTGGCTGACCCTGGCATTGTTCTGCCATATCAATTATCGAAATGTTAAAGTGACACGACACTCACTTAAATTACTTCACTTCAATGAATATTTGTTCAATAAAAATACTAAAATCACGATATAAAAATGGAGACTGGGGGGGTAGGAGGGTGATAAATCCTTTACGACCAACTCTCAGACCTACCGAATATAAACGAACAATTACATAAAAATAGGTTAATTAGTTTCGGAATAGTTCGGTTACAAACACCGATACGAGAATGGTATAAAACACTCAGGCGTTGCATGCAGCCTGCACGCAACGCCAAGTGATTTTTTTTTGTATCTAAACCATCCAGGGCGACACACAAACGCATACAAAAAAAAATCATTGATATCGGTCCAGCCGTTTAGGAGGAGGTCAGTGACATACACACGTACAGTAGAATTATATACATATCGGTCCAGCCGTTTAGGAGGAGGTCAGTGACATACACACGTACAGTAGAATTATATACATAGAGATTAGATCTAACTTCTCCATTGTCTTCACGAGAACCGCGCTCGTCTCGTTGAACATTTTATCAAACCTGTGAAATGCAACGATTCTCAAGACGCTCGGTCACCTTTAGGTAGTATTGGCGCGAACACGGGAGCTGGTGGTGCCGCCGGTATTTCAACATCTTCACCCAAGTCTGACGTGGGACACAGCTTGAAGGCTGAATTGGCATTGCCTTCCAAGTGGATATAATCACTGAGCAAGCCACAGAGATCTTCGTTCACTGCCACCCTGAAATCAGTGTATCGACTATACGGCCCTATAGACAAGTAGGTACATAGTGATCTAACTAACTACTACTAATGATCTAACTACGTGATCTAACTAATCGTATAAAAATATCACAAACATATTATTTTAAACGCCCTCAATAGATAATAGGTTGCATATTTTTATCGAATGGGAAAAACGAGGTTCGGGTGAATAGATTGTGTGACTTACACAAAGTTATACTATGAAACTAAAATAAAATTTGTACTTATTATATGTTATGATAATCAGTGTTCTGACTAAACGTATCTAGGTCTTTCACACTTTAATAAAATTTATACCACTTTAAAAAAAAAATTGATCTTTTCCGCCTTAGCCTTCACCGAAACGGAGATGAGACGAAAAGAGAGGATAGATAGATAGAAAACTCTTTATTTGCACACTATTTCAAAACCACACACATAAAGAAAACAAACAAACAAATATAAATACAGTGATACAAAGGGCGGCCTTATCGCTTAAAGCGATTTCTTCCAGGCAACCAAACATACAGAATTAGTATATATATAGTATTAGTAGTAGTATATATATATATATATATGTGTAAATCTAATATATATTTAGCAAACTTCGCTTAGATTTATTTGTGACAAATAATGTTCTATGACTCTGTTCTTAAAGATATATAGTGACTGTGAAGTGCGAACCGATACTGGCAGTTTGTTGGAGGAGTTGTGCAAGCTTTGGCATTCACACATCTTGCTACTCTCTCATCTCTCAACAAACTTGATGTCTAGCCAGTAAAGATCTCCGCACAGCTTTGGTGGATTCACCATCTCTGCACGAGTTTCACTTGGGTGGAGTGAAGTCCGGGCCTTACATGACTATTATACCGGTGCAGTTATGTTTGTATATAAGGCCTTACTTGAGCGGATCCTTATTGACGCTGTCTCTGGTCAAATACCACGGGCTCTCCGCTATTTGCTTCGCGTCATCGAGAAGCACCGCAAGGTTCATCTGCAACAAGTTCAACCGAGTAAGCAATTGTAAAGTTTGCATGAAAATGATTAAGTCACATATAGTATTCTGGAAAGTTACTGTTGACTCGATATCCATTCACACGTTACAGTATCACTACACATTTTGATACACCATGAATAATACTTAGCATTGGATATCGCACTTATTGTAAGTCGTCATCATCATCATCTCAGCCATTGCTGTCCACTGCTGGACATATTCCTCCCCCATATAGGAGGATTTGCCAATACTCGCCATGCTTGGCAGGCGGGTTGGCGAGCGCAGTGCGATTACCGATCACGGATTAGCCGACTCTTACGCCACCCGCGGAATGACATGGGGGAGTACTATTCTAGGCCGGTACCACCACGGCCATTGTAATTATACCACTTTATTATGTTTTAAATTTAATTTTATTGAACATTTACATATTTGACATTGTGATTTTTATAGGACATTTAATTTTTTGACATCTACAATTTTTATTCGTATTTCTAATTTTATGATGTAATGTTTATATTGTTTACACGCCATTGTAATGGTAGAATGTTCTGGACGTAAGTTATATTTACCTCCATGCTTGTTACAACATTCTAGAGAATAAACAATTTGATTTGATTTATTTTATCTTTTTAAACAGTTCTGTATCATTAGTAGGGAATGTTGCTGATCCACGGATTAGAGCCCTGGAGACTGTGAGACGGACCATTTTGAGGTTAAGCGTCACGCGGCAGCCTACGGCATATGTCAATGTACTATACGTTATTGGCGACGGCAATAGCGCCATTGCTGCAGCGTTGAATGTGTTTGTACTCAGTATACTTTTGTCTTTGGAAAAGTAGCTGTTCGCAGAGGTCAGCAGCTGCGCGGATGATGGAAACTATTTTAAATGATCAATAGTAGTAACTATTTCCGCGGGGACGAAGTCGCGAGCAAAAGTTATATAAAAGGAAACCGTGACTTTTCCATCAATACACAGGACTTAACACACATAAATGCAAGTATTGAGTTCAATTGTTTAATGCTGGGAAATGACTGTCCTATAATAACGATGATAATGCAAGCTCAGACGACTTACAGTCTTCTAGACTAAACTTCTTTAACGTTTTTTCCCCCAATACAAAAGTGCACAACTTACTTTTGTATGGGGAAACCGTTACTCGCATCAGATCGAAAGACGGAGTGAGTAGACCGCCGCGCCGTTTAATTTAAACATAAATGTATTACGAATAAGGAACATTCTCTTTTGTTGGTAGTTTTATTTGATAAAGTCGTTTTGTTAAGAGTACTATTAAGTTCGGTTATAAAAACGCCGATATTATAAAGAGGAAAGATATCATTGTTTAAAAAAAAAAAAACGTCATCATGTTCTATGTGTATACTATACAATTATTATTTATTATTTGCCGTGGTGGTACCGGCCTAGAATAGTACTCCCCCATCTCTTCCCGTGGGTGTCGTAAGAGTCGGCTAAGGGACCACGTACCAGAAGGTGGGCAGCAGCGCCTTCTGAGGATATGAAACCATACTGCGCTTGCCAACCCGCCTGCCAAGCGTGGCGAGTATTGGCAAATCCCCCCTACATAGGGAGGCTAATGTCCAGCAGTGGACGTCCTATGGCTGCGATGAATGAATGATGATATACAATTATAAATCTGAAAGTTTGGATGGATGTCTGTTACTCAATCATGCCAGAACGGCTGAACGGATTTGGATGAGATTTGGTATGTAGATATTTCAGGTCCCGAAACAACACATAGGCTACTTTTCATCATCATCATCAATCATGTTTAAGTTGTCACTTCTGTTGGCACTACTCCCTCCTCCCAGAGTGCAACCGGTTGTTTTTTTAAAAATAGAATAGGTGGTAAGCAAGGAGACAGGCCGCCTGATGGTAAGGGATCACTGTCGCCTATGGACATCTGTAACACTGGGGGCATTACGATACATTGCCAATCCTTTCAAGACTGTTAACTCTCCTTTTGAGGAATCCCATATTGTAGCCACTCGGGAACCTCGAGGGGGGCAGCTCATTCCACATTTTGAAACCATATATGGAGTCGCACAGTATGTGACACTCCCATGCCTCAATAATCTGTGGATGTGCTTTCACACAGCGCCGGCTAGTGCGGCGGTAAAACCAGGATGCCGGAATATGGTTGAAGAGTTCTTCAGAACGGAGTGTTCTGGAGACCTTGTATATACAGTAGTAGAAAATGCACTGCAGATACTGAATTGCTCTAGGTCTTTGGTGAGTTTGATTGATCAAATACATACCTTTTGTATCTTCTTGGGATCAGAAGTTAGCCTTATTGTATCCATAACTTTCTTTGCTTTCTTTATCGCATTTGTCACATCATCTTTGGCGCTTTGGAGAGATTCTCTTTCTGTGGACTTCAGTTTAGTCACAATGCTTATCACTTCTTGTTTGTGGCTCTGAACAATAGAACACAGTTTGGAAAAGTGTTGCTCAATATTGGCTATAATGTGAGAGAGCTCCGACACTGATCCAGTGTCATTCTCTATATTGTACAGTAAGTGACCAATGTCCTGAAATTATACAAAGCGATTAAGAGAATAATTATGTACATGTCAGTTTTAGATCAAACAGCAGCAGCTCTTGGAAATAAGTCAAGATTCGAGACCATACATTGGTGAAAGGAAGGCCCAATTGTGTATTATATTATATTGTTGGAACCGCACAGCAGTACTAATTTTAGTTAATATTAATAGCTATAGTTATTAATTAGACATTTTTTAAAGATAATTTCTATAGAACAATTATAAAGACATGAGCCAGACAGCAAGAAACGTATCAAGAACCTTATATTTGATAATTAGAAACATTTGAAATTGTCGGGGTACATACATATGCGGTTTTCGTAAGTCTTCTGAATGTTTCATCAACTTTTGGTGCAATTGAGCCAAGTTCTTCCACAAATTTGTCATTCTGGAAATAAAAAAATATAACTTTCTATTCGTGATTAGGTAAACAAACTGACCGAGTTGTCTACTTTTTATTACAAATCACTCATAGCAGAGTTAACCCTATAAGATCAATTTTGTTGGATGTTAGCAAGTAACACATTTGTCGGTCCTTGGACCTTGGATAGGTATCCACTAGTGACATTTCCAATCAAGCACTTCATGTTCACATGTTCGAGAGCAGCTTATGCCGTCGGTCCTGAATTGTCGTCTAAAGATAACAATCTTTAGGACATATCTTAGGAGCTTGAATCAGGTGAAACAGTCGTCAAATACAAGCTTTTAAAATAAAAATATAAAAAAGCTTAGGGTGGTATGCATTTTGATAACAACTTCTTTACCCTTTACACTAGAAATATGGGAAGTAAAATTACGCAAAAAATATTTTTTTTATTTAATATACTCAATACTCAATAGTTTATCGCATTCATATGGCGTTACATGCAGGTCTTAAATACATTTTTTTCAAGCGTACATATGACCCTGGTAGGGTATAGCAATGTGGAGCGACCGATTTATTTATTAGTTTTCAAATATGACATGGGCAATTTGATGACTTACTAAAATATTAAAGTATTATTTGCATATGTAATCACTATTACAATCCCACTGCTGAGATATGGGTGGGTTCACCTTTATAAGAGGGTGAACATTATACAGTTACAATATGGCTTGCACCATGGAAGCCCATATTGGATCTGGGGGCCATCCGCCTAAATATATTGCTTTGTCTATTGCTGTAGCTTTCGACTTTTATTCCTTCTTTTTGAACCTAAGAAAGCTTCAACAATTCATTATTTATTAATAAACTAATAATAAAATTGATGTATTTACAATTAATCAATTGTTGAAGCTTTATTTGGTTCAAAAGGACGGAAAGAAAGTCGAGGGCTATAGCATTAGTCAAAGAAATATTTTTAGGCAGATGACCCCCTGGAATAACCAAGTTGCCAGTCCAAATGTTTTCGGTTTCCGGCAACACTATCAATATCCCCGATAACTGTTATTCTGACACAAAAGCAGCCTGATTATGCGTTACCACTGTATGTACAGTTTGTGGACTGATCGTTTAACATTATGTTTCAAACTTCAAAGTAACCTTTGTATAATTCAGTGGCTGCAATGAAGACGCAAATGAAGTATTTCAAGCCAGGTATTTTTGTAATGGCAATAATGGCTTGACAGTTACAAGTTTCATATTCAAGGTAGGTTGATTATGAAATCTAAATCAAGTCAAGAATGAATTTGAATTATTTCTTTAGGTCTTTTTTATTATTCTTTTTCAACTGACATTTAAACTATTTTTTTAGTTTTAATTTTAGGTATGTGAAATAGTAATCTAATATTTCCCAAATATTTGCAAACCATTATATGTGTGAATGTAACTGGGCATAGTATTTATATTACAAGATTTTTTGTAAACTACATTCTGGCAAATAAATTAATCTGAATATCAAATAGTGTATACATTGGTTTGTAACTTTCTTAATTAGGAGTCTTACGTCTTTAAAAATTTGGTAGTTATCCAGATACAATTTTTAAAATGAGTGACAATTAATGTAATTACCACTTCCTGCATGGATACCACATTATGGTTCTTGCAAGATTTCTCCCCCCCAACCATGAGGCAATCGATACAAATGGATCTTTCACAATCGTGGCAATAATAGTCCAGCGACTTTTCTTTGTGCATTTTGCAGGAACATGGTGTTATAGTCTCTTCTAAAACAAATAAGTCATTAATTTTACTATAAATAAAAAATCAAAATTTCTTAATTTAAACACTATTAAATCAATGCAATTATAATAATGGAAAATCTATTTTTTGTTTTGTCTACATCTATTTTTTATCATTATTTCAATCTACTTTTTTTTTTTAACCTTCTCAGGTGTTTTTGAAATGTAGATAGTGTAAAGCTAATGTTTAAACTGAAGCAAAGTTAAATCATCTGGTGAACTTGGTGGAAGTGGTGCTCCGTCGAGACTAAGGACGTGCAGCACCGCGCCCCATGAGTGTGTGTGACTTTCACATTTCAGTCTTCAAAACTCAAAGTTTCTAACTACTTTTCCAAAGACCAAATTTGCTTTGTTACTTAGAATGATTCGATACATAGATTAATTTCGAAGCGATGAGAGCTCAGCGGGGGGAGCGTCACCTGACAGACACTGGTTCGATCCCCAACAAAATCTTGAGCTTCCGGTGAAAGTAACACCGTTATCAAATTCCCAGCATGGTGGTAGGTACTTTCGCCGCCTGGCTAGCTACAATCCTGAAATCTGAAAAACTGTCACCAAACACATAGTGTGTTCAGGCAGCAGTCCTTGAGAGCCAGTGAGCATTCTAGGTCTAGTGTGATAACATCTTCGACCACATCGTCACTGACCATCAAGTGATATAGTGGTCAAACTAATTGCTAATTAGAAGATGACTTCCATGCAAAAGTAATATATGTGATTATCAAGCTCAAACATGACACTTCCAATATCAACCCTGCATTTGGAGACTACTAATGTTGAAGGGGGTGGAAAGGGGGAGAATGGAACCATCTTCCGGCCCATACTGTCATCTGTCAACCCCTAATATTTTAGATATATTGAATTTTTACCCTATTTTTCAAGCAAATTCAATACATTATACTTAATAGCACCAAATTCTGTTAAAATTGAGAAACTACACTAAGCTATAAATTATTGTACAACATTATTTTTGTTATATCACGGGGTTACAAGAAACTATGTAACAAAATAATTAATACTGAAATTAATAAAGTTGAAACAGCTTAAATGCATGTTTCATGTTACACTTGTAGTACAGGGGGTTCTGGACCTATTTTCAAAAATTTCAGGGTCTCAGGTATATCCTGAGAGATTTATAGAGACATAATATTTACCTATGTCCTGTAATATGTGGTTCTTGAATGTCACAAAGTTCTTGTGTGATTTTGTGAAACAGGTGTCACATAGGATAGTATTACATTGTTGACACATTTTACTGGTTGCACGATGACACTCCATACAGACAGCTGGAATAAAACAGAAATAAAGCTAATTAATGGACCTACCAAATAAATATCCTAGCATAGAATTTATTATAAAGAACACTAAAAATATTTCTGCTATGGTAGGACTAGTCCCAACCACTGGTAAAACACACTGTATGTATATTCAGTTTACCTATGCATGGACTTTGGCAAGACAACATATATTTTTTTTCTTTACTAGCAGAATTCATAATTTTTTTAATTTCACTTGCAACAGAAGTATTCAAACTTGGTTGTGCTTTAAGAGTGAGTCTTAGAGACAAGACAGCAAGCGCAAAAGTATTGCTCTATTTTCCTGTGTCCCATGTGTATGCTTTTACATTTATTACAAAGTGTTACTTACCATCGTTAGTATTTCCTTCTTTCAAAATAGCATGTAAGTCCACAAAGAATTCCTTATCATTATTTGAAATGGTAGACTCAGAACTCTGTAAATAAGTCAGTTAATAAATTTATTAAAACAGTAACATCCTAGGTACATACATATCATGTATTTTAATGGTTGCTGTAATTATGCATAGAAGGCTGTGGTCTAACAAATGTAGCAAACTAAGGAGGGTGGGAGGGAGAATGATCCACTCCATAAAGTAAAACCACAGAATTGACAATGTATCACAACAAAAATTGAGGGATAGCTCTTGCCCCACATCCCTTTGCACTCGTAATAAAAGGGATGTGTGGATGTCTTTCCAAATATTCTCAAAGAATAATACATGTAATTGGACATAGTGCTCATTGTGCAGCCTTTTCAATTAATATGCTTAGTACAATTCTTAGAACTGAAGTGATTATTGAGATACATAACAAGGTAAATCACTTGTACTATTTAATTTAAGAAAGCAAACATACACACAGTTTTAGCGGGGTTTGATAATGGTAGTGATTCGCTTATTCAACTGAACTAAACTAAAATGTTTTAAAACTAATCAAGTTCTTATAAGGTTACGATAAAGTCTAAATTAGTATGTGACTTATCAATAACATCACTAAAATTAAATGTATTTATTAAATTTGTGGGTAGTTTTAGCGAAATTAAGTCGCAACTTATTTGGTGCTTACTAAAACTACCCGCAATTGGCCAGCAATGGAATAAAACTCGTCTAATATTAGTGAGAGCGCTGTATGGAGTTATGCGAATTTGAATTTTAGCGTAAATAGAATACGAGCTACTTCAATTTGAAGAATTTTAGTGAATTTTAGCTAGTTCGTGTGATTAACAGAATTAGGGCCAATAACTATCTAAGGCCATGAAAGTAATGTCATTCAAAGTATAGAATTACAATGTTACTGGTAATCAGTTCTGTTAATAATACCTACCTATAATTTGCAACTTTTAATTACTTATTGAACATGAGCTAAAATGGTTTTACACATAGGTACCTCTAAGAGCTCCAATGCAAGTTCACCTAAAGCCTGTACATTGACAGGGAATAGCTGGTATAATTTGAGGTTTCCTTGTTCTAATTGAGCCACTTGAGCAGCTTCCACTTTCATATCTTGACGGCATACTTTGCATTCTATTGGTTCCGCAAATTTTACAATGTTCCTGATGCAATTCTCGCACATTGAATGACCACATGCCAAAAACAGCGGCAAGTTCCTCTTAGGTAGTGATGATTG
The DNA here is from genome assembly GCA_934044485.1 of Apeira syringaria. Lineage (NCBI taxonomy): Eukaryota > Metazoa > Arthropoda > Insecta > Lepidoptera > Geometridae > Apeira > Apeira syringaria. Next base: position 18,023,684 of record OW203666.1, on the reverse strand, counting down.
CACTGAAAATAGAACAAATTGTGGCATAAACAAAATGAAACATGCAAGTCGCATCTACCGGCATTTTGTTTAATAATACAGTACGGTATCATTTAGGCACTTATTTATCATGTCAATTAGGAAATAACTATAAATTTAATTTTAATTTCGCCTGTGAACCAACGTACGTTTTAGATGGTAAATTTGACTACAATTTGGGCAGCATTTTCGAATTTTTTCGTCCATTGTGCTGGGAGGAGTAATATTATTCCGTAATCAATCCAACTATCACGATTGATTCAGTACATAAACAAATAGTTACACGAGTAAACTTTTTTAGATATGAAGATTAATGCCATTGACATCGAACCAACAATATTATAATCAATAAATCCAAACAATCAACACGAAAATAAATCACTTAGATTCGAGACAATTGAAAATTTGTTTGCTCCAGAACGCTATTCGCCAGACACCAAAGAGCAGTGTTGCCAGATGACCGTGTGAATTTCACCCCCAACCTTATTCAAAACCCCCCGAAAATTACCTTTTTGGAAAAAAAGACCCCCAAAACCATTTTTATTTATGTTTAACCGACTTCAAAAAAGGAGGAAGTTCTCTATTCGACCCGAATGTTTTTTTTATGTTTGTTACCGCATAAATTTCGTCTGAGTGAACGGATTTTGATCGTTCTTTATTATTTGAAAGCTGGTGCTTCCCGTGTGGTCCCATTTTAGTAAAAAGAATTCTATAGGTCTGCACACATACAATGCGTAACGTGCGCGTATATATAAATGTACTCTATGGCGCGTATCGGGCGCGTTGGCGGATCCGAGCAATCTGTTATACACGTTGGAATTGGACGGCATTCACACCGCACGCGAAGCGTGCGCATCGCAGTTCCGACGCGTGTCGTTGTGAACGTCTCCATATACTTCCATCTAGTGTTGAGTAGGGCAAGCAAGAGGCGGTATATTTATCCCGTACATGAAGTCAAAGATTAAGAGTGGCTCGACATTTACTTTCATAGTGGACTACTTCAAATTGTATGTCTCGGCAGTCGAGAAATTACATTATTTACTCTCCGCCTCCGTAAAACTATACGATGAGACAGAGTAGACGCAGGCTACAAGTTACAATAGTACGCCATTCCAAAATGAGCATTACATGCCCGTGATTTGAGTCTCCAGCGAGAAGGAAGACGTTGACATTACTAAATACTGTGAGGCGGGCATTGAAGTGACTGTTTAGATTTGAAGTATATTGATTACATTTGTTATAAGTGTTTGACATGTGTGTAATGTGATTTGTAATTTCATTCATGAGCTTTTTCATTATATCCTTTAAATATATTTATTTATTTACCTACTAAAAAAAATTGTTACATATTACTTTGCAATACTGTTTACTAATATTCCTTTAATTTTGACTGACAGACAGACAGACCGTAATGTACTGCCATAACGTCAAATGTGAAAGTTGCTTCAAAGTCCCACAGCGCTTCAGTACGCCTCGTCGATGTTCCAAGCCTCATTGGCCTCAGCTCATTTGAGGTGGGGTGGGACATTGTACTGGCTTAGTACTAAAATGAGGCTACTCTTACAAACACATTTTCATTTCGTGCCCTACCCAACGCTACTTCCATCCAAGCAATAGAAGAATGAATTTTTTTTTTTTTTTTTTTTTTTTAATTTATTTATTAACATTCACACAAGGTCTTCAGGTCCCAAACTAGGCAGAGCCTGTGCTATGGTAACCTGATGGCTGATATATACTTATATACATATACACACCCAGACACAGATCAAACAGACATGTTCATGCACACAAATGTTTGACCTGTCCGGGAATCGAACCCGGGACCAGCGGCTCAGAAGGCAGAGTGCTACCAACTGCGCCAACCGGCCAGTCAATTAATCATAGAGTAATGTAATACACTGGAACGAATTGAATGATTATAGAATGAATGAATAAACGATTTTATTGAAGTAGTGTAATGTTTGAAATGAAAGTAAGTAAGTAAATAATGATGGGAATTGTGTTTGTGGCAGAATGATTAAGGTAAAAAAAAAAACATTTAAAATATGTCCCAAGTTAATTTTCCCCCCCGAAAATCCCCCCAAAGAAAATTTCCCCCCAAATCTCCCCCCGAAGTTAAAAAAAAACCAAATTTGCAGGGAATCCCCCCCATCTGGCAACGCTGCTAAAGAGAATATTATCTATTCGTCTATTCACCGACCATGGTAATGGCCGGCCTGTCAATTACCAGCCTGTTAATTGACGATCAGATATTTCAAAGCCATGTACATAAGCTATCAGGCCGCGCATTATCAGGGTGGTAATTTCTAAGGTGGTAGAAATTTTACCAGGTGATAATGCGCAGCCAGTAATTTACCGACCCTGTAATTACCGGCGTGAAAATCAGAAGCATTTTTTTAAAGTCTAGTCCACAATGAATTCCTTCCACGTTTACACTATACCTAGCAACTGTAGGTATGAAATTTCTGGATGCTTTAAACATATTTTAAATAATATTGACTCAGACTCTAATTGATTGAAATTGATTGATTAATTGAGTAACAAATCAATCACATAAAATTACCCTTACTTGGGGTTATATTATTATATATCAACTGAAGTTAATATATAAATGATCTGTTATGAAAGTAAGACAAATCTTAGTCATACCCTTTGAGTTTCTTTTGTCATGAACCACCCACATACAGTGTGACAATCATATGACAGCGGTGATGATATCAGAAACTTTTCTTATAACAGGTATATAATAAAATTAGGATTATCATTATTTATCTGATTACTGGTCAGCCTAATCAGCCATTGTTGCTGCGAACTATAAGCTCTGCCCACTGCCACTTTAACTTGCTAATTCTTCGGGCTATGTCGGTGACGTTCGTTTATGTTTTTATTGAAGATCTTGAAATAGTTTGGGGTTATACAGTCGATGCCCTACACTTCATAGAATTCACCGGGATTTATTCTTCATAATAAATACAGCGAATTACATACAATTGCCTTGATTGATAGTTAATAATTGGATAAAGAAAAAATAACACATACATAAAATATGGCTGAATGGCATTTATATATGACTACTATGTTTCCGGGACCCTGGGTTCGAATCCCGGCAGGGGCAAACATTTGTGCGATGAGTGTAGGTGTTTGTCCCGGGTCTTGGATGTTTGTGTGCTGTGAATGTGTGTGTCCAAGCCTCCCGCGATACAGGGAATCCTAGTGCGGGGGTTTAAGTGTGATAAGAAAAATAAAAAAATAATAATTTAAAATTATCAGTGTGGGTTTTAACAACTTGCGCGTTATTGGGTCGGTAATTATCAGGGCGGCAATTCCTGGCCGGCGATTAAACAAACTCAACTAATGGCCGTTTTCAATAACTTACTTACCGTTGACCACTGGTTAAATTGCCTTTTTTTTTTTTTTTTTTCGAGGGGAATATCTTCAAAAGATACCCGGCTGCATTGGGGATGTAGCCGGGTTATGTAAGATTTCCACTCACTAAAAACCCCTCGGTGGCCTGCCTCAGTACTATTTCTGAGGGCTCAAAATGCCTACCAATGGTAGCTACCGGCGTTTCAATAAACAAAGATTGACAGTCAATTTATCTTTACCATGCATAACTCTACCTGTCAGAGGGTCCGGAGCTAGGATCAAGTATCAATCATCTTTCTTTAAAGTCCGGAGGCAGAGTCTCTAACCATAGATAGACCCATTTCATCGAGCTGCGCTATTGATTACTGTCCACAAACTAAAAAGATGCTAGCGCTACTGTCGGTAACTTGAATGACAGACGGTTAGAGTTTTCACCTAACCCCCAATTTCGGAAGATAATTGTTCGGTTACATAGATATTTTTGTACATAAACCTACTTTAATAGAGTTTTATCTAAAAAGATGGAATTATTTAGTGAGTGTAGTAAAACAATAAACCGGAGCATTCGATTTTTTAATTTTATTTTTATATAGGTACTTACAGTTACTGTAGGTAGGTACTTATAGCTCTAGCTAACATTCAACGGCTAGAGACAGAGAATCGCTATGTAGCGATGCATTTTGTCTACGGGCCCTGATTATCTCCGATCTCTGATCCGTAGTCGCTGATTCGTAATTAGCCCAATGGAATTAGGATTTGACATTGCAATATTTTTTAACGGCAATTTTCTTTCGGAATTCTTTGCTAGGGGTCACTCGGGGTCACTGCTAGGGATAACAACTCTTTTATTTTCTTTTTTACACGAAAATAGCTATTACAAAAGTTGTTTGACATTACACTAATATTTTTCACATTCACATTACATTTTTTACAATTTTGAGTCTTATAAATTTTTCATAGGATTTCATAGGAACAATTCTTTTCGATGTAAGTATGCCCGAAAAGAGAGGGGATCAATCAAATGTGTAAAAAAATTGCTCGATATGCCAATGCTTGAATAGCTTGAATTTATAACATTGAAGACTGGGAGCTGATGTAACATTATTGGTTATTACGCTGACTGTTATCTATGGCACCAAAAAAGAAAAAACAGGTGATCCTTTGAAAATCCTCGATTACAGGCCTATTTATCCGTCCGGTCCGTCCACGCCGCATTGTTGCGCGTCGTCGTCGGTCCGCATTGGCGAATCCGGACTGGCCCATGCTCGCTCTTTTAGTTTTACTGACCGAGTGAGAGCCTCGAGAAAGTGGTAAGAAAACTAGTTAGAAAACTTTAATCTCTTCCGTTACCTATTAAATCATTTACCCGAAGCACAGAATAAGTATAATAATAAATAAATAGTACGTCATAGACCATTTTTCGTGCCTTCAAAACAGTATGTCGACGCGCGGTACAGTACAGGGCTACTAAAAGCCCAAGGCCGTCAGGATGGCATTTCGGTATTATGGCAGGATATTTAATAACGGTAACATTATCATAGCATAGCTGTAACAGACAAACACAAGCACATACACATTTAGCATTTCATATTCTAATAACTTTCTTATCCCAAAGGGATGAACTCGGAAGCCCCAGGACTTGTGACCCGCGGTGGTGGATTTAAGGGCCCTTTTACATCATGAAAACACTTTCTCTCACCTCCAGGTCTTAGATTCCTCCAGTTAAAGCACACGTATAAAAGAATACGGAGATAAGATCATAGGTTATAAGGGATCTCTCTCTCTTAACACTGACACCCCTGGTTCCAATCAAAAGTCCGTTCGGTACGGCTTCCACAAGTAGACTGTGCGCTGGGACCGAGGTTCTTACTCACTCAACTCTATTCACAAACTAAACTCTTATTGGCCAAATAGAATATGACGTGAGTCCAACCTTCACTTCGTTAACCAATCAACTACTACCAAATCTTTAAATTTAGCGCCATCTATCATATTTGCAGATTGTAGACACTAGAAACACCTTACATTATAGTTAACGATTTCAATATCTAACACACTCCGACAAGTATTTCTATATCAATATTCAGTTCTTACTAATAAAAAAACCAACAATAACAAACGAACTCGAACTTAACAGAAAATAATAACAACGAACGGCAATTATAACTATATTTTATGTATACTATATATATAACTTTATACTTTAGAACGCGACTGTACAGTCAGAGGTCCAAGGAGCGTCGTATCGGGGCGGGGGACGAAAGACGGCTGGCTAGCCAACCGGCGCTACGCACGCGCACCCTTCGTCCCTCTAACCCCCCCTGTGATACCTAATTTTTGACTTCTGCGCAATAACGGTCAGCGCTAGAGTTTCGTGCAGCTACCTGTACACGTACTCGAAATGTGATCCATTTCGTCTTATTGGTCAATAATTGAGACAATTCTGTCTTTGTTAAAATCAACTATCACTGTATAAAATTATCATACAGTTACGATAAAGTCCAAATTGGTGTAGCGCTTACGAACCACAATTCTCTAGATTTATTAATTACGGGTAGGTACTATTACGTCCAATAAGTCGTCATGTAATTCAATGTTAAACTACCCACAATCGAATAAATCACTTATAATATTAGGAATTATAAGTGGTAAGAGTTTTATGGTTTATTTTAAGGCGGAATTGACGTTCAAATTATTTGAAGGGTTCACGTCCCACTATAGCCACTAGCAGCCCAATTTTTTCCTTTAAATAATTTGATTATAAGTAATGTCATTGAAATTGGCTCAATCTGATCGAATTTAAATTTAATTGCAAATAGAAGAAACATAATTAAATATCTTTATCTATACCTAATTTTTTGTAGTATAATTAATTCGAGTAACGGAATTAGCAATACAATATTTTGTTATTAAAACTGACGTGGCTTTGGCACACTATGAGTGTAGGTTTAAAACACAGGAATTACTCACGTAGGTAGTAATAGTAAGTCAGAGAGCTCCGACTATAGTTTCAACCACATTCGGTGTTCTTTATCAAGGAGAATACGGGGCGGTCGCGGTCGGGGTTTACTAGTACTGTATTATACATTCATAATCACAGTATTTGTTGATATAGAAATCGAACGAATAATATTTGCTCTTGATTTTCATACAATTCATTCCCTCTACTATACTATTTATAGATATACTATCCTATTACTTAGCAACTTCTTCAGATGTCGGAACTAGGTACAACCTTAGTCGGAAATTTCGGTTTATATGAACTAATGCGTTTGGGTCGTGATAGAGTCATCTGCAGGCGGAGTGTAGAGGTCAGACAAAACATAATTCCGAATGTTGAATGACTTGAATGCGCGAGCATTGCGCGCTAGTCTGTCCCAGAAAGCGCACGCAAGACAAGACAGTACCGCACGGCACAGTTGTTACGCAACTCGGTAAAACCACTCGTGTAGTCGCGACCGCCGCTCGCGCCGCCGCCGCCGGCATATTTATTAATCACAAGTAAATTCATAAAGCACGTCACAGGTTACGAAATTCAACTTAATGGACAATCCTTTTCTGAGACCTTGGTATAACTTCAATGCCGGCTGAAGCTCCAATTGTGACATGCTAAGTTAAATATGCGATTGCATACGGTTTAGTGAATGAATTTGGATGTAGAGACTGTGAAGACGTCGCTGCAGTTAAAATGATGGGGTCAAATGTGTTTGGTTTGGTAGTAGCGGTGTCGTTGGTGACGGTTACTGGTAAGCAAACAGATGAGGTAATGTTCCTTACCTTAAAACCTTCCGTTATCAGTTTTTCATTATTTATATTTATTGGAAATCTTCCGATTGTCATTATAACTTGATAATATTTTTTGTCTCAACGGGATACTTTTTTATGAAAGAGGTGCCAAATAAGCAGACGGGACGCCTAATAGTAAGCGATCATCGTCACCTATGGATATCTGTAACACTGGAGGCACGTTGGAGGATTCTATCCCAACCAAACACTGTTTTCGCATTGTTGGTATTGGTATCTCAGCGTCCCGCCCATTGCACCTTCTGCACTGTCTCTATCGGTCGCGTAGGGTGTTACCCTACCGTTACCCTACCTAGTAGACAGTTGCTGCTCGTCACATTTATAGGTGATATTATATGTTTATTAAACATCATTGGTAGATACATGTTTTTATCGAATTTACGTTCCGGGGCAAACCTCTTTTCCCTCCCTAAGTTGTAACGAATTAATTAGTTATTGATTTAAATAGCTTGAGTATGATGTATTTTTAACCGACTTCAAAAAAAGGAGGTTCTCAATGGACCCGTATGTTTTTATTTTAATTTTATTTATGTTTGTTACCACATAACTTCCGATTGGGTGAACCGATTTTGATCGTTCTTTTTTTATTTGAAAGCTGGTGCTTCCCGTGTGGTCCCATTTCAATTTTCATTTCAAATTTCATCAAAATCGGACGAGCAATTTTTGAGTTACAAGTTTAAAACTGATAAATGCGTGCTTATACCTACACGATATTATAGTAGCGGGTGAAGACATCGGTGAACATACCTACACCACAATGACAATTGATCCCTAAGAGTGAAAAATAAAATTTTTACCAAAAAATGGAACCGACTTCATCACTCAAAAGTATGAAATAACTTGTCGAAGTCGGTACCATGAGCATAATATTTTGATATCAGTTACTTTTGAACTATCATGGTACCGACTTCAACAAGTTGTTTCATGCTTTTGAGTGTTGAAGTCGGTTCCATTTTTTGGTAGAAAATTTTTTAACCGACGACTTCAAAAACAGGAGGAGATTCTCAATTAGTCTGTATTTTAAAAAAATGTTTGTTACGTCAGAACTTTCGACTGGGTGAACCGATTTTGATGATTCTTATTTTATTTGCAAGCTGCTGCTTCCTGTGTGAAATAAGTCCCACTAATGGGACTTATTTCATCAAAATCAGTAAAGTGGTTGATTAGGTATGGGACCACATTGGAAGCCCAGGATTCAAATAAAAAAGAATCATCAAAATCGGTTCACTCAGTCGAAAGTTCTGTGGTGACAAATATAAAAATATACGGGTTGAATAGAGAACCTCCTCGTTTTTTTGAAGTCGATTAAAAATCGGTGAACATACACAATGACAATTGATCCCATGAGTCGCAAAGGTCACTGAAAAGGGTGAAAAAAAAAACAACCGGTTGCACTCTGGGAGTGCCGGCAGAGTGAAAAATTGAACATGCGATTGATGATGATGATGATGATAAAAAAAAGCCTATGTGTTATTCCGGGACCTGAAGTATCTACATACCAAATTTTATCCAAATCCGTCCTGACGTTCTGAGGACCTGACGATCTGACGCGAGTTTAACATTTTTACCCCGTACAAAAGTGCACATGGCCGCTAAAGAAGCTTTCACTTCATAAAATTTTATAAAAATGGACCGACTTCAACACTCAAAAGTGTGACAACAAATAACTTCTCGAAGTCGATATATATATATATATATATATATATCGACTTCGAGAAGTTATTTCACACTTTTGAGTGTATCATATATATGATACATATATAATAGGCTACCACGCCCTCTGAAAGACCTCCAAAGAGATTATCTATTCAAACGTACGAGTAAGCTGAGAGAATTATTAATTGACAAGGCATATTATTCAATAGATGAATTTATTAACGATAAGACTGACATAAGTTTAGTACTTTGATATGCAATAGGAAAATATTGAAGAATGAATTATTATTTTGACAATTTTACATTATTTATCAGAGAAAAAATGGATTTAATGATATTATATGACATTACTTATGTTGACTTTGTTATCTTTTTTTTTCTTCTCACACTTAGACCCCCGAACTAGGATTCCCTGTGTTGCGGGAGGCATGCACACAGGATCACAGCACGCAACACCCAAGACCCAGGACAAACATCTACACTCATTGCACAAATGTTTGGCCCTGCCGGGAATCGAACCCAGGAGACACAGAAGTCATGTCACTGACACCTAACCCTGCGCCACGGCGATCGTCATCTAAAAGACTAAGAATTTTCGAAAACCAATAGGTTAAAATATGGAGCTATTTTATACTGTATAGATCTAGCGTTTGACCACGATCTCAAGATGTTATCACGCTACACCTAGAACGCTTATTGGCTCTCAAAAACTGCTGTCTGAACACACTATGAGTTTGGTGACAGATTTTCAAGCTTGAGGGTGGTAGCTAGCCAGCCGGGTACTCGAAACTACCCTACCGCCATGCTGGGAATTTGATAACGGTGTTACTTACGGCTTCACCGGAAGCTCAAGCTGTTGTTGGGGATCGAACCAGTCTCCATCAGTTTGACAGCCGACGCTCTCCCCGCTGAGCTATCATCGCTTCAAAGAGATGATGATGCTCTTTGAAGATATTTCAAGATCATAGTTCCTCCTGCGGCCCTGCGATATGTTGATTTTAATGCAATCCCGAAACAAGAAAAAGCTTTCCAGTCGTCACAACTTTTTTTGTTTATATAGATTTATTCGTGATAATTTTTTTCAGTTGGATCGAGGCAACTGGTCGATTGAAAATATTTAAAATGATAAATCATAAGTTTCAGACTTGGAAGTAGTATGTTTAATATCAAATATACGAGTAGGTACTTTATAAATTGAAAATATGATGAGATAGATGTTGATTCGGCTACTCGAGTAATGTCCGTGATATTTGTTTATATAAAATAAGCCACTCCCAGGAATGAGGAGATAAGGAGTACTATGATGTTGAGTATAACATAAACACCACCTTGCAGGAAGTTCAGAAGACAACAGCCGGGTAAAGCGGGTTCGTCCCGACGGAGGCCCAGTTTCACGAGAGCCAGCCCAAGCCTTGGATGCACCAGACCCGGAACCTGCATCTGCTCCCGCTCCACCTTCCTTCCTAAGCCCTGCTGTAAAGGAGTATCTAGAACTTGGAATGGCTATACCGGGTGAGTGTACATTGCTATTTCGTATGTGCAATTTGTAATAGGTACCTACTCGAGTGTTATTGTTAGTATTGGTAAATCATATAATAGGTACTTAGGTACTTAAAATTTGCCGTAAAATTTCCTTTCATTTTATCCGACTTCAAAAAAGTAGGTTACTCAATTCGACCGTGTATAGGTTCATATATTTTTTTATGTGCGTTCGCGGATAACTTCGTCGTTTATGAACCGATTTTGATGATTTTGATTTCTGATAGAGTAGGTATATTCCGTAGTGGTCCCATTTTAATTTCATTAAAATCGGACAAGCGGTTTTTGAGTTACACTCCAATAACTGAAAAGGGCTACGCATACCCCGACGATATTATAGTTGTGGTTGAAGGCATCGGAGAACATAAACAATGGCTATTGATCCCGTGAGTAGCAAAAGTCACATAAAGCACAGGCCACTGAAAAGGGTGAAAAAAATTTTTTTATTAATAATCGAACCGACTTCAACACTCAAAAGCGTGAAATAACTTGTCGAAGTCATAAGTTTTTTTATAGTATTACACGACTGTTTTAAGACCAAAGTATGTGCAGTTTCATACACTACTTCATCTAATCTAATTAAATAGATTTTTTTTAATGTACGTAATATCACAGCATATGTTAGGTATTTGTAAACGTTTGGCGCCGAATCCTCGCGCATGCGTGTTGCGCCGCCGCGGCGCCACAGTCTATATGCGTAGAAAAACTGCATTGCAACCTCCTTGGTCCAACTGAAGACTTACTAGAAGACTTAATATTAGATATATTGTCTTTGAATACTGTCATTAAAGGTATAACGTGGTAATTACGCGTAGTCGATATCACGATCGACGATTGTTTCGGTTTCTTCCGGAAGCCTTCATCAGGATCTTGAGTGCGGTGCGTTAGTCGTAACGGTGCGAGACGGGACATTACGACCGCCGACCGCACTTAAGATCCTGATGAAGGATAATGAACGTGAGTTTTAATATTATTACTGTCATTAAAGTCCTATTTTTGATTTTTTAATCTTATATTTCAGTATGAGATTAGATAAAGACCATAAAGTTTATAAAGATTTACGACGAAAGTTTGTCGAAGATAAAGGCTCTCATTCAAGTTCTGTTTTTGATTTTTTAATCATTATATTTCAGTACGAGATTAGATAAATAGTCATTATCATTCATAATCACTTCGAGAAAAAAAAAGTGCACTTCATATATTTGATCAGTGTATTAGAATCGTTCACACATCATCACACTATGTAGATTATAAAGGAACTTGGTGTCCATTATCTTGTCAATCAATGGCATAATTCATACAGTGAGTGCGATATTTTCATAATGTGCGTTCCGTGCTCTATTTAACCTATTCATGTTGTAAAGAACACGATGCAGTTAAGGCCAACCTAATTGATGATCCTATTGATATGGATGTTACAAATATAAATTGTGTTCGTACCTATGATTGCACAACCCCAAGAAAATATAAAACAATATGATTGTACAATCCCAGGAAAATATAGTACAATAGGATTGCACAATCCCAGGAAAATATAGTACAATATGATTGCACAATCCCAGGAAAATATAGTACAATATGATTGCACAATCCCAAGAAAATATAAAACAATATGATTGTACAATCCCAAGAAAATATAGTACAATAGGATTGCACAATCCCAGGAAAATACAGTACAATATGATTGCACAATCCCAGGAAATATAGTACAATATGATTGCACAATCCCAAGAAAATATAGTACAATATGATTGCACAATCCCAGGAAAATATAGTACAATATGATTGCACAATCCCAGGAAAATATAGTACAATATGATTGCACAATCCCAGGAAAATATAGTACAATATGATTGCACAATCCCAGGAAAATATAGTACAATATGATTGCACAATCCCAGGAAAATATAGTACAATATGATTGCACAATCCCAGGAAAATATAGTACAATATGATTGCACAATCCCAGGAAAATATAGTACAATATGATTGCACAATCCCAAGAAAATATAGTACAATATGATTGCACAATCCCAAGAAAATATAGTACAATATGATTGTACAATCCCAGGAAAATACAGTACAATATGATTGCACAATCCCAGGAAATATAGTACAATATGATTGCACAATCCCAAGAAAATATAGTACAATATGATTGCACAATCCCAGGAAAATATAGTACAATATGATTGCACAATCCCAGGAAAATATAGTACAATATGATTGCACAATCCCAGGAAAATATAGTACAATATGATTGCACAATCCCAGGAAAATATAGTACAATATGATTGCACAATCCCAGGAAAATATAGTACAATAGTATTGCACAATCCCAGGAAAATATAGAACAATATGATTGCACAATCCCAGGAAAATATAGTACAATATGATTGCACAATCCCAGGAAAATATAGTACAATATGAATGCACAATCCCAGGAAAATATAGTACAATATGATTGCACAATCCCAGGAAAATATAGTACAATATGATTGCACAATCCCAGGAAAATATAGGAAAATATAGTACAATATGATTGCACAATCCCAGGAAAATATAGTACAATAGTATTGCACAATCCCAGGAAAATATAGTACAATATGATTGCACAATCCCAAGAAAATATAGTACAATATGATTGCACAATCCCAAGAAAATATAGTACAATATGATTGTACAATCCCAGGAAAATACAGTACAATATGATTGCACAATCCCAGGAAATATAGTACAATATGATTGCACAATCCCAAGAAAATATAGTACAATATGATTGCACAATCCCAGGAAAATATAGTACAATATGATTGCACAATCCCAGGAAAATATAGTACAATATGATTGCACAATCCCAGGAAAATATAGTACAATATGATTGCACAATCCCAGGAAAATATAGTACAATATGATTGCACAATCCCAGGAAAATATAGTACAATAGTATTGCACAATCCCAGGAAATATAGTACAATATGATTGCACAATCCCAAGTAAATATAGTACAATATGATTGCACAATCCCAGGAAAATATAGTACAATATGATTGTACAATCCCAAGAAAATATAGTACAATAGAATTGCACAATCCCAGGAAAATACAGTACAATATGATTGCACAATCCCAGGAAATATAGTACAATATGATTGCACAATCCCAATAAAATATAGTACAATATGATTGCACAATCCCAGGAAAATATAGTACAATATGATTGCACAATCCCAGGAAATATAGTACAATATGATTGCACAATCCCAAGAAAATATAGTACAATATGATTGCACAATCCCAGGAAAATACAGTACAATATGATTGCACAATCCCAGGAAATATAGTACAATATGATTGCACAATCCCAAGAAAATATAGTACAATATGATTGCACAATCCCAGGAAAATACAGTACAATATGATTGCACAATCCCAGGAAATATAGTACAATATGATTGCACAATCCCAAGAAAATATAGTACAATAGGATTGCACAATCCCAGGAAAATACAGTACAATATGATTGCACAATCCCAGGAAATATAGTACAATATGATTGCACAATCCCAAGAAAATATAGTACAATATGATTGCACAATCCCAGGAAAATATAGTACAATATGATTGCACAATCCCAGGAAAATACAGTACAATATGATTGCACAATCCCAGGAAATATAGTACAATATGATTGCACAATCCCAAGAAAATATAGTACAATATGATTGCACAATCCCAGGAAAATATAGTACAATATGATTGTACAATCCCAAGAAAATATAGTACAATAGGATTGCACAATCCCAGGAAAATACAGTACAATATGATTGCACAATCCCAGGAAATATAGTACAATATGATTGCACAATCCCAAGAAAATATAGTACAATATGATTGCACAATTCCAGGAAAATATAGTACAATATGATTGCACAATCCCAGGAAAATATAGTACAATATGAATGCACAATCCCAGGAAAATATAGTACAATATGATTGCACAATCCCAAGAAAATATAGTACAATATGATTGCACAATCCCAGGAAAATATAGGAAAATATAGTACAATATGATTGCACAATCCCAGGAAAATATAGGAAAATATAGTACAATATGATTGCACAATCCCAGGAAAATATAGTACAATAGTATTGCACAATCCCAGGAAAATATAGTACAATATGATTGCACAATCCCAGGAAAATATAGTACAAAATGATTGCACAATCCCAAGAAAATATAGTACAATATGATTGCACAATTCCAGGAAAATATAGTACAATATGATTGCACAATCCCAGGAAAATATAGTACAATATGAATGCACAATCCCAGGAAAATATAGTACAATATGATTGCACAATCCCAAGAAAATATAGTACAATATGATTGCACAATCCCAGGAAAATATAGGAAAATATAGTACAATATGATTGCACAATCCCAGGAAAATATAGGAAAATATAGTACAATATGATTGCACAATCCCAGGAAAATATAGTACAATAGTATTGCACAATCCCAGGAAAATATAGTACAATAGTATTGCACAATCCCAGGAAAATATAGTACAATATGATTGCACAATCCCAGGAAAATATAGTACAAAATGATTGCACAATCCCAAGAAAATATAGTACAATATGATTGCACAATCCCAGGAAAATATGGTACAATATGATTGCACAATCCCAGGAAAATATAGTACAATTGTTGTACTATATACAAAATATAGTACAATTGTTGTACTATATACAAAATATAGTACAATCGTTGTACTTTATTTTCACACAACCCCAGGAAAATATAGTACATATGTATATTTGTAATTGCAATTAAATAACCAACTGGGTCTCACGTTTTATATTCTGAAAAAATATTCTCCAACTAATTTACGTAATACGTGGCAAACAGACAGACGTGCCGCCTGATGGTAAGCGATCACCGTCGCCTATGGATATCTTAAACACTGGGAGCGTTACGAAATGTTGCGAATCTATATGAGTAACATCTTGAATAAGTTTATGTTCAATAGTGAGTACCACAGTTTGAACACTGGAAATAAAGGTAAGATAACTGAACCTAGTTTTAGATTAACAAAGACGATTGAGTAGCTAACTATGTACATATATTACAAAAACATTATGTTCAACTATTACACCCCTATTTCCTTTTTGTTACTCAAGGAAGCAGCTCGGATGATATACTTATAGTAATACCTCCTAGTCTCCGCCTTATGAATAGTTAAATTGCTCACGTCTTTTATTTATTCACTATTTATACGAGTAACATAGTAGCATATTTGACAAGTTTGCGAAATAAAATCTTTTTTATATCTTTTCTGACTTCTTGTGCATCTTGAACACTACAAGTGTGCGGAACACTATTCAAGATAATATATTTCCAAATAAATCTGCTTTGATAGCAACAACGGCGTTAGGAAACACCGAGGTAACATATACACTCAAAGATTATGCGATGATTTTATACTATACTTATTTAAATCGCATAAAGTTAACGCATTTAATAGATGTCATAACTAGGTATTATGCAACTTAATATATCTGGTTAGGAAACACAGTCTTCGTTGTATGTACTAGGGCAATAGCGAAAAGTTAGCCGATGGACACGCTTGGGATTCGCTGGATGAATTCGTCAGCGTAATATAATTTCAACATGTACATTTTCTATTAAAGTACCATAACATAACCTTAAATTTATTTTAGGAAACACTCGGTGCAACCAACATCGCATAAATCTCGTAACAAAATCACCGGTAGGTACCGTATAACAACATCAAACAACAGCGAAACGATTATTATCGTAAATACGGCAACTGAATAAGGCCATTGGTTTACGTATAGTTATATAGTATACGTATAGTTAGTTATAGTTACGGGACCTACAGTATGATGTCCTGCCACTTTTACAACACACGTTTATAGCATAGATAGGATAGGTAAGCATCGGTACCAATAATGTTGTGTGGGTAGTGATATCATTACAAGATTGCCGAATTTATCAGAATGTTTAATGGGACGACTTTGTCAAGGTCGGTTCTATGGCGTGTGCTACTCAGCCTTGCTCTCGGCTTTTGTGTTTCATGCTCGCAATCATAGATATGTAGCTCTTAATTGTTCTAACAAGCGTAAGTTACCGACGAGGCCGAAATGGCAACGCGTCGCACCCAGCCTTTGTGGTATCTCGGGCAATTGTGCAACGTATCAGCGTATTTTGCACAGGCTGTTGAAGCGATTAAAACTGTAGCATAAAGTGGATTTTGTCTGTCTGAGGGCCATCTTGACGGTATCATTAGTAAAGATAGACACCGACATACTCTGAAGCATAGGTATAAAACTCATGTTTAAATCGCCAACTCGCAACAGTGCCCGGGGTAAATTATAGAAAAAGATTGCCACGTAACTTTTATTTGCGACAGCGAAGGGCTTAAGACATAAGTAACATTATCATTATCATTATCTTTACATAATTGTGTGTTGTTATTGAATATGGCCGTTTACAACATGAATGCCCTTGGCGGTGTTGCATCTTCTGTTGTCTGATTACCACCTAAAATGGCCATGAAAATTGAAATTCCCAAACAAAAATATTTCAGTAATAAATCTGCTCCCAATGTAATGTTTCTCAATAACAAAGTAACTTCCCCGTAGCAAGTAACTTTCTCAGCTATGTCACAAATGTTTTGTCTCATTTACCAACGAAACTGTTCTGTTAAGCATCCGAATCTGTGAGCATCCGAAGCAGTGATGCTCACCGAGGGGTGTTAGCGTGCTGCGGGGTCGTGTATCGGGTCGCCATCTTCCCCCAATTAGGGTTGAGGAAGGCGATGGCTGGTGCACACGTGAACGGGTGCTGGTGTCGGACACTGGTCTGCTCCAGATTCTATTGCGGGCTCCGTACGTTAGTAATACATAAAATAATTCCATTGCAAAAAAGTAAAGTCCTTTATACTCACATCAAAAGAATACCTAATAAAAAAAAGAAATAAAAACAACTAAAAAATACGAAAAAAAACTCTAATTATTAGCTCTAAGATAATTCTTTATCCCTAATTAAGTACAAGTTGTCCACTAATTAATGTTCTTTTTAAAGTAACAAATTCCTAAAAAATGGCACGGACCACTTCTGTTGCCACATTCCTAAATTTTGGCAAAATCGGTACATTGCATGTATGAGACTATTACTTCTACTTATCAGATTCATCAACGGGTACGTGAAGTATGTGTAAACAAGAAAAAAGAAAGGTAGCTCAAAATTGATGTTAGGCTTCCTGGGTTCCGACTTCCGACTATGATCATCCACTAGCACAATCTGATCAAGTGGAAATCGAGTGATAACAAATAAAATTAAAGTAATAATATTATATGAGTGTGCCTGCGCCGTAGCGCGTCTATATAAATAATACTTATCACAATATATATTTCATAGACTGGTTCTCAGTTTGTGATCTTTACCTAATGAATACTGTCCACTATAACATTTTATCAGCTACAAATAAAAATTAATAATGTCATCTCATCGTATTGCGTAACACCAATTAAGTATGATGAATTCGATCTAAACTTGATATGTTTTGAAGAGCCATCATAATAATAAAACATTTAAATATGTCGAGGTTATAACTTACTAGAAGCTTAATGTATTCACCGATAATTAACTCGGAATAAAGTTGATTTTTGTACAACACTAGCACAGAAAATGATCTAAGTGTTGACTTTAATTGCATAATTTACTTTCACAATATACTGATACCAATATGTTGAAAGCGATGATAGTACGGTAACGTGTGCCCTCCATCAATCACATGGTTAATGGATCGAACCCCCACATTCACCATGGTTATTGTCTAGCCCCGGCCAGGCTAGTCGGTGTCGGTGTGAGGACACCAAGCAAGCCGCTGCCCTCGAGGGCCAGTCGATTCTCGGCCTCACGTGATAAAGTGTGTAATGAATATAGTGACCGAGTAAACGTCAAACGCTAGATCTATAAATAATTATAAAAGAAAGTTCTTCAGACACTGCCATCACCGCCATCATTACAAACTAAATATAAAGAGTGGGAGATAAAATGCAGCCTCTTTATAAATGTAGACTTGAAGCTCAATGGCGGTTTGATCTAATATGTATTGTTTCATGCTCGGTAATTGTAATATTAACCAATTATAATGATGGCTAAAACTACATAGACGGTGTTTATTGAAGCCGACCGGCGATTGCCCTGACATTCTGCGCGCGCGGCGCGGCGCGGGCGCGGGTGCGGGCGCGGGTGCGGGCGCGGGTGCGGGCGCGGGTGCGGGCGCGGGTGCGGGCGCGGGTGCGGGCGCGGGTGCGGGCGCGGGTGCGGGTGCGGGCGAGAGCTCGGTGCGAGTGTGAAGGCAGTCTTGTAAGCATGCGAGTTGTTAATCACTACTAATTAACTGACTGATTGCAGGACATTTCTTCAACTTGAATCCCTTGACTGATACATTATTATTTTTGAGATATAAAATCTCTCTCGATGAATTATTCCGCGAATAATTGGGTCATATATATAAATAAATAAAAATAAACAATAAATGTTAGTTATTAGGTATAATATATAATATTATATATAATATGTGCCAGCATTATATAATTATATTATATAATGCTGGCACATATTTGGCTCAACGAATCAGCATTGCAATTCAACGTGGCAATGCTGCTAGTATTCTGGGCACGCTGCCACTCGGTAGCGGGTTAGAACATTTGAGTTATCTATAGGCTACCAATAGCTAGTGGATTGCTCAAATGTTATTGTAGTAGCTGCAGTATTGTAATTAGTTATTAGTGTTTTATTTTTAATAAAACTTAGGTATATAGTTTCAGATTGTACCTATATTTATGATGGTTCACTTACCGGACTGGCCTTGTAAAATTTTTTATAAACAATATAAAATATGGCAACTATATCGGCCCCATACGTATGTGTAACCTGTTGAAGTGAATATGTAGTGTATAATAAACGTCTTGTAAAACCTATTAAAAAAAAAAAACTTCGAAGTGGCTCTTTTTGTTTAAAGCGCGGCGTTAGACTCTATTTCGCTTTATTGACGTTCATATTACTATACAACATTTGTGTTTGATGCCTCAATTGAATTAATTAATTTCGACTTTGAACCATGGTAGGTATACACACATTTTAGTTGTAGTTTTTTAAGAATATAAAATATACTTTGCATGGGAAATTACAATTTAATATCTCAAGTGTCCTTCTTTGATTTATAGTCTGTTTGAGATACATTTAATATACGGACGAAACGGTCCAATAATTTTATGTCAAAGAAATCAATGAAAAGTTATGAAAAATAAAAATCACATAGAGACAGAGACGCGGCTACTAGTATACTACGGTGTGTTCCGTTATAAAATTATTAGTTTAAATAATGATTTATTTATCAACAATAATAGTAATAATTTAATATTAATAAATAATTAAATTAATGCGATAATAAAAAAATAAAGATTTGTAGGAAAATATTTATTTATGTGTTTCCTTAGAGTAACCGTGTTTCTCGTAAACGTTCATGCACGAATACCGAAGACAGTTTATTTGTAATGCATAAGTATGTATACCTTGATTGACGCGTTAAATATTGGCAAGTTTTAATAGTTAGATAATTAATACATCAATTAGAGTTGGGCGGGATCCAGTCTCGACACGATACACGGTACACTCCGCTCCGCTCCAGCCACAGTCGTAAATCTACTTACTTGTTTTTGTTGTGTTCCCAGACGAGCGTTAGTGCTTATTCGTATTGAAAACTGGTTTCTCTGTGATGATCTCAAAATAACATACTTGTGAGCTATAATATAATATAATATAATAATATAATATGGGACAACATTCACACAAGGTCTTCAGGTCCCAAACTAGGCAGAGCCTGTACTATGGTAACCCGATGTCTGATATATATACTTAAATACATACTTATACATATACTTTTTTTTTTATACATATACACACCCAGACACAGGTCAAACAGACATGTTCATACACACAAATGTTTGACCTGTCCGGGAATCGAACCCGGGACCAGCGGCTCAGAAGGCAGAGTGCTACCAACTGCGCCAACCGGCCAGTCTATAAAATACCATTCTATTTAATTTTCCCTATACATATTACAGCGCTCGACTAACGACCTAGGTTCGGGTGGTTTGGCGACTTCAAGTGACTCAATACAATTTTACTTTTTTATTCAAAACTGGTAATGTCCCTGTATATACAACGTGAGTCCTAGTCGATTTCGGAGATTACAATTGCAATAATTAGTTTTAGATGTTTTTTCTTTGAACGATTGCTGGGTACTTATATTACCTTGCCCGAATGTTTGGCAATTATGAATGAAAAATGATATCTAACAAACGTCCACCGCGACCACGGTTACAGATATCGATTGTTTCATCAACGTTTTTAATCACCTTTTGACAAAATGGTGGGTCTGTTTTGTATCACTTCACGAATTATGATTTTCAACCCTGCAAATGATTCGATTGGCTCCGTATAGACTCTGCCTTCTTAACATAACTCCACAAAAAATAATACAGCGGTCAGAATAATCTCATGACGTGATGAACACCGCTGGATTATAATTATATGGCTCACAAGTTGGAGCTGACGACTTCACAGCTGAATTTCGTGAAATACTTCGATCGGGAAATTTGGCTCGCAATAAATTCGTTGTGGCTGTGTGACTTGTGGCGACCCGTCTTGTTGAAACCACTTGTTATTGTTAATACATATTATGAACAATAGGCCAAAATTGAGTTGTTAATATATATATCTCCATTGCGTAATCCATTGACCGTAATCGCATTTGCAGCCGAATTTTCCAAAACAAACGACACAATCACGCTTCCCGACCAGATAAAGTACCATACAGTGAAACTTTCAGCATGTAAATGATTTTTTTTAAAATGTAGTGATGGCAAACAAGCAAGCGGGCCACTTGATGGTAAGCGATCACCGTCGTCTATGGATCTGTAATACTGGGGGCATTACGATACGTCGGACTCGGAGCTACTCGGAAGCACCAAGGGCGGAAGCTCGTTCCACATTTTGCAGGTCTGTGGCAGAAACGATCTATAAAATCGCACAGTAGGTATGTGACTCCCACGACTCAATAATATGTGGATGAGCTTTCAAAAGGAGTCGGTTTATCCTGTTCAAACACATACGTTTTATTTAAGCTTTATAACTACTTACTGTTGAGTAATTGGACAAATTATTTGGTTTGACATGTGTGTATAAGTGGGCAATCAAGTGTTTAGGTAAATCAATCAGCAAACGATTAAGAAATCAAGCACAGTCTACGTAATTACACTTGTGACGAAACTATTACATTAGCTTCAACACAAACACCGAAAGATATCGCATACATAATTCAATGATAAATAATAAATATATATTTTATTTTTCCGGAAGAAAATTACATTATATCTTTAAAGTTACATTAGTTTTAGTATATAAGCACAAAGTCTCCCCCATTTAGAAAGTGCTATAACATTAGTTAACCCTAACATTAACATTAGTTAAATATAAGTATATTTATTATTATTATTTACATAGATTATAAGTTAATATTGTCCTGAGGTTCGTGAGGTCATGTCTATGAATGAAATTCGAATGAAAATCAGTGACTGAGGCTTTTGCCTTAGTTTTATGCTGATGACATATTCATGACACTCACAACATCATTATTATTCTGTTCTGTATTGTTTTTGTATGTATGTCTTGTGTAATGTGTGTTGTGAGTGTCTTGAATAAATGTGGTTTCTTTCTTTCTAACCCCTCTGGTTCTGCCGCATTTGTTTTGAAAACAACCAAAGATAACAGACAAATATTTGAACGTCTGTATCCAGCCCGGTTACCATGACTATAGTACCTGCCTTTTGATACTTTCATCTGAAGGCTTTGTCCAACATATCAAGTAGGGAATCTTGCAAATGAACTTTTATTATACTCACTATATTTTTAGCTTATTAAGTTTTATTTATTAACATTCACACAAGGTCTTCAGGTCCCAAACTAGGCAGAGCCTGTACTATGGTAACCTGATGACTGATATATATACTTATATACATATACACACCCAGACACAGGTCAAACAGACATGTTCACACACACAAATGTTTAACTCATCCGGGAATCAAACCCGGGACCAGCGGCGCAGAAGGCAGAGTTTTATATTTAGTTAGATATAACTAAGACTTAGATATAACTTTAGTTAGATATAACATAGAGTTTTATTTTATTAAGTTTTATTTATTAACATTCACACAAGGTCTTCAGGTCCCAAACTAGGCAGAGCCTGTACTATGGTAACCTGATGACTGGTATATATACTTATATACATATACACACCCAGACACAGGTCAAACAGACATGTTCACACACACAAATGCTTAACCCGTCCGGGAATCGAACCCGGGACCAGCGGCGCAGAAGGCAGAGTGCTACCAACTGCGCCAACCGGGCAGTCAATCAAAGTTTAAAAAGTTATTTGCCGTGTGGCACCGGCCTAGAATTATACCCCCCTATCTTTTACTCGTGGATGCCGTAGGCTAAGGGATCACATACAAAAGACAGCAGCGCCTTTTGCGGATAAATCAACGTACAGCTCTTGCAAACCCGCTCGCCAAGCGTGGCGTATACTGGCAAATGCCCCCTAAAAAGACGTGGGGGAGCTTATGTCCAGCAGAGGATGTTCTATGGCTGAGATGATGAAATTTTAAAAAAAAGTTAGCTTTGGGCTGTCTCACCTGGTGTTAAGTGATGATGTGGTCTAAAATGTAGTACACGAGCCTACCATTTCATTTGTTGTATTATTTTCTGATCTAATTTGTTTGTGATATTAAATACACAATATTTAGTGTAAATTCCGCGAGATATTGTTTTGCATGTTCCATGCCGTGTGCATCAGCTTCTGTCCAGCATAAATTGCATGCAGGAATTATATACATACATCACGACAATTACATATTATACACGGCTGAGTGAGATAGCATGTGTACTTATATGTAAGTGCACTTACATATAAGTACACATGCTATCTCACTCGGCCTCAAGAGATTCGGCTCTACACGAGGTATCTACAGAACACGTCGACTCGGGACGAGAGTCTCCACGTCTCTCCTATACTTCCTGCTTGCAACGTATGCAGAAGGGAGGGGCGGTGCACACGGCGTGCTGGCTTGGAACTATTTATCTCGCGGATTTTCACTAAATATTGTGTATTTGATATTAAATTGATATAGATTTCTATGACTCCGTGAATGAATCTATACGATTTCTTAATTTGTCTGATATTTGGCGCTGTTGCGGCTACGTAACGCACTTCTTGCAATAAGTATACACTACATTGATTTTATTCGCAATGTAGCATATTTTGTGTATCAGCCAAAATTGATTATTTCCTGTAAGTAACCACGTAGCATCTGTCGGCCGAGTGTCGAGTCGTATACACGCGTAACAATATATGAGTCTATCGATGAATTGCTCAGTGACATGAATTCATCTCGGATTACGTATATTTTACAGCGAGCCGGGCATTAGTGCAGGCAGATAGATTTCACTTTTAAATGATGCGTTAACTGACTTCCAGAAAAGGGGGAGGTCTCTTAATGCGGTTGATTTTTTGTGTTTGTTACCTCAGAACTCATTTCTGTTTAAACCGAATTGAAAAAATAAATCAATAGAATATACTCCCCGATTGATCCAGTAAAAAATAAACTAAATAAATCCATTAATTTTTAAAAAAAGTGTTGAAAATGTTCCACGGATAGGTTTCACGCGTGTATTACGGTTTTCCCGCTCAACTCAGTTATCCCACGGGAATAGTTAATTTTTGCTAGTGGTTTATACGAGATAAAAGAGCCTTTGTGTGTTGCAGACACTACATATGTGTGCCAAATTTGACCGAAATCTTTGGAGCCGTTCTTGGGGGATGTAGTCAGAACATCAATCGAAACTTTCGCATTTATAATAGTAGTTTAATTTCGAAATTGTGTTTTCAATGTCTTGTTTCTCCTACCGCAGCGTTTCTAGTCTAAGCTTATGTATTAAGCTACTAAGATATGAACACCGCTGCATAGATAAGATTCTGTGAAATGTAATTTATGATCATTAACAACTATTTTTAATATAAATAACAGTCGCAATATATACAAACCACATAATGACGACTTTGATTTTTTACTTTATATAATGTGCCGAGGCCTTTATTTAAAATAAAAAACTAATAACTGATTACAATATTACATTTACTACAATAATAATATTTAAACAATCCGCTAGCCGTTGTCAGCCTATAGATAGTTCAAATGCTCTATCCCGCTACGAGTTGGCAGCGTCCTCAGATTTAATAATAATTGCGCTTAACATTAGGAGATTTTTGACCTTTCTCACAATAAAACAACATTATTCCCCCCTCGCTACGCTCAGGATTCTACTCAAGAATTCTTCGCGCTGCTGTGGATTCAAAAATTGAAAATAATTGATATGTGATACGCACTCCGTAAAGTAGATTTCTGCGTTCTAAGCTCGATGTGGTTTTGCTCAAAGGCGGTAAAGCACTAGGACACAAAAATTGTATTACGTTTGAAAACATAGTTTGTGGTATCCTAATGATGTAATTCCTAAAAATAATGAGACTGTTTGGTATCGACTACCTAATAAGTTGACGAGTCTAACCGGTTTGAGAGTTATGGATGTCCAAGAAACATGATTATAACCTCGCCTCATAATGTCAATAACAAGTGTATGGACGATTCTGTATCCGCTGATCTTCATTGTTTTAGATTCGTATCTAGAGCCTTACAGACATGGATTGTGTATCCAATTTCTATCGATTACGGGTCAACCATCGACCGAAGGGAAGTTTCCTTTAGTCGATGGGTTCGGGTTATGACACCATCGCCATTTTGGTTTTGGACGAACATTCGTACACATGTACTCGTTTTTTTAAAGGTTTTATAACCTTTAAACACAACCAAAGCAAAGTTTGCTTATTACTGTCGACGCGGTCTAAGTTTATTTAACACTTTATTTGTTTCTGCCGCACAAATAATTAGTAAAATAAAAATATTCTAAGATATGTGTATGCTTCTTAATATAATATAATACTTAGATAGCACTATACCTGTAAATGTATGATTGATTGATTGATTGATTTTTCAATTTCTTTATTATCATAGATATATACATTATTTGTACAACTCAGCGTTACCATCTAAGTTACAATAATCATAGCATTGTAGTCGTTTTACTGGCTAGGACCGCCTTTTAAAACTTTCAAAAACAAATTGTTGTTTGAGCTTGAATAGTTTTTATTAAATCGATAAGTAAAATATAGTCAGGTGTAACATAGCATAATAGGTGTAAAGAAAGGTGTATGTGTATGAAATAGCTCGTGAGAGACCTCTGCCCGAGTGTTAGTCCGCCCAGCAGTTTGTGCATATATTCATCAAATATATGCAACAAGAATGTGTTGAAATAGTGAAGGCATTAGCGAGTTAGAACAACTTTGCAATTTGTCAAGTACAGCCTCTAATAACACCATCAATCCAATCGGCACAGTAAAAACGTGGTTTGAATAAGAACTGCTTAGATTCGAACAAGCTTATTGCGTTTAATACATAGACACTTATACATATACTACGTATACGCATGTTTAGCAGTGTATATTACCACTTGGTAAAGATTCTTACGATAATTACGTAATTTTGATGTTGTTGTAGTGTAGTATGTTGCAGCAATGTTGGTTTCTTAACTTAATTAGGTTTAATTGTACGAGAATAATTACATGATGAAACGTATTAGACATGCCCGAAACTTGGATACTACTTAACCTAATCGTGTTTTAACTCAGATAAATGCTGGATACTCAAAGTGGTTTAACTCAACTCAAGGAGTTCAGTATAAAGATACTGAACCTATATCTATATCTCTATACCAAATTTCATCCAAATCCATTCAGTAGTTATTGCGTGAAAGAGTAACAAACATCCATCCATCCATCAAAAATGTTACATTTATAATACTAGTTGGATGAGGTTCTACCATATGAAACACCACCAAAGGGAACGGGTGAACATTATCCACAAATAAAACAACGATCCCACAGCTTCGTCTACCTCCTTTCCATAAGTATGCGTATGTACCTATGTATTAGTAATTACATAAAGTGTGAAAACAGCACAACATATTCTTTTAACATAAGTAAAAAATAACATAACAACTTTTGTTTAGAAGTAAGGAAGTGTATTGTCGGCGGCGTTTAAAATTTCATTCGCTTTACGTAATGTCATACAATCGTCACAGTTCCTCATTATGTGTGTTGTTCTTTACGACCTTGTGTATATGGAGATGACCTCCTCGCGGAAGGTTCGGTTTATTTTACACTTCCATAACGTGTTATGTAATATTTAGTAATGTTTTGGACGTTATTTACTTAATTTGATCATTCATCCTGAAAAAGTTACATGATGTCGCATCGACAGCCTAATTGATTGAGAAGTTCACCGAGATGTACGAATCAGTTTTAGGACACAGGAAGTGTTCGATTTAAGCCAAGGTGGTACACAATCAAAATAGCGTCCGGTTTGTAAAGGGCATGTTTATTATTTCAATTATTTGATTTGCTTATTTAGAAATTTCTTTTATTAGGGTATCACAACAAACCAATTACAATGCTGCTGCTACTAAATTCATAGTTGGCCGACCTACTAGCCGTTAGAAATTAGAACTCGGATCTGGGTTGGCCATTAACTGAAACCAAAACGAATAGCTAAGGGATTACTTCAGTTCTGTGAGCTCAGTCATTCCATAGCCATACTCATAATAGTCCTCATTACAAGCTTTTCTATAACTGGCAATGTTCGTATGTAAGTTGTCTTATATATATATTTTACTCCACTAGCTGTCAATCGCTATAGTTTGTCTCATCGATTTCTCACAGAAAATTATTTTTTATTCACGAGTAAACAGATTTGAATATTCGAGAGCTTTCAAAAAAGAAAATATACACAAAAACCACGTCCCGAATATAGTTCGACATTTGAATATCTGTTTGTTTATTTTATTTTTAACTTTAATGCTATTAAATAAACAATAATACTAATGATAATATTATTGAATACCTATTTTAATTGATTAAATCGTACCCAAATACTAAGAAGCAATATAGTTACAATGTTTTTGTGAAAAAGTAGGAATCATAGATATGTATGTGTAGCGTTTGTGAAGAAAGCACCTGACAAAGCTAATGTCAACTCACCGACCTATCAGAAGAGGAGGGAAGAAGCATATGAAATATTTTTGTCGTCGGCCGCGCGCGTTGCGATAGCCTCGCTCGTTAGAATAGTTAGTGTGGTGAACATTTCTGTGTTTCACTCATGGGTAATGGGTTTTTTAGGCAATTCTACTTTTGAAACGTTCGCTACGCTCAGGGTTCTTCTTTTATTCATAGAAACTTTCGCTTACTCAAGTTTCAATCTAAGCATTCACGCCAAAAATCAACTTTACCCACATTTATAACAAGAAAATATTTATTCTCTACTTGAAAGATTTTGGTTATGAAATCAAACTGTGGATGATGATTGCTATATATATAACACATTAATATAAAAACGAGCAATGATAGATCACGTTAGCTCATCCATGAACACATTGGTCAGTCAAGTCTGTCTGTTGGTAACAAACTTGGCTCGACTTATCAAGCAATAATAGAACGTCATAATTTTTACTGACGTGACTAACTCCACAGAGCATAACTTCGTATATGTGTGAGGTGCCAACTGTGTTGCTTAACCCATTATGTATTCCGTATACCCATACGTCTTCGTACGCGACGTTTGAAACATCTTACTTAATATGAGACCACAATGAGTCATCTTCCAATTATAAAATGAAGCCTAAATGCTTTAAATATTTACCTGTCTGTATAGCCTAAATGACAGGAGAGTTTATACTTGTCATGTATTTAATGACCATATGAATACGGTTCATGTTGCGTAGGTCTGCAATAAAAAACAATGCGCTTGTTTGATTATTAACTATTTTTTTCTAATTTTCATCATCATCATCATCATCATCTCAGCCATAGGACGTCCACTGCTGGACGTAGGCCTCCCCCATTGATTTCCACAAGGACCTGTTGGAAGCGGCCCGCATCCAGCCCTTGCCTGCGATCTTAGTCAGGTCGTCTGTCCACCTTCCTAATTTTAGCATTTAGAAATTATTTATAACGGTACCATTGATTTATGTAAATCAATGAACAGTACTTTGTAATATTAAGAATACTCAAAATCTACGTTAGTGGCTTAGAATAGAACAGTAAATTGGTTGGCTTCTCGTGTTATTATAGTTCCTGCTCTTTCCACCTTCCGTATATATTTTTGAGTGACCAGTATCATGCTCCCATCAAAAAATCGATTGCTCAACAATTACCCACCCCCTGATCCGTCTCTGTCGTCTGTGGCGTCAGTGGCTTCCCCCAAACTTCTTTCGATAACAAAGTTGTCATCGGCTAAGAGTTGCGTAACTCGAATATAATAAAATATAGGTAGTAAGATTAATCATAAGCAAGTCGTAGCATATTTCATTGAACGATGTCGGGTTAGTTAAAATAATTATTATAAATAATATTGTCAGTAACATACATGATATACACATGTCAGTTTTCGCGGGTAACTAATAATTGTACGGCTTTAGAAAATGTCACCATAGTTTAGAAATACAACTGTCACACGTGTATGCGCATGCGCGAGAACTTGACAAACCTGACACGCGGCTTGCCCGAAGTTCGCGGACGTTTTTGATGACACATGAATTTAGGTAAGAATGTATTGATATCACTTGTTACAAGAGAGGACGGATAGTGGAGAACTTCTACACTATTTAGTAATAAACTTCTATGTAACTTTGTAATATTTTCGCCAATTTAAGAATCTGCCGAAGTTTATCATTTCTGTTTTGTTTTATTCCCCATTTTGTCTAAAATTTTGCCAATTGTATTTTAAATATGTACATACTTTTGTTAGGGTTACATATACCTACCTAGGTGCATTTGAAAAAAATATTGCTCACCCATTTAAGTTTTTATTTGTTTACTGTCTGTCTTTTCGTCTTTACAGACAGACGGCAATGGTGATCTATATCACGATATACATATGTACATTTCTTTGTGGTGTTCATAAGGAGAATAAGAGGACACCACGTAAATGGCTGGTGTTGTTAAAACCAAGATTATATAAAGTCACCTCGGGAGTTATGCAAGTGTAACCTCACTTTCCGCGTTCGGACAGTAATAACGAAACACAACGTCACTGTCGTACGAATATACTAAAGTACCTAAATCAATCAGGGGTGCCAACAATTATTACTTCGAATTTTCCGCTAAATATTTTTTTTTTGTAAAGCAATACTTGTGTGCATGTAAGGCTTGTTTCGAAGTTGTTGACAGTAATATAGATCATTGCAGTTTTATCAGTTATAATAACAAACACATATAAAAATATTATTTTGTATTTCAATTACAATGCACTCACTAATACAAACAATTTATTTATTTTATTTAGTTATTATAGGTACGTAGTTCACAGCTGACAAATAAATATCTGTGTCTAACTGTAAGTGTACAGGAGCCAGACTAAAACTATAATATTAAAAAACTGTAAACGTAAGTAAATGCTTCATAAATATGGACACTTTGACATTTGAAACATATTCAATTTCTATTTCAGTGTTAGGGGTAATAATAGGCGATATTACAGATAAGATAATGTTTTACTACCAAACATGTATACATACGAGCCTTTTGTGAAGAGAAATGAGCCCACAATGTTGGTTCCACTACTGCGTTTGTACGTTGTTAGTAAAGCAACTATGTGGAAACACCTGGAGATCGAACTAATTACCTCCATCTCGACTTGTACAGACTCCGCTGGGCACTCCCTTCAATTCCATCTTTTCTGTTGTACGCAATGCTCTTACAATAGTGCACTATTACTGCACTGGGGGTACATGAGGGTTAAAGGTGATTACATCGCTCGGAGCGATGGATTGTTGGCTCATAAATAGGCGTTACCGATTGCTTCTCGATACCATTGAAGAAATATATACATATATATAAATAAACACAAATGTCACTCCACGAGAGTACGTTTCTGTTATGTGACGGGGGAGCAGAGGTGACTGATATCGACTTCCTCACATGTTGGAAATCATAAAAGGCAAGGAATCTCGCCTACCAGGTGGATGAGGTTATGTGACACCTTGACAGTACCGCCTTCGTGATAGACGTTCTCCCACGAATCAATAATACCGCCATTGTGTGTACCAGCTGAATAACGGTGTCATTTTTGAAGGGCGTTGTGGTATCTGAGTGAATATTTTGCCCGCTTCAATATATAAATTAGTAGGTAACGCGGTATATTAATAAAATTATCGTCCATTTGTTTACTAAAAAAATATTTAAAGGGGTTTGAAAAGCTCTAACATCTTTATCAATCGGCATCAAAAGCTTTACCAAAAACCTGCTGGTAAACAAATAAGGTAGCAGCATATATTCAAGTTAATTTCGACACTAATTGACCCACGAGCACTGTTGCTAACATGCCATGAAGCGTTTACGAGTCGTTATCGTGAAGCCTTAGCAGGAGGTCGGCGGGTGAAAGTGCTCATTGGCAGTCTGCAAGCGAACTTTCAATATAACTGATAGGTAAGTATAACTACCGGAGTGCACACCGCTCGGGGATCGGGCTCGTGGGACGACTATTGCTAATAGCGTATTATTTTGTAAGAGTTTCAGTTACATTATTTTTGTTATGAACTTAAAGTTTTTAAGTAATTAAAATATGGAGTGATATAATCGGATAACTCAATCATCCATAGGAGCCAAATTGTTTTAGAAAATGATCATTAACGTTCAATAGAAGTTAGCTCTAATAGAAGCGATGTCTGATGCGAATAATCTAAAATGACTATATTCTTTGAATCATTGTACATAGAATGCTTTCCAACAATAAATGTTAATAAATAAATAAATAAATATAGCTACATTTGATTTTAAAAAAATTTACGCTAAGAAATTTGTTAACTAACTTTTGAATGAAATCACCTTTCAAGTAGAAGATTTCCCTTCAATTTTCTCAGCTCAAGGGGCGGCGTATCTGAATAAAAAAATACAGTTAACTATACTTCTTACTTTCACACCGTAAACTGTCGATCATGAGACAAGTCCTAATGATTACTAGGACATGTAGCTGACTTCAACCTTCGGTTATTTGCGCTTTGTCGGCCTTGTTACATGCAGTACCTCTTGTCCTGCTGTCAATAACGAATTACATTGAACTCTGTATCTAAAATGCACCATGCCCGAGGAACCGAATTATGTAACGCAGTTTCCAGCAAATGTCTTGTCGCAGTTTTGCCTACATCGTGCACTTTACAATTCCGGACTAGTGAGTGTGTTTAACTAGTATAACGAGTAAACTGTAAAGGTTGTGAGTGTAATAATCATAAATCGATCGTAAGTTCCTTGGGCGTGGAGACACGCGCTGATCTGTCAAAAACTGACAGAACAAGACATCTACAATATAGATAGGCACTCGCAGTTACATCGTTGAAATAGTTTGAGATTGTTTGAAGGAAATAGTTAGGAAAATAGCAATATTAGACAAATGTCGAAGTATGACGCATATTTTTATTTTATGTAATTAATCAATCAATTTACTTACGTGGCAAACAAGCAGACGGGCCGAATGGTAATGGTAAGCGATCACCGTCGTGATCATAAAATATAGGTGTATTATATATTCATATAATACTACGTACTAGTGGGAACCTAACCTATGATACAAGTTGGCTTACAAGAGCACCCAAAGCGTGGCTGCTGCAGAAGATATAATATTGTTATTTTTTGTTAAACATTTATACAAGTGCAGGGAAATCATTAAAACTTTATCGCATCTGTACGATATGGCGCGGCATAAATAACGGATACACATTTTATTACTTATATAACACTTATGTATAAATTTGTATGCTTTGTTGTTGTACAGGAAATAATATTTTATTTATAATTTAAATAACAAACATACCTACTTAGATTGTGCATCGTTGTTCTGTAGGCATTTGTAATTAGTAATTGATAGATAATAATTAATCATTTATTCATATTACAGTACCCGTCAAAAAAGCTTTGAATTCATAATAGCCTACACTGGGTGTGTAGGGAAAAATCATATGCTAATAAAATATTATCAGCATGAACAGATCGAGCCGCCTATAGTTCATACTGGAGGTTCTTGAGCTTTGAGGTGTTGACAGCATTTTTATAAATGATATTTGTTTGTAATATAAAACCTATTTAATTTGTCCGGATAATATCAGATACTTTTTGTCAGCTAACTTCACACCGATACAATATTTAGCTGAACGCAACGAAATTGATAGGTTCTGCGTTTAACTACTGTCTCACTTGATGGTGAGCGCCGCGATGGTGGACCGGTTCTCCTGGCTCTCCTGGACACCACAGACTACTTATCTACACTCTGTGAGTTTCATGACCTACATCCTTTGAGTGTTGTAGTAACAAGGCGAGTAGTAGACCATGTACGGCTATAACCGTAACAATTGTTACAATAAATACATATCAAACTGTATGTACTGTGTATGTACTACTATGTACTGTATCGAGATTGAATCGCATCAAATCTTCGACATTATTATTAATGGCAGCGAGACCCGGATATATTTGACCATAGACATAACAAGGTTTAACATTTTGACTGTCAGGTTTTATTGTTAATGCATTTAATGTTAAATGGGTCAAGATCACACATGTTTATTTATAAGCTCAGTAGAACAATGAGTTTCCGTTGTACAATGTAAAAAATCATATTATCTTCGATAAGATGGTAGCGTCCTACATCTATGTCCGCATATACATTTCTTAAAAATGAAATAGGTGGTAAACAAGCAGACGGGCTACCTGATGGTAAGCGATCATGGTTGCCTATGGATATCTGTAACACTGGGGGCATTACGATACGTTGCCAATCCTTTATTTTAGTAGAGTATTTACCATGTAAGTAACATACGAAGTGAAACGACTTTTTTGTTATAATTGAATATATAAATGGATCGAGATTTAATTCAAGCTATTTTTAAGGAGGAAAAGATTGTGATTTGTGTAGAGGAGTTTTGACCAATATGCAAATAAAAATTAGTATTACTTAGCAAACTAGTAAAAACTGTTAAAACCGGGCTTTGTGAGTCGATCATGTCGCCATATTGAATAGTAAAGCAGACTTCGGCTCCTGTCCAGCTGCCGAGCCTCACGTTCGATGTGGTCAACGGTGATCGCACACTACACTTAGTAGTTGTTGTTAATACGATTTCTTATGTCTGATTCCAGGTAAGCCAGGGACGGACTACCCACTACTCGGAGCAGTTCCATACACAAACTTCTACTGTGAT
This sequence comes from Apeira syringaria, assembly GCA_934044485.1. Lineage (NCBI taxonomy): Eukaryota > Metazoa > Arthropoda > Insecta > Lepidoptera > Geometridae > Apeira > Apeira syringaria. Next base: position 17,989,781 of record OW203666.1, on the reverse strand, counting down.
GAGCAGCCATATCCAGGCTTCTTCGCGGATATGGATACACGGTGCCAAGGTATATAAGCAATGTGTTTCACTATAGTGATGAAGGTGGAGTATATTTCAAATATTTCGACTGTTCAAAATCCTAATTCCTACTACTGGAGATAGTTTAAGGCCTGGATTAACATATAGGCTACTTTTATAAACCGGAAAAAAGTATAGTTCACGTGGGATAATTGAGGTAGCGGGAAAACCGCAATCCACGCGGGTGAAACCGCGGGCGCTACTAATAATATTATAAAGGTGAAAGTTTGTGTGTATGTTTGTTACTTATTCACGCTCAAACGGTTTCACCGATTTCGATAAAATTGGGTAGGTATGTAGATACTTCAGGTCCCGGAATAACACATAAGCTACTTTTCATCATCGATCATCACCACGCGGGCGAAACCGCGGGGTGCGGCTAGTTGTTAATAAATCGATCGGGCCTAATTGCGTAAAAAACATTGAGTAATTCGCAATAGATTAAGAACATATAATGCTACTTGTAATGTAATATACTAATATACATTACCAACCATTATATATTTTTTTTCAACATGGCATACCTATGCCTTTATTAAAATAAAACACTAATAACTACTTACAATACTGCAGCTACTACAATAACATTTGAGCTATCCACTAGCTATTGGTAGCCTATAGATAACTCAAATGCTCTAACACGCTACCGGTTGGCAGCGTGCCCATTTTTAACCTTAATAAAACCTTGTAGTTAGAGTTATTTTATGAATAATTTAGAATCCTTGATTCAGACTATTAGTCATTGTAAAACATTGTTCTTGTCATAGAAAGAACTGCTGAGAAGATGTAGGAGTCTCATGTTATTTTCATTGTCTGCTTCCACGTACATTTTTGGGGATCGAGGAGGAAGACCTTGGCCGTGTGAGGATCATTAAAATTGACCTTATGGTGGAATGAGGTTAGCTAATTATTTTATAACAAAAAGCGACCCGGAAGATGGTCTCGACATGAAATATTGAGTGGAATCGTGAGATCCGCGACTAAATTGCTCTGGTTCATGTTAGATAGCGATCTTACGCGCCGCTCACAATAAATAAAGTTTAATAGATATAATAGCACGTGTCGCTCAGCTGTGCCCGGGCGCGGCACGGTACTGCCCGGGGCCCGGCACGGTACGGCCCCGGTACGGAACCCACCCGGGGTTAATCATATATGACACATATAGCATAGCGTAACGTAGCGATGATCACAGTTCTGGTGTTGTGTGTGATTAGATGCTTCTCGTGGTACAGAAGTTCCTAGTTTTTTTTTTTAATGCTGTAAAGATCTAGCGTTTGACCACTATCTCACTTGATGGTCAGTGACGATATGCTTGAAGATGTTATCACGCTAGACCTAGAATACTCACTGGCTCTCAAGGAATGCTGCCTGAGCACACTATGTGTTTGGTGACAGTTTTTCAAGCTTGAGGGTGATAGCTAGCCAGGCGGGTACTCGAAAGTACCCTACCACCATGCAAACCTAGTGCGTGGGGGTGAGTGTAAATACAAACACAAAAGTTTTTATTGTTTCAAAATAATACAAGGTTCATCTTAGAAACACACACAAGAAATAATGTTCATATTATATAAAGTGTTTACGTTTGTTCTTGTTCAACTTAAAGAAACCAACCGGTGTTATTTCGTGTTTGTATAGGTTTTTTAGTTTGATAGATTTCGTGAGCAGCCTTTGGTATTGCACTTGCATAAATACATATTGATATTTAGGTAACTATTCCAAGCTTATATTAGTGTTTAAATTTTATTGCACTCAAACTTAGTCGATCCGACATTTTGTAAAAGATCATTCGATACACGTGTTACGATAAAGTGAAAACAGGATATCCAGGAATTAAATATTATGAAAATTGTATGAATGGAATATTTTGAAAATTGTAGCTTCAGCATTCCAAACATATGAAAACACTAGCTCTCTTTTCTCATAAAACCAAACTTGTTATACAAAACTAGCAATGATTGCTTGTGATGTCAGATTTAACAAAAACATTTATTTTTTAGTTTTTAACGTTTGTCTTCTACTTCTGATGGCAATAACGATTTAATCGCTGTGGTATTACAGCAAACCTTGAATGAGATACTTCTATGGACAGCTTCAAACGAACACAAAAGATGCTTTGTGCACGATTTATAAATCTTGAGGGCGTTAGCCAACTAGTAGGTTACTGACAAGTAACCAGCTACTAAGTATGCTCTGGTTTTCATCTCGGAACACCACGATTTGATTGAGCGAAATTCACGTCGTGAGTACACGCCGCTATAGTCAGCTGCTTCCGTTTAATCACATTCATTGCATTACTTTCAATAATCACTTTCAGTAATCACACAGAGAGGATCCTTTCCATCATGATGTACATATTTAATTTTAAGTATCTTACTGTTTCTATAGAATAAGTTTCAGTTTAGTTTCAATTATGTTTTTACTAGTTATAGGGTTATATGTGAAGAAAATAGGTAAACACGGCTAGTTTTGATTTCTATTCTAAGGGGTGGGCGCTGTAAGTTGAAACACAGATAGCCAAAATTAATATGTGCATAACTCTAGCCATTTAAGATGATGTAAGTGCGCAATTTTATCTGAAATAAACTTTTTATTATTATTTATTATTGCACTTCGTAAGTACAAATGTATTTTCTCTTTCATTATATCGATAACAGCTTGACTATAAATTATATCTTTCACAACAGTTAGAAGATGTTGAGTAAGGTCGATGGTATCCTGCACTTGTCCGACTCTGTAATACACATGACACTGTGACATTCAGACTCTCAGAGGCCTATTGCAATGAGCAGCCGTTTGTCTAATCTACACGTAAGTCACGTACGTTTTCGCTATTCGCGTAGATGGAAGGTGAAAGTGACACTGTAGTAGTGACACCTTTAGGTCTCGCAACTATTTCATTTAAAGAAGGAGCAAATTTTTGTAATATATAATGCTATACTAGTAAGCAGTTCCTACCTGACGCGAACTGTTGATTCCATTTCATTTCAACAACGTATTTCTGACAAATGTTGATTTTGAAGCAAGAGCGCCTGGAGATGCCTATTGCACCTAGAGGTCTTCCGAGTCTGACTCAGATATCCTGGGGTGATAATACATACCGTGAATGACTATGGACCATGTAATAAAGAAAGGTTTGTGTCAGTAATGATACTTAATGGTAGTTTTATTGTATTTATATTTGACTCTCTATAAATGGCAAGTCCTTTAAATAATTATGAATCTAGCTGGACATTAGTGTTTAATTTAAATATATTATAATGAATTATGTTTGTTCACTTCTTTCGGTTGGGTAAAGCTTCTCAGGCAATCCGGTAGATAGCTCTTCGTGTTCATATTAATAACGTATAAAAGGATCATTCGTTCCATTGATCCGAAGTTCGGATCAATCGGTTCGGTACCCAAATAGTTAAAACGAAACGCATTTACGCTCACACCCCCGCACTATGGTGCGCTGTATCGCAGGAGGCATGCACACACAATCACAATACGCAAACATCCATGACTCGAGAACAAACATCTATGCTCAGCACAGAAATGTTTGCCCGAGCCGGGGTTACAACCCAGGGTCGCGGTTGCAAAACGAGTGTCTGATCACTGATCCACCACGACCGTCGTGGTAATGTAATGTAAATGTATGATTTTCGACACGCAGGCATTGGTGGTCATATGAAATAGAAGGGTTGCAATTTCCTATTCCTGTTTATACAGTTCAGCTTTATCTGTTTGGATATTTAAATATTGAATCACATATATAATGTACTAAGTACCAGATTTTCAAGTTTTTTTTAACGGGTCGATGCCTTTATTAATATAAAATACTAATAACTAATTACAATACTATAGTTACTACAAAAACATTTGAGCAGCAATTACTAAGCCATAGACAAGAAACAATATTGGTGTTGGTCCCCCGCTTTGTTAGTAAACAGCATCACTGGCGCAGCACTCCTGCGACGGGTCTGTCGGTGCGTCTCGGTAACCCGAGGTACACAACCGTTGCTCCTTGGTGTCCGCACCTACTATTTAACGATAGACAAATTTGACACTAGCATCAACTCTAACTTGCCATATCCATTACTTATTATAAATATAAAAGCAGTACATATATATATTAATATGTGTATAAGATACAGATGCATCTGCGAGAACCTGTAATTTTTTCTGCATATTAATTTTTTGTGCTTTATGCATTTAGCTCAAATAGTGGTCACCCTATTACACTCGATGCTCAAGGACGTCGAAGGTGTAGTCACACTAGCTCTGGAACGAGAACTGTCGCCTGAGCACACCGCGTGTTCGGTGACAGTTTTCCAATCTCGAGCGTGGTAGCTAGCCAGACATGCACTAGAAACTGCCCTCCCACCATCTTTACGTAACTATCTGTTTCTCGTCAAACATTATGCCTTCTAATTAGCCCCGATGTAGATAGTAAACATTGTAGGTTTAAGTGACATGACATCGGCAGTGGTGAAGCGCACGTTCTCGTTCTGTTCCAGCGTGGCACTACTGCGACATCGACGGTAGACAAGCGTCGTTCCTGTGCCCCAACGGCACCGTGTTCTCGCAGGGCGTGGCGGCGTGCGACTGGTGGTTCAACGTGCGCTGCGCGCTCTCGCCCGCGCTCTACCCGCTCAACGCGCGGCTCTACCGCCGCCGCGCGCGCCCGCGCCGGAGGAAGCCCGCCAGACCCGAGCCGCACAGGGTCATAGACAAGCAACTGGTCGATGAGATATTCTTGTAGACGTATTGTTGTCACTGTCGAAACGCCATCCAATTAGATTTTGTAATTGTAGTTTTTAAGTTGGAATAAATGTATAATAAACAAAAGAGTTATTTGTTGATATAAATATAGGATTGATTCAATGAATGCAATATTTACGTGAACCATTTACTGCTCTACAAATCGTAAAGCCTAGACACCGAATCGCTGAACCGCCTGAGGTAAAATATCAAATTGCCAAGTGAGACGGCAAGATCATGTTGTGAGCGCAACACACTCAGGCACAGGCTCATTTGATAGTGTGGCGGCTCGCGTCACCACCAGCTCGTTGTTATTACCAGTCACCATTCGGATGCGCGACACTTGCGAATTTTAAGAACGTTGAGATGCCGCTTTCGGTTGGGAACGCTGGCCCGGGTCCCTCGATCAGTAATGATCAGCAACGCAACTCCGACAGACGCAGTCCCGAGTGCGCGCTATACCGCGAAACACACGCGCTGCGCATCCCCGATACTCATGAAGGAGGTTTCATTATTTATTTATTTATTTTATTATGTACATGGTGTGAATACGACCTATATTAAACTGCGTTCAGTGAAAAGGACTTTTATTCGCTACCATCGACCACATCGACCACAATAGGAAAATGAGCCAGGGAGATGAATGCCCAATATCAGTTTAACTTTTTCAACGAAAACCACACACACGTTCCAACTCGGTGAGTTCATAAAAAGATCGTCCACCTTCGAGCATCGTGCTGAAGTCTTCCGTCGATTCTGCCATGACCGCAATATCGTCGGCAAACCGAAGATGAGTGATGTACTCGCCGTTGATGTTGATGCCGAATCCTTGCCATTCCAAGAGCTTGAAGGCGTCTTCCAACGCGGCAGTGAACAGTTTCGGAGATATAATGTCTCCCTGTCTCACGCCTCTTTGCACTGAAATCGCCTTTGAAATGTGGTCGAAACAATAGTCAGATCCCTCTTACTTACTACGTTAATTACCTACTACCTACCTACTACCTTAATACGATGTGGTCCAAGATGTTATCTCGCCAGAACTAGAATGCTTCATGCAGGCTGTTAAGGACTGCTGCCTGAGCACACTACATGTTTGGTGACAGTTTTTCTAACTTGAAGGGTGGTAGCTAGCTAGGCGGGTACACACAGATGACAGTACCTTACCACCATGCTGGCAATCGATGGAATCGAACTAGCGTCTCGCAGTTTGACAGCCACCGCTTCCACCGCTAAGCCATCATCGCTTCTCTACATGAGTAATAAAATTCCCGTGTTTTATATGTTCATAATGTGACAAAACCACGTCAGTTTTAATAATTAAAAATGGTCTATTTACTAAATGATCAAGCCTTATTCTTTCAATACATTCTGTCAGCAGTCATCTGTGAAGGGCGTCAACCTCGTACGTACCCACGGCCATAGGTTCTGCTACAAATGAAAATGATTTTTTTTAATGAATTAATGTAATATTACTAAAACTTATTTGTACATATTTATTAAAATCTCAGCAAAAAATAAACAAATATTCTACTCGAAATGGCCACCTTTGGTTTTTATACAGGCCTTTAATCTGTCTGGCCCGAATCTATGGATTTACGCACTGTTTCCGTGGGAAATTGGTGAAATTTCTACACAGATTTTTAAGAGATCAATGTCACCGTATCTTTTATAGGAGGCCATGTCCTCTAAAAGTGACCATAATTTGTAGTCTAAAGGGTTGAGGTCTGGGCTAGATGAGCGACCAAACCCTCACTGACGCAGGATGATGGCCACGTTGTACCTTTCCAACGACTTGAGCAGTTTCTTTAGAACGAACGACGAAATGATAAAGTGTGAGCGTACACTTTATCATTTTGCTTATTGTAGTATTCTTCAATCGATACATTTTTTTCATCGGTACAGTAGATATTTCTGTGCCTTTCGCCTGCGTATCGCAACAGAAGGCGTTTTGATCGATCCACTCTCTTTGATTTTAAAGATTGATTTAGTGCATGTCCTGTATATCGACGATAAGCATCGAGCTTCAGGTCTTGTTTTATAATAAGTACGCGACAGAGTCCTAGCGGGAATCTTCATTTCTCACGATAAGATTATCGGCTTTCTAATGGGGTTTCGACAAATTCTGGCTTTAACAGCATTAACAGCCTTAATAGTTCTAACAGCACGCGGCCGCCTCGAACTTTTATGGTCTTCGACAGAGGAAGTATTGTTGTATCAGGTGATAGTACGATATAAGGCTGACACCAAGCTTTAGAAGTGTCTGGAATATGACCGGCGGCTCCATACCCACTCTGCGCAGGCGATCACTGCAATCCTATTTTCTGTTACACCCCATTACATATTCTAATTTGATAATGAACACGAAAAAATATGTGAAATAGAAAGCGAAATCGAAAGAAGATTTTAAAATAATAAACGCGTTCCAAATTAGAATTAAGTAGTTAAAAAATGAAAGGTTTTTATGTAACAGTATTTATATATTATATTAATACAATATATTATTGTTATATTAATACAATATACTTAATTATTAATGTACAAATATCTCGTAGAGAGTATCAGCTCGTACACATATATATTAATGTTGTAAACAATTTTCTTTTAGGACCGACGACAGCGCAGAAACTAAATATTGATGCTTTTCAACAAGGTAGAGCGCCTACTTCGTTAGTTTATCAAACAGTCGAGGAGCGCTTTGCCACTCTATATAGGTAAACCTAACGCTAACAGACTGATGCTTGGCCGAATTCTTCACCGAGTGTCCACTGTTTCTCTAATAAGGTGAGTAAATCTGCTCTGATACGCACCCATTTGTCTAAACTGTGTTACATACATGCGTATGTATGTTAGTCTTTAATCATCATCATACCAGCCATAGGAAGTCCACAGCTGGACATAATATGCCTCCTCCATTAATTTCCACAAGGACCGGTAGGAAGCGGCCCGCTTCCAGTCCATGCCTGCGATCTTAGTCAGGTCGTCTGTCCACCTGGTCGGTGGCCTTCCTATGCTGCGCTTGCCAGTCTGTGGTCACCATCGAGAAATTTTCGACCCCAACGGCTATCGGTTCTTCGAGCTATGTGCCCTGCCCACTGCCACTTCAACATGCCACTCCGCTGGGCTATATTGGTGACACTCGTTCTTCTACGGTTCTCCTCATTTATGATTCGATCACGTAGAGAGACCCCGAGTACAGCCCTCTCCATAGCTCGTTATCCGACTCTGAGCCTTCTCAGAAAGGCCATAGTCTTTAATATTCTTTATTAATAAAGTACGTAGGTAGTTAAAAATTATACAAACCCACTTTCATTAGGTACACAGCCGCGGAGCATTCCCGAGATTTTCTTGGAAAAATGCGATATGGCCTATCGCATTTTTAATAAACATTATTAAGGATAATTCAATAACTACTGATCAGATCTTGAACAAATTGAAACAGGGCCGCATGAGTAGCACCAGATTGTAATAAAAGATAAAAATCATCAAAATCGGTTCACCTAAATAGAAGTTTATGGCGTAAAACAAAAAAATACAGTTGTGTCGAAAATCTACTCCGTTTTTGGGAAGTCAGTTGACGTTGAAAAAATAAATACTTTTAGCCACTGATGAATTTGTACACAAAACAATTGAAACCTATATGGTTATTTTGAGTAACCAAGATGTGGAATTTGTAGTTTGGCGCCTGATGTATATATCTTCTCAATGATAAGGCGACGATATCATAGGTTTTTGATAAGCATAAAATTACGTATACAGTTGCATTTCTTCTGCACTAATACTGTACGTATTCGCTATGCACAGTAAGCTGTACGCGCGAAAGTGTAAGTGTGAATATGGAGTCCCAGTGAATGCCCCAGAAGTAACGAAGGACCCACGAAGGAATTAACACCCTTTTCCGAGAAAGATATTCTTTGAGATCAGGGCCAGCAAGAGTAGGACTTAACCTTACTTCGATACTAGGAAAACCATCTACTTTGTTCCTGAGGCAGCAAATGCACAAGGCGTAACACACGCCACGTCATTCGCGACATCACGTGTGTTATGGTTATGTCACACCGTTGAGATAGTGGTCAACAAAACCAATATATAAAGTATAAAAAACCACATGACTGCAAGATACAAGAAGAAACGGTTTTAATATCTGATACGAAACGTAGGTACGACTCTTATTCTCAAGATATCTCGAACTGGATATCTATTTGGATAAAAAAATGATTATCTTTTAATGCGTTTAGCCTAATGGTGGGAGCGACAACTGACGGAAGCTGGTTCGGTCCCCACCAACAGCTTGAGCTTTCGGTGAAGGCATCATATACCCAGCATGGCGGTACATAGGGTACTTTCGAGTACCCTACCCTACCTGCCTAGGTGGCTACCAACTTTAAGTTTGATAAACCGTCTCCAAACACATAGTCTGTTTAGGCAGCAGTCCTGGAGAGCCATTAAGCATTCTAGGTCGTGATTACATTTTCGACCACACCGTCGACACTGACCATCAAGTGGTCAAACGCTAGGTTAAATATAGAGCATAAAAAAACCTACTAAGGCGACTATGCCAGGGAAAGCGCCTGCAAAGCTCGCTTAGCTACGTTAATCGGTACTTATTTGTCGAATCCGCAATCGAATGCGGATTGTCGATACATACATTTATATGTCTTGAAAGCGTTTTAAAATTAGGTATCCACACAACAAACAATCACAGGTAGGTAAAGGCAAGGACATAGCGCATAGGGCATTGTGGTATTTGCAAACAAATACTAGCCATACCTTACCTTCACTGTTAACAATGCCAATTCATATCCAAGGGTCGGGGCATCGATATGAATTAGCAACTGTACGCTTACAGCGTCTGTCGTGGGAACTCTCATAACGTGAGATTTTTGGCCGTTTGTCAGTACGTAACAGAAGCTAGCTACTGACTACAACTAGATATATGCATACTGCATACGTAAAGATGTAAGAACCTTGTTCCTGTCCTAAACAACTCCGCTGGCTGCGACTTCGGCTTTCGAGTGTCGCCTCGCCCGCGCGCTCATTGCTTTCGTGAAGCGCGCCAAATGCACGCGCGAGTTCGGTTCACGCGTTTTTACGCGGGAAATAAAACGCGTGTGTTACGTGATTGATAACTACGAATGAAAGGACGATAATTATATAAACATTAATATTGACACAATCGAACATGGAGTTCAGAATGGAGAACATTATGCTCATTGTATGCGGTAAGTGGAATACGAATAATCTATACACTCAATTTAGGGATTCAAAGTTTATTGTAACTATATGACTTCGACCTATCCTGGAAAAGGCTATAACGATTTGGATAGAAGTATATACATGAATAACCTTATGCTTAAAAAATGTATCTATGTTTGCACCTAGATTTTTCTGACCTGGAAAAACGCTCGTTCGTTTAGATATTTAATGCTAAGTATGTTTTTACTGTTTGAGAGATGTAAACTAAGACCTACATAATTTAAGACAGAAAATAAAACAAATTGACTTCAGAAAGTGAATCAAAATGACAGATTGCAGGTAAACTCAGCTATATAATAAACCTATCCTCTATTATCCTCCAGGGTGACCAGTATCACACTTGTCTAATATACCTACTTGCCTTCCCTAATAATTGCTTGCGATCATACGATGAGAGATGCATGCAGATCCCAACCGGTCCTTGTGGAAATTGTATTATTAATGTATATTCTGGAAAGCTAACGTAATAAAACGTATCATAGACACGGTTTCAGTTTTAGAAAACTTGATGTACCTAATCGAGATCAATAGGGACCGGAGTGCGAGTCTTGATGTTATGGTCATATCGGTGAACAACAGCCCTTCAGGAAAAAGTTACATTTACAAATGAATTTTTAGCAGTCTATATCTATCTACTTATTAAAATATATAAAAATAACAAGTATACTTTAATAAAACGTAATTTGCCCGACGGATTCATGCTACAGTTATTTCAACCTTCAAATTAACGAAAACAAAATAATTAAATTTATATTTCATATAATATTGTGTTGATCGACATGTGTGCAAAATGTGCAAATCGCAGAGTTAATTATGCTACCTGTGTTTCCTATTCACGATTTTTTACAGAGACTATTACAATCATGATGCATATCCAATAAAAGAGATATTTCAAACTGTTAAGTATTTATTAGTTTCCATTATCTTTCAGAATTCAGTCACAATTCTGCCGCTTCAACACATTACAATAGATAATACTAGATGATTATAGAGATTGACGGTAGTAGTGGCTGGGTAATAAGTAACACTGACTTTAGAAAACTGCGACCCATGGTTCGAATCCCGTTCGGGGCAAACATTTCTGTAACGAGCATATATGTTTGTTCTCGGGTCTTTTATGTTTGTGTGTTCATGCCTCCGCGTGCGATGTGGGAGACTGGGAGTGTAAATGTTTTAAAAAAAGATAACGCTTATATGCGCACTAAAGAAAAAAGCTAATTCACTATTTCACTAAAATATGATTATTAATTTTATGCCAAAAAGTACGCCATGATGTTTTTATATACATATATTATGTACTTGCGACATAAGGTGAACACACGCTTTTATAGATATAAATAAGCCATCTTGAATTCTACGCATGTTTTCACAAAAAGTACATAAGGCTTGATCATTTGCTAAACATACAATTTTGAGCCTCTCTGCTTATTTTGTTGTAAGTCCTACATATCTAATAAACTTTTAAAAATACTACTTATAGGAATGTTCATGAAAGTGAATCCTGATTGAGCAATAATTTGCTAATTTATTACTGACAGAATATATTCGCGCGACCATAATCTTCTTTTCACAAAGTATCTCGCGTTGCCGACACATGCGCTAGACCTTATGCTTTGTCTACTTGTATTCCACTACAGGAGAGGAAATTAAAAATTCTAATGACATGGTTATTATTTTGTTTGATTTATTTTGTATCATCTGTATAGTACATACATAATTGTAATATTTTAAATCAACACGCATCAGGATTTGTCTTGTCGAATGACTTTATTAGTGGATAGTAAAAGTCTTATGATAAAAAATAGTATTTTTCGTTTTGGCACATTCAAATAAAAGCCTGTTTTGTAAAAAGGTTTTTTACTTTGAATTTATAATTTTATGAAGAAAACAGTCAAACATATGCAATCGTTACCATGACTCATGAGCATACAATTCAAGCAAATGCATTAGTTTTCAGTTGGAACTTATGTAAATGAAATGATTTCATAAACATCAGGACAAAGGGAACACTTATTGTATAATGAGGATGTCTAAAGTTCTATAATCCGTTCGTAGAGTTGTCATATATAATAGCTAATTCGAAAGGGTAATAATGGCTAGAATTAATTTCCAGACTATTTACGATAATTTTAGTCTTTTAATACCTTTTATCGATTATCTTCATGAAAATAGTCGAAGGTTAACAAATAATAAAAATGTGAAGAACAAAAACGGCACCAGTCAGTAACTTCGTTCCATGATCAGCACATTATCCACTGCTGGGACCAAGGCCTTAGAGAAAGAGTATTGGCCGTAATACACGGCGGGGTGGGGCTGATACGTGTATGATAGTGGCCAGCCCAATGTCACACGTACCGCCTGACAGCTGTACCGCCCGTCGGTCTCCTACGCTCAACGCTACTGCGTGGACTAACGAATGCTATCCTAAGACAACAGCCGAGACCGACGCGGGCGGCTGCACGTGCTCTCTTAGTAACTCGAAACCTATTTTCTTATTCTATAGGCTTTATCACGCACTAAATGAGTCTAAATAAAATTCTCATATAATAATTATCTATATAATCTAAATAAAATATATATATAATCTATAATTAGAAAAAATTCAAAAAGACTAAGGTGGTGATAAGGCCGCCTTCCAAAATTAAAAGTACCTACGGAATAGCTCGAAAATGCCATCAATGTTCTTATCGCCCATCAAAGCTATGATTGAAGTATCGCTAAACTTCACATAGGTAAACTACGATGTGAGTGCTTAAATAGTTCTTATGTCGATGCAACAAGGTGCAGTTTATTGTTAGAGGAGCCGGCTTGAGGTGGAGTGTATCCAGTCAATGCCAATGTCTTTGTACTTTTAAATATGAAACAGTTAACGAGTGTTACGGCCTACGTGCTTGCTGCTGTGTCGTGTACAGCCATCGCTATTGTTGTCGCTGTTACATATGCTGGGCAGCCTTTATCACAACATATATAAGATAATTACAGCCAATCTTTAATCTTAGTATGACGATTCAAATTTGCAAATATTGATTTAAAATACATATCTATGGGCAAAATTGTTTTTATCCGCTTTGATTTCTTCATGTCTAATCTACAAAAAAATATGTGAATAAAATTTGTCTTAGAGATACACAAGGTTAGATTAATGAAGCATAAAGGATCCTTTTACCACGATTTACTTTGTTTTACCTATTTAAGAAACAGAGGTCTAACTAAAGTCTTGGAAGAAGTATCATAGGGCTTGCGATACTACCAAATTCCACCTGGATAATTGCAGACTTGTCAGATTTTTATTTTTGAACAGACTTCAAAAATGAGTAGGGTACATAATGTTCCAAGACTGCTCAGAGACTCCTGGCCCAATTTGATAGATTATATTTTGTCTGAAAGGGTACGCCTCCCAGGCGGTCCCATGGTCATCAGGTCTGGATGTGATGGTGGGGTCCTAGAAATATCCAGCGAACTCTTCAAATATTATAGGCACACTTGAAGGGATTTGTGTATTTTTTTCAAGAAAATCTTCCACGGCTAAGTAACAGACAGACAGTTAAAAATAAAAGCGAAGGAAAAAATCTACTTTCACGCGCGCCATGACGTAGGCACCGTTCGAACAAAATTGTAAATCATAAAAAAAACCGTAATTAAGAAAACGAGTCCAAACGTATTTTCTCCACAAATGCCGTCCATCCAAGTCATCGCTACAGTTACATAACACGCCGTAATCGTCACCTGCACGAAACCTCCACATAATATGGACTAGTATGTAGGTTTGAACCATTGAGGTACATACTTTAATAAATATCGCAATCCTTTTTCAATTTTTTTATTCTCATGGACCACCTGTTGTCATAATCTTGTGTTAGCATAAATTTAAAAATAGAACAATGCGTTAATGATTTGTTCGTTTTTTTGGCTTCATTACAACTGCATAGCCGCAACCTTACCTTCATTATAGCATGCAAACTATCACAAGGTTGATTAGAAATCCGTATAAGGCATGAAACTGCGCTTTGCGTAATTTTATCGAAGAATGTTTATTTTGACTCTGATTACTCAAATAATATTTAGTAAATCTGACTAAAAAATAATATTGTTAAGTGGAAGCAGGTGTAATTGATTAATCATCAAAACGACATCAGACAGATAGGTATTTTCATCTTCTGTCTTTTCCTATCATCATCATTCAGGCTACCCCATCAGGCATACCCCGTTGGTCCCAACAAGAACCTGTCGGCATCCGGCTTCCTCTTGCGATGATGTTTATTAGGTCGTCTTCACTGCGCTGCCAGTCCTTAGACTCCACTCGACAAACCTTCGACCACATCGGCGATCACCCTATCAGTGCCCCACGGTATCCCATTTGAGCTTGCAAATTCTGTCATTCTCTGGGCTATGTCAGTTTATTTTTCCTTCAATGACCTTTCCTTCAATCACCTCACTTTTGATTCAATCTCGTTGTGCTACTTTCAGTTGGCTTATGATGCTCATTAGTAAATTTGAGACTACGATTATTTTATCGAATCGAAATACTTAACCTTTGGATTTCCGGAAAATAAAGGATTCTTGCAAAATAATTGTTTAAATGTATCCGGTGGACCCGCGGACACATGTGCAATTCGCCGAAGTACTTACGCAACTCGGAAACTATAAAATCTAAAACTTGAAATTTGCTAAATAGATATCAATAGTTGTATAGGTACGTCATCTAATAAAGATTCTACGAAAGAAAGAAACTTAACTAAGATCGGTGATATCCTCGGGCTAGTGAGTGTTGGTCATGAGACAAGTTGGTCCGCAGATGGTGCGTCGATCTATCCCACCGCAGGCTTCAGCTTTCGGTGGAAACCTGTCTGCTAAGAAGTACTCTTGGAGGTAGAGTACTTCTAGAGCCATGGGCATCTTTCCATAGTCGGTTAATAACTGTCAACACATTCACATAATGTTCAGCTGTCCCTAAGTGCCGGTAAATATTCTACGTCTAGCATAATTTTTTTTAACCGACTTCATAAAAGGAGGAGGTTCTCAATTCGCCTGTATTTTTTTGACTACATTTTTGCTTCTGAATATCAAGAAAGTTAGATGATGCTAACACACAATCACCTTCATTTTGGTTTTTGAAGGGGTGAAATTATCCAAATTCATTTCGATTCCAAAGCGGTTAAGAACTCTTATACTCGGCTAAGAAACAGCTGGAACCCGATAAACCCGACGAGGATTTCAACTTGGAGCTCCCAGGGTGGCCTGACCCAAGACTGACGCTAATTTATCGAATAAACATGTGACTAAAGAGCGGCTTCCTTTCGTACCATGCAGGTAGATATACCTACTCGAGTACTAAGGACTTGGTGCATTTTTAGAAGGTACAATGCAGATTTTATTTTATGAACCACTAGCTGTGTGCCTGATCGTTTTACCCGCTCGGTGATGAAAAACGGTGATAATGGTGATCATTAAAATAGGTCGATGTATGTTAATCCGGAGCATAAGCTAGCGTTGTAGCCGTTTGAGCGTGAAGAGGTAACAAAGTATCGTATTTATACCTACTTATAGAAGGATATTATAGGATTTTGTAAACAGAATATGTTTAGGATTATTCCATACATGTGTTCTGTCCACTAAACTCTATGGTCTCTTCGCTTTATTTATTTTCTTTGTATGGATATAAAACTATAGATTTAACGACGCGACACCTATGTTAATTATATTCATTCTATTTACATATATATTTTTCAACGCCTTCCGCGTATTTTATATATATTTTAGCGTTACATAATGGCGGCCTCGATTTGAATATAAAATACAGGCATACGGATCTTCATCAGCTTTTACCATATCATTATTATACACCGTAAACGGATAATGCCCCACCTACCCACGCACTGAGCATGGATATCTGAATTCGGAAGTGAATGTCACTTGTTGACCCCACTATTAAGTAAAATAAGGAATTAAGCGCCAAGGTCAATTTATTGAAGTGTTATTTCGTTCATTTTGCTCAAAATTTCCGGATTGAAAACGCTTAAACCAAATTTGTGCTACTCTCACAGACACTGCACTAGGTCCATAAACATCGCAAATTTTTTTCGCGGCTTGCGTTGAATTTTTACTTTTTATGTAGTAAAATTTTAAAATGTATCGAATTTCTTCATTAGATTCACTCATCTTGAAAGTACGAAAAACAAATTAAAATCACACATTTTCCTAATTTGAATTTATGTTCTTTAAAATTTAAACTTGTAATGATACCAAAACCAGCCAGATACAAATAGTATAGCCAAAGAGATTTTATTACAAGTTCATACATACTTAATGCGAAAAGACTTTTTGCCCAACCCAATATACCTATGTCTTATATATTCACGAGCTGCGTGTTTACATTTACATAATGCGAATACTGACCAATTGTTAATTTTCTTGCAATACGATTTATGCGTATTTGGCAAACTTACGCATAGTCTGACGAGAATCTCCAGCTTTTAGAGCTTTCTCACTGTGAAAGAGCTCGTGTTTATATTTGCAGGTATGGAAATGCCCCATTTCCTACCACACATCTTAAACCAAGGACCTGTGAATTGTGGAAAACCTTCTTTCTCCCGTCTTCCCTTAGGCGTTTTATAAAGATTTTATACTGATTATTTAAGCATTAACTTGTAATATCATCATCTCAGCCATAGAACGTCCACTGCTGGACATAGTCATCCCCCAACTTGTAATATGGGAATAAGTATTTTTGTTTTAACTGAAACTCTAGTGAATGAAAAACCTCATCTCTAAAAGAAAATACTTAATATAGCACCATTCTCTAAAGTGTCGCGAGACACTATAAAAAAAATACTTAATTTGAAGTAACTGCTACATTAACCGTATGTAATTTTAAAGAGTTTCATGGATCATTGCATTGATATAATGCTGGGCGGAACTTATGTTCAAATTTTTTTTGTATCAAGTTCAGTTGAAGGACCAAATTCGGGTACCAAATTAAGTGCTTTCTGTAAAGAGTTTTCTGTATTTGTGGGTTCAAATCTTACTAGTGTTCGATTTTCTTTACCTTGTTGAACTATTGGAAACGTGTTGAGTGATCGATCCCCTTAGCTCTGGGCTGGAAGAATCATATTATGTTGAGTTATACCGAGCAATGGTAGCACCTCCATCAATGACGTAACTAAAGTAGATTAACTATCTTCGAGCCGTGGTAGCACGGCCGTAGTTATACGCACTATCAGCATAACTTACGTAGTCGAACGTAATGTTCGGTAATCAATAAGGGAATTGATGCAACGCAGCACTTTAGAAGCATAAAAATAAAAGTAAAATCTGAGTACTCACTCGTCTATAACCTTACGCAATGATAACGTCGAGCTCTTATGTTATGAATATTATGATGCATTATAATTGGTAATAAATCGAACGGGACTCGATTCGATCAATCAGTCTTCTCGTGACCACGACCAATGCGACTTGGTCGATAAGTCGAGGTAAATGAATTACTAAATATGTTTAGTGATCAATTATAATTTTACTATGTTTGTGTACATTTCAAAGTCTATGATGATTTAATAGCGAAGGCGAGATCCGTCTAGGATTGAATATTGATTTTATTTCAAGGTAAATCTCTTGCACTTTGTCTTAGGGACAGATTTTTAAACTTATGTCAACATCGTCTCAGTCGTCGCGTCGTCAGCGCCTGCGCATGCGCTATGCGCGGATTCGGCGCGAGCGCGTGCTCTCTACTAGACTATGTGCTCATTATTGATTTGAATAATGGTTTAACTTACGAAATAGATAATATGCTATTCTTACAAAACTTTTAACCAAGAAATTCTGAAGTTCTGGTTAATTGCGGGTAGTTTTAGTTGTCACCAAATATGTGATTACTTGTTTTACCTAAAACTCCCCGCAATATTAATAAAAAGAACTAATTTTAGTATTGTTATTGATAAGTGTCATACTAATTTGGACTTTATCGAAAGTCTATCAATTTATTTTCCACAATTTAAATTTATTTGATTAAACGACGGAATTACTATCAATATCTATCTCACCTTTCACTGTCGCACGAATGTTTAGCATGCGATATATCGCGTCGAATGAATCCTTGACTTTTTTTCTTTTTTAATTCACAATAGACAGGCGTGATATATTACGTGACGTACACGTAATGTCTCCTCGACTGGGAAACCTTTGGTGCTCATTGACTATAGTGAGCACAGGCACGGAGCTGTGGCGGCAGATTATATATTAGTTACAGACCAACTCGGTTGTGCGACGTGCGCTTTCACCAATGCGCGAGTTGGACCCTGGCGACCTCATGATGACCAGTTACTTAATAGAAATGCTAATCAATTCAAAAGGTATCATTAAAGGAGACGACGATAGGCGTTATGTAAGTGGTTGTTTTTAAACATTTCAGCTACGAGTGCGTTATATGTAACTTCTTATGTTTTTTCATTCAATTTCATTCTCTTTTTAAATGTGGTCCACAACAAATTGTGAAAGGATTGCATGCTCAACATAGTGTAGGATAAGAATGGTGAAAAATATAAGGATCTTACTAGTTACATCCACCATCACCATATCAGCCATAATACGTCCATAGCTGGACATGTGCAAATCCTTCCCCCGACGAACTCCATGCGCGCCTCCAGCCCGTTCCTGCGATTCTGGTCAGATCGTCTGTCCACCTTGTCGGTGGACCTCCTATGCTGCGCTTGCCAGCCCGTGGCCTCAACTCGAGAACCTTTCGACCCCATCGGCCACAAATTCTGCGTTGTATGTGTCTTTCCCACTGATACTTTAATCCGCTGGTGAACTTCAAACACAATCACTTACGTACTTCCTAGCTATTGGTAAACCTAAATCAAAGGTCTTCCTAAGATCTCTAAGTCCCTGAACCTCCTTCCATCCTCTGGTTCGGGATGAACAGTTGTTGATATATTTAATACGCTAGCGAAACCATAGGCAGACCATTTGGTTAATAATAAAAGAGAAAGTCAAATTTCTCGTATCTACTAGTATACCTAATAAGGTGGGTGTGTTCTATCTAATCGGTGTTTTCTATCACGATTTGTAATTGATAATGATGAAAAAATATTCAATTGTATAGTTCGATACAAAGCTGACGAATCTCGATCGTGCAGTCCAGACTGGTTCCGTACAATAATTGAGTGTCGCACTATAGTTGCGGAATCGCGATCGATCAGGTGGCTGACTCAGAGGTAATGTCCAATCGGATGGCTAACATTTTGCATGGCTGGTTTTGCTTCCGCCTCTCAATGGTAGTGTGACGCAATCTGGTTATAGTATAACATTAGTGTACTCGTAGGTAATACAATATGAGAGATTAATACTCCATACTGAGTTGGAATTAGTATAACTAATATTATGATTATACTTAGAGCAAATTTCAGCTCTTCACATTATTCTGTTTTAATCATCCAAATTCATCATAATGTTTTAATTCAATGATTAAAAAATCCAGATGATTTTTGAATCATTGAAATTGAGCGTCTATCTGTAAACTGTGTGGTCCCTCTATTTTTATTTTTTATAAGTGTAGCCTTGTTCATTATCTCACCTGACGGCCAGTGACGTTGCAGTCGAAGTTGTAATCACGCTAGACCTAGAATGTTCCCTAGCTCTCAAGGACAGCCGCGTGAGAACTATGTGCGTTTGGTGACGGTTTTTCAATCTTGATATTGAAAGCTAGCCAGATGGGCCCGCGAATTATCCCCGCCCGTGAGGAACACGACATGCGTCTCAGATAAGCCGATAGACATTTGAAGTTCTTATATGTACATCGCAGCCATAGGACGTACACTGCTGGTCATATGCCTCCCCATATAGTGGGGATCTACCAATACTCGCCACGCTTGGCAGGCGGGTTGGCGAGCGCAGTATGAATTCCGATCCTCAGAAGGCGCTGCTGCCCACCTCCTGGTACGTGATCCCTTAGCCGACTCTTACGGCACCCACTGGAAGAGATGGGGGAGTACTATTCTAGGCCGGTACCACCACGGCACCTTATATGTATAGTTCTTAATATTTGTCGGGTACCTCTAAATCCACTTAGAGTATTCTATTTTAACACAATGCAATGTACACTAAACTTTACCTCAAATGTAACATTAAATAGACATATATTCCATTAAAGAGAAAATGCGGCTTATCTCTATAGCTTATTTATCTGGCCATGCTAGCATTACCAGATAATATGCTAATCAATACAACATGAATGCATATTTCTAAGTGATAAATAAATATTATATACCTCATTATTAAATAGTTGGGGGTCTTCTTAAGTTCTTTACTATTATTTTATGGAACCATTTGAGAAACTTCTAGATTTCTCTAGCAATTCCAAATTTTATTACACCGTTCGCATTGCTGCTGAGTTTACGCTGCCCGATGCTGTGGTCGCCGCGATTTGTTAGCGTACTCACCTGAAGATGAGCATCGGACATGCCCGAAACCTAGGTCGAAACTTCGACTATAAACGTGAGTAAAGCCGGATACTACATCTATATATTAATGTCTTATTTCAAACTCACGAGAATTTCCAATCAAACATATTGGTAGACCTTAATGCATGAGTGGTGCTGATTGAATTCATAATGGTCTTCAAATTACATCTAAAGTTTTTAATGGTTGCCCTCGTTTTAATACAAAGTATATTAACTATATAATATATATAAAAATAACTCCATACTATAAAAGTAACTGTCAATAATTTTCATTTAAATTTGAGGCGCATTATCCGGTCCACCAAGTGTACCTCGTAGGATATTGACATCCAGATCAGTTGTTTGTGAAGTGTTTTTTAAAAAAGCGCATACTATTAAACACGAAACGAAAATAATAAATGCAAATAGTAAACATCAGTTATAACACATATCAAACGGTTGTATTGAGGCAGGAGCGCTTTATATATGTAAATGACCAGGCAATGGATCTGCATAATTATGCTCAATAGATAATCCGTACGTACCTAATGCTTTTTAGTTGTTTGCTACAAATCACGTAATCTTACAAAATAAATTATGCACAAATTTAAATCCACATCCAAAGAGAAATTTCCAAGATACAGTAACTAATGATAACGGATGTGAGCGTATAAAAATACTTTGCCACTTCCTTTACTTTCCTTTTAACCAGTTTTTTTAAATCCATCTTGGGAGCACTTATCGCCGAGAGATATCGTGTGGCACTCACTTCTATATCCCTACCCCACGTACAATAGGTTAGTGATGCGCCTTGCGTTAAACCTGTTATTGTTATTTACCAAAAACACGCGAGATCTACTTGAACTAATTTACTATTTCATGCGTCTTTACTAAAGATCATCGAGAATTGTAAGAAAATCCTAAAAACCAACAGGAGCACAAATGCATAGAATAGTTATTGTAATTAATTATGTCGGTACTAAGGCACATATTTTACTAGGACAGCAAGTATACCCTTAATGTACTGGTAGGTTATATTTTGCAGGTTAAGTAACGGTAAGTATGTCTACTCGTATTCTATGACCTTACCAATCTATGACAGTCTCGCAAAACTCGCAACTCTATCAATGAAACAAAGGCTTCGCTTTTTCTATTATAGCATAGGTAGCCATATTACCGTGTTATATGTTTATCATCAACGTATAATTCCCACAGACATAATTATACAACACGTAATAATAAGCCTTTTTTCAATGTAACAAAGTTCAAGCGTATACGCTCAGCAGTGTAAGCTTAAATACGTAAGTAAACATTACCTTGACTTCAGCTGCTCTGGCTGTGCCGTACGGCACGCGTGTGACACGCATACAATTGTAACAACGTAATTAGCGCAGTAATTAGTCTAAGTGTGTGTTAACTGACATAGAATGCGAACTGTTTACAGAATATATCCGTCGTCATTGTTAGCACACCGCGGGCGCGGGCGCGGGCTTTGTTGGACCGAATGTAAAGCACACTTTACAAACATTGCGAACCTCATCACGGTTCTGGGTTAGTTACGAAAACGCATATCTAACTTATAGGTAGCAGTAAGTTATATTTACTAATTACGTTTTGCTTTTATTATATTCTGTTTAAGGAGGTCCAAGATAACCTATAGGACTAAGGACACCTTCCGCCTAAGGTACCAGGTACTTATGCGATTTTTTTAAAATCGAATAATTAACAACCACTTACTAACAATGACGGCTTTCAACAATTTGCTGTGTGCTGCTTTTAGCTTCGTTTTGATCACACTCAAGCTTCCCCTTGAGCAAGCGGTCAGTTAACTATGAACCAGCATTACACGCGGACGTATTTGTGGCGAAATGTTTGAAAAACCTGTATTGAGATCAAGGATATTGTTAATAAAAAAGGGAGATGGAGCACAAGCTCCTCGGGCGTGGATTGCGTAAAGACGTAATCAGGCAGATACTTGCGCAGTACGTATAAATCTATACTACACTAATTTTATAAAGAGGAAAGATTTGATTGTTTGTTTGTTTGCATTGAACAGGCTCCGAAACTACTGAACCGATTTGAAACATTATTTCACTGTTGGGAAGCTACACTATCCCCGGGTGACATAGGCTATACTATTATTGTAAAAAAAATAGATATTTTATAATTTGCCAAATATTATGCCTATCCCACCTTCACTGACCATGCTGAAACTCGTCTAGTACGCATTTACACGCATAAAATGAAAGCAGTTAATTTTTAAAGGTGTAGCAGCCAAACCGAATCAATTATTAAGGTTATGTTATATTGATTTTAAAACATCAAATTATTATATTAGTGTGATATAGGTACATCACATGTAATACAATAACACAATATTTTCACAAAAACTTATCCGGGGAGGATGTCGGATGCCGCCACCGAGCAAGGATCTAGCGTTTATATAATTTCTGTCTGTCTATTATCGTCATCAATAAATGATGAATATATTTGCTTATTGTTTTCACAATTGTATTACTATCAGTGAGGATTCCACGTAGGGTATATCATATATATGATTTCGGCAAGATAGACGTCTGGGAGCTGAGTTGACTGAGTTGAGTCATAGGCTGAAGTGAGTCTGAGTAGTGAATATATTAGAATTTGAAAATACTACAAACAGATAATTTTGTATTGATGAAACGTTATGGAACTGAGTCATCCTGTGTGTAAGTTTTAATTGGAAAATAGAAAAAATACAATCCTAGTAGGGTATCCAAAATACGAGGTTACCGTTACATTTTGTTCAAGTGCGAGTAGTGAATAAGCATCGATAAAAAAATGCAACCGACTTCAACACTCAAAAGTGTTAAATAACTTATTGAAGTCGGTACCATGATAGTTCACATAAAAGTAACTATCATCACAATATTGTGCTCATGGTACCGACTTCGACAAGTTATTTCAGACTTTTGAGTGTTGAAGTCGGTTGCATAATTTGTTAAAAAAATTTTTTTCACCCTTTTCCGTGACCTTTGCTACTCACGGGATCAATTTGTGTTCTGCGATGTCTTCAACCGCGACAATAATATCATCAAGATACGCGTAGCACTTTTCAGTTATTGGAGTACAACTCAAAAACCGCTTGTCCGATTTTGATGAAATTTGGACCACCACGGAAGTAAACTCTAGATAACAAAAAAAGAATCATAAAAATCGGTTCATAAACGACGAAGTTATTCGCGAACACACACATAAAAAAAATATATATATATGGTCGAATTGAGTAACCTCCTTTTTTTTAAGTCGGTAAAAAGGAAATGGAAGAAGAACGATAACGTATAATATTACACGGTAGTTTACCGAGTATTCTGTCAGAGATGAAAGTTTGAGCCCTGGGCCAATCCGAGCGGAACCAATAGCAGGTCAGCTTGTGAACAACACCGATCTGAAATCTCAACTATGTACATGACCTAGGACAAACTATAAAATAATTAAACTTGAAACGTATTTTTTGTGGGTAGACACAAAGAAACCCGATAGAATACTTAGGCTGCAGCTTAGGGATGTGACAAAGCCCTGGAATTGCAAGTTTTTAATTGTAGCTCTATATAGGTGTAATATATTCCCGGCGGTGAAGAAACATTATGATCAGATAAGATAAATAACGAAGCGGTGACAGGACGCCGTCGCGTCGCGCGGCCGGCAGTGCCGAGTCGGTGAGACATTGCAACACCCAGAAGGCCTAACTCGCCGACTTCGCTGTCCCGATACTAGCTGCGCCTGAATACGATCAGTGACATGTAATAATGATTAAAAACAAATCAAGTTTAAAATTCATTAATATGTTTTTTGTAGACTTCATTATTGTTGATTAAAGTTGCTTAATGTTAATTAATAGTAAGTAGTAATGTTATAATGACATAGCACAATAAAATTATTATCGTACGCATATGCGCACGAGTATCAATCGACACGCGTGACATAACGTATGCTTCAGTCGTATGACACTGCTTTATCGATGCTATGATCAGCTTCCATTGATACTGCTTAAGCTCTGGATAAATTGTAAGAGAAAATAGTAAATTTCGATGATATTCTTTTGAAAATCAAATTGAAAATTTCAGAAATCTTCAGTTGAATGGAATGAGTAGGTGAATGATAGTATTGTTAGGTGTATGATCATTGATCAGATAATGAGTTTTAAAAACGCAGAGAATGAATATAATTTGAAAAGAGAGTATATAAGACAGAATCGAAAACATTATTCAGCTCATTGAACGTAATGAGTACCAAATCGGAACGATTCGTCATCACAACAAGCTGCGCTGATGATGAAGCTCAAAGGTTTTACTTTCTTTTTTGTGTCGACGGTTACTTAAAATGTTACTAATTAAGTGTAGCATCCTTATCGCCGAATATTACTGCTCTAAATTTGGTTTGTCCCATTCTATAAGCACCTACATAACGGGTAAGCTATACCAATTCACTTTATTACCCAAGCTTACGTAGATATTGTAGGTTCACAAGTACCAAGAAAGGATTGCACGATCCTTGACTCTACAAATTATAAACACCTTAGATAAATACAAATAATTAGGTAATATATGGGGGGTATAACAATAAAGCTGTGTTTGCGAAGGTACCACAAATACTCGTTAGTTCGAAATATTCATGCTATCCACACCGAGGTTCTATTAATAGCAATACTACCTCAGTGGCTATCCACGAATGATTAAGCCCTATTTCAAGCGGTCGCTAAAAGAATAGATGTTGCCACACACAACACAACATACAATAGAGTAGGTAGATAACGATGATGGAGAAACATTGGACCATATACGGTTGAACCATCTGCACCTATCAATTAGCTACCATTAGGACAAAGCCAGCAAAAGGCTTAATGCCATTAAAAATGGAGTCAGTGGAACTTCTCACGCCGGCATTACTGGCACAGTTATTAAATTTTATAACACAATGATACAATGAAAAGTGATTAATTATATATAGTCTGTACATACGAGTAATACACATGTATGTATTTAACAACGTGTGAAGAAGATAAGCGCTCTTGACCTACATTGTAGTGTGTAGTATCGGCGTCCGTGCGGGAGAATGTAGAAGATTGTACTTTAAAGAGATGCCTTCTGTTATTTCTTAACTGTATCAAACACTGCAATAGTTTGGCTAGCTGCTTTGTAATTGGATCTGTAATGTGTAATATTGAATTCGAAAGTCGACTAATGGGGTACCCACATGTCGACTCAAGTATGTACCTATACCTACCTACATCCACTTGGGTGCCTGGAGTCTAAAAGTCTGGAGACTGAAAATGCTGTTTGTTAACAATTGCCACCAGTAATACATATATGGGTCAGAAATACTTATATGCAAATTTTACCTACATACTGAAGTACTTATATACTTACCTACTGAGTACTTTCGCATGTCCAAACGCAGAATTATTCAAATTGTCGCATTACCTTACATTTCGTAACGGCACTCAACGCGAAATGTTTTTCTTATTTAATTATTGATACAGTTCTAAGGAGTTTACCACAACTTCACTTTATGATCAGTAACCGTGTCGTCGTAGACTAGATCTCGAACGTCGATAATGGTAACTAGCGGGTGCTAGCAAGTACCGACATCATGCTTCACCGTGTATTAACTGCATTCACCGAAAGCTTAAACCTAAAGTGAAATTGGATACGGCAGCCGCTTTTTCGGCAATCGACCTCCACAGACGGCCTCAAAAACCTACAATATTTAAAATAAAATACTATGAATATGTTACTTGCTACTACTTTTTACGACTAAGCCTCTAAAGAAGTCTTGCACGAACCAAATTATCAGCGATTCACAAGTTTGCGGGCTTAAACTGTGATTTGATCCGAGATCAGGCGATGATATAATCGATAATTTGGTGGATATTTGTTTCTGAACGGAACATTTTCTAATCCATAGCAGCGGTGGCGATAACACTGCCTGCGTGTGCCTCAGTTATCTGGCCACATAGACCACCTGGGTAGGTACTTTGTATGCAATGAAACGATTGCACAGAAAACTAGAAAGGATATCGGCTAGTCTCGGCTGCTTTGTTGTGGTGAAATTGCAAATACAGGTTTAGATATCGGCTCTTATAATCGCTACGAGCATAAAATAATTGTTGATAAGACTGCCTAGCAAATGTTAGTACCTACATCGTTTGGAAATGCCTGTGTATCTTCCGATAATTGCGCTATAGAAGTATAGGGAAATAAAATTGGTATTTATATTCGCTCTTATTGTTATATTATTGTTTATTTTAGTAAAATAATTAGATTTACAGTTTACGCATGGTATGCTTTTAGCTAGATTGAACCTTCATTCGAGTAGGTATGAAGTTTGAATCTGATTTATTTTGAAAGTCTCTGACCAGCAAAATGACAGAGCTCACTTGATAGTTGTTTAGGTATCTCAACTTGTCTATGGAGCTCACAATTCACATAAGGTGTAAAGTTTGTAAAAAAAGTTAATCAAAAAATGTTGGATATCTATAAAGATTTCCTTCCATGATTAGTTTACTCCAACGGAGATGAATCATTACATCGTATACTGCATGGCAGAGAGACGAACATGACGGTCCTGTTTCCTTCTATTTTCGAAGCGATGATAGCTCACAGGGGGGAGCGTCGCCTGTCAAACTGACGGACACGGTTCGATCCCCAACAACAGCTTGAGCTTCCGGTGAAGGTAACGCCGTTATCAAATTCCCAGCATGGTGGTAGGGTACTTTCGAATACTCGCCTGACTAGCTACCACCCTCAAGTTTGAAAAACTGTCACCAAACACCTACTGTGTTCAGACAGCTGCCCTCGAGAGCCAGTTGCCATGAATGTATGTATATACCTAGTTACAAGACTAACCTATGCCATCAATATCACAGCACCACCCAACAATCAAGAGAGATAATATTATGCTTGACCTCGCACACCGCAAAACAACTAAAAAGTGATCAGGTAGTTTCGTTTTCAAACAACAAAAATAAACAAAATATCACTCGTATTAGAACGAATAGGTACAACGTACCTAGTCGTGCGTCGCGGTGTCGGCGATCGCCCGCCGCAAACAATCTCACCTAATCGTTAAACGAGACCACAACGAGACTCGATTTATGTAATATCTGTTTTGGTGTCTGTCGAACTTCGCGGTCACGTTTCTCTTTCACTATAATGACACTTTCTCGTTTGGACAGATACACGGCGTCGGGAGATGTGCGTGATATGAACGCGATTGTTTCTGCTGTCAGGTGTTTAACGTGTTATGCTGTGCTTCGCTCGTGGCACAAAAACTTACGGAAGGCATGGTCGGTGAGCACACGAGCCAAGTGGACACAAGTAATAAGTCAGAACACAATGCTGGATGAAAAGCACCATCATGCGTACACACTGTACGTACTCTGTACACTGTACACATCTAGTAATGAAATGACCTCCGAATAAATAACATCATTAAAGACATGACGATAAAAAATGTCGTGCAACAGCACAATACGACTTTATGCACAGACCTGTGCCACACCAGATCTGTGGAAATAACCAGAGCTATTACTGTTATTTGCTTCATATTATTTAAGGTAATAATTCTCTATGGACATTCTTTATTCATTACAAAAGCAGAGTAATTATGAGCTATGCTATTTGACCGCATATCTTACCTTTTGTTTTAACATGTAGCCGATGTGGGTACTCCAAGGTCCAATTCTATATACGAGCACCTATATCTATTAGGTACTGCATCTTTTATTCTGCATACGATGCGAACTGGTAGTAGGTTGGAACATTTCAGCTATTGATAGGCTGGAAACACTAACGGAAAGTAGCCTATGTTAACACATAGTTCATTTAAGGTCTAATCTATCTCCATAGTAAATTTCATCGAAATCGGTGCAGCCATTTGTGCGTGAAGGAGTAAGAAATATACAAACTTTCGCCTTTATAATATTAGTGGTGAACTTCATATTTGATAAAATAACTATATCTACCCGTGCGAAGCAGGGGCGAGCAGCTAGTGTCTACTCGTATATACACTAAAATATCACTATTGATTATACACCTAAACACCAACCGCAATTTTCCTACGATACTAATATGATCTATTAAGTTAAACGGTTGCTCGAAAGAAATCCTTGCTTAGCAATAAGACCTCTAATTGTACTTTGTTAACGGACGGTCGCCGTGGCGCAGTGGTCAGTGTCAGTGACTTGACTTCTGTGTCTCCGGGACCCTCGGGTTCGAATCCCGGCAGGGGCAAACATTTGTGCGATGAGTATAGGTGTTTGTCCCGGGTCTTAGTTGTTTGTGTGTTATGATTGTGTGTGTCCATGCCTCCCGCGACACAGGGAATCCTAGTGCAAGGGTCTGAGTGTGATAAAAAAAAAGACATAAAATGTATATACTGAATCTGTAAATATTTTTTTCAATTAATAAAATGTTGCCTATCTGCGTTTGCGAAATTCGCGGCCGCGAACTAAAGATTCAGCGGGAATCCTTCGTTGTCTGGTCATAAAATAGTTTTTTTAAAGTTTAATATTGCATAAATGTAACCGAAGTAAAAACTGTCGCGTTATATAACATCGTATTAGCTTTTTCGAGAAAACTCCCTTCTTTAATATACATACAAATTAACTCATTTAAAATGAAAGTTTATCATCCTGATGCACATTTCATCGGCCAATTAATATCTGATTTACGAGCCTGTTACAGTTAGTCATACACACTTCCTAGTGAAACAACAAATATGGAAGCCAGTTATTGAGTGTTATAATCACGTCTAAACTACATTGGCGCATGTAATCTGTTATGGCATGCTATAGCGTTGATATGCATAATATAAACATTATCAAAGTTTAAATAGTTGTTGCATCCCACAAGATTTTAGTTTCACCTTGGCCATGATACATTATGCTACATTATAATGACTTACTTACTGTTTAACTGGCCCGTTTACTAACGATAATGAGAGAGATCGGATTGTGTTAACTTACGTTAACATTTTTCAAGGTAATATTTGGCTATCGGTACCTTTAGAAACGTGGTCTCTGACTATGGGCCTTCTGAACAGGCTCAGAGTCGCACAACGAGCTATGGAGAGGGCTATGCTCGGGGTTTCTCTACGTGATCAATTCAGAAATGAGGAGAGCCGTAGAAGAACGAAAGTCACCGACATAGCCCAGCGGATTAGCAAGTTGAAGTGGCAGTGGGCAGGGCATATAGTTCGAAAAACCGATGGCCGTTGGGGCCGAAAGGTTCTCGAATGGAGACCACGGACTGGCAAGCGCAGCATAGGACGGCCACCGACTAGGTGGACAGACGACCTGACTAAGATCGCAGGCAAGGGCTGGATGCGGGCCGCTTCCAACCGGTCCTTGTGGAAATCAATGGGGGAGGCATTTGTCCAGCAGTGGACGTCCTATGGCTGAGATGATGATGATAATGATGACCTTTAGATACGTACGGACCCACGACTACAGATAGCCGACCCTGTAGCTTTGCCAATTAGGCTTTAATAGCCCACCACAATTAGTCTGAATTTGTTCCTATATCTGAATAAATGTTTTCAAACAGAAGCCGACGGCAAAAAAAAAACAATCACACTATTATTATAAAGGTTAAAGTTTGTGTGCATGTGTGTATGTTTGTTACTTCTTCACGCTCAAACGGCTGTACCGATTTCAATGAAATTTGGTATGGATATAGGTTAGACCCTGGACTAACACTAGGCTACGTAGGCATTGGCATAGGCTACATAGGCTTGTATCGCAAAAAAAGAATGGTTCCCATGGCATGATTGAGGCAGCGGGAAAAACCGTAATCCACGCAGGTGAAACCGCGGGCGCGGCTAGTTATAAATAATTTACTTTTAGTGAAACGAGGCACTTTTTTCTTTTAGGAAGATTTCAGTTGATATTAAACAATGAAACGGTCATGTTGTTTTCCCGAAAAAAACATTTTAAGAAACATCATGCGACTTCTATACTGCGTTCTCTTGCTGCTTATTCTTTGATTTAGATAATTATTCTAAGCAGATATGTCAAGACAACGTTCCCAGCAAAGGTGGTCACGTGTATACCTATACATTAAGAGTCCTATGAGAGTTTGTTAGTAATTCAGAGTTCGTGATCGTTTTAGGTTTTATCGTGTCTACGATCCCATGATCAACCATGCGAGTTGAACAGCGCGTCTCTCGTCACGCCTTGCGCCCGCGCACCTTTCATTCCGTGACCGCCATGCCAGCCGTGACTTCAGGTGACACTTTAATGTTGCCTAATAATACCGCCTCCCGACACAACTATTGTTTTTCATGTTAATGTGAAAATAAACTTACATAATTGCCGGATGTTTATGTTTTCCTGATTGGGGTTGATTGAACTCTCTCCTCGAAAGTTTAAGAACCAGCTCAAAATATGTACTGAAAGATCGCTGTGGATTAAACTGTGCATTGTTTCTGAAGATGCCGTCTTGGTGGGTAACACCGCACCTACCGTCAAATACTTAAAAAAATAATTAAGTCTAAACGCTACTTCTATTAACCTGAAATAGGAACAGTCCACAAAGAAAAGGGACTACCAGTTTTGAAAAAACTTTTTGTGTACTCACAATAGCGATTAAGTTGAGCATTAGAAACTGTCAATACTACTTCACAAGACAATCGACATCAATCGAAATCATGTCATGTTAAGTGATGTTGAACCGTAGGGCGCGGCGGTTGGCTGGCTGTACGTGTGAGGCCTAACGATCGGGATCGGTCAGTTAACAATGGACTAGCAAGTCTAGAAAAATGAAAAAAAATTGCGTATTAATAGGCTTTCAATATTTTTTTGCTGAAAATGTAATGTTTATCTACTGAGACCATAGTTTAATTGTATTTATTTATTGG
The DNA here is from genome assembly GCA_934044485.1 of Apeira syringaria. NCBI lineage: Eukaryota > Metazoa > Arthropoda > Insecta > Lepidoptera > Geometridae > Apeira > Apeira syringaria. The sequence continues at coordinate 17,958,393 of OW203666.1, read as the reverse complement.
AAAACCAACAAAAATATGTAATTTACTCGCGCACCGCGGCTTCACCCGCATTGACCGCAGTTTTCCCGTCAACTCAGTTATACTACAGGAACCATATTTTCTTCGGGATAACACGCCAGCGCTGCCTGGTTCATCCAACTCTATCCTACCGTTCTGACGGAATTTCGTAACACACTTCATAACCACACTTTGGCATTTAAAGTCGTTGTCGGCTGGTTAAGACGTAGGTACCTACCTACTTTAAAGCTTAGAATATTCGAAACTTTAAAGTACCTAAGCAGTGACTGCTTATGCCCTTGCCAATCAATAACTGTGACGTTGGGCGGTAAAGTGAGCTGAGATATATGATCGCTTTAATATGACCGATAGCTGTTTTTTGTAACATAACTATCAAGGTCTTGTCGGTTGGCGATTGATCTCAATTCCGCCATTCACGGACAAAAATTACACTTACTTTTTGTTGTTTAGGTCGTGTCAAGTTGTAGCAAATATCGATATAGATATTATCGAATTTATCGACAGTCGAGGTCGATGATATCGACAATTGTTCTCCAGATTTTTCACTTTAGTGAGTTAACAGGCTTACGATATAGTAACAAGCTTATACTATTGAAAACTATAATTGTGATCAAATATCAAACTATGCAGTGAGCAGGGCACATAGAAGAATTGATGGCCGTTGGTGTCGAAAGGTACTCGAATGGAAACCACGGACTGGCAAGCGCAACTTAGGACCGCTACCAACAAGGTGGACTGATGACCCGACTAAGATCGCAGGAAAGGGCTGGATGCGGGCTGCTTCTATCCTGTCCTTATGGAAATCAATGTGGGAGGATTATGTCCAGCAGTGGAAATCCTATGGCTGAGAGGATGATGATGAACAAACTATGGTGGATTTTGACGATGTAATATGGGCGGTACAGAGATAAATTATTCAAGTGCAAAGCTCACTCATTAGAACTCGTTTGAAACAACACTTAGTATAAAACTTTAGATCTATACTCATTGTTAGGAAATCTATGTGCGCGCCTGTCGAGAAGCGAACTCCGAGATACCTATGTAGCCTCTCGGTAGTCTAGTGGTGTATAGCTTAGTGGTATCACGATCCACTACCCAACACGTGTAGGATCGATCATATACGAGTTTGTTAAGATATTCTGTGCTACTTCAAAAAGTCAAATTTAAAATAAGTTTATTTTAAAAAAAATACATTAAGTAGTATTATAGGATACACAAGCAACAAAGTAACTTGTGTACTTATTAACATATTGTTATATGCACATCGGATATCTGACACTGGACGTATCCGTCCTATGAATCTCCACAAAGACCGGGTGCATCCAACTTCCTCCTGCTAGCTCGATCAGGTCTTGATATAGTCCGTGGTCTCTAAGACCCACCGATCATCATTTTTGAATGACATGTGTCTGCTCAATGCCAATTCAACTTACTTGCCACAATTATCATAAGGACTGGAATTATATTTGATAGGTTGCCCATCAATTTACTATAGGTACCTACATTAGAGACGCCATAAAATTATCATATAATTTTAGGAAAATTATGAAAAACAAAAAAAAGGTTAAATTTTTTTTTTATTTTCATTATCTTATTAATTAAATTATTATTCCAATATTGTTTTCATTTTCTCGAGTGAATGTTATATATTTAGTAAAACTAGACGCGCCCTCCTCTCTTCTAAAGTTGCTGCCCGACAGGGTCTCTAATAAACTGTATTTTATTGTAATACCACCTACACTTGTACTATTAGAGATTGCAATAAAGTTTTGAATTTAATAACATTTTTTTACAATATGTAGGTACCTACTTATTATTAAATACACAATTATGTATCTCGAGAGATGAAGGGAACATATTTACCCATGTCCATACATTTTGAGCAGTTTTGCTAAAAGACTACTGGGTACTAGGTTGTGTAGGTACATCATTCGGAAAGAACACTATAAAACAAAAACATTCAATGTATGAGTTACAGGTAGGAAAGTATAAGATAAATACTTACTGCTGGTCGATATTAAATAGAAATTTGTTCATTTCTCATTATTTTCTTTTAAGTAATTAGTCGCCGTGTTAGTACTGGCTCAAATCCCCATCTCTTCCCGCGGGTGCCGTAAGAGTCTGCTAAGGGATCACGTACGGAAGGTGGGCAGCAGCGCGTACTGATGGTCTATGTTCAGCAGTGGACGTCTTGTGGCCGAGAAAAATGATTACTGACAAAATAATGGGTTTGTGTAGGTATAGGATGTGACAAAAAATACAGTCTATTCTTCGGCATCGTTCAGCATTGCAAGTCTCCCACATAAGTGCTTTTAAAATCAAGTTTATTTATGGCCCTTTAGTTTTTTTTATTGTACTTGCCTGGAATTCACTGCTTATGCTTTAGGCATCCAAATAGTTCTAGTAAAATGATTACCCAAAATGTCGGTCGACACATGTGCTACTCCCAATTAGGTCGTGTGCTAGTTTAGTACCAGTCGTGGGTCTGTATTGGCTGCACGACCAGCTTAAAAGTCAGGAGGCGTGCCAGTAAAGGTCATACTTAGATCAAAGCTTAATTTGAACTAATGATTGGTGACAAATCTGTTTATTGCAGTTTATATCGGATATAGGTAGTTACTTATAATGAACCGTAAACAATTGGCTAATGGATATCGGTAAGAGGTCACAACATCGGTCTGATATAGTCACGACATCGAGCCCCGGGCCCGGGATGCGGATCTCTGAGCGCCGTCACTTCTTCAAGGCTGTGCTCGCACACGTTGAAGAAGTGACTGGCGCGTAGGTACCTATCTGTGCATTCGATACACGACAAAATCTTAAACGATTCCAACTTATCGATTCGCCCTTTATTATATATTGTACCTACCTTTATAGAGGTCGGGGCATGCTTGACTGAATTCGTATCTCTACATGGAAGATAATTATAGATAAAGAACACAACATCTATTTTTGACTTTTGCGCCCGAGTTTTCGAAGATCGAGATGCAAATCGATCATACGAAGATTTCAAGTTACTGTTACCAACAGCGCACACTGTGGTAAGTGGATGCCCATGTCAAAGATGTCTTTGATTCATTCAGCGGGCGGAAACTGAGGCGGCAAAATTAAGTCAATTGTAGTAATTTTGATTACGACGCGTATTTCAAGCGCAAGTCTAAACATATAGCTATCCTTTTCTATATTATTTGTGCCGTATTATCTGTCGCAGTAAGCATGTTTATGCCATAAAGAAACAAAATCTGAGCACCGCGCAGTATGAATATACGTCATCTTATTTATTATTTCATTTATTATGTGAAGTAAATTGCATTATACTTGCGTACAGTTCGCTAATGGTGTACGTAATGAGGTAGGTGAGTGGCACAATATAGACTAAGATAAATGCTGTACCTACAATCGATTCGCAGTTCCTCAAGGTTAAAACAATTAGATGATTAGCGTTCCTGCCAGCTCGTAGTCAGGCTACTTCTCCGGGTTTATCAACTTCTAAGGGCATTTTCCACGCCTTTAGCTGATCACTTCTATTGATAGTTATTAAACTGTCTTAAAAATGAGGTTCTCAATACCTCAGAACTCTGACATTTATTAACCAATTAAAAAAAATTTTTTGATTAGAAATTGTACCTACCTAGGCTACTTTCAGATCGATCCCATATAAATTTCACCGTAATCGATTCAGTAAGTACGTACTTCTCTTGATTTTCAAACTAATACCTAAAATATTCCACGTCTATCAGTATATCGTTTTGTAGTCGTGACGATGTGCCAATACACTAGTGACTAAAACATTGGGTGGACTTCAAGGGCACCTGGAGACAGCGACCCTGGGTCATTTGTGACAGATTCTGAAACTACAGAGTGGTAGAGGCGGGCACCGAAACGTCCTACTTGCCAGCCTACATTTTAATGTAGCAGTAATCTATGATGCAATATCAAAACTAATCTCAAATATGGAAAGCTATAACTTAAACTTTATTGCATAAGATTGAACCGCGCGGGGTCCCACAACTATAATTTCTAAGTAGACGATTATACCATTAGATTCGTGGGTATCAGTAGGTACTTACTTAATAAGAAAATACAACAAATTTTACTTCGTGTTAAATGATAACATTTAAACATTTTACCTGCTGCTTATAATTGTTGAAATAAATCTTTTAAATAAATATTTATTATCATTTTATTTAATAAAGTATGAAGGTTTCATGTATTTACTTTATTTAACTATTTATGTAGATATTGTGTTTGTGAGTATGTATGTATATAATTAGTTTAAATTTATTATATTGTTGTACAAAGGTTTGCATACCACCGTCTATACCTTTCTGAACTTGTTATATTCATCCCAAGGTTGTCTGTAAGAGATTGCATTAGCAGGTAAGACCACCGCTTGTTATACGTAGTAGTTAATGTATTTTTTTTTATTCTTTTTGTTTCTTTAATATGATAGGCAATAAGAGTAAGTAGATAATTATATTTATAAAAGTGCAGATAAGATGAGTAATAAGTATGCCGTAAACAGAAGATAATAAGTATTTACTTTGACGTAAGTATAGGTATCATAGTCGAAATCCCTGGCATTATCCACGCGGACTATGATTTTCCCGAAATTAATCCACAAGTACCAATAGTAAACTTTAATTTGTAACTGTGAACTTGAATCTTAATTTGCATTTCTTACCTAGTTACCGAAGTTTCACAAAAACTTGCATACCTACCCCTAATACCATACCATATTATATTATATGTTCAACCAGGTCTGAAATTACGAAAATCCCTTAGCGCTCATTTGTTTAGAAAATTTAGTAGGTACAGTTTTCATGAAAAAATCAAAGAGCATGCATCATTACTCCAGTCTGTGTCTAAGCTCGAACAGGAAATACGGTCCTCTAGATAAGTAGGTACCTACATATTCGTATAACCCGGCCATCTGACCGGCAAATAACGTTTAATAGGTTCATAGGCAAGGACTGGAGCTTTATATACCTATATACGACACCGTTTATACAGGCACCTCTTATTCGATTCGTGAAAGTAAATGCTACCCAATACCAAATTATGTGGGTTCATCATCATCTCAGCCATAGGACGTCCACTGCTGGACATTATGTAGGTTAACCACAGCTATATATTTCCTACTATCTGCACTTGATGGTTATATTATGAAAAGGCTAGGTAGGTATCTTATTTGAAATACGGTTACGCATGGAAGTTGTAAAGCAATACCCAATATTAATAGTGATAATGTTTAATGAGCATTTTATGCGTAACAAGTAGGAGGGTCCATAGCTTGGGAAACGAAAGCAAATATTAATGTAGGTAGGTACCTATATAATAGGGTGTAGACCACCGTTAGTGCCCACGGTGGGCACACAACTACTTTGAAAAGCTATCGGTATTTTGCGCGTATTATATTTATCCCGTATAAATAGACGCGCTGTTGATATCACAGTATTTAGTCTACAATCGTCCGGAAGCCTTCAACAACATTCCCACTCGCATACCTACCATATAAATATTATGCTTCGGTCAATGATGTTTTACTAAAGATGACGTATATTCATACTGCGCGGTGCTCAGATTTTGTTCCTTTACGACATAAACATGCTTACTGCCACAGATAATACGGTACAATACTATTACTTTTTCCGGTATAAAAAGTAGCCTAGTTTTTCCATTTTGAGTCTGAAAACTATCGCGAGTTTCCTCCATAATTGTAATCTACGAACCGACTAAGACTTACGTGATAAATATTGGAAAATTACTCTTCGACCAGGTTTCGAACTTATTTGCAGTTCTTCACCTGGAAGTTATGATCGTGCCAGGCGGCGGGCGCGAGCCTCAGCACGTAACTGAGTTTTTCCATGGTGCTAGCTATCTTCATTCCAAATCCGTTTAGCGGTTACAAACACATAAACGACAAACAAACTTTTACCTTTATAATATTACTGTGATGTATAGTACCTACCTAAGTAGTATATAAGGCAATGGTGGCTTTACATACCTAACCTAATATTAGGTTCCTACATATATGTTTATATATAGGTACTGTCACAGTATGTGCATTTAGTTTTTGAAAGTTATGCGTTAGTGTGTATGGTATTCATACATAGGTACACAGTGAGTTTGTAGTAACTCTTTTACAGCACTCTCTGGAAAAGGTGGGGTTTGGGTTTAAAACTGTTTCTTTAGTCGTAGGTTTAAAACTGTGAGCCGTTAGGTAGGTAGGTACCTACCGCCACGGCTAGTTCGTAGCACGGGGATGTGCCTTCTAAAGCACTAAAGTGCTCAGTTTAAAATACCACTGTCGGTCACAGATCTTCATATTGTAGTCTAATAGAAGCAAGTGTTGTTTTACTTATAAAATTTTGTTTTAAACGTTGTTTTACGTATGGATAAAATGTGTCTAACAAATAGTTATCCATAACAAGAGTAACTCAATCACTTACGTGTTTACAAAATATAACATTTAATAAAATGGCTGTATTGAGCTCAATGTCAAGTTGAAAAGAACCTGCGACCTCGACGCGCGCATTGTCTTTCCGTGCTTGAGAAATTATTCCACGACCAGTATAATGATATTAAAATCGACATATAGTTACAATTGTGTTGTCTGTTTGTTTCAGTTATAGCAACGGCGGTGGAGCCGATCACAATTTCTCCAAACGGAAACAGTCCAGAAGTCAAGATGATAGGAGGCGTGATGGTCGACGTAGAGAAAGGATTCGTCCCGATGACGATGAAGTCCGAAGAAACTGCTCCTGTAAAGACCAATTATGAAAAGAGTCGGAGGTTACAAATGAACTCTACAAACCTAGCATTAAACGAAAGATACAGAAGACTCATACCGTATATGACATTTTACTACGCAAACGATGTTGCGACCTCAACGACTGATAGCACGATGAACGTCGAGGTGGAAAAGGCACAAATTATGGAAGCGAAAGAAATACCTAACCAACGACAACCTAAAAAGATAGTTCATTCACAACGAAATATTCCAAGGTATCAAGGAAATAGACTCACTCATTACAATGTAGCTTCGGCAAATCCGATAAAAATATTTTATAAAGACGGAGTTCCAGTCTACCAAAGCCCCAGTAAAGTTACTCCAAACTACAATCCTTTACTTTCAGAACGGCCACATGTGTACAATTACGATTCCGGTAGAATTACCTTACAGAAAATTGCGCCTCCAGGAGTTGGGTATACATCATTAAAAAGACCTTACATAAATCTGTACAATGAGGAGACTCCAAACATACGCTATTACCTTACAGAAAAAGAACAAAATCCAAAGTACAAGTTAGTACCATACGAACAGACCCCGCCCGTCAAAGTGGCCTATGCGCAAGCGCATGTCCCAACGAAGATATCTTACGAGTCTCATATTCCAAGAAAAGAACAATATGAACAGGCAAAAGTAGTAAAACTATCGTTCGACCAGACCCCATTTAAATTGTCTTACGACCATGAAGAATCTCCACAAAAAGTGGCATATTCACAAAACCCGGTTAAATTAGTATACGATCAAACCCCAGTTAAGTCCACCTACACACCTCCAGTAAAAGTGACACACGATAGAAATGTTCCGCAAAGCGACATTGTCTATGAACCAAGAAAACCCGTGGTTATGTCTGTATTGGTGCCAAAAGAGCTGTATGTAAAACCGAGGCCGGTTCGCCCATATAATTACGATAGCCGCCATTCTCATCCAGTAAGGAAACAACCGGCCACCGTATCTGAGAGTTACTATGAAAAGCTTCGACCTCAAACTGTAGCGGTGGAACCGGATGTCGAGAGCGGTTTCAAGCCTATCGCCAATCCTGGGGAATACACCACACAAGCTAATATTTACACATCCACTATTGGTGATATACCTCACCTATCAGATTACGAAATTGTGGAACAATCTGTTCCTTTGGTACAGCCGACGGTCAAAACTCCCGACACTGATGAAACGCCAAATTACTACCAATATGTCATCGAGCAGCAGAAGCACAAGCCGTCGAAAGAGACTGCTCCTTCTGCTGTAACATTGGCATCGTTATTAAATTCACTACAAGTAACTAAGTCTATCCCCATGCCAATCACAAGAGAAAATGTAGATTCTTCGATAAGAACATTGCTGCAAGTATTGAATTCCTTGAAAGCGCAACAGAATACTGCACAGTCACCAGTCTTAAGTACACCCAAGCCTTTTGTAGGTTCCAAGGTAGTTACTGTTGTGAATGAGGATGACGCAGAGATTGCTCCGAGCCCGGAAGCTTTAGATCCTGAGTTGCATGAGGAGCCTTATCTTGCGCAAGTTAACACTCCATCACAGCATTTGGACGGTAAGTGCACATTCATCTTATGAAGATAATTTCAGCACTAAGATACTCATTGCTGGGCACAGGCCTATCCCATTGAACTCCACCATGACTGGGGAGAAGCGTGCCTCTAGTTTCTTCTTAATATCTTCATCGAGTCATTGTACCTACACCGGGGTAGGGTACTTTCGAGTACCTACCCACTTGGCTAGCTACCACCCTCCAGTTTTAAAAACTGTGACCAAACACATATCTACTGTGTTTAGGAAGCAGTCCTTGAGTGCCAGTGAACATTCTAGGTGTAGCGTGATAACATCTTCGACCACATCGTCACTGACCATCAAGTGAGATAGTGGTTAAAAGCTAGATCAATACAGTTGTAACGTTGCGTCTAGCGCAGTTACTTTTATTTTAAGGAGCTAGACAAATACATATATAGCTACCGCGCGCTCAAGCTAATACGTGCCGCCAGCTGTCATTCGCCGCCGCGCGCCTGTTCACCGCTCTCGTGTCACGGGCCGCGTTACTAAAGCAAAATATCACTATCTTCATACAGAATCCCTCTAGGGATTCTTCTGCTACCCTAATTTATACGCAGTAATAAAGCTGCACAACTGTGTCGGAGTCCGGTGGGCGTAGTGGGTCCCTCGTACCAACGGCGGCCGACGGAAGGACTGAGCTGTGCCCTGTCGAAGGCAGATCACCCGGCTGCTGCTGCTGAACCTGGATCGCGAGTGATACTCCAGGCCAGTGACTAGGCGCATAAGAGTGTAGAACTGTGCGGTTGTGTAACGTGACGAACACTAAAGACTGTACCTAAGCCAGTCCTGTAATACCCACCCCTGATATAGCTACTACCTGCGAGTTGTGGGGGGCAGCCGCCCCAAACGCCGCACAGTAATTTAAAAAATTGGTTGTCTGTAAAGTCGGTTTACGGACTATAGATTTACGTGATAACGTCATAATCATTTATGACTTTGACTTCGACTTTGATTATTTTATGTAATACAAAACTCAAGTGGAACGTTACGCGGAACGTTACTATTTTTCATGAGTGTTGCTGGTATTCATCAATTTATAAAACGTTATCACGTCAAAAAATCGAATCTCATAAAAAAGATATTGAAATTTACGTAGATACAATTACAGAAAATGTTTAGCGCAAAAATCCATTTGCTGATCGCGCATGCGTGTTGCGCCGCGTCTACAGTAATGTACATCATAATGGTAAAAAAGTTACATTATGATGCAGTTGTCCATAGAAGAACTGTATCATAATGTAATTTTTTAAGTTTTCTTCGATGGCTAGTCTGTAAAGACTGATGTTCAAGTTTTTTTTTTTATCTTCATATTTCAGTATGAGATTAGATAAAATATAAAACCTATATGTATATACCTACCTACCATATATAATGTAGGTTAACAAATGCAATAATAATGGTAATCAATATGCATAATCAACCGTATGTTGTGTTACAGATGATCATTCGCTCATTGGTGGCACCAGTCAGCAGTTTCCATTACCCGTGACGTCAGACGACGAAGGCGGCACTCCGGGACAACCAGGAGTAGACTATCCTATTCTCACCTCTATACCACATACTACCTTCGCCTGCAAATCCCAGCGTTACAAAGGATTTTTTGCAGACACCGAAACACGTTGCCAGGTGAGTGAAGAATGAGCACCTCGGACGCAGTTACCACCTTTTGTTTCGAAACTAAAAAATCTGTCGAAGGGGGAAAGTAGGTCGTCCAAATATAGACCTTTGAGCATCACTTTTGATGCATACCGCATGAGTGTAAATTGAGTGTTGGATGGAACGTGCGTGTGAAAGATAGCAAATATTATATCTATGTCTTATATACATATGTTACAAATCTGTAAATATGTGTTACGTTGACACGCCTAATACACTGAACCAATTTAGATGAATTTTGGTATAAAAGTAGATGGAACATCGGAGGATATAGGCTACTTTTATCACGGAAAAATATGCTTTCCATGAGACATCATTCATGAATAGAATGACGGAGTGTAGATAGGTAGGTATATAATAGTGTATACATCGCTTTCAATCGAACGTAAGTAAGTAGGTTTCTATTTTCATTTTGAAACTATATTATAAGTAATTAAACCTCTGTGAAGTATATCTGTTCTAAAATGTTATTATTATTACTTAATAAATATTTGATGTTGAAATGTTAATAATTCTAAGGCATGCCCCCTGACATGGCTTATGCCCATTTATCTCCATTAGAGCTGGTTGGAAGCTTCGAGCGTCCGTCCTTCGCTGCCCCTGCCAGTCCTTGCGCTCCACTCGACCAGTCATCAAGCCCATCGACCACCAGTTTTACGTGCAATGATTTCTGCTTTGATATTTTTTTAATTATCATCAAATACGAACAATAATTTGCAGGTGTGGCACTACTGCGACCTCAACGGCGGGCAGGCTTCGTTCCTGTGTCCGAACGGGACGATCTTCTCTCAAGCAGGCCTCACCTGCGACTGGTGGTTCAACGTGCGCTGTGACTCGACCACACAGCTTTATGTTCTCAACGAAAGCCTGTACAAATATATTTTGCCTCACTCGCCGAAGTTCCCCGAAGACTACAGTGGACCCCTAGTTGATAAGTAAGTAAATTTACGAAAAGGATATTATGTTACTTCTTTAATATTTTTTATAAATCTAGTGTTTGACAACTACCTGGGTATGTCATTTGATGTTCAGTGACTATGTGGCGGACTCAAGCTAGACCTAGAATGTGCAACATGTTGGTGAATGATCCCATCATCAAAAAACTCTTAGCAGTGTTGTTTCAAGTGTCTTTCTGGAGCGAGTCGTGATTCTGGGCCGACGAGTAGTCTACTACTGCTTTACATTGCGTCAAGCGTATTATTCCAACTAGAATATAATACCGAGCGAAAATAAATTTTCTAAGCGTTATTTTATTTATAACGCCATCTCGTAAACGCGAAACGAAGCTCGACCACAACATTGGTATTAACAGCTACTTAAGTCTTAAGGCATTTCTTGTGACTTTAATGGCATTATTTACATCTTGTTCCTTAGCCTTACCATATTTATTTACATAAATATTTTTACGATAGATAAGATACGTATCTACCTACTTACGGGACTGCTTAAAATATATCTCTTCTTCTTCTCTCAGCCCGTGCGTCCACTGCTGGACATATGCCTCCCACATATAGGGGGGATTTGCCAATACTCGCCACGCTTGGCAGGCGGGTTGGCGAGCGCAGTATGATTTCCAATCCTCAGAAGGCACTGCTGCCCACCTCCTGGTACGTGGTCCCTTAGCCGACTCTTACGGCACCCGCGGGAAGAGATGGGGGATTACTATTTTATATATATATATATAAAATATATATATTTTTATCTTTATTTTAGGCCGGTACCACCACGGCCTAAAATATATATTGACGAGATATATACCCCTTATTGATATCTACTTACATATTTACAAGTTAAAGGTAGGTACTTACTATACAGTTGTTGATTGAACGATTATCATACAATGTGTGTCATGTTTACGATTGTGGATTTCCTAAAAACATTTGCATTGATATTATAAACCAAGTTCCATATATGATTGTGTTGGCATTCATTCAATCCAGAAGAGAACCGGATTTGTGTACCTAATTCTAAAGCTTACACAAAGTTGTGTAGTATTCGTAGATGGCAGTGTTCAACTTAAAAATCTCATTATCAATTTCAGATATCTGACACTCAAGTTCAAAGAGATGGAAGAATTAAAAAAGAAAAAAAACAAACAAAACGAGCAGAAAGATTCTGAAGAAGACGACAAGGATTCCAGTGAAGATCCCAGCGAGGATATGGCACAAATATCAGAGATGGACAAAAGGCAATTGAGCGATCTCAGTGAGGCCAGCGTGATCGTAGAGTACCCTGGGGGTAGTGGGAAAGTCGCAAGGTTGGAAGATGAATAATTACGCAAATGTCTGTCTTTGGCTCCAGCAGCTATTGGCTTAGGTACGAGGATATCGAACATGTGCTCAGTATAACGTTGTAGGCAGGGCCACGCACTTGTGTGCGAGTATTAGAGGAAAGTGCCGTCGACCCCATACCTACCTAAGTACAACCTTTAGCTTTAAGGTTAGACAAATTAAGTAGGAAATATAATTTAACTAGTTACTAATATACTCGTAAAAGTCCCAACCTATCAAAATACCACGCCTACATGATCTAAATCTGCTTAATCTTTATTTCAGCATGAAGAGATGGATACATAACAATGTAGGCATCAATGATATTATATGTTTATATGAGGTAGATGTCGCACAAGCGCGCGGAAACTGAGGCGGCAAAATTCAATTGTAGTAATTTTCATTATGACGCGTATTTCAAGCGCAAGTCTAAACATATAGCTATCCTTTTCTATATTATTTGTACCGTATTATCTGTCGCAGTAAGCATGTTTATGTCGTAAAGGAACAAAATCTGAGCACCGCGCAGTATGAATATACGTCATCTTTAGTAAAACATCATTGGTAGGCATGGTATTTTTGGTAGGTTAGGACTTTTACTTTTTTAAATACCATGCCTGCATTTGTCATGTATCTAAATCTACTTAATCTATATTTACGATGAGATGTAACTCCATTTCTTCATGAGGAAATACAGATTAAGGGGCACATCTTAAGAGGATTTCGAATTTTGACCGTTATTTTCGCATCATTATTGACTATTTTTAACCGAATTAAAAAAAGGAGGAGGTTCTCAATTCGACATGTATGTTTTTTTTAAATGTTTGTTACCTCATAACTTTCGAGTGGGTGAACCGATATTGATCGCTTATTTTATTTGAAAGCTGGTGCTTACCTTGTGTAGAAAGGTCACTGAAAAGGGTGAAAAAAAATATGTTTACTTAAAAATGGAACCGACTTCAACACTCAAAAGTGTTAATAATAACTAATAACTTGTCGAAGTCGGTACCATGAGCACAATATTAAGAATACTTTTGAACTATCATGGTACCGACTTCAACAAGTTATTTCACACTTTTGATTGTTGAATTCGGTTCCATTTTTAAGTAGTTTTTTTCCATATATAGTGATGATAATGAATTGGAGATAGCAAGCTTTTGGTTCTCGTTCGAAATACTCAAAGGGAATTCTCAAAGCGTTATATTGATAAGGTTAGATCGATCAAGGCTCATAACTTTAAATCTCAAGAACACTTAAGGTGATTTTACTTAGGTACCCATTTAGTCCGGTTAGACCATTTTGGGTTTTTAAGGTCTAAAATAGCTAATTTTTTTTGCATGATACGAAATTCTGCATTTGATCAGATAGGGTCAAAGATCCGGAAACTAGATGCAAAAAACTTTTAAATTTTCTAAACAGTAAAACCTATCCGGACTAATAGCGGTAAAACTTGTTTTTTATTTAAATGATTAGAATTATTTTATAAGTCTTCCAGTTTAATGCATTCAGACTTTCTAATATTAATCTGAATATTTTGCGAGCTTGTCGATTCCTAACTTGGCAGTTCATTTTTATTGTGTAATATGCCATTTTTTTGAATAATAATAACATGGGACAAAATTCACACAAGGTCTTCAGGTCCCAAACTAGGCAGAGCCTGTACTATGGTAACCTGATTACTGATATACATATACACACCCAGACATGTTCATACACACAAACGTTTGACCTGTCCGGGAATCGAACCCGGGACCAGCGGCTCAGAAGGCAGAGTGCTACCAACTGAGCCAACCGGCCAGACAAAGGAATACAGCTGCTCTTGTGCTATTTATCATGATTGACTTTAAATAACATTTCTGTAATTTTGATAATTAAGTCTGATACCCCAAGAACTCCGTTCTAAACCGGGAATGTTTAGTTTTTTAATTTAAATAGTAAAAATAGAGAATTGTTTTATTATTGGTATCTTCTTGGTCATCTTCAGTGAGTAGGGAGGGCGATGTTACGCCTCACGATGCCAGGCCATCTTCTTCTATCAGCTGTCAGTCTGGAGCACGGCTGTAAGGGCCCGCCTATAGCCGGCCCATCGCTTTGGTCCACCTAGCCCTAAACAAGAGGCTCCATGGTCAGGCTGTTTCGCCTTCCCTCCCTCGTTTCCAATAAAATTGTTCATCGTCAATGTGCAAGAACATTTTTCGTGTCCTTCGTCCAAGCACAAATGCATGTAGACATGTTCTAGTGAGCGGTGTATCTTACCTAATCGTAAGAGTTCGTTTTTATATTTTCATTTTGTATCTTCATTAGACATAAGTTCTGAACTTCTAGTATAATTAAACGTGTCATTGGACACTCAAATCTTATGATATCAAATGTTTGGATATCTACCTATAGACTTATATTTAAAGATATTTTAATTTTATTCTAAGCATGCTTGAGATCTGAATGTAAATTTACGAATTGAACTTGCCATATCCTGCCATGTTTAATTCATTTTATTTAATTGCCTAGGTATAGGTGTGTCTTTTCCCTTAGGCTTCCGTTTGCTGGAAATATTAGGTCTAAATGTGTCGATACACACGCGTGCGTGTTTGTATGTTGGCCTCTATGGTATGTTCGGCGTAGTCCGTATACGAATGTGGACAAGTGTACTGTATTTATTATACAATAATTGTATCCATTATGTCTGCGTAGTGTAATCGAGTTTTGTATGCCATTAGATATAGACGTACAAAGTGCAATAAATTATGTTTTTATATACTTTACTTACTTTGTCTTATTTATGACATCAAAAGAAACTAGAATTATTGGTACAGTAATGGATTTATTTACATTATGAAATACTGATATTCCCTTACATCTCTAGCGGTCAATAATATATCCGTCCAATAATATCAATTGCATTAAACACATTGAATATTGAAATAGATTAAAATGGTTATCGTCTAGAAACGTCTTCGACACAAACTTCGTAAATAAGCGACAACACGGGAACTATTGAATGCAGTAGGAAAATAGCAGCGAGCGAAATGACTAGATAGAAATAAAGAATCGCGCTTCGAACGTGACGATCACACGTCTAGGTAACCACAGATAAGGGGTTTTTGTGTGGAGGTAACTAACCCAAACAGCTGATGCAATACAATACGATCTACGTTTGTGCCCTGTGACATTTGCCATCGTGAGACAGGTTCCGACAGGTCGAAGATAAACGTAGTCTCATTCATCATTATCTATTGCTTTGGGTCACCTCTCTGTGATCGACCTCTCATTGGTCATTTATAATACCTAGGTACTTGTTAGTGCGAAAACACAATATAGTTGCGGAGTCTGACGGATCCGGCAATCCCTCTGTTTGGGTTAGTTGCTCAAAACGATCACAAATATAGCCCTACATTCTTAGATTGGGACTTATCGACATTACCCACTTACACCAGACTACATTGGTAATACTGACTAGAACGAGTATGAATGAATGAGAATTTAATGAGATTCATGAATACATTAAGTAATATCATATTTACAGATTTTAGTAAACATTTGCGTATTATACAGTACAATTATTCACGAACGCTATTGGACCATTAAAAGCTAAAAAATATATACTTACGATAAAATTATCTATACAACGTTTGGTAAATTCGTACATTTTTAATTAATAAAAATATTACTGAGTTTTTGATTTGGGAAGTTATGCAAGGATCAATAAAAGGACACGAGAACCTCCTAACATCGACTAAATCATATAGCGGACCATTAAACTATGGAAAATTGTGTACATCGAACACAATCCCATGAATTTTCAGCAACACAACAGCCACTTTTGTGAATAAAGTGCCGAATCTCCTTTTGTTCGATTGAATTTAAATCAATCGAGTGATTTGTCAGAAAGATCAGTTAAATATCCCTTATTCAAAAACTCAGTATTGAAAGTATTGAAGCCTGAATCTATAATTTTTCTGGTTTTATTTATTACAACTTTAAAAATAAAAGCTTACGTTTGACCAGTGTCCCACCTGATGTTAAGCGACGACAAGTATTATTATTTTATATGTTCTTGCTCGCACTAAGTGAACAGTTGCTGCAAACAACAAATTGAACAGAGAGTGTTATAACTGTAAAAACCTATTCAAATGCATTTACCTTTTTGGAATAGGTATTATTTTAGTTTGTTTTATTACTGGCTCCCACAGCGTGGCAACATTTTCGCATCACAACTCCTTGCTATAAAACCAGCGATTTGCCATTTTATTAGTGTAAAACGACGTCATCTGCGTCATACTTATATGAGTACAACGCTATAAATGCAGACAAATATTTTATACAAAAATATAACTTCAAGATTTACGCTAATAATAACTAACTAATCGTATTTGATCTTGTTTTTTTATTTGAACGTTGAACACGCATTTTTAAGTCCTCGTGAATTTTACCTATCTAACATTAAAGTTTAACGCCAAATTATTTACAAACTAGTTTACATTTCATTGCGCGTCGCCGTCTTCATCATCGATCACAAGTTGTTGCCATTTCAGTCTTTACATCTCATTCGTTATTAAACAGTCGAATAATAAAACGTTAGCTAACATCCGATACGGGGGCGACATGCGAACTGTTTGCACATTAAGCACGAGAAACCAACGCCGACGTCTCACGTCGGTTCAAACAAATTACAACACCGAATCAATGTTTCTCTTACATTAACATATATTACATCCTACCAAGTGTACGGGGTATTCCACACTATGACAAATAAACGATCAGCAGAATTATTGAATAATAGGTTTGTATTATACAAAGGATAACTCTAATATAATCAATCGACGAAGTTACGATTAACATGACCTAAGTAAGATTATACTCAAGTAAGTAAAAATTGAGGATTATAACTACATACTCAAATCAAAGAATATTTGGCAAAAATAGACGGTTATTATTGGCGCTGGCTTATTTCTAAACCTGTCGTCAATAGTGATACGACGCGACGGGCGGTATCAATAGAAATACCTGCTCACACGAAATGTATGTGAAATGTGGTTGACATTATAGAAAATAAGTAAAACGTTTATAATCGCAATAGCCAATTGTCTCGGTAATATGTAACACTGCGTTCCACGATATTCATGAACCGATTCATCTGCGACTACCTATCGGGGCACTAACCGTTCTGAACACAATTAAAACGCATAACTATAAACATCATCAGCGCTAAGTTGACAAAGAGTCGCGTCGACAGACACGTTAAAATTCGGCATCGAATACATTCTAGAGAGATTATTTTGTCGAGTGGCTTACGTCGTACTCGTTACATTTACCCTGTCAGTTAAACAATAAAGGTAACGTAATATCGTATAATATATATATAACACGATAGACGCACGAATACGTGCTCAGTATACGAACAGGCGCCGCGCCGATCGGTGGGGCGCAGTGCAAGGGGCGCGGCGCGGCGTGGGTGGGGGGTCGGGTGGCGTCCCTGACCGCCTAGTGCTTGAGCAGCAGCGCGGCGTGCTTGAGCCGCAGGTGCGAGCGCAGCGTGTCGATGCGGCTGTAGGTGGCGGGGCAGTAGGGGCACAGCGAGCGCTGCGCCGTGTGCGAGTGGAAGTGGTGCCAGCGGTTGGACACCTCCTTGCCGCACGACTTGCAGCGCCACAGCGCCGCGCTCTCCGCCGCCGGCGCGAACATGCTGTGGTACGAGTACTGCGGCGCCGAGTGCCCCGGGTGGGCATGCAGCGCCGAGTGCCCGCGATCTGCAACTACACCACGTGGTGCCGGGGGTACGGGGGACACTGGGAGCACCGGAGTATAGGCCTAACGAGGAACGAACATGCAGTGGTACGAGTACTGTGGCCCCGAGTGCCCGCGATCTGTAATTACACCACGTGGTCCCGGGGGTACGGGGGACACTGGGAGCACGGGAGTATAGGCCTAGCTAGGAACGAACATGCAGTGGTACGAGTACTGTGGCCCCGAGTGCCAGCGATCTGTAATTACACCACGTGGTCCCGGGGGTACGGGGGACACTGGGAGCACGAGAGTGTAGGCCTAGCTAGGAACGAACATGCAGTGGTACGAGTACTGTGGCCCCGAGTGCCCGCGATCTGTAATTACACCACGTGGTCCTGGGGGTACGGGGGACACTGGGAACACGGGAGTATAGGCCTAGCTAGGAACGAACATGCAGTGGTACGAGTACTGTGGCCCCGAGTGCCCGCGATCTGTAATTACACCACGTGGTCCCGGGGGTACGGGGGACACTGGGAGCATAGGCCTAGCTAGGAACGAACATGCAGTGGTACGAGTACTGTGGCCCCGAGTGCCAGCGATCTGTAATTACACCACGTGGTCCCGGGGGTACGGGGGACACTGGGAGCACGGGAGTATAGGTCTAGCTAGGAAAGAATATGCTGTGGTAATAGTACTGCGGCGCCGAGTGCCCCAGGGGTCCGTGCAGCACCAAGGGCCCCGCGATCTGCAACCACACCACGTAGTGCCGGGGGTACGGGGGACTCGGGAAGCACGGGGGTACAGGCTAGCGAGATACGAACGCGAGCGGGGGTAGAATGTGGGGCGTGCGACGCGCGCAACTGAAACTACACGGATTTGTAACATACCACAATTTAATGTAAAATTAGTAATAAATACAACAGATAAATGCAGGAGTTTGCAACGTGTTAAAATTGCATTACATAACATCAAAACAATGTGAAAAATAAAAATTGCATTAACCGCTTGCATTAAACGAAAAAAAATTAAATTAAACTGTCAACGGAGGCATCAAACCAATACATCAAACAAAATATTCATAAACAACAAATAGTTGATAAAATTTCATGTAATAATATAACAAGAGCGATATGGGTCCGCCGATAGGCACGAGATTTGACACCCCCTCCCTATTAGTTCCCTATTACACTATTGTGATATACGCACTATAACAAATTGGCTAATGTTAAGAACAAACTAAACATAACTAGACCATCGCTATCCTGAACTAACTCGGAGCTCGTCCTGCACTCCATTGTGTAATGGTACGATCACATCGACGTGATAACCACGTACATTTTTATATACAATAAATTGGAATATTCAATAGATTGGCCAAATCACTGACTAGGTCCACAAGACCTCAATTTTCATAAGACTAAATTTAGTAATTCGTTAACCTTATGTTTAAATTCCATATGGCATAGAGTTAGCTTTCAATTAAGTCCAAAACTGGTCACCGTTATTAAAATTATTAAGTTGCATAATTTTTGAAAGCTGAATAGAGATCAAAGGAAGATATTTTCTGAGCCAAACGATGTGATACTCCAAAATATTCTGGCCAGACACTATCATAGTATTCTAACCTAAAATATCTAAAATAATATTCTATGATCTAATCAATCGATTTGCTATAGCAAATTCAATATTTAAAATTGGTCTCGAGTGATAGTTATATTAAAAATGCATTCATGATTAGATGAAGCGAGAACGCGTCGAAAGTGCGCACGGCCGACAACTGACAGTGACAGTGGCAGCCGAGAGACAACCGACTCGCTCGCTGACAGGCCGCGACGGCGCGGCGCGCTCGCGGACTTTACCGGATAGCTATGATCTATGTCAACAATACACGATAACTTGCGCGACAATAAATTATTAAATAGTACATAACTATTACGATTGGCAGAGGTAAACAAGCTAACCTTAATATTACCAGCTATGAAACCTGTACAACGCCGTAACCCAAACAGACTGCTGTCACTAAGTAGAAATAAAATATAGGAGTTCACTTATGTGTAAATACAAATAGGTAGTTACTCTCTTTCATGATAATAATTATATATTTTAAAATATCCTTTAGTTTGGTTACGTAATTAAATAACTAGTAATATTGCACTGAGTATGAAATGCTATCAAATAATAAGCGCCCACGATTAACGAAAGTTATGTAAGTATTAAAATCTTTGATAATTATCCTTAAAAGTAAATATAAAATCTTTGTGGAACAAGTTCGGTGACTATAGTTACATACAAGGGACGTCGACTTGGAGCTTCGCGCTTACAATCCAGTGGGCCCCTATATTCAATAGACAATTGTATATAATCTAGCTAAGTATGAGTTATGACTATTATAAAAAATTGCACAAGTGGAATTGCATTTTCACAGCTACTAAACATAGAGCACTATCGCCGTGACAGCGCTAGCGCTAGCGCAAACGCTCGCGGACTCGATACACAGATGTGGTTATCCTGACTGCGTCGGTCTTACTCTTCTCGTATTTGGTAGGCAAGGATCAGATTCATAATCGCGTCTTATACGTATAATTATTAATATTTGATTAGTAAATTTTAGATCTCTGAAATAATGAAGATAATATTGTGTCGAGTGATACTGTAATCTCTGAGGCTTTCAACTATCCATTGTTATTGGCCGTCGCCGGCCGGACGGCGCGCTGCAGCGTCCGCGTCGGCCGGATGCTAGATGCCTTACGTTTAATGCAGAGTAACTAACCATTTAAACATTTATATAATATAGTAGGAGTCGAATCGTAGCGTGTTAACACTCTTGGTTCTAGCACCATTCCATTTTATCACAATTCAGTTACCGTACCACTCTAAAAAGTTTAGCTAAAAATGTAACAATCTTAATTCTTAAATTGAAAAATACATACATAAACGCTAGGTTAGTCCCAATCGTAGAATGCCAATATTAGTCACTAAATGCGCAACCTCGATAGTTCCATCGTATCTTACATTAATATTGATTGGCGAGGTCGGCGACCCCGAGCACCGATCCCGAACGGGCGCGTCGGTCGGCTCCGCTCGCGCCCGTCCGTTCGTTATTACCTTCTCACGTGCGCGTGCGCACACGCACGGATCGACTATCTCTGCGCTGCGACGCAACGATTCACATTAATCAAATCAATGTTACTTACATAAATCAATTCAAAACAAACAACACTAATAAATCATATATCATAAAGTTACATATATATAAAATTATATGAAATCAGACACTAAAATATAATATCTAAGTATAAAAAAACAATCTCCGTAAATAGAACAACTAGGCTAGTATAAAAAATCTTTTCGTATGTTTCCTTAGGCGCTATCCTTTAATACATCACAAATCTTTAATAATTATCCATCTTGCAAAGGCCTCATAGAGTTAAAAATGCATCTACACTGAGATTCAGTCAATATTTATATGTCGTTGACTAACGACAGATCACAATCTCTTGCCAGTCCCCAAATATCCTTCTCCGATGTCGTTCCATACCACCCAGGATCGATATAATAATAACATAAATACAATTAGCTACAGGAAACTCATAATTTCCTATCTAACGAATAAATATAACAAGAAATGTAGGCCCGTTTCGGGCCCCCGCTAAATAGCCAGCATCACTTCGCGGTCGCACCGCTACTCGATAAAATGTATATTAATATACCTAACGTTACAATATAAAAAAATAATATGGTAATAATAAAAATTAACATCATATTATTGCTTTTGCCCGTTCCCGTATAGCGATTGGTATAGAAAAAAAATGCTTATTTACCTATAGACACATCCGAGTCACCGTTCAGGGACGACGACAACAATAGGTACACTCCTGGCGTGTGACTCACTGTGCGCTCACACGTGTGAGAGACACTGGGGCAAGTCGAATGCACAACCGTGACAATACTAAACACGAGGCGCCGTCGAGGAAGGCTCGTTTCAGTAATAGCACTTTCAGCTTAATCCTAAATAGGAAGCGGTCCAGTCCAGACACAGGGACGGTCCGTACAGTCCGAGACGCGGCGGCCTCCCCGGCGCGGCGGCGGGCGCTCACAGAGCGTCCAGGCCGAGCCAGGACGCGGACAATCAATCGAAGCCCGCGTCCAGGTGGTTCGCGAACAGCTGCGCGTGGGGCGCGGGCGGGGGCGCGGTGGGGGGCGCGAGCGCGGGGGGCGGCTCGAACTTGCGCGTGTCGGGGTTGTACGCGGGGTGCTTGAACTTGCAGTGCGTGCGCAGGTTGTCGGAGCGCGTGTAGGTGGCGCGGCACAGCGGGCACTCGAACCGGCCCGGGAAGTGCACGTGGTAGTGGTTCCGGATGTGCGTCACCACCTTCCCGCACAGCTTGCACCGGTGCAGGTTGAGCGCGCCGGCCACTCGCTCGAACGTCAGCCGCATGTGCCAGCCCTTCGAGCCTGCAACGAGCCAGGCCACGGTCACTCGCACACGCGGCCCGCCGACACGTCGCCCGCCTATACCCGCCCGCGGCCGGGCCGGTATAGGCCGCGCCGGTGTCGACGACGGCGCCGCGCCGCCTCCCGTACGCCGTTCGATCACACGCCACACTCTCATCTCACTTTTCAATTAATACAATTAATTTAGCACTATATAAAGCTTGGATATTTATTGTTATCGCTGTAACTATGCTTCACCTAGCTCTATTGGAATAAAAGCGTTATTACCGAATACAAAAATTTAAAATAGTTTAAACAAAAAGAATATTTTCAACGAAAGAGTAGTTACTCGATGGAGATCCATGCACAAATGAATCGATGATACGGAAGAAATGGTGTTTGTTAATTTTAGTGTTATTACTGTATGAGATCTTGTTAAATCACTTTCACCGAACCCGTCTGCGGAAGGCGTTTTGTTATTAGAGAGATATAGGTCTGCTGTATATATAAATAGTAAAGCATGGATAGAGGATGAAATGAAAAGAAGAGTGGTATAAATAAAGGTATATATTTGCAACAGACACACAATAACGATAAACTTACACGAGAATAATCAAAGGTAAATGAGAATAAATTATAATTAAGAGGTATGTACCCTATGTGTAGGTAACTAATCACAAGAGCAAAATATCAGTCTTTACCACTACTTCGGCGGTATCGTACTTTAAACCCTAAAAGGAACAATTAGAGATCATTATAGCATAACTTCGACTTAACATTACTTTATAAACACCTCAATTGATATATATAGACTAATCCAATAAAATATGATTAAACATGAGCTTGCAATTTGAACTTATTATTTATATTAAATGTTATTTAATATAAATAATATGAGTAAATCAATAGTACGACGAGTAAATCAATTGAGTTGATTATAAGGTGTTAGCTTCCCTGAAAACCTCTTACGACAGTAGAGAGCTAAGTAATACAGGAACAAGTTAGTATGATTATACAAGATACAAAGTCTGGGTGGAAACGTTTTAATCACAATATTTAAGTCCATACAAATAAGACATGATTTATAACTTTAAAAGCGAAATATTGAAAGTGTCATTTGTCTCATCCTTACATTGACTATAAAGTTTTCCGAAATATTCAAATGTACGAAAATAGCAGTAACGGATATAAATGTTGATACTGTAGCCTACGCCAGGGCGACTTTTCAAATAACCAATTTCCATAGCGTGAACAATTTTGGCCGAGTCATTTCACTTCCATCGCGACGCTTCGATACGTGGACTTCTCTTCAATCCATATTCCATAACGAAAATGTTTCCAAAGCATTAGCTCGTGCGCGCCAGTATATGTTCAACGTCTAGTGCGATATCGTGTAAGTATGTAAGTATAAGTGTCAACGCGGTCAAAGATGGAGCACGCAAGCCTACAAGTTACCTATTCCCTCGTGACTTGAAGACTCCAGGATCGCTCGTCTCTTACCGTCTAGTGATAGTGGTTTAGTAAAAACTATGTCACATATCTTCTATGTTTCCTCACCTCCGAGTATTTTTTACAAAGCTAATAAGTTTACGATGGAGCACTAGCTCAACAGATTTAGAGAGATTGTGAAGTGTAAAATGTAGGGTGCAAGCAGCTTAGATCGAAACACGCATTCTGTCTTAATTGTATAAGTTCAACATTAAATGTAAAGTGTTAGGGAAGGTAGTACAGCAGGACGCTCCACATTGTTATGGTGTATTGGAAATGGTACAAATTAAGCTACATTTAACCGGTAATAGCTACTATGATTCTCTTTCGATATAATAACATAACATTGAGCTACGCTTTCATAAAACTAATATTTCTCAAACTTGCTTTACTTATTGGTCCGTTTATTTAAAACCTTTCATCGTGTAATTACACAGCAATTTTAATCTTGAGCTTTGAATAAACAATGTTTCTCAGAGTTCCTTTCTTATCTGGGGCTAAAGAAACGTAAGATTGTACATAAAACGTTGACATAGGGGACGATGAAAAGTTTCATTGGTCAAACACATTTTTCGACAAATTACAGCTTCGAAGAGGTGAAACATCGGCCAAAAATGTTTCCATTAGGAATTCGCTAAAGAATTTCGCACTCGCTGAATGTAGTACCCATGTGAGGCTAATATCTTAGATAATTATTGTTATCATTATTATACCAAATGCAATTAAAAATGTAGTTTTACTGCAAACTGCTAAGCATATTCTATGTGTGAATTTATACTTATATCGGTGTTCATTTTACCGACACAACCAGATAAATGTTAACTCGTAAGCCCATATCGAAAATTAATAAAATTGTGTAATTTTTTCACGCTATAATTTCGCTTTTAAATACAAAATTGTTACATATTTTAGAGAACACAAAAATATCACACCACACCTTAATTGCTAATTACAAAATGGAAACTGTTAGAACCAATCAATTAGTAATCTGTTTACAGCCTAACCGGAAAGTTAGTATAGTAATGTAGGGGTGCGTTCCTTGTTGCGCTTTAAGCCCTCAGCACAGATAACGTGCTTATAGTTATTTCGAAATGCACTGACTACGAGGTAGATCAGTGTGAGCGCTGTTAAACATCTGACTGTTATTTAGGGAATCAATCGAAAAATTGTTAATCCC
This sequence comes from Apeira syringaria, assembly GCA_934044485.1. Classification (NCBI taxonomy): domain Eukaryota; kingdom Metazoa; phylum Arthropoda; class Insecta; order Lepidoptera; family Geometridae; genus Apeira; species Apeira syringaria. The sequence continues at coordinate 17,933,270 of OW203666.1, read as the reverse complement.
TTCGCAAAACATTATAAACGCAATTTAAACTTTTAGGAAAAAATGTACCATAGTATCCGTGTAGTACGAAAGAGAATGATTTAATATGAATTTAATGGGAGCTGGCATTTATAGCATTCGCGCGCTTTCACACACACAAATCCGATCCAATTTGCTTACGAGCGTCAGCACTGTCAGTACTAAATTCATTTCGGAAGAGCCAAATTCTTACGTAGGAACGTATGCACCGTGAGTTCAAAAAGAAACGCACCCCAGGTTAGTATGCAGAAAACGTTTGATAAGGCTTTGCAAAGTAGATATATATATACCTATTTTACAAAATAAACCGCGTTCACATACTTCAAAATCCAAATTAGAACGAATAAGATTAACCTAGAAATTATCAGCAACTTCCCTCCAAATTCATTACGTAACTAACTAGCCTATCAATATCTAAGTTAATTCATACTTAGTCTGTATGTTGGACAAGTTATCGGAACCTAAAACAGAACAATGCTTCATGCGGAGGTGCCGTTTCAGATTGTCCGCTCGCGTCAGCGTGATGGGACAAAAAGGGCACTTGTGCTGCTCCGGATTGTGACATTTCATATGTTTTTTCTTATTATTGACAAGTTTCCCGCACACATTACACGGCTCCGGCGCGTTATTGATCCTAGATTGTAGCGCTAAGCTAAACGACTTAACTATGTTCTCGACATTTGCTAGATTCTGGCCGAACGGTTCCCGAGGTTTTACATTTTCGTCGTTTTCACCTGCAATATACGTAATTTGTTCACTGCGAGGGATGGGGTTCACTCAGGCATGCTCTGTAGACCGCATCCAATCGACGGATAGCACTCCATTTTTATTATTAAAACACACAACACCCCAACCGCTACTCCATTCAAATCGATACATGCAGTCTTATTGGCAGTTCTAGACACGCCCTATAATATTTGGGAGGCAGTATTTATTGACTGCTCACATAATAACTAATCGAATGGGCTATCAAATCAATGGAAAGATTGTAAACGCTGCACGACCTATGTCCCTCGGGGGGTGCCAAATCACCACCAGAAACCTCGTGACACCGATTTCTTCGTAAATAATAAAATAAGAAACTCTACTAAGCATAAAGTAAAGATTGAAAAGCTTTAATGATTAGTGCGAACAAGGGTGGACAGATGAAGCTATTGTCATTCCGCTGGTGCTCACATGCGCGTACGGTGATACAGTCACCACAACAGTGTCTTTCACTTTCGCAAAACTTACAAACATTACCAATTTAAAAGATGTATAATGATTTTCTTTCATTGAATTTTGCAAAACTACCAGACATTGTTGACATAATCAGTGAATATGCAAATAAATATAACATCACCAAGATTTTGGTAAAGCCAACCACTCACTGGGTGTGTTTTAAAATGAAATATTGACGTTCAATTTTCAAAAAGAGTGCTGGGCTTATCCAGAACACACAAATCTAGGAAAAATACCCGTCACTTCACAATATGATGTAACCAATTTGCAAAGCGACGGATGTTTTTCACATATACAAATAAAATATTCAAAATGACTTAACTGGTAGAAGAACGCAGCAGGTACCTAGTACTAGTCTAGTATAGTATAGTTGAAAAAATGGTCGGTGGTGGTTAAAAATGTGTATTCTTAAAAGTACCTGCAATGTGTAGCTTTTTAATAGTATTTGGACAGTATTCAATACGTATTTCAAAAACATATGTGCCACCAGCATAGAGGACCCAAATGAGACTGAATTTTCTCCTGATTTTTTTTAGCTTCAAGAGACTGTAGACCTGAGTATATTGTTTTAATTTCAACTCGATTGATATTTTGAGGTACGGAACCCTAAAAACGAATTAAAACAATTGATTGAAGTATTGCAATCGCATAATTAATAGACTTAATACAAACTGATACCCACTGCGCCCTTAATAACCATTCTTCAGCATAGCCTGACCAGATACAAAAGAACCTGTCAATGAGTTGCTTCCATCTTCTGTTCGTGCCAAGAGATTGACATAATATGATATCAAAGTTGTAACTTTTCTTTAAATTTATGCAACAATGCAAGGTTATAGGATTTCTGGTCTGGAATTGAAATAACAAGCACTCACCATCTATGGTGTCTGTCTGGTCTGGTTGCGGCTGTAGCATCGGCTCGTTTTCGTTGCACTCATTGTTCAGCGAGTGTTGGGTCAACATTGACGCCATTTCCGTCATTCCCAAGGCCTGGAACGGTGATAGTTTGGTCTATTGAAAAAGAGGAAACAAAATGTTTATTACAAAATAAAAACGTACACTTTATATATATATATATATATATATATATATATATATATATAATTACTATATATTTTTAAATACTATCCAGTTCCATAGTCTTTAAAAAGAACCCTCGATTATTGATTAATTGATTATATTAATAATATTGTACACAATTATGAAGTGTAACGTGGACGAGATAAATTATTCCAGACTATCTGGCAGTGTGCACGGCCCTCCTTACTGCATAAATAGTGCAGGAAGTGTACAGAACGATGAATATATTAACTCACACGCAATGTTACTCAGCCGGAACCCCTTCGACAGGTGTTTCGCCTCTGCGAACACATCCCCGGGGCATGTTGACTGGGCGCGCGGGGCGGGAGTATCTCGCGGAATTAACACTAAATATTGTGTATTTAATATCATTTTGATATGGATTTCCGCAAAGTAACGCCTGAATCCGTAAATCTTCTAAGAAAATTATCTTGTTTGTAAACCATAATATAAAAGACGTTACCAATAATTATATTTCTATCATTAAATCATTCTATTGTATATGTAGGTACAGCCAAAGAACCTATTAAGATAATCGGTTCAACTCAATTACGATACTAGTGCAACTTCGGCGCATACGCATATATATGTATTTGTATACGCAGCGTCCGCGTCAGTTATTCACAGTTCCGAGATTTGGTATTAATCCGGTTCGCACCACACTATATTATTTGCACCATTTACAGATTTATAGTAGTCACAAGGTAAGTTTGTATTGTACATACATGTAGCCGCGCTGTGATTAGTTTGGAATTGCGAGACTGAGCTAGGGATGTGTTTTAGCATGTTTCTGTCTCGCTTACTCTGCTCGATGACGAACTGATTTGCCGGTACTTGCGCACATATTCACAGAGCCCTGACCTCAGAACCACAATGATAGGCAGCGGGTACTTTCTGTTTCTAATAGATTGGGATTTAAGACACCGATAAATGAATAAAAAAGTGTGAGAATAATTTAAACAATACGAAATATGTCTACACGCAGGTCACTTTTTAAATCCCACTCCTTCGGGTATAGCAGCTAACTTGTACGTGTAAGCACGCATTTGTTTAGCACGTGTCAAGTGAAAGTTTGTTTATTTTGGGCCTGGCCAGAATAGATGCTCGTTTAATAATGGGATCAGCAAGCCGCGTATCATTTATTTACTTTAATTCCCGACCAAACAAACATTATTGGATATATTACAATTTTTTTTAATATATATATACATATAACACTTTTTAGTGATCGTCTTCTTTGCTGTTCCCAGCCTGTATACCGTAAAATAATAATTTTTAGATTTTGGCGATTACTTTTTAATAAAATGTTGCATATTTAAGCGTTAATGATTTATTTATTAATGTTTCAAACTTTTCAGTGATTTATCTGAAATAATTTAGTCTTTTAGTTTTAATGTGTGATCATGAAAATCCGGGAAACCAAAATAGATTTATTTTTGCAGCATCCTACCCACTATACTCTTTGGAATAGTAATTTGCTAAAAAAAATATAATTTGCGGATTAAAATTAGGCGCTTGGAGAAAGTTGTCGCATTGTGTGTCCAACCGTGGACGTCCTTCTGAACGAGAGAAAGGCGGATGTACCGGGCGCGGCAGGTCTCGGTCTCGTTAGGCTACGGTCGCAAGTCATGCCAAACCTTCCTTTGCGGTTCTCTAAAGTATCGGTGAGGTTAATGTGGCCGTCGCTGACCTGAACGTGTGCTGCGTCGAAATGCGGCGGGGGATGTATCTGCGGCGGGGGCGGGGGTGGCGGCGCGTACGGCGAGTCCGGCTCCTGCTTCACGTGCGGCGTGTGCGCGGGGGAGCGCGCGGGGCGGGGCGGCGCGTGCGCGGGCGGCGGGGTCGAGCCTTCCGAACCAGACCCCGTCGAACCAGCTTTGCCCTTCATCTGACCCTATAAACGAGACATAAATCTATTGCTAAAACAATAAGCTATATGTAAGTATGTATTTAAGTATGTATATCAGTCATCAGGTTACCATAGTACAGGCTCTGCCTAGTTTGGGACCTGAAGACCTTGTGTGAATGTTGTCCCACATTATTATTAATAAACGGTTATTTTCATAGGGGTTGAAATTAGAGAAAACGGAAAATTTACTGTGTAATTTAGTGCACTCCCAACATTTCGGCCAAAATTACAATGAATTACGCCGAGATCACAAGATAACACAGAGCCGGAATATAGAATGGTTATAAACAAAAAAAAAATACTCAAAAATTACTGTAGAACTTTTTGTGTATTGCTTTGGTGATGCTATGGGCTATGGGTGATGCACGAGACTTTATACGCCCTTCGAAATATCGATATGGAGGTTTGGATATAATATACAATGTAATAATCAATTTATCAAGTCGACGTCAATCATAGAAATTATCAATATCACAATCGCTCTGGCTCAGCGAACGGTCTTTAAGAAGTGCGACCCCGGGTTCGAGCGCCGGCCGGGGCAAACATATCTGTGATGAGCATAGATGTGTTATTTTCAGGTCTTGGACGTTTGTGTGAAGTGACTTGTGGGTGTCCATACCTTCCGCGGTACAGGGTCTCCTAGTGAGGGGGCACGAGTGTGAATAAGAGAAGAAACAATAGACTTAATAAATAAAACACTAGCTATTTTTCATAGTAGGCTCACGCACGCGTGAGCTACACTTATATCATATATTGAGGGTCTTTTATGTTACACGTATATCAAAATCGTACGAACTTTTTAAAGGCTAACCGTATAATATATGTAACGGTTAATACACGATCGTCTGGTAATAAAACGATCATCGAAGCCACACGAACAGTACAGATGCTGTAGTCATTACTTTATATTGATGTATCACAGAAAGTAGGGTAATTGAGAATAAGGATTTAATATTAAGTTGTATGCTCATTTTTATTACGGCTCATATTGTATAGGTATGACGGCAGTACTTCCGAGGGCGAACTCTCACATAGTGCTACTGCCCTTCCAAATTCTAAATAATTAGAAATTGGGCGTCCACAATAAGAAATGAAGCACAAAACCAGTTTTGGATATAAACAGTGTAAGATAACACATGTACGAGTAGCTATATCTTTAGTGTGCACAAAGTTTTAAATAATCTACTACCTATTATAATACCTAAAATGTTAATGAAATCAGGCCTTACATCCGGCCGACCTTGGATTGGATTCCGCGGCGTATACAAATGAAGTTAAATAAATAGAATTCTAAGAGCAACATATATGCGGTGACATTTGACGCATCACATTCTACGAAGTGGATAGGAACACAACTTTACTTATCAAATATAATGTAGTAGTAAGTAGCGGAGGGGCGTATATTTGCGTGTGGCGTGTCTAATGAGCAATGACAGCCGAGGCAGAGGCAGCATCCTCGTGTTACGCGAACATCTCGGTGTGGGTGGTATTATTTAGACCAGTTTAACAGTATCAACCCTTTGAACTATTTTTTATACTGTATTGATTTAGCGTTTGACCACTGTCTCACTTGATGCTCGGTGATGAGGTGATTGACGATGTTTTCACGCTAGACCTAGAATGCTTACTAGCTCTCAAGGAACGCTGTCTGCACAAACTATGTGTTTGGTGACAGTTTTTCCAAACTTGAGGATGGTAGCTAGCCAGTCGGGTACACGGAAGCACCCTACCACCATGCTGGGAATTTGATAACGGTGTTACCTTCACCGGAAGCTCGAGCCGTCCGTGGGGATCGAACCGACGTCCGTCTGTTTGACAGGCGATTTTTGGAGAGGTAATATTTAGTATGTTCCGTTCAAATCTGTAGGCACTAAGATAAGTTCGATAATAAAAGCCAAAATAAAACTGTTCACCAACCGCAAAATGAGAAATTATTATCTAAATGTTCTCATGGTGCGCGTGCGAATCGTTAAATTAGAATTCAGTTTATTAATGTAGTCTGGCAACTTATCAGACAGTGTTGCTGCTCAATTACAAATTTTAAATTATAAGGCAGGTGTTTAAATAGTTCAACACTAATGAGATATATATTCAATAAGGACGTGCAAATCATATTGAATAGGAAGCTTTCTTAGTAGGGACTAATAACATAGTATATTGTTACTAAACCCATCACATGGCAGATATTTTTTTTATCTCAACTCTACATGACTTTGAACAATCGATCTATATTTATATAATATTTAATCATACAGTAAATCATCATCTCAGACATAGGCCTCCCGTTCATAAGGACCAGTTGGAAGCGGTCTGCATCCTGCGATCTTGGTCAGGTCTGTATATTTGGTAGGTAGGTGAGAAAACTGCATTTGCCAGTCTGTGGTCTCCACTCAAAAACGTTTCAACCATAACCCACTCGTGCAACAGTCTTCTTTCAAGTTTTTTTAGGTTTTGAACTTAATCTAAAATATTTAAATTAAGAATCAGAGCTCCTCTATGCGGGACAACGATAACATAGGATGAGCACACGCCTCATGTCTAAGTTGTATCATGTGAAGGACCGACAATAGCAAGAAGGAGACGGCATGCGCGTTACCTCATAGTGTCGATAGGACAAGTCCAAATCGTCCCTGAGGAGCGTGGAGTTCTTTCTGCGCCTCTTCTCCGGCGGTAGCGAGTGTTGCGCGTGCGGCGGGTGCGGGTGCGGGAGGGGCAGGGGCAGCGGCGGGTGGGGGGTGGGGGGCGCGGGGGGGCAGTGCGCCGCCGGCGGCGTCGCGAACGATTCCGAACGGGAGAGGTTCTCGGCGCTCACTGACGGCGTACACCGTTCTTCGCACTGAAACATACATAGTACCGTTTCATGTACTTATCCTTTTACTTAGTAAACTTTTACTTGTTGTAAATATATTTTTTATATTTAGATATGATCGCGCTATCCACTCAACTAGCATTCTAGTTTAACTATTTCACTTTTAGAGCTGTCATACGAATTAGTATAACAGATATCGATGCCAATCTTACTTTAGAAATGTTTTATTCGATTGCTGATAGTTTCAGTAAGCACCAGTTTGATTTATATTATTAGAGTAATTCGTTTTAAGCTCCAGGTTCATAGGAAGTATTTATTTTTACATTGTCATTAGTATTGTAATATCAAAATTTAAGAGTGAATAAGATGTTCGCATGCACAATCGATTTGAAATTATAGTGTAAATAAGAAATATATTAACTGGCATAATGTCTATAATATGGTACAAACATATTCACCACGGTCGCGGTACGAACGTGCATAATTATATTTTTGATCGATATACCTGAACCGGTAGATAAAAATAAATGTCTTCATAACTTTTGCATAAATAAATGTTACCCGGAGAAACCATCACTGGTGATAAAAACGTAGGCATTTAAATAAAATGAATATAAGGAATTAAGTTTAAAGTTATTTTATATAGTAGAAAAAAATAAAATATCATGTCACCTCTCAGTAATGCTCTTGGAACACGGATTTAGCCTTTGGATATCCTAATAATTATAGAGTACCATTATGTTATTATACTTCTTAAGATAAATTATTCTATTGAAAGTTGAGTGACGATCAAAGTTTGGGTATAAACGAATGATATTTTTTTAAAATATTATATGTGTGGGTTTGACAACTGTCTCAACTGTTTATTTACTTCAAACAACATGGTGAAATCCAACATGATTTTGTCAATAAAGAAGCAGGCGAACGCTGCTCGTCCGTGAACGATCCAATTCATTAGCACCATTTCATAATTTAAAAATCATCTACACCAAAACACCTCGAATAATTGTTGCATATATTAAAATCAAGTCTGTGAATTTGTTTTCAATGTATGCGACAGTTATATTATGCCTAAAAGTAGTAAATTATAAATGGTCTAGCATAATATCAATTGAATTATTTTTTTAACCAATGGAAAGATTCGGTAGCCTGTTCTAATGACACCATGCATTAGTCACTCCCTGACCATACAGTATGAACTGTCTAGAGCAATTATAAATGATCTCCGAATGCAGGAGAAGCAGTAGATGAAAGCAAATGTTTGGAGCAGGTTGTGTACAAATTGTATGGTGCATGTCTGAATGCGCCTATGAATTGTAGGTGTGACAACACTAAGACAGTCGCCATCTGGGGTACACTCCGGTAGCTCCGGTCAGGCAGCTTCATTTATGAAGATTTTAAGTTAAACATTTAAAAATCTTCTTCTTGTCCTTATCCCACAGTAGGTGGGTCGCCACATGTTTGTCTCTTCCATTCGATTCTATCATTAGTCATCTCTAAGAAAGCGAGCAAATTATTTAAATCAGAGCCTTTTATAAAAGTATATGTTGATGTTGTGGACTTATTGCCAAAATTTGCCGATCATTCTCAAAAATTCTTGCGCTAGCGTCGCTCGTCTTCGTTGGCGACCTGCTCGTTCTAGTCCTTTCTATTTTGCAACTTACATAATTTATATTAGGGTCAAAACGCTATGTTCAATAAAAACACGGCTCGCGTCATTGCCCTTCTCTTCCGTGGCGATGTTATTGACCCTACGATTAGAGCGAAATAATATATCATGAATTCGAACGCGGTTACGATAACACATTTTTGGATTTGAGAAATGACATCATGGACACATCCTTCTAACTATATCGAGATCTGTCGGTATTTTTTAAAGACGAGCGTTTCGCTTCTCTCTCAACTATATTTTACATATATGTAAAATATAGGAAACATTGTTTGTAGTTTCCTTGAGTAAAACAAATGCAATTCCTCAGAAAAATAAAACTTAAAAGATCACGCCAGACTTACGATGTATATGTATGTTATTCAAATATATCAATGTCCATACTGTTTTTGTTACTCACCTTAGGATTCAATGTATTATTTTCTGTCAAACCTCTAACTTGTAAACTTTCAGCAGTTTTTAGGAACATCGGTAGCATGTTTTGGCCAACATTCACTTCGCCCTGTAAAACAACAATGTACAGCCAACATAAAACTTACTTTTTGGGAAAAAAACTAACGTTTAAGAAACTACTTAAAAATACATACTACTAACGTATTCGAGCCTTTCAAAACATAGTTTAGTTTTAACGGATGGTAATTTCAAAGAATTTTGCAGATAAAAAAGGGGGCATTACGCTCACATCAAAAATTATATATTATAGTTAAATGTTTGAGATTAAAACTGGAACGATTACATTTACACACATAAGTCAATCCTATTTTATAATTGAAATATAAGAATTATTGTCACTTTAAGCATACCACGCGTAAACAAGATGCGGCGCCATGATTAGAAAGCGCGCCGGGTATTTTTTGAAAGAGACACGAAAATACAAATGCGCCGTTTTTTTTATTATTATTGATAGATCTACCATACGTGTTTCTTGTTTAGATTACGATAATATAAAAACAGAAACTCTGTAGAAGACTCAGAAACATTATATATAGATAAAAAGTCATCCCTTTTCCAATTAATGAATGTAATTAAGTAACGTGTGCGTCCCCACCGACGCCGACTAGTATTTCATCATTTGGCCCATCGCATCGTGACATACATTCAACGAGCGAAATATTAGATTGATCAAACGAAGGTCAAGGATTGAACCAATACACGGATTGAATAATAATAAAAATCGATGTGGAATAGATTTTCCAAAAGCGTCCTAACTGCCACGAATTAGATTGATATTTTCTTTATCGTGATGAGAATATTCGTTTTAGGTTATTTTTCTCAATGATCCATGACTTATATGATACTTAAGAGATAACATTACAAACGGGATATTTACCGTGAAACTTCTTTATTTTTTAACCACCGGGTTTTTTGACACTGTAGAATTCGTTATTTTAACAAGTAAACTGAAAAATGTAGTGTCGAAAAACGATAACAAATAATCTCCACGGTCAATATCCCGTTATATCGTTAGGTCGCGGTATGAATGAAGTGAGCGTGACAGATGGAACAAATACCATACCTTATACATGAAGTCCAATAAAGACTTTATCTCTGAGAACCTTACATCTTTTAGGAATATTATCGGATGTGGATGATTGTTCTGTAGAAATATACTCTCGAAATATGGTGAGCACGCAGATAATATCGTTTGGTGTGCCTAAAACAATAAACAAACATATCAGAACCTCAAATAACACGAAGGGAACTATCGATTAAGTTTTCTATTATTAAAAAGCTTCAATAGAAGAATACTTCATGAGGGTAAGGTCCTGTAATCTGTAACATATCTACAATGTACGGGGGCAGAAGCTCAGCTCAGACACGGAGTCCATTTTACCGATTGTTGATTTAGATCATAAGATTCTACCATAACTGTCTAAGAAACATGTGCTAACGCTTTTTTTAAGTACAAATTTCTATTTGTATTAGACCTATTATTTTTTTAACTTGTGTGTGACGATGTGGTCGAACAAGTTATCACCCTAGACCTAGAATGCTCACTGGCTCTGAAGGGCTGCTGCCTGAACACACTGTGCGTTTGATGACAGTTATTCTAACTTGAGGGTGGTAGCTAGCCAGGCGGTTACTCGAAAGTACCCTACCACCATGCTGGGAATTTGATAACGGTGTCACTTTCACCAGAACTCAAATTTTTTGACCCTTGTTTCAATATATTAGTCCGGTAGCAGACGGTTCACGGCTCTAAGGATTTGTAGTATAATTGCACTTTGATAATGTGCTTTTCAAGTTTTTTATACATATAATATGTGATTCCTGCAGAAAAGAGATATTACACAAAATAAATATAATTGACACCGAGCAAGGCTCTGTCCTCTCCTATGTTGTTGTATGTCCTATAGGGTGTAAGTATGGGATATAATTATGGAGGTCAAACGCTTGGGTACTCAACATAAATAAAAAACAAATATATAGGAAATGACGCAACTACTATAATAGCTCTGAGAATCTGGAAATTTTCTGCAGTAGTTATATTACAGTCATAGTTTCTGCACTGCACTAGTTTAAAATTGAGAGGACAAATAACATGCCATATAAAAATGAGGGGCAACGACTGCTTCTGAATATATTCGATTTGTGATAAGTAAACGTTGATTAAACCAGTCTTAATGTTATCGCGCATAAGATCGGCTACATCTCGGCAGTGATTAATTACAGTTCCATTATGTTATTGAAAACTCACGCATAATTTATTGAGTCGTGCGTGTTACGATATCGAAAATGAGCTAATGCCGTTATTGAACACAATAAATACTGTATGGTTCCTGAGCTTCCGCACGAGGCCTGCTCTTACTTCTCGGCTGGGTGACCTCAAGAGGTAATTTCAACTGAGCGCATCCGTGCCTTGGGGGCTCTTTAAACTATATATCTCGGCGTATAGACAACGTTCACGCTATTTGTCTAAAACTCTAACTCTTCTATTTTCAATCTAATTGCAAGACGCCTTGACCGGCGTACTGTATAAAGTGTGACCAATCTTGCTGAGATCCCAGCAGCGAGAACGAAGTTGCCTGGTTATGCTACTGATTAAATACGGACATTCGGCAAGATATACTATCTAGTAAGATTCGCTAGCATATCAAAAATATCCTGAATATGAGTTGGCCGGTATAAGCGCGAATTCACAAGCGCACGAGGCATCTAACGGGTTGTACCCTTTTCCCAAGGCCTCGAATCAGTTATAACTGTTAAATTCTTTAAAAAGTATTAAACAAGGCGTCCGTACCCAGACTAATTAAAACGAAACATGTCGAGCTATTTGAAGGTCTCCGAGACTTCACCAGCGATACCTGAACATTAGTGCATAAAAGACTAATAAGACAGACCTATTGTTATTATAATTTGTTAGTCAAAAACCTTTTTTTTTGTATTAGCAGGTTAAAACGGCACGAGAATAGGTTGTAAGGTGTGCTGTGCGAAACAAATACCCACACATTCTACGTTCGATCTTTAACATTTTATAAACGTTGTTTACAGCTCGGTAATTTACGTTCGATGTCGCGTTATGTTTTACGAGGTTAATGAACAGTAACATTAAGTAATAATACAAGTTTCCTTAGCGTCAGTTATAATATAATGCAATAAATAAGGCACAAGCAGTTTTACGAATTACAACCTTGCGTAGGTTCGCCTGTTCTGTCTACATTTATAGCAAGTTAAATTGACGCGAAAGAAAAGGAAAGACGACGTGTTTCTTGCGCCGAACGGGATCTAGGACCATAACACCGGACGGTTCTAGAGCCATAACGTACCTACCTGAAGTGCGCACGTCACGCTCAATTTAATAATGATTAAAGCAATAAACTGGGCCTTCATCTGAAGAATCGATTCTGGTCTGACTAACAGTTCATCCAATAAAATGTGCGAGATACAACTAAATCGCTAATCATATTTTATTAGTAGTTTCTACTCGACTTTCTTTTACCAAAGCTTTGGGTAAAGACGGGAACTTTCACTCGGATTCACGTTTGGTTGCAGGTTTCCGGATTACCTTCGATCTATTTTTGGGTGATCCGAAGTTTTTGCGAATACATCAAAACGCGTAGGGTTTCTAGGTCACATTTATGACTATCACAAAGAATAGGAAGTACCCATAGGCTGTAGATAGGCAGCCACAAAGAAATGTTAAATCTGCACAGAAACATTTACAACATACTATTTTTTAAAAATAAATCAAAACACAACTATTTGCAGTATTATTTTAAAAGTGGAGAAAATAAGTCAATTGGATCACGATAGGTAATTATGATAATAAATAAAGAGACAAAAATTTCTTCCGCTTGAACATATAAGCTTTACGTCCGCTTACGACTGATCCAACGTCCAACTTTCCGCGAGGCAGGGGCCGCTGCCCTAAGCTGCTGAAGCCCCCGAGAGGTCGGCTTCGAGATCTTGTGACTACAATGTTCACTTGGGTTACCGCCCTTATGATGTTACCTCCTTACAACTTTCTAATTATGCAATAAAATAAACGCACGCGCATCCAAACGGCCAGAAAAGTGTTAAACATGTATGAATTCGTAAACTTAGTATGGTTACGTGACGTGGACTTGATGGCCTTGAAATTCAATAAGACAACAATTGTAAGACCTAAATAATAAGAGCTATTTTCTAAATGTATCACGTACGTATACGATAGGAACACCTAAAAATGTACAAGTTTCGAGCCACTTTCGTGTACTCCTCGTTATGAGACAAAGATAGTGTTAGGTTGCCTACTTCTGTCTAATCTGTTATCACCAGCAATTTCATATCAAATAAATTCGCTGTCCTGTACAAGGCTTGCGCCAAGGTTTGTAATTGATATGTAAAAAAGGCCCCTGACAAAACGTATAGTATAGGGCAGAATATAAAACATCTTAACATTATACACAATATTCTAGGAAAAGTATTGTACGTGTGTCAATCGACATAATTATATTCTGTCGATAGACACGCATACGAATCGACAAAAAGGGCACGCGTAGTTATCGATCGGCAACCCACAGCAAAAGAACTCTGAAAACGGCTAGCCCATCTTTACATGTAAAAAAATCAAATTGTGTGTAGAGAAAGTTAACGGTTATTGTAATATTTGCTAGCACTAGATGTTGGGTGTAGGAATAAAGTCATAGTATACACGCATAACCTAATATTATGCGCTTGCGCAAGCACATGGCATAGCATGCTAAAGAAAACCACTGTAAGATGTACTCGTACATAATGTACATACATGTACATTATGTACGTACGCGATAAGTAATCTTTTATTTTAAAATAATATGAACACGCGCTGAAATGATTTCGTAGATATTACATATTTATCTTTATAATCACTGGCCATTAAAAATAAGACAGTCTGATGTCAAGCTAATTAATTACTTTGTTCATCTTAATCTAGTCTAAACCCTAAAAGCAGCTTCATAGCAGCGATAAAAATTAGAAAGTTACAATATTATGCAGTCTTCTGCAGACTCCTTTCAACCTACAAAACAAATTGCATTTTATTAGCATAAAACTTATAGCTTTCATAGTTAATTGTTGAATTTAAATGGCATATAAAGGAAGTAGCTGCTAGACACGTGTTATTGACCTTTACATTTACCGAAATGTGTATCTAACCGCAGCGCCAAGTAGTTTGATTCGTCAAACAAGGGCCATACGCGAGCAAGTCTAGATATTGGACGTTCTAATAGCTCTACGAATGAAAACTGTGTAATCATTTACTAGCTCAATTGTTTCAATGTTCAATTGTGACCATTTTGTTAGAATTTTGCGTAACTATATTTAAAAAACCAGAGCTCCTTAGAAACGCAGCCTTTAGTAGAGATGACCTTGCGAAATTAGCAAATATTTAAATACTTATAATGAAGACTGCCTTGACAAGATGGCCTAAGGTAGCAATTTGGATGTAATGACAATCGAGATTTTATATCTTCTGTATCTAGCCAGTTGTGTTGTCTACACTATAATACTTTACTTTATATGTATAAATTTTTAGCTGTCCTTCGAATTAATAAACATATAATTTAAGTTGGTTTTTTAGTCACTAGCAGGCAAATAATGTAGTGTTAATTAAAATTGACACTTTTGACATGATGGCCGGGCGACAAGGTGGACAGACATCCTCACAAAGATGGCGAGAGGAAGCTAGTTCCAGGCCGCTTCTAACTGGCCCTTGTGGAGATCAATGGAGAAGGCTATGTCCAGCAGTTGAATGACCGTCATAATCATATATCGTTTACCAATAAACGTTATTATTATTATTATTATTATAATCATGATTCGGTCGATAATGATTTGATAAATTGATTTTTTGTATAAATAATATCACACTTGGACAGCTTGTGCCAATGGAGCCCTTTCATACGATACCCCACATGACGCGGTTATCTGAATTCAAAATTTGGACTACCGTTCCTTACATAAATACCATATTTGTTAATAGTTAAGTTTAATTACAAATGTATAGTTTCAGATTTTTTCCCTATATATGTAATGTAAGACCGTATTACCTGCCAATTTTCATATTCTAGGTCAATGAAAAATACCCTATTTATATTGAGTGTCAAAACTAGTTTTTTGCAGCATTAACGGCCGTATCTTTTTTTACATTAACTTAGAAGTTTGATTGTTTCACAGCTTCAAGAGACTGTAGACCTGATTATACTGTTTTAATTTCAACTCCATACTTCCACACGTCCCGTGATAAAGGGTCTTGACAGACAGACGGACAACAAAGTGATTCTATACGGGTTCCCTTTGATGTACTGAATGCTAACAAATAAAAATACTTGTAACAATGATAAGCTAGGATTTCTATAATTTTGGTTTGTTCTAAATACCTATAAAAACATAGTTTATTAATGTTCTTATGTAAGTACTATCACAAAAGTGCACCAACTTTAAAATGTGCAGCACACATTAGTCAAAAAAAGGTTTAGCAAGTGACAAATTAACAAAACCAATATGGAAATATACCATACCAAATGAAAAAAAACCATCAAAATGGTATTATCCACTGTCGATTGCTATACTATTTTAGTGTAATATTTTATATTCCTGTTTTATTTACATGGTATGCAATAAAGAGTATTTGTATTATATCCAATAATGAGCCATGTTTTTTTAAAAGAAAAACATTATGACTAATGTATATGCTTTTACTCAATTAAATGTGTTTAGGGTAACTAAAAAAAATGTTGACTACTAATTAAAGATTGCAATTTGGAAGTCTACTATTATTTTGAGAGAGTGCCTCACTAATATAACAGCTGGAGGTGTATTGTACACTTCCCCTGTCAACTACCCGAGCCATCAGCTAACCTAACTCCTTTATATAGCGGCTGTAGCTATAAGTGCGCTATAACTAACAACAACCACCAAAACTGGACAATCTAGTAAAAAGTTACATTTGGTAATGTGTAAATAAAAGAATATATGCAACTAGCAGATAGTTACACTTGTATTTTACAGTTATGTGAGGTGAAAAATATATATTTATGATCATAAATTATCATTTTCATGTTTTTTTACTAGCATAAATGTTTTGTGGCTATGTATGCAGCATATAAAATACAATCAGTTTTGTATATTTATTATTATACAATTCAATAAATTTGATAGTTAGCTGTATAGAAACAGGTCAGATCTGCTATGCAACAATTGAGGACAGGAAACATTTTCTTCTACCTAAGCATGTCCGTTATTTTATTAATCACATGGTTCAAATTTGATCACACGTGCCACTAAGAAACAGGGCAAAACAACCTTCTTGGGATCACTGTTAATTTAGCTTGATTGTATTATAGAGGTCAATCAAAATTTAATTTATATAATATGTAAATAAGAGTGAATAGATGTAACAATTTAACTTAAAATGGAGATTAAGTAAGTATTCTCTATACCTTGTAGATAATGGTTAACTTAACATTTGATATTATGTAGTTGTAGGAATATCTCTTTTTACCACCAATACGTAAAAATGTTGCACCTTGCAGTCAGTTTTGATTTGTTATGTTAGGCTTAATTCTCAGGTTGGGAGATAGGCTAGCAGCAGGCCCTAGCATACAATTAAATTAAGCACCTAACAAATTGTATCTATACTATATAATTATATTATAAAGAGGTAGAATTTGTGAGTTTGTGAGATTGTAGGGATAGATAGATCTCTGGATCCGATTTTAAAAAATCTTTTACCAATAGTAAGCCACATTATTTGTAAGTGTCATAAGCATCATCACCACTGTTCCTCATCTCCACCTGGGTGAAACCGTGGGGCGCAGCTAAAATTTCAATATAAAGAACATAAAATAACTTTATTTGGTCAGTAACTATAACCAGTCATTATTCAAAGCTTAGGTCATTTATAAATGCCTCAAATCAGATGGTATAAACTTAATACACAATTTGTAAATGAACGGAAACTAAATGCATGAATATTGCAACAAAAAATAACACTGTCATTGATAAGTCAATATTATGTAATTTATATTACTCATGTTTGTTTACTATATAGTATTAATGCATTTTGTTATACAACAATAAACAGTTGCACTTGTGTGCAGTGCTGAATGTCAATATTTACATAATGCTGCCAGCAAATATGACATAACATATTTTTAGGAATGCCAAAACACTGACTGGACTAATACAGTAGTTTTAAGCAATTATTAAGTAAACTCTTGACTACTACAATGGATAACTCATCCTCCAAGCTGTTAATGCAGGATTTAGATTAAATATATTATGAATAAGAGCATGCTTCTTACACACAAAACTTTCTCTTCATCTCTTTCCAGTTAACAATTATTTATCTGGGTAAATTCTGGTATAAGTAAAGAAATAAATAGGCCACAGAGCGTTAGAAGTTCAAAAATAAGTAGATTCCTACTTAGAATAAAATGTGACCTCAAACCTATTGTGGACTAGAGATACCTGCACAATAGATTTTTATTTCAGTAATAAAGTATAATACCTTGACAGTCTCTCCATCACATGCGAGAGTGACATCGCAGAGAGCTTCTCTCTGTAGTAAGCTAGCGAGGACATCAGTCAGATTGGTTGGGTGATTGTTCCAGCGTAAGCAGAATTGCTGGTCCATTGTAGGTGCCAATGTCAGTGACCGTGCTGAAATTATATTAAACATTATTTCACAACAAACAAACTTCTTATAAAAATGTCAATATCAGTTCTCAAGGCAAACCTAGAGCTATAAAATTTAAAAATTCGTGGACACTTGCTGAAAACGAACCTAAATTTGCATCACTTAATATTTATACAAGTGGTAATTAGAGACGTGCGCCGGTTATCAAATTTACATTGAGCTAAGTAGGTAGGTACCTATACGCAAAAAATTGGCGGCCATAGGGCCTAGATAGGAGAGCGGAGAGATAAGTGACATCAGCCGCTCGAATTAATGGGGGCCGCGGCCAGCGAGCTTACTGTACTCCACATTGACAGTTATCCCGCCGACTCATATCTACTTGTTGCATGTTCCAAACAACACTTATACATTATGTAATTTAGCTCCAGAAGACGATCCGCGGGGCCACCGACCCTACGGGACACGGAAACCTCTAGCCGCCTCTATAAACGAGTTTAAAAAAGTAGTACCGCTGGCCAAAAAAATCGCAACATGCTGACACCGTTATAATCGCCAAGCTGGATGTCCCAGTTGCTAGCTCCACACGCGTGATAACGCGAAATTTGGTATGCACCACTATTTGTTGTTTATCACAGGTCACACCGCGTGCCTAGATATTAACGTCCGAAGATGTATGGGATTTCTAAACGCGTAGTGTCAACTTTGGCTATTCGTAGCGCCATTTGCCAATCCCGTATCACATAATCTGGGAATTTTAACTGTAATAAGTCCCAGATTTTTATCTGAACACACAAATAAAACACTTTCACAGTAAGAAATCAATTCTCAAGCACTACAATTCATTTTTTCCTAACTCACCATTTGCAAAATTTTTGCCATCACAAACGCCACCCGACCCCTACCTTGCACTGTCTTTTTGACCACACACACATCTCGATTTCCGTGTTCACTCACGGCCTTCGGAATATCTTTCACATCAATCGGCCAGATTCGCAACGCGAACTTCATGCGTTTCTCGACATATGGCGGGAATTTCAAATTTTGCAAAATGTAATTAAGTTCTTCTCGCAGGTAAAACATGCTTCTATGATTATTTAAGTAGAAATGTAAATTATATAAGTTTTCCCGGTAGCCGTATTATAGTGCTTATTAAAATAACTACCTTGGGGTAGTGTCATTACCTTAAATTTGACATTCGAAGGCGATATTATCGTAAAGAGGTTAGGTTAAGACACGGAAGTACACTTTGTTATCAATTAAAAATGGTTACAATGGCAACAATTTTCACAAAATATGAATTTACCAATAAACGATTATTTAATAAGTATATAGGGCGGCAGTGATGTGGACTAGTTAAGATTGTTCTGTAACATTGGCCTTGACATTATTATTACTTTAAATTTGCGCGTTTGGTAATTATTGGTAGCTGCTGTTCGTATATCTCTTGGCAGTGGCACTGAATTTCGCAGCAGCTAGCGCCATCTATATAAGGATACTATACTCACCGCGTAACTATTCTCTCACTTATTTCAGAGCATTTTGAAGAGATGGCGCTACCTGCTTGCTTGTTTATACTATCTCTTAACCTACTGTTTTATATTCTGTGATATTCCAACAGCCCCGGATCTACCTATGTCTGCGACTTTTTCGACAGAAACTTATTAGCGGCGCGGCGCGATTTGAGATAAATTAAACACTCATAAAATAATGGTTGGCATTATTCGTGAACGCGAAAATAAGAACTATATATTTATAACCGCGCTCTCATCGGCGTGGATTACGGTTCCGTCCCGTGCGAATCATACCTACTTTATCAACTACGGTCAGCAAAGGGCATTGACCTCAATAAATCAGTACAGCCGGTCGCGTAAAATATACCAGGTAGAGTACTTTAGGATTCGAATTTATAACATTTAGTACTTATAGATTTAATTTAATGTTAGGCTATACAATACACCCTATAGAGAAAATACTTCTGCATCACATTAAACAAAAAGTATAATACCTAGGTACGGATGTAAAGGTTTACTGTAGGTACAGCCTACAGCAGTTTATTGTATGAAACATAAACTTCAATTATTATTCGTAGTTCTAAATTGTATAAGTATACATATTATTATTGTCACGACGTTGTACCTTGCGCGAACGCACCTCTGGATAACATTTTATTTAACTTTTGCGTGATAAAGGAATGACGCCGTTTTCAAAATCACACCTGTCTGCGAGGATTAAAACCAAATTATTCACGTAGATTACATTTACCCTTCGAACAGACTGCTCTAGCTAGAGTATATGATGTTCGAAGCATTTAACCTATTTAGGTCTGATTTTATTATGGCACTGATAAGGCATCATAAAGTTGTGATATTTTTTAAACAGATAGATAATAAAGTGCCGATTATAAGGTATTGAAAATGATTTTTCATATTTTTTATTCTTTCAGAATTGCGTTCCAGGCAGCTATCGTACCAGCAGTGCAAGTACCGATGTCGATAAGTCAGCCGATCGTCAAATTCTTCATATTTTCACGATTTGTGCGAGTACCGAGCGAACGCGGATCGCAATCTTTTGTCTATTGCGATCGACGATTCATTTTGTTCATTTATTTGGAGTTATGGCTTCGCAAGCCCTACGTCCAGCAAATATCGGGTTTTTATTAATGTTATTGTGTCTCGTGATTTAAAAACTATATTAAATTTTATAAATTCAAACGATTAAGATTTTCGCTGCCATGTGACATATTAGATTATTATTTCCCAAGCAATGTTTTATGTCGTGCAGCGGAGTGGTAGAAATAAAATAAGCATTAAATTCTCTACGATATTCGTCAAATTTTAGCGAATGTTGTGATAACTCTAGCATATTTTTTCTACGGTATTGTGTATTCTTGCGTTTAGACGAATTGATTACACGACATTGATAACAATGCCGATAAAATTAAACTATTATACGACCGTGTTGATAAGTAGTTTTTTCATTTTAAATTTGAAATATTACTCTCCACAGGCTCTAGGGTCCAGGGTCCGATTCCAGCATCCGATGTTTTCTTCAAATAATTTAATAACAATTCAATAATTTACATAAGTTCCGCCTAGCATGTTGTTAATGCAATAAACCATAAAACTTATCTACCTATTGTCATGTTTGTGTACTTTTGATTGAAAATTCTCGTGAGTTTGACACATTATTATACAGATGTATTATCCGGCTTTACTCACGTTTATAATCGAAGTTTCGACCTAGGTTTCGGGCGTGCCCAATGCCCGTCCTCAGGCGAGTTTGCGCTGCCAGATTGCTACGGCTACAGCTGCGGCGACCGAAATTTTATAAAAATCGGACAAGCGGTTTTTGAGTTACACTCCAATAACTGAAAAGTGTAACGTCTACTTGGACGACTTTCTAATTGCGAGTGAAGAAATCAGCTACATACAGAATGAAAAGGTTAAAAAAATAAATTACCAAAAAATAAAGTCGATTCGATTAGATAAATAGATGAGAAACTTGAATTTATAAAAATACCTATCTATTAAACCAAACACATACTACACCTAATTATATAGTCCTTTACAGATGGCTTAACAATATCCAATGTCAAAAGTATAGATTTGCTGTAGGATCACTAGACATACTGAAATAACACTGCGTCCATTACGAATACTCGTCTGAGGTTACATACAGATTCCTGATCTAATTACTAGACGCTCTACCCTGCTTGTACGAGCTCGTACCAACAAACAAGGCAACAGCTTAGATATGGAATACTGCTTTTAAGTATAGAGACAGAGACAATTGCTCTATCTCTTATTTGACATGAAGTGTGGCCAACAGGAGTCAAGTGTTTGTCTCTGCATCAATCTCCAAGGATTATTAACAACTGCTAGCCAATATCTGGATGAACGGTTGGCCAAGCCAATGTGACTGTCCTGTCAAACGCGCAAGTAATTGAACGTATATACGATAGCGATATGGAACTTCACATTAAGACATCACACACTCAAAGTTACAATCTAATAGTTTCCTGTCTCCAAGGTATTTAAGGCAGTGTCTGATCTAATAAGATCAGCCATAATGCATGTCTAGTATTATCACCGAATGGAAAACAAGCATCTTGCTCAACGTAAGTTTTTAATTTTATTTTATTTTTAAAAATAGGTTTTTTTCGGGTAAATGTGTAATAATGTTGGATTATAAGTTTATAACAGTTAGGAGTCTGTGAAAGCAATTTTTCTCCAAGATTCAGTAAGATTGAATCTCCAAGAGTTTCGGTAAATTACTTTGTCGGCCTAATGAAAGTGCTTTACTGCATCAAAGGGGAAAACGGGAGGGAGTTCCGGGCTAAGATTTTAGCTTATACCATGGATTGGTACAGCAAATTTCAATATTAATATATAATACACTTGACACCGACTAAATGTACCTACTTACATGAAATGCGGAGCCACGGAAGAGAAGATAAAGATAAAACAACCCTCCAGCCGAGGCATGGATTTGTATACTTCGATATGTTCGCGAGCTGAGCCGGTTTGCCACATATATTGTTATTTACTTAGTATTGTGTGACGTCACAAACCCAACTTACGAGCTACAAAAAATTATGACTAATCGGATTTAAAAATCCGATAACTTTTTATAAATCCTTTCTTGTAGTGTAAGGACACAGTTGCGCAGTAGTCGATAGCACGAGAATTAAAAAAAATATGTTCGCTCGAAAATATTTTTTATTATACATTAGCAAATGAAATCAAATTTTGTTTAATCAGAATTGACCTTTTTTTTTTATTCACAATAGGCAGGCGTTTGACCACTATCTCACCTGATGTTAAGTGATGATGCGGTCTACGATGATTCACGCCTGCCTAGAAGATACCTACTCACTCGTGACTTGACCTACTTGAACTGTTCTGATGAGTGGTGTTTTTTAAGTTTATGTCTTATGTGGCACTTTCAATATAATTTCATTATAAGACTCAACATTGATATTTAGTAAACATATGACGCCCAGACCAGCTTGGTCTCCCCTACCTACGTAGGTATTAGAAATACACTCACAAACGCCCAATCTGTCACCATTTGAAAGATAGTATTATCATCATATCATATTATCTACTCGTACATAGAATCTGTACTTGGCCATCAATCGGAATAGAATTTGCTGGAGAGTTGTGAACAATCTGTTCATTAAGGCGATGATGAGAGTGGCTGGCCGTGTCACTCGGTAATGTAATGCAGTGCAAATGAGTCAATCTCCACGGGGCCGCGTGGTCACCACGCCATTAGATAATCGATTCGTTTAGACCAGCCACCCCATCTCTAGCCGCGTTCTTACTACCCGCAATTCACTATTAAATAGGGTCGCCGGGGCTATCGAGAAGTCGGAACAGTTTATTTGTTAGAATTTATGTAATTACTCAAGGCTAGTTATTTATTTGACTTTCATTTTTTAATCAAAGTGTGTGCTCGGATAACTGAACGAGTATTTGAAATGACATGACACCTCCAGATGTGTGGCGAGCTTGTGCAAGACCAGATTATGTGTAAAGGCGTTGAATCAAGAACTCCCAAACAGGGATAGGCTCTAGACGATAAATTATCATTGGCAAGTAAAATCATTTAATGTGAACAAGCATTAATACAACGTGCACTATTTTTTTTATTTGTTTCCGTTATTTTTAATAAGCTTGCTTTCGACTACTGGAGAAATCGCCATTGCATGGATGGTTAAAATACTCATGCCGATAAAATACTATAAAAATATGTACGCGTTATTTCAAAAGTTTAGCTTACACATACCTACTTTGCAGGTCGTTTTAGGAAAGTAGAGGCATACCGCTTCATGCGAATGACTGCCTGACCGCGCACTACCATACATCCGCCCAACAAATTGAGGCGCGGAATTCCAATAAATGTATTAACACTCCCACGGGACTTATTTAAGGAGGAGATACACTTTTCCGTTTGGAAGAGCGCACATACGCCTCTATGTTATGGTATGTATAGGTATAGAAATTGTCTTCATCACTCCTGTCAGAGACTAATTTCAGAGCCATTTTCAACAGGTCAACAGGCTTTTAGAAGAGCGGGATTGCACGGAACATCATAACAATAAGTGGTTGTAGACGGTCGGCAATAAACAGCAGAAAGATTTGCATAAAGTATGGACCTCAGAGGCCACGCGATAGACATTATCTAACAGAGTGTTGAGAGCTATGCTCTCTTTCGTGCGATAATCTGTCACATTTAACAAGAGTACCTACTGAAATTGTTTCCTCAAGGAGTCCAATATCAGCAAGTCAAATTAATTGTCACACTCTATCAAAACTCTCTTTGACAAATAGTACACTCGGCTTATTTAGTCTTCTCGTCTTCTGGGCTTTAATAATTACGTTATTTCATAAATTATATTTATTATTTTTATTTAGTAAAATAAAGTTGAATGTCAAAACGTTATCCACGTAAAAGGTTGCATTAAAATCGTAAGACCCTTCGCCGATGTACCGATAGATAAATATCAAACAACTTCGTCTGATATGATATAAGATAATTTTAAATATTGTATCGATCTGAATCCTCAATGTAGAGCAATATTAGGAACTTGAGTTACTTATGCCATTTGAGAACACCACCGTCCTGTTTACGAAACCACGCCAGCAGGATGAGAGAGTATCGTTTGCACGTGACTCCGCCTGCAATCTAATAATGACGTGAAAGGAAAGTCGACCAGCGGCACACTTAGTTTTCCAATCTAAACAATAGAAATTCAACGGGTGCACGACCCGCGGGACTGCGATCTATCTCTATGTAAATTATGCAGCAAATAACTGACTTGTGCACATCTCATCAGCTTCGGTATGCCATAGGTACTCACTCACGCATCCGGGTAGCTATTTCATGCCGTTATTTTTTGTGTTTAATACAGGGTAGAATTTGTTGACCCCACCCGGAGGGAAAGTGTTTAAAAATACCGGAGATAGGAAATTTTAAGCATAGAAACAAATAATTGTTTTTGTAAAACATTCAAAGATTTTCTAAAACTCGATTGCCACACTGGAGAATTGAACCGGCTAAAATTGAAAAAATAACATCCTGTACCTTTATGTCAGCAATCGATAGGGTCAATCTTATGGATGAAATCTCTTTAACAAACATCGTAAATTAAATGAAAGATAAACCATGAAATCTAAAATTATTTTAATTGAACTAATTAAAACGGTACGCTAATTATTTTCCCGAAATGAGTTTCATTTTGTTGGATACACAAGTTTATTATTTTAAGGAATTCATTTCATTGAGTTGTCGACATTTCGAATATGCATATTCGAAATCTTGTAAATTTTTGCAAAGGATTTAAAAGAAAAAAATAATTGTTAATAAGGTACTAACATAAGTAATCTGATGGACCTTTGAGTAAAAATGTTTTATATCGTCACATTGATTCTATAAGGTATAGACTCCATGGTTTTCCTTTCATTTAAAATTGAATCAATGAAGGGATAATTGAAGGGTCAGTGACATGAAATCGATTGATGTCATGAAAGTAAATAACATCCAGTATGTTATTTTTTCGGATTTTAGCCGATTTAGTAAGGCAAGCAAATTTACGAAAATCATTAAAAGCACTTTAATTTCTTTTAAAAAATAAGGGAATGTTTCCTTAGAGAAGTTTTAGTTAGTTTTAGTTTCCTTGCTCCAGTATTTAGAGTACCTACTTTCCCTCCGGGTGGGGTCATAAAATTCCATTCTGTATATAAAGTTTAATGTTACTATTGATGCTTCGAAACATGAACATGGATTATTAACATTATCAATTGGACAAAATAATAGTACAAATCGGGGGTAGCGTTCGGCAGACCTATTTTTATACTTTCAAATATATGGTTGTAGTTGGAGTCGTTTTCCGGCCAAGTGTCCACCAATCTAGTCCAATATGTTGACACAATATTCATCACAGAAACGTATATAACTATATATATAGTAATAAATACACACAGCTCAGCATAACCAACAAAGAAATGCTTCGTAAACATAACACATAATGACCGGCGTTTCAAAAGGAAATACATTCTAGTAGTTTAAAAATACTCAGTATGTGGTATATCTATATCAATTTACCAATACCTACCAAAATACCACAATATTACGAAACGTGTTCCTCAGATTTATGTGCGTGATGGGCGATAAATGCCTTAATTAATATTTAATTTCAAGTTTCCAAATATGCACAATTGTAGGTATTGGGCGGCAGTTACAGTTCTTTGTCAGTTACCTGCCGAAGAGTTCGAATTGCGTGCGCTCATGTACAAACAAATCGAGCTCTTATTTCTTATTTACAGAAAACATATAAAAAAGTACTTACCGATTCATAGTAGAAGTAATTAATAAAAATTCGCACTGGCTTATTGCGCACAGCATGTTAATCTTGATTCCGTAGCGGGTGTCCCAGCAAATATTCTCCATATCGGCGCGGCGGGCGGTGCGGCGGGGGGTGCGGCGCTCCCCTTGATCACCAGGATTCAAGGGATATTTGAAGTAGGTAACTCAATTCGCTATGCGGTTTCTGTAATCAGGGTGTTTGTGCAGTGTGTGTCTGCTTGTCTATCACCTGTGTCGAAAGATGTGTGTGAGCAAATGGTGCGCTCAGGTATGTGAAGCTCACGTACTCTTTAACTCACTGCTTGAACCACGCGTTTAGTGAAACCCTCTTATTTTTATGATCAAGTGGACAAACCAAAACACATTTGAGAAATTCAATTCAGACTATTTAAATATAAACATGTCATTCATCGTTTAAAATATCTAAGAAAGCGATGTTGATCAATAAGGCGCGATTAAAAAGACTGTTTATTATGAAACGTTTATTCATTTAAGCAATAAGCCGATTGATAAAATATTGCTACGAAAACCTTTCCGTTTCTGTATACTGATACCCTGTATGCTGAATATCAAATGTTGCGTGTTCGGCAACTTTTCGTTTATTATGCTACGCTAAAGATTCACAAAAGTTTGAAATTACGAGACGATTATGAGGTCATCGAGAACAGACGTGCCTACCGAATACCTTTGCCAAGCGCGAATTGTCTCCTCTCAAGGCGTAGTCCAAATTTCTCACATCCAAATACCTATAATAATGTTATAAAAAATGTGATATTAAAACCCTCTCAATGTTTGAGTGCAAAAAGATGCTCACCAAATGGTTACTTCAGCTTTCATACCGCGATACTGAAGATTTAGTCTGAACACACTTCACATTCACTTTCAGTCACTGATACACACGGGCATCTGCCCATTTTACACACGCACACACATTTCAATACACCCTCACAATTTACTTAAACTCCATACTTGCTTACAATATGTACATATTCTATACGTGCTTTACCTTTTAGAATACAATCAAGACTTTTGTATGCAATCACATTAGTTGTACCACACCACAAAATGTAAAAATTCTACCTATACGCTAAGTACGCAAAATTGTTTAACAAATTGTACTCGGGTCCCAAGATACATGCCTTGTGCCTATTTGTGTAAATTTGAGTCGACAGTCGTATTGGCAATTCCCCCCAATTGGGGGAGGCATTTGTCCAACAGTGGACACCCAATGGCTGAGATGAATGAGTCGACAGGCTTGGTAAAAAACAAACATGGAATGTACTCGTAGGATCATTTTCGGGCCGTCTATGATAGCTGGTTTCAGATGTTCTCACTGAACCGGCTTTTCTTAGCCCCACTTCCTTTTTAAAGCCTAACCCGCCATGTTTGCCTAGTACTAGTTCGCAGGGCACAAAGAGGCGGAATTATATTTAATGTGTTATCTACCCATGAGAGAGTGAGAATTATGTGTGAGTATTGTGTACCTGTGAGAATTATACAGAGATGACAATGTTGTGGCAGTATAATAGCCACAGTATTAACAGGAAAAAAATATAGATTCGGGTATTTGTGCCCTGCAAACTTGTACAAAATAAACAAGAAATGACAATGCCATAAATTAACTCTAGTTTACAAATTATCATAACAAGATCTGGTCGGGTCTCGAATTCTAGAATCTAGAAAATCTCACACGTTAAAGCCGTTGAAATTAGATAGACACCATCTCCGTGTTCTGGTATTTCATGCAAATAATATTGTAATTACTGTTAAAGAGAAATAGGAGTGTTGGCTCGGACTGTTACACGCTTATACGTGCTTGTCAACGACTTTTCAGTTTGATTTTTATTCGATATAAATGATTACATAACAATATTCAATAACACAGATCTGCTAACGCCTTGGCTCGTATTAAAATATTTCATTTTATGTTCGTCCATAACGGATGTTATTTATCTGACGCTTATTAATAACATGAGCCGTTTTGTAAACCAAAGCAAGTTTGTTTAAACTGTTTGGTGTATTTAGGATAAGTCGGCTGCTGTACCTATTAACAAGGCATTTCATTCATATGTATATGAAACAACATATTTTTTGGATTAAGGAACTTGTAAAATAAGAATACAAAATGGCACTTGAAAAAATAAAAATTCGCAGTGCAGTGTTACTTGTCCCTCCTGTAACAGAAAAGTTTAGAATAAACATTCAACAGGTTTTTTCAAGGAATTGATTAGATACATCTATTATCGCTACATATTGGTGCGTAGAGATTTGTAAGCTTACAAAGCTTGTGCTACAGAGAGATAATTATTTTGAATTAAATATGTTACGCTGCATCGACTCGTACGACATCGATGTTATAATGTATTTGTTATCAACCGGTTGGTATTTACACATTGCATAATTTACGCAATATGTAATGTGTACCGCCATTGGCAAACTACATATTTGCGGTTCACTGCTGTTAGTAAGGGAACTTCACATATGAATATAACAATCGTTTCCGATATTCACTGGATAAAAAAGATAATTCAGTATACAAAAGTCAGGTTGTTATGTATGTTCGAAAAAAGTTTCATAATATTTATCAAATAAAAACAACTAATTGTGAGAATTACTTATCTATGATCCCGAACTAGGCATACCTAACTATATTTTGTTGACCTGCGTATTAATTAACACACTTTTTTTTTTTTTTTTTTTTTTAAAGATTATAAGCTTGCGTTTGACCACTGTCTCACCTGATGTTAAGCGACGACGCGGTCTAAGGTGGAGCACACAAACTTAGAAGGAACCTATTCACTCGCGACTTGAAGACTCCGGGGTTGTACATATCGGGAAACACAGACTCAGGCAGTGACTTGCAACATATTGTAATATACAATATCCAATTCATCATCGTCATCAACTCAGACATAGAACTTCCGATGTTGGACATATGCCTTCCCCGTGTCTTTACTCCAGATGCCAGTACAAGCACCGCTTGGCAGGTGGGTTGGCGAGAGAAGTGGATTTTATCCTTAGAAGGCGCTACTGCCCACCTTCTCGTACGTGATCCCTTATCCGACTCTTACGGCCCCCAGGGATAGAAATGGGCGGGTCCGATTCTAGGCTGGTACCCCACGGCAATATCCAATTGAAAATTCGTAACTGTATAATAGCCAAGACGAACAAAAGGAGAAGAAAACTAGAGTTCGATTATTGTAGAATATATTTAGGGCACTACTTTAGTCTTGGGAGGCCTACGTCCATCAGTGGACTTGCTATGGCTGACATGATCGTGATGACGATGACTTCAGTCCATAGATAGATATTTAATATAGAAACCTCTTTTTAGATTAAATTTTAGTATAGGTTAAGTATTTGTACAACAGCGTAGTAAATAAAACACCCTGTAAGGTATAGATAGGTAAATCGTCCTGGAAAATCTTCGGATATCCGTAACTACATCGGATCGGAAAATTTCACGCTCAGGCAACCGATTATCCCGACAACTTTGCGAATTCCTAACAAAGTGCCGCAAGTTTGAAATCTCTACGTTATTTTTTTAACAAGTTAACATAAGTTTCCAAGATTGGTAGCATTTATTAAAATTTTGGTTAAATAGGTACGTAGATATAGTTAAATAATGATTTTATAAGCAGGTTTTTCATTAATAATAAT
This sequence comes from Apeira syringaria, assembly GCA_934044485.1. Taxonomy (NCBI): domain Eukaryota; kingdom Metazoa; phylum Arthropoda; class Insecta; order Lepidoptera; family Geometridae; genus Apeira; species Apeira syringaria. The sequence goes on along the minus strand of OW203666.1, from coordinate 17,903,434 downwards.
GAATTTTATTTTGATCTGTTTATAGAACCGATTAAATAAATACCTGCACTGTCAACGGCCGTAAATGAGTTTGTTTTTTTAATAACTAACCTCTTATCTCCTGGGAATACTAGAATACCAAGACATTATAATACTTAAATCAATTTAATAATAAACTTAAACCTAGGGCACTATGATAACTAATGAGATGAAAATCCGATGAGCTCCCGGTCCTCACGGGCCCATTGTCTCGACCCCACACGGCGGTTACCAAAACGCTGGCACATATTTAACTCAACAGAATCAGCATTGCATTTCAACTTGGCAATGCTACTAGCATTCTAGGCACGCTGCCAACTGGTAGCGGGTTAGAGGATTTGAGATATCTGACTGCCAATAGCCAGTGGATTGCTCAAATGTTTTTATAGTAGCTGTAGTATTGTAATTAGTTACTAGTATTTTATTTTAATAAAGGCGTGGGTCCATTGTCACAAAATAGTACATTGATTTTGCTCTGTAAATTGTTTTCTTTATTTGCTGTAGTATTAAAAGTTTTTTTTAACAAGCACAGCGTGTGACTTGAAAGTAGGTAACATTATCTCAGGTTATCAGTTCCTTTATAAGGATGTCACTTTTCTTCATTGGTAATCTCACCAAGGACGTCTCTGTCACTCACGGGAATAGCGATCATTTTGACAAAACACAAAGTCCTTCATTTTTAATTATAGCTTTCCACAATAATATTCGATCATCAATGACATAACTTATGGTAAGTAACCATATTTATAAGGTGAAAACTATTATAAATGCAAACGTTTGGAAGGGATAGATGTTCGTTACACAAGCCCGCCAGAACGGCTACACGAAGCTACATACAATTCGGCACAGAATTGATTATTTTGACGGTCGCTGTGGCGCAGTGGTTGGTGTCAGTGACATGATTACTGTGTCTCCGGGATCCTGAGTTCGAGTCCCGGCAGAGGCAAACATTTGTGCGATGAGTGTAGATGTTTGTCTCGGGTCTTGGATGTTTGTGTGCTGTGATTGTGTGTGTCCGTGCCTCCCGCGATACAAAGAATCCAAGTGTGGGGGTCTGAGTGTGATAAAAAAAATATATTATAAGCTTGCGTTTGGCTACTGTTTCACCTGATGTTAAGTGACGACGCGGTCTAAGATGGAGCACGCAAGCCTAGAAGGTGCCTATTCACTCGTGACTTAAAGACTTAGCTCGATAGATTATAGTCAGGGATAGCACATAGGGTACTTCTTATCCCGGACTTTACACTGGTTCTCGTGTTTTAAAGTAAAAATTGCGGGAACGCAGCCGACGAGTTAATTCGTAAACAATTCGTAAAATACATTTTTATTCGACAAATTTCTATTGTATCTTTTTTTTGTATCTTTGGAGGTTTGAGTACTTTATTTCAAAAATTTACACACTTATGTTTTCTTATTTGAAGACATATTATGCAAGTGGATCCGAATGGAAGTTTTAGTTGAATGGACATTGTCCAAATACCCCGCGGCATCGATGCGATTATTCAAAACGGGACCGTAACAGGAATTAGCGACGTGTGCGATTTATTCATCGACTATTTTGATATGCGGATGATCTTTCGACTGATTGTGGACTTTCACGATTTGTAATTGTGATGTGTGTACAGTTTTTTATTTCCTCTTAAGTAAACGCTGAGTTTATTTTCCTATGTATGAAAGAATACACACACGGGTGGCTTTAGATTGTTTCCCGTTTCGTTATACCGAAGACTTAACGAAGTGCTGTATTACTATTACTACTGCAACTGACCTCTAGCACTTTGGAAGTTTCTTCTAAATCTTTATTACTATTTGACAGATATCGGAACTGATAAGTGTAATAGCAATTATTCTGAACTAGTGTCTATGACCAGCAGATGTCTGGCGTTCGTCCAAATATGAGTGACCTCATTACAAAGTTCTCAAAGTGGTGTAAAAGCTGGCTTCTAAAAGGTGGTAGGTATAGTGCAGAAATTGATAGGGTAATGGAGCGCTGAAGTGCGCAGAGCACTCGCCTGTGGCAAACCTTGTAAAGCTCCCTCTCCAAGCTTGTGCTCGGATGGGTGCCACCCACGGTGCCTCGCGCCCTTATCAAATCGGGTTATTGACTTGACGTCTATGGAAACGTAGATAACATTTTCTCGGAATTTTGTGATAATATTAATAGTAAAAACATGCTTTAAGACGGATTTGACTAGAGTATAATGAGTTTCATATGAATTACGATAAAATCTCTCTATAATTATATGATACAAATTATGGTTTACTTTAAGGTTATAGAACTTTGCTTGTTATGAAATTACGTTTTTATCATATATGAGTAACTTGAAACTTAAAACACCGGCTAAACCAACACTTTCAAGTTAACAAGATATCCGAGAAATAAAATCCTAATGATGTTTGCTCAATAAATGGCTGACAACCAACGAACTATAATATTATAGTTCGTGGATGACAACAGACTACACTCTATAGGTACAAGAGCGAACCGAGGTGAGAGTTGTCAATACGCCCTTTGTTACCATCATTTCAGCTATGGTTCGTTATTATGGGCGAATGCTATTATGGTCCAAAATTATAGGGCCTATAGACGTAACTTATTATCTCACTAATAAAACATATGTGATAAAGTAATGTTAGTGTATGTATACTTGCTACCTTGGCCCAACGGCCAATTCACAGGTGCCAGGTGCTAAACATATGTAATAACAGTATACTCACATTTCTTAAAGGCTCAGCTTTTATTTTTATATGGTACTCGGTGAACTGTTTCAAAACTTTTTAATATACATACGTTCTGCGTACCTACCTACATTTTTAAATGCTAAATGTAGATAGCCAAATATGGCTGACCACATTTGGCTACGAAATAATTATTCATTCTTTACGATGTTGCAAGTAAATATGTAAAAACAGTAATGATATAACACTGTGGTGACATTTTATATAAAAGTATTTATTTATTGAATTGATGAGTCTCACGCGTTTCGATCAATAAATTTAGGTCAATCTTTTCCCGAAAAAGTGGTTTTATTTCCTATGGTCAAAAGATTTAAAATTAACAAATCCTGCCGCTATATTTTCTCTTCTGGTGAAACAATTAATCTTTTTCCCATTACGTACTCGTATCTCAACTTAAAACCATTGACATAAAATAAATAAATATTATATAACTCCCCACTGCGTGTGGTTGCACCCTATACATTCCAAACTGATTGAATGATGAATTCGGCGATTTCGAATAGCACTTATATATTATATATGAACGCATTTAGACCCCACTGTAATTTTGAAAGAAATTGGGTGCGTATTGCCCCGATGATGTCATCGCTGCCCTGTCATAGACGCGAGAGAGCGTCGGTCGTCTTGATGAGTACTACCACTGTAACAAATGCGCTGGTTCTTTGTTTACCTCGCCTGTAATATAGAATCATAGTTCAGAAGATGTTTAGCACCACGCATGTACAGTGCTCACCATGATCTCAAAATTGATCTGTTGAAATCGGCTAATGTTCCATGTTCTTCGTTTATCTATTGTGACAACCGTTTGTGAGATTAATGAAAACTCTCATTTATGGTAGCACTAAATACTACTGACGGTCGCCGTGGCGCAGTGGTTAGTGTCTGTGACATGACTACTGTGTCTCCGGGACCCTGGGTTCGAATCCCGGCAGGGGCAAACATTTGTGCCATGAGTGTAGGTGTTTTTCCCGGGTCTTGGATGTTTGTGTGCTGTGAATGTGTGTGTCCAAGCCTCCCGCGATACAAGGAATCCTAGTGCGGGGGTTAAAGTGCAATAAAAAAAAAAAAAAAAATGACACCACGAATGCAGCAGAAAGATAGCGGCACGAGACGAGCGGCGACGGATTGTCAAGCGTGCCACCACTCCTCACTCCTGATGTGACGACCACGACCACTCTGTCAAGAGTGTAGCGAGTAAGAAAAAGAGTTATAAGTGACTGACAACCGACAACTGAGCACACAGCCGAAATGAATCGGTACTTATGCGAGTGCACTCAGGGCCCTCAAATTCGTTACACCTACATACATCTATAACGTTTCCCTCATAATACGATGGCTGATAAAAACGTAACGAACAGGTAAACGAACCGGTACACGCCGGCGAGTCATTATCTACGTCTATTTTACAAACGCCACGATAAAGGCCGTATACTGCAAGGTAATCATTAACTTCTTAACAATATTTACCGCGTTTATTCTTTTGATCAATCAACATAAGGGTTTTTACTTCGCGTTCGCCTGTTCCGCTCTACAATAGTGATGTAACCTTATGAAGCCATGAATTTTACATTGAATATCGACCGGGAAAGTGCACCTTCATATAAATAGGCTATTACTGGCTCCAATTACTGTAAACGGTCTTTCGATGGAGGACATTTAGTTTGGATCAACCCTAGTCTGGTATAATTTATTAACTCGATTGATAGTGACGGAATTCGCTAAAATTCCATTCGGATTATTTTTAAATGTTTATAAATTAGATGAAGTGCAATTGCAAAAGTTTATTTATTTCGATATAATGAGACACGTCATGTTGAATTTGAATGTTGTGTTGCTAAAGAGGTAGATTAAATAAAAGTGCATGTGTAGAGATAGGAACGTTGGGATGGATGTGTGGTGTGACTAGAACGGACAAGATAAGGGATGAGTATATCGGAGGAACCGTGAAATAGACAAGTGAATGAAAAGTAAAACGGCAATAGAACGTCTTGGATGAGTATGCCGTAAGGAAGGATTGAAATATTGATATTGAAATATATTTTTATTGACAATAACTTACAGGACATATAGCTAACAAATTCACACATATTTTACAGACTTGGTAATATAATAGGCATGCACCGTAATGTATGACTGTGATTTGTTTACGCAGGATCCGTTGACATCCGAACTAGTAATTAAACTGTATTTCAGATGCCAAAGCCCTCCGTTGTTGTGGAAACTTGGATGGTACATAACTGTGGATGGAAAACATACAACGAAAAAAACACAGTGGAAGAGGATAAAATGTTGTGACTACCCTACGTAGCGTGGGATATGGACGAGAAGGAGATTTTAGGTAGGGAGAAGAAATAAGGTAGGTAGTTATTTTATAGCTAAAGAGTTTTTCAATTCACAAAACGAAAACTTACATATAATAACGACGAGCATTACGTGAAGGGTACCGGCAATTATTTACATCATTAAGACAAGTATTTATGTGTCTCCATTGTACCACATATGACGTCAATACAAAAGTTGCCTGGAAGAAATCGCTATATGCGATAAAACCGCCCATTTAGCCGTACTACCGTTATTTAAGTTTTTTTCGTATTTTATTATATTTATTTGCTGCGTGCCGCGATGAAGTGGTGCGCGGTATTGACGATGATTGTGTCTTCCCGTCATCCCACGTGAACAATGTTTTCGGGATCAATAATAGCCTATGTGTTATACCAGGTATGAACTATCTTAATTCCAAGTTTCATGGAAATCCGTTAACGCTGTGGTCTAAGATCCGAAGTTGAAACGACCTTCCACAGTCGGTATAGTCGATAAATTTGTTTTTTATCAAATTTAGTACTCACACACCCAACGTTTCCATACTCTGTAGGCTCCATACTTTCGATAGGTGTTAAATTTAATCACTGAGTGTGAAATATTAAATAAAAAGTAATTATTCATTTTTTAATTAATCATGGCCCGGCAAGGATTATTTTAGTCTCGCGATGTATATTCTAACATAGAACACAACTGTTCATTCTAACTTATAAATTGTTTCCGAGTCTATGTGATGATAACATGATAGACGATTGCCGGCAAATTTCAAATCCGAAACTAAAACACGTGTAAAATGTAACCCGAGTACTTTTGGACATTCATTAAGTCAAGTTATAATATTTGGAGATTTTAATCTGACTCTTGTTTGACTTTAGAAAATTTTACCCGAAATTACTTTTAAACCAATTTGCCGAAAACAATCTGGTCTAGCAGCGACAGACTATGTCGCACAATGTATTACAAAATGATATAAGCGTACTCTAATTGAATTATTAGCAAATATCGTACAATTAATAATACGATTGCCGTAGGGCACCGGCCTAGAATTGTACACCCCCCATCTCTACCCGTAGGTGCCATATATGACAGCCGGCTTTATACAAACTGCATGGTGCTTTTCGGTGAAGCTGTAAATGCCGATAGAGGCAAATAGCGCATTAGTCCGTTAAAAAAATTACGCACTAGAAGGCGGGCTGCAGCGCCTGCGGATAAAATCAACATACTGCGCTCGCCAAACCAGTGCTGCATAATGTTTGATTTTGATATAACTTATTTAGATCATTGTATTCAAAACAAAGATCTAAAGTTAGTGTTCATTATTATATTCTTACAAAGCTCTAGTTGACTGTTTTGATCTTATTAAGCATGTGCTTATCTAAAATTGCCCTCATTTTTAGGGCTCATTTGAAATGAAAAAAAAAGCCTTGAAAATAGATATATTTTCGTGAGTAAGTAAACAAACGAGTGCTGTATTACTTTGAAAATTTTATCAATTTGTAACTTTCGCTACATTCGCTATGCACACCTAAATATGCGTGGTATAAATTGTGGCATAACAGGTCAACTTACCCTTTGTACTTAAATTCATCCGTTCCTCTTCAACGGTTTCTGCCAATCAGTACCGATTTACCCGGACTGCAGGCTTATTAATTTTGGTATGCGGCTAATTACCCTGTGAATTTGGGAAGCACGCGTTCAAGAGTCATGAATTAGCTTATGTGTGTGTTTGCGTGTGCGGTTTGCTATTACGTAACAGAGACAAGAGGCACTTGTCTCAATCGTGCCACCTCTTCGTTACATCGAATACTAGGCGAGCATATCGACTGAAGAGCTCTTGTACACCCCTACTTATACAAAAGCGGAGTCAGTGTGTGAATTAATATGTTGTGCGGACAAGGGTAACGCTTATGTGTATTGTAAAATATTGCGGAAGTGTGCGAGTGTTTACGTGTAGTGGTTTCCCTTCAATGACGTAACATCCGCGTTTAACTTGAAGCCGGCGTTTGTTTGTCGTGCTTCCGCATAGTTTGAATGAAAAGTAGTTTCGTGTGCTCTAGTATGGTTTTGTTGCGCTAACGAAATCTGGTTGATAGTGTTTAGAAGCGAGTTTTGAATGTGAATAGTATTATTCACTCCGTACGTTTGTCACGAAGTTTCGCAGGTTGGTTATCTGAAACGAAGAAAATTATACGTTAGAAAATTATATAGCCTTAAAGAAAACATTAATTTTATAAACAGGCCTTTAAAATATTCAGATTATTTAAATTTAAATGCTTTAATGAAGAAAACAATTTTCTAATACATAAATCTTATATTTATCCTATATCTGCCCTGTATCAAAGGTATTTTTATCTTGTCAATTGAAGTTACAAATTCACAGCTGATCTGTTCGCGGTTTCACTTGTGTGTCATACTGTTGACGGACGCAATCACCAGCATATGGTTTAACAATAAAAATGATGAACTTTCAGACACACTTTTCTCAAGAATTCCATCCCGATGGACCCAATGGGTCTACGTTTGTTCTTTCCTATTTTGACAGATATTACAAAGAAGTTTTTTGTCCAGCAAATCAATTTTAGTGCTTGATCAATAATAGTATATGTCTAGGACCATTTAAGGTGCAATTTTCCCTCCACTGTATTTAATCTTACTTTTTTCTATGAAGGCCTCCATTAAAAATTATAAGGCCAAACCAGTATGTAGGTGTCAGAACAAAAATGTTTACCCATAAAGGCTTTAAGATAGAAATCTTTGTGATATGATTAAACAATAGGCTAAGAGAGGACAATTCTTAGATCTGTACTAAGTAAGTACTATACCTCGTAGGTGGCCATAATGAATAATGTCAGTGGAACAATGAAGAATGTACAAGATGCGTGCGTTGGTCAGGTCGTGACAGACAGACAATACATTCACTCTGTCGTGTTTACTGTATTCTTTTCGTGTTCATAAGGTTGGCTTTGAACTATTTATCTGCTGTACAATTAAAAAGCAACTTAAGCTAAATTACATGCTTTTTTGTATCTGAAACAAATTTCATTATATTTTATATAAAATCTATACAGTTGCGGAAATAAATCGAGAATTCAGTCTACTGTTTGTTAGTACCTACGAGACTAACTTAATTTTCAAAGCGATACAATATATAATTATGTACAATTGTGTGTCAATGTTACGTCGAGACTTTGTATAAAATATATTTTATATAAAGTCAACAAACGAAATAGAAATTTATTAACCAAAAAAATGGAACCGACTTTAACACCAAAAGTGTGAAATAACTTGTTGATATCGGTACCATGCGCACAATATTTTGAAAATAGTTACTTTTGAACTATGGTAGTACTTACTTCGACAAGTTATTTCAAACTTTTGAGTATTGAAGTCGACTCCATTTTTTGGAATAAATAATTGTTAATTATACATTGTATTTAGTAATTTATTTACCTCGACGTTTCGACCAAGTTGCATTGGTCGTAGTCACGAGAAGACTGGGGAAATGCGGGTGGCGGATTTAATAACAATGTGTTCGAATCGCGAAAGTCTAAAAATTACAATATACATTGTATGTTATATTTTTCACCATTTTAATATATATTTTTGAGTGATAAACATAGTTTCATGTATTCCTTCGATTCGTTCATAACTTCTCTAAATCCACTTGACCATTGACTAGATAGCACTCTACTAATATAGTCATAGGAAGAATTATAACTTGCATGAAAAAATTGAAATATCTGTTGGAAATCATAGCGCACCTAAGTTATCGTTTGATTTCGGTTAATAGGATTGTCGTTGTTCCGGCGCGGGCGCGCGGACGAACTAGTTCATGATTGTCGCCATTGTTTCACGCGCGGGCCTCGCTCAATTTGTCCCATTGTTACAATATATAACACATTGTAATTCAACCGCAAAAATATACACAACAGCCTAACTTTATTACTTCGGTGATTGGCACGCGTGTTGATTGACACATTTATACAAAGTTTTTATAGCATAATTTTTGCGTGGGCTTAAAGTTAAATATCTGTGTGATTCTATCCATGATTCGCGGGCTACGCAATGTGACCACAGGGCAGGGTACCACGGCTTGGCATGTGCAGCGCTGGACGTCCACCTGCAAGGATGATCTACAAGCTGGGTGTCAACTCTCTTATTTAGACAAGCAATTTACAAACAATGCCTAAAGTACCTAATTCAAATGTATTAATAATAAACTTGGTATTCCGCAGACGTAATAATCGTTTCGCATGTCACAGTATAATTAATTTGAAGAATATAATAATGTCTAATAATAGATATACTTAGATAACTTACAATGATTTCTTTTGAACAGAGGGGATGTTTCAAGTTATTACTTACACGTATTTTTTGCTTAATATTTGTACAATTCAAAGGAAAACATCGGTAACAATAGAGTGTCAATATTTTTGTTTTATTTTTGAGGCGGTAACATATTTGTTTTAATTGTGTTACGTTTATTTATGTATATTATTTGTATTGAACTGATATATTATATAAGAAGTATTGTCCGATTATAGAGGATTAAACTTGGTTACCAAAGTTAACGAAATGTATGCCATCATTGAACCTTCTTCGTAGTTGAACCTTGATCGTTATTAAAATTATTTCGACTCTTAACTTATAAAAACACAGGTTAATAATACAGATATAAAGAAATCAATGAAATTGCAATGCTCGTCCCCCATCTAAGACATATGTAAAAAACCAAATAGGTAAGCGGCAAATTCGTACCAGATCAAGAAACTATTTATTGACTGGCCGGTTGGCACAGTTGGTAGCACTCTGCCTTCTGAGCCGCTGGTCCCGAGTTCGATTCCCGGACAGGTCAAACATTTGTGTGTATAAACATGTCTGTTTGACCTGTGTCTGGGTGTGTATATGTATATAAGTATATATATAAGTATGTATATATCAGTCATCAGGTTACCATAGTACAAGGCTCTGCCTAGTTTAGGAACTAGGTAGAACCCTTGTGTGAATGTTAAAAAAAATATAAAAATATTTTAAATTAAATATGAACTAAAACCAAACCTGAGTAAAATATAGTGTTTGTCTAATGCTCTGCTGGTTGGAACCATAGAAATCTGTAATGTTACCACTGCTTCGAACTGAATGATACAGGAGTAAGTAGAAAAATGAGGAAAAGAATATCATAGCACGTCATTGTAGAAGACATTATTAGATTTAATGAAAATAAAATGTTAAGCGACTTATGATTATAATACAAAAATAACATTATATCTACACTATCTATAATACATATAATAAAAGGAAATATTTCTATTTTTGTATGTTTGTAACGGATAAACTCAAAAAGGTGTGTGTGAAAGCAAAAGAATTTTCGAAAATTATTTATACATTGAATACTAAATTGTCCTTATTTACAGAAAGAAATATAGCGAATAAAACTATTGGCTATATTTATTACTAGAAAATTACAGATCTCTGCTTAAACCTCAATAATGTAACCGTGTGAAGCCAGGACGGGCCACTAGTCATAAACAAAAAAACATACGGGTCGAATTGAGATACTCCTGCTTTTTTTGAAGTCGGTTAAAAATATTAATTGATTTTCTTTATGTTTAGGTTGTGTTTGTTGTTTAAGAAGTGTCACCAAGACATACACTTCATGTTTGTAGCTCTTTAGATAAATCCAAATGAATGAACATTTTTGCCAAACAATAACTGAAGTAAAAGTTAGTCGGAGCATAATTTACATATTACAGAATTGTATGTACAAAATGCACATGGCACCCATTATAGTGCGAGTGCTGCATGGCCACGTTATTATTGTCACACGTGATGAAAATAACAATTTTACATTACTCACTCTGTGCCAGGTTTTAATTGACAATATAAACCGCGGACTATCATCAATCCAATTACAAATAAAAATGTTTTATTCAGCGTAAAGTGTAAACATATTTTTAATTTTTTACAACTCTACTTTGATTTGGTAAAATATCAGCGCTTTTGCGCTGACATGGTAGCGAGTAATCATCATTTCACATCAGATGAGACAGAGTCAGTACGTAACAAGCAATATTTGAAAGAGATAATCAGGTAAGTATATATCCATCATTCTACCAGACTAGGCGAAAAGTAAGTATATATATTATAGTGGGAACCCTCTGAGTTATTACGTGAGTAGCTCCCGTGTTTTATACATTTATAATGTGTCAAAACCACGTCAGTTTTAATAACAAAATAACCAATAGTGCTATTCGCTATATTTCTTTCTATAAATATGGATAACTATTCCACAGAATAGTGGTAGGGTATTTTTAATACCCGCCTGGCTAGCTACCACCCTCAGTTTTTAATTACCGAACACACAGTTTCTTTAGGTAGATGTCATTATGAGTCAGCTAATATCCTAGCGTGACTCAACTTCGACCGTCACTAACCATCAATTAAGAAAGTGATCAAATACTAGAACTATAAGTTTTTTTTTTAAATTCCAAGTGGTATAATAAAGTTCTCGTGAATTAATTATAGATTAAAAATATATATATTTTAACCATCACAGGAGAATTGCATTATTAAATATTTGGCTCTAGTCATATTTTTTGGAATTACGATCATATCATTATTTCTTTTTAAAAGCTTCCATCGCTGAAATAAATAGATTGGCCATGAAGCTTACACGATGTCTAACATACTTGTAGGTACTTTATTTAAAATACGTGCAGTATCTAGTACCTACGGCTCTTAAATAACATATATACATACGTAAGAGTATCTAAGACATCGTATATTATATATATATATATATATAGATAGATATAGATATAACCTATGAACATTATGTCTAAGGGATCACTTTCTTCAATATGAAACTTACATTTGACGGCAGACACCAATGTCGTGCAAACGGAGGAATAGAAATTATATTCAATAAATACATATGAACGCATCAGCCTACGCTCATAGTTACTGGGAAAGCTTGCCTTTAACACTTAGCGATGGGGGGCCCTATCTCTACCCTTGGTGCGTGAGAGTCGATTAAGGGATCACTTATCAAAAGGTGGCAGGAGCATTGTGCGGATAAAATCAATATACTGCGCTCGCCAACCCACCTGCCAACGTAGCAAGTACTGGCAAACCCCCCCTAAAACGACATAGGGGAGGCATATGTCTAGCAGTGGATGTTCTATGGCTGGGATGATGATGATGATGATGGCATTTAGAGAAAATTGTCGCGTCTTAAAATGGAATAAATAGGTTTGAATTTTGTTTCGATCTACTCAATGAAACTGCCCTGAACTGAAAGGTTCACAAAGGCTGCGTTAAAATGTAATTACTGTAGATAAACTATTGTTATTAAATATTAAGAGTAGGCCATAAGTATATTTGTGTAGGTAGGCGTGTAATAAAAATCGATGAGACTGCAAAGCTCAAAGCATAAATAATATGTTGAAATTGTTTTAAGTAAAAATCTGTAATCTCTGCCGATCCCTCCGGGAAACAGGCGTGACTATAAAACTTTAATATACATTTATAAAGCAAATGCTGCTGATAAATGTTTTAAAATATCAAGTTTCGGTTTTTAAATTCTCACTCTATAAAAAAATATTCAGAACAGAAGTATTATGAAAATGAAAACTATCGCGAGTTTCTTCCATAATTGTAATGTAACAAACCGACTAGGACTCACGTGGTAAAAATTATTTCTATTGTACCACGTGAGTCCTAGTCGGTTTGTTTCATTACTGTTATGAAAATGTTATCTGAAACTCATGCGTCTCTCTACTGTGGCATGTGTGTTGCCATAGTCTTCTTATTTCTAATGAAAACTTTAATAATAACAACCGCATGCTATGCGTGGCGGTTAGAGTTAACACTTCTGCGAGAGGAGACACGAGCGATCAATTATATAAAAGCCCAAATCGATAACAGTTGAAATGCGACTGTGACTTCGTCGGGCACAGAGCATGTAACTGTCGATCAGGTGACAGCGAACCCCTCGAAATGCCCTGAAATATTGATTACAACCGCTCTGGTCAATCGTATCGCCAATACAGTTCTATAAAGTGATGACGCGAAAGGCAAACCTGGTAGCTATGATCGAGGTTAAATTTGCGGTATAATATAACTATTTTTGGAAATTCGCTTACAAACTCCGAAATGAGGTCATTCTAAAACTATTTTGATTAATAACGATTAATATTTGAAAATAGTAAATAACATTTCAACGAAGTTGCGTTTTTAAATTCATGTTTAAAATGTATCTGTATTTTATTCCACCATCATCATCTAGTGATTATTTATGTATATTTTCAACTAAATATTGTTCAGTATTCGCGAGGTTAAGTACGCCATTGATATACATTCGCTCAATAATCGTACATTTACGTTTTGAATATAATGTAAGATAGTAAAAGCATAATTTTTCCATGTTTTGTATTATCATCGTAGGGCACTAGCTGGCTAGCGAGCCCCCTTATTTAAATATCTGTCTCTATACACGCTACATGGCTATGTAGCTATTGTAATTATCATGTAGCTATACCTGTATATACAAACAGATTGACTGATGTACCATTAAGATCTGGGCGTGTGTTCCACTTTCAAGTTCATTGTCACTGGTCATCGAGCAACATAACACCTAGCCATATAATATATGAAAAAAAAGTTGAACATTGTGATAATTTTAAGGCTCAAATAAACATGAGATCAACATATTTTTATATATAAGTAATAAGTATGAATAAATAGGCGTTTTCTAGAGAATAGTGTTCAATCTAACCGTGAAAACCTGGGGCACAACAGGAATACAAACACAGATTCAGATTTAAAAAAAACGTTGATAAATAACGTTAGGTATATTAGAAGACGGACATTATTAAAATACACGATCAACAATCTTAATAAATGTTAACGCGATAACTAATATTTTATTTTATATGAAAAAGTAATATTAAATTGAAAACAAAGATATTAAGAACACTTCTGCTTCTACTTGTTTTTATACATAAATATATTACACGCATAACGCCAATGTGTCACAAAGTGAGAGACGAGTTTTTATAAAAGTACTGACGATATTTCTTAACATTGACAGTTGTTTTGCACTATAACTTTTCAAACAGTTGTCATTTAGTGTACAAAACTAGAATATATTAAAAGCCTACTGCGCAATGCTTCTCAACATTCTAGAAGAATATTAGTGTGCCCACTGCCCCGGGCGCCACCGCTACTGTCAATAGCCCATCATAACATTACTGCGCACTGTCTCCATTCGCTACAAACATTCTTAAAGACCGCGAATCAGTGCTCGGAACGGTTTTGCGAACACACAACATCGAATGTTCCACAAACGCGAGCTTTGATTCAGACTGATGTTTCTTTGTTATGCAAATGGGGAGTACGTCCCTGCGTGTCCCCTCGTCTGATATCCAAGCAGAGCCTGTACCGCTCAAGGCTACGGCTCCGTTACCTGTAACCGAGTACAAGCTAAATGGACAATTACGTGACCAGCCGAACCGCCGGACAAAGGCTCGCACTATTCGCCCTCGAGTCGTATCCATTGACTCCATTGTTCGATTCACTTGTCCGCGTATCTCTCCCGAGCCCCGATGCAGCACCGTTAACATTTCCAACAAACAACATTCCCATACACTGGGCGTCCGACGCGCTTCAAATATGTGTTCCCGTAAGCGGAAAACTTTAAGAAACTCGCCGTTATCAGAAAACTGGAAGTCGTCCAACCTCTTTTGTTACAGTTGCTGATTTCACCGACCGATATACTTAAATTGAAGTTATGACTCTTTGTAATTATGTAAAGTATGTAAATTTGCACTTAGATCCGTGAATTTAAACAGGCTTAGCCGTCAGGGATCTCTATTGAATGAAGGTAAGCAAGTGGTACATAAGGTTTCTTAGTGTCGTATTGCGGCCCTTAATACATTTCGTGTTATTGGAAAGTTAGGATACAACAATTTAAGTATTTAATACCGTATGTTCAGCATAACAGGAACGTGATGAGAGATTTTTCATATATCTGGTAAAAATTGTTAGTTTATAATATGGAACTGGCTGGCCTTTGTTATTTGAGACATAAAATATAGAGTAGCAGAACGCGGGAGGTAAAACGCCTCGACTAAGTTTCCCAAATTTAAAATAAAACAATTGAAACACTTTTAATAAGAATAATTAATGTGTCATGTAGCTACGATGCATCTCGTGTCGTGAGTGATCATTGTATGCGCGAGATGCCGGAGTACGGGCGCTTTTGGATTCTCAATTATTACTTTTACGATGGTATTGTTCCGTCCCCGAGCATAGCCGTGAACTATGTAGTAACAACTATAAAATAAACCGAAAAACAATATATTATTTAAACATCACGCAGCTGATCTACGCTGTTATATATTCGCGCTGTATATATTCCGCGTGAAACCTATGGAGCGTTAATACCGTATATATTAATTTATCCAGGTATATTGCGTCGGAATACAATCTGCGTTACGTAACACAGCATTTGCCCGGGGTCCTACGGGGCCTGTGACATGCAAATCTTGGTGATAGCATTAAATCCTATAAAGTGAAGTGCGCGGGCTAGTCGATGCCGACATATTGGTGTAACTAACGAGTACGTGTGCGCGATACTGACACCTATCTAGGTGGACTGGCCATCGTCGCTTTTGTTAATTCTATTGCAAATTCCTTTGTCGCATGAGACCTTATTGAAACAAACGAGCTGCAGAAAGTGAGCAACGCTCGTAACTTCGTCGACCGAACAAATTTCATCATTTCATAAGCGCGGAATGGAATTGCTTTACAATATCGTTCATAGCATTTCTCCCTCCGTTTCTGATTGATAGTTTAACAATGTAAGAGATTTCGCCATGAAGTTTTTAATTGAACGTTCCGTTTTGGGAATTTCTAAACTGTTCGATCGAATGTTATAGTAAAGTTGTTACAAAATAAAATTGAAATGTTCTATACTATTGATCCAGTAAATGTTCTGTACTGTAACTAGTAATCGTAACGGTTTGTAGTAGGTTACCAACAGACTGGCCACGAGCCAACACGTCAATAGTCACGTAAAATCGGGTTCAGTTTATATGGAAGGTACAATAGACAGCTTATCTCTAGCATCAGGATACAACATTTAATTTTATTTAATACTAGTAGCGCCCTGCGGTTTCACCGAGATAGAACAGCAATTATTTCCGGAAGAAAATAGCCTATGTGTTAATCTAGGATCTAACATATCGCCATACCAAATTTCATTGAAATCGGCACAGCCGTTTGAGCGTGAAGTAATAACAGTTGATGTACCGGTAGTTTTGGAATTATTTGAGTGGATGAAAAGTAGCTTATGTGTTAATCCAGGGTCTAGTTTAGACCCTGGATTAACACATAAGCTACTTTTACCCTCCATACCAAATGTCATCGAAATCGGTGTAGCCGTTTGAGCGTGAAGGGCTAACAATTATATACACATAAATACAAACTTTCGTCTTTATAATGTTAGTGGGAAGTAAGGATGTACCCACACATTTACACAAAGATTTCCATTTCATAGAAATGTGATTAGAATTTGTAAAAAAAAGGGTAAAGTCGAGTACTTTAAACCGACGTTTTCGTATTAAAGGTCTGATGAGCGTCGAGGCGAAAGAAGGGTGTTGGGACTGTAGTAATTGAAAGGATCTCTGCCTATCCCTACTGGAATGAGACATGACTGTATGCATGTATGAAGTTTAAAATACAGCTATGAAAACTTTATTGACATTATTGATGTGGACGGAATATTTGAGTCTGTATTCGGGCAACAGCTAGTACATAGTTCTAATGTTATTAAAATGTTATATTGTTATTAGTTAGTATTTTTTTTTGTGATAAAGACAATGAATAAAATAAATGATTATTAATGTCTTAAATAAAATTAGGGCACTGTTTACTTTTTCTTTTTCTAAGGCACACTTTGTATCAACAACTCAGTATTGAATTAAAATTAATAGCATAAAATCGGAGCAAATGTTCTATTATAAAATAGTGTAACTTTACTTGGAATGTATGAAATGAGAGTAAGAAAAGGTCCGCTGAACACTGCTAACCTTGAAATTGAACTGTAAATATGTGTCCATTACTTGCCGTGGCGTTCGAACAGTTTCTAAGCGTTGCTCGCCGCTGCTGGGTGTTAGTGTACATATAAGTTTACATAACACAAAGCTGTACATGGAGATAATTCATACGTTACGATTTTCATCGACATTAAATTCAATAAAAACAACAACAGAAATCTAAAATGTTCTAATACCAATATGGTCTAAGATACGGCTTAAACCATATACCCCCTCATCTGTTATTTATTTATTGTATTAGACGATTTACAGATTATGACAGTTGACGGTGTATATGCAATCTGGTTTTATTTTAATTGGCAGTTTCGTTTTCTGGATTCTACTTATCGAAACATTTTTAATGCTAAGCTAATTAAAGCAAGATTAGTTGTTAATCCTTAGGATAACGAAAACGCGTGCGTTTTTATTATTTCATTTTTCAGCTTTCCTGGAGAAAATACTTTAAACCACGCCAAAATATTTACATGGCTGATAACTTTTAATTGTACAAAACGAACCTTCTAATTACGAGTAGTATTGTTTTTCTTCCATAATCAGACAATTGCCAATAACTTGTAGTAGATTAAAGTATTTAGCATTTTAAATTTTTATATCGTCAGACAGGATGACGTCGTCACGTAATAATATGTCATTATAATGTATAAAAGCTTATAAAAACGATTGTTCTATTTTACTTTTCTTAATTCTATTATTTCAATATATCGAATGCAATTGGAACTATAATACGATGGTATTTTTATTTCTTCTACCCGTAGGATTATTGTTAAGACCAGGAGCACAACAATAGAATAACATCCCTTTTCCTTTTGTAATTGCTAATTTCATCCTGAGTGTAACTACGCTCCAAACCACATAGTGGTGAGGCTTGGTCATTATAAAAAAATATTGGTTGTCTGTAAAGTCGGCTTACAGACGATAGATTTACGTGATAACGTCATAATCATTTATGACTTCGACTTCGACTTCTGACTTCTGACTTCTGACTTCTGACTTTTGACTTTTGACTTTTGACTTTTGAAACGGAAACGGAACGCTACACGGAACGTTACTATTTTTCATTTTGGCATTCATCAATTTATAAAACGTTATCACGTCAAAAATATTGTTTATGGCACATTTTAGGTAAAGAGTACCCGATCGCCGTAACCGAGATTTTAAAAAAATCTTCAGAAATTCAAATTTGGTAGTTTCTGAGATATTGTTTTACAGTTTGTAGTGCAGCTATATTATATACTAGATAACACTGACATTATATGCAGATAAATGCTTGTCTAAAATCTGCAAATCTGCCATCATAATTCACTGTCATTTTCAGTTTGTTTTTTTTTTTCATTTTCATTTTTATTTTCACTTTCATTTTGTCGTTTTGGTAGTTCAATCACGTTAGTAAGGCAATCACACTAATATTATATAGGCGAAAGTCTGTTTGTCGTTTGTATGGAAAAATACTCAAGCTACTTTTTATTCCGAAAAATGCACATAGCTTCCGTGGGATAATTGAAGTAGCGAAAACCTTAGTCAACGCGACACAATGGGGCGCTGCTGGTAGTCTATATGTCAAAAATATCAAACATTAGTAAGACGTAAGTTATACACATTCTCTCAAAGCTGTTGGTTAAAATGTGACAACCCTTAGTATACATTTATATGGAACCACCACACATTAATGGAAGTAAAAAAACTATTACCTTCCCGTTGCCAAAGCACTGCATTCCGTAGAAGGGGATGGTGTGTTTTACACGGCCTTTAGTGTTCGCTCTCGTAGATAACAACTAGGCTAATATAAACCCCTGCAGTGGACATTATGCGCCGAGCGCGTCCATTCTCAACCTCATTCTATTTACACAAATCTGTCCACTTACATGTGTACACGTTTATTGGTTGATTTAGCTTTAGTCGAAGCGATCGAAGCTCAGCGGTGGGCGTTGGCTGTTCAACTGATGGAAGCTGGTTCGATCCCCACCAATTTTTCGGTGACAGTAACACCTTTATCAAAATTTCCAGCGTGTTGGTAAGGTACTTCCGAGTACTCTACCACCTTTTACTTTTACACTTTTAATATTAAGATACTACTTCAGTAGGACCAAGGAGGTTGTAATGCAGTTTTTCTACATCATCTGTGGACGCGACGCAGCACGCATGCGCGAACAGCAAATGGATTATGGCGCTAAATGTTTACAAATAAATGCAAACATATGCTGAAATGTAGCGTACATTATATCAACTATTTTATGAGGCTAGATTAAGTAGTGTATCTTTGTAAGTAAATTACGTAAAATGAAACTTTTTTTACAGCCTTTGTAGAGTAAAATAATAATAAGTAACCATAATACTACTGCTACTACAATAACATTTGAACGATCCAATACTCGTCGCATTGATCAATGGAAATAAATCCTTCGTAATAATATTAATAAAACTCAAACCGTTGCTAATATTTTTAAACTTTTTGCAGGCTTATGACAAAAGGCGTGGCCATTGATCCGAAAGTAATGAGCAAGCTAAACAAAAAAGGGTGGCGCTGATCGAAAATGTGACTGTTCAAAAAGCGTACGTCAGATCGCGCTCTCCACTCAATTTCACGGCTAGGTGAATCATGTTCGGTGTGGTGCATGTTCGGTGTTGTTCATGTTCGGTGTGGTGCATGTTCGGTGTGGTGCATGTTCGGTGTACATAGATGTTTAACGGATTTTTAACATGGATTCATGGATAGACAACAAATGGTAAAAAGAATTAAAAAATACTTAGATTTCAGATAAATACGTTTTCTGACCCGTAGTCTTTTTCTTCTCCTTATCCCGCACTAGGTGGGGTCGGCACAACATGTTTTCCTCTTGCATTATCTTCTATAATTAGTCTTAGTGCTCACACCTTTCATAAACATATAATTCTTCACACAGTCCATCCATGCCTTCTTCGGCCTTCCTCTACCTCTATATCCATCCACACACATCAGTAGTCTCTTCATCATTACTTGAAATGTGCAACCCATAGTTAATAAGTTTAGCCATGACTATGGTTATAGCGTGGCCGATAAAATCCTACTAATATTATAAATGCGAAAGTTTCTGTGTATGTTTGTAAGTGTGTATGTTTGTTACTTCTTTACGCTCAAACGGCTACACCGACATCAATGCAATTTGTTATGGAGATAGTTTAAGCCCTGGATTAACACATAAGCTAATTTTATGCCGGAAAAAGTATAGTTCCCGTGGGATAATTGAGGTAGCGGGCAAACCGTAATCCACGCGGGTGAAACCGCGGGGCGCAACTAGTCAATAATAATGTTCAATGACAAGAAGCTTATCACAAAGGTAACTTTTATTTTGTTTTTATTATTCATTGGGTGCTAAATTTAGGATAAAAAAAAACAAGACCTTTGTAATTTTGAAAAAATAATAATAATTTTATTTCCCAACGAGTACAGTATTACAATTGTTGAACCCAATAAGAATCTTATTATTTGTGATACATTAAATGTAAGGTTGTTGAACTAACGCGATATAAACGTAAATTTTGATAAAACCTAACGATTTGCGAGTTTGTAAAATGGTGGAGACCTTTGTATGTATTATTCAGTAGGAGTATTGTAAATGTAAAGACACAGTCGGCTACTTTGGCGTCGATTCAACAAACCAACTCGTGCTTTTCTTTGCGACGACGACGACTAGATATTTAATTTAAAACCATCTATTATTGTGAAATAGTATATATATTATATATATACTATATATAATAATCTGCTGGTGTTGTTGGTGATTCTCTTGTTCAACTAAACTAAATTAAAATTCTGGAACATAAGATATGTACAAATATTTTATGGTTACGATACAGTCCAAATCAATACGGTCGGTTGACGGTTTGACGGTCCCGTGGCGCAGTGGTTTGTGTCATCGACATGACTTCTGTGTCACCGCAACCCTGGGTTCGAATCCCGGCAGGGGCAAACATTTGTGCGATGAGTGTAGATGTTTGTCCCGGGTCTTGGATGTTTGTGTGCTGTTATTGTGTGTGTCCATGCCTCCCGCGATACAGGGAATCATAGTGCGGGGGTCTGAGTGTGATTAAAAAAAAAAAAAAACAAAACAAAACAAAAAAAAATATATGGCATTTATCCATAAAAACACTAATGTAAGATGTAATTATTAAAATTGCAATTGCATAAAACTATTATGTAAAATTAGTCGTCACTTATTTGGTGTCCACTAAACATTCCCGCAATCGGCCCTCAATTAATATAACTCATCTAATATTAGGAATAGTATTAAATGGAGTTATACGAATTTGAATTTTAGCGTAAAAATAATACGAGTTATGTGTTTTGAAGAATTTTATAGCCTTTTAGCTAGTTTGAGTGATTAACAGAAATAGAGCCATTGTGCACACAAGTGCACATAAATCTAGCATGTTATTAAAACTCACTTTCATAATTACTTTACACTGTTTCTACGGGTATAACGTGGCACTTACGAGTAGTCGATATCACGATCGACAATTGTTTCGGGTTCTTCCGGAAGCCTTCTGGAATTTATTAATAAAATAGTGAGATTCATGATTTATTGCGCGTATTGACATAACAATCGATTAATGCCATTCAGCTATACGCTTTAATAAGAGATAAGAAAGTAAGTAGTATTTTGAATATTGCCATGTAAAAGTATTCCATTTTGCAATATGGCAATATGGCTTACGCTGATAATCTTTTTATATAATAGGTAATAGGTACTAGCCGACCTGGTATATAATATATATTATACGATTAAATTTTTGAAAAGTCTATAAAGCTTAAAGAAGATAGATAAAACAAATTACTGATAAAAAACGACAAATCAGCCACAGATTACCGTTCATGGAGTATTACTTGTATTTTTAAATGTTTGCTTTTTACATGCGGAGTTATTTGTATGAGTAAATCGGTAACTTAAAAAAAAACTAGAATACGCTTAACACAGTAACTCAGAATAATACACATACTTCATTTTAATATCAACTATTGTTTATTATGATATTAAAATACATAATTTTATTCTATAAATAAGCTGTTAGACAGTGACTGCCTATTACTGACCTAGGAACTCGATATGGCCTTCTTTGGATATCCTGGTAGGTCTGGAGAGTCTTTAATTATTGCATTTAAATAATAAATCTCATGCCCTGTCCAAATCAATGCCCTGTTATATAAGTGCTATTTGGACATATGAGATTCAAACTTATCTATTCCGGAGTTGAACTGAATCATGTTTATGCAAGTGTACGCTAGCACGCCAGCGTGTAAGCTAAACTTGCAATCAGGCTTCTTCACTGCTGACCGTGAACCGCGGCTACACCCGGCTACGATGAAGCGAGCCAAACTAGCGAGACCGCTACGCCTCTACGCCTCGGTACTGAGCGCGTCCGTAGCTGGGGTACATATGTTATTATAATAGTGCAGTGCTACATGGTGCTACGTAACATTGATTGATGCGATTTACATCCGTAACGCCGGGACAAAAGCCGTGAATTTGCATCAAACAGTAGGCGTTGAGAAATACAGATAATTGGCAGGCTAGATTGGCGTTGCGATTGAATCGTTGATACGTGTTTATTGAAACATTGAGTTTGTATTGACATAGGAACAGTTTGATGTACACGCTATATAAAAAGATATATAAAAAGCGACATTACTGTACCCCAAGCACACCCTCTTAGCAGACATTATACAAACTACATATTGCTGATGTTAAAATAATTATAACTGTTACATAAGCTCTAATAAAAGTCTTATCATCCATTCTCCTAATGTACTTAACAACTAAAATTAGATAACCTTTCTGCACTGCCAGAAATAAAAGATTTAGTTTAAATCTATAGTAAAGGCCAAAATACCACATAGACAATATTTTCACAAAAACCTATCGGGGTTGCTGAGCATATGTTTTAAATCTGTCTGTGGGTCTGTCTGTTGTTAAATTATAATTCAAGAACTGCGTAAAAATTCGAATACTATTCTCACAGCTGTTATTTAGAGCCGTGTAATAATCCGTTTTAACTTGGGAATCATTCATTATAACAGTTAAGTTGTCTAAAGATACCTAAAATGTTATAAAACGACTTAGACATCAAATAGTTTCATTTCTATTAAACATCAGAGGGCTGAGTAGTATGTTAGTTTAATATAAAATAAATTATATCCTAATTTATTTGAAATAAAAAAAACTCAAACCTTTGAAAGACGAGAAAAAAATGTAAGTGGGATCATTTGCACATTTTTGTGGATTTAATTTAGGCATGATTTTTGACCAAGTGCTAGTCGCTTCTAAAAGTAGATAAAAATGAAAATAGAAAAACTTTTCAGATTACACGGTATTTTTACACACATACAAACTTTTTGAAAGTTTATATGTGCCCTGTAGTTGAACCAAGCGAAGTTATTATCTTATCCTATCCTACTAATATTATAAATGCTAAGTGTGTATGTGTGTATGTTTGTTACCTCTTCACGCTCAAACGGCTACACCGATTTCGATGAAATAGAGATTTTTGTAGAGACAGATCGGTATGGAGACAGTTTATACCCTGGATTAAAACATACGCTTATTTTCATCGTCACCCTCATCACCGTTTTTAATCATCACGCGGGTACAACCACGGGACGCAGCTAGTCATATATAATAGTTTATTGCTCAGCAACAGCGTCAAGATTCTCAATGATTTAATAGGTACGCTCGACCCTCTCTCACTCACTGTCTTATTCTCTCTCTTTCTCTCATTACTGTCAGATACAATTAATTTTCCGTTTCAAGGTCCACACAAACTGGACCGCTTACAGAACAGAGCGCGCGCTACCAGGCGAGCAGAGTCGCGAGGAGACCGCGTTACACTCGCCGTACTCACACTAACGACAAACCCGAGACAAGGACACGCAATATTCAATCTGCATATACAATTTACAGACGTGGCAGCCTGGAAAACGCGTTTAGCCGGAAAAGATGGGTAAGATCGATACATTAATTGTATGATTTGCCGCTCCCATGATTCATGTTTTACTTTTCTAAGGCAATGTTTCTGGTTTCCTGGTTGCAAGGAAAGGGCTTATTATTGCTATAAAGGAACGTTTCTTTTGCACTATAGAGGAGAGGCTTTCCAAAGCAAGCTAGAGTGTAGTATAGTCGCAAAGTACCACCCGCCATGAACTGAAATGAAAACCTCTGAGTGAATGTCTCGACTTTCTTTTTAAAGCCAAAGCTCAGTTAACGACTTGCTGGCTACGTTCCGGATTTATTAAGTAATGTAAACTGAAAGAGCGGACGTGACACTCAATTAGTAATTTGATTTGAAATTTTCTACGCAGCTTTCTAAGCGAAAGAGCGAGTTTCGCTCTATTTAGCTGAACTGCTACGTTTATTTCATGAGGTCGGGCTTTCGCTGTGGTTCGTTTTGTGTTTACACAAAACGCTGACATTTTAATTAACTAAAAAATCTTAAGCGTCACTTTTACTTTAAACGAGTAGTGTTAGTATCGAAACTAAACTATCTAAATAACGGCGTTTTTAAAATAAATAAATAAAATAAAATGTTTTTATTGCGTTTACAAAAAATACATTGCACTCACATAGATGAAATCTCCTTTTAAGTAAAAAAATACCTGTCATAGGAGCTTTCGCTCTTGCCCAGATCTATTTCTTTATTTTACGAAATAGTTTATAAATATAAACAAAGCGCTTATACGCTTGTATAGAGAAATGATTTATGTAAACACTATCGTATCATTTTACAAGACCCACGTTATAGTCCTAATTGTTGAAAAATAACATTATCTTCTCTAAAATCATATGACAAGAGTGTTTTCGATCATCGATCAGTGTAACGTTGGTCGATCTCCCAGTAGTTACGAGGTCATATCTGACGGTATAACAAACAACACCCACCGAGAGGACCGGACGCGGCGCTTCCCGCGTCTCTCTAATTGCGTCCGTGTCCTAGAACTTTCCATTTTACCCGCCACCCCTCCACCCACCGCCACCCCTTTACAAAAATCCCAAGCAGCCTCCTACCCTATTGAAAACTTTGACACCCCCACGAGTCTATCAAAATAAACACTGTAAAATCGTACCGAATGTTTTGGTTGTTTTATAACACATGTTTTGCAGGTTGTCTTGGGAAAACCAATTAAAACCTGTAAGTGATGCGTTATCGGTTATAGATCGGACTACATGAACGTTGTGAACAACAGTAACACAATAAATACCAAACATCACCGTTAAAGTGTGTCGAGAGCTAGTAGGCACATATATGAATGGTTACGTAACAATGTAAATGGGTTGAAGTACCGACCGACCGTATGGTACAAACGCAGCGGGCCGGGCGCGGCGGGCGGGCCCAGCGCTCGGCGCCCGCTCGCACACTTGTATCGGCTCAGCGTGATGTGATCTCATGTTGTATGTGTACCCGCTGGGGGTGTAGGATGTACAAAATATTGTTATCAGATCCGATAAATGTATGAAATTAAGTAGAACCGAAAACTTTTACTGGAATGGTTGTCTATCGATTAATTCAATTTGTAACTAATTTAAGTGAAAATGGCCTCAGAAAAACTATATCGTAGACACTTAGCTGATGTGGTTTTTGGTCGCACATTTTGCTATTAAGATTTAGCTCAAAATTAAAAATTTTGGAACGCCGATTATATTGTTAAGTACAATGTGGCTGGATATATATATTATATTATTGGTTTATATCTTAATTGTTGTTTTTTTTCTTTCTGATATTGCTCTTGAGGCCCAACATTATGCCAACGAATATTAAACGATTTTGAGACCGTATCATTACTAGGCTAGAGTTGTGTGCCGTAATGATTTGTTCGAAAATCGTAGCACACTATATTTTATTAAATAAATATAAAATACTTGCATTAACTGTTAAAAATTACAATTTGTGTTTTACTTAGTTTTATTAAAATGTAAATTTTTAGACTGATGACTACAGATAGCTGCGAAAACATATGTTAACAGGTTTTTCACCATGAGACCAAACATACATGCTTGTAGGTATAGTAGCCAGCGCGCATCAGTTATTGCCGTTTGCGGTTTGAACAAGTGACTGTTATATAACTGTGAGTATATATAAGCAGCGTGACCACGCTGGAATGACGTCATAATAATCAATACGGAGGCCACTGAAAGAAACTGTTCCTTTATTTCCTGTTTACTCCACCTGTCTAGGGAAGCAAAGATCAGATGTTTGACCGCGTGACATTAGTGAAATGACGTCATAAAAATCAATACAAGGGCCACTTAGAGGAACAATCCTTTATGTATTTGTAATTGAAACTGTCTTGGGAAGAAAAGATAAGTCGTATAATATAAACAAGTATAGAAGGTACAGTGAGGTCCATACCGTTATAGATTACATCATCGGTAAACACTTGTAAACTTGGATACTGTAATATACAATTTTAAAAAATCACCTATAATAGAAACATGTATTACGTCAATAGTAGAACAATCAAAAGCATGTAATACACTTGTTCTCGACTAAAATCAAACCGAGCGGAGTTATTCTGAATAACAGCGCAGCGTGCGAGTGTGGACACATGCATGCTGAGCATAACCCTGTTGCCTAGAAATAGTATTTATGTCATTTTATAAAACCATGTTGTTATGTGTAGAATTATATTATATGGCAATAGCGTGTTTTTTATCATATCTTGTAAGTTAGTCTGACGCCTTAGAATTTAGTTTAAATTTCTTCTTGTTCAGGTGCCTCTCGATCACAGATCACATCGGCGGTCATTTTTTGAAACTTTTCTTTGTTCCGGCCGAACCTGTACAGTTCTTCGACACTTTTGACTCCAATCCGTTATGTTCCGCCCCACGACAACTTTCTCCTTCCAACGCGTATTTTGTCAGTTTCTATTTGCCATTGTGTATGTTGACTAATATAATGTATTCCCAGATGATAGAACATTTGTACTATATTACTACTAATAGTACTATGATAATATGACTGATAATAGACTAATAGTAATATGTATAATGCATATTCTATTTAGTGACACATTTGATAATGGTCGGTATGAGGTGAAAAACATTTCACTGGCGAATTACACAATTATGGTTACAATATAATATGTATTGGAAATGTAAAAAAAACAATGGCATGATGTAGATATATTTCTTTGTAATTATAAACTAGCGTTTAACGAGCGAGTGAGTGAAACATATGCATAATATTCAAATAAATACTATATAGATATTCAAGAAAATAAAAGTTGTTTCCAATAATGTTTTTCTTTGAACTATCAATTACCGATCCAACAATATCACGTACGTAAAACATCGTTCGGCCTGAAACGTTTACAGAGACGCCAAAACTCATTCTCACTCTAATACTTCACGAAGCTACAGTATGGGCGCATTCGTAGCTTCCAAAAATATGCCACATTGTGGCTACGTCACATTTCTGGCACGCAGTGTAAATGTCATTGTAATTGGACGTTCGCCAAACTCCGGACCCGACGATCCAACTTGTATCCTGTAACTTGTCTTGATTTAAAATGTAATGTTGGTGAGGGTCCAATTTGGTGACTGCATAGTTATTGAAGCAAATTTGTCAGCAACACATTTTTCAAAAAGACTTTACCAAAAATGTTCCATATAAAACATGGAATTAGTCCCATAATTCGTTGAAGTGAGTTAGTTATTGGAGACAGTGGGCCCGTGGGGACCGGGAGCTCATCGGATTGTCCAAAACTTATTCTCGCGCTTGATCGATGCGACGCGTGACAAAAATGCTGGCTCATATTTGGTTCGACGAATCAGCATTGCAATTCAACGTGGCAATACTGCTAGTACCTTTACTGGGCACGCTGCTAACTCGTATCCGGTTAGAGCATTTGAGCTATTTATACACTGGCAACAGCTAGAGGATTGCTTAAACGGTAGTACTGTAATTAGTTATTAGTATTTTATTTCAATAAAGGCATTTGCCCAAAAAAGTTTATACGTAAAGCATGTTTTCCAATAAGGACCTCGAACTTAATTTTATATTTCGGAATTATAATATACTTAACATGACCGGATGATGCTGATGATGATAATACACTTTTGTAAATAACAAAATTAAATCTGTAGTATTTTTGAAATTGAAATTTTGTTGCTGTAAAGCATATTGCCCAATGTTCGACAGTTGTACTGCAAATTGTATTACTGCGGAACCATTTTAGCTCTTACAGTTTCTTTATTATTAATTTATTGATACACAAGCTTTTGACTGGCCGGTTGGCGCAGTTGGTACCACTCTGACTTCTGAGCCGCTGGTCCCGGGTTCGGTTCCTGGACAGGTCAAACATTTGTGTGTATGAACATGTCTGTTTGACCTGTGTCTGGGTGTGTATATGTATATAAGTATATATATCAGTCATCAGGTTACCATAGTACAGGCTCTGCCTAGTTTGGGACCTGAAGACCTTGTGTGAATGTTGTAAAATAATAATAATAACAAGCTTGTCAATCGACACACATTATTAACTTTTGTAGTAAATGGAGAAAAGCAAATCCTTGGCCAAATTCTGTTATTATCTCTAACTAACTAAATTTCTGCAAAATGCAAATATCTCGTATTCTATTTACGCTAAAATTCGAATTCGTATAAATCCACACTCATCATTCGACTCATCGACAGCTGTATGGAAAAGTTAAGACATCGTCATATAGTGACCTCTAGTAATATTTCAAATAGTTATGGTTCTGTATATCAGAAAGTTCTATATGTCCCAATTACAAACACACTCTTCAATATATCAGTTTTGAAGAATGCTGGAGTTTACTTGTCGGCCAGAAATCTTGTACGCCAGAGCTAGTCCATCTGATGATCCCCTGCACTTGCATGCATTACTGCCTTCTACACGAGGAAAGCTCATGTCCTTTGCAATGGAACAGTACCAGTCCATGTTGCTGCATACGGTTTCACGCGACAAATGAAAATGACAATAATTAATACAAGTTCACAAGTAGAAACTAGTGTATCACGCACCAGTACAAACAACCTCCAGAGCGTCCCGTCCCGTCCCGTCCCGTCCCGCCGCCGCGTCATCCCCGAGAGTTTCAATTGTGACAAACGCTAACTGCGCCCGCAACAAAATTAACAAGTTGAGTTACAGTTAACAAGCCTGTGTTTGTGTAAACTCCGCTAACTAGCTAGTTTTTACGTCAGCCAGAGAGAGACGCAATGAGCCTTCCACTGCGTCGATACACGACCAGTGCTCAAGGTTCAGCCGTGACCTGCTGAGCCTTAAATAGTTATTTGTTTTGTGTGGGTACAGTTGATTTTTGGCGTCAGTGCTCGGATTGAACCCTGAGTGCAGCGAAAGTTTTCACAACACTAAACGCGAAAAAATATGACCTATGAGTGACACACAACAATGCAATGTACTGTATGCTGTGATTGTGTGTGTCCATGCCTCCCGCGACACAGGGAATTCTAGTGCGGGGGTCTAAGTGTAATAATAAAAAAAAAAGTTCACCACACTAGCACTAACGAGGAACTTGCAAGGCGCGTCGTGGGTAGGTTTCTTCTTTAAAGTGCGCTCTTCTCTGATTAGCCGGTGAGTTGACATTAGCTTTGTCAGGTGCGTTTTCGCTTTTTAAAATCTTTGTGTACTCACTTGTGAGTAATATATAATTTTCCTGTCAGAAATTGTGATTAGCAACGATTCAACGGTCAGCAGTTACAGAAGGTGCACTTATGTACTCAACATAATGTGCTTGTCACTTTTGGCCAACTTTTGACTGGTCGGTTGGCGCAGTTGGTAGCACTCTGCCTTCTGAGCCGCTGGTTCCGGGTTCGATTCCCGGACAGGTCAAACATTTGTGTATATGAACATGTCTGTTTGACCTGTGTCTGGGTGTGTATATATGTATATAAGTATATATATATATATATATATATATATATATATATATATATATATATATATATATATAAGTATGTATATAAGTATATATATCAGTCATCAGGTTACCATAGTACAGGCTCTGCCTAGTTTGGGACCTTGTGTGAATGTTGTCCCATATTATATTATTTATTTATCTGAAGTCATGAATTTCATATGCATTTATAAATGTATTTATAGCTGTTCCAGTTTTACGTAGAGACAATAACAATAATATTAGTAATCACTCACATTTCCTATAGATTCGTATCGCAATATGATCGTTTGAAGGACTATTGGCAATTACAGGTATGTAGGTATATTTGCTAGCGAAGGCCTCTGCGTGCGCACTGTAATATCATAACATGACATAAGTACTGTACTCGAAACACATACGCGTGTCGACCTACAAACAAATAAATGTTTAAATTAATCTAGATATAATTGATCACAATTCCATTAAATAATACCCATATTCGTAATAAATGAGGTTTGTATCGCGTGCATCATTTCTTCTCTAACAGAGCAACAGGTCGACGGTTTAGCACAACAATGTCGCAAGCTTGAAAATTGTACCGCATTAAGATTGTCATCTCAAGCGAACATCGCTCCCGAGCGTCGCGTGCTACTAAACTAATATTGACGAGACCCGACGGGCTATACGAGTATAACAATTTGTTAAGGAATATATAAAAGGAACCTCTGTGCGTCATGACTTACATACCTGCTCATGCCTAAACAGCTGTTATTATAAATCTAGCGTTTGGCCACAATCTCGCTCGATTGTCATGACTATGTTGGCGGAATTGTTTAATAATCTCATATTTTGACTGGGCAGCTGTCTGAATATAATAAATATTTGGTGTCAGTTTTGAAACTTTGTGGATACTAACCGGCCAAGAGGGTAGTACTCTCCACCATGGTTTGATAACTACGCTACTTTCTCTGCCAGTTGAAGCCGACGGTGGCAATCGAACCCTCGACCGTCAGGCTAGCAGTCGACCCTCACACCGCCAATCTATCATTGTTTTAATAAAAAGGGAAATCAAGTGAGTTAGAATACTGCAGTGAATAAAAATTTGCAGCTTTACAGAGCCCCGCATCCGTAAACTTTACAATCGTATTTCCCTTTAACCTGAATACTGATAGCCAGGTGTATGTGCGGGTGCAGCACTGGTACATACTGGTATATACCGGTTGTTATCATGAGAACAATCACACTGTTTTGCCGAAATGTGTTGTTCACTTGCAGAAAGAGAAATGTCAGTAATGGAATAGAAGTGAAATTGAATACAAAATGTAAAACTGTGTGGACAACTAACAGTTATTGCGACGTGAGTCTTGATATTAAAGTACTAAGTTTGAGTTTGGTGTTTTAAACTTAAAAATAATCTGACTAATCCTAGAAATGTCTTATAAATGTTAATAGTATTCTTTCTCAATTCTTAGGTACTCGAATATTTATGGCACTAATTTATACAAATAAATTTGCATATTTGTGTAGAAGACGAACCCCAAATTAGGGAGATGTAATATTATCATCACCGATCTCGGCTCTGTTTATTTCAACATAGCTTATTGAACTTGCTACCGTAACGCTATTGTCAACAAGACAATGAGTTTTTTTAAAACTGTATAGACCTAGCGTTTGACCACTATCTTACTTGATGGTCAGTGACGATGTGGTCGACGATGTTATCACGCTAAATCTAGAATGCTCACTGGCTATCAAGAACTGCTACCTGAACACACTATGTGTGTGGTGACAGTTTTTCAAACTTGAGGGTGGTAGCTAGCCAGGCGGGTATTCGAAAGTACCCAACCACCATGCTGGGAATTTGATAACGGTGTTACCTTCACCGGAAGCTCAAGCTGTTGTTGGGGATCGAACCAGTGTCTGTTAGTTTAACAGGTGACGATCCCCCCGCTGAGCTATCATCGCTTCAAATATATATTTTTTTTAAATTAAAAAAACAAAAACATATTTCTAATATGAAGTATTTTAATTTAAATATCGGCTCTACTCACGCGCTTATTTGATTTACTAGTCGACGTTTCCATCAAAACACATTTTAATAAGTTAAATAATTAAGTGGATTAGATAATAAAACTTTCTATTCACTCTCATAAATATAATGAGTACAATATCAAGAGTAGTTTAAAAAAATCTATATATTTATGTTGCCTCACCGTGATGAGGAACAGATATTAAATAGTAAACAATTTACTGACTTTACCTTAGATTTTCAATAGTGAGACTTAATTGTGTCCGACGTTCCACGACCAAGACCCGATCCCCGATTAAGGACGGGCTTAAGTATATTTACCGATAGCTTCCTCTAACTATTGTCTCGGTTTAACTTGGCTCCAGCTACGAGAGGCATAGTACTGTAATTCCTTCAAGTGCATTGTACGTTTCATAAAATTCGTAATTCAAAATTATTCATTCAATTTATGCAGCCAGGGCGCACTTATAAACGCCAATAGTAATTAATATTTAAAGACCCGTAACACAGCTTTCTTTAAAAACTAGTTTAAATTGTTTCAATTCGATTCAGTTGTTAGCGACCCACCATGATTTAAAACGCTCACTGCCACTTCAAGTATTAAGAGAACTAATACTACAGAACACTAAGACTATATTCCTATATGCATAAAATGTTAGTGTCGTATTTTCGACAAAATAAATGTTATATTTATATTTCAGAACAGAAACAAATGGATCAAATAAAACAAAATGTAACACCAAAATCAAATTATAATATACTCAATAAGTAGTACATAAGATAAATTATCTCACTATTCATTATTTATTACTAGTCCATGTGCTGATTTTTTACCTTTCGCAAAGTAACGCTCTTTTATTTCCCATGAGCTTACACACTACAACACCCAACATTCGGAGATGACAACAAACATCTCTGCACAACATTTTGTATATTTGCCCCGTTCGAGATTCGAACCCTGGGTTACATATAAGCATAAATCAGTTCACTGACCACTGAGTCACGGCGACCATCTTTAGCTGTTCTCTTATTTCGTTATTCCCTTAGGTGATGAAATGCTAAAAATAGCATTAATATCAATAAAATATAGGGATACAAAGTCAATTTAATAATAATTGTAGCTCATTGTTACACAATTGGCGTCATAAAATAGTTCAGAATCTAGATACAACGGTTTTATTACAAGCATATACATAAACAAAGGATAGGAATTTTCAGTCAGATATCAAAATCTGTTCGGTGTCGGGAAACAACAGAGCCGATTCCGAGAATATCCGGATAAGAACGCTGCTAAAGGCAAAGCTCCCGGGGTAATAAGAAATCTGAGTGATTCGCAAACATGCAGGTTTACTTTTACATCAACCACTAGATGGGGTTTGCATCACTAATAGCAACCTGCAACTTTAATGGAAACATTGTTAAATTATAATCTACTTTAACTAATATTCTAAGGAGAAAATATTTATTTGCTCTCTGTTTTTAATTGGTAATGGATAAACTTAAAAATAAAAGCTACTTTCGCTTCTACCGTAGTACATGGATTATATGACCTATTCTTGTAATGTTGTCTTACGCGATAAAGAGTATTCCGTATGATAACATTACAATGACCATCATTGTATTGTAATATACCAACTTAGCGCAGTGAGACGTGAGAACTTCGATAACACTACATTATAGTGTCGATCAAAACGTAAAACGCAAAAACGACGTTAATGTACCATTCGCTGTCTTTTACTTTCTGTTTACGCAATATCATATAATCACTTAACATCAGTTGTATAGTATAGTTGTCGAACGCAGCATATTAAGCATCTGCTTTTATAACAAGTAATATTGCAATAAGTTTGTAAGAAGTAAAGAAAACGCTAGCTAACGCAAGCGGTAACAGTGTGATTGGAAAGTTAGCATATTTTTGTTTGATTGCGAGTAGTTTTAATCAGCGCAAATCATATAACCTGTGTAAACGACAGCGCAAACGAAAATAATGGGTCGTGTGATGTTGTCGTAATTAATAATCAAAAAGTTTCATACTTTTTTTATTTTACACGTGTTTAGTTCTTTTCATTGATTAACAATATAACTACTTTTTATATCTTATATGAACTCCCCTTCCAGCAGTAGAGGGGGGGGCGCTCAAACACATTTTCACCATTCATGCCCAAAACAACTAACGTGTGTAAACCCAAAAATAGCACGCACAACTGATTCGCTATATTTGTTTTAGTTTGATTTACATTAGATTAGAAATAGATTTAAATGGTTGTTATGATCAGGTTTATGATTATAAAATAAACTTCATCTATATTATGAAGAAGATAGATTTGATTGTTTGTTTTTTTGCATTGAATAGGTTTCGGAACTTCTGAACCGAATTGAAAAATTTTTTCACTGTTCGGAAGCTACACTATCCCCGTGTAATATAGGCTATATTATAAATTTTTTTTAGGGATTCTTATCTTGTTTAATTTGAAATGCTTTACCCGTGCGAAGCCGGGGCGGACCGCTAGTATTTTATAATGTTCGAACCCGTCATAGCAAAAAGGCACCTCAATATTATAATTGAGTTGTTTCTCCCGACGGTGGTACGTGTTCGTTAGCCCGTAGTTGTGCTTCTAATTGCAGACAAGGCCAACATTATCACGTGCGAACACCAAGCTCACCACACCTACCACCTACCACCTTTCAAAATACAGCCTGGCAGCCTCTTTAACTTTGTTTGCTGTGTAGGGATTTTTCCAACTGTTATTGAACTCTGCACAACGGAACTGGACGTTAACGTAGAGAGCATAAGGCATACATTTTTTTTAATCAAAATGGCTGCTATCTGCACTCCGCAGAGTTTGTATGCGGGCCGCTTACAATCGGTTATTTTCAAGGAGACAATAATATACATTTATGTAATATAAGAGAGATTACGGTTAAGTTCACATTGTAACAACAATCATGAGTGACAGTCAACACTGTCAAAATACGTCCAAAAATGCGTTTTCTTGTCATCATAATGATAAAACACCTACAAGTCATTTCTTTCAAATAAACCTATTTTGTTTGTTTGTCATGTAATCTGGTTACGCGTAATCTATGTGCTACTAATTAAAACTGTTATATGAGTATGAGAATAGTATTTTTAAGTTCCAAATTTAATTTTAGTATTAAAACTTGAAGAAGAAGAAAGAAGAAAAAAAGCTTTATTTGTGACATTACACCAACGTTCAGACACATTCAAGTTATACACAGCAAAGAAAAATAAAAATATGCAGTATAATGTCACAAAATGGCCCCAACTCAGCATAATGCCGGGTGTAAGCCAGCGCTGGTCTTCCGTTGGAGCCATTCGGTGATGTCACGTAATGTAGGCCTATACACAGCACGTATCTAGGCTGACCAAAAACATAAAAGCCAAGGATAATAACACGAACCAGCTAAAATTCACTAAAATTCTTCAAATTGAAATAGCTCGTATCTATTTTCGCTAAAATTCAAATTCGTATCACTCCATGCAACTCCCTCGCTAATATTAAACAAGTTTTATTCCATTGCTGGCCGATTGCGGGTAGTTTTAGTAGGCACCAAATAAGTGGCGACTTAATTTCGCTAAAACTACCCGCAAATGTAATAAATACATTTAATTTTAGTGATGTTATTGATAAGTCTCATACTAATTTAGACTTTATCGTAACCGTATAAGAACTGATTCAGTTTTCCAAAGTTTTAGTTTAGTTCAGTTGAATAAGCGAATCACTACCATTGTTGCTAGTTTTAGAGTCACGCTATATTGCACTAGTGTCGTGTTGAAGAGTTTCCTCCAATTTTTGATGTTCAAAAATATATTTTTTTAATTTGAATTTAAAGCTTTGAAAACTATGCAAGTTCCTGAGCGGCGGTGGTATGTTATTCCAACATTTGGTAGCTGCGTAGCGGAAACTACCTCTGAAGGAGGCCGAACTATGGCATTGCGTGGAGAGCCGTGGTGCACCTTGGCGTGAGTTCTGGGATCTACAGTTGGACATCCATGTCAGTTTTTCATAAAGATATGAAGGCTGTTTGTATTTTAATACACCAAAAAGCAGGCATGCTAAATGTAACTTGCGACGATGCTTCATTTTTAGGATAGATTTTTTGTTGAGGTATGGAGTCACATGAGCTCTTAACGGAATCACAAAACAAAAGCGGGCACATGCGTTTTGCACTCTTTGAATCAGTTTTTGTGTCCGCGCTAGAAGCCTGGGACCATATACAGGGTCCATATAATTTAATTTCGATAGCACTAGTGTCTCTACAAGATGAATACGCAAGTCTTCCGTTAGATATGGTCTACTGCGATACAATACTTTTAGCCTATAAAAACACTGTTGTACCAATTTTGCAACATGTTTTTCATATCTTAATTTGTAATCCAATAGCAAGCCAAGATTGTGTGCTTCATATACTCGTTCAATGGATTTATCATTCAGCATAACAATTACTGGCGAATTAATTTGAGCGAGTTTATGTCTAGGGCCAAAAATTAAATATTTTGTTTTTGAGGGATTCAACAGCAAACAGTTTTGATTAGACCAAGAGGCTATGCTGGACAAATCTTCGTTTATTTTCATTATAGCACTATCTATGTCTGCGGGCTTAAATGATATGTACAATTGAGTGTCGTCAGCATACATGTGAAACTTACAGTGTCTTATGTGGTTCCTCATGTCCGCGGAATACAAAATATAGAGGATGGGACCCAAGATAGATCCTTGAGGCACCCCTCTTTCAACAGGAACTTGATCTGATTGCACAGATGATCCATCACTTCGGTTAAGCTTTACGTACTGATAACGATTAGTAAGATAGCTATTGAACCACAGTAAAGCTTCTGCATCAAAACCATAATATTGTAATTTTGACAATAAAAGCTCTATATTTAAAGAATCAAATGCCCTTGAAAAATCTAGCAACACCAGGATTGTACACATTCCTACGTCTTCAGCACAGAGTAAGTTATCCGTCACATCAAGCAATCCAGTAACAGTGCTCCGTCCTTTCCTAAACCCAGACTGTTCCTTCGGTAGGATATTATTTGTTTCGAGGAAAGTTGTAAGTTGCTCGCACACAGCTTTTTCGATAATCTTAGACAGGCACGGCAAAATGCTTATAGGTCTAAGATCCTTCAGTTCAGTTGGATTCTTTATCTTAGGAAGAGGTCGCACTATAGAAAGTTTCCACGTTTCAGGGAAAATTGATGTGTTTATTGACTTATTTATCAGCGATTGTAATAATTCAAGTGTACACGGGAATGTCATTATCAACATATCTAAGCTGATAGCATCGCTTCCTTCTGCGTTGGATTTAAGACCTTTAACTATTCTAATTATATTGTTTAAGGGAACTGGTTCGATATGAAAGACTGCATTGCTATAGCGGTGTTGCTCAAAGTATCTGAGATACGTGGCAGGTACGGTTGAAGTACCAGGTATATTCAAAAAATGGTTATTTATGCTGTTTGCATTATCAAAATAACTGGGTAAATCGGCATTTGTGTGAGGTAACAATGCATTTTTAATGTTTTTCCACAGTTGCTTAGGATCGTGTAAATGGTTATTAATGTTATATTTAAAGTAAGCCGATTTTTCAAAATAGAGGGCTTGATTTACAATCGATTTGAATGACTTGTAGTATGATTTTTTGTATCGGATTTAGTTTTATGATAGGCCGCGCAAGCCTCATCTCGTAACCTCATCATCAGTTTGATAGTGTCCGTAATCCAGGGGTAAGACCTCTCCTTGACAACAATTGTTTTCATAGGAGCATGCAGGTCAAATAAAGATGCAATAGTGTAGTTCAAAGCGGAAACCATATCATTAACATTACTCAAAGACGAAATGAGATCCCATCTTATATTTAATAGATCCTTGTTAAAAATTTCCTCACATATATCTTTCTTTGGGCGATAAGTAATAGTGTAAGGTACAGGTTTTTCCCGTTTTATAGTGAATTCACAGCTTGAAAGGCAGTGACCATAAAGAGTACCAACGTGTTCTAAAATAACTTTTTTGCAGCGCAAATCCGTACAAACAACATCAATAAGTGTCTGACTTGTATCCGTAAAATGAGTTGGCTGGTTAATTATTTGAGTCAGATTGAAACATGAGAGAAATGTATTAAGCTTTATCGTTTTGCTGTCCTCTTTACAAAGTAAGTTTATATTAAAATCGCCTAATAAAACAA
This sequence comes from Apeira syringaria, assembly GCA_934044485.1. Taxonomy (NCBI): domain Eukaryota; kingdom Metazoa; phylum Arthropoda; class Insecta; order Lepidoptera; family Geometridae; genus Apeira; species Apeira syringaria. The sequence continues at coordinate 17,865,113 of OW203666.1, read as the reverse complement.
TATTATCACAATTGGTAATTGAGCTGATAGAGTCTGACAGAGCATCAAAAAATAAATCGACGTTAACCCAACGCGGACGGTATGCTGTACCTATAGCGAGTTTCTTTCCGTTAAGAGTCATGATTAGCCACATTTGTTCAACAGTTTTGTGCAGCGGATCTACCGGGTGATGCCAGGTGCGTACAGTAACATTACGCTTAATATAAAAAGCGACTCCACCACCGCGCGATCGCGAGCTTTGCGGTCGAGGAATGTGTCGTAAACTGTACCCAGAAAGTGAGGGGGCACGACCCTCTTCTCCTGCTTTTAGCCAAGTCTCATTTATTGCTAACACGTCGATTTCGTTACGAGTAACAGATGAGATAAAATTGTCATGATTTGTGCCCAGGGAACCCGCATTGTACAAACCTATTTTCAGATTTTTATTAATCATTGTGAATTGAGAAAGTAACAATAAAAAATCCGTTATAAAAATGAACACTTTGAACTAAAATATAATAAGAAAATACGACTGTTAAAAATGAGTGTACCAAACAATATTTAAAGTAACTTTTATAAGTTTTGCCATTAATACGTACTGACTTCAAATTAGGTTTAAACATTGACATAACTTGTACACAGATTATCATTATTTTTAGACTAAAACTCCAAACTCGACCTGAATACTCAAACCATTTCAGAACCAAAAACACGGTTAACGTCAGCGTATGTTCGGATGGGATAAACTGGCTTCCCTTCAGCCTGACGAGTATATATTCGGCCTTCCTTGGTCCAAGAGTATCGCCACTGCCGTTTTCGACATTCTTCACGTACTTTGTAAAACAGTTGGCGGTTGTATCTCGTCAGCCGCTCATTGATGAATATACGTTGCGGAGGATTCTCTACTGCGATGTCCTCCGAGGTGAAGTTTCGGCGAACACGCGCGGCCCGCAGTATCTCATCCCGGACTCTACGACGCGCCAGACGCACAATGATGCGACGTCCACGTCCGCCTTCCCCGCCGGCTCCAATCTCTCCTGAACCAGTTCTACTGCCAACCACACCAACGCGTTCAGCAAATACGACATCGCGTTCGTCAAGGTTGACCCCCAACTTAGAAGCCACGAGGGTGAACGTATGTATGATATTTTCTCCTTTTTCCTCGGGCACATGCCCGATGTCGAGGTCGCAGAGAAGCGCATCCTGGTCACGGTCATTTAGCTCTGACCTAAGTTGATCCACAGTTTGCTGAAGTTCCTGCACCTGTGGTCCCGGGTCGGCTGGTGCCGTTATTTGTCTACTCTCTAGAGCTTCCAGTCGTCTCTCAAATGTATTCATACGTTCACCTATACTCTCGAGGGCAGCTCGAAACTCTTTTCTGAATTCTCGCTCCTCCATCATGAACTGGGCGAGCTCAGATCGTATCGCCTTAATGTCAGAATCATCAACGGCATGCGCTGCATGCAACATAGGCGCTGCATGGGTGGCCAGAGTGCTAGACTCAGTAACTGATGGCGAATGCAAGATAGAGTCATCGATGCCTTTTACAGGAGTGCAGCTGTTGTCACCCTTACGTTGTTTTTTTGTGCATTCGGGACAGGCCCAGTCTCTCCTCAAAGCTGAGTTTTCAGAAACCGCTACACATGCTTTGTGAAACATGAACGGACATGTGGAACAGGTGGCGGCCCCTGTCGGCGATAAAAACTTTCCGCATGCAGTACACTTAGCCATTTTATCAGCGATCGAAGCAAAGAATTTTATTATTAGTTTGCAGATTGAAGGATCTGAAGGAATTTTTATGATTAACTAGCTGCACCCCGCGGTTTTACCCGCGTGGTGATAATTAATGATGATGATGAGTATGAAAAGTAACCTATGTGTTAATCGCCGCGCGGGTAAAACCGCGTGGTGTAGCTAGTTATGTAACAAGTCTTCCGTGTTTCCCCTTAAACCATACACCTTATGACAAAAATAGTATCCTTAGGATATAGATACCTATACAAGATAGGATATTTTCTAGAAAATCTATTACGAATGAGAGGTTTACGACTATCCAAATTAAATGCAAAACAACAATCTCATATAAGTGAAATAAACCTGCATAGTTTTGAACTGTTTACAGCAAAACATTGTAAAGACGATCTAAGTTGAAGTCGCTTAGTTTTACAACTCTGACAAAGCCCGACACTTGCTCTGACTCCCAATACTGACTCTTGTTTATCTGTGCCGACTTCGTTACCTCATAAAGGAAACTTAGGGAAGCCATCTCTGATATTTAATATATAATTCTACGAACCACATGTGAATAATGACTTGATTTTGGTATATATAAAGATTTATAAATGTAGTTATTTTATTAAAATGGTCTCGACCAGAAAAGAATGTCTTGGTTTAGAAGAAGTTAGCGGATAAACAAACAGCCAGACGCGAAGGAATTATCTTTTATACTATATTTGTATAAATTTAGATAGATATTTCATATATTTGTGTGACAATCCATTCCTTTTTATGCATGACAAACATTACTCGTATTAAGCATCCTGTTGAGTTAAAATCAGCTTCGAACTTGTTAACTAAATTCCTCTTGGTAGTTGAATCGAGAAACATTTTGTTCAAGTACCTACTCGCATATGTTTGTCTAAGAAGATTATCTTCGAATACATTTTGAACCTGGATCATTTGAAAGACACCGTATGAATGTAAAGTGCCTCTAGTAGAAAATATCAAAGCTTTCAAGATTCAAGATTGTATTTGTATATTGTAATTGTATTGTATTGACAAAATTTTAAGTAGATAGGTCTATTAAGGTCTAAGGAGAAGACTAAGGTCTAGGTCTTTTAAGTAGATAGACTCTCCATTACTTTATGTAGCATGTCATCGTTTAGAGCGCAAACGCGATGTCAACCGATAATTTACTAGGGGTACGGATTATTGGGAAGTGGGATAATCAGTACCTGACAACGTTTGCCGACTGTCAATTATTTTGTAAGATTTTTTTTTATGAAATAGGCGGCAAACAACAAATGGGCTGTCTGATGGTAAGTGATAATTGTCACCTCTGGATATTGCCTATCCCTTTTATACTCTGTTAACTCTCCTTATAAAGAATCCCATATTGTTGCTACTCGGGAATACCAAGGGAGGAAGCTCGTTCCATATCTTGTACGTGTATGGCAAAAAAGATCGGTAGAATCATACATTGTGTGAATTTGAAGGCATACACTATCTAACCTTATAGGTAGCACGTGATTAAGTTATTCTTAGCTTAATAATACAGTCTAAGCTAGTAGTATTGGTGTAATCTTCACAAAATCTTGTGTGTAAAAATAATCTAGCAGATGACATTTGGATCCCTTAGTTCATAATCAAACTAATAATTAGAAAAAGCTGACGTTATCATGACGATAATTCACTCATCATTAAGTTTCAAATAGTTTGATATTTTTTTGTGAATGAAATTCTTTTAAGTAAAGCTTAAACTTGAACTAAATTTCCAAAATTCTATATTATGAGATTTTATGAGTATTTAGTATTGTAACTCTATCTCGTAGATCCCTATAACTGTAGGACAGTGGTGTAGTTTTTTTTTATTTTTTTATTTATTAACATTCACACAAGGTCTTCAGGTCCCAAACTAGGCAGAGCCTGTACTATGGTAACCTGATGACTGATATATATAGTTATATACATATACACACCCAGACACAGGTCAAACAGACATGTTCATGTACACAAATGTTTGACCTGTCCGGGAATCGAACCCGGGACCAGCGGTTCAGAAGGCAGGGTGCTACCAACTGCGCCAACCGGCCAGTCAGTAGTGTTCATACGTTTAGATATATGTCCCTATCTACTAACGTTACATCACATAGTCGATACCAAACTGCTGTCTAATTAGGGATGGGAATGATGAATCGGTTAATTGATTTCATGATACAGGCCCGCTCTGTAGGTGTTGAAGCTGTATGAGCTTTAATCAATCATGTCCGTCCAGCAATCGATCTTAATAAATCGTTAGTAAAGTATCTCCAGAAGTCGATATTAAGGTAGAAAAAGATTGCGAGTTTATTACTGAAAATTGAAAGCATCTCGCATTTTTCCGGAAAATAGTTTTGTAATTATTTAATAATTCATTTGACAACGTTAAAAATTAAAAATATTGAAGCGCTTTAAATGAGTTTGGTAGTCGTTCTTATAAATATTTGTGTCAGCGCCAGTTAAGTGGCACAGACACTCTGATTTCATTTTATAAAACACGGGAGTTACTCACGTAATAAGTCAGAGGGTTCCGACTATAGTTTCGACCACATTCGGTGGTATTTTTCAAGGAGAATACAAATGCTCGCGGACGCGGTCGCGATTCGCCTAGTACTGCGAGCGCCCCGTATTCTCCTTGAAAAAGACCACCGAATGTGGTTGAAACTATAGTCGGAACACTGCTAGGTGCGTCACTAATCGTTGTGTCAGCTGAGAATTGGAATCTCTAAAAGATTTTTGTTTGTATGAACTGCTCAATTTAAATGCCACACCAAAAAGGTAAACCGTCAAATGCATTTTTAGGCACTCGGACTGTAATAAAGATATAAGGATACATTGGACCCCCAGCTATGAAGAAACCTCCGAAGCTTCATACATGTCACACTTAGTAGATCACTCCAATACTTTAAGTCAGACAACGCGGGTAGCCACCAACGTTACCTGCTTTATTGGTCATCTGGTAGACATACCACTGACATTAGTCGCTTTCTCACAAGTAACACAGCGTTTGTTATAGAATAGTAACTGTTAAGGATCATATATTTAATTTTTTGGTAAAGAAAAAATGGATCCGACTTCAACCTCAAAACTATGAAATAACTTGTTAAAGTCGCTACCATGATAGTTCAAAAGTAACTATTATCAAAATATTGTGAGTATGGTACCGACTTCGACATGTTATTTCATACTTTTGAGTGTTGAAGTCGGTTCCATTTTTTCGTAAAATTTGTTTTTCACCCTTTTCAGTGACCTTTGCTACTCACGGGATCAATTGTCATTGTGTTCACCGATTTCTCCACCCGCAACTTTAATATCATCGACGTATGCGTATCACTTTTCAATTATTGGAGTGTTACTCAAAAACCGCTTGACCGATTTTAATGAAATTCTACTCCGAAAGGTTAACTATAAAATATTAAACTATAATATGAATAATTGGCGGGCGCGTGCGTCTGGCCGCGGAGAAGTGAAGGCGGCGTGCGGGGCCACGATTTGGTCGCCATCAGCCGCCGTCGATAAGAACTTCAAGCTGATGCTTGAACAGTAACATCTTGCCATAATGATGAATTGACAACTTTGATGCATCGATTGAACTGAAACGGATTCATGAACCATTTTTTATAATAAAACACTTTAACGCGATAAGAAGTCATAAATATTGAGCTTAAGAAATTGAATGCAATTTAATTTCACGTGCGAACACCCTGTAACAGGCACCGAGTGCACACGCTGCGCTTACGTCATAAGCCTCTATTTTATACGATGAACTTCCTAGTTGGAGAATATTGATAAATCCTTACGCTACACAAACTCGATGAACTATTTCTATCATTTTTGTTTACGTACAAGTTTACATGTGTGTAGGGGCAAGTTGCTACCAGGTTACTATATAAATAAGCGTATGTGTTAATCTGGGGTATAAGCTATGTCCGTACCAAATTTCATCCAAATAAATCTAGCAGTTTAGGCGTGAAAGAGTAACAAACATCCATACATCTGTACAAAGTACAATTTTTTTTTCTTTGCTGTAGAGAATACGTCTTCACAATTGCTTTCATAGGGAGGCAATTAAAAAAATAACTCCCGATGACGTACAGATATAATTATTAGTAAAGTGATAAAATTAACCTACTTATTTTATTAAATATATTTTAAAAATTGAAATAAACTGGACATACAGAATCTTTTTTAAGAGCACAAGAAACGAAAAAGAAAATATTTTTAAGAACAATCCCTAGTAATAAACCTTTTAAAAATTAAATGTAATGGATACACCACGAGTAAAATACCGAACCGGCTCTTCTTCGCCGCCAGTTAAACAGCTGTCATCGGCTATTGTTGATACTGTTGACTACTTGTTTTCAATGATAACCTTTTATCATCAACCGACTGCCCGCCTTGTTACATGCCAGGGGTTTCGTATAGGTACTATGTTGTGTAACCTGATGCTATTTACGACAGCCTGCATGCCACAGAAACGTATGAAAATGTGACTGGCTTAAAAGAATATTGCAGATTTCAAAAAGCTCATAACTGTAACCGATTTGTAAAGGGAAAAAGTATCTGACAGAACTAGGGGATCCTTTACAGTTTGTACGCTTACACGTGTAGCCGAGCACCCTTAGAGCAAAGTTTGCATTGCGTTAACATGAATATACACGGGGCGTACTCCGCAACAACTCTGGCATGCTATTGAATCTACTTTGATGCATACTAACCTTTACTTACAGGGTTGTTTCATCATTTTAGCCATAAGATGTGCACTGCTGGACATAGGCCTCCCCCATGGGGGGTTTTGCCGATACTCGCCACGCTTGGCAGGCGTGTTGGCGAGTGCAGTTTGATGTCGTTGTACACAGAAGGTGCTTTTGTTCTGGTTGTTTGTTCCTTAGCCGCCTCTTACGGCACCCACGGGAAGATATGGTTGGGTTCAATTCTAAGCCGGTACCGCCCGAGAGCGGTTGAAATGACGTGTTTATTCCCTGATTATCTTTTGTTTTAAAACAACACAGAAGACATAAACGCACGGTTTCATAATACGTTGTCAGTCGACAGATTATAACATAATTTTTACTTTTTGACCACATTTCTATATATTTATACCATAACAACATAATAATGTTCCACGGTAATACAAGACTATTTCTCAGCCATTCTCAGCATTGTTGGGATCTACTTACCTAAATGTTGCTAACTTAGGTCCTGACCGTTCTTCTTTGGTTTAATTTCAGCTATTATTATTACTTGAAAGTACCCTTGCTTTTTATACTTTATAGATCTAGCGTTTGACCACTATTTCATTTGATGGTCAGTATCGATGTAGTCAAAGTTGTGATCACGCTAGACTTAGAATGTTAAATGGCAAGGACTGCTGCCTGAACGCACTGTATGCTTAGTGACAGTTTTTCAAACTTGAGGGTGATAGCTAGCCAGGCAGTACTCGAAAGTACCACCATGTTGAAAATTTGAAAATGTTACCTTTACCAGAAACTCAATTCGTTGGTGGGGATTGAATCAGCGCCCGCCAGTTTGACAGCGGACGCTCCCACGGCTGTACTATTTTGAGAGTACAAATATTCTGAAACTCTAATTAACAATTGCTTTTTAGGGATATCTTTGCAAACTACAAGCTTAATTTTATTTGGTAGGTACTCTAATTTGATTACTGTGAACTATAATATAATTATATTATGAGCGTTAACCTCGTTGGTTTAGAGTATGTTATTGGTTAATTATTCACCTATTAACGTCAAGGTAATTGCTGTGTGGACCAGCAGATAGTGATCCAAACCACAGTTTATGCTAAGTTAGTTAGTTTAACTTATAAACTGTGTTAGCCAGCTAACTTTCTCTGTTTAACTTGTACTGAAAAAATGTGATTGTTTTTCTTGCTGCTACTCGGTCTTGAGTTGACTTCACTAATTATTTTGTTAATTTGTAATATTTTTTTAAATGAAGAACAATATATAGTATTATAATAAAATATTCCTTCTCCCTACTATATAGAAACTAGAATGTACAATGCAGTAATCCTATTTGAATAAAACTTCCCTGAATTAAAATCGAATATACGCCAACAAGCTATCGTCAGGTAATTAGATCTATTTGACGCAATACTCGTATACTCGTAGTACTCTCTAATATCACGTGACTTAAAACTCCCAATACAACAGGGAATCCTAATGGTGGGGTTTGGGTGTGAAACATAAATAAATAAAAATAACTATTAGACAAACGCACACTCAGTTGTTTATTTTCCACGAGGATTTTATGCCTTTCGTAACGGAAAGGAAAGCGTTGTTTCTGATTAATTATAAAAATATTTAGTGAAAATACGTGGTGCCTACAACTGCTGGTTTGATTGGGACCGTAGGGAATTAGGTACATGCACCTTACGGTAAACGCCCGAGGAGCCCGAGTGGCTCATTTTTTTTTTCTAATGATTTGACTTATAGAAATGAAAGAGACTTCAAAATTAACAAAGTCCTATATTAGTTTTATATTTGTTTTGTTTATCTACATAAGATAATTAATTTGTACTTGAGGCTACATAGCTTACTAAGCATGGCGCAAAATGTTCTTGACAGTTATCCAGCCAGAAATTCTTTAACAACTATGAAATAGATCTTATAACGACTGCACACCCATAACTTTTATTTTTAGTTTTCCTACATAGTTTGTTACTTTCATAAGTTATATAATTATCTACTTATGCTGATAAAGCTAGCGTTTTAGTTCCATGTAGATAGTTAGTTACATTAATTACATATTTAAAACTTCTATTTATTTCTTAACATATATTTCTGACCCCGTTAAAAAACCTTGAAGGGTTCGGTGCGTGCTTTCCTGGGAGATAGCTCAATAACTCAAAGGAGAGTAATTTTCCAAGCTGGCGGCGCGGGAAGGGGGGGGGGGGGGAGTAGTCGCCTATATGTATGAATATTCCCTTTCCAAGTTCCAAGTTGGTTGGCAATGCGCGCCGACAACCTAATTACTAGTTCACCCACCACCACTTACCCGGAGGAACGGCTCTATAGCATTTATTTATGACTCTGTAATTTTTCAAGCGACTGATTTTGCGCTGAATAGGTTCAAAGTAGTCATAACAGAAAGTGTTCCACTTTATCTTCAACAGAGTCGTTTATTGGAGATTTATTTCCTATTCATTATATTTTTGGGGGTGGTAGCTACCCAAACGGGTACTCGAAAATACCTTACCTTCATACTGGGAATTTGATAACGATTACCTTCACCGGAAGCTTAAGCTGTTGTGGGAGATAGAACCAGTATCCGTCAGTTTGACAGCCGACGCTCCTCCCGGTGTGCTATCATCACTTCATATTGATTCAATATTGATATTTATTATTTGCTTTGTATACACTAGAAAGAAAATGAGAAACGTGTAGGTATAAAGTAGGAAGCATATATGTATAGAAAATTAATTAGAATATAAATCGAAATAAACTAACTGAACACAGCCAGTGAAAAGTAGTTTTAAAAGTCAACAGCGACGGCCGCCTCTGAAATGAAAACAAAAACTGAAGCTTTTCATAATACCTCACTCTGCTAATTAACGAACTTTTAGTCGTCCACATTTTGATCAACGGTTGACAGGGACAAGTTCCGTTACAGAAATGTAACAAAAGACGGCGGAACCAGCTTCCAACTAAGTTGTAACAATGTTTCTTTGTTTTGATGATCTATAACAAGCGCAGTGGCTGTGTATTGTGACCACGATGTAATTAAATTAACATGCTGTTTCACACGCGTTTAACACACAGAAACTTATTCTATATATACAACGGTGGATGTTTGGAAGATCTCTTCAACCGTTTGTACCATCATATACGAGCTTGATAGGTCAATCTGAAATGATTGATTCATGGGATTCACACACTGTGCGATTCAACCGATCATTTTCTTCACCATGTACCTATCTGCAAAATGTGAAACGAGAGTAATCTCTCAGAATTCTCAAGTAACTACAGTACAGATTAAAAAAAAAAGTTAGTTAAGTATTTAAAAAGATTATGAAGCCTAGCAGTGAACGCCTAGCTCTCCGCGTAGGCCTAGCTATCCAGCAGTGGACGTTCTATGCCTGAGATGATGATGATGACGATGATTAAAAAGATTAACCACGCATAGTCTTACATCCACTGTCACGGACGACACGGCTTTATTTTCTAAAACTTTTTTCAAAAGCGTGGGTAAATAAAATCCATTATTTGATTAGCAGGCCGCTGCGGTCAGTATCATTAAATATTCAATAATTAACTCTTCGAAACGCCGCCCTCGATGCAGGTCCAAGGGTTGGCAGGGTGCAATGAAAATAAGCTGAGTATACAACATTTCGCATCTATACCGTTGACAATTTTGGAGTTACTTCGTCTGGAGCCTATCCTTAATCCAGAATTAGCTCATGTTTTTGAATCAGAGACGTGAACACCAGCGTAAAGTTGAGTGCCTATCGGTTTTCTATCGGTTACATTTCGGCGAATGTGCACTGGAATTACACAATTTAATGGCACCATCTCCATTCTATCATCGGTCAAACAGACGTACGACTATGCGCCACCGCTACATGGTAGATATACCACCGTTACGTACGAAGCGTTTTACTTCAGTTTTATAATGCGTACTCTCAGGGAGCCCGCCTGGCTATATAACGCCCCACTTCAAGTTTGAAAAACTGTTACCGAACTCATAATGTGTTCAGGCAACAGTCCTTGATAGCCCCTAAGCATTCTAGGTCTAGCGTAATACATTCTTGGACCACATAGTCACTGACCATCAAGTGAGATAGTAGTTAAAAGCTAGATCTATAAAAGTATGTATAAAAAAATGTTTAGCATCATAACGTAGGTATTACAGAACACAATAGTCTACGAAACTAAATTATGTGTTAAATTTCCAACCCTTCCAGTCCTTTAAGGACTAAAAGAACTGTAGCCCTCAAATTAATTTTCTGCAAGCGTTAATGCTAGAGAAAACATAGAAAATGTATGGGATTGAAACTTCAATCGATCGATCGATCCGATAAATCACATGACCAACGAGAACGAATATTTATCGTTAGCGGTTAGAGAAAGAGAAAGAGAAGCGATGCATGTTGTCTCCGCCCGCTGGTTCTTACTCGGCGGGTAAGACTTGACTAACATTTCACAAATCAAATAATCCTAGATTGCAAGTGAAAAAATAAATAATAGCCTATAAAAGTAAAGAACTGTGGACACAATGAAATAACTTTTTTTACATATGTAATCGTTTTAATCATCATCATGTAATAGTTTTGTTAAATTTCTAAAGTTATCAAATAAATTTAAACCAATAAACATAAATACTACTATAATAACCGTTATGCCATTAATTTTCTCTGTTTGTATTTAAAACTCAAATAAATTAATTAAGCAGATTCCATTAATTATATGCAAAGAATGTAATAAACGCTCAATATCCCTCTTACATTAAACTTTCTAGTGCACTTTAGTTCATCGCGACCTAATGGATCTCTGACCTAAAATTTTGAAATCTCTGAGATATCAAAATTATGTTCTTATAAATATAAGAAAATAATGCTGAAATATTTTTAAATTATTTACTTATTTATTATTTATATATATTTTTTTCATCTTTAATCAAATTTGACTCGTAGTATGTATCTCAAAAACTATCACGCCTAAAATGAAAATAATAGAAATTGTCTTAAAATAGTATTTTTTAGACTTTTCTTTTGTATTCGAATACACATACGAGTTTGTAAATTGTAGTGGAACTTGATGATACTAAAAACATTATAAATAACTTTTTTTGCTAACATTTGGACCATCTTGTATTGGTCATGTCAAATTGAATACCGTTCATTATATTTGGTATTGCTCTCTATTGACAACTGATTTGGTGAAAAAACACCCCTATAAAGTATCATAGACACAGATGCGATATATTAAATGTTTTTATCTTGGGTAACTCACGAGTTAGATACGCTATTCTTTTTTTTTCTTCGAATATGTATCAACAGAAGCACGTGTGGTAGCGCCTGACCTCGAGCTTTCTCGTGAAGTTCAGCTGCAAATTACGAAGATACAAACTATGCAATGAAGTTCCGCGCGACCGACACATTCATCAACCACGATCACACGCAACTATGACCTCCAACTTAACACGGCAGTACATACTTCAACAAGCAACGCAACTCTCCGAAATCTTATCTAACAATACATCAAGAACTTACTATATTGACGACATAACAATTCGTAGCATGGACCGTGCCATTCCACGAGTACATTTGTTTATTTAGTAAAAATTGTATTAAGTGCATATTCAATGGCCAGTTTCTGAGTTATAATGTCATTCAGAGGTATATGAAGGGATTTAGAGTTGAACCCTCTACATGGGCCTAAAGTGGAGATAACAGTATTTGAAAATGTATACACATTTGAAAGATACACGTCCAGAACACAAAAAGGGAACAATTCAAGAACAAATCCATCTAAGATACCTTATAATGACGAGTATGTAATTAGTGTAAATTGTAAATAAGACGTTATTACTGTTAAGTCATGTGAACATACACCAGACGTATTAAAAAGTCAAAGTCAACATTATTTATTTCACTTAAAACTTACTTATTCACGTAAGTACATTTCATAGACTAAAGATTGTGAATAGAACCGAGAAAAAGCGGTAAGAAACTCGGAGGCATTTTTTGTTAACAGTGTGTTTATTTGTTGATTGGGCAGAAGCAAACTTAACTTACCATAAGTATGTGGCGACTGCCTCCTTACTTTTCGTAATACTAATGATAGCAATACGTTTTTATTGAAACAAAATGTACCATTAGTATTTGGCTTCAATTATTAATTGTAAAAAAATATAATATTCTTTTTATCAGGTTTCCATAATAAATAATGAACATCAGATACCTACACTAGAGGTTAGCCTGTATTATTACTGCGCTTCCCGATGATAATTGACTCAGTGTGCAGTGTGTGTTTGGAAGTGCGTTCATCCTACTAATATTATAAATGCGAAAGTTTGTGTGTAAATATATGTATGTGTGTATGTTTGTTCGTGCGTTTGAGCGTGAACCCTCTTCACGCTCAAACGGCTACACCGATTCCGATGAAATTTGGTATGGAGATAGCTTATACCCTGGAACACATTGGCTTATTTTAATCATTACCATCATTACCGTTTTTCATCACCACGCGGGTTCAACCGCGTGGCGCAACTAGTTTAAAAATAAAAAATAAAAGTTTTAATATTGGATCTTGATTGGATCGCTACGAAACAGCGGCTTATGTCTGGAGTCCGCCTGCGGCCGGCAAACATAACATTTCGAGTCTTATTGTATACTGTTTTATATGTGAATTATATTAATCATCTAAGTGACCCTCGCATGAAATCTATTACAGCTTGGAGATTATGAAGAGATCACTGCCAAAATTATGTTTAGTATAACAGAACGAATTATAATGAAGTAGTGTATAAGTACCTACTATGGATTTATTATGATCCAACAAATAAAATTCACTGATTGATTGATTGATAATTACTAATCGTAAAATAAATTTGACTAAAAAACTAATCATAAATTAAGAATTTCCAAACTTTTAAGGTGTCGAGTATGTAACCTCAATATTAAACTGAAGATGGTGCAAAGTTACGCATACATAGAAACTATGATGTGGTTAACTTTCGTTCACTTTTGAACTTTATTATATTCTTAACTTACGGAAGTTGGCAATAGTTAGCCATACGTGAGACTAGAGTCTTACGAATTGGTTATGGCTTCCTTAAGCTTCAAGTTGATCATAAAGTCACGCGCCTACAGTGAAATATTTCATCACTGGTTTGTTTTAACTATTCACAATTGAAACTTATGAGCTTTCGGGTAAATAAAAATAAAAATATAATAACTCCTATTGTTTTAGGAGTTTTCGACGACACGACAACCGTCGAATTATCGACGGCTATCGTGTCTCAGAGATTAGTGTCACTGACTTTATAATCGCGTCCCCGGGTTCGAATTCCGGCTAGGGCAAACATTTCTTTGATAACCATAGATGTTTGTTCTCCGGTCTTGGATGTTTGTTGTTATTGTATTGTATGTGTGTTCATACCTCCAGAGACACAGGGAATTCTAGTGCGGGATTGTGAATGTTAATTAGATAGTTGATTTCGTATGAACAACACGTTGTTGGAAATGTTTATATACAAAGTAATTATAAACAGAAAACATTCTGTCATAGGATTCTACATCCTATAACAAGAAAGTTTCAATTAATAAAATATATGACTTGTAACACATTAAACCAATGTATTTTTATACATAAACGTTTGAAAAGGATACTGAATCATGGTTATCGTCAACATTTTGGTCGTAGGAGGTCCACGGCTATACATACGCCTCCCACAATCTAATTGAAACATATTAAGTATATACTATTATATATACTATTATTAATTCTTTATGGATATTCTCTATTAATATCTACACATAAAAAATCTACCATTGATAATTTGTTGAGTGTATTTTATTAATTTCTGTGATACAATTTTAGTGCTTGCATCAAATGTAGCCGTGATTAATTCATTGCAATGGACGTTTTTATATGTAATCGATATGTTTCAATATTTTAATGAAATGACTTTGATTGCTAAGTGTGGGTATTTACTTGTGTGTAGATTACACGGTATTTTCCATAGTGCAGGTAGGTATATGATCACAGGTGATGCTCAGTGGCATCGTGCGGCACCAGCGTGGCTGTGGCGGCATTACATCCGCTCCACTGACCGCCCACAACCCTGGGTGTTACCTACTCGTATATCTACCTACAGATATAGATATAGGCTGATCTTAATACATAGATGTACCAGCCGAGTATAAGATCAGCAGAGAGTTTGGCCTATTTCTCCCCTTCACTCTTTCACATAATACAATTTGAAATTTATTAATCTTAAAGAATGCCTGCAACAGTTTTTCTTTACATTCTAAATATACGTATGGAGTATATTTAGAATGTAAAGAAAAACTGTTATTTTGACATTGAGGAACTCGTTTTAGAAGAGTTATTATAAGCCATAATTATATGTAGCTATTTACGAGTGTGTATCAATCAAGCGCACGGTAGAATGTCGAGGCATAGAACACATCAGCAGGCCTAAACACTGTGGCTTTTCACAAACGCTACAAACGAGTTTGCGTAATGCTGAAGAAAGTATAATAGTTTATTTTTGATTGGAAATTCTCGTGAGCTTGACACATTATTATATATATGTGGTATCCGGCTTTACTCACGTTTATAGTCGAAGTTTCGACCTAGGTTTCGAGCATGTCCGATGCTCATCCTCAGGTGAGTTTACGCTGTAAGATCGCGGCTCACCTGAGGATGGGCATCGGACATGCTCGAAACCTAGGTGGAAACTTCGACTATAAACGTGAGTATAGCTGGATACCACACATATATATAATAGTTTATATGAAAATCTGAAACCTGTCCTTTTTTGTGCTGTGATTAATGCTATGTCATCGTCGAACATCGTCTGGAGACTGTTGGATTGAGTTCTTTTTGTGGATTATAATTGGCCGCTTTTAATTTTAACAATAATATTATATTTATAAGATGTCGTTTACAACAGAGATTATCAACCAGAAATTATTAAAATCTGATTAAGAGAGGACGAACCATAGTTCAACAGTAAGTAAAAGTATCAGAAAAGCTTGAAGGTTTTGGATTTTCAGGATTGTTCTAGTTTCACGCAGGTTCCACCATACACCATTGTTATTCTGGAGTGTTATGAAAACTATCAGTAAAAAAAAAAGTTTATATAAACTAGGGACAAATAATACGTAAGCTTTACGAAGTTAAATCCATTTAAAGATGTTTAATGTTCGATGCATATGTACTGTTGTCTAATCTGTGGAGACCCACGCCTCCTGTGAGTAAGGTTGAACATTACCGTCCAATTATGAATAGTTCCCCTTGTCAATTGGTCCCTCATTACCCTGTTATCATTTTATTACGTGGCGTGGGAACGGTCACTGTTTTTGCCACCTTAGTAATTCATCGTAAACACTTAATTGAATATTTAATTCTCACTTATGGTGCATGCTTGCACTTATGGGACTGCAATTGTTAAACTTCTATTATATTTATTATGATTAAACTATTATGTTTTTAATTTAACTTAATTTAATTTAAATATTTCAGGTAATTTAAGACTAACTTACAAAACTATTCTAGACTAATTTTGATCAATTCCTCGTTTAATGAAGGTAGCGTGGTTTTCAGGCTAAAGCTTAGATATTTTGGTATGTTTAGGTAACATTAGAAGTAGCTCAAAATTATATTTTATATAAAATATAATTATGAACATAAATGAATAATCTTTAATTTTTAAATGGGCCAAATGCCTTAAAAAACATTAACATGTATTGAAACAAAGTTCCTTTGTAAATGCCATGAAAGTTTTTAAAACAAGCTCATTTAGGTTAGGTTAGTATTTCAAAAATTAAATAATCTTCATTTTCTGTTGTCATTACATTATATTCGCCCATCAAATAATAATCCATAGCCGTCCTTCGCTGCCCAGAACTCATGGCCACCTGAGCTATTTCTATGTCGTTTATAGGGCTTTATTTATCGGGCTAGGCAAGTAATGAAACGTCATCGATCCAAGTCATTTGCCTAGATGTTTGAGCAAATGGCTGAATACCATTCATGCCGCTGGTTGAACGGCGCTGTTTAGTAAAGAGGCTAGGCTGTTAATTGAACGGCTGATTAAGCTAGTTGGCTGAAATAAGAGACATACACCGTTTGGCCGGAGAACGTCTGACAAACAGCTTTCTTAGATAAAACTTGCACAAGAAACCTGTGAACAAGTGCTTAAATGATCGGTAACAATCGTTAAACGGCTTACAGCTCAGGTCGATTCTAACACTCACCTCTACGAAATGAAGTTTCACTGTAACTTCATAAACACTAAGTTAGTTCGCTCACTTCGCTTTACTTCGTTTCACATAACGTTTATATCAATTTGCTTCGGAAGTATTGGATAATCTACCAATATCTAAGTACATTTTCAAAACAAATTGGACAGAACAAATCATTCGATCTTGTTATATATTGGCACAAACGGTGTTATATTTCAATCACACTAATATTACAAATACAATAGTTTGTGTGTACGTGTGTTCGTTACCTCTTCACGCCTTGACGGCTTCATAGATTCGAATGGAATTCGGAGCGTAGGTATATCTTATAACCTGGATTACGAAATAGGCTGGTTTTGCTCCCGAAAAGGTTATATTATATATATTTCCCTTGGGATAGCTGAAGTTTCGGGAAACCCGTAGTCCGTGCGGGAGAAACTGCGGGGCGCAACTAGTAAGTTGATATAATTATAAATGTATTATACTGTTTCCTGAATGCCCTCCGCCAAGCTCCCTCCTCTTACAGGTCACCCACGCTACTGTTCATATCCGCTTTTACTTAAAAAATAACTTGGCTGGCTATTCAACGATACTTAATTGGTCGATTCGCGAAGAAGACCTTTTACAAAATTGTCGTTTCAAATGAAATGAAACAATTTGCGACATTTTTAATTTTCTAGTTTGGACGTTAATACTGGTTTCCATATAACCTACAGTAATAATAAATACTTTTTCTACGGAAATCGATACTCATAATCGACTCGAAGCTACCCGTTTATTACCAATTAAAAAAACCAATAGAAAAAATATAATCGGTACAATTACCCCCGTTTTACTTTGACTTTTGTCATTTGGCATCTGTCGCGGCTACCCGTTCCGCAACCCGGCTTCTAACCGATTATTTAAAGCTGGAAGGGCTCATGAATAACTTAACGATTGCCGATTAGATTAATTTCGTATTATAGAGCTGCTCGCACATCATTGGAAAATATAATGTACCGATAACGTAATGCCATACCGCTCCTGCATGACACAAAAATATCTACGTAACAAAGTGATAAAATATGTTATTTAAATTACGTACGTGCATGAGTTAAACACTTACAACAGTGTGAGTTTTAAGCTAGCATGATTGCGTAACGCATGAGCTTCGGTTTAGAGCGAGCTTCAATCTAGTTCCACCCACAAATTACGTAAAGGCTCAAAGCTCCCGACTTCTAGCCAGTAGCTACGCGTATAGATGCGCGGCATGGTGTAAGCGAGTGCAACCTTCACCGGTGCACTGTAACTATCTATACTAGGCCAGTACGGCCGGCACGTGTAAGCCAGGGCCTGAGCCACCCGCCACCCCCGCCATCACCTCCCACCCGCTCATGTTGCCCTGGTATCCGAGCGACCTACTCTGTAAGCCTGTAAACTCTCTCAAACAAAATATTATAAAAACGACGCACTAAAGTAGTATAAGCTGCAACTTTATTCCCGGTGAATTGAACTGAAAATGCTGTTACACATTTGCTCATTCGTATAGAAAAAAGATTCAAAGCAGTTTCGATTGAATTCATTTCTTAGGAAGTGTACTTTTAAGTGAATACTTATCAAGAAGTAGCATAGATTTAAGTTCTTAACATTATAACAAGCGAAGTGAAGTTTTAACCCGGTAGCAGCAATGATATTTTACTAAGGATGACGTATATTCATACTGCGCGGTACTTAAATTTTGTTCCTTTACGACATAAACATGCTTAATGCGACAGATAACACAGTACAAATAATATAGAAAAGGATAGCTATATGTTTAGACTTGCGCTTGAAATACGCGTCATAATGAAAATTACTACAATTGACTTAATTTTGCCGCCACACTTTCCGCGCGCTTGTGTGACATCTACCTCATATAAACATATAATATCATTGGGTAGCAGAAGCATTATGTGTACGAGGTAAAGTAGCAGCGACTAGTAAACGCTTAACAAGAAACGAAGAACAACGAAGCAAAATATATCTTATATTTTTCTCAATAGCGACGTCTTTTCGTCTGGCATTTACACGCTCGCATTGACATATTTAGAAAATACAGCAGCAGTAGAAAATATTTTGATGATAGTTAAAGAAATGGATTTTGTATACTTTGTCAATCTTTATCCCTTCTTTTATTATTTAAATCAAAACAGTAGCATCTAGAGGTGACCGTGGGGAGAGACGCAAGTAAAGCCGATTACACACAAGGGCGACAATTCCCTCTGAGAGTATTTTCTCTCCATTGCATTGTAGCAGTGACCTAGAGCGTTGCGAATTATTCCACCTGCAGGGAACAAAATGTATCCGAAGCTGTTGCAGCTGTAAGTTGTGCTCTCTTTTGTACTCGTGCCTTTGAAACATATCTGAAACGTTCGCACGGAACATATTTAATTAACGGAATAACACATAGGCTACTTTTCATTATCATCATCATCATCATCATCAATCATCATCATGCGGATAAAACGGTGGGGCGAAGCTAGTATAATAAAATGTATTAATCAAAACTAAACAAATTGTAAAATGTTTAAATCTATATTTATTACTAGTAGTGCCCCGCGGTTTTACCCGCGTGGTGATGATTGATGTAATGATGAATAAAGTGTTATCTATATCTATCTATCTACATTTTATATCTACAAATAAATACATAAATAATTTTTAATTAAATTTTTTTTTTTTTTTTAAAGATTATAAGCTTGCGTTTGACCACTGTCTCACCTGATGTTAAGCGACGACGCGGTCTAAGGTGGAGCACGCAAACTTAGAAGGAACCTATTCACTCGCGACTTGAAGACTCCGGGGTTGTACATATCGGGAAACTATGAAACTAAAAAATTATATCAATAATAAAGTTTTCAAACTTCGGACATAATGTTTAATATGAATGCTGAATATAATTGTTTGAAGTAACTAAACCCAAATGTTACATTACATTATGTTACATTTAACTTTAAATAAGAAATTCTACGTTTGAAAATTTGAGTAGGTACGTAACAGTTTTAGTCGCAGAGTCGACTTTATTTCGGTCGCTGCGACCAATAGTGGGGACGATCTCGACACAGTAACATTTGGTATTTAAGCGACGTTGCCGTGTGGTAACATTGCTCTTAGTCTGCAACGACTTATTAGCAATTGTTCACCCTTTCATTCTTTCGCTTTTTGTTCAACGTGAAAACTACAGAAAAGACAAGTGAAGCTTCTAAGAGAATAAGTAGACTATATGATAGTTTCGACCACGCTAGTTGTTCTGTTTGACATTAATTGTGATGATAATGGATTTATTGTGCTCATGTCAAGATTTTTTTTCTCGTGCCTCTCCATTACTGTTGCTTAGCCGACAGCTCAATGGTTTTTCCCCGGTATTGTGCCGAAATGGCTATTCTACGCTGGTATCACACCTCCACCGCGGATGTTTCTCAACCATGACATTTTCCTTCTTCCAACTCTTATAAAAACAAATTGATCTTGTAATTTTGTGAAATAGTTTGAAATTTACCAATGTTCCACTCCCACTTATTGTAATTTAACCAGATAAGTGATATGTTTCCAATTGTTTTTACATTTTGTTTTTATATTTACAGGACTGTATAGTATAGCGTTTAGTTCAGCAGAATGTTTACTTTTTGTATGTATTGCTTCCGGGCTGTTTGGCCGTGGTCTAAGTGAAACTTGTGTTCCAGACGTTTCGTCGATCACTGCGGTCGACATCTTCAGTGGTTCAGGTCCGAGCGGCGACAAGAGCGTAGAACTCTCCTTCGCGGCGTCTTCTCTGTTACTGACCGATCGACGAAACGTCTGGAACACCAGTTTCACTTAGACCACGGCCAAACAGCCCGGAAGCAATATATACAGCATGCAACGCCGGCCGTGAAAGCCTTAAAGTTTACAATGATTACTTTGTATACTAAAATGTGTTATTAAATTAAAAATATACTATCCATTTAGATTGAAAAATTTCATTTACATTGAAAAATTTTTAATTATTTATTTAAAAAAAAGGGACTGAATTTAAAAAAATAATTTCTTTAAGGAGTCAAAAAAGTCTTATTAGCGCATGTGAAACTGCGGATGGAGCTTGAAGTCTTATTTTTTTTGAGTCCCCTTGATTTTAATAAGACGAGATACGTCGAAGTAGCGGTGATGCTAGTATTAACTATTATATATAACACATGTTTAACAAATACATACAGTCACCGCTACTGTTGACAAAACACAGAGTGTGTTCAGGCAGCAGTTAACATTCTGGATCTAGCGTGATTCAATTTTCGACCACATCGTGACACAGACGCATCATTGATAGTTCTCGACTTGACGAATGGTACTATACAAACTACGACAGGTTCAATCGCTACAGCGCTGGAAGCCCAGCGGGCCTGCAGAACTTTGATCTGCGATCACGACTACCGACCGTGTGCTGACACACAGGGTTGCTTCCACCTATCTACCTAATCTACTCCATCAAACATTTATTTTACACAATGAACAACGACTATTTCACAAAATAATTATAGTATTACGTATGTAGTAGGATTTATTGTGTCTAAAATAATTACGTAGCTAACAACTATACAAACCGATATACACTACTTATCCGTACAAATATTTTATCATTTTCTTAAAATTAAACTGAATTACTAAACCGAAAAAAAACATTTAATGAAAAGTTTACCAATATTCATGAACTAATCTAAATGTTTTTTTCTTTCATTCATTTTTTCCAATCGGTAATTGACAGAGTTCTCCGGTAACACACAAAAAATATAGGCGAATTGAGAGTGACATTCCTCTTTTCTTGGAAGTCGACTAATTAGTAATAATCATAGTTTAAAAATAAACATGGTAAAGTCTGAAAGGGGTCGTGTACCTAGAGGTTTTTGTGCTGGCTAGACAAAGCTCTGCCTAATTTATCTTGTAGAACTTTGATGCCTACTATTATTAATGCCTGCATTTATACCAGAAGTGGCTACGCCGGGATTGGTTTCAAAGATCGTCTTGGTGGTCACCGTGGCTCAGTGGTCAGTGCCATGACTTTAGAAACCCTCTCGGCTCTGGGTTCGAGACCCGGCAGGGACAAACGTTCACGTGATGAGCGTGGACGTTTGTCCTGGGTCTGGGGTGTTTGTGTATGTCCGTTCCTCCCGCGACACAGGGAATGTTATGCAAAACCTGACACTTATTTAAAAATATGTCTTTGTGGAAATCAATGGGGGAGGCGTATGTCCAGCAGTGAACATCCTACAGCTGAGATGATGATGATGATATATAAGGTAGGAACAAAACTCATTTAATATCACAGATACATTGAATAAGCAATCCGGGAGTACAGTCTCTGAGAGAGGCCCGTAGTCGACCGCTAGGACTTTTCTCTTCTAATGCTAATCTGGTAATTTTAATTACCACTAAGATACAGACATGTCCTCTCCCGCATCGGATATATATAGTATGGTATGTAATAAGTATGTAAAGAGGTATCCACAGAGAATATAGGTATCCGAAGCAGATACAGACATGTGTTACCAGATAATAATTATCATGGCTTGAATTGAAGCGAAATAGTGATAAAGCTGAACCACCTTAATTTTAACTTTGTATTTCCATTCGTAATTAGTAAATAAAAAAAAAAGTTTCAACAATACAACGCTATCAATTATTATCAACATATAAGATGCGTAAATAGCATAATTAGGTATGCTTTTATCCTACTCCTACTAATATAAATGCGAAAGTTTGTGTGTATGTTTGTTTCTTCTTTACGCTCAAACGGCTACACCGATTTGGATGAAATTTACTATGTAGGTAGTTTAAGCCCCGGATTGACACTTAGGCTACTTTTATCCCAGCAAAACTATAGTTCCCGTGGGATAATTGAGGTAGGGAGAAAACACACACACAGTTCACAATAAAATTAAGAGATCTACTCAACCTGTAGGAATACTTTGGATGATAAAACAAAGGAGTGTCGAGTCATCTACGTCTGTAGGAAAATACCTGTAACATTTGACATGGCTCCCGGTGCCAATAAGATCACTAACCGGTGCCGATGGTAGCCTTAGTCATGATTAATGACCACCCACCCTGAAAGTGTTGAGCCGTGAGGTCCAGTCATATGGATAGGAACTAGCATGTTGGAAAAGTAGCTACAACGGAGCAGAAAACAGTTTAAAAAAAATAAGACAAGAAAGTAACGACGTAACAAAAAAAACCGGTTGCTCCGGGAGTGCCGGCAGCAGTAAACACTTGAACATTATCGTTATGCATTTTTGAATAATTTGGAATGGTTAGGGAATCATTTTGCACGAAATGCTTTATTTATCAGTATAAAAGTACTAACCTTTGTGTGGTAAAATACAATATTCATTTATTGCGCTTTCGTAAACTAACATGACAATTTATATTACATAAAAAAATTCACTTCAGAGCTATTACAATTATATAACATCGCCCTGCGCCGCTAAAAAGAAACAGCAGGAGCAGGCATACATTTCCACCGCGCGGTAGAAAGAGAGGGGGATATTACTTCCTCTCCTACGCCGCGCGGTCTACGCTCTCTCCGTCTTACCAATTCGATGACGTCACGCGCCTGACGAATTTTCGATCAGTGACACGTGTCCACGCGAGTTTAACATTTTTTCCCATACAAAAGTGCACAACGCCGGTAAAGAAGTTTTCACTTCAAAAAAATTAGGACGTAGAGATAGACCCTCAATGGAATCTTTAGCCTTGTTTTGTATTTCGGGTTTAAAGGTGATTCTAACTCTCAATATACAATTATTTTTTATAAAAATGCATTTATTCAGTTTATGCTTAGCCCTTTTAAACGTTAATACAGCTAAGATATCAGTCATCCTTTAAACAATATTATTTCAGGTCACCGTACACAAAAGGCTACTTAGTAGGCGATACGTGACAGGCATTTACTGTAGCTTTTTTCAAATGGAACTAAGCATATTTTATGATGTACTATACCCACTGCATTACTGTACATATGTGATGTTTGATAAAAGAATACCAATAAATTCATGAAACCATACGTAACTATTAACCACGGACTGGCAAGCGCAGCATAGGACGGCCACCGACTAGGTGGACAGACGACCTGACTAAGATCGCAGGCAAGGGCTGGATGCGGGCCGCTTCCAACCGGTCCTTGTGGAAATCAATGGGGGAGGCCTTTGTCCAGCAGTGGACGTCCTATGGCTGAGATGATGATGATGATGATGATACGTAACTAATATCAAAATCTTCAGCTTATATGTGTCTGGTTGTGTTTATGTATATAAGTGTATATATCAGTCATCAGGTTATCATAACATATGCTCTGCCTAGTTTGAGACCTGTAGACCTTGTGTGAATGTTAATAAATAAAATATGGTTATAATATGCACTTGATAAATATTAATTAATTCTGACACTGCGGTAATGAGTTGTGTTATCGCTTGTGGTGATTATTTTCATACTACCCTCATTCACAGTATCGTTAGATTTCCCATGGTAACAATATATCTATGTTCGCACGAAGACACGCTTTCAAAGCCTTGATATAAATTCCAGAAAGCTTTCTTTAAAAATAAATACCTACTGCGCAAATTCAAGTAGATCTTATATATTAACCAACTTCAAAAAAGGATGAGGTTCTACCTCATTCATGGACCGTTTCTCAAAATTATTTTTTATTTGATAGAGTATACTTCCGAAGTGATCCATTGAAATTTCTTCAAAATTAGTCAAGTCAAGAGTTACTTTCCAATAACTGAAAAGTGTACGTTTACGTGTCTCTGGAAAATAAAATAAAAATTCACACAAAAATGAACCGACTTCAACACTCGAAAGTTTGAAATAACTTGTCGAAGACATATTGCCATGCGCACAATATTCTGATAACAGATACTTTTAAATTATCATGGTACAGACTTAACCAGTTTATTTACACTCTTGAGTCATGCAGTGGGCTCCATTTTTGTAAAATGTTTTTATAATAATAAGCAGTAATATCAAACTCATTTTATATCATTAAATAAAAAAGAAAACCTTTCTTATCGCTGGGTAGCCCTACCAAAAGACCGCCGCACCGTCCGCGTTCGCGTCCGCGTGGCAGGCGGGCTGGTGGTGGCGAACGGTGCACCGACGCGGACGGGCGCGCTTACAAAATTCACGAAACAATCCAATATTCAAATCTAGATAAACCTGGTATTAGCGCTAGTGTATGAGAAGGCCTCTTAGAATTAATCTATTTCAGTCTGATTATTATTTTACAATGGTTAGTATTGTCAGTTGATAATCAGACAATAATAATAATAAAAATAAAAATGAAGCCCACTTGGCTTAGGCCCGTGATCTTCATTAAGCCCCGAGACCTCCGCACTAGGATTCCCTGTATCGCGGAAGGCATGGACACACACAATCACAGCACACAACATCCAAGACCCGGATCAAACATCTACACTCATCGCACAAATGTTAGCCCCTGCCGGGATTCGAACCCAGGGTCCCGGAGGCACTGTAGTCATGTCACTGACACTAACCACTGCGCCACGGCGACCGTAAAAATTTATCGGTTTGAAGTTAAAATTGAATGACACATGAGTTTCGCCGGGCATGACACATGTGTACAGAAAAAAAAACCTTATACATTCTTTATCCGTTTGAGATCAAAATGATACAATTCGCTCTCACAACAAGTTTTTTTTTTAAAGTATTTTTAAAACAAGCTTTTATAAGTATACATAAATATTACAACCATTATTGTTTCAGCAAACCCTTTTAGATGAGCACAAACTCTATAGGTTTCTGTTTTTTTTTTTTTTTTTTTTTTTTTTTTTTTAAATAAAAACACTACAAACTACAGGCGCATTGGCCCGTACTCTTTTTTACTATTACTTATCTTTTCCAGTTTATTTAGCATTTACACTCATATACTCATTACAATCAAGAATGCTTAAATCTAATCCTTCTTTTATTTCTTCTTCCGCGTGTTTCCTTTTACTTCTACTTCTTCCTCTTCCTTTCGGTCCCTTACAGCTAAAAGTGAGTCCAAAATATATATATTTTTTTTTTTTTTTTTTTTTTAAATAAAATATGTTCTTTTATATAATTATGTATATATGATCTACTTATACTTTTTACATTACTTACTCTACATTATTACATTACTACCTTACATATAATCCTTACTTTATACTCTTACTTTATATAATCCTAAGTATGTTCCTTTTTTTTTCTTCCTTCCGTTACTGATGTTACAATTAAATAAATTTACAATAAAATAACAAAATGGTTAGTTACTAGTTTCCCTATTTTTTTTTTTTTTTTTTTTTTAACATGTTATGGTGATTACGTTTAGAAGTAGATAGATCTAAATTCTGTATCTAATTTTTCTTATCCAACACGCTCCCTATGACCGAAGTGTCGCGATGTTTTATGGCCATCTTAAGCCCGTATTCTCTGATGACTTTTTCGCTGGCCTCGTTGGCGCGTCTGAAGAAGGCGCCAATGGCATCCGAACTGTCATCGGTGTAGTATGCGCAGCTGATGGAGTGGCGCGAGACAGCAACGACGGCGTGGGGGACACTCTCTCTTAGTCTAGTTAGCTTAGTTTTGTTTTGTATTATAATTGTGTGGTCGTAGGTAAGTCCCTGAGCTTCATGCACCGTGAGAACTCGCGATCCTTCCCCTGCGCCGTATCCCTCGCTGTGTAGAAGGCTTTTTCCTTCTTGGGTGAGGGTCAGGTACAGGGTGTTCTATTTGTCGCGTGGTATTTTTGCGCCGGTGTAGCTGTGAAGGTTGAGGGATCTTACCTGTGACTTAGAACTATAAATGCCTCGGTACACATCTCTCAGGACGAAGGCCACGTCCATGGGGTTCCTGTGTGTGCAAAACAACTGCTGGCTGATGTTCGCCAGTGCGATGGGACTGCTGTGTTTCATGTCAAACAAATTGTCCCTATCGATGTATGGTAGCTGATTTATGTCTCCAATGATGACAACGACATCTGCACCTAGCAACTTTGCTGCCATTACCGTGGCGCCGAAGTGGTTCATGTGAGCTTCGTCGATGAGTAGACGTTTTTCTCTACGCTCACTGAACCCGTTGGCCAGGACGGAGGCCATGGTGCGCACTTTGGATTTTGCTCCATCGCCGGTGCGGTGCGCTACCTTGCCTCTCAGGTCTTTTGCAGCTTCAGTTGTTGTGGTGATGATGATGTCGGTGTCAGCATTGAAGTTCCCAGCTATCCAAGTTGTTTTTCCACACCCAGGCACCCCATTTATCCACTGGAATGTTGGAATTTTCCAGTTACTGAGAGCGACTGCAGGACTCTGGGACCCTAGGATGGTGTTGGCCATGTCTATTATTTTGTCCTGCAGCATGATTCTTGTGCACCGGGCGACTAGGATTATGGGGTCATTAGTGGGGGCGTTGAAAGTTTGTCGGTCGGTCTGTTTTGAAGCCTCGTGGTCGGCGAATATAAATCCGGCAGTTTCGCTGTACGCCGCCATATAACGACCTGACATCGATCCCCTGATGAGCTGGGATGTGTCGTTATTAAGTATGGCGGCGTCTGCCTCCCCTAGCCGCACCCCCAACGACTCCTCGTTTCCATGGCGATAGGCTTGCATGATGTTTTTGCAAGTGAGGAGGTTGACCTCTTTGGTCGCTTTTTCTATCGCCAGGAATTCGATGAGTGCGTTGATAGCGTGGTCCAGGGGTTTGCTTGCCTCGACGTATTTTGGCGGATCTACTTGCCCTTTCGCAGCTCTCGTTCGTTTTGCTATTGTATTTTTATATAATATCGGAGGAGGTTTAAGAAATTTATCTGTAGCTTCTGCTTGACTTTCTAATGTGGGTTTGGGTTCGGTTTTGCTGCGCGTCAGTTTGGCTATAATTTTGCTTAGGGGGGATGTTTTGTGGGGTTGAGTGCTGGGGCTGGCCTTCTTCCTCGCCTGGGATTTCTCGGAGGATCTCTTCTCTTGTAGACGCTGAGACCCTGATGTTGATGGGTCTTGGTGGTCGCAATCTTCTCCGGAGGCGTGTTTCTTTAAGAAGCTGAGGTCCTCTCCGCGGTTCTCGTACACCACGATTTCGTGGCGTTCCGAGGCCCTCAGACATCCTAAATAGTCTTCTACCTCCCCTCTCAGATATTCGATCACCATTGCGTCTACGCTAATTTTCCGTGGCGGCAGATGTTCGCCGCCTTCCGATCCCACCTTAGTTAGCACCTCGCATGCCTGAGCGAACGGTGTTTTCTCGCCCCATACGAACAGCACGACCACCTTGTTCTGTGTTCGCACAAATCGGCATGGGCGATCCATCACCATCGTCTCGGGAAGCGCTTGAAACTTTTTCCGCTTCATGATGATTTTGGAGGTGTTTCCGTTGAGGAGATTGGCTAGTCCGGGGGAAATTGTAATGTTTTTGGCGTATGCGCTGCAGAATGAGACACCGAGTCGTTCTGAGGTGTTGTCCATGAAAGTCACCACACCGCGGACGCGTATACCAGGGGTTCCAGTCTCTCCGAGCTCCAGGAGATGTTGTATAGAAGCTCGGTGTAGAGAGGGTTGCTGGGACGCTGGTCCGGGATTGGCGACGTTCGCGTCTCTGGTGATGGTGGTTGTGGAGTTGGTTGGTAGTGGAGTTGAGGTTGGGTGGTTGCGATCTTCGGGTTGAGCGTCAGTTTGATGTCGTTTGTTGGCTTGTTTGAATGCGTTTTCAGCGTAACTGAGGAACAGTGTCCGGCTTTCCGGGTCCTCCATGATGTTGTGGAGGTTGGAGCGTGTTACCTGTGTCCTGGTTTGAGTTTCCAGGTCGCTCCGTTTTGCCAGAAAGCGGGGGCACTCAAACAGTATGTGCCAAACTGATTCGACGACATTAGGATCACATGCACAGCTCGGATCATCTATTAGCTTAAACCTGTGGAGATATTCCGCGATCCCTCCATGTCCCGTCAAGACTTGCACGTGGGTGGGGGTTATTTTTGATGTTCTCACCGTCCGGTAAGCTTTGCTTACGTCCGGCATGAAATGTCTTGTTACATGACCCGTGCTGGAGGAGTCATACCTGTCCTGCCATTTGCGGACCGACTCCTCTCTGATCTTCTTCTTGACGTAGGACAGCGGAACCTCACAGTAATCCGGGGTTGAGGTCGATTGCAGGGCCGCGGTCTTAGCCAGTTCGTCCGCTCTTTCGTTACCCGCGGTGCCTACGTGCGCCCTCAACCAGAAAAGCCGCGCCTGTCTTCCTTCTGCTCTTATCTCAATCAGAGACTCTTTGATGGATCGTGCAAGGGGGTGGGTCAATTTGGGGTTGGACAGCAGTTCGAGTGAGGATCGAGAGTCACTCAATATGTTGACGATCTTGTCACTGCTGTCTCTCACCATCCCAACCGCCCTGTGCAGAGCGTAGAGTTCTGATTGGAAGACTGTGCAGGCCGGGTCCAGACTGAAGGTAGAGAACCTGGTTTCCTTTCCCTCTTCCCACCACGTTGCTGCTGCGCCGACTCTCCCCTCGATCTTACTACCATCGGTGTAGATTTGAGGGCCGGCTATGCTGTGGGTGGTTTGGGTTTCGGAATCCATGTTCTCTAGGAGCGTGTACTCTGCTGTTATGAGTTTTGAAGGGTGCGGCAGATCTTTGTGGCACACCTTCCGCTCCAATATCCTTCCTGGTGGTATGTAGTCCAGACACAGGCCCTTTTTTATTTTGTAGAAGGTGGCGGCTTCCTGGATTCTAATATCGAGAGGTAGGGTTCCTGAGAGGGCCAAAGCGGATGTTAATGAGACCGTGCGATACGCCTTGCAGATCTTCTGCGCAAATCCTCTCTGCAGTGAGTCCAGACGATCCCGTATCATCTGGAACTCAGTCGCCTGGTACCAGGCGCAGGATGCGTATAGCACGATCGGCTCTATAACCGCTACATAGATGATCCGCACGTTTTCGCTGTTGAGACCCCAGTTGACTTTTGCCGCACATGCCAGTTGTTTGTATATTCCGGTGACTTTCCTGCACAGAGTGTTGACGTGCGGCAGGAAGTTTAGTCTACGGTCGATGGTGAGGCCTAGGAGTTTGACTTCGTCGGCTAGTTGGAGAGTGCAGTCTGACATGCGGATCACGGGGGGTTCGAAGAGAAGTTTCCTTGTGAGCAGCATCACGGTGGTTTTGTGAGCTGCAAAGTTTAACTTGTTTTCTTCACCCCATTTCACCACTTTGTCAAGTACTGCATTGGCCGAGTTCTCCACGGCGTTTACCGTGTTACCGGAAAATACTAGCACGCAATCGTCCGCGAACGCTTGGCAGTATACCTCCTCGCCAGTTAGTAGCTGCAGCAGTGGATCCAGGATGATGTTCCAGAAGGTCGGTCCGCCGATGGAACCTTGGACGCAGCCCTTCGTGGTGGATCTCTCGCTGACTGCTCTGGCGTAATTAACCACTATCTTACGGTCTTGGAGGTACGAACTGACCATTGAGTAAAGGTTCCTTGGACATTTGCGCGCTATCAGTTGGAATTTTAGTGCTGGCCACCATGCGTTGTCAAAGGCCCCTTCTATGTCCAGTGATACTAGCAATACAAATTTCCCTTCGCTGTGTTCTTTACGGATGTGTGTGGTTAAATCGTAGAGGGCGTCTTCGGTGCTGCGTTGGGGCATGAAGCCGTATTGGCGACTGCAGAGAGTTGGATGGATGTGGTAGTGGATTCTAGCTATGAGCATTTTTTCTACAATTTTGCCGAGAACTGACAATAGACCGATGGGTCTATAAGACTTGGGTGTTGTGTAGTCTGTTTTGCCCGGCTTCCTGAGGATCACGACGTGTGCTATTTTCCACTGCTTGGGGAAGTGCGCCAGCGATAGGCATTTGTTTGCCAGCGCCATGAATACTTCCTTTCCACAGTGGATGGCCATGCTACAGATGTCTGCGGTCAACCCATCTGGTCCAGGCGCCTTTTTTGGATTGAGTGTCTTTAGGACACTCTCCAGCTCTGCCTGTTGGAATGGTGGGTCGTCCGGTGATAGGCCTTCGATCTCCTCGGTCTCTCCCAGTCGGTCCGTGCTGCGTCAGTTCTCGGATGTGTGTATGGTAGGGGTTGTCCGTTTCTACAGAGTCGTCTGGGTAGAAGGTGTTCGCCAGGAGATTTGCCGAGTCTGCGGGGCTCAAGGTGAGTCCGTCGGCGCTTCTTAGGAGCAAATCCTCTTGCCTTCTGGCGGTTTTCCTAATAACTCTGTAGATGCCATCCCATAGACTTTCTTTATTTTGGCTCATGCAGAATTGTTTCCAACTCTCTGTTTGGGCTGTTGCTGTTTTTGTCGAGTATGTCTGGTATGCCTTTTGGTATTCCTCCACCACGAAAGCTTTCCTGGACTCGGCTGCGTTCCTGATACGTCTTTTCTTTTTCAGGACGTCTCGCCTTAGCTCCTGCAGCTCGTTTGTCCACCATGGGGGCAACCTCAACCCGCTTCTCGTGCCTATTTTTGGAATTGTGTCATTACAGGTGCTGTGTATGACATCTGTGTAGGCCGCGAGATTGGCTTCTAGGTCCTCGTGGGTGCCGATCTTATCGATGTTGTCTAGTGAGATGTTGGACTCTGTTAGACGATCGCTGAAAAGTTTGCCGAAATCCGACCAGTTTGCCTTCTTGGTGTTATACTTGCGGGTAGTGATGGGCGCAAGATGTTGAAGGCGCCCTTCTACCCGCAGTTTGAAGCAAATGGCGTTGTGGTCCGATGTTATAAGATTTCGGTTCACTTCCCAGCTTTCTATCTTGTCTAATAGAGATAGGCTGCAAGCCGTCACGTCTACGTGGCTTGTGCATAGCCTATTGCCCCTGACTACTTCGAAAGTCGGCGTGTTTCCCGTGTTGAGGACCTGTAGTCCCAGTTCGTTTAAGAGCGAGTTGTATGCGGCCCCCCTGGCGTTCTCGGTGACGCTGCCCCACCAGTGGCTCCAGGCATTAGCGTCCCCGCCGACTATGAGGTGTTTAGTTGCGAATTTTTGTGCAGTTCTCTTTATGCGGTCCAGGTACGGCTCTATATCTTCTGTTCCCTCTAGGTACATTGATACCACTCCTAAGCTCATATTGCCTGCCGTGATCAAGACTGCCGCCTCCGTCTCAGTGACCAACTGAGGGTCGTGAACGACTTCCAGATGGTCACCGAAGACGACTACGGCTGCCTTCACCGGCTTCTGGCGGTCAAGGGTGCACTGGATGACGCGTGTGCCCGGGTATTGTTTCATTAAACCCGTTGAGCCAACGTATGGCTCCTGCACTAGGGCTAAAGAAACTCCCTTGTCCTTGGCAACCTGAAGCAATTCGGCGGTGGCTTTTTGTGAGCGTTGGAGGTTGATTTGAATGAACTCGATGTTGTGTGTTCCTGTACCTGAAGGGAGTGAGCGGGTGTTTGCCTGGGTGCCCTTAGCAATAGTTAATGCGGGAACGCGCTATCCCGTCCCATTTTTGTTTAATTGGGCAGGTGGAGCTGAAGGCATTGTGGTGTCTGTTTCTCTCTTCCTCTCGAGCTGAGCGGCAGTTGGAGCAGTCGGGGCTTCTCCCCTCGGTGCGTGCCTTGCACTTCTCCCAAGTGTGGTTACCCCCGCAGTGACTGCACAGGGCATGGGCATATTTATCTGTTTAAGTTTAGTTTAGTTCCTATGGCCACCTTCCAGTTCCATTATAAGACCCTGGTTATCGTTGAAAGACAAACTATTCGTCAAGATGATTCAAATGAGCCCACACTCGATGAGGCTGTGTCGTTACATTGCGAAGTTCCTTTGACCACCTTCTAGCTCCATCATCAGATCAGCACTATTTCATTATAATATTGCATTGTCACGCAATTTACACTTGTATGCAAAATCTCAGCTCAATCGGTAACCGGGAATCGGATCAAATTTAATTTGCAAGATCTGATGACAAACATCGGGGCAGAAACAAAAGCTTGTAAAAAAATACAGCAACTTCTTTTATTTATTTGACATTAATTAGAACGCCCGAAGCCAATATCACTAATTAGGCAGTGGGACTTAAGAATAACAAATAAAATTAGAAATAGACATTGAAAAAATATGCTACACAGTAAATACAGTGGAATGTAATGAATCTATGTTACGTAACTTACAAATAATGGTAAAATAAAATTAGAAACCTTAAGTGAAACAAATCGTCATGTTATTAATTTTCATAATAGTAATAAAATGAGAGAATAAGAAAACAAACACAAATAAAGGATAAGAATGCCTAAAATTCGTAAATTCGTATTACTTAATAAAGGTATTCCAAATATTAAAATATTCTTATTACGTTCCAGGTGGCTTTTAGGCACCGAACTATATATAATTATAGTTTCTTAAGCTACCCGCAATTAATACTCTGTTTTTTTTAATAACAATTTTATTATAATTCTGCACAGGGACTTTATTATAATTACTGTGTAACATTACTTAGAAAGTCTTATATTATTCATTCTCAACTAGTTTGAGTAAACCATAGAATGATTGCTATTATAATAATTACTCCTATACATAGAAGTGACCAACGTAGCCCAACAGATTGTCATCTTGCAGTGGCAAGGGACAGGGCACATATGATGCAGAACTAATGGCTGATGGGGGCGGAAGGTTCTCAAGTGGAAAGCACAGCCCGGCACGTGCAGTGTTCGATGCCCGCTGGCATGTAAAAGAGA
The DNA here is from genome assembly GCA_934044485.1 of Apeira syringaria. Taxonomy (NCBI): domain Eukaryota; kingdom Metazoa; phylum Arthropoda; class Insecta; order Lepidoptera; family Geometridae; genus Apeira; species Apeira syringaria. The sequence continues at coordinate 17,831,753 of OW203666.1, read as the reverse complement.
ATGCCTAGTAAAGTTTGTAAGCGAGCGGTACAATGCTTGTTTGAAAATGACGTGTGGATACGAGCCATTTCCAAACAAGCATTTTAAAAATCCACAGAAAATCATTTTGTGCTACACAATTTAAGTGTTAATGATAAGTAGAAAATACACATTTACGATTTTCTCGCAACTGCATTACATATTTGACCGTATGGGTTTGAGACATTGGGCCCGTGGGGACCGGGAGCTCACAGGATTTTCCAATACTTATCAGAGAGTTGGATCGATGCGACGCATGACCAAAATGCTGACACATATTTGGCTCAACGAATCAGCATTGCAAGTCAACGTGGCAATTTTGCTAGCATTCTGGGCACGCTGCCAGCCGGTAGCGGGTTAGAATATTTGTGTTATCTACAGGCTACCAATACCTCAAATTTGATGTTCAAATTGCTCAAATGTTATTGTAGTAGCTGCGGTATTGTAATTAGTTATTAGTGTTTTATTTTAATAAAAGCATTTGCCCAATGACAATCTACATTATCTGATCGCTGATTTGAGGACAATTATCTTTCATTGTCAAATCAATAATGTACTCGTGTGAGACTTGCGCCGGTTACTGTGGAGCCTATGTCCTGCTAGAGTTCGTGTGGCCGTGATGATGATGAACGCATTTCTCTAAATATGTCTATAACAAAATAATAACTGAAACCCATTACACAAACAAATACACTGACCAATAACCAAATTGTCATAACTAATTATCAAATAAAAGCTTTAAATCCAGTTTGATGATAAAATTTAACCCAGTTGTGGTTATTCAATATTCATGACTGTACTTACCTATGATAAATTACATAAGTTATCATGAAATAATCCGTAACATATGATAAATATATTAAAATAAACATCATCTGCGTAAAAATAATATTTAAAAACTAGTTCATTATTAATCTGTTAGTTTCCGACTTAAAATATTTATATATTTTATGTTATATATTATTAATTAATATAGGTAATATATACAACAGTAGTTATTCTGTTACTAAATCAACAGAACTAAAAATGTGTGCCATAAGATAGTTTTTATATTTTTTCGACAAAGTCCCTCATAAGTCATACATTAGAATGACGATACTAAAATTATATCGTATAATCATTATGTGGACAGTTTTAGGAAAAATAAATCTTCACGTTATTTGGTGTGAAGTAAAACTATCCGCAATTAAATTAAACTCGGCTAAAATTAGAAATAGTGTTGTAGGGATTTATTGGAGAGCTCATTGATTGTAAACAATGTTAGCTAGTTTGAGTAATTAACAGAATAACGACCAATGTCCTTTGCAACGTTGGTTTTCCTTTGTCCGTAATTACCAAAATTGTATGATATTAATTGTTTTTTTAAAGAAAAACTTTTAAATGTTCTTTGTGATATTACCGTCGCCTGCGGTAATAACTTAAACATTTAAAATGTTTTATTTAATCTATTGAGCTAATAATTTTCTAAGATTGCTTTGTACGCTAACACCAAACAGTCAAAACTGACTATGTTATAAAGCGATAAAGCGCACAATCATCAAAAACGCTTAAGCTGTTTAAAAAAATGACAATTTGATTTTACTGACCTTAGATGTTACAGACATTCTGTAAATACGGGACCTTGTCAAACTTTCACTTTATCACCGGTTCTAATGCAAATTTCTTTAGACTTATACTTACTCAACACATGTCATATAAATCTATTTAATTTCAGTATGAAACTTCGAAAACGTTGAAACTTATTAAGTGACAAATATTGCTTTAGCTTTAATAAGTTATCGTATGTGGCAAACAAGCAGACGGGCCACCTGATCGTAAGCGATCACCGTCGCCGATATCTGTAACACTGGTGGCATTACCATACTTTGCCAGGTTGGCAAGTCTCGGTTAACTGTCCTTTTGAATTATCACATATAATTGCTAGTCGGGAATACCGAGGGAGAAAGCTCATTCGACATTGCAGTCATTTGCAGGTGTATGAATAAAACGATGGGTAGAGTCGCACAGTATTCGTACACCAAGCTCTTCGTACACCTTGCCTGGCTTTGGATGAAATATGATCGCGGAACTGCACGTTAGCAGAAATATCACCACCCGGAATACTTATGCTTTCTGAAATCTAGAGAGGAGTGTTCTGGAAGCGAGTGACTGGAACAAATGGATTTTTGTGGTGAGCGCGCAAACATGAGTCTTAGCAGTATTAAACTGAACTTAGCTCAGCTTCCCCCAATCAGAGAAGTCTCAATTTTAGACACAAGCTTTTTTCTAATTTCTTCCACAACGGTGCGAGAAGTACCCCACTAGTACGTTCGATATGTTGTGCATCGCCAGTGCTGCCATCCCCATAACATTGCATGCTCTTATTATGCAACGTATACGTACTTTAAATACAATATCGCACGATATTGATATTTTTGCATGTAGCCTGACGAAATTTACGGAAGTGGCTCAAAGATGTGTAATGTATTTCTCCGGGGAATAGGGAATTTGAATAAGTACTAATTGTGTGAGCACTCGGTACGAACTGTATTTTCGAATGAAATCTTAAGCTACCCTCCACCTACTTATTATAACTAAAAACATATGAGTCTACCCTCACTATATCTATAATAACAATACACTACAAGATGTATTGAACATAATTACTAATGTACTATACTATATATATATATATATACTAAGCATACCAGTGTTAAGTTGATTATTTTAAATAAGTATTTTAACTCATAGCACTGTATTGGGTTTCTTACTGTAAAGGTGTTATGGAAGGTGTGAATAAATAAATAAATAACTATACAGGTAAATTTACTAATTAGCCATATTATACTGGGTGACCGGCGTTTTTTCAAGCGTTATCCCTGACACCTATTGAGCTAACTCGTTTAGTTACTTTTACTCTATCTACGAACAAACTATTATCCAAAACGTGTCAGCTGTCTGCGAGGTAGCTTAGAGATACATACAAGTATTGCTCATATAAATTGTTACTTAACTAATTTTAAATTATTAATTCAATATATTAATACGTGATTTGGGGCTATTAGAGTAATAGAATAGATAATAATAAATAATAATAATAATAGCTAGTAGAGTCGTTTGAATGTTCCATGGAGTATTTTATTTTAAAATAAGTAATTAATAAGTTAATGTAAGCTAGAATTCGTTTAAGATTTACCATTTATTTAATTTCATCCTCTTTATGGAAATTAGTAAACGAACGTTTTAGTACGACAAGCTTTTTTAAAAAATCGAAGTTACCTTTTTACCTAATAAGCCTGTAAGCTTTAATCTTCTTACGAAGTTAATCTCCTACAAAAGAAATTGTTTACAAAATATTATGTAAGAACTTAAGCTTATAAATGCTCGTTAGGCAAAACGTTCGCGTAGGTGTTTTGTAAAAAAAAGTCTTCAGTTTATAAAAGGGGAATTAATATATTGAATGTAATGTTATTTCTACTGTTGATCATCGTAACTTTATTCGCGTGTCTGTTTGTTTTAATGACGATATTTTTTACTGTCATACATTTGTGTACACAACTTGTGCTCAATGAAGAAACTACACTGTCGCAAGCGGTGTATGTATGGAATTATATGAAATCAAATGATTGATTGTTCACCTTACGCATCCGTGATTAGTATTTATGTAACAAAACATTATACAAAGTTATCTAATCTGCCGTTAGAATTCACATTAATATTAACATGGAGATGTACTTAATCTAAGTTGCAGTAAAAATAAATAAAGCCAATGAAAGCTTGTTTTATCACTTATTATTATTTTTCTTTATTTTCTTTCTTGGGTCTAGTTTTTAAAATGTATTTGACAAATGCACTGTAACTTTAACTTAGCAAGTATATGTCTGAGGTTAATTTTATTTATTTTAAATCTAAGTACCTTCAATACAATAAATATATTTGTATTTGCATTATAAAAACCCTAAGCCGAGAGAGCCGCCGGCAGCGGCGCAGGGCCCGAGCTGCCGGTGCTCGGGCCGGGGGGGTACAGAACTTCCGGCGATACGCGCCCCATCAAGGAGCACTCCTTAATGTGACTCCTGTATTATTATTATATTTTCCTCGTTTTTTTTTTTTTTTTTTTTTTTTTTTACACTTGGCCCCCGCACTAGGATTCCCTATGTCGCGGGAGGCATGGACATACAAAATAACAGCACACAAACACCCAGTCAATACCCGAGACAAACATCTACACTCATCGCACAAATGTTTGCCTATGCCGGGATTCGAATCCAGGGTCCCAGGGAGACACAGAAATCATGTCACTGACACTGACCACTGCACCACGGCGACCGTCACATTTCACAATTAAAACTGATGTAAACAGAACTAAATGACCGTTTAATTTTATTGCACTGCGCTTAAGTAGTCTAGAAAACATAAGAAAATGTACCAGTATCGAAGACTAAAGCTCAAATATTTGAAGGAAAAAATTCGGCTGCTAGTGGGACTTGAGCCCACGACTCCAGAATACCGTCCTGTTTTTTTCCTTCAAATTTTTGAACGTAATCTCCGCCAAGCATGTTGTTAATGCAATAACCCATAAAACACTATTTTAAGCCTTTCCTGATCAAAATAAACTTGAAAAATGACAGCCTACTTTGATTGAAACTTAAAGAAGCACCAGAAGAAGTTTTCTACATTATGGGGCCTACAATATTGATATAAAACTGTTCTAAGCAGAGAGATAGTATTTAGACAGACAGTACTCGTAGTAATCTCCGGGAGCTACGAAACTCGTAGCAGCTTAGCGCTCGTAGCATTGCCTAGATCGCAGTTAGGCTTCTTGCGGTCACTTATAAATGTTTACCGTGAACGTTTCGTAGATCCCATTTCTTCCCTTGCCAACCTAGATTAAGGATCACCTTAATAGAAGGGAGATAAGAAATAAGTGTAACGCAAGCGGCCTAGTTTAAAAAGGTGATATCAGCCAAAGAGAGTCAGTTATAACGGGTTCTTTTAACATTGTCTCCGTTCCTACGTAGGTACCGGCCATCAGAAGTTACTTTGATGTTTACCCAAAACTTTTACATCTATATACATTATACCTTAAATTGTCCACCAATAAAACCCAATATCACCAAGATTGTTCCAAAAAACAAAACATTTAATAAGTTTTCTTCTATTCTTTACGCAGGCAGTTGCTGAAAAATTTCCAGGCCCAAGTGCACTCGTGTGTGGAGTATTGCCTCTTCTTACAAATGGCTCAGCGGAATGACATCCGAGAGCTCTAGATATCATCGAACGGACAACACAGGCTTGACTTAGCGAAGCTATTGACGTCAAGAGTGTACCACAAATATATATAATATTTAAGTTTTTAAACTGACATGGTCACTTGTAAAAGAATTAATATTATTATCGGGGTATTTACAATGTATTTTATTTGTTATACATGCTCGATATTTCGGCGCAGTTTCATGCGCCATTTTCACGAGTAAACTGAAGTTTCTGCGGGTAGGACGATAAGACAGCGACTTAGTTAATCTTTAGTTTTATGGATGGTGTAATTGACTTAATTGTTCTTTGTGACCTTGGTTATAATAAACCTTTTTTTTCACACACTTAGATCCCCCACACTAGGATTCCCTGTGTCGCGGGAGGCACGGACACACACAATCACAGCACACAACCACCCAAGACCCGGGACAAACATCTACACTCATCGCACAAATGTTTGACTTTGCACAAATATTTGTATTTGCTGATCAGCAGCTTACTATTTGGATTTAAACTAGAGAGAAGAAAAAAATAATTTATTGGTTTTTTCCTTTTCAGTTTGCTATAATAGCAACATTTTTGCGGGTCCGAATTATAATGACATAAATCAATTCTCTCATAATAGTCTAAATAATGTTTGATAATGAGTTATCGTCAGTATCAATACTTTTACAAAGATTTTGCTACTTTGATAGTAGCACCGATACACCATTTTAGGGTACCTGCGGAACTAGACAAGCTGCATCGCTTCTCTTTCTCTAATCGCTAACGTTCGCTAACGAATGAATATTCGTTCTCGTTATTCACGTGACATATCGCTTTGAAGTGTCAATTTCATACATTTTTTATGTTTTCTCTCAGCGCTAACGCTTGTAGAAGGTTATTTTGTCTCGGGCTGCAATCGTCCAGTTACACAAAACTTATTCATTATATAAATATATTTTCCCTAAAATTCAATAATGGCCCCAGTTTTAAGAGAACTCCTTTGAACCGGAGCCAAAGTATTCGAACCGTCAGGAAACAATGGCTCTCGTATTATTCCGACCCAGCTACTAGCCGACTACCGTAAAACTGTTTTATTTTACTAAACTAAGTTCATTTTGACTAAACGTATTGGCTAAAATATCAGACTAGCGCCGTGTCCCAGAACAATTGGTCCCGGGTTCGATTCCCGGACAGGTCAAACATTTGTGTGTATGAACATCTCTGTTCGACCTGTGTCTGGGTGTGTATATGTATATAAGTATGTATATCAGTCAACAGGTTACCATAGAACAGGCTTTGCCTAGTTTGGGCCCAGAAGACCTTGTGTGAATGTAAATAAATAAAAAAATAGAGTCGCACGGAAAAGAACCGGCAAAAAATTCAGAGCAATTTTTAAGTAGGTTTTACAAAGTGTTCATTACAGTATATATTCACTTTAACATAAGTATAGTCAACGGGTGGAAAAATTATGTCTTCTAACATTTTCCCATTATGAGCTCTTTCACAGATTTTGGTATTATATTATTAAAACGAAACGAATTAGTTTTAGTAGTAACTTAAACTCAGTCGGTTACAAAACCGATTCGCAAATAATGAAATCTCCAATTAAAATTCATTTCAACACTCAAATTATCGCGACACGAAATTAATTCATCAAACCAAAAGTGTCTTTCATTTTCCCAAATATCATCGGATATTAATTTCATTAAGAGCCCGATTATTATCACAACAATCGTATCAGGGATATAATAAATTGAATCGCGAAGTAATAACATTATGCGTTGCACAAATTAAGTGTTAACCGCAGCCAGAATGACGTTTAATTTTAAACTATCGACGGGTGCGAGAAAAACTGATTTTCGTTGGGGACTCGTATTCGCGGTCAGTCCCCTCTGCCCGCGCCCCGCGCCCCAAGCGCCCCGGCGTGGTGTTGCGTGCAGAGGGCCGCGCTCACATTGTAAAGGGACCTTCTCCTGACTTCTGCTCGCCTGGTATCTTTTGGCATTGACTTAGACAGTGACGTCCAGCAATTTGTGGGACAATTTCCAAGTGTAAATTATAGGCAAGGCGTTCCAATTTATTCCCTTTTCCGACGCGCCATCACGATAAAACGATTTAAAAAATGTTTCTGATGGGACTGGCTGCAGTTTCGATGGAGATCGTATATTTTCCACACTTTATTTTTACATCGTATTTTGCAGCGCTTTATAATTAGTTCATACTTTGTCGATCGTGACTACGCGGAAATGCTAAGCTAAACTCGTATACAAATAAATGATTGTATTATACCAGTGTTCGTATAAACTTAAAATTCAATAATAATTATATACACTTTTTATAAATATTTACTGCTTATAAAAATGGCCACCAAGACGACCTGACTAAGATCGCCGGCAAGGGCTGGATGCGGGCCGTTTCCAACAGGTCCTTGTGGAAATCAATGGGGAAGGCCTATGTCCAGCAGTGGACGTCCTGTGGCTGAGATGATGATGATAAAAATGGCATCTTTATAAGCAATAGAAGTTAAATATTGTGATTATTTTTTTAATATTACTAAAATTTGGAACCGACTTGAACACTCAAAAGTGTGAAACAACTTGTTGAAGTCGGTACCATGATAGTTTAAAAGGAGCTAATCAAAATTGTGTGAGCATGGTACCCTCTTCGACAAGTTATTTCACACTTATGAGAGTTGAAGTCGGTTCCATTTTTTGGTGACATTTTTTTATCACCCTTTTCAGAGAGCTTTGCCGCAACTACAACATCGTCGAGGTATGCGTAGCACTTTTCAGTTATTGGAGCGTAACTCAAGAACGACTTTTACGATTTTGATAAAATTTAAATGGGATCACCTGGGAAGTATACTTTATCAAACAAAAATAAATAAAAAGAAGAAGAAATAATCATCAAAATCGGGTCAAAAACGACGAAGTCATCCGTGAACACACATAAAAAAGGTCGAATGAGTAATCTCATTCGTCAAACCATTCCTTTTTTTGAAGTGAGTACAAGTAGACTTGTATCCCCATTCCCCATTAAAAATTTATATGTATCGATATAATTAGAATATGATTAGTTTGTATTATTTTGTATAATAATACAAACAAACGCTAAAGAGTTATTATGGTTGTTAAATATTAAAAAAGACTATTTTATATTCATCTGTGAACGAAGTGTGAACTTTTGATGAAGATAACATTAAGCATTAACACGACGAAGTTCTCAATCAAAATTATTACAAACTTCTTGATATAAAACAAGGTATTACGTAACTCTAATGCTAATGAAAACTAATGAGAATAATATACTCTCGATTTTTTGAGGTGAGATAGTTGCGACATGGGCTTTCCTATTTGTGTCCGAAGGGCATTGTAATTCACATTCAGCCATTTACTAAAGAAATTCTTGTCAAAATTTCACTCAAATATCACCATGAGCATGTATAAAAATTATCCAAAATATGTTAACAGCTGGGAAAATTATTCACCAAGTTGTAACCTTTACAATATGATTTATCTCGTTTGACGTTATAGCATAAGTTAATCGTTTCACACAGTTTCATTATACGCTTCAAAACTAATCTGTAAAGTGAGGTATGCTCTAAGTCAGATAAAGAAACTAAGAGGACTATTAGTATACACAACTTAACTACGTCACCACACTGCTACCTGTTACCTCTACATATTTCATCCAGATCGCTTCACAATATTATTATACGTATCATAGTTATGTAACGAGCTATCGATCAGATTCACGTCTTAATATTTCTATTTAAAACTTTCAATCGCAATTTTAGCATCCGTTGATGCGAACTGTATTAAAACATAATTTTATTTTGTACTTATGTTAAAATATCTTAATTCCAATTCAAAAAATTAAATATTTAATTAACCTGTGTCAATATGATGGAGGTAATACAGATTCCTTCAAAATGAAACCGCTTATGCATACCTTTACGTGCCGTCCTATAATAATAATCTTGTAGCACCCACAAGTTGAAAGAGAGAGTCGGGACACCGAAACCCGCTTTCCCACATTCCGACGGTAAAAGGGAAACCCGTTTATAACTTTGGGCTGGTTTTCGAGAGGGACGGAAATAAGACAGCCGTTCCGGTGTGAGAGGGCGAAGGATAGAAATGTAAGGACTCACCTGTTCAGCAGTGCTGGGCGCCTGGTACCCGGTTACAGATCGCGTAATGTCGCGGAGAGACGGAGCGGGCCGTGCGGGCGAGCTGTACCCTCGACACGAGAGCGCGGCGCGGACTGCATTCGCATCGCCCGCCGGCGGGGGTGGTGCACTCTGTGCAAGCGAGACTGCAGCGCCCGCCCATTTGCCTCGTGCCTCACTTTCCCGCCCTACTTGTGCCAGGTAACCGGCCACTTCCGAACTTACAACGCAACGGTTCCCGCTGCGATTCCCGATTACACACTTGGTTAAAACAGTTTTAAAATTTTAAAACTCCTCGATCGCTCGATCGGAGCAAGCAATTTTTCTCGACTGAAAAAGTTAGTTAGCTCTTTTTGTGATTGAAGCTATATAGGAGCTATAGTTAGTGGAGCGGGATGACGACTGAAAGAAAATATTGAATCTTGTTATTTTTGTATCACAGTTACAAGATAATCGGAACGGGTGGGGGGCGGTGCCGCCTACGGTCTGTCGCCACGGTGACCGCCCGCCGCCCGCCGCGCGTCGCACGTCGCCCGCCGCCCGACGTCGCGCGCCGCGCGTTTATCGCGCTCTCACCGCTCTGTCTACGCCAAACGCACAGTTAGACCTTTTTTTTACAAAAACTCAAATTAGAAGTAAGAGTTGATCTCGGCGTTCCTATAAAGAGCTGCAAACTGTTGGCAGGTGATTAGGACACATCTTTTTTTTTGTCGTTCTTTTACATGATATATTGTGTCGCACGATACGACTACAGTACTACACTACTCAGTCATTTATTAAGGGGATGCATTTTAAGCTATCAGTAGTTTCAGGAATTGATATTACGCATCTTTTTTGTATATACTGTTAGTTTTTATATGTAGATTTAGATAGATAACTACGTTATCCTAATTCTGTTAATTACTCGAACTAGCTAACATTCACTAAAATTCTTCAAAATGAAATAAATATATCTATTTTTGTTTAAATCCCCGGCAGGGGAGAACTTTTCTGTAGCGAATTGGAATGTTTGTCTCAGGTCTTGGATGATGTTTGTGTACTGTGATTGTTTTCGTATATCCCTCCCGCGACACAGGGCATTCTAGTGTGCTAGTGGAAAAGTGGAAGCGTACGAAAAAGGATTCTGACAATAACAACATAAACAGCCGATCCCAGGGCATGTTTTGCTACCCACTATGAAGCAATTAAATATCGTTTACATTTTACTAGAAGCATATGATTAATGACAAAGTAATGGCTCAACTAACAGCGCGAGCCATTCTGAGCTTGACTGTGACGTCGTTTGAACGTTCTGTGAACCGTCAACGTGACGTTCGCAGCTTCCTGTATATTATAGTTGTGACTGTTGAGTGAAACCAATTTTTTTATTTTTTTTTATTGGGCTATAGGCAAGCGTTTGACCACTATCTCACCTGATGTTAAGTGATGATGCGGTCTACGGTGGAGCACGCCTGCCTAGAAGATACCTATTCACTCGTGACTTGAAGATACCCAGGTTGTATGTTTGCGGAAACACAGATTTAGGCAATAAATTCCATTCGTTAGCTGTACGCACTAGGAATGTGGTAGCAAAACGCTTCGTGCGACAAGTTGGAACGTCCACCATGTATGGATGTCGCATTGCCGTCCGTCTGGTCGTCCTAAGATGGAATGGGGATGGTGGAATCAAATTATGCAACTCCAGAGCACACTCCCCGAAATGTATCCGATAAAAGACCGATAGACTAGCGACTTTACGTCGGTGCTGCAGGCTTTGGAGTCTCTCTCGGAGATTTACAGATGGCCATCATGTAATAGAATGTTAGCGAAGGCATATTGTAAAAGCGACCTTTTAAAACTCAGCTATTTTAAGGCGTATTACATACTACACATACATACATACATACTCGTACATGTCTACATCATCACTCGAGATAGTGCTCGAACGCCTGCTTGTTTTATTTAAAAAAAAAGTCGAATTGATAACCTCCTCCTTATTTTGAAGTCGATTAAAAATACAGTAATTCTGTTGTTCCTAATTGAAACAAAAAAAATGTATTAAAAGCTATATTTTTGAATATATAAATGAATACATTTGCGATATTTATATGATGACTTGTTTTGCTTGTTGAGCATTAAAAGTTCACCTCTACTTTTCATTACGTTAATCCTTTTCGTACAAAAGTTTTCAGGAAAAGATAGTTTCTTAGCAATAAATAAGACCAACAATTACAGTACGTCGTATTAAAATGTATCAATACTATGTTATGTAGTACCTACTTGTCAAATAAAGTGTATATTTATTTATATTCAACCAGATGTCAAATCTGCCAGTCAACATTCTAGGCCTAGCGAGATTCCATCATCGGCACTTGATACTTGGTACTTGGTGCGCGGGGTCCTTCCCGCAACCAGGCCGACAGTTCGCGGCGCGGAGATGTCGGGTGGGGTCTGTTGGTTCAGTCCAGCCACCCGATGTCACCTGGGAAACACAGCAGCTCGCTGATGCCGGTGCAGGCTTCCTGGACAGTCCTCGGCGTGCCGAGGAGAGCTGCCCTTTGTGTCGCCACGCTACTGCACTCAATGAGCACGTGCGCGGCCGTTTCCTCTGCCTCCAGGCATCCTCTGCAACGGGGGGCTGTCTGTAACACCCAATGTAAACAGGTGTTTGTTAAGGTGGCGCTTCCGCCATCAATCACATCGTTACCGTAGATAATCCGTAACGATGTGATCGATGGTGGCATCGCCGGTGAGATAATGGTTAAACGATAAAAAAATTAGCAAATCATTGAAGACAACGAGAAATTTTATGATTAATATTTCCGCTAAGAAGTATAATCGCTTTTCTACAGAATGTACGGAATGGAAATAAAGTGAACTATACTTTCAGTACAAACGTTGAGACTCAAAGAAAGAATAGTTAAGTAGCTGGTTGTATGTTATTTGTTCGCGAGTGCAGAACCCAATAACCTGTAACTTCATTTTAGAAAGTTTGCGCTCGCGCACATTGGCGATGACAAGTGTGCTGAATTTACTTACCTTCGATATCCCTCCTGTCACTTAACTTCCAATAGATGTTTGGTTTTGCATTGAGTAAAATAAATTCCTTTTTTTTCTTCATTGTTTACGGTTTTGGCTCAAAAAGTTTATGGAGTTTGGTGTACCTGACTTTTGGTCAGTGTTGTATATAAGTAAGGCTTTAATGTATAAAGTTAATAAAAATTTTTTCTCTGACTTTCTTGAATGACCTGACATTTGGTTTTTACATTACAATTAGTGAATCATATGATTGTATTATTTATTTCAAAAATGAAAATACATTAAAATAAAATAATGCAGGACAGTCTCGTAGTTTACGTATGCGATCCTCGGTAGTATCTTGGATGGGTAACCGCTAGTGGCAATTTCTAAAAACCGCTTCCATGCTTCGGGGCACTTGAACGGTCATGGTTGTCGTCTGAGGTTAGCCATTAGGCCATGATGTAGGCCCTTGGACGGTCTAAAGACTCGTATATTGGGCTGGCCACCAGCCTATCCACCAACTCGCATTGGCCAGCGTGCTTGAATACGGCCAACACTACTTACAGGATGGCTCGTGTGTCAGCAGTGGGAAATTACTGGGCTGATATAATATACTATACGTGAAAGTACATACCACAGCAAAGTATTGTATAAATCAGAAATTTCACCAATCTATGAGCTTTTATTCTCCTAAACTATTATCATATTGGCTACCGCGAATATTTTATATGCAATTTTTTACCGTACTGTGCCGGATAACAAACTACTATTCACTCACACACTAACATACTAGACTATTCTATTGTATTCTTCTTTACTTAAAGATTCACACTTTAAGTAAAGAAGAATAAAATAGAATAGAACTATATTATATTACATATTATAATAAGATCTCAAATATAATTAATTTCTTTTACTAGCTGCGCCCCGCGGGCTTACAAAATAAAACGGTGATTATGGTGATGATTAAAATAAACTTATGTGTTAATCGAGGGTATAAGCTATCTCCATGCCAAATTTCATCGAAATCGGAGTAGCCGTTTGAGCTTAAAGAGGTAATAAACATACACACAAACTTTCGCATTTATAATATTAGTAGGATAAGATTTCACTCCATTTTGTTGAATTGATAGCACACTGACCTTAAAGTCTTAAATACAACGCAGCAGTCTTTACTCGGAGAATACCATTTCACTTTATAGTTTAGTTCATAGACAATCAATACGCCCACCCAATACTTATTATTAATGAATTCTAGTGTATGAAATGTGTTCATCTTTGCTTTAAGGACAAGCTATTGACACATAAGTAACTCATGTCATAATCGATTAATTTGCTTGAACACAATTGACAGGCGTGATTATGCTAGTGTAGGTCCTAACGGTCACTTGTGTTACGGTTGACTGGAGCTTGTTAAGCAAAAATATACCTAGTATTTAATCTTAACCAACTTTCAAAAAGGAAGAGGTTACGAAATGGTGTTTTGATGGCGATCCTACTAATATTATAAAGGCGAAAGTTTGTGTGTTTGCTTGTGACTTCTTCACGCTCAAACGATTACACCGATTTCGATGAAATCAGGTATGGAGATGGGTTCGACACTGGAATAACACATAGACTACTTTTATGAAACCGCGGGGCGTAACTAGTTACCACTAGTTACGCCATAAATTTTAAAAAGTTATTTTTATTTGTCACCTCGAAACTCGGACCTTTGTGATCAGATTTGTTTTTTCTTTACTCGAATCGGTACATTTTCTAGACTATGTTCAGCAGGGCATATCCTATCGCTGAGATGATGATGATGATGGCTTTAATATATTTAGCAATTAAAGCGGCTAAATGATCTATGTCGTGTTTATTGGGATTGAGACATTGGGCCCGCGGGGAGCCAGCTCGCTTATCTGATAAGTTTTGGAAAAAAACGACGAGCCCGCCACTCAAAAAAGCAATCTAGTACTTAATTAATACTGTGCGTGACCAAAACGCTGACTCATATTTGTATCAATGAGTCAGCATTTCTATTGCAGAGGCAATGCTTCTAGAATTCTGGGCACGCTGCCAACTGGCTAAGGGTTGAAAAATTTAAGCTATCTATAGGCGGGCAACAGGTAGGGGATTGCTCAAATGTCAAAGTAAAGTAGCGGTAGTACGGTAATAAGTTAACGGTCTTCGTGGCTTAGTGATCAGTGACACTGACTTTGGAACCGCGACCCCGGGTTCGAATCCCAGCTGGAGCAAACATTTCTGTGATGAACATAGATGTTTGTTCTCAGGTCTTTGTGTATTGTGATTGTGTGTGTCCATGCCTCCCGCGACACAGGGTTTCCTAGTGCAAGGGTGTGAGTGTGAATGTGTTTGTATAGTATTTTATTTGCTTATAAGTAACAGATTGGATTATTATAATATAAAATTGTCTGAAAGTCATGGACATAAAACACTTCGAAATCAATTTAAAAACTATAAAAACGTTGTTGAAGAAGCACCTACTGGGGCTTCTTCAACAACGTTTTTATAGTTTTTGAATTACGTAGGTAATTGTAATAATTAATGCTATTTAAATGTAATCTAGTTGCTAAATAAAACAGCTTCAAATTGAAATTGCGAACGTTTCTCTGTTTTCGGGATCTAAATGCGATTGTTGTAAAAACCGTCCATCCGTGCAGCGCTATATTTGTGACAAAACATGTACCGCCGCTGGGAGCTGGGAATATGTAAGTGCTACCTACATACTACAAATGACAATACTTACGCTTGAGAGCCTTGTCTACGGTGCGGCTTGTTTAATTTCCTTATGTTCAATTTATTATTGTGTAATGACGTGTTAATGTGATAATGAGTTACTATAGTGCTTCATCGGTAAATGTTCGGTATATTAATAAATACTCTTTTGTTTAAATCCGTATATTTTGTTAGGCGTCTACACGACGAGAGCTCGTACGTACGGAGGAGTAACTCAGCACTAGGTCGGCTTCCTAAGTTCATACAATGGTCGCGCAGACGGCAATGTGCCAGCAGTCGGTGGTATGTGTAAGTTACACCTGAAGATACAAATCAATATTTTACTTATTTATATTTTTTTTTTTTTCCTACACAAACTCCCGCACTAGGATACCCTGTGTCGCGGGAGGCATAGACACACACAATCACAATACACAAACATCCAAGACCCGAGAGCAAACATCTTTCCTCATCACAGAAATTTTTGCCCCGGCCGGGATTCGAACTCGGGGTTGCGGTTCCAAAGTCAGTGTCGCTGATCACTGAGCCACGACGACCGTCAATATGCTTCCATTATGATTATGCGTACTGCCTAGAAGTGGAACTTGTTGCGGGAGTCTATGTTTCAGTAGCAGGTAGTTAAAATCTTGAAATATGATTGATAGAGTACCTTTTAAGCTTGCGTACCAACATCGCTTCATCACTTCACATCTAGTGAGTTACTGGTCAAACGGAAGCTTAAAAGGTCTTAAAAAAGCTCAGTTTTATAAACTGCTCGCATGTCTATAGACAAATTATGATAAAAGAAATGTTTTGTTTGCGGTGGTTGAAAGATCAAAAACGCTCACTACTTACTTGAATAGAAGAATAAAACTATATGTTCTCTTTGAAATAAGAAACCACCTGTTGGTCCGTCACTAACGCGGTACGAGAGGGGGGAGGACATGTCGCGTGACGTAACGTGCCCGCGGCCCGCCACCGACAAGGGATAAAAAAGCGGTGAACTTGCTACAAAGGCTTGAGCTATGATTTTGACTCGCAACAACTGTTTTTTTTTCGACTAACGATTTTCGTAGTTTATATTATGGGCTGATGTTTTTCTCTATAAAATACAGCTATTTATATACTTATATATATTTTTAATATCAACAATATTATATGAATACGTGCGCCTTATGCAGCGTCACAATACTATTTCAGTATATTTATATGTATTTTTATTACCTGTTTGTCTACCTGTAGATAATGTGATGCTCTGTTGCTCGCTCTTAGATATTATTTATAAAGCTTGTTCGCCACAGTCTAAATAATTATCTTAATCGTATCCCAGTAGTTTCACGGCATATAACAACTCTATTCTTTCATTTATCTAGATAATATTCCTGACTAAAGGAATAGATAGTTTATACCCGCGTTAGATACGCGATTCAATTGTTCATATGACGTGAGTAAATTTGATAGGAACGATTTATCGCAAGTCACCCTGTCTACAGTCGGGCACTGAAGGTGATGTTGTACTTTAATTTGTCTATAAATACAATATTATACCTAAAACTTACACGAGTTGAATTCATGTTTCAAATTAAACTATCGGGTTTATTCGTGCATGTTTATATCATGGGGCAAATGCCTTTATTAAAATAAAACACTAATAACTAATTACAATACTGCAACTACTACAATAACATTTGTGCAATCCACTAGCTATTGGCAACCTATACATAACTCAAATGTTCTAATCCGCTACCAGCTGGCAGCATGCCCAGAATGCTAGCAGCATTGCCACGTTGAATTGCAATGCTGATTCGTCGAGCCAGATATGTGCCAGCATTTTGGTCACGCGTCGCATCGATCAAACGCTCTGATAAACTTTGGAAAATTCAATGAGCTCCAGGGCCCGTGGGGCCCAATGTCTCGACCCCAAACGGTTCAAATAATTAACCACTACCTAGGTTAGCATATTTTCGCCGTTTCGATTGCTTCGCTGAAAACTATTTCAATTATTTTTAATACTTTATTTGTTTATATCTAAATAAGATATTCACTCACCAGGACGTTTTGATCGAGTTATGTTGACCATGATCGCGAGACAACATCAAACCAAACTCGCAAAAATGATTTTTGCGAGTTTGTTTCGATGTTGTCAGTCGTGAAGTTATCTGTGGATTTCATGACCAAAATATGGTTTGTGTTTCCTAATTTCAATCTCTTAATATTATACAGCTGACACATTTGTTGACTCTCTTCGCAATCTTGGTTTGACTGATAAACGACCTGCGGAGCTGGTGCATACACGCCGGAGGTTAGGTACGGCAGAATGCCCTTGGCCGTTTCTGCTTTTCTGCTACTTTGATTAATGTAGTGAGTAAAGCCCTGACATATAACTTTTTATGTATTGTTCAAATTTTAACCGTTATAAAGCTATTATAATGTTAAAGGTTAGTAGAGGTAGTGGACGTTCTTGAGGTAATTAATGAATAGGGAAACACTAGCGAATTGTTTGATATTTATCAAACAAACGATATCAAAATCTGTAACTAATGATTCATGGATTTTGTTCATCTAAGTTAGATGAATGAATGATAATATTGTAGGACTAATTCAAATAAATTGTTTTCATCATTTCTTAGTCAATTATAACAATATTTTTTCATAACAGGATTTGATGAAGATAATCGTTTTCTAAACCTATCTTCTTCTTCTTCTCTCAGCCATGTGCGTCCACTGCTGGACATACGCCTCCCACATATAGAGGGGATTTGCCAATACTCGCCACGCTTGGCAGGCTGGTTGGCGAGCGCAGTGTGATTTCCTATCCTCAGAAGGCGCTGCTGCCCACCTTCTGGTACGTGCTCCCTTAGCCGACTCTTACGGCACCCACGGGAAGAGATGGGGGAGTACTATTCTAGGCCGGTACCACCACGGCAAAAAACCTATATATCATATAAACATGAATAATTACACAAAATTACCGAAAATTACCTTTATTAGAGGTTATCGTCACGCTGAACGGAGTCGTCGACGCCCTGACCCTTCGATATAGGTTAGAAGGGCAATGGGTCGCCATGGCAACGCCGATCAGAAATAGGGAACGGGACGTTTCAAACGATGGAACACTAAGCTCTGTTCACTTGTCTATCGAGACACATCACTAATCAATAGTGGTTGACGCTATACGAATATTACCAGATAAATACGAATTTACAGATCCTTATTTTCTAAAACAAAAAAATATATATACCTAAAAATGGAACCGACTTCAACACTCAAAAGTGTGAAATAACTTGTTGAAGTCGGTATCATGATAGTTGTAATTTTTAGACTTTCGCGATTCGAACACATTGTTATTAAATCAAACGGGGCTTAATCGCGAGAAAAACATTTAGTAATTTATTTAAGTCACGAGAAGACTAGTCTTTGACCACGACCAATGCAACTTGGTCGAAACGTCGAGGTAAATAAATTACTAAATGTTTCTCTCGCGATTAAGCCCCGTTTGATTTAATAACATCATGATAGTTCGCAAAAGTTACTATCATCACAATATTGTACTCATGGTACTGACTTCGACAAGTTATTTCACACTTTTGAGTGTTGAAGTGGGTTCCTTTTCTTGGTAAAAATTTGTTTTTCACCCTTTTCAGTGACCTTTGTTACTCACGGGATCAATTGTCATTGTGTATGTTCACCGATTTCTTCACCCGCAAGTATATTATCGTCGAGGTATGTAAAAGACTTTTCCGTTATTGGAGTGTAACTCAAAAACCGCTTGTCCGAATTTGATGACATATAAATGGGACTACCACGTATCAAACAAAAAAAGAATCATCAAAATCAATTCATAAACGACGAAGTACGAAGAACGACGAGAAGGCGAACACACATAAAACAAACATAATAAATATACGGCTGAATTGAGTAACCTCCTTTTTTTAAGTCGTTTAAAAAACTATCATATCCTTATTATATACTTAAATAAGTCAAACTTAAAAAAAGTGAGAGACACTACATTACTATGAACACATTATTATGCAAGGAGAAAAAGACTTGTAGGTCTTCTGGAAAATGATAAAAAATAACTACAACAAAAGGTGTTAGTTTTATACGCTACAATACAATTACGATATTTTCTGAAGCAAATATTACGAATTAATTTGATGAAATCTTGAAACTCGTTGCTTTTATTATATTTTTAATGGACCAAATACGTGGGCGGTGCTAGTCTCTCCACCTGTGTCGTATTGGCCATCGGTATATCGAAGCCTAGTGTTGAAGTGTTTGTACAATAACGCTATCATATTGGTCCGAGTACAAGAGCAAATTTTGAAGGCGAAATTCCATTCCATTGCAAAGAGGCGTGAGACAGGGAGACGCTATCACTCCAAAACCATTCACTGCCGCATTGGAAGACGCCTTCAAGCTCTTTGAATGGCAAAGATTCGGCATCAACATCAACGGCGAGTACATCACTCACCTTCAGTTTGCCGACGATATTGTGGTCATGGCAGAATCGATGATCTCAGCACGATGCTCGAAGGCGTCAACAGAATTGCCCAAAGGGCCCACCCTTATAAGACGAACATGGACAAGACAAGAAAATTATTTCAATTTTTTTTTATTTTTTTATTGGGAATAGGCAAGCGTTTGACCACTATCTCACCTGATGTTTAGTGACGACGCGGTCTCAGGTGTTGCATGTAAAGTTAGAAGGAACCTATTCACTCGCGACTTTAAGACTCCGGGGTTGTACCTATCGGGGAACACAGACTCCGGCAGTGAGTTCCACTCCCTCGCAGTACGCATTGGAGACCACGGACTGGCAAGCGCAGCATAGGACGGCCACCGACCAGGTGGACAGACGACCTGAATAAGATCGCAGGCAAGGGCTGGACTCGTGCCGCTCCCAACCGGTAATTGTGGAAATTAATTGACTTTAACAATTATAAGTTTTAAGTTTGTTATTCCGCAAAAACATATATACGAATCCCGTTTTTTACATGCCGAGGGCTGAATGTAGTAGAACAGAATGGTTTTTTTTTTTAATGCTTGCGTTTGACCTCTGTCTCACCTGATGTTAAGCGACGACGCGGTCTAAGATGGAGCACGCATACTTACTTAACTCTTGTTTGTACCAACATCTTACAACTACCTATATCCGCAATAAACAGTTTGAGTTTGTCTTTGTGTGGGTATGCCATGAGGATAACAAATTATATGGAAAATAGTACATACAGATGATATGTGTGGTGGATATCCAGGTAGAGGAAAGCCAAATAATGTATGGATAGACTGCATGAAGAATGAAAAATGTGTATATTATTAATATTTTACAAGTCAAAAATAATTTAAAAATAGACACCACATAAAACAGAACTTTAAAAAAACTCAAGAATAATAAAAGAAAATAAATTGGCATGCCCATATTATACGACTACTACCACATAATTACATCTCGTCACTGACCATCAAGTGAGATAATGGTCAAACGCTAGATATATACAGTAAAAGGTACCAAAAATAAGGGGGTTAAAAATATTCAGACATACAAATTGGATAAAAATATGATTCCTAGAAATAAATGTAAGCAAACATTTGAATATATTACAATATATCTTGTATCAGTATGAAAACGCGCGAAAATCGATCAATGGCAGATATTTGGTGCGTACCTACTTCTGCAATCCCAAAGCTCCAAATTGAACTTTAACTAGCAATTTGTCGTCAACGTCCACGCGATGTCATTGATTTTAGCTTTGGACTACAATAACAAACATCCTTCTATTCATATCCCAATAGGGTCATCATGTACTAAAGAAAAATCATTTGTATGTATTTTGATACTAAACTTCTCAACGCAGATTTAACTCAGGAACATAGCGCCCTATCACTCGACACCCGAGAGTTCAGTCCACAGCTGTGCTCGTATAAACGTGTGATACTTGCACTTGACATGTCTGACTCGCTACTCACAGTATCTACGTTAGATAACGTTGCTTGATAAACTAATAATTCAGAGGAACAATCGTAACATCATAATCGTTAAGGAAATATTAATTAGAAGTGACTCTTTATTACTTTAAACTAATTTTAACTGCATAGAAAACAAAAGATTTTATTGCGTATGCACTGGGTAGTTGTAGTCTGCATATCTTCAAGTCGCGTGTGAACCTTTTAGACAAGCGTGCTCCATCTTAGACCGCGTCGTCACTTAACATCAGGCTAGATAGTGGACAAACGCTTGCGTATTCTCGATAAAACATATTAAAAGTTCAACACTGCAATAATGGCCACCATAATGTTAGTACATGTTCATTCAATTTAGTTGAGTTTTAGGGTTGTTTTGAGCTTTAAACATAACTTGCGATAAATACACAAGCATTAAATACCTTCGTGTTTCCCATTTTTTTTTTTTTTTTTTTTTTTTACGTGGGGAAAATGCATTTACGCACTTCCGCCTACCGGGAAAGTAGGCGGGGTGTGTCGGGCTCGCTCGAGCATCACCGCTCCCTGGGGGGCCTCATGGCCCCCAACCCTAACTGCACCCACAGCAGCCAGGGTCCACTACCGACTAAAACCCACGGTGTCCATCCTGCCGCTAGAACGGAGGGAGCGCGGGGTACATTTGCATACCGCACCCCCACCACGGCCGTCCATTTCCGGACCCCTCCAGGGGGGGAGGATGACCCTCCCCCTCGCGACCGTGCCGGGACCAAGAGCACGGCCGCACCACCCCGGGGACCACACAGTGCAAGGAACGCCAGACTTCCCACATCCGACGCTCGTGGTCCCCTGCGATGGGCCAGATGGAGCAGCCCCATCGCCAGCCGCTTCGGCCGCCACCCTCCGACGGCGGCCATATCGGCGCCACAGCAGGAGACGAACTGAATCACTCCCGCCGCAGCGCCTCCTCAGCTGCAGCACCGTCCAACACGGCGCCGCTGCCCCCCTCAGTTGCAGTGCCTTGCAGCAGCACCGCAACCTACCGTCAAGTGGACCGCTCCTCGTCGGCTTGGCGAGCAAAGCCTATCGGGAGCAGTCCCGGCCTGAATATAATAAACATACATAAATAAATGGATATAAATAAACTTACATAGATATGAGACACGCGAGGCGCCGGACGATGTCTAGTTACGTCTAATTCAGAGGAATTAGACCAAGAACAGGCAGCACCGCGAGAAGGTAATCGCCAGACTTGCCTTGAGGATCATCACGACCTGCGCTTCCCCCAAGACCGTAACCTCCCTACCCATCACGGGATGAGTAAAGAAGGCCTGGACTTAACCAAAACAAGCAGCGTGAACGCCGCAAGCATAGGCATAGCAACTATTTAATGGATAAACCCAGACCCGCCCGCCTTCGTGTTTCCCAGAGCCAACCCTACTGTTGACGGGTGACGCGGTGCATGATTCCCACAAAGATTCTGGATGCGATGTCCGGACGAGACCGGTTATTACCGGTTGAAATTAGCAAACGATCGAAGCCCGCGGCGGCAGTACAGGCTCCACTCTACACATGTGATGTTACCTTTGTTCGGGAAATGGCCCAGAAATGTTAAAATCTGTTGATGTTGATGAGGTTTCCGTGTATCGACGTTTTTTATAATTATTGAAGCGTAGATAAAGGTGCACCCGCAATTAAAAAATCATTGTGTGGTCTGATCGACACGTGTGTAATATGTGAAATTAAACTGACTTGCTCTATTGTAACGATATCAGATTTGAATTAACTACAAAATTTAACTGAATTTCGCGGCCAAGTATCAATAAAAGCAGAATTAAATTTATGGAAGGATCTCTGCTTCGAGAACAGTAGAGCCTTTTCTGTGTTGTTATTGCTTTGGTATTGAAACAGTTATTATATGCCATAAGAAATCATAAATGTAACATTGCATTTACTCATACAAATTCACCTTTGAACAATCATATAGTTAAATGGTAAATCGGTAAATACTCGTAGTCACGTTTTTGACAGCCGTTACTTCTCGGGCGGTGTTAGGGCAGTGATATGGAACGGCCGTGATAGACAAAACGACTGCACAAGCCAGGTGCGATTAGGCCATTTGGTAGGAAAAAACCCTGGGCGAAACTATCTGACCATATTAAGACGCCGTTGAAAAGGGCCAGGACACAATAAATTTGAACCCATGGCCGTCCATAAAGAATCTTTGAGCAAGAGATATGTCAAGATCATGGCATGACGAAAATCCATGATCTCTGCTTAACACTCCGGGAAACAAGCATGGTGATATATACCCGTACGAATGTGTAGTATTAATGTATACATATAACTATAATCTAAACAGTATAACTAGTATATCCCATAGCGATCCCGTTAAGCTGATACATGTTCAATTTTACAAATATCGAACTTACCATTTAATATTTTTTGAAGTGAAAACTTCTTTAGGCGCGTTGAGCACTTTTTGGTTGAAAAAAAAACATGGAACTCGCGTCGTCACCGAACGCTTTCCACGAGCTATATGTATACTGTATATATGTGTGGTTATGGGACATGGTTGATATGTGTGTAGTTTTGGGTTGAACGAAAAGCGTGGAATTCGCGTCATCGTCACCGCAAACTTTCACTTTGCTTTATTATTTTAATTAATTATGAGTGTTTTATTTTAATAGACGTCAGCCCATTATTGCTTAATTTATAGGTTAGACACATCATGTACCTATGTACAATCCTGTCTAGTTATATAATTTAATTTAGCACGTAATTGTGCGTCACACATATATGTGAGCAACAGAAGTATAAAAGTGTTATAAAGTGAAGCATTCAAGTTATGAGTTGAATTACAAAACATTTATCTGACTATCACGTGGATTCTGTTCAAAACCCTACAATTTAATCCCAACGGCAGTGATGTATCGAAATGCATGATTTAATCTTTTGTTAATTTCATAACATCACAGAAAGCGAATTGTGCTATGGCCTACCCTAACTACGGTTATATATGATAAACCAGCTTAAGGACAGCTCGTTATCGGATTGCTAGTTTCCACTTCTGTATTAGTCGATTATTATTTTCCATTTGCGATTTCGATTTAGTCGTTTATTTATCGCGTTTCTTGTTATATATAGCAAAGTGTCGCCCACATTTATTAATTACTAGCTGCACGCCGCGGTTTCACCCACCTGGTGATGATTGATGATGATGACGATGATGATGATGATGAAAAGTATCTTATGTGTTATTAAGGGACTTGAAATATCTACATACCAAATTTCATCCAAATCCGTCAAGGCGTTTGAGCGTGATTGAGTAACAAACAGCCATCCATCCAAACTTTCACATTTATAATATTAGTGGGATACAATACAAAGTTCGAATGTAAACTCTAAGACTTTCACGGCCGGCGTTGCATGTTTTATATATTGCTTCCGGGCTGTTTGGCCGTGGTCTATGTGAAACTTGTGATGCAGACGTTTCGTCGATCACTGCGGTCGACATCTTCAGTGGTTCAGGTCGGAGCGGCGATAAGAGCGTAGAACTCTCCTTCGCGGCGTCGTCTCTGTTACTGATGTGGAGTATTGAGTCACTTGTGTGCTTATTATTTTCAATGTATAAGTATCAGTAATCAGTAGCAGAGAAGACGCCGCGAAGGAGAGTTCTACGCTCTTGTCGCCGCTCGGACCTGAACCACTGAAGATGTCGACCGCAGTGATCGACGAAACGTCTGGAACAAAAGTTTCACATAGACCACGGCCAAGCAGCCCGGAAGCAATACATACAACAAAGATTTGATTGATTGATTGTTTGTTTGCAATGACTAGGCTCTAAAACTACTGAACTGATTTGAAATTCTTTCACTGCTGGGAAGCTACACTATTTCCGGGTGACATAGGCTATATCATAGTCTCAAAAATATTAGGGATCCTTATAATGTTTATGTTTTTTACCCGTGCGAAGATGGAGCGGATCACTACTCTATTAGTCTATACTAAGATAATATTAATCAAACTGGAACTGTTTACGTCCACAGCGGCTGCAAACACAGATTTGTAAAGCGTTTCTTCCGTGAGCTGGATCGCGCAGCGCCGAGAGCTGTCAACGAGAAGCGTTCGTTCGACACCGCACTAATTGGAAAGCGACAATCCTATTTCGATGATTACTCACCTCGATTCGATTGCGTTACGACTAGATTTGTGAGTGTTATCCGGAAAATAAAGGCATAAGTATATAAATACTAGCTGAACTGGCAAACGTTGTTCTATGTATGTATCTGTATAAATTATCGATATGTCAAAGCGCAATTACAGTCAATGATCGACGCTTACATTATTTGAATACATTCATAGAAAATTACTTAAATCGTAATAAAAACATGGGGAGCGAGGGTAGGGGGGTGAATAAGTTTGTGTGTAGTTTGTGACCTATTCTGGAATCTACCTTAGGTGTTGCTACTAAAAAAAAATACCTAAAAATGGAACCGACTTTAACGCTCAAAAGTGTGAAATAACTTGTTGAAGTCGGTACCATCATAGTTCAAAAGTAACTATTATATAAAATATTGTTCGCATGGTACCGACTTCGACAAGTTATTTCACACTTTAGAGTGTTGAAGTCGGTTCGATTTTTTGGTAAAATTTTTTTTTACCCTTTTCATTAATCTTACTACTTACGGGATACACTGCCATAGTGTATGTTCATCGATTTCTTCACTCTCAATCAGGAAGTCGTCCAAGAAGACGTAACACTTTTCAGTTATTTGAGTGTAACTCAAAAACCGCTTGACTGATTTAAACACAGAAAGCGCACCAGCTTTCAAATAAAAAATAATTATCAAAATCGGTTCACCCGGTCGAAAGTTCTGAGGTAACAAATATAAAAAAAACATAGGGGTTGACTTGTGACCCTCTTCCTTTTTTTGAAGTCGGTTAAAAAGAAATTGATACTACTATGAAACAATGTTAGTATATAGAAAGTATGTGTGTTACCAATGTAATATCAGATAAACATATTAATTTGTTAATCTTTAATTTTCAATCCTAACATCTTTCAAGTGCCCTCCAATATAAAGCAATGTTTGTTAATAAAATCATTATATCCACATGATGTCTAGAGCTGGATTAACTTAGAACTACACTACAATAATGATAAGTTAAAAAACAAATCAACAATCTTTTCAGCCACTTGGAAGGCCTTTTCTAGGAATAGCAAATACAAGTCACGTCGACAATTCTATATGAAGTACTGAAACGTTTATAACAAGTATTGATATATTAGATGAAATAAAGAGCCAATCTATAAGATATTACTCACTTTTTTCAACCCAAATACTTTTTAATATCATTCGTTTTGTACGATTGGTAAAGTCTCAACCCAATTTTTTTTCTTCTTGGATACGTGGGAATCTGTCAGGACGCGATATATAGAAAGAAGACACAAGTAGAACGACACGAGTACAAAAGTAGCTCCAATCAGATTTCAGCCGACTTTATTTCTTCATCTGAAAGTCATATATGCTAGTCAATGTTTTGTTTCCAGTTTTGAGACCTAATATCATGAGAATTCTATCCGGCAAACCGGCGAAACCATCGGATTGCCGGATAACAAATTAATTGTGACACTCGAGTCATGTAATATCTATCGCTAGGTATTGCTATCGCTATTTGTGCGCTGAGCTGATGAGTTCTATTGTTTTTGGTGCGCGAAGCCGCCAATGTGTAATCGAGCAATGCAACAAACATTTTTGGTTCGCAACACGAGTAGCAGATACAGTTTTAAAATAATAAAAGACGATCAATTACAGAATATAATTACCTTAACCACAGATGTATGAAGTCATCAGCGAAGTAATATAATCGCAAAACAACTATTTATGGAATCTTTACTAAATACATTATATACCGTGATATAATACATTTATCATACAATGCTGCAGCATAGTTTGATCACATTCAGATTGATAGACAACATATTTTTTCTATTTATAATAACCTCAAATCTGAACATAAAATATTCAGAGATTAAAGCATTCGTAAAGGTCAGTTTATTAAGATAATAGTTGTCTAGATTACTTTTGATTGCGGCAACCCAGATGATGGATTGCGCTTCGGTTATTTTCGTATTACATTATGTTGGTGAAGTAAAGTAATGGTTTATACAAACACAATTCAATGTTTTTATACAATAAATACGCTATTTTAACGTTAATTACAACAGATTTCCCACCAAAATGCTTAAGAACTCTCAGTTGTCGATGTTAAAACGAAGTTACATCTAAACAGTTTAGTCATATCAAAACAAGATAAATCCTACTAATATTATTAACGCAAAAGTTTGTATGGATGTATGGATGTTTGTCACTCTTTGATGCTCAAACGGCTTGACGGATTTAAATGAAATTTGGTATGTTGATGCTTCAGGTCCCGGAATAACACAGAGACTACTTCTCATCAACATTAATCATCACCACATGGGTAAAACCGCCGGGCGCAGCTAGTCTCTTATACTAATAATTACCATTAGAACATAACCATCGCATTACTGACAGCACGTCGTCGCCGCCTTAATCGCCGGACCTGTGATAATACAATTTAGAAGAAATATTAATACTTAGGCTTGTATTGGAAACAACAAATTGAAATTGTGCTCTGCATGCGATATAATTTTAGTTTGCCTCATTCTCAGAATACTAATTACCGGAGTCTTCTTAACGTAGTCTTACTATAAAGATGCGTCACTAAGGACTCGTATGATTATTTTGTAAATGTGTTTGTGGATACATACATATGTACACGAGTGTACCTAGACACTGACTATGCATGTTGTGCGAGTGCGTGACGGCACACAGATGTTCCTGAGAGGGTTTGATTGAATGCTGGATTCAATTTTCATTAGATCTACATTCACAGTAGATTCGCTATGTATGTCACGTTCATTATGAGGTTATGCTGATTTTATTTATATATATAAAGAACCACAAACTTATATGTCTTTTATGTCGATATTCTTAGCAAATGATTACGTTGTGGGGTAGGTATATGGCGCTGTTTAGGTAAACAGCGCCATATATTCTACCTCGAACCTTTACTGTTCATACAAAGATGTTTTATTGAAAGAGATAGATTCTAAACCTTTTGCATAAGAGCGTCACAAAAAGCATTTTTTTTGTTTTTTATTTATATTATAAGATTGCATTTCGCGGTCTAAGATGGAGCATGCAAGCCTAGAAGGTACCTATTCACTCGTGACTTGAAAACTCCAGGATTGTACGTTATGTTTTTTAAGTTTAATTACCCGTGAAAGAGACTAAATATTAATAAATAATATTTAGTTTTAATTTCGCGACTTTTAATTATTCTAATAGGTTGCTCCGAGAATTGAATTTTTGTCAGGGAAGATGTAAAAGAAGTTTTGAAGTTTTATTATTTAAAACTAAATCCTTTATAAATAGGATAGAGACATTGTTCTCATCCGAATACACAGTGTGTTGCTCTACTCTAGACAGTCGTTCAACATTTAAACAATCTAAGGGAAGGGTTGGAATTAAAAGCCACTAAAACTGAAATAATTGTTTATGTGTAACAAGTAAACTGAATTAGCTTAGAGAGGTTTTTTACACTTTATAGATCTAGCATTTGACCACTATCTCGCTTGGTGGTCAGTGACGATCTAGTCAAAGATGTAATCACGCTAGACGTAGAATGTTTATAAATAATGCTCTCAATGACTGCAGCCTGAACACACTATGTGTTTGGTGTCAGTTTTTCAAACTTGAGTGTGGGAACTAGCCAGTTGGGTACTCAAAAATACCATACCACTATGCTGGGAATTAAATAACAGTGTTGCATTTACGGAAAACTTAAGCCGTTGTCGGAATGGAACCAGCTGATTTGAAAGCCGAAGCTCCCACCGCTGAACTATCATAGCTTTAAAATTGGTTGAAACTAGACCACACATAAATGTCTTATTAATCCCACTTAAACATAACACTAGTTATAAGTTTCATATTTTAATAAAGACATCCGCCCATTATAAATAGCATAGCCGAAGGGGTATAAATATATGTCAAGGATCGGATTTAGTCCGGATTATTTCGGATTTCGTCCGGTTTGGTTCTTGGTATTATTATTATTCTTTCTGACTCCCATCGAATTGTTCATGTATGCTCTTCTATTAACAGTACTCATATTCGTTTTAAATGCTTTTAACATATCACACACACAAATGTATGAGGTTTTCACTAATACTTGTTCCGCTGAGTACCGTCGATGTATATAGAAACGAAATAATGAAACCATAGAACTAGTTTATCTAAGCACGAAACTAATAAAATAGTTCATAACAGTAACTCATGGTCTAATAATCCCGTCATCATCTAAAACCCTTTTATCAATGGTTAGCTGATTAATATCAGTATTTGCCATTTCGTTTGAAGTGTTAAATTTAATTATATAGCAGCGGCGATGTCAGTCATATAAGCACATTTCAAAATAGCCGGTCTAGACTTCATTGAAAAAGGTAACTAATATGGCTATGACGGAATAGCCAAACATATTTAATTCGTGTCTGTCAATCTGAATCGTGAATAGTTATATGGTAACTCAAAAGTACCAAAATTCAACATTCCTCCGATTTCGATTTATTATACATGAACCCTCCAATTTAGATAATGCCGGTGTGTCTCCCGGCTAAAGTGCGAGCGGACAACGGTGCGCTTCCATTATCCCGGTCTACTCGGGTCATACATACATACATGTATATTTTGTACCTGTTATTACATTATATTCTGTTAAGTACTTCTTATTCAGTACATAATTTTGTATAAAATAATCAAATAACAAAAGGTTGTTATAGAGTGGCTGAGACCATTAAACGAATAAAAAAAATCATATTTATATATTATAATAATAAATAATAGTTCATTTATTTATCAATATATTTTCTAATGTTTTTTAATTCATACTTTTAATTAGGACAGTTCTGAATGACGAAGTTGTTTTTATAATTTACTAAGGGCGCCTCGCGGTTTTACCCGCGTGGACGAAGGCTCTCCCGCTACACCTCAGTTATCCAACGGGATCGTTTTCCAGCTCCATAACGAAATAGAGCAACTTCGCCGCGACCTGGCAGCGTAGCCTCACCTGAGGATGGGCATCGGACATGCCCGAAACAAAGGTCGAAATACTTCGATTATAAACGTGTGTAGGCTGGATGATACATTACATCGAATCTATAGCAAATGTCATCCAAATTGGTTCAGCAGCTGAGATGTGATGACGTAATGAACAGATAGAGTTACTTGAACTTTGTATTAAGTATATTGCCTTTTTACCATTTTGTGAGTGAATCTAACCAGGGAGTAAAAATCAATACATACTATACTTGAGCGATTATTTACTTAATAGCTTATTAATTTAAATCAAGTTTGGAATGAATCAAACCACCCATTGCAATACAAATATCCACTGAAAATTAATTAAAATCAAAAAATCAACTAACACTGACTCATAATATTATTAATATCAAAATACCAGTCACATTTTTCAATTCAAAATAATTATCAAATTAAAAACACTATTGAATACCCCCTCGGAGAAGGTTGGAAAAAAATACAAGTTTCATTGTTTACTTTACAGTTTATAATTAATATCGAATTTTGAGTGATTTAAACCGGAATTAAAAAAAAACAATAAAACTTCACTTCCCCTGCACAAGGGTTTACAAAGCATGCTTTGTAGTCATTTTGCTACCATTTTACATAAAACCAAGTAACAGGAATACACCAGCCCCAACTCAGCGTCGCGCTGATCGTGCGCTCAGCGCTGATCATTATGCTAAACAATTATATAATCGCTTGAGCCACAACCAAACCCTTACCCAACTCTACATTGGGTTTTAATTTGACTTTATTAGATTTGAGCTGCATTTAAAATTCTAGTTCAAATGAGAGCATACAATTGGATTGTTTACCACGAACGAGACGAGTCCGTAATGAGTTCCTGCCGGAATCTCTGTGCGGCGCTCACGCCGACTGCTGCTGCATCTGTGGCGGCGCGGCGCGCCTGCTGTACTTCACATTAACGTACAACATGAGCCGCTTACACGTCAATTTACTCTATTAACAGATTTCATGGATATACTTTTGGCTAGAAACAAATGATTCTAGCGTGATTAAGTAATTGACCATTTCTTTTTTCTTATTATCTGTCTGTAGACGTTTGACGAGAATATAACCTGTACTTATGTGATGATACAGTCTACAATGGATCACGTAGGTATGTTTAGAAGATTATTTTTTTATACTGTATAGGTCTAGTGTTTGACCACTTGATGTTCAGTGACGATGTGGTCGAAGATGTTATCACGCTAGACCTAGAATGCTCACTGGCTCTCGAGAACTGTTGCCTGAACACACTATGTGCTTGCTGACAGTTTTTTAAGCTTGCGGGTGGTAGCTAGCTAGGCGGGTAGTCCAAAGTACCCTACCACCATGCTGGGAATCTGATAACGGTTACCTTCACCGGAAACTTGAGCTGTTGTTGGGGTTCGAATCAGTGTCCATCAGTTTGACAGGCGACGCTTCCCCCGCTTAGCTATCATCGCTTCAAAACATACATTTAGTGATTGCAGATATACTTGCAGATATATAAAATATAGTTATTTACTGGATAATACAAAGACAATTATTTACAAATTATATTTGACATTATAAGATATTCTGGCCACCATAAGATAGTGTTCATATTGGCAATGAGTTCTACTCCTTAGCTGTACACTTTATGAGTATGGAGTCTCTTCTGTATCGCTTTGCCATTTATATTTATTTATTATATACAGTTTCACAGCTTAGGAATAATTCTTAAATATCTAGTTAATTTGTAGACCGCACGTGAGCCAGATTGAAACTACGTTATGTTACCTCACATTATGTCACAAAGTACGGAGGGAGTCATCTAGTCGCGTAGTAGGTACACACACTATTATATAACAAATGAAGCAATAAATCTAAATGTAAATAGGCCACTGTACGGGTACATGTTTCTTAATAATTATGAATGGCCCGAGTATCAAACAAACTAACTTAAATATGATTTATTGATTAATATCATTTGAATCTTACGTATTAAATTACGATATTGGTTTCAATAACAATCCGAAACGATCTCGAGTTCGAGTCTGATAAATTAGATTCGTAGCTTATTTTATTCTTATTTAAATCGTAAGCAACCGAAAAATCTTACTTCTGTTTGACAGAGTGCAACCTAACAAATGCTTCTAGCAATTTCTATTCGAATATACAAACACACCTGAAAATAAAAATGGAACAATAGAGATCTGTCCCTACATAAAAACACCAATATACCTCGTAGACATGCCGTAGGTTCGTAGCAAACGCGTAGACGCTATAGCCATAAAGCTCGACTTCACGTAGTACAGACACCTGCAATTAAAAAGTTTATACGTAAGCGAAGCGAAATAATCAGTAGAGCTGTAAACGAATTGCTTATGTAAACGAGGCTTTAATTGGAGTTAGTCTGCGTTCAGTTTGTGCAAAGGACATGGCCAACTATTACTAATTGCACGCAAAAGTAATGACTCTTCATTAAAAAGAAATATGTAATAAGGTAAGGTTATAAACAATTTGCATAAAATCGCATACAAATGATGTAATTATTTTTGGAACATACAACTATTTAAATTAAGGTGAAATAGACCCAATCTTTGTGAAATAGGCCATCTTTAAAAGGATTCTACTCATAAAAAACAAAACATAAATAATAAAAAAAATGTATGTTATTTATTAACATATATATTAAAAACGTATAATAATTATATATCTAAATACAATGTGAAAAATACTATTACAATGATGACGTTAAGACACAATTTGATTCAACGCTTAAACTAGATTGATATAAAACCTATAATAATACTATAAAAAACGATTTTAAAAAATCTTGTGATGAATGAATGTAACTCTTGTGAGTCACATTGTACGTTTACGTTTTTTAAACTAACTGCGTGTATTTTTTTATACGACGACAGGTTATATGTTTCTATTGCTCCTTAAGTACTGCTCCAGAGCGAGCGGGTCCGTGCGCGGGGTTTTCTCCCAAGGTTACAGGGTCTTATAGGCGCCTTAATAAACAGTTAATTATATTAAGTGATGGTATCTGGGCTTCTACCAAGCTACCGTCACTTATATAATAATCGCCTCACCTAATAAATCCCACGGGGCTATGCTCGGGGTTTCTCTACGCGATCGAATCAGAAATGAGGAGATCCGTAGAAGAACAAAAGCCTTATAGCCCAGCAGATTATCAAGTTGAAGTGGCAGTGGACAGAATATAGTATAACTCAAAGAACCCATGGCCGTTGGGGTAGATAGGCTCTTGAATGGAGACCACAGACCTGCAAGCGTAGTACGTGTGTATGTGTACTTACTTATATGTACTACTCCTTCGCGCTCAAGCGGGTACACCGATTTCTATTAAATTTGGTATGGAGATAGGTTAAGCCCTCGAATAACATAGGCTACTTTTATCCCGGAATAGCTCCCGTGGGATAACTGAGATAGCGGGAAAACGAAATCCACGCGGGGAAACCGCGGGGCGCTACTAGTAGTATTATAATGTGACTATAACTGTGAACCCTGTGTGCCTGTTACGTTTATATGCCTTAGCTGCTGAACCAATTTTGATGAATTCTGGTGTAGAGATATATGAGAGCTTGGCAACGGTTTTGCAGAAAAGTTGGGTCCCGTAACATAACAGAGGGAAACCTTTAGTCAACGAGATTTGTTTGAGTTATACTATATTCTGTCCACTGCCACTTCAACTTGATAATCTGGTAGGCTATATGGATTTCGTTCTTCTACGGATCTCCTAATTTCTGATTCGATCGCGTAGTTCATCTAGATTAATTTCACACCTGTTTTGTACTACACATAATAGTAAAAAATCAAATGTAATTTAAAAAAGGTACGGAGCGTTGAGTGTGTAGCTTTCTCGATAAAAAAAAAACCTTTAGTCAACGCGGAGGAATCTACAGGATACAGCTAGTATTTGATAAATATAAACCAATCACATGCTGTAATCCATTAAATAACAACATTTTATTGCATCGAAATAAGTGTATTTTTAAGGAGGAAGTTTTAAGTAAAAGGAGGGCTGTTATAAGTTTGACGTGTCTGTATGTCTGCTTGTGGCACCGTAGCTCCTAAACAAATGAACCGATTTTGATGCGGTTTTGTTTTCTTTGACAGTTGATGTGATCGAGATAGTTCTTAGCCACAATTCATGACGTTTTGTGCCGAAGGTTAATTAACATATTATATTCACATTCATACACAAAACTATGTTGAAATAAAGCGGCAAAAGTTTTAATTGTATGAAGAGAATCATAAACTTTTTGTTTCCATACTGATTTCACATTCAACTTTTTAATCGGCTTGTGAGAACAACACGGGACACCGATGGCCGACGGTCCGACGCGGCGCGCGCGCCCTGTTTATACATAAGTTTATTTCTCTGCACTACTGCAGTGGTATAATAAAACTGTATAACATTTAGATGTTTTTACATTATGTCCGCACAAATGCGACCATTTCCTGTATACAGTCTACAGTACCTTCAAATTGAGGGTATTAAGCTGGAACGGTCTGAAAGCGGCGACTGCAAAGAATGCATTTAAACGTCCCGGGTCAAATTTCGCCTAGTCAGATATAATTAAAAGTCTTTACGATGGGCGAAAACGACGCTGTAAAGTGGCAAGGAAAATTATATGGAAAGCACGAGCACTTCACTAACGCCGTAAAGCATGGGGCCATCACCCGCGGTACTGTTACTGCAGCCATCGTTTAGCTCCGTCACACCCGTGCGCGCTGCCTGACGTGAATGTTATGGTTTACCCGGCCCCAAATATAGCTTTTTGGTTGTAAATCATTGAATGTTTTAATCTTATCGGAAAAGCCATAGCCCAACAAAGATAGTTTACTATTTTTGATCAACTCATAAAAAGAAGAAAGTTATCAGTCTAATTGTATCTGTTTTAATGTTTGCTCTCCAGTGCCGATTTTTACAATTATTTTATTCTCTCAAACAGTGCGCTCTTAGATTTGTCCTTTAAAACTATCGGAATTGTTTCGGTACTACTACTCTTAGTATATTAGACAACAACAACAACTTAGTACATTAACAAATGGTAATGTACCAGTCACTATTCACGGTACAACGATTCTTTAAAGCAACAGTAGCCACGTGTTCTGTTTTATTAAAAAAAGAAGCAATCATCCGGTTAGATGCACTTTTCACGCGCACCGCTTTGGTTGGGTTCGGCTCGTCTTGAAAGACCCATACGCTCAATTGCTGCTTTGTTATGAGATCGTAGCAATAAATCCATGTTTGGTCAACTGTAACTACGTCCGACACCAAATTTGACGCACCTACGTTGAATCCGGTAAGCATGACACTGCGCCAAGGGACGCGGTCCATTTTTTGAGCCTCGCTCAAATTTTTAAAATGGCGCCACAATGTAAATACTATTAATAGTCAGATGAAAAAACTGCATTCTACAGCCAAAGAGTTCCATTTTCAAATGTTGTAATTATTTTACTTTTTAAATATTGTTTATGAAAGTAGCCAGACCCGGAAACTTTTAGTGTGACCTATGTATTCAATGGCTAGCCAATTGCGGGTAGCGGTACCAAATAAGTGGCTACTTATTTTACATCAAACTACCCGTAATTGCAATAAAAGGATCTAATTTTAGTGTTGTCATTATTAACCGTCATACTAATTTGTACTTAATCATAACCGCAAAAGAATTTATGTTGCTTGTCTAATTTTTCTGATTTTTAGTTCAGTTCGGTTGAACAAGAGAATGACTACCATTTTCCATTTGTTTAATCACTTTGACATGACTTAATCCTATGGAGTTAGCTATTAAACTAGCGCTGGATTTAGCACCTTATGCAAAAATGACGTCACTTAAATTGATAAAAAACATGTTTGAAAACACAAATTGACTCTCTTTGTATATTCTCTCTGCATATTGAACATTGACCGCCTCGTGCTAGTATCGCACCAAACATTATACGAGAATGTTACTTTTAAAAAGCTTTTTTAGTCTTTATAATTCAATCATTTTCGTCGTGTCAAAATCCAAGTTGTAGCGTAGCAATTAAAGTAGTTTTGGCATTCTCTATCTGTAACTTTTAATAGTTATTAATGAACGATATTTATTTTATTGCTCTATGATTCGTCATTAAACATATTATGGCCTAGAAAATGTAAAAAATATTTTTATCCTAAATTTACCAAATTTTGCACTTGGAAAATTACAATAATCAAAGTATATTCTATCTCATATTTGGTTTTTGGTCTTAAATAAGCTCTACATGCAATAATTGAATAAAATATTTTTTTATTATGTACCGGATTTACGATTCAACATGAAAAAAAATTTACCAAAAACGATGTGACCGACTTCAACACCATGTTCACCTTATTTTGATAATATGTAGTTACTTTTGAACTATCATGTTACCGACTTCGACAAGTTATTTCCTACTTTTGAGTGTTGAAGTCGGTACCACTTTCCGGCCTTTGCTACTCAGGGAATCAATTATTGTCATTGTGTATGTTCTCCAATTTCTCCACCCGCAACTATAATATCATCGACGTATGCGTAGAATTTTTCAGTTATTGGAGTGTAACTCGAAAACCGCATGACCGATTTTTATGAAATTTAAATAGAACCACACGAGAAGCACCAGCTTTTAAGTATAAAAAAACGATCAAAATCGGTTCACCCAGTCGACTGTTATGCGGTAACAAAAATAAAAAAATATAGAAAAAAAACACACGGTTCAAATTATCCCCCTCCTTTTTTGGAGTCGGTTAAAAAATGGGGTCACAGAGCATAATATGAAGTCTACTTCTGTTTAGAACAGTCGTAAATATTCAAATCAAATCGTTTATTTGCGAATATAGGTAGCACAATAGTTGTTAATTAAATGGTAATGATCAGCTATATTCAGCCATTTGGCGCGCAAATATTTACATGGTGGGTACATATCTACATACACAATTTACAATAGAAACCTTATCTCTAGAATTAAAACGGAAACTCTACCTTTTAAATCAAAACTCGAGGTATTTATGTCTTGCAAGTCCTGCCAAGTGTAAAAGTACCGTATCAGCAGAGAGACCCAGCGCAGAGTAGAGTAGCTAAACCCTAACTTAATTCACATTCAAGCGTCGTCAGATCTCACTCTATACTGGAGAGGTGATCGTAAAAAGCTTTAATTATTTCGGGTGGAAACAGTTCGAGAGACCGCAAACATAAACTGGTGTGCATTCTTTCTCCCGCAGCCCGCTACAAGACGTTACTGCTTGTTTTAAAGTGTTGTAAAACAAGCGTAACTCGAGCTCCTCCAGAATATGCCCTCTTTAAAATAAAAGTCTCTGAGATCCTTTCTTTTACTTATTTATCAAAGGAAAAATATCATCGTGTTGTGGTGGAAACTGTTTTGTTTATTTGATGGTTCATATGTTTATCTTTTACTATTACTATAATCATCATAAATATATCCTAAGGGCCAATGCAAATGAACTAGAATATTCTTTATTATCCGAAAACAATAGCATTATCATTCGTTTCTTCTCGTCGGAAATACCACAATGCCTAATAATAGAAGTGTTCGATCAGTGTGTGTTGCCAGCAATAACATATACCGAATGTGGGATCATTATGTTTTAAGAATGAATAAAAATGAAAAGAATCTTTTATTATAATTATAATATGCTGTATGACAGACGTGTGAATCGTTCAAAAAATTTAACAAGATCTCAATTATAATAATTTCTTTTTATTTCACTTTGTGAGGCGCTGCGGGAAGTGCAGCCCCTCCGCCCTGCGTACAAAGCACAGACATCAATACATGCATACATACATAATCTGTAATGAATGTTCGCCTTGTCACATATCAGTGTAAAAAATTAGACAACGACATATCGGCTATCTCCCGACCTGGACACTGGCCTTACTGATAAGTTATCTACACAGATCGATTAAAAATTTTCCGCCGTTAATATATCAATGTCTTATTATATTTATCAATGTCTTATTTAAAAGGCCCATTGACCGCCCACAAGCATTTTAGCATAACTTATTAATACTTACACATTCGCGAAAATATGCACGTGAGAAGCACAGCTCGCATGCAGATTCCAACTAACTTCTAAATAATATGTGAAGCAGTGCAGAAATCGTCAGCGAACAAAACTGCGGAAAACTTCGCGATAGCTTCTCAGATAAGTAACTATCTAGCGTTAATGTTCTGCTCTTTGTGATTCCGTTCTCATAGAAGCGGAGTGAGCGCGCATGTGTTATGTACAATATTTGTATGTCGGTAGGTAGAACGAACTTTTCCAAGTTAATTTGTGTCTCACACACAATTCAAACTTTCAAGTGCTACGAGATGTTTCTATTAGGAAATAAAACATATTTTTCGAATTACTTTCAAGAGAACCAATGTTATTTGATGGATCTAACACTCAGCCATTTATGAATTAATTTGTAAAATACTACACTGTCAAATTAGATCAATGGAACAAACATTTTTTGAAATATATCACTTTTAAAAAAAAAAAATTTAAGTAGAATAATTCGGTACAAATCGGTTTTTATAATTTTGAAACTAATTTTACGCATAAAATTACTGCGAAAATGACTAATTGAGTTATTCAAATCGAAAGCTAGTCATCAATCTTTTAGCATTAATAAATTAAGTTTCAGTTACTTTATATATTCAATATTGCTTATTAATTTACTTAACTCAAGTATCATCATCTTCATCTCAGCCATATTACATCCACTACTATGCTCGGCGGAACATACGTTCAATTTTTTTTCGGGTACCAGTGGGTTCAATCTACGGAATACCATCCTGTATGTCCTTCAAAAATTTAAACGTAAATAAATTTTAATATAATTATTTATTTATACTACATATTATTTTTTTATATCTATTATTACTATGTTGAACAATAAACAATTATTGGGTGATTATTGATGGCTTTTTTTTTCTAACCTCCGCTTTGCCATTACATCACCTTATGTCAAGCTTATGATCCTGTCTAAATTGAATAGTATACAGCGTATTTGGACATACTCCTTGGCCTTACTCAACACAATACTTGCAAGTGTACATAAGTATGTAGCAAATACGCATAGTCTAATGATAGAAATGAATACTTATCTAGAACTATCGTTCTTATGTTCTATATTCAAGAGAATATCGGAAGCATAGTTTTAGTACGCTGTACAGAATATTCTCATACATAAAGTCACAATAATATCAAATATCGTAGCTTACGATTCTATCTCATAAGTATTTAAAGCATTTGATAAACGAGAAGGTGCAGCGATAAGGCCCGAAGGGGGAAAACCGAAGCAACGTTCCAATCTCAACATCACAGTCCACTTCCAGCAGCTCACGGGAATATGCGTTTTGTTTAAACAGATGCGATACGGGTAATGAAATGATGTCTTTCAGATTTTATCCGGATCGCTTCTTATCCGGATTAAGCAAAAGAGTCTGTAACCTGTTCCGTCGTTTGAATTCTTATTAACTGGCGGCGTACGGACCTCCACGGTTGTTTACGGATAAGATAAGGACTGTTTGTTTTGTCTCAATATTACCTTATTCGTTTAGAATCGATACAGAAAATGCAGAATGATTGCTCAAATTTGGACATCCGTTATTTAAAAAGAAGGTGTAATCATGTTACCTGTGCTTTTTTCACCTTGCTGTGTCGATGTTATGTGTATATGTCATGTGGTTTCGTGTCTATATGATTTTTGTTTGTCTTTGCTTATTCAATGACTGAATGATCACAAGACTGATGCCAGACTTCTTTTGGAATGCTTTAACAGATGGTTCCCTCACACAAAAGCTGGTTTTTTCCCAAGACACAAAGTGTAGTTATTATCTTGAACTATTAAAGGAGCAATCTTGTCTTTATATCGATTTCAATCTAGGAAACGGCTCGGAAACGTTATGCTTGTTGTTTACGCTTATACATTATGCAAGTTTATTTACAGTATGATCTCCACCCTAATAACCATATTTTCCGCATTTTTTTGTCAACGTTATTAATTGTATTTCTTTGACTGTTATATTTTATTAAACTGTACTCAATTTGTGGCGTTTAGCACACAGTTTGGAATCGTTAACCACTATTTATTATTGCCACTATTATTTATTTATTCCCTATGCTAAGCGTCTTTGTTTGCTTGGAACGATGCCCTAAAGATAGATAAGAAAGATAAAGACGTAGATAATAATAATAATTTTACTTAAGGCACTACTTTTTCGAATGTGCATGTTCTATTTATAGATAATCGTTGATAATTGTTTTTGCAATTATTCAAGACATCTATAAAACCCGATTTCCATAACCAATTAACAGGTCTTTTGGTTGAAATTATAGTGACCATGGTAGCCATATCATGGCGGTAGAGACTGCATTTGTCGCAGTTGAGGTATATGCAACGTTATTACCATATTTAAAGCATGTTTCGAAGTGTGGGGAGCAACAAATAACTCTCAAAAGTGCCATAAACAAGTTTAAAAGCTACACGATGGGAATAAGGTGAGCTATCAAAATTTGATGCGGGTTTGCATAAAGATAAGCGCGATCAAAGGATTGCTCGAAAAGTGGTTTAACTTGCGAGCATATTTAAGTTTTCATGAAGTAAGGAAATGGAAAATAAATTGCATTTGTATAAGTATCTTAAAAGGCACGCGTGTGCATAGCTGAGTAGCATCCTCGTAGTCAGTACATATACCAGCTGGTTCAGTGACGGAAAAATTGTATGCTTTTAAACAAAACAAAACCCTCGTGTTAGGCGGAATGTCCCGCCCAAAGGGTGCAGGCTCAGGCCTAGTTCCACTTATATACTTATGGTTCTTATTGCATTGTTGCTGATTTTTAAACACAGAATAATAATTCTGTGTTTAAAAATAATTGAATCTCATAACATTATATTCTTGAAAGTAATTAATAAATTAAAACAAATAACGACATCGCCGATAAACTGTAGGGGTATGTGTAACGAGAAACGATTATTTATAGTAAGTCACAATCAGAGTCACTTTTGCAAGCTCACCGTCCTGTACTCATGATGAAATGTCACTTCACCTGCGTTTTCATGGTGGTATATTAATGAACCGCACACGTGAATGGAGATGAACTTCGTTCAATGAAGTTCACTGAATGTGAAAATAGTGTACCGCCTATCTTATTATTATCAGGGTAACCAGTCTGCGAAACCAAGTTCATGTTCAAAGGACCAAATAAACAATGCATTTATTTTTATAAAACAATTTGCCATCCCTGTGTATCTTACAAAACGCATTTTTTTTATTTTGGTATGTATTGCTAAGTACTTTCCTTTCTAATCCTCAAAGACTTAATAAGTTAATATTTTTCTTGAGTCCACGCATTTATCTAACTATTCATGCCGTTTTCTAATGGCTCAATTAATGCCCACGACTAAATACTCTTATAATGGTAACACAGTTCTATCGGCAATACCAGTAATAATAATACAATACCTTTTGTATATTGTTAGTTATTGTAAATTATCTGATTATAGGTAGTTTTTATCCCCAAACCAAATCCTAGCTACGTCCTTACATATATATAATGTATATTTATTATTCTCTTACTGTTTTAAAAAACAATTAGTAGTAACATTAAGTCACATGAATAGTAATCACCAACATAACTTAGCATATGTTCTGTGTGTAGATGTTTTTATTCATTCAATTATTAGGCAACCTAAAGTATAAAGTTGATTAATGAATAT
This sequence comes from Apeira syringaria, assembly GCA_934044485.1. NCBI lineage: Eukaryota > Metazoa > Arthropoda > Insecta > Lepidoptera > Geometridae > Apeira > Apeira syringaria. The sequence goes on along the minus strand of OW203666.1, from coordinate 17,789,793 downwards.
GATTTTATACCTACTCATATTTTGTTTATTTATTTACATAATTGATTAATGAATATTAGGCAATCTAAAGAATAAAGTTGATTAATGAATATGATTTTATACCTACTCATATTTTGTAGGCACCTGCACTTGCCATAGTTTATTCTTGCAATTCTAGCCATAGTTTATTCTTACCTTATTTTTGTGTAAGCTGTATATGCCTGTAATAGGTGTACTATATCAGAATGTAATACATATGACTTCCGTCACAATCTTAGAGTTAATGATATATTGATATATATATTATGTACACTGTGGGCGTATCATAATAATAAATAAATAAATATTTACCTCGTTTCTTCACGGGATTATTAGCAGCTCATTATTATTCAAACATCGTTCTGAATAAGACAGTGTGCCTGAGACTACATAATTAATATTTTATTATTATAGTTCGAATCAAACTATGAATTGATGTTTTTTAGTTTAGCAATAGTATATTGTTACACAAGAGATGACGGAGGCCTATGTATTCTCGAGATATATTGGCCGGCACACAAACGAAGCGAGCGCGCTAATAGTTCGCGTGCTTAAACAGGTTAATCATATTTTTGATTATTAAAACTTACGTGGTCTTGACATATTCATCATCTTAGCCATACGATGCCCACGGCTGGACATATGCCTCCCCCATTGATTTCCACAAGGACCGGTTGGAAGCGGCCCGCATCCAGCCCTTGCCTGCGATTTTAGTCAGGTTGTTTGTCCATTGCACCTGGTCGGTGGCCGTCGCTTGCCACATTTGAAGTCTTTTGACACAATTATGAATAATGTAAAACACGGAATATATAAAACACCGAATGTGGTGGAAGCTATAGTCGGAACCCTCTGACGTACGACGTGAGTAATTCCCATGTTTTATATATTCATAAGGTTACTCATCCGAGGTAAATGATCTGCTTTTGATTTCAAATATGAGGGAAAAAACCTAACAGCCTTAACCTAAAAACCTTTTCCCTAATGGCTTCTCCTCTTCTACACATAATGATATCAGACCTTAAATCCATATCTGAATCTGATGAGCTCATTTCACAAATATCTGTATATGTAAATAACTAACATTAAACAAAAACTGCTGATAGATTTCCCGCTATCTCTCCTCTTTGTCTTGCTTATTGATGCTAATAATTAGACTAAATATCATCATCAATTAAACAATAACTTGTATACGTAAATTATAAATTATGTTAGAAAATCGTTAACAATATTTTTAATTTTAATTTTTCTCCTCGACTTAAAATGTTCCTGTATGAATGAGTAGTTGGGACATGGCTTGGATAGTTTTAAATTATTTATACAAAAGGAGATGTTATCCCGAAGGGACAAAAAGGAAAAACAGTTCTTTTTTATATTCAGTCTCATCATAAGATATTTTTTTAACCGTGCTTTAGCGTTAGTTTGAGAAATAAATAAAAAAATGATTTTTCCACTTTATACGTACATGTGTATCTTTAAATATTTACATATTATCTCTTCCTATTATAAAAAAATATATTAAATACATTTAGTGTTGATTCCGCGAAATAAATGTATCTACAGTGTGGACCGCCCTTACGGCGAACTTAATAATTTAAAAGTATATATTTAAGCTGTATAAATAAATTATAGAGTGTTATTAAGCGCTTTAATCGATTCTCAGGCCTATATTTTTTCTATATATATACAATACTTTTCTACATATTTTCTATATATATCGTTAGGCTCAGTCAGAGACAAGTATTTAGTTACTTATTAACCTAATCTGAACGTAATATAAAACCGAGATTAATGGATTTTTTTTTAATTGTCTCACTCCTGACTAAATCATAATAGCCCATACACAAAACATAGCGAAGTTTTAAGCGCATAAGCGCGCGCGTATTTAACAAGCAGGCAGACAGATACAAAGGGGAAATACATTAACATAGCAACTTCCCGTTGCCTGCGAGAAGTTTGAAACATTTTCACTGAAACTTTTCTATATGCGAAACGTTATTGAAAGCTTTGCTGAGATTAGCCCGGGGTGAAAATATGTGCTCAAGGATTACCTTAGCGTTGAGTGTGAAGTTGTCTTGTTGTAGTGCCCGATGCTGAAACATTCCAATGGGTATGTTAGATGTACATTATAATCGATATATAAGTAGTTTTATTGCATTAATTCCTGTAAGGGCTTATGCACGCGTACGGTTTACGAACGCGCGCTCACGCTCGCTGCTGTAGCTGACCGAAAACCAGATTGTCGCATTTGTATCGATATAAAGCGCGTACAAAGTGACGACTAAATCCGTCGCTCGTAAATGGGTTTGTCTAATAGTGTCGCTTATTATTCCTGTTTAAAAATCAGTAATAAAGCCTGCGCAAGCAGTGTTGTCCCGATTAACTCCATGCTTATACTATTGAGGAGTGTCGTGAAAGATTCGATTCAATAAAAAATTTAAAATAATGTAACCTACTTCAACACTCAAAAGTGTGAAATAACTTGTTGAAGCCGGTACCATGATAGTTCGGTAATCGGTTCCATTTTTTAATAAAAAAAATATTTTCTCCATTTTCAGTGCCCTTTGCTACTCACAGGATCAATTGTCATTGTGTATGTTCTCCGATGTCTTCACCCGCAACTATAATATCGTAAACCCCATCTATCTCTGTATCAAAGTCTATAGAAATTGGATCTGTGGTTTAGGCGCGAAAACTTAACAGACAGATAGTGTTACTTTCACATTTTATAATATAATGTTTTTGTTTTGTCCCAGAAGAACTATAGATTCTTAAGGAGTAGAAATAGCCTATGTGAATCCAGGTTATAAGGCATCTATATTTCAATTTTCAATAAATTATATCGAGCTGTTAAGGTACACGCTCAAACGGCTTCACTGATTTTGATGAAATTTGGCATGAAGTTAGGTTAGAGCCTGGAATAACACATAGCCTACTTTTTACCCCAAAAATATTGAATTTTCCCTGGGGATAACAGGAAGACACAACCAAAACATGTACCATTTAACGACCACGAGTAACACCGCGGAACGCAACTAGTAATATATAACTTTAATAGCTTTCACAATGTGTTAGCTACAGAACATATCCAACTAAATAGAGGAATACGCTTGAGTCTGTGTTTGCCCATAGATACAAACTGATGTCTTCAAAATTAATTAATAGAGATTATGCTTTAGTATTATGTAGTTGTTATACTTTTTTTAATTTTGTTAAAAAATATTTAAGGTTAGTAGTAGATATTATATATTATATTGAGCATTGTATATTGACTTGCCTCATACAACGGTATATGATTGCCCGAACATATTTTTTCATTAATAAATTAGCACAAGAAATCAAAAAATGTAAAATCAAAATTGACCTAAGTTTATAGACTGTTCCCAAAAGTGGTATTTCTTTTATATATGGATGTCATTCCGATGGCAATATTTCTCAGCTTGCAATTAGATTTTCAAAAGCGAGTCGTGGAACTACTGAAGTGTGAACATTGGACGCGACTTGCTCCCATAACAGATATCTCTAACTTTTAAAATCATAAGTTGTCGTACTGGTACTACATATATATTAGTATTCTGTGAATTATTAAGTTTTATACTTCTTATAAAATATACTAAAGATTTTTGCGCCGCGTAAATTGAGATATGGACAGGAACGGCTATGATTTGGAAATAAAAATATATTTTTGTTTTTTTAGGATATAAGGAATCTTTGCGCAAAACTTCATACAAATCACACTTCCGCACACACACAATTCACGTATTGTTTGTTGATCATATGTCAGTCAAACATCCATATGTCTTAAAATATGATTACTGAATAAAATATACAGTAATCATATCATCACCATCTCGACTGTTGGAAGTCCAGTGCTGGAAACCTACCCTATTGATGTCTACTAGGGCCGGTTATAAATAGCCTCTATCCAATCTCCTCCCGCGATCCTTACAGGTCATCTGTCTACCTTGTCAGTGAACAGCCTACGCTGGGTTTGTCATAAAAGTCGACAACGGCGATTCGTACTGGAACTGTAAAATTCATTCTCTCTGTGGCTCTACTATCTGTGTGACATTTCACACTTGAGACTGATGCGTTATATCAGTCGAATGTTACAATCTTCTTACTCCCAGCGTTCTGAATACAAAATAAGGAAATAAAGAATAGTAGTGGAGCAGTGTAAGTCGGGGTGCAATATTGGCGCGCGCTGACGTGCTGATAGCCGCGTACTTCTGTACCGAGTAGGTCGAAAGCATAGGGATAAAAAAATTACTGTAATTTAATCTACTATGAATTTATTACTTTTTTTTGATAATTTAGAACAGTTAATTGCGCCATTGACAATTCCAATGGCGCCAATGGCAATGATAATGAAATTATCACAGAAAAATCACTCGTAACTCTATTTCGATCACGATATATATAGTTCACAGTATTCGCACGCATATTTACTGCTTTTTTTGTTTGTTTTTACATAAATAGATGAACCAGGGCATCCAGGTTCTTGACAGTTTAAACCTATCCGCCCAACACTAAAGTTATTATAATTGGTAATTTTGATTGCCTTTCTTACAAATCTGCACATAAAGTGGTGTTCTGTCCAGATAATCTGAGGGTTACATCACTAAACCCAACAAACGTGAAAGCGAGTGGGTAGATCGTATTGTCTGCTTTTAAAAGCACCTACCCGCAGAGACTTCAGTTCACTCGTGAACATGGCGCATGTGACTAAATACGGTTATAATAGCGGTGTAGAATTTGCGTCGATGGAAGAGTCAGTTAAATAGGTTATTTTGTGATACGATTTCTATTTACGTGTATGACGGAAAGGTCTACGATATAAACCAGTTACTCCCTATTCCACCAGCACTCGACGTGAACATGTATCTGATTTCCAGCGAACATTCCTCCGATTCCTTAATTAATTAAGCGCAAAGATAAACCACAAATGAAACATATACTTACACCTCTCGAGCCGAGCATTGTTGCTTATTGGCAGCAACACGTCGGCGAACGGCGCACGCAAACATGGCAATGAACCATTCCGCAACTAACTAGATCTTTGAGCGCAGTTTGGGCTTCGGTTGATCGTGTTTGCTTGTTGCTCACTAGTTAGACTGCGGGTTGTAGATAACATCTTTGTGTTTCTAAATCACAACTTCCCTAACTAGCTGTCTCTGAATGAATCAACTGCCGAAATCTACTTGTTATACAAATCTATGTAACGTTCGATTAACGTTGCAGAAGCTCTCAATGTATTGCTATTTTTATTATCCTGTAGATTAACGCAAGCAACTTCTATTTGGTTTCAGGAAAACTTCTATGTAAACAAGTTATGCCAATTATTATGCATACGACGAACTTAAACTTAATTAATAAAAATAATGCATAATAATCGCTTATTCATGTATTTTATCTCGGTAATACAGGTTATCGAATAGAATCCTCCGTGCATGGTCAAGTGCAGCATAAGACGGCCACCGATAAGGTGGACAGACGACCTAACAAAGATCGCAGGAAAGGGCTGGATGCAGGCCGCCTCCAACCAGTTGTTGTGGAAATCAATTAGGGAGGCTTTGTCCAGCAGTGGACGTCCTATGGCTGAAATAGTGGTGATGTATTCATGTCATCATCATCTCAACCATAGCACGTCCACTGCTGGACATACGCCTCCCCTACTGACTTCCCATCATATTGTGGGGGGGGAGGGTTGCCAATACTCCCTACGGATGGCAGACGGGTTGGCGAACCCAGTGTATTTTGTGACCCTCAGAAGGCGCTGCTGCCCATCCTTCTGCTAAGTGATCCCTTAGTCGACTCTTACGGCACCCACGGGAAGACATGGGGGGGTACAATTCTAAGCCCCATAAATTAATGTAATTAGTGTTTATTGAAATGTGAGTTTTACGCAAAAATAAGAAAGTTACAATATCTTGGAAACATAATGCGGAACGATAAATCCAGCCATTCACTACTTATCGTCCAACACAAGGCCAGAGACCACCTGGCCGCAGACGCACTATCTCGCTTAAAAATCTTAGAGACTGGTTTGGGATGAGTATCAGATGCGACGAAGATCCGAGAGAGTAACAATTGCTCTAATGGTCGGTGACCTCCGTTAGGAGATCGCACAAGCAGAAGGAAAAGGTTGACACACAATACATCAATATTTATTATAGGTACATAATATCTATTCTACTTATTACTTGACATAACGATGAGAGTGATGCCATGGTCGATATGCAAATCTAGGAACAATATTGAGTGGCTCGGGAATAAACCGAGCATGGCTCAAGTGATGCGCCCCCATAATACTCATTAATGAGTTTGGCCCCATACGCCGTCCCCGTGTATTTAGCTGTAAATTTGGATTAAGGTACGCGCTTCTCGGAGTATGGACTGAATGGTGTAAGTCTCCATACACTTTTGGTAAATTTGCTAGTAACATGTTTGCATGGGTTGAAGAACCGCTATAAGCAAACGGCACTTTTTTTGACAGATGATTATGATATGCATTATGTATGCGAGTCGAGCTTAATACAGCATTCATATTGTCTCGCTTTGAATATCCATTACTAGAACCTTCTATAAAATCCTTTTTCGGAGCTTCCTTCAGTAGTAGTTTCATCAGCGCGTCTAATGCTTTGGTCGTCATTTCTTTTTGCACTTCTTTTAAATTCTTGATATAGTTGTGACGATTTGTGCTAATGCTATTTAGCCCAGTAGATTTTCCACTTTCCTTATTTTCATTATTACTACCGTCAAAGCTAATTTCATCAATTATTATTTCAGGGTATTCAAAAACACTGCCTTCCGGTTGTGACGCGAGAGTTTCAATTGAGTTACCTATAACTTGTTCAAATAATGGCCTTCCAGATTTAGAAAATCCATCGTTTATTATTTCTAGTTCTTGATATTCATCACCGCCATTTTGATTATTCTCAGGAACTCGGGATCGTTCTATTTCTACTGTAACTTGTTGTAATATTGTGTTCTCACCACCGTTTGGTTTTAAGAAGTCTGGAACATTTTTTGAATGTCCCATCTGATGTATGAGATTCTCTAAGTCCTCATATTCACTTGAATGAATGGTATTAAGACCTTTTTCTTGCGCACGTCTACTAGTAGTGTTCTCCGGTTTTAAGTAAATTATTCTAGAATTGTTCGCATTTAGAATTTGATTTTCATTACTAAGTGTGCTGTCAATTGTGTCTTCGATTAGCTGGTCAAGTACTTGGTGAATATTTTTTTCTGTGACTTCATGTTGCACTGACAGTTTCAATACTAGAGTTAACATAACTGTAAAAGACATATTCGTACACTTTATTAATGCCATTAAATTTTGAACATAATTTAATATTTTTTTTAATATATCTTTATTGGTATGCATATATGTCTTGTACTAATCATACAACTTCACGTCACTAAATTTATGAAGACGATTAAAAAATATATATATAATTATTCAATATCATTAGCGTCAAATAAAATTTTAAAACACATGCACAGTTCTCTAATAGCAGCTATGTGAATATCGGAAATCTGAATTAAATACGGTAAAATATATTTGGAAAATCTTACATAGAACGAGCGCCATGTTTCCGCTCTCTTCAGATTATGTATACTGGGTATGAACTTGTTTTATTGCTGGTTTGATTATATTTGATGGCTGATTAATTAACTGTTATCGCGGTATCTGCTTCATGCATTCAATTATGGAGATATTGATTTGTCGCGGATATTTACGGTTTTGCTGGTCATATGAAGTATACTGGTTAGTACCTTTGCATACATGCGTAAAATATACAGTGATGAATACGTTGGTGCTGTGAGTGCCGTGGGTGCCGTGGGTGCTGTAGGTGCCGTGGGTGCCGTGGGTACTGTGGGTGCTGTGGGTGCCGTGGGTAGGTTACTACTGAGAAAATAAACATTCAGCCGTTAGGCATTGCGGGATTATGAATAATCAATTTGGCTAGACTCTGAGGGACTTTTTACAAATTGTGGGCGTTTTAATATTAATAGCTATTAATAAAATAAATGTATTTATAATAAAAAAACGTATCACGTGTTTTTTAATTCTCCTGGTGACAATCGAACGACTTTTTAAAGTTCGGTTTAAAGATATTTATTTCTCAACAAGAAATTACATTTCACTTATGTGAGAAACTTATGCTAAGTAGATATTTATGCTTCGACATAGTACATTACACACTTAGAGTATTAAGTACCTTTACAATCTCGGTATGTATATTATCATATAAGGAAAATAACAATTAAAATTAAACCTAGGGTATTTTAAAATGTGTTAAAGTTATATGTAACATAATACAATCTATTACATCGATTTTGTATTCAAAAGTTTCAGATTAAAAGTATTGCTATATTGCTAATAAATAAACTAGGAGAATTAAAAAACACGTGACACGTTTTTTATTTAACTGTTGATAAAGTTTATTAAGAAACCTTATTTAGATTACAAGGCTGCTGTGTTGTGACTATGTTACCTGTTCTGTCGTTTGTGGTATTGATTGCTAATAAGAAAATAAGGAATACATATTTGTTCGTCTCAAATATCAAAATATCATCACGCTTAAATCTTTTATATAATCTTCTCATCTTCTGTTCAAAATCACATTTTAAGGTACCTTTTAACGGACTAAACAAACATACATAATATGTATTATTAAATTGAAGCGATGATAGCTCAGCGGGGGGAGCGTCGGCTGGCAAACAGACGAACACTGGTTCGTTCCCCAACAACTGCTTGAGCTTATAGTCCAGTCAAATAAACTCTTAAATCAGAATTTATCTCTTAAACTCTTACTATTTTCCAGTAATTGCGAAGAGAAATATTCAAATTTTTTTTCAACCCTTGCCGGTGGTTGCGCACCAAATAATGTTTTACACATTTTTTTTGTACGATTAAAACTATATAATATCAAAAATGCAGCCTTCAGACTGAAATTTTGATTTAAAAGTATATTTGACTGGACTATTACGGTGAAGGTAACACCGTTATCAAATTACAAACATTGTGGGTGTGGTACTTTCGAGTACCCGTCTGGCTGGCTGACACCCTGAAGTTTAAAAAACTGTCACCAAGCACATAGTATGTTCAGGCAGCAGTCCTTAAGAGTCAGTGAGCATTCGAGATCTAGCGTGATAATATCTTCGACTACATCGTCACTGACCATCATGTGAGATAGTGGTATATCTATACAGTATAAAGAAATAAATAAAAATAACATGAATATGCTGGAAACAAATATATTACAAAGTGTATACAATAATAGAATTATGAACACATCAGCTACAGATACATATTTTATTTTATTTGGCTTACGTGTTATCTTAGGCACATGAATATAGACTGTGTTTTAGGCAACTGTTCTGGACTCACCATTGCATCTCCGATGAGTAATAATAACTACGTACTAAGTATCAAGATACGGCGCACGGCACGTGCAGTGCCGTGGTGGTACCGGCCTAGAATAGTACTCCCCCATCTTTTCCCGTGGGTGCCGTAAGAGTCGGCTAAGGGACCACGTACCAGAAGGTGGGCAGCAGCGCCTTCTGAGGATAGGAAACCATACTGCACTCGCCAACCAGCCTGCCAAGCGTGGCGAGTATTGGCAAATCCCCCCTATATGGGGAGGCATATGTTCAGCAGTGAACGTCCTATGGCTGCTATGAATGAAAAATGAATGAATGAGGTATCAAGAATTACTTAGTATCATGTGTTTATGTTTACCACACTTGTATCAGATTGAGCTAATTAAATGGGAGGATTATCGAGTAAGCTGATAAAAGAACTCAATAAAACATAAAGCTCTGTGGCATTCCTCCTCTCTCCCAATAAAATACAAATAGAACCAATTGAGATGCCGGACGAGCGCGCTGTTTGCTTGCTGCCGCCGCCGTCGATGTCATCCTAGGCGAAACCCAAGATTGCTTTTTTCAAGCTCAGATCGCTTGTAAACTGGCAGCGTAAATTAAAAACAGCTAATAGTTTTGCGGGATTTTATGATAAAATGAAACGGCAAAAGCTTCCAAGACTGCAATGCGCTGCGTTATGATCCGTGAACTGAACTCGTACATAGTCTTCTAGGTTTTGTAATTGAAAATACTCAAGATTATTCTTGTCAAAGGCGGATGCGTTTATTAAAAAAAAGAGCTACATGCCAACTGAGATACGTTAACGATTGAGCAACGAAGCTGTTTTAGCGTTGAAGTGAACCTACTTTATTTAAAATATATTTTTACGTAAATACGTAAAAATACGTCCAAAACATAAAATATGAAATGTGGGAAAAAAATGTGCACAAAAAACGAACGCCTCACAATTTTTGTCTCATTTTGAATGAAGTACCCTTTTTTATATTGTATAGATTAGTGACGATGTGGTCAAAGATGTTACCGCGCTAGACCTAGAATGCGTCCGTCAGTTTGACAGTCAACGTTATCATTACTGATGAGAGATATTACTACAATTAGTTGAAATTTGTAGAAATACACGTAACGTTTTAAAGTTTTCGAATCCCGGCAGTGTAGGTGTTTGTCCCGGGTGTTTGGTGTGTGAAGGTGTTTGTCGTTCCCGCGACACAGTGAGTCCTAGTGCGAGGGAGTGTGATAAAAGAAACTGTATATTTTCCATTTTTATTTTTCATTTACATACCAACTTTCATCGAAATTGGCAAAGCCGTTTGAGCGTGATGAAGTAACATGTGTGTATGTTACACACAAACTTTCGCCTTTATAATATCAGTAGGAAGTAGGATGAACTAATAGTTCGAAAGGACTTAAAACGTAGGTATTCTCAGTCGTCTACACGGATCTCAGAGAGAGGACCTATGAACAATTCTATAAGAAATCCATTAACTTTTCCAATTTCTTTACCGGTTCTAATTAAATTGCTTGCTTTTCAGCGCTGTAAGTTACAATAGCCTACGCCACTTTGCCTTTTATGTTAACGCTTTTGTTTTATTACTTTTAATAAAAAGATTCACAATGATTTACGCAGCTTGAAACACACGAAGCATTTTTGAGAATAAATCTTTAATCTTACATGCTAGTGTGTATTTTACCTTTAATCCTACAAATATTATAAATGTGAAAGTTTGTTTGTATGTTTGTTACTTATTCACGCTCGAACGGCTACACCGATTTCGATGAAATTTGGTATGGAGATAGTTTAAACTCTGGATTAAAACATAGACTACATTTATCCCGGAAAAAGTATAGTTCCCGTGGGATAGTTGAGGTAGCGGGAAAACCGTAATCCACGCGGGTGGAACCGCGGGGCGCTACTAGTAAGAAATAAAATATTCCATCTCCAACGCCTGTGAAACCTTAACATTTACACCGCGCGTATTTTCATTACGAGTTGACAATAATGTATCATTTGAAAATGACTCGAAATGTCTCGAAAAGTTCCGCGCGGCAAGTACGGTTTATCTGATCTTTGTCTGTCTGTCCATTTGTCATACTATCATACGTCAGATATAATTAATAATATAGACTATTCAGTAATAATGATAAAACTATGTGGTTATCTTGTTCAGTCAAACTTACTACGTAATCTTAAATGAGACATCTCTAATACAGTTAGGATAAAGTCCAAATTGGTACAACATTTACCGAGACGATCGAAAATTAGTTGCACGGGTATTTTTGCATAATACGTCAATATGTAATTTGATGTTCAATAAATAATCATAAATTCATTAAATAAAAAAATGATTCTAATATAAGTCTTCACGTAAGTGTATGTAAGTACAACTAGGATTTTAAGGCAAACTTAATCAGAAATGTTGTTAAAAGAATTTCAGCTAGTTTCAGTGAATATCGGAATAATTCTGTTATTGATGCTAATTATTAACACGACTTACTTTATTTTTCGCACAGAAAAATAAATGACAGTGTACATAAGAAATAATATAACGCCTTAATCACTCCAAATCATGGTTTGTACTTATTTTTGAAAGTTGTCATTAAAAATAGATTTGCACTTATGCTAACACTAATTATTATGTAGGCGAAAGTTTGTATGCCGTTTGACGTTTGTATGTTTGTTACTCCTTCACCCTGTAACGGCTGAACGGATTTTCATAAAATTTGGAATGAACATAGCTTATACTCTGAAATAACACATAGGCTTTTTAAACACACTTTTTATTCCGGAAAAAGTATAGTTCCCTCGGGATAATTGGGGTAGTGGGAAACCGTAGTCCACGGTAAATCCGCGGGGCGCAGCTAGTTGAATAATATGATTTTCATTGATATTTGTGATAATTTCACATCCTATGTTGAAGAACTAAAAAAAGGCATCAAAATTGATTCGCTAAACCATGAAATTTAATATATAATTTATTTTTTTATATAATATGGGACAACATGCACACAAGGTCTTCAAGTCCCAAACTAGGCAGAGCCTGTACTATGGTAACCTGATGACTGATATATATATACTCATATACATATACACACCCAGACACAGGTCAAACAGACATGTTCATACACACAAATGTTTGATCTGTCCGGGAATCGAACCCGGGACCAGCGGCTCAGAAGGCAGAGTGCTACCAACTGCGCCAAGCGACCAGTCGAAATGTTCCTTATATATTTATATATCATTTACAATACAGCAAGCCGACTGTGCGCGCTTCGTCCAAAACAAGGGAAGCGGTCAGGTCGGCATATGGTTATTTGTCCACAAGCGATCGAATAATTGAGGTGTACATTTTCACTTTGTTCAGTTTCCATTCGATTAAAATCGTTGTACCTCACTTGTACACTTGTACACGGCCTATTCGATGTTTACTAAACGATTTGGACGGTTGGACGGTTCGCCCACCGCCCAACCAGCCGCGTGCATTTTTTGCACCGATTTTTATGAATCCACTAAATTGTAAGATGTGAAGCTGACGGGAAACAAATGGAACAATGCATGCGTAGGGTTTGTTTCCATCCCTGTAGTTTTAGCAATTATATTATTTTAAAAAAACAAGTTTTTAACACTTTTGAGTATTGAAGTCGACTCCAGTTTTTTGGTAAAAGAAAAGTTTTACGCTTCTCTGTGGAGCTTTGCTACTCACGGGAACAATTGTCATTGTGTATGTTCACCGATGTCTCTAACCGCAATTATATTATCGTCCAAGTAAACGTAGCACTTTTCAATTATCGGAGTGTAACTCAAAAACCGCTTGTCCGATTTTGATGAAATTTAAATGGGACTATCTCGGACGTACATTCTGTTTAACCACAACCACCACCACACAAGAATTTTGAGAATCGGTCCAAAAATAGGGGAGAAATCGGTGTACATACATTTAAAAAATACAGCGAAACAAATAACCTCCTCTTTCTTTGAAGTCGGTTACAAAGGGAGATGTGACACTGCCTTCTCGAGCGTGGACCGCATCAATTAGGTTCGTACACCTAATTTTCTTTCGTCTCAAGAGGACCGCCAGTTTTCTGTGCACTAGCACATAGTGCATAGCTTGTAAAGCACAAGTAGCTACTCTAGTGCAGCTTTTAGTTACATGATCCGTATTTACCGGATGTCCAGTTACACGGTCGTTGTGGCTCAGTGATCAGCGACACTGACTTTGGAACCGCGACCCTGGGTTTGAATCCCGGCCGGGGCAAACATTTCTATGATGAGCAAAGATGTTTGTTTCTCGGGTCTTGGATGTTTGTATATTGTGATTGTGTGTGTCTATGCCTCCTGCGACACAGGGTTTCCTAGTGCGGGGGTGTGTGTGTGTAAATAAAGAAATAAAAAAAATATGTTCATTTATTAATTATATCACTGCGCCTTTCCCACTCATCTATGCAAGTTGTTTTGAATAAAACTCTTAGAGTGGAGTTCACCATAATGTAATCGTCCGATTATCAATTAACCTTCGGTTATGTTTGGTAGCAACAGTATGACCGACGGTTAAATTGATAATCGGACGTTTTAAATTTTGGTGAACAGCCTTATACTCTTAACAACGTGTCACCTCTCAAATTATGCCCAAAACCTTCACCTTCCAGTAGTGCTGCTAAATACTCGTAGTTAGGGGTGATTCAAGTATTGTGAGAGACTATTATTTGAAGTCCTCAGTTTTATAAAGGTTAGTTACAGGGTAGTTTAAAATATATTGGCTACCGGGTCTCGCGAGTCGTCTCAGTACGTTTTATTAGCATCTAATAAAATGTTTATCGTGTAACAGTAAAGAAGCAATCAGTCTGTTGGATATTGGCCTGTGGGGTTCGTAAACACGTGCATTTTTATGTGCGACGTACTTTCCGCGATTCGTAAATTCGCGCACCACTATCGCCGATTACTTATCCGGCTTTCTGCGTACTTTACAACTGCTCTTGAAATACAAGGAGAGTTTATGAAACGCATGCATTGACACCGTTTATTGGACCTCTGCTTTAGGCTGTGACTTTTAAACCTGCTCCACAGTTCACCACATGAAATACTGTCCTAGAGAAACGCGCAGTATTGGACGCGGCTGTTCGTATATACATTGCGTTCTGTTATGTGGCTCTATCGAGTTGTTTTTAAAAAATAACTTGCACACATTTTTTTTTATATATGTATGATTGTTATGAACCTGAACTTAGATTTTATCTAAAATGTATTAGTAATATACGGGTACTTTTACGTAAACTACTTCAGTGGGACGGTAAGGCCATGTTGTTAGGATAAATTTTGTGTTTGTTTAACGTTTTTATCCTTGATTTTTTAATTGGCTCACTTGCTTTCGAAGATGTCTGATGAGGCGTTGTTAAGGTAAATGCCTCGAAAATGTGTTTTAGTTCCTACGACTTCCACATTGTAAGAGTATTGTCGATATTGAAACCTTTTTTTCTTCCCATAAGGGCAGATTCCTTTATTAAAATAAAATACAACAAGATAAGTTATCACAATAATAAATTAATAATGACAATACACATATGTTTCATTTTTTTTTTCATGGGCACGTTTCTGTAGTATTATTTTATTTTAATTAAGGCCCTTAAAAATCAGAAATAAGATCGACCCATCACATTTCTACCGCCGAGGACATGCCATTGAAAGTTGAGCTTCAATACTCATTTGCAATGTTGTTATGTAGTATATATAGTGTTGTATGTTTTCTACATAATACAGTTTTGAATATGCAATGAAATGTATAATTTGATTTCATCCCCTCTCCTTTGAAGATGACCAGACACATGTACTCGACATTTATTCGTATTTAACAGAGAAAGTATTTGTCGGCGTCTGCGCTACCTGCGTAACATTTATAATTATAAAAAAATATTAATAAACATTATAAATATCATAATGCAAATTCACATGCCTGTGTGGTGAACTGTGCCGTGATGGTATCGGCCTAGAATAGTACTCCCCCTTCTCTTCCCTCGGGTGCCGTAAGAGTCGGCTAAGGGACCATGTACCAGAAGGTGGGCAGCAGCGCCTTCTGAGGATTGGAAATCATCCTGCGCTCGCCAACCCGCCTGCCAAGCGTGGCGAGTATTGGCAAATCCCCCCTATATGAGGGAGGCATATGTCCAGCAGTGGACGCACATGGCTGAGAGAAAAAGAAAAAAAAAATGCAAATTCAAGTTGCATAATGGGGACATCATTACCTCTAGTACCTAATTCCATGCAGGTAACCTGGACACCTGTCCGTGACAGGGCATGTGCATACCAAAATGTGTACATTAAAATGATGCACAGAGTATGCTCTGTAGCTTCAGCCGCACGGCCTACCGTTTTTGCCCATTGAGATTAGTAGACTTTATTTTACGAATGATACGTAAAAGTCTACTGATCTCACAGAATTGTATTATCCTATCCTATCCTACTAACATTATAAAGGCGAAAGTTTGTGTGTATGTTTGTTACTTCTTCACGCTCGAACGGCTGGACGGATTTGGATGAAATTCGGTATGTAGATACTTCAGGCCCCCGAATAACACATAGGCTATTTTCATCATCATCATCATCGTCTTCAATCATCACCAAGCGGGTAAAACCACGGGGCGCAGGTAGTTGTATATATTTATTCAAAAATTGTAATGTTCTACACATTACAATATTTAAGTAAATATATTGTTTTATACACCTACTTAGTAAACAGAATTATGGTAATTAATCATTTTCCCGTATGCTCCGCATGCGCCATGTTTCGAACTTGCAGTCAGCTTCCGTCAAACCTGAGTGAAGCGTCTCATGG
Organism: Apeira syringaria; assembly: GCA_934044485.1. Classification (NCBI taxonomy): domain Eukaryota; kingdom Metazoa; phylum Arthropoda; class Insecta; order Lepidoptera; family Geometridae; genus Apeira; species Apeira syringaria. Next base: position 17,773,564 of record OW203666.1, on the reverse strand, counting down.
CTACCATTTCAATAATGTTTATAAACCCTTTTATCCGTACATGGATGTAGAATGAGCCGGGTATCTGTTGACAGAGCCGCACGCGGCGCACAAACATATTAGTATACGTGGGTAATACCTGGACAAACGCGCGCAAGGCCGCGCGTGCCCGCGCTCGCTCGCCCGGGATATACGGCGCGTTGTTGCATAACCAGCGCCGGCCCCATCGGATAATTACGAGGTGGATACATATTTTGTATTTGTATATCATTCGAACCTTGGCACCTCGCACTGAGAAAAAAATATCATGGATCAGCCTTCGTGTGCAGTTTAATCCGACCTTACAAAAGTTTGGTATAATCCAAATATACCTAGACTTCACAATGATCTTTGCGTTAAGTAGGTACTTGTACTGTACATGGGTCCTTACTAAAGAGACCGCATAGGTACGTACTCGCACCCAAAATGACTAGTCCGTGGATATGTAGTTCTTTTTTATTCATGCTGTATAGATCGAGCGTTTAACCTTGATGGTCAGTGACGATGTGGTCGAAAATGTTAACACGCTAGATCTAGAATGCTCACTGAACACGCTATATGCTTAGTGACGGTTTTTCAGACTTTAGTGCTAGAGTTGAGCTAGCCAGGCGGGTGTTCGAAAGTACCTTAATACCATGCTGGGTATTTGATGACGGTGTTACCTTCACCTGTTCAAGCTGTTGGTGGAGACGTTACGTGGTTACGTTTATCCATATACTTTGTATTCTGGAATTGATAAAAAGTAAATCCAAATTTCCCTTAAAAACAATACCAGGTTTAAGTTCGGCGCGGCCACCAATAACCTTCAATAAAATGGCCATTGTTCACTCCAGAAACAACGTTCGGAGAGTTAGGTACTGTACAAGTCCGCTGGTTAATTAATTAACGAAGTATTTTTTCAATATTATAGACATTTTAAAGTCTTATTAGTTATTACACAGCAAAAGGTATTAAATTAAAATTATGATTATAATACTTTGAGCTTCTGAGTTCCTTTAATATGATGCATTGCGTGGTTTCATTGCGAGCACAGATAATCTATTCTACAACCGTGGCCCAGGATCGTAAAAAAAAATAAAAAAAATAATAGTAATGAAATAAAACTTTAACAATATACAGAGTTAAGATTGTCGTAATGTGTACGGCAGGGCAATAGTGCCGTGGTGGTGCCGGCCTAGAATAGTACTCCCCCATCTCTTCCCGCGGGTGCCGTAAGAGTCGGCTAAAGGATCACGTACCAGGAGTTGGGCCGCAACGCCTTCTGAGGATCGGAGATCATACTACTCTCGCCAACCTGCCTGCCAAGCGTGGCGAGAATTGACAAATCCCCCCTATATGGGGGAGGCATATGTCAAGTAGGTGGATGTCCGATTGCTGAGAAGAATGTGTATTGGATGGCTAGAATTCAACCTTAATGACGTCCGGTCCTCGGGACAAGCGGGTTTTTTTTTCTTCATATTTTTATAGATCTAGTACATCCAGCATTTGACTTGACGGTCAACAACGATGTGCATGAAGATGGAATTACACTAGACCTAGAATCAATCAATCAATCAATATTATTTCTTTCTTTATTTATTGAATTTGGAATAGCTATCAAGAACAGCTGCGCCTGGACACGACGTGTGTTTTGGTGACAGTTAGTCAAATTATAGAATGGTAGCTAAGCCAGGCTAGTGCTAGAAATTACTGTATCACCGTGTTGCGGATTCAATAACGACGTTACCTTTACCGAAAACTCACGGATGAAGATCTAAACAGTGACCGGCAATATGACACCCGGCGCTCACAAGGCTAGACTCATCCAATTTGAATCATTGATTCAAATTGGCCGGTTGGCACAGTTGGTAGCACTCTGCCTTCTGAGCCGCTGGTCCCGGTTCGATTCCCGGACAGGTCAAACATTTGTGTGCATGAACATGTCTGTTTGACCTGTGTCTGGGTGTGTATATGTATATAAGTATATATATCAGTCATCAGGTTACCATAGTACAGGCTCTGCCTAGTTTGGGACCTGAAAACCTTGTGTGAATGTTAATAAATAAATAAAATAAAATAAAAAAAGGTAAGTAGTGCTCGACAATCTCCTTATCTTAGTTGGTAATATTCAACAATATCCATAACAAACTCATAAGCAGGCAGAGAACACTTTTATGCATTTACAAATAAAATCCGGCGAAAAATATCCACGCGTATTTCTTCAAATGTGAAATTAACATCCAGTGCGGTATGTGTCATAAAGGTGGGGTATATTAAAGTGGTCGGTTAGGCGCGCGGGTACTCGTATAATAATATCGCAGACGGATCCCAATCCTCGGCCACGTCGGTCCGTGACGCAATAAAACTTATAGTTATGCCGTAATATGCATATGTGATGAACTCGAATATTCTAAACTTAGCGATACGCAGGAGTTATAGTGGACTCGTATATTAATATGGAACGCGGTGGGAATGTTTGTTCCTTTTTCAAAAATGTATATAAGTATAAATCTTTATAATCTTCTACCCACATATAATAATAATTTGTGTATTTACAAATGGAAACATTATTGATTTCATTGTTATAAATATCGGTTAACTATGTAAAGTAATATGCAGTTTGTTTTCCAAATAACCACATATTCATTTCAAAAATACGTAATGTATTCATAGTTATTTGAAATACAGGTCAAATATAGCATTACATAAAAAATAAAAAGTTAATTTCTGATCTTCTAGTTTACGAATATTTGACTTTCTTTGAGGTACTTAACTACTCTTTAATTATTTATTAATAGAAACACATAATGAAAAATATTGTACATATAGCATTAAAATAATCTAACTTAATATAAAAACCTTACAAAATTTAATAAAAACTTAATTAAATCTAAAAAGGCCCCCTGCGGCATTGTGCCCAAGACGCTGGCAGCGTTTCCTCTTTGTATTGCAAAGCTGATACGTTCAGCGAGGAAGCTGCCAGCTCTTCGGTATCCTCAGACGTCGACCAGCCTCTTGAAAATTTCCTTGAAGAAGCTGAGCGCGCTAGGACCCCACGGGCGAAGGGTCTCGACACCGAAAGGAACAAAATTGTATAAGAAAGTACATTTGAAAATTAACAATATTACATACAGACAACGGTACACAGTTCTCTAAGCGTTATTACGTGCAATGTACTTACGTCGATCTCATTGATAACGTCTTAATGATCTCTCGCCCCAACGTTGGTCACTGTAGCGTCATTCCGAAATACAGGTATCTTCTAGGCAGGCGTGAATCATCGTAGACCGCATCATCACTTAACATCAGGTGAGATAGTGGTCAAACGCCTGCCTATTGAGAAAAAAAAAAACTTACGACCCGTAAGATACAATTGGGTCCCATAATACGGGATCCCAACTGTATATCCCTTATACATGTAATGGGTATAGGTATTAGAAGTTACATTTCCTAGTACCTAGTCTTGTTCACAGTGGTTTGAAGAGCTTTTTTAGAGAGTGTCTATTTTTATGTTTATTTAAATTACTACCAGTGCTACTTTTTTGACTTTTCTTCAACAAAGAAATAGATAGATAAACGTTACTAAAATAAAACTGTTGCCAATTGAGTTTATAATCTCGGTGGTATATTTACAGAACAGCACAAAGCTCAGGAAAACAAATCACTACCAAAGCTTGGTGTCGTCACAGATTAGTTATTACACACGACTCCCTCGGCGACTTGTAATCAATGTGTACGCTCACATCCTCATCATAATTTTACTATATTCCCCATAAGAAAGTGTTATTGCAAAGAACTTCCGAAAAAACTAGCCTGATTTTAAAACTTACATGAACCTTGTATAACTTCAAGTGGATGCAAAATATGTCTGTCTTCATATCCAGCTTACATACAATTAACAAATAAGGCTGTCATAGACAAGTAGTCATAACAAGTTTTAATGATTAAATAGCATTAAAAAAGTGGGTGTCGGCAGTGCAGAGCCGCTGGCACGGCAATTGTTATGAGCAGGCAAGGTGCTTAACATCAGAACGATCAACCTGTCACTTTGATAAAAGCTCCATCGTTCTGTTTTCAATAAAAAATATCGACATGTCAGACCCGTCACTACATCCGAGTAAATTCGTCAAATGTACACCCAGAATCGCTTAGACTTAATTAGGTATTCACCATCGTCAATCGATTCGTTAATCGAATAAAAGACTCCCGCGCCCACGGACTCACTCCCGACATCATGTTTTGCCGAGGGTATGTTTTCATGCTGTTAATAATTAATAGGACATATTTGAGTGGACACAGATGGGAATGCACTCAACAAATTGACTGATAACCGCAGTTGGGAAAGGCTAAATGACAGCAAATGATTGGTCGATTGAGTCCGATTGATGCTTTTAACGTTACTAAAAAATATAATCCCCCATTATGGTACAACGTGAACATGTCAACAGTAGCTCAAATACAGCAATCTCCGTTGTGTATGTAAAGCATTTTGCTGTATTTCGGTTTATTTAACAGGGTTTACCTAACGAACTAAAAAAACGTTCAAATTATTAGAAGGAAAAGCTTTGCTTCTACTTTATTCTTTTAGTTTTTCTTTAGTCACCCACGATACAAGAACTTTTCTTATTGTGGGTTCTGTATGTCATTTCTTAGAGTATACAAGTAATTTAAGCAAACACGAACATTATTTCTTGTGTATGTTTCTAAAGCGATCCTTGTATTATGTTGAATCAATAAACTTTTGTATTTTGTATTTGTATTAATGCGTACTACCAAAGAGAGAAGAGAGAGAGGGGAAAAGAACTCGCTGCCCGAATCTGTGTTTCCGAAACGGAGCACAATTCTGCATGTTACATCTCATGCCATCACTTAATGTCAGATGAGACAGTAATCAATCGCAATTTTAAAATGATTACGTAAACGTATATTCGATTTCGACTGTACCAACATGAGAACAATGATTTAAGTTAAAGGACCTTACTGTTCGCGCTCTTAAACTCTGATGCCGTTGTTATTTTGCTCCGTAGCAAATTCATCTTTGTCGAGTGAACCAGCGCATGAAACATATAACCTAAATAAATATTGGTGATATTTTACATGGCTGCTGAAATTATTACACCGAAGTAAATTAATATTTTTTTTACGAGCTTTTAATTAAAGCTTACACGTAAGCTACGAATGTTTAATTTATTTATTTATTTCCAATTTATTCCTTATCTGTTCATATATACTGGTTAATTAATCAATATAACAGGATACATCATCCAAGCCCCGAGAAGAAACATCTATGCTCATCACAGGAATGCTTGCCCCAGCTGGGATTTGAACCTGAAGTCGCGGTTCTAAAGTCAGTATCGCTGATCACTGAGCCACAACGACCGTCTTTTTTTTACTTTAGGTCAATCGGAGATCGGATTCACTTTACCTATGAGTTTAGCAAACGGCCCTTTTATAAAAAAGACAAGTGTCTACTTTTATTTATATTATATTCTCAGACTATCAATTCATTTAGAATTGTAATTAAGGTGTGAAGTGTTGATTATATAGAGATACGCTAAAACGCGTTTAATGAAGGTATCATCTAGTCATATCGGTAGGCAAACAACTGTGCTGCCAGTTCTACGAGCAATGTTTTCCCAAAATTAATTAAATAATGCACAAAAAAAATCAGTCTGGGAAATATAACTTTAAGCAATAGGACCGCCAGTTACTATGCGTTGGTTAGGTATGTGTTATTTTCATATTTATATTTTTCTTACCAGTGTGCAACTTTTCTTAAAGATTTGTGCATTGTATTCTTTAATTTATGTATGCAATTTAGACACTAAAAAGACATACACAAATAAAATACAAACAAGTGATTCTCATTCCACCCCGTCTTGCTCTTCATCGAATAATATTAATGTTATGAATTTTCTAACAAGTAGGTAATTGTCCATATATGCTATATCGATTTAATACCAGAAGTTTGTATATTGGAGATATAGACAGCAGAGAGCTATTAAATTGGGTATGAATATATAAATCTTAAGTATTAAGATAATTAATGTGATAATTAATGTGATGTTACAGATTGTTGCTGACTAGCGTGCGCCGGAAAGTGCCTATATCTATCGTATGCAGCACTTCCTCAGGTCGATACATTATAAATTCACCAAAAGGTTGATCCTTGGTAAAGTAGCAGATATTTGAACCGATGACAAGACACCGAAACTAGCATCGCTTCAAACTCAGTCTAAGTTTAGAATTCAAAATGTTTGACAATCTGTGTTTGAAATTGTGTGTAATAGATCTTTGTTTTTTACATATACGTATGACCATGACGTATGACGTATGACGATGATACGTATGACATTCAAAATGTTTGGCAATCTGTGTTTGAAATTGTGTGTAATAGATCTTTGTTTTTTACATATACGTATGACCATGACGTATGACGTATGACGATGATACGTATGACATTCAAAATGTTTGGCAATCTGTGTTTGAAATTGTGTGTAATAGATCTTTGTTTTTTACATATACGTATGACCAACTCTGTCTTAAAATAAACACCTAGTGCTTTACTTTCCGGCCTGATTTAAACTAATTACAAAACGTAAGGCACCCATATTTTCTTTATTATAATTTTATTTTGGAAAGAGCGATTGGGCGTATTTTAGTAACACTTTTTCAAGCATTCATTGTTTGCGGAAATGTATGGGTATAATATAGGAATTAAAGAGATAGGTACGGAATCACACAACCCAGTACGTTTTGGGTTAATATTCGTAAATAATAATATTCGTGAAAAGCAAGCTTTTAATAATTTTAAAAAAGAAACACATGTATATTTACCTTCACAATTCTGTCAATTTTACTCTTTGCTACATAAATGAAGGGAAATTGGCTTTATCAAAGTGGCAGCACCGCGGAACAGCTACATGTTTGTAACGGTGCGTATGGCCGCCTACGTGATTCACGGTACAGTCTGCGCTAATCAACTCTCATTAAGCAATATTGATGTTTCAGTTTCAACGTTACAATTATTAATGTTTACTGTGAAAATCATATTTTCGTACTGACATCCCTTTCGGTTCATATTATGTGGAAACACAGAATATGTACCCCTGGTAGTGATACAATATCGAGCGAGATAACTTCTTGTCTCTATGTCCTCTCATATCTTTTTAAATTTATATGTCATATACTTTATATTGACATGTACAAGGATCAGTTTGCAACAGCCTGCGTGCAGCCTCCATCCGCGGTCCTTATCAGATCATCACCCTGCGTGTCGGTCAACGTCCTAGTCTGCGCTTACCAGGCCGTCTGTTCTACTTGCGAACATTTTGACACAATCGAATTAATCGAATATCAGTTTGAAGTGATATGTGCGCCCGCGCCGTTTCGTCCATTTATAGATTGCTCATTCAGATTCCATGTCAGAGTGCAACCGCAGTGTAGCCCTCTAAATAGTTCTTGGTGTTACTTCAGCTTGTACTGACCTAATATTACGTAAAATTTCAAGAAATAGTCTTTTATTTATATATAGAAGAAGTGACGACGTTAGGCCAGGTCTTCTGTACGAGAAGGTTTTAGTTCTACTAGTCCAAGACCATAAAGGATAGAATACAATACAAAACCTCCTTATTCGACAACCAGTTACAGAAAAAGTAAATATATAAAATAAATCATCATTATCCGACTTGTCCTATCGGTCGACAAGTTGATAATCTTCCCTCTTTGCTCGACTTAATTAAATTAAACGAGAGGAAAACAAACTTAAATCAATAAGTAATTAGTTATAAAAGATGACGTAATATCATTCGTTCATATAGTTATCGGATATAAAAATGGAATCATATTCACACTCACACCCCCGCACTAGGATACCCTGTGTCGCGGGAGGTATATATTATACACACATATAGTGATATTACACCAAACATCCTAGGGCCGAGAACAAACATTTCTGTGATGAATTCTGTGATGTCAGCCGGGATTCGAACCCGAGTTCGTAGTTCTAAAGTCAATGTCAATAATCACTAAGCCGTCGTGGACAACCGTCCACACGTACGGCATTTTTAATCTGTTTTATCTGTTCAGTTCCAATTTCAACTTTTCCATAAATTAACAAGGAGCAAGTATTTTCGTTGAGTCGTATAAACTTACCTACAATACCGTACCTTGGATATGCCTATTACTGTTATAATGCTGGTCGGCTAGATGGATATACCTAAATTTCAATCAAATCGTTTTGTGGCTGTGATAAAATTTGTACAAACAAATTAACGCGAAGTGTGATTGGTAAATCTGAACAAACGCTGCAAAACAAACTGAATTTGAATTTAACACAGTACATTCGCGCGTGTGCGAACCTTTATTCAATTACACTTTTGAAATAGAAACATTTTCCGGTTTCTCGGCTTTTATTTAGTTGATTTTTATTATAGATTATTATTATTTATGACTCTAGTTTATTTTTGTATTATCATTTATTTAATAACCCTGTATGTACAATGTACATACCTTATATGCGCAATGTATGCTATCGGTTTAGTAAAACACTTAAACAATTTAAATCTATTATTGTTTCACAACCTTAAACGGATTTCATTTATTAGTTATTGTTTCCGACATTTCAAACACTGTTCAGAGATTGTCTCTGTTGGACGTTTAAAGTTGATTAATTTCAATTAACTTTACATATATAGATAGGTAATTTAATTTAGAACGGCTTTTCTTCCATTCTGTGATAATATTCTAGTGAGTTGAATAGACACTAAACTCTTTTTACAAAGCGCTGCGTGTACTTATTTGTTAATCTTTTTTTCAAATGTGTAAGTACATACCTACATGGGTTTTATAGTATTTTTGAAGTGTATTTGTCGTCATCATCATTAGCAAGTTGAAATGGCAGTGAGCGGGGTACATTTCTCATTGAATGGTTGCGGAAGTTCTCTTGTGGAGAATTCGCACTGTAAGCGCAGCGCAGAACGAACAAACAAGGTGGACGACCCAGCCAAGATCGCTCGCCAGAAGCTGTCGTCAGAAGATGTTGGATGAAGGCTGGTGCCAACCGGTGCTAGTAGAAATCATTGAGGAAGGCTTATGTCCACTACCTAGCGGCTGACGTGAAGTCAAGTACGATATGAACAACGGATAAACTTTTTTCTTTCTTTCTTTCCATTTCTTACTTTAAACTTGTCTATAGTGTGTACCGTGTTGTGTGTACCGTGTTTTGGTCGAGTGAAAAATCAAAAACAAAATCATTTCATTTTCAGACAACTAAGGTCCAGGGCTTAGTTACACAGATACATACAAAGTTGTTAGTAATTTAATAGAAAAGTGGAAACATAATTATTATTATTCAGTATTAACTACTTTGGCTTGAATTTTTCCTTTCCATTATATCACTCACCGCTTACCCGTATAAACTGGCTCATCAAAGTGCCATTTCACTGCAAGGGCTAGTAACAAGTATAGTTACTTATAATCAAGGGAAGGTAAAGTAGATATAAGTATATCAAGTATTCCGTAATAAGTACTTAGCGAGACCACACTTCTTTTGTTATTCATGAGTGAATAATGACTTCATAAGGTAATGTGTGGAAATATCTATGAAGTATCGCGTACATATGATACAATTTAGAAAATTTTCCACATCGCAAATGCAAAGGACTAGCAACACAGAAGTAGACTAGCGCTATTTGTACGAAACGAGCTCAATATTGAATCCGAGGTGACCAAAGAGTGTTTCGAAATGAGAGGTGTTTGAAAACAAGCGAGTTAAAAAAAAAGCGCGAGCGAGAGAAAAATGGGCTCGCCCAATGTTACCCCCGCGACGATGGGAGAGTTGGGTAACAAAAACTATTAATGTAGAGGCTCTCACGGCCCGTTGAGTTGTCGGTGCGTTTCGTTTGATAATTTCCGTGTACAGCGGGCTTTAATCGAATGAACCGGTGCGTTCCACCCCCTCCTCCCCCGGCGGGCCAGGGCCGGCTGCCCCCTCCCCCAGGGCCGGACTGTGCCCGCGAGCGCAATAAAATTGTTCGCCTCGATTATCGCGACCGACAGGAAGATTGCGCGTTTTGGAACCAACGCGACTCGTAAACAAATTGTGATAAATGCTCCGACACAAGCCAGTGACGTCATGTTTGTATCTGCAGCTATCACATATCATGTATAATACAGTTACAAAACTGTAATAGGTACTTACATTGTGATGTTCTACTTATGTATAAATACATGTGTAGTACCTAACACAACTTTTTTATATAAATCCTACTAATCCCACTATAACACTGATCCCATTAATATTCTAAAAGTCAAAGTTTGGATGGGTGGCTGAACGGATCTGGGTGAAATTTTGTACGGAGATAGATTATAGTCTGGTAGTAGCACATAGGCTACTTTTTACTCTACTCCCGGTAAAATGCACGATTTGTGGAATAATCGGTGTAGCGGGAAAACCGTAATCCACGCGGGTGAAACCGCGGGGCGCTACAAGTAATATTATTAATATGAAAGTTTGGATGGATGGATGTTTGTTACTCAATCACGCTCAAACGGCTGGACCGATTTGGATGGAATTTGGTATGTAGATACTTTAGGTTCCGGAATAATAGATAGGCTACTTTTCATCATCATCATCAATCATCACCACGCGGGTAAAACCGCGGGGCGCAGCTAGTAATATTTTAAATGTGAAAGTTTGCATGGATGTTTGTTCCTCTTTCACGCAAAAACGACTGAACGGATTCGAATGAAGTTTGGTATGGAGTATAGGTTAGACATTGGACATTCATCCTGAAATGAATTGCTGTACCCGTAGGATAAGCAAATAATTCAAAAACCTCTGTTACTCCTACACGCTCAAGCATGTGACAAAGTAGGATAATTTACAATGGTATGGCCTCTCTTTTATCTTAAGGTGCGTAAGCATACAAGAATGGTACGCATTGGAGTCCACGGTTTCTGGAGTATTCGCCCCCACTAATAAAACCAAATCTCCGTGAGACCAGTGATGTTTCATTGGGCCCACAAAATTCCGCCACGTGGTCCAAACTTACTGGAACACGTCTTGTTAATTATTATGTTATTTTATTATTGAAAATAGGAATTACGTAATAAAAAGACAAGTGTGTATATATATATATATATATATATATATATATATGTATATATATATATATATAAGAGAAGAAGAATAAATATATATATGGATTGACTGGATTCATTCTTGTATTTATTCTCCTACACTTTTATTGGAACTAAACTACCGTACACGTTACGATTTTATTCATTTATACATTTTTGTAGAAAGAAATTAAATTAGCAGAATCAATTTTACTAAACAGCAGTTGGAATTAATAAAGCTTATAAAAGGTTTGCGGAGTTTGTTAGATTCAGCCGCAGAGCAAAAAACCAAGACGTTGTGTTGTTTTTATGAAAAGTGAATTAACCGCTAAGCTTTAAGAACTAGACTTCTTTGATTTTTTTTATAATTGCGAGTGGTGTGCATACAGAAATTTAATAGGTAATTTTATGTACGAAGCTATTCCTAACTGTTCCTTTGTAAGTTAATAGACTGTAAAAATAATAAATAGCCGTTCTAAAACAATTTATTATTTTAAGTATGTTTATTAAAGGGAGATAAAAATATATCTTTATGATTTGCCTTTGAGGATAGACAGACCAATATGTTCTTCAAAAAATGTATTACAGAATTAAGCGTTGCTATATAATTTAAGGTTATAAGAGGTGCCGATGACCTTGCAGAGGCTCGCGGGTGCTTACAGGCAGAAGGGGCGGGACAAAGCCTGATGCGTGTTGATTTAAAATATTACAAAATGTACTATACACCTGATCTACGGGCCCAATAGGAAATATTAGTAATCACAGTTTTAGACTTTTTAATTTCCTTTCTTCTGGTGTAAGAAACAGTTCGAGCGCATTTGTCGTTGCGCGAGATTTTTTTATAAAAAGGAAAAATATGGTCGCCTCAAAATATTATTTTCACTAAGAAATTGGCAAATCGAGTGTTGTTCAATCAGAATTAACATGCATAGACTGTTCTCATAAGTAATATTTTTTTCAAGTCTATTAGACATGTAAGACTTTAAAGATATTAGATGTAAATTGTTATTAAATCAAACGGGGCTTGATCGCGAGAAAAACATTTAGTAATTTATTTACCTCGACGTTTTCTCGCGATCAAGCCCCGTTTGATTTAATAACAATGTGTTCGAATCGCGAAAGTCTAAATATTACAATTAGATGTAATGACTGAAAAATGTATATTTAGCAAATGAGAGTCTTAAGCGCTGCTCTTAGCGATTTCGCCTGTGCGTTCGTGACCGATCTACTGGATGAATCACCGGTAGCTGTGCTTTCAACTGAGCGCTCTTTTGCTTAGGAGGACGTGTCAGGTGTTGCGGGCGCTGAGCAGTAGCCTATACCAATCAGTTGTTGTTGCACGTACATGCATGAGCATCAAAAACACTGCCTTTCTTCCTTCGTTTGCTTCCGGCATATTAAGGCATATCATCGCATATATCCAATATTACATATATCAATAAATAAATATCCAAAACGCAGGTTTTAGATATATGCTTTTATATGAGTATTCCATTACCACTAATCTAATCACAATGAAACTTTTAGTGTGTTGATATCAACAGGCTTGCGTAGATTTTGCAAAACATAAAAGTGCAAAGCTTCGCACCAATTGGTTCAGCTAATTAGCTACAAATCAAATATTAGGTAACTAGCTAGTTATCACATCACACTGCGGTAAAATATATATATGTATAATTCGATCTTCGTTTCTGAATTTAAGTAGGTGGTTGATAGTTAATAAAAATTGAGAAAACAATAAAATTACAGAGCAATAAAAGAGCGAATGCACCGAGCATTGCCGGCGTGATATTAAATTCCTCCGAAAACATAAAAATGATTTTCGATCGTAAAACTATAATTTACAGACGTAAAAATGTGCTGAGTTATATGTTACGCCAAGACTGCGATGCCGAGTAAGGATATTGGTTCGCTTTCATCTTTATGTCACTTATAGTCTGTATACTACATATTTATTATATACCTTTTTGGAAGCAATTGCACCCTGAGACTGGAAGAGTCGGCCGCATGACGATTGCCTGATCGCTTGTTTGATCCCGGACTTGAGATGGTGGTGTAGATGACACATAATCAAACCCACAACACAATGGTGGGGTATTTTCTTTTTGAGTACGTTTAGATACTACTGCATCGTGACTGACCATCAAGTAAGATAGTGGTGAAACGCTAGATCTATACAGTATAAAAAAGCGAAGACCTTGCTCCATCATCGACTCTAGAGGAATTTATTTTCCTTTAATAGAAGTACACCACGATCTTTTTTCTCAGTGTGCACAAAGCAAAATAATCAAGCACAAGATTAAAAAACTGTCACCAAGCTGTCCTTGAGAATACATCAACAAAATTGTTCGATATTACTAGTCGTAACTGACTGACTTATTAACGAACAGCTGAAATTGGTGCTTCATTTGTTTACTATTTAGAGACTTCATGAATTAAAGCAGCATCGTGGCTAGAATTTCGCTCAAAAATTTAAAATGTTAAATTAAATTGCTGTTAAAATTAGTTGTAAAATTAGTGGTAGTCAATATTATATGTATAGATGAGGTAGATGTCGCAAAAGCGCGAGGAAACTGAGGCGGTAAAATTAAGTCAATTGTAGTAATTTTCATTACGGCGAGTATTTCAAGCGCAAGTCTAAACATATAGCTATCCTTTTCTATATTATTTGTACCGTATTATCTGTCGCAGTAAGCATGTTTATTTCGTGAAGGAACACAATCTGAGCACCGCGCAGTATGAATATACGTCATCTATAGTAAAACATCATTGGTGGTAGTACAATTATCTGTCAAAAGATAAAACTTAAAATTTACAAATGGCGTATTATGCCATCCTTCAGGAAAAGGATTAGAACAGGAGCATCAGATAGTTATGACGTTGGCTCGCTCTAAGCCGGTGTTCGTGTCGGTGCGAGTGTTGCGTCCGTGTGCGTTCTGTAAACACGTGTTTTAATCAAGCCTGTTGCTTCGTTTCCGTTGGCTGAGGCCACTCGCAGCTCAGCAAAGAAAAACTTTGCATGTGTTTTATTACGACGGACGCCAGCTGCCGCAGGGCTTAATTTCGATGCTGACCTGTCTCGCTTTAATTGTTTTATTCTATGACGGCAAACATTTAAATAGGAGCGGATATGAAAATTCGGATGCGTTCAAAACATCATCTGTGGGATATGGTAGGGGAAAATAGATTAATGATAGCTTTTTGACTTTGCAGCTTCTGTTTTAGCTGAGCGCATTTTGGGTAGGCGCATTTTAGTTGGGGTAAAACTATGTATATATCTTTTGCTGCCTATTCTAAACATTTAATTAGGACATTCTATTTCAATGTTCCTTAATCACTACATACCTTCATGACTTTTAGGGAGTAAGAGAGGGGATAAATATTTGTTTTGGTTTACTCGGTTTCAATATCGAGAGTCAAACACATTCAACATCACACGGTAAATATCTCGTTTCTAAAGTCAACTCTTAGTTAAGTTTGTTTCAATTTATGTTCTTAAATTTGGTATTATCACCAATTTAACTATGTATTGAAAACGTAAAAGAAATCGGTCCGTAATTGTTTCTACTACTTTATACATTTGTACATATACATTTTTCACTATAAGAGAAGGGCAGACACATAAACTCATCAATGGTAGGGTAAATACCCTTCTGTGCCCGGCTATCTTAACCCTCTACCACACTCTAGTTTTAAAATCAGTCACCAAACACACAGCATGTTCAGGCAGCTGTCCTAGAGTAAGCAGTATTATATACCTATAGTATCTTATCTATGCAGCCATATCTTGAGATCTTCCGTAATTCCATCTTCAATAACGTCGTCACTGAACATCAAATGAGTGTGGTTTAACCACACGCTAGAGATCTATAAATTATAATAAAAATAGGCATAGGACATTCATCAAAATCTATATAAAAATGAATCACTATTTCCCTTGGTCACGGCATCAAGCTTGAATGTCTTGGCTAATTTAGATAAAATTTGGTATAAAGATAGATGGAACCTTGGAGAACGACATAGGGTAATTTTTGTCCTGGAAAAGTATGGTTTTCGTGGGATAATTGAGTTAGCGGGAAAAACGTAGTGCGCGCGTGTGAAACCGCGGGGCGCAGCTAGTAAAAGATAATTTAAAATACACCACATCACCTTTAAAACTTAGATAAAACTGTACCTACACTTGTATGGATGTGTTCAGCTTTTTTAATGTTACACATACATTCCGTCCAGAACTATAAAACGGAGAAGGAATATCATCATCATCATCATCTCAGCCATAGGACGTCCACTTCTGGACATAGGCCTCCCCCACTGATTTCCACAAGGACCTGTTGGAAGCGGCCCGCATCCAGCCCTTGCCTGCGATTAGAAGGAATATATTGTGTGCAAAAATAACATCATTTTTGAAAATTGCGAATGGATTGCAAGCTATGTAGATATCATCGAAAACATTTACGTATCATGGCAACCGTGTCTAAGCGACTAATATCAGTTCAATCCATAGATAAGTAACTATGGTTCAATCTATCAACAATCATCGTTAGGATGTCACAATCAGAATTTATATTTTGTGTTTTTATATTCAGTTCGGTGTCGAGCTTGTATACGTTTTATTCTGCACTTTTGCTGTGACTTTAGAGGCAATGGATCTAAGGCGAAAACCCAAAACGGTTGGAATATCTCCAAATCCTGACTGTTTGAAGGGAGTGGTCGCTTGCCAATGTGAACTAGGTCGGGAAAAACTTTTCACAGCTCCACCTTATAAGCGAGCACCGGAAGGCGATGAAAGCAAAACGCGATACCAAACGGCCCCATGTGCCAGAGAACTAGAACAGTTCAAATGCCCCATCAGCCATATACTGGTAACGTTCAAATCCCCACTCCACCCCAATGAAGTGTTCAATAAAGTGTTCCCGGCGAATACTCCACTTAAATTCGTCAAGAGGAAACTAGCCAAATTACTTTCAGTGTCAAATAACAATCTACTGTTGACAAGAAATCGAACGGTCCTGAAAGAAACCAGTATGTTGTCCGACTTGAAGGCAGATCCGCTCGGCAATATGATTATAGACGTATTTACCAAAGATTCTGAGGACTTTGCTCTATCAGCGATCCCTAAAGAATCTTACGTTCATGATCTTCTCCACGCAGTTCTTCCCAAAAAGAAGGCCGTCCCGTTTATAGCGATCAAATTCAGAGTACGGAACCAAAATGGAATGTTCACTCGATCTTACCATTCAATTATGAAAGTGCATGAAATCAAGAAGAACTTAGCTGGTCTGTTTCAAGTGGATCCTGATAATTTGGTGATGTTGAGGGGAGAGCGGCCGCTCAAAGATCGAATGGCGTTATTAGACATGGATTACGACAAGTACGGCATTGTGGAAGTGGAATTACTCACGAAAAACAATGAGAGGTTAAATTTAGACAAATTATATAAAGAAATGCCGGTAAACGATGTCTTGAGTGTCATGGTTCCGTTTGGTGATACTTTTAAACAAATAAACGTGGAAGTATTCAGTGATCCTATGAAAAAACCTTATTTAGGAGGTTACAGAAATGTTCATACAGGTAATAAGAGTAGTATTCGTAGAAGATTATTACTGTACTAGCTGCGCCCCAGTTTTACCCGCGTGCTGATGATTGCTGATGATGATGAAAAGTGGCATAGGCTACTTTTTACGCGTGTGAAACCGCGGGTTGCAGCTAGTTATCACATTATGCGAAAACTAATAGTAAAGTTTTTCTAAGGTCTTAACGTAGCAAGAAGCACATTTACAAGTTTAGAAATTGTGGTCGCGCAATCTGGCGAAACCTAAGTCGAAAAACTGACTTTACGTAAGTAAAGCCTGCTAATTTACATAAGTAATAAAACTTATTAAGGGCCTACAATAGAAACAAACTTTATTCGTTGGGCGTGGCCTAGCTCTGCCGTCACGAAGAAAACATCGTAGCAAGAATCGCGTGTGTGGTGTGTTTGGGCGGTCACGCAGAGCAGCCGCCGCGCGCCGCTAGCTTGCCGCGGTCAGCCGTCGCGCCGGTGTCCTTACACGTAGCGCATAAAAAGTATGGAGTAGATAAATATTTGAAATTTATCTAACCGTGTATTTAACAAACCTAGATCACAGAGTCAAAAACATTATATAAAAAATTTAGATAGAAGATAGTCCCCACAATTAAAGAGTGGCAGAGGGTGGAAAACGTTATCATTTCACAATGTGGCCCCTTAAGTTGTAAAAGATTCGAATGAACAGAAGGATGGTAAAACCTATTAGAGCTATTTGTCTACGGAACCCTAAAAATGGTCCTGTATTGTATTTCAGGTATTGTATATCATCACGCCTACACACAAACCCCGCAAAAGCCAGAGAAAATACCTCCGGAGAAAAAGAGATGCCGGGACACTCAGACGGCCGAAGAAAAAGAAAAAATATACGTAAGTTCTCAGAATATTATGAGAATAGTAGTCAATAGTTTGCGTAGGTGCATAAATATTTTTATACAATACGTACAAAGAAATGGGGAATCAGTTGTCAGATGATTTTCAAAAGGATATTGATCACTATCAACATAGTATGTATGTTAATCACTACCCACATACATACACCATACCCATTTTCCGGAGAGGTGTGCAGATCACGGAGTTCCATTTTTTGCAAACGTGGCATATATCACTTGCTTCTATCGCTTTCATAACATATTCTTCATATACTTCCAGCCGGGCTATGATGCGACACCCGAGATAATTTATGTCGTGGTTTTTGCCTTTGAAAAACCACGACATAAATTATCTCGGGTGTCGCATCATAGGCCGGCAGGTGTTATGAGTAGGAGTAGGTAGGTGTACCCATGAATGAATACATCTACCTACTCCTAACACCTTTTTTGTTCTACGTGTTCTAATGAGTTTACTCATAATAACTCAAGACTCAGCCGGTATGGTAAGATTGTTGAGGGTATGTCGGTATCGCTCGAGCTTCGCATTCTACGCCGAACTCGAGCGGGCTGACTAAAACGGTGTCTGTCCTGCCGTTATAACGGTGGGCACGCGGGGTCGCCGTAGCAGTCAGGGGATGGAACACCCTCCTCCCGCGTATATGCCTTTTTTTTTTCTTAACGAGGTTAATCCCTTTACGGACTTCCGCCTGTCATATGGGACACAGACGGCTTCTGTCGGACTCTGTTTAATGGACATACCAACCCAGAGAAGCCAGGCCCCTACCGACCAAACCACCTCGGCGAGCAGACGCAGCCTGTCGGGGAGAGATGGGGAAGTACTTTCCATCCCGCCCCGGCTTAAGGTCCGGTGCCATCAACCGGACCAACGGCAGACGGAGCGGCTTAGCTCAGACCTTCAGCCGCTCCCCGGCACGTAGGGCCATTGAGTCGGTTGGGGCCCATAAACCCAACCGATGACCCTACTACACGGGTGGGGCGAGGAGGCGATCTGCAAATCGCCTTCTCCTCCCTCCCGTGCGCCGACGTCGGAGAGGATCAGCGAGGGCGTCGACCTCTCTGATCCTCTCCGCGGCCTCCTTCTGCGAAATCACGATTTCGCAGAAAGAGGCCACCGCCTGCCAGGATCTGTTGCTCTTGAGCATGGCCCGTACCACGCTCGGCAACGAGAGATCCTGGCCCACTACCGCTGAAAGCGTGCACCGCTGTGGGACCCACGCGGTGCACGCTTCCAGCGTGTGAAGCGCCGTATCCTCCGGCGCTCCACACTCGTGGCAAGCCGGGGTCGCTTCCCTCCTTGCGATTCGATGCAGGTACCTTCCGAAGCACCCGTGTCCGGAAAGCACCTGCACCAATCTGAAGGAAAGCGACCCGTGTCGCCGCCCTACCCACCTCCCGAGGACCGGGCGGATGGCGTCCACCGTCCCCTGGCCGGGGACGGGTGGTGCCAGGTCCTCCGACCACCGCCTCAACAGGGCGGCCTGCGCCTGCCGTCGCATGCGCGCCACCTCCTCCCACCCCGGGGGCTCCCCGCGCGACTTCCTCGCCGCTACAAAATTGTAGATCTCGGCGAGGATTTCGGCTTGGAGCTCCCAGGGCGGGTCTCCGGCCAGCACGCATGCGGCTGTCCAGGACACCGTCCGGTAACCGCGTATCGCCCTCGTCGCGATGACCCGCTGCGGACGTCGCAGCAGGGCCTTATTGTCGCGACCGAGGGCGTCCGCCCAGACAGGTGCCCCGTACAGGGCCATACTCCGGATTACTCCGGAGTACAGCCGACGGCAAGTTGCGCTAGGGCCGCCCACGTTCGGCAGCAGTCGCCCCAGGGCGGCTGCGGCTCCCACGGCTTTCGGGGCCAGACTGGCGAAGTGGGCCCCGAAACCCCACCTCCCGTCCAGGACGAGACCCAGATATTTCATCTGGGTCCCGACCCGGACAACGACCCCCTCCAGGACCACATGTGTTCCTGGCGGGGGTCGCCCCCGAGGCCCGTGGATCAACAGGGCCTCGGTCTTGGGGAGAGCGACGCGTAACCCCAGGGCACGGATGCGGTCGACCACGAGGGATGTTCCCACCGTGGCCAAGCGCACCGTCTCCCTGAGGTCCCTCCCCTTGGCCACGACCAGGGTATCGTCCGCGTAGCATGCCACCCGCACACTGGCGGGAAGCGTGCCACGCAACACCCAGTCGTAGCCAATGTTCCACAGGATTGGTCCTTAGACGGACCCCTGTGGAACCCCGCAGGAGACGCGACGGTGCCTCACTCCGTCGCGTCCTACCACCAGGACCTCGCGGTCCCGGAGGTAGTAGGCCAACAGCCTCCGCAAATACAGGGGCACTCCGTGATAGCGGAGTGCCTCCTGTATGGTCCCATGCGGGCCGCGTATATGCCTAATACAACATGCGGTCCACCTCGGGGTCCAACGGCCGCCAGACTACCCCGTATCTAGCGGTCGTATCTGCGATGATTGGTCGGATTAATCAGCCCATTCGCTTGCTGCTGTGACCGCTCCTCGGCGGCTTATAAGAAATGGCTATCGGGAGCAATCCAGGCCGGACCGGGTGCAACGCCGTCTTCGTCTGCTCCCGGTCCGTGGGATCTCGCCGCTTTACCGCGGTGGACGAACCACGGTTACTGAGCCCCCAGCCACGTTAAAGTGAGATCCCGTTCGGGGTCAGGGCTCTGCCTCCGATTATCTTAACAAACCGACAAAATGTAAATTATTTTTGAGAGGTTCGGTTTTCAAACCTGCTTAAGTGAATATCTCAGAGAAGCACACAATCCTACAGTTAGCTATATAGGTGTGAGCGTAGCAACAGCCACTAACCATTTTAACATATACTCGTTCCTTGAACTTGTTCCCGACTGGCCGGTTGGCGCAGTTGGTAGCACTCTGCCTTCTGTGCCGCTGGTCCCGGGTTCGATTCCCGGACAGGTCAAACATTTGTGTGCATGAACATGTCTGTTTGACCTGTGTCTGGGTGTGTATATGTATATAAGTATATATATCAGTCATCAGGTTACCATAGTACAGGCTCTGCCTAGTTTGGGACCTGAAGACCTTGTGTGAAAGTTGCTAAATAATAAAAAAAAAAAAAAAAAAAATATCTTTTACATTCTATTCAAACCATACATTATCGCACCGATGCCACATGCACTTTCTTTCATGTACCTACCTCTTTCGTTTCCTGACCCTCAGATCCACCATAAGGACAGGTTGAATTTACTTAATCCTTGAGAGTCGTACGCACTCGCGGATCGCATATGGTCCCTGAGTCCTGTCGTCATAATACCCAACCTCTATACTCACATAATAGTAAAAAAATAATACATATATAATTAAATTAGGTTCCTAATACCTACACCGTACAGCGCTCCAGAAGAATAATTCGAAGTAATGATTTATTTTGCTTTCAATAGATCATTAGCTCGTTAGGTACTTGTAGTTCTTTGTGGAATTGGGTAGGTATCGGTAGTTTGGTTGGTACCTGTTTTTACACGGCGGGTGCTCGCGGCTTTGTCTGCATAGATTTTTTTCAATTTATTATTTATTAAAGAAATAGTTTTTATTAGTTTATTTATTCATTATTATTATGATACGCCTACAATCACATAAAATATTAATAGAGCATTGTCATAAATATTTTATTCTGATACGAACCTACATTTTTTAGAATCATATTTAGCGTACAGAAAAAGACTGATACTGTGTAAAAGAACAAAATATTGTAAGTAACTGTAGGTATAATGTACAATGTACATAAACTGTTTTTATAAAAGTAATACCTACCTACCTATATGGCTTATTGTGCGTCTTGGTGCAAACTGTCAGCGCCTATAAAATAGGTATAACTGCCTATTTTTTAGTATAAATACATATATAAAAGATATTACTTGAAGATTTATAATCCTTTGTAGACTTGAACAAAGTTAAATAAGCATAGATGCTTTCATAACGTCTATTCATGTGAGTTGAAAAAAATCATGATCAAGACCGGAGAGAAACGCTAGATGCGGGCCGCTTCCAGCTGTTCCTTGGGTTATCAATGGGGAGGGCTGATACCAGGAGTGGACATCATATACCTGAGATGACGATGATGATATGATCAGGGTATTCACTCATTTGTTCTTTTTTAAATATTTAAATCTTAATTACTATATTCTAAGTACAAACAGACACACGGTTTCAAGCCCATGATTGTAGGCATATAAAAATAGATATGAATGAGTATATATAGGCTTTTCCCTATATGGCAGCGAACTCGTTTGCAGTCCTTTCAGCTTGTTTTCTATTTGGTACACACGTGTTCTCAAACCGGGGTTACTGACTAGAACATATGATTTGTAAATGTCTAGGTATAGGCAGGGAGTATCCCCTATTCTTTAGAATAATAGGGATCGTGGCTTGGAAACTGCTTTAATATTACCGTGGCTTCATGAAAAATATATTTTCTACCGCTATTAGTTAAGAATAGGTAATCATTAGCAAACTTAGATTGGATTCCCTCATTTGCTTTTTTTTCATTTTATAATTACTTTTTATTAATTTTGTGGTGTATATGTATGTTGTGTGCGTGTGTGGTATATGTATGTTGTGTGCGTGTGTGGTATGTGTATGTTGTGTGCATTATGATTTTATAAGTACGTTGATACGTAGGTATGCGGGTCGCCGAGCTGTGGCTCGTGTTATGGCTGCTTCGAACATATTACACTAAGTATGGCTACTGCCCTTTTTTATATCGTGACTGCTGTGAATACATACCCACTACAATCGGGAAAGGCTAGGATAGCCTTTCCCGATTGTAGTGGGTATGTATTCGTTCTTGACGCTGTGCAGACGCGTTACTGGCAAAATCAGCATTCTCATTTTGGGTACCTACATATAATAGGTTTTTTACTGACCTCCTTTTTGAGGGTCCATCACTCAGTTTGAAGTAAGGCTGGACTGTTTGTAGGTCTCGGTCAGAGTCCTTTTTATCTGTGTTCAAATTGATATAGACTTCTGTGAGCATTCTCTAATTTTATTCAGGCTTTGCCTATATTCGCATCACAGCATATCGTCCATCCAGCTATCAGTCTTTTGCACCGAGCTGACAATCGAGATATTTGAAAAATAAATATCAAGGAGCAATGAAATTGACTCTTACAATGGGCATGAAAACAGAATGTCTCAAGGTATAAATGAAAAAGGTTTTTTTTTTTTTCAGGACACTCCTTACAGTCGTTCAACGCAAATGCAAGGTACACAAGTGTACATACCCAACGTGACCGACAGAATAGTGGAACCGAGGCCTTACGAAACCTACGATGAAATGGTCAAAAGACTTAACCACAACCACTTTGCAGCGATCATACAGAGGGCTTTTAGACATCACCAATTTAGACAGAAAGTTGACCGGTGGCTGCGGGAATGCTTGTAAGTTATCATGGTAATGATAGCCGTGAAGTCGTAAGTGCTTTAATTGACAATTGAGTAACAATCTGACTGACGTGGGTGCCTGGCTTGAGTCATGGTGTCCGTAGGTATCTAACGCCGTTATCTCGGCACAGTTTTGGTGGTAGGATACTCTCCGGTACTCATCTGGCTAGTTCGAGTTAGGAAAGCTGTCACTAAGCACACCGGTGTATTCAGGCAGCTCTGCTTGAGGGTCAGTTGACATTCCAGGTTTAATGTGACTCCATCTTCGACCACATAGTCACTGTCCATCAAGTGCGACATTGATCAAACGCTACACCTAAGAAGTCCTTATGCTTATATGTTACCAGCAGCGCCCCGCAGTTTTAAAGAAGAAAAACGGTGATAATGGTGACGATAAAAATAACCCTATGTGTTAATCCAGAGTACACGCTATTTCCATACCAAATTTCATCGAAATCGGTGTAGCCGTTTGAGCGTGAAGAAGTAACAACCATACACACAAACTTTCCCCTCTATAATGCCTACTTAGTAGGATTAATGAGCCACTTCCTTAGTGTTTGAATCATTCAAGTATCGTATAATGGTAGGTAATGATTCGTCGTTTTGTTTTGAGTAGATCACCTACCCGCAACTCGGTACGCTTGGAATTAAAATAAGAAACAAGAGACAAAAATGTTTTATTTGTGACATTACATAAAAGTTCAATCGCGTTTAATATAATAAACACCAGTAAAAACCAAAAATAATAAAAGGATAACCAATAAGTATAAATAATACACAAAAAAATTCAGTGTAATGTCACAAAATTCCCCTAACTCAGCATAATGCCGGGTGTAAGCCAGCGCTGGTCTTCCGTCGGAGGCATTCGGTGATGTCGCGTAGTGTAAGCATATACACAGCACGTAGGTACTTCGGCTGACCAAAAACATTTAAAAAAACATAAGCGCATCATGCATTATATTTGCTAAAACATTTGGTATAGCCCTGGTAAAGAGTAGGTACCCATCGTATGTTCTTTCGTTGCCAAATTTCAGCTAAATCATTTGAGTTAGTTTATACGCGAGAAGAAGTAATGAACACCCGAATTAAATGGCAAATAACGCAATAAATCAAAGGTAATAATTTTAATCGCTATCTGGTGAAACCGAAACCCGAATAAGGCAAACAATAAAGTGGGAAAATTTAGTTATATTTGGCTTAAAATGTCGATCAGCTGATGGCATACCGTCAGACGGCCCTCCTGCTTGTTTGCATAAAAGCTATATTTTTATAAACAATGCCAAGAGTAAATTAGGAAATTACTGTCAATCACATATGTATTACGTAGGTTCGGTTAATATACTTATAGCTGTATTATTGACTCAATCATCTCAATCGTGTTCGATTATACCTTTCAACTAATGAAAGCTGCGCCATTCTTCTGTTTTCTCATTGAGTATAATATTTACAGGGAAAGGATAGCCAGAATGAAAGAAGAGGACAGGCTGGAACGGGAAGCTATGGAGAGGCGACTCCGCAAGGACCTCATAACCAAAACATTTCCTAAAACACGCGAGGATTTTGATCAACTGTATGCCATGGTAACTATCAAACCGATTGATTTACCTGCCAACTACTAGGTACTCCCCAGTCTCAACTTGCATGGGTGACCCTTAGTGGCATTTCAACTGTGCTTCAGTGCTTCGAAATATGCGCGCTAGTTGTATAAGCACAACAGTCGGTATTGGTGTTCTGAAAACTTTGCCATTGATCTGGCCACTAGCCTAGTTACCAACCCGCATTGGCCACCGCTATGTATTTTATGCGGATTATAGAATAGCCCGTGTTCCACACTGGCAACGTAATGGCTGCATAGAAAGGCCATTAAACATTATATCGCAGGAAAAGTCGAATGGTCCTCGACCCCTCTTGCTTCATTGAGTTGGGCAATTTTACTGTTAAATTTTGTAAATCAGGAAAAATATACCTAATTATGTACTTAATTATACCTACTACTTATTTGTAAATTGTAATTTTTTCTTTAGGTTGATCGATGGAAACACGCTGAAATAGCAAGGATATCACGGTTGCACGCAAAAGGTCCTAAAATAGCAGAGTTTACATTACTTCTCGACAAAGAAGTAGAATTACTCAGGTGCATCGAAGCTTACAGAGTCAAAGTGAGAGAAGATAGTAAGAAAATAAAGGAAAGGCTATTTTTAGACGAAATCTCAAAACCGGTTGCTTGGTACGGTCGAGACGGTAAGCTGATAACAATGGAGACAGTCGAGATACAAAAAGCGCGAAAATTAAAGGAGCTCTACAGCGCTTTCCTACGAGAAGATATGGACGTTAAAGAGAGAATGGAGCTTTTGGTCGACATGAAGTTTGCACTACAAGAATTTCGTCACACACTAGCCGAAGAAATAATCACCCTTCTCGACAGAGAATGTGATCTTCTTGTAAGGCGATGCAACGATTTTCAACTCGAATTCTTAAGACGGAGGACGGCTGCTGCCGTTTTTCAATTAATCAAAACATCAGAACTCAACGCCGGTGTCACCAAGTGCAAGGAGGTGCGAGACTACAGAGAGATGGAGAACAGCCGCCTACATTTATGCGAGTTGTGTCACAAAGTGAAGCCTTACACCGATTTCCCATTGAATGCAAAGATGAGCGGTTTCCTTATCTGCACGTCGTGTTCGTGGAAGGACGTCACGGAACGCAGCTGGATCGACATGACGCCATATAAGTTTATTCTACGAGCGGTCCAGCGCGACGAGCGACGTCGAAAGTGCTGGGGATCGCTGGCTTTCGTTCTTCAGGAAAAGAATATTTTCTTCATCGTGGAAAAATTGTGGCATTCTCATTCGGCCGTGAGCGAATGCAACGATATCACCGAGCTCAGGCTCTGTCGGTGGGACGTGAACGAAGATTGGTCTCCGTGGAATTGTTTCTTGGTCACGGTGCCGGAGATGAAAGCTCACTTGAAATTGGAAAATCCCGAAGAGGTTTACGACGAAGAGTTAGTTCACAAGGTGAAAAATAAGCATAAACTGGCGAAAGCTAACTTTGAACAGCTGATTACCGTGAATAAGAGGTTCACCGAGAGCGGACAGTGGAAGCAAGTCCAAGCGCCGGCGATTGCGCGAGTTCCAGCCGTGGACAGAATATAACAATTTAGATATGTTTTCTTTCATGTTGCGTTAATTATTGAATCATGGTTAGTGTTATTATATTTGTATCATTTATGTGACAGTTGGTTATTTACTGGCGCGTTAGCCGTCACATGTTGTTTATATTATGAACGTTTACGCATGTAGATATCTATTATTAAATATTGTTTACATCGATGGAAGCGGTACTTACGTGTGGTAAATAAAACAGGAGAATATTTTAAATTGTCTTCTTTTAATGTACATGTAATACTTTATAACATAATTAAATTACACATTACATACAATAATAATTTCTCAAAAGATATCGAACTCTCGTAATAATATTCTAGAAAAAACAACATCATAATAAACACAGGTGTGATACACAGTTGGTTATGAAAGAAATGCAGTTTATAGCTACGCTTACTCATACTCAAGTTAATAAATTAAGTAAATATAATTTAGGCAATAGAATAAAACGTAGGTACCTGTACAATAAACAATAACCTTAGTCTGGAAAAATAAACTTCACCCAGTTTCAAAAATATCTCCATAATATGCTCCATACGCAATTACCTAATCAGTGCTATTACACAATAACCTAAACATTAAGTAAAGCTGTCTGAAAATGTTTCACGGTAACAAAAACATCATCTGTTATCGATTCTTATCCCAAAACCAGCTCAAATGTTACATGTTCTGTCTAACAAATGAAATAAAATATTCAAGATCCAACGAAACCGAGTACAAGACCTTCAATCTATCAAAATGTAATGCATGTCTATGTATGGATATCGATGATACACATTCTTGGACGAATAGCCAAAGACGAGGATTGGATCGACTAGCATCTATCATGGCCGGATTGTAAAAATGTACAAAAAGCTTGCGAAGTTCCTAAAATTACCTGGACTTGAGTCATTTCATTATTATATTTATGCTAATAAATAGGAAACAAATTCATGATTTTTTATTTAAATGGGATATTGTACATCATGCAAGGTATTATCCAGCTCTATTCACGTTTATAGTCGAAGTTTCGACCTAAGTTTCAGGCATGTCCGGTGCCCATCCTCAGGCGAGTTTACGCTGCTAGATCGCCTTGCGATCCTAACGTCGACCTTATTCTTGTCGCTTTAAAAAGACCACACACTTATTAGCATATTTTTAACTTTTTGTACAATTTCAGCGTCCGCTACGATAGATGCCGGGCGTGACAAAAATGATCAAGGTAACTTTTAGCACGTGACTTGCCCGTGTTCCTCGAGCGATTAACCCAAAGAGAAACAGCTGGTTCGTCCGTTTTCGTAAGCACAAATTGCTGTTGAATCTGCAATGGGGAAGAAAACTCAAAACGCAAACGCAGATGACGCTAGGATCGCTTAACACGACGTACTTTCTACATTCTGGGTTTTTCCTTTTTCTAAGTATTTGAATTGTGTTTATATTGTAGGGTATTTATTTTATATGTTACAAGTTCAATCATAGATTCTTAATAATAATAATGCCCACAATGGCGGTAAGTTTTCCCCTAATTTCTTTAGATTAACAAATTGTATCAATTGTTATTCATCAGTATGGTATTGTCGGTTTTCTAAAGTCAAGCAATACCAGCGACGTCTGTAACGAACACTTCTTTTTTCTTCCTCATTGATTTTGCAAACCAGAACCGACGAATTACAAGTTCAAATAGAGAGTACTCGGATCAATACAGGCCAATTAGAGCATGCTACGTTTAGTACCAACCAGTCTCTTGTCCTAGTGGAAATTGATGGTTTTATGAGGTAGAGACAAAATATACCAATATATATTTTATGCCATATCCACTGAATTTCTGTTGGTTAGTTGCTCAATGCCCGCAATATAACCAAGAACTGTAACAGTTCAGCCGCTGAGACGTTTGACAGTACCTTATAGCAATATTGTTCCCGGGCACAAAGACACAGACGGCCAGATAACAATATTGTATCAGTTGAGAAACCAAATATCTATGAATCGTGCTTTTAATCTATTTAAAAGCCACGATGTTACGAACGCGCTCTGTCATTCTCTCGGCGGCCGGACTATAGTTGCCAAACAACAAAAAATGTTCGTATTCCGGACAACAGTCTGGTCTCGTCCAAAATCGCTAGCGGTAATACCAAAAAAGAGGAAGTGAATTGAGTGTTTTTTTAACCACAAACAATAGTAGTGACTTGTCATCATACACATAAATTTAAATAAAAATACACTTAAGATCAATCACCTAAAATCTCAATATCCCAACATAGCCGTCGCGAATTACATTTGTTTTTCTAACAGTTTATATCATCAGCTTGAATAACATAACTGTCCAGCTAAAAGAATGCATTTCACTATTCGTTTCTCACATGCTTGACAATACGAACACGTAAACTGTGAAACGCAATCTCTCAGCGACAGAATGGTCATTCCAGTTCTCAGAATGTCTGGCGTTCTGTGGGACATTGCACACAAATAAAGACACGTATTCAATTCAGTTGTTCAGTGGCCCGAGCGGGAACCACTGTCATAATGGTAGCGGAGTCGTATCGCAGCGCAATTCAATAAAGAACTCAGTACCGTATTTTATCTGCGTTACTCAATTGTGTATTCGACGGCGATATGTACTAATATGTTGACGCAAGTTATTCCTGCTACAGCCGCAGATAGAACGACATACTCAAACATTTGATAGGCGCTGGCAGTGATTCTATCAAACTAACTAAAATGCTGTTAAATAAGATACGTTTTATACCGTTATGATAAAGTATGACACTTATGTGTGCCATTACTAAAACTAGATATTTCTATTAAAATTGGGGTAGTTTTAAGTAAAAAATGACATCGCGTTATTTCGTGCAGACTTAAACTACCCACATCCGAATTAAGCCCATCTTATATTAGAGATGTGTTGTAATAAGTTATACGAATTTCAATTTTAGCTTAAATAAGAGCGTTTACATTTTAAATAATTTTAGCCAGTTTGAGTGATTACATCGAACAGAATCACGGCCAGTGTTCGTAAGTGTTTATTAGAAACAGTGATTTAGGATTGAAGTGCGAAACTTAACCGAATCCAAGTAAAGGCGGTGGCACACCGCGACCGTCTGCGACGAGACCTACAAGTCAAAAGGTACAATAATTATCCTCTATATGAGAATCAGTCATTTACGTGAAAAATTGCAAATAATCCTTCATAGTCTATCGCTATTGTTAATATGTAAAAGTGGAAACAGTACTTTGACCTAATTACGCCTATCTAAACTAACTAAATGTATTTCTCTGGATTTTGTAGCCGACCAACAAATGATATTGCACCGAAGTTTACAAAAACTTCATGGATATGAAATCGAAAGTGGACGCAGACTCCACAAGTGTTACTATTTTGATAAATCCCCTGTTTTTACTCGACTGCGCCAGGAGGGTTATACTTTTGAGTGTATGTATTGGTAGAGGAGCCCACGATGGTAAATGGGGATTTAGTCAAGCGCCTATTTGATTTTAAAGATAAGATCATAGAGTAAAAGACGTTGCATACCCTTTCACCGGTGGGGGGAGACTACCGAATTTGTTTCACCAACATGATGAGCTCCCCTAATCGTGGGCCTTACCTAGAGAGCTTCACAGGGTGCAAGCCATCCTCCCTTATGTATATTAATCTGCTGCGCTGACTAAATTCCGAAATCACTATATATTTTAAGGTTGCTTGCGTAAACAGCTTGAGAGGTCTCGTTAGTATCGTCTTAATTGTAAATATATAAAAAGAAACAATACATTTTGTTGGGATTTTTTTAGACTGTATGAGTAATTGAAAGTCTTCGGTGGAATAATCTTGTTGTGTCCTGTACATGTTCACACAGTAATACACTTTCATGCAGCTAGAATAAAAGATATGTAAACACATTATATCAGAACAACCAGCATTTTTAGTTCATAGCATTACACAACTTTTATTAGAGCTCTAACAGTACAATATTATTGCTTGATAAACAATCTTGTGTGTGTTCCTCGGAATCACCAGTAACGGTCAGTGGCCGGAGCACGGATTACTGGCGCAGTCGTATCTCACCATAAAACCATTGAACTCAGTACTACTACAGTGTATCTGGTACCAACTGTGACACAGATAACTCACGCCCCGGGGTGCGTTCCGCGCCTCGTTTCGTACGGCAACTACATCTGACATGACGTGGTATTTATATCAATTTTCGTGTCTACTCTATTTCTTCGGAAAATAGATGCGAATATGGTCGTGCATCGAATATGTATATATATATTTATATACATAACAGTATAAGGAATTTTTCTATAGATCTGCCAGACATAAAAATTTCTAGACTGAGTTTAATGAATTAAGTTATAGACAAGAGTGCGTGCTTGCCGCAATATACTACACGGGAGGGACAGACAGGCAATAACAGGTTATTGTTCAATATTGTAATGCGGACAAAGCAGAGCTAAAGATCAGAAATGCTCACTTGAATTGGGACAAAAGCAGATCTTCCCGCAAGGTTAATCAATATTACTGTTTCATGGATATTTGCTTTATATTGTCTTAATTAGAAAAAGGCACCACAAAAAGGCATATTTTGTAGCAGACTGTTATCCTTGTCAAATAAATAAAACCATATATCAGTTATGAGAGCAACAACAGCAGCGACGACGCGCCACCCGGCGGGTAATCCGTGCCACAGACACTGCACAGACATGTTTGTACATTTGAAACTGTTCACCACTAATCGTACAAATATAAACAGCTATAACTGCAGCGAGACTAGCTCAGCACTACGCGTCATCAAATCTCAAATTATTCGGACATAATCAATATTAACTAATCTACATTTTATACTCAACAAAGACCGAACTAACGTCACTAGCTATAATGTATTTACAATAAAGAATTGTGCCTCAGTAGAACAATTACACTAAATATAATTTGTAAACCTCTCGGAGCGGTATAATACAAAAAGTGCAGACAATATTCACATAAAAAAGAATACCTATGATACACTTACACGACTATTTTTGCACTTTTATATTGCCAGTTCATTGGCTTAAACTCGGAATATCTCAATTTGATTAAGACATCATAACCCATATCCATGTCAACACAAATATAACATTCTGCTATTTATATGTACAACGTGAAGAAAGACAATATTACAAAGAGATAGAGAGTACAACTACAAACAGTGTGCATTCAGACGACCACCACCTATTATATAACTATGCTATTACAAACATGGCAATACCTCTATTGCTAAGGTCTATCATACAAGGCTTCAGGGGTTATTTACAATCTCATCGGAAACTTACAAATTGATCGAATGAACCGCTCCGGTGTACAAAATATTCATTTAAGCTCTATCAAAATGATAACTCTTATTTTAAAAAAGTTCATGAATTCGCTGACAAATTGACAACATCTTAGTTGGGCACGTAATGTGTGTAAACGCAAGATTGTAACTATGCAGTACAACACTAGTTGACGGGCCATGTGAATTTATTATTTGACTGAAACTTTCATTTATCACTTATTGAATGTTTACTGAGAATTGGAGATTGATTTGAAATATACAATAACTTAGTGCAGTGAATACTTTCAGATCTTGCAAAGAGCCATAACAGTTGTTATGATAAGCTGTTCATTCTTCAATAAAACTATTGGGGTGGTTTCACAGCGAGGAACAGATGGCTCGAGTTATCTTGGTGTACTATACACATGCCCCAATCAAGTTAGTTAACTAATACACCGGTCCAACATACGAGAGCGTTCACTCAGCGGTAACCATCAACCACCTCCATAGATGAGGACATTCTATCCGAGCTCGAAGTACTATAATTTAGACTATAATTGAGGTTACTGAGGGACATGTCCTGAGGCACATCTGAAGGTGATGTTTGGTAGTAATGCGGTTGGTAGGGAACTGTGGACGCGGTGTAAGGCGCGGCCGGTTCTGACGGCCCTTCTTCCTGGAGCTCTTTGTCGCTTTCTTCCATGAACTGGATGATCCGGTGCGTGGCTTTCACGTGCGCTACTATGGGGGCTTCAGCCTGTAATACCAAGTGAAACATCACATTCGATTGTGTTACTGTTCAATTCAAGGTCATGTGCCCAGATAGCGCATTATCTCTACAGAACTAACACTAACCTTTCATCTCTTACTCTTTGCATCAATATTATTGTAGTTTACGGACTACGGACGGAATTAATCTCTATTTTTAAGAAAAAAAAAAACATACGTTAATTTTTAAAATCAAAACCATTTAATGTCGTTTTTGAGACAATTTAAAACAAAAAAATTCGGCTACTAAGGGGAAAAACCACCACATGGCAAAGCAAGAGGACGGTAATCTGTAGTCGTGGGTTCAAATCTCACAACTAGCCGAATGTGTTCCTTCAAAAAATTAGAAAGCAGTAAATATTGTATTTAATATCATTTTGGTATGGATTTTTGCAAAATAACCCATTAATATTAATACTTATAACAGAAATAACCCTACTAGCTGAATGCAGGAAATGAGTAACGCCGAAAACAATATGGGGATTTATTTGTTTATTTTATTTTGTGTTAGCCATTAGTAATCATGTCAGAACCTCCACGAAACATGTACCCGCGCTGATGGTAACATATGGTAAAGTCGCGAATAAAGGCGATTGAATTGAACTATAATAACAAACATTTCTAATATCATATACAACTTTTATTGTTGCCAGCCTTATCGCGATGATTTGTATCGTACAATTTAAAATAAAGGTCATTGAACGCTGACAGTTCTAGATTGGCTGGTCGCCAACGCCTAGATTGACTATTAAAAAAACTAATTTCGCGCGGCTGCTCGATCATCGCTACGGATCGCATTACGAAATATATTAATACTCTACCGACGGGCGGCGGCTGTCTAAGTTTGAAATTATTTCTGGGACAAACCAGTTTTGGAAATCGAATAATTTTAGGAAAATGTTTAGAAAAACAGTGATAACTAAAAACTAAGCAGAATTATTTGGTTATTTATGAAAATGAAGCTGTAACAGACTGATTAAATTTAACATTCGTTTTAAAATTAAAAATAACACTTCTCATTCGACGATTGCTGAAGTTTTCGCGATATACATCGGCATGTAACAATTTTGAGGTTATTTTTAAATATTTTTCAGTGACGTGGTTGCCACGATTCACATTCGAGTATTCAATCGCGAGGTACGAGGTACTTAACATCAGGTGAGACAGCGGTCAAACGTAAGCTTATTACTTAAACATTAATATACACGATTAAAATGAAAACCGTTTAAAATTGTTTAATTTCAATGCAATAATTTAGTTATGGAATTCGACAAGAGGTATTGTATTTATAACATATGTTCCAGTAATACCGGGAACAACCAATTTTATCTTCCTATAATACTAAGTTAGCACTTGTTCCGCATGCGATAATATTTTATAATTGATACAATTATACATAGAAAATATTAGGCTACTTTTTGTATACAAAAATATACAATAACGTTTAAAAAGTAGTCCACGAGAGTGTAGTCCCCGAGGGTGCAGTCCCGGGACACAGCTAGTTATGAAATAAATATTATATTAAACACTTTGTCAGTATGGGAGCTCAAAGCGTCTTTAACAAAGAAACATTATGTAGAACCTACGACACAAGAAACGTTTCTTAGCGTATGTTCTTCACGTCAGTATTGAGATCAACTTTTAGTAGATGTTAAGCATAGCTGTTTATTTATTGACATTTTTATTTTGTTCATTCTTAAGATGCACCTTAACATAATTTTTCAGATGTTCGTGGTCAAACAAACAAGGAAATAATGACAACAACAGACAATACGTATTTAGTTGAATTCCCGTTGAGACTTACCGGTAGAAAGTCATGCGTCACAACGTCGCGAAAGTAGGTTGTGAACTCAAAACTCCCTCATTTATGATATGATTTAAAAAAGCTATTTTTTTACATTTTAATGTGCTGGTGCAGCCAGATAGGTTATTACATAAATTAAACAAAAACTGGCGAAGTGTTTATGATAGTGTTGTAAATGCCACGGATAGGTGTTTCATAGTAATATTTACTGCTTATGACCTACACAATCGACATCGAAATAGAAATAATGTCATCAATAAAACCGGATTGGGAACCTGAACAGAATACTGTTTTCCTTGTCACTAAAATCGATGATATGCTTCCGAAGAACACATCTTTGTAAGTCTTATAGTTTCAGACTTGGCTATACTGTGACCCATCTGTTGAAGAAAAAACGGGTGGCTTTCCGGGAGTGCCGGCAGAAGTGAAAACTTGCATTTATGTGGCAAAATACAATATTCATTTATTGCGCTATCGTACACAAACATGACAATAGATATTTAAGATTATTGGTTTTATGTACCTACACTAGTTATAGTAGGTACATAAAACCAGGTAGTAAACGGATACGGAACACAATGCATTTTATTCAGTTTAGATATGTTTTATTGTAACATTTACTGCTTATGTCTAAAAATATAAAGAATGTAAGTTTTTTAAAGTGAAAACTTAAGCCGCGTCGTGCACTTTTGTATGGAGAAAAAATGTTAAACTTGGGTCAGGACACCTCGCGTCAGAACGTCGGGACTTGACGTCATCGAATTCGTAAGACGGAGAGAGAGTATACCGCCGTTGAAATTTAAACTTAAAAATGTTACAAATAAGGAACATTTTCGTTTGTTGGTACTTTTATTTGATAAAGTCAGTATTATTGGGTTTGGTGATGAAAACGCCGATATGGTAAAGAGGAAAGGTTTAATTGTTTGAGAGAGTGTAGAGAGGCGGGTCGGGTACTTACGCTGGCGGTGAGCGTGAGGAAGGTGTAGTACTTGTTGAGCACGGGCAGCAGCGGGCGGTAGGCGGGCACGTGGCGGCGCACGGCGGCGGCGTGCGCGGCGGCGGACTCCGCCATGTGCCCCAGCAGCAGCGCCGTGTACGCGCCCACCATCGTGTGCTCCATGTGCGTGCCGGCGCGCGCCAGCACTGCAACACCACGCGCACGCGCAAACGATAACTAACCGTCCATAATGCTAGCTTCATTATACAGGCTGTTCGGCAGAACGATAGTAGATAGGTTCGCGTGCCATATTATGGCGGACTTTATGACCCTCGACGACTTCTCGTCTATTTTATAATTAATTTTTAATTGCCCAAAATTTGATCTGTGTAGATAGATAGATTAATTCTTTATTGCAAATCATAAAGTAACGTTATTACCAATACCAACTGTTATCTAACACCTATATTTGTAAATAAACCTATTTGATTTGATTTAAAATATACATGAAAGTATAGTTTGTATTAATTGTAGCTAATGGTGTTGAATACACAATCAATTGAATTTGAATATACAATCGGCGTGTCAACGTGCCTACAATGTGTAGTCTGTAATTTTGTTTTAATATTACATTTATTTTAATATTTTTTTCTTTCTCTGTACTACATAAAAAAGTATGTACGTGAGATAAAAATAAATAAAGCGACTATGGGCAATAAAAGAAGTAGTTTAACTTGGAATTGAAATAAAAAAATAACTAAGGCAAATTCAATTTTTCCATACCTCTTAAAACTTCTCTAGCTCTAAAAGTACATAATAATAAGCGATACAAACGGAAACAGATAGTTGCAATAATTTGAGATCAGCTTAATTTTGTCATATCGTATTGTAAGCATGTTGCGGTTAACATCTTACACATGTATTATTTCGTGTTTGTGTCATACGTTTAAGGATGCCGCACCAATATGGCTGACAATAGGTCAATAAAAATTATAAAAATAATTCAAGGCCTACAAATAAATTTTAAAAAACGTCTCAAAAATAGACGTTAGGCTTCTGAGGATTATAAAGAACTATATAATATTGCACGTGAATCTAACTACTCCCCGCCCTATGGCACATGTTCTGCCGAACAGCCTGTATAGGCTATAACCTTATAACTTTGTGTATGTTGCTAGTAAAAGCAAAGTATCACTTATGTAGAGTCCACTTACACTTAGCGACAGTTTCGTCGATGTCGTCTTGGGATTGTTTCTTTTTATCGCTATCGTTGTCTTCTTTTTCGCCGTCTAGGAGCGCATCTGTGTTTTCTTCTGCCCGTCTGCAACACAATATTTTATGTTAGCTATGAGAAATCATTTTATTAGGAAACCAAACTACGTGAATAATAGTGACATATATGAGTCTGAATGTGCCAATCACACAGCAGATTGTTTCTCGACAGCGCGGTCTGCCAACTGACAAATTCCTGTTTCTTGCAGCCGATTGTATTGCATCGACGCTAGCGTATTTACGCTAGCTAGGTATCAATAACTAAGTACTAGCTAAGAGCTTAAAAAATTGATGAAAATATTCATGTTTTAAATATATAGTTCTTGTTACTTCTATATGGAAATATAAGCGCACAAAACATGACTGGTGGTTGCATCAAACCAAGTGGTTGGGCAGACACGTCGCGACACAACAAAACTGCGTCGGATCAAGTTTATATGGCCGCAGCATAAGATTTAATCTTTAACTAGATGTCACACTTAGTTACTCAAATGTTGCAAAAATGTACAGAATATAAAATGATCGTTGACATACCTAGCCAGATCCTCCCGTTTATAGAACAGATCTACAATGAGGCCCATAGACTCCAAACTCCTGGATATTACGTCGTCTTCATTGTCTACCCTGATTCTCACATTCAGTAGCCTCTGCGTATTCACCTCATTGTTTTGTACAAGATTTATTAGAAGTAGAAGCACCTGGAAAAAATAAAAACAGACATGATGTGATAAGAAGTTAACTGACAATCGCAGTATTGGATAAACAAGAACAAACTGGTATACATGAAGCCAACTGTTTCCCAGTGGGGTAGTCATGCTGGCACTGATTTACGAATAGGGAGCTGTTTATCAATAGAAATTTGCATAATTAATGTTGTTTCATACGGATTGCCGTTATCGCTATACTTAGAATCATGACAAGGCTCAAGCTCATCCTTGGGTGTACAGTTCGAAAGGTAAGAGCATTACTTCACATGAGGCCGGAGTTTTGCTTTGTAAAATCCGAGGTCTCCGCATTCCCAATAGTCAGCATGTGACCGCGGTCACCATTATTGGCAATCCCAACACTTCCGATCCTTCGACCTTCGCATATTCATCAAGTACTGCACCTATCAATTATTTAAAAAAAAAAGTAATAGCACTTACACAAACGCTAAATTCGAAATTTCTGTTGTCTGGTATAAAGTTTCTAGGATTGTTTAGAATGATGAGGCATATCTCCATAACAGATGGTTGTTCGCCGATGACTTGTGCGCCGATAGACACTGGAACAGAGCAAAAAAATAAAATACTATTAGTCTGTTCAGAAAGAGTTCTGTCTGAGAGGAAGGCCGGTGGTAACGTGTTGTGCTTATTATGCCTTTGCAAAAGATGTTGAAGCCTGGTGGTATTTATCAGAGCGAATTTTGAATCGTTTTATAAATTAAAAAAGTTACATTTTTACTACAACCATTACAAAGGTTGACGTTGATAAATGCGTCCTGGATGCCCAAATTGAATGAATTATTTTTATTTTTTGTTTTGATGTTGGAGCCACTATTGTGTAGCCCGATAAACATAACAGGTGGTAAGGCAGGCCAGTGCCGCCAAAACCCCGATCGTCTCTCTCTGAACAGGCTTGACCATCATTTTATAGTTTATTCTCTTTTCAAATTGCATCTTTTATCATAATAAAATTAAACATAGAGTTCTAGGTTACATTTTCAGAGCACCCCATGTTCCTTTCTTTGGCAGGGCGAATACACAAAATTTTGAATAATTTAACTTCATAAAAGTAAAAAATAAATTGTTTATTATCTGTTCCTACTGGCTTCTTAAGGGTTTAAGAGGTACCGATGACATTAGAGGCTCGCGGATGTTTACAGGCAGACGGGGACGGACAAATCCTTATGCATGTTGATTTAAAATTTTACTTCATTGTACTTTTCAGACAAGATAAAACAGGGTGACGGAGTCAAAAAAAATATACTTTTATTACAATTTTAAATGTACATTTTTAGACATTATATTTCCGTTATTCTCGTGTGTATGGACACAGTTTGATCACAGAAGCGCATTTGTCGTTACCCCGAGTGTTTGGTAGAGAAAAGATATGGTCACTTGAAAATAACTATTCACTAATAAATTAGCAAATGAAGCAAATTTTGTTCAATCAGCATTAACTTTCATGAACTGTTCTTATAAGTGGTATTTTTAAAAGTTTATTAGACACAGGACTTTCAAAAAATGAGCTGAAAAGACTCAAAATCGTCTATTTAATTAAATAACATACATTACTCAAAAAAACTGATAAAACATATATCTGACACAGAGCTTATAACTTATATAATAGTTGAGGGTGAGGGTACTATTCAACTGACAACAACGCTCCATTACTATTATGACATTATACATTGTAACATTTTTATACCTGTATATACCACTAGGCAAATGCATTACCAATCTTATCTTTTGATAAGGAAGTTTTATCCCAAAAAGGTTTACATATGATTTAATCAATATCTCAACTGACATTCATGATATGATATATAAATAATTAACACAATCTGAGAACAATTCTCACCTCATTAATTATTAACATCATTATCAGAATATTTAACATGTATTTAATTTGTTTTCTATGTGTCGAAACATCGAGCAGCGAAAACAAATAAAATTTATTCAATTCAATGTGATAAAAAACGTACAATACACAATTACAGATTATCACACAGTAAAGAATTCAAGATACATTATTTTAAGTATAATATAATCAATTAAATATATTATGAGGTCAAATTAAACGAATGTCAATTCAATCAAATGTTACCGAATTACGAATAGTGTCAATACTAAAACATATCCCACTGGTCTTTAAGACTCTCACAGTACCTTAATAAGACAGAATGAATAATATTCCAATTGTCACACATTAAATCAATTTCGGTGTTGGCGCCAAGGAGTGAATTGAAGTGGCGTCGTATACGAATTAAAGGAGACTCTGAACGTGCTATAGTGTTATCCCGAGGGACATGAAATAGCTCATGTCGCCGAGCACGCGTGTACATCGGTGGAACATACAACACACACATGAGACTAAGTAAGTGTAGGCAGTCTACAGTACCTCTAATAACCTTAGAGCCGATGACGAGTTGGTCACGTGCTCGCCTTACTTCCAGTGAGTTGTAACCGAGCTGGCCGAGCAGGACATGAAATAGCTCATGTCGCCGAGCACGCGTATACATCAGTGGAACATACAACACACACATGAGACTAAGTAAGTGTAGGCAGTCTACAGTACCTCTAATAACCTTAGAGCCGATGACGAGTTGGTCATGTGCTCGCCTTACTTCCAGTGAGTTGTAACCGAGCTGGCCGAGCAGAAATCGCGTCGGATAAAGGAACCGGTAATACTCATACATTTTCTTGTACAGTGAGCGTAAAAAAGTTTTCTGTACCTTCTCTAGCATCCTGGTGAATGTGATCTGGTGAGGATTCCATATGCAAGAGCTCGATTCTACTTTACTTCTCACAAGAGATTTATATAAATTGGCAGTTATTTGAGGGTTTAAAAAGTCTTTAGCGTTTCGCAGAACGAACCCCAACCGACGGAATGATTCTTTGCGAGGACCGTTATGTGATCATGAAAAGTCAGTCCGCAGTCAAAAACAACTCCAAGGTCTTGAACACGGTCTACTCTATTTAAAGATACACTATTCCATATGGTAATTATAATGAATAGGATTGTTCTTTCGGTCAAATGTCATAATATTACATTTATCAATATTTAACAACATTTTGTTTGTTATACTCCAATCAAAATAGATGGATCCAATGATAATACATGTTAATTCTTGTACTAGAGTCAATTTCCTTTTTAAGTATATGTCCGAAACTACATTTTAGACAACAAAAACAGAATTATAGTTGAATGTTATGATGAGTGATGATGCTGACTAAGATAAAGCAAGGTTAAGTTACATTTGAATTCTGGTCATTATTTTAATCTAAGTCAGTGAATGTTGTTTGCTAACAAAAAGCGCGCCTGTGACCTTTTATAACCGGCCGTGACGGACAAACAACATTGTGATCCCATAATGGGGAGTAAGAACAAAACAACATATATTTTAATAGTCGAGACAAAATTCTCAATTTAACGCGGATGAAGTCGCGGGAATAAGCTATTCTGGAAATTTATGTGCTGTTTGCAAAATGAAACATATTATGAAGTATTTAATGGCAAACTCACCGTCATTACTCCTGAAGGAATGTGAGAGATTGACCAGCACTTTGATGGCAGGTAAGGCGGCATCCAAGAGTACTGTCCGAATGGGAGAGTCCACCCTCGCCTCCATCGCACATCTCCGCAACAAGCTCGATATGGTCCGCGCGCAGCCCAGGGACTCGCCCAC
Source organism: Apeira syringaria (assembly GCA_934044485.1). NCBI lineage: Eukaryota > Metazoa > Arthropoda > Insecta > Lepidoptera > Geometridae > Apeira > Apeira syringaria. Next base: position 17,732,965 of record OW203666.1, on the reverse strand, counting down.
TAGGTACAGTTGGTTGTCTTCGTTTTGTTGCGTCACCTGCGATATACAACCAGATTATTTTACATATACGGGACTGATATATAACAAAAACATTTTCTACTGCTGATTATGCCATGTAAGTCGTTCCTCCATTAATGCATTGTAATCATTATTAATTTTATTGATATAAATAATTATTAGTTTTTTTTCTGCTTTAGTTAAACATCTAATATGACCATAAATATTTGCACGGTGTCTAGCAAAATGTTGTAGATCTGTATTGTCCAATAATTAAGTCACCTTTATTTACCAACATTTTATGCAAATAAAACATTCTATTCTATTCCACTAAAAAGCAGACATTGCCGACGTGTTAATAAGTTGATATTATAAATATTGTTGTGGAAGTTGCAATGGTGCGAAGTAAAGTGTGCGCCTGAGTAATCTGTACGCATGAGAATGTAAGTCAAACACATGATGTACTTACAATACGTGAAAAATCTAACTTTTTTCTAATTATGAATAATTCAAAAGCATGTTAGATGTACAATAATAAAAGAATAAAAAAAAGAATTCATTTTAAGCTGTTTATCTATTACATATTTTACTCGTAACAGCAAATATATTTTTGAATAATATGACAAATAAAACCTTTCAATATGGAAAACCGTTTCACCATAACTAATTTATAAAGTTTCACAAAATTTACTACATACAATCTCTAAAAATCGCATAGCCAAGTACGGTTTGTATACCAGAACTGAAAGTGGTGAGATTTATTGGTAAGAAAAGTGAGCATCATATGATGGCTACCTAATTTCTGTAATTTTTATTTACTAATAATAACAATATTAAAAGTAATTTTAAATATTTTACGAAAATAGCGTTCAGTCTACAGGTATCACACATAGGCATTTTAGTAGTACTGCGTCCATCCGAGCCGCGGCGAGAAACTCGAGATGGCTTACACAGCACTGAATAGTGCATAAGAAGCGATCTACTCGGCCCCATTTTATGTACCTTTTCAAAGATGTATACAATATGTACCCAATTTTATATATTGCTTACATTTTCTAAGACTCTCATACACCGATCGGCCTTCCTGAGCACATCCAGATCTGTGTCGCTCCAAGCTGCGGCGGGAGATTCGAGTCGGCCGGCGCAGTACTGGATGGTGCGCACGATGTGGTCCACGCCGCCCAAGTTCCGAAGTTCTTCTTTGAACCACTCGCCGGCGCGTTTCGATGTCAGGGATAGGAGAGTTTCCATTGCGAGGTGACCCACCTGGGAATCATTTAAGTAGTGGGTTCACAGTGGAATCGTAGAGCATGGCACAAGTAACCTAGTACGTGCCCACTGCTGGGACATGAGCCTTCCACACAGAGGAGAGGCGGCCATAATCCACAACGCTGCTCTCTGTTGAAAATGTCACTAGAGGTTCCCCACCCAAGGTTTGAGCGAGGAGTATGTTGCTCAATGCAGTGGATCAGCTAAGTTCGCATACCTAAACACCACTACAAGCGCTTCAATCGTCAACACTTATAACTGGACTAGATACAACTAACTATAGGCAAACGTAAATTCAGTAGTTAGTTTCACGAGCTATTTGTGCATTTTGAAAAAGCACAGGAAAGCTGATGCTTTCCTATTAATTGTAACAATACTAGTGAGAACCCTATGTATGTGGTGTAAAACTGTCGCATGTCGGTCCGATTGGGACCAAAGCAAATTAGGTGTATATCTAATTCATAGGTTCAACATTTCTTTTAATTCAATTATTGACGTCAAATGTCAGCTACTGGTGGGACTTGAACCAGCGACTACGGAATATCGTCCTTTCGCTTTGCCATCTAAGTTATAGTAGCACTCTACTAGCCACCCGAATTTATTCCTTCATTTCAGTTACATCTGAGGGGATATTTTTCTTAGCGCCATCTACTTTTAATTGTTTGAACTATTTAACAGGACTGTTACACCAACATTGTAGTTGGTAACATATCGAGCGAAGGCACCATACCCTGATACAAAGATTATTATGGTTCATTGCAATACTGTCCTGCTAGGCGCAACTCACGTTCAAATATTTAAAGGAAAAACTTCGACTACTAGTAGAACTTGAACCCACGAGTACAGTGTACCTTCCTAATTATTGTTGTTCACTAATTTATATGGTCTGCACCCAAGGAGCTAGTGCCCTGTCTACCTGTTTCAAGAGTGTAACATCAAAAATATTTTTAGCACCAAAAAAAGAACCAGTATTTTCTTGACATTCATTTATCACCATCTTGTACAATACTACAATATTAATTCAGTGGCGAGCAATAATAACATTTTAGATTAATGTTTTAATGTCGTTTCTTCATTTCGACTTCATTTCAATTCAGATATAATCAAATTATAGAGTATGCTTTTGCTAAATGTTATTGTTGAGTTTTTCTAAAGTTTGGAACAGATTTAATTTACTTCCAATGTATATCTGCAGGAGTTAGTTGCAGAGTGAAACTTTTCTATAGTATTTTTACTGAATAATGCTGTTTGTTGCAGATAATTAAATGCCTTTTAGTTATTCCGAATGCATATAATGGCTTGTTGCAAAGGATGAATTGCTTATAGCCATGACTTGGGCAAGGAATGCAAAAGCTTCTAAGTACATATTTATTTATATTTCCAATATATATATTGGCATAATATATATATTATGTCATTATTGCCCAGAACTAAACATTTATACGAATAACTACTACTAAATATTATATACGAACCTTTAACATGACTACATAGTTGGGCAGAATGAAACCATTAGCAAAACTATTATTTACATAAAGTTTATTAACAACGACAAACTTGTAACATTATGTTACAAGTTTATAAAATTATTTATAAAAAATAGTTTATTAGAAATATCATGACACTTACAGTTATATTCTCCAAATCCAAATGCTGAGCCTTCCCTTGACTCTTGATTTCTGCGCACAACTCTCGCACCCTTTCCTGAGTCTTAGCTAACTGTGCTGACGTCAGGCCACAGTCATCCAAGGCGTTTCTGGAAATGTATAATATTATAACGAATTTATATTATCACATTTGTGCCAAGTGTTAGCGAATCAACAGGAATGTGAAAATATTTCAATATTAATAGGTTGCATTTACATGCTAACCGAACCTCATCTTCAAATGCTTGTGGAGAATTTGGCTACAAGCGCTTGTTGAGCCCAGACTACGAAATACCGTCTTGTCGCTTTGACAACTAAGCTATAGAAAGAAAGAAGAAAGATAGTAGCCCTCCGCACAATTACATCTTACGGGAATATTTGTCTTAGCTTTTTATAAAATCTTTAAACTGGTGTGGAATGTGTAACGTTGCATTGTGAGCAAGGTGTGAAAGAGGTCATTACAATAGAATTACTTCTGCTATGAGAAATATTTTTATATTTATAAAACCTCGTCCATGGCTGGAACGGCCACGGTTTTGGAACAAAAAAGAGTGGCTTTGCTTTGGATCACAAAAAAGTCATTAGAAATTCAATATATATTTATATATATAGCAGACGAAATTATCTGGAATTATGAGTAGCAAGTGGTAACGTAAAAGAAATCTTAGGCTACAATCACTCAGTAAAACGAATGCAGCTTTTATATTTTCTATCCCTAACACTAAGTAAATTAATCGACCAATTTAGCTCGTAATTAATTATAAGCAACAATCATTACGACAATTTTAGTGTGGACACTCACTTATGTGATGCATCCGATTCGAGCAAGTTCAGCATGAGCTCCAAGGATTCCCGATCGAGGTCCATGTTGAGGCGGTCTTGTGATAGGACAAACATGACCGTCGCTGTGCACAAACCCAGACTCTGAAACAACAACATTCATAATCAAAGCGTTGCTGAACTAGGCACATAAAGATACATTTTCTGTTTTATTTTATGTGTGTTGTATTTTGACACATACATAATTTTCAATTTATCGTTTTTTATAGTTCAGAGATCTAGCTTATGACCACTATCTCACTGGAGTATGTGACTATGTGGTCGGAGGTGGATTCACGTTAGCTCTAGAATATTGTCTCTCAAGGACTATAGCATGATTAATGTTAGGTGATTTGGTTGGTAGATTTTCAAACTTGAGTGTGATAGTTAGCCAGCGGGTATCGATGAGTATCCTACCACCTTGCTTTAGTTTTGATAATGATGTTACCTTGCGGCTGCGGCTGTCCTTGGGTCGCCGAAAGTACTATTAAGACTACTCACTAAAATTTTTTTGTTTAAATGTGTACATTGGATTGATTCATATGCAGAAAAGTGAACCAAACCTCGAGGTCTGGCTCGATATGTTGGTACAATTTAAAACAGAGGTGCTAAGAGATTTAAAAAAAAAAAAACTACTCTACACAGACTCCAGTTTTTAACATAAACTTTAATAAATAAAAACAAGACATATATGTATGTATATATATATATATATGAGGAGAGGAACATATACACGATATTATTAAATAATTAACAGATGTACGCTAAGAGATGTACACACTCGAATTTGTTTGGAGGTTGTGCTGTCAAACAGAGGTGAGTAGATCGAATTTGCTTGGAGGTTCAGCCGTCAAAGGTAATTAATGTAAATTTGCTATAGAGATGTCATTCTATAGCTTTCTACTGCATTGTGAACAAGCTAAACATGTATATTGTCGTTGATTCCACGATTTGTCGATTTTTAGCTATCACTGCTCGGTAGTAGCAATGCCTGATCGTTGGCAGCGTCGTGCAGCGCGCTGAACAATTTCTGCACGGTGCCGTGCGCGCGCAGGTGCATGCGGAACGCGGGCGCCGTGTACTTGCTCGGTAGTAGCAATGCTTACCTGATCGTTGGTAGCGTCGTGCAGCGCGCTGAAGAATTTCTGCACGGTGCCGTGCGCGCGCAGGTGCATGCGGAACGCGGGCGCCGTGTACTTGCTCGGTAGTAGCAATGCCTGATCGTTGGTAGCGTCGTGCAGCGCGCTGAAGAATTTCTGCACGGTGCCGTGCGCGCGCAGGTGCATGCGGAACGCGGGCGCCGTGTACTTGCTCGGTAGTAGCAATGCTTACCTGATCGTTGGCAGCGTCGTGCAGCGCGCTGAAGAATTTCTGCACGGTGCCGTGCGCGCGCAGGTGCATGCGGAACGCGGGCGCCGTGTACTTGCTCGGTAGTAGCAATGCTTACCTGATCGTTGGCAGCGTCGTGCAGCGCGCTGAAGAATTTCTGCACGGTGCCGTGCGCGCGCAGGTGCATGCGGAACGCGGGCGCCGTGTACTTGCTCGGTAGTAGCAATGCTTACCTGATCGTTGGCAGCGTCGTGCAGCGCGCTGAAGAATTTCTGCACGGTGCCGTGCGCGCGCAGGTGCATACGGAACGCGGGCGCCGTGCACTTGCTCGGTAGTAGCAATGCTTACCTGATCGTTGGTAGCGTCGTGCAGCGCGCTGAAGAATTTCTGCACGGTGCCGTGCGCGCGCATGTGCATGCGGAACGCGGGCGCCGTGTACTTGCTCGGTAGTAGCAATGCTTACCTGATCGTTGGCAGCGTCGTGCAGCGCGCTGAAGAATTTCTGCACGGTGCCGTGCGCGCGCAGGTGCATGCGGAACGCGGGCGCCGTGTACTTGCTCGGTAGTAGCAATGCTTACCTGATCGTTGGCAGCGTCGTGCAGCGCGCTGAAGAATTTCTGCACGGTGCCGTGCGCGCGCAGGTGCATGCGGAACGCGGGCGCCGTGTACTTGCTCGGTAGTAGCAATGCTTACCTGATCGTTGGCAGCGTCGTGCAGCGCGCTGAAGAATTTCTGCACGGTGCCGTGCGCGCGCAGGTGCATACGGAACGCGGGCGCCGTGCACTTGCTCGGTAGTAGCAATGCTTACCTGATCGTTGGTAGCGTCGTGCAGCGCGCTGAAGAATTTCTGCACGGTGCCGTGCGCGCGCATGTGCATGCGGAACGGGGGCGCCGTGTACTTGCTCGGTAGTAGCAATGCTTACCTGATCGTTGGCAGCGTCGTGCAGCGCGCTGAAGAATTTCTGCACGGTGCCGTGCGCGCGCAGGTGCATGCGGAACGCGGGCGCCGTGTACTTGCTCGGTAGTAGCAATGCTTACCTGATCGTTGGCAGCGTCGTGCAGCGCGCTGAAGAATTTCTGCACGGTGCCGTGCGCGCGCAGGTGCATGCGGAACGCGGGCGCCGTGTACTTGCTCGGTAGTAGCAATGCCTGATCATTGGTAGCGTCGTGCAGCGCGCTGAAGAATTTCTGCACGGTGCCGTGCGCGCGCAGGTGCATGCGGAACGCGGGCGCCGTGTACTTGCTCGGTAGTAGCAATGCTTACCTGATCGTTGGTAGCGTCGTGCAGCGCGCTGAAGAATTTCTGCACGGTGCCGTGCGCGCGCAGGTGCATGCGGAACGCGGGCGCCGTGCACTTGCTCGCCAACGTGATAGCAGAGAGGCAACGCGTCGATATCGGATTAACGTCCTAAAAGTGTTCATAAATATTATTACTCTAAAAATGACATATTAAACAAAAGGCTCTCACATTATTTCTTTGTTTTAATAAAAAAAAAATATACCAATAAATGGAACCGACTTCAACACTCTAAAGTGTGAAATACTTTGTTGAAGTCGGTACCATGATAGATCAAAAGTAACTGATATCAAAATATTATGCTCATGGTACCGACTTCAACAAATTATTTCACACTTTAGAGTGTTGAAGTCGGTTCCATTTATTGGTAAATTTTTTTTTTGTAAATATTTTTTTTTCCCTCTTTTTGTGACCATTGTTACTCATGGGATCAATTATATTTGTGGTGTAGGTATGTTCACCGATGTCTTCACCCGCTACTATGATATCGTATAGGTATAAGCACGCATTTTTTAGTTATTGGAGTGTAACTCAAAAACTGCTTGTCCCATTTCGATGACATTTAAATGGGACCATACGAGAAGCACCAGCTTTCAAATAAAAAAAGAATGATCAAAATCGGTTCATCCAGTCGGGAGTTATGCGGTAACAAACATAAATAAATAAATAAAATAAAAAATAAATATAAGAAATAAAACAAATCGGGTCGAATTGAGAACCTCTTCTTTTTTTTGAAGTCGGTTAACAAAACCAACATCAGTAACATTAAGTAGATTAAATAAGGACTAATTACACATAGATCCATACCTATAGACACAGTATATTGTATAAAAAGTAACTATAGGGTAAACAGCATTTAAGTTTTATATTTTGTTTTCTAACCTAAATTTACCATTTACTATACATATATTATAAATATCCCAACTAGCAAAATGATCTTGTTAAAAATGCTTTGATGTTTCATATAAGATATCCTCAGTTACAAATTATTAATCGACATTTACTGATCATCTGCTTGTGGTAAACAATCACTGCAGAACATTTGTTTTCTACTGTTTGACTGTTACTGACTTGACATTGGCGAAATTGTGAAACCCCCCCCCGCACAAGCCATCAGAATAAAGAAGTTGTAGTTGCTTTAAATCTTGATAAAGTCTTAAAACAACTTTGGTCTATGCTTGTGTGCTCATAAGCGCAGTTTACTATGCCAAAATGAGAATAGGAGCAAAAATCTTATAATATGGACTTGTAAACGTATACAAGATTAATTTTATGATCTTTACAAGGTCACTCAACCAAGTCGCCGTGGCGCAGTGGTTAGTGTCATTGACATGACTTCTGTGTCTCCGGGACCCTGGGTTCGAATCCCGTCAGAGGCAAACATTTGTGCGATGAGTGAAGTTGTTTATCTCGGGTCTTGGATGTTTGTGTGTGTCCATGCCTTCCGCGATACAGGAAAGCCTAGTGCGGGGATCTAAGTGTGATAATAAAAAATAAAATAAAAATAAAAAGAGTAGGGGTTTATCAGCATTATATAAGAACTATTATACTGTAGCTTAAATACTCAACTTAAATATTGTTTTACTTAAGACTAAGTCTCAATATATCTCAATATGACTCAATATTGATAAGTACATCAATATTGAAAACACCCGTTACATTACTACATATCCAAAAAACACATGATGCTTGACTCTTGCACAGTATCAGCATTGATTAGGTTACCAATTAATCATATATTATGCTTGAAATCTCATATGGACTTTATTTTATGCTTGGCACTGTTGAAGATCAGAAGCCTAAGCCTTGTAAGACAAAAAAGATTAAAATAGCATGTTACAATGCTGTCACAGTGCTAACCAAGGCTACAAATCTTGAAATTTGTGCCCAAATTGGGTAGTATAAGACAATACTAAACCATTTCAAGACTAAAGTTCTAATGCAAATCGATCTTAACAAAAGCGCTTTGATGACTTTTTGCTTGTTGGGATACTGTTTGGGATGACACGAGTGATTTGAAATGATAAATGTTATTGTTCACTATTACACACAAAAGTAAGCAATTTTTATTCAAGATATAAAAGGAAATAGAAATACATCACCTGCAGGTTATCTAAGATATATTCCACATCATCGTTGAACTCTTGGAACTCTCCAATCTCTTGTATCTGATGTGCCTTCTTCACATTTCTTACCACTGTGTAGTACTGTGGAGTGGATAAAAGTATTTTTTGGTCATTAGGCTAATATAAAATATTAATAAGAAAATTCTAACCATGATGACCATTAACAGTCTGCAATTTGATGGTTATTAAAATTTCCTAATATAATTAACAGGAAATTTATCATGAATACAAAACACAAATGGGAATTCTGTAGAATGATGAATCATTCCATATATTTTATGTATTTTCAACTTCAACAGCTGTTTTAGTGCATAATTTTTGATTTAAAATCTTGAGCAGCATACAGAAAATTATTATTGCGACTGATTAAAAATATCTATTTCTGTATATTTTTTAAGCCTGGCTACAATATAATAATTACCCAAGTAACCCTTTGGTAGACCATTCAACCCATAGGCAATATTTAGTGCATATTTATGAGATTTTATTTCATTCATTTTAAAAGCAGCACTTCCTTGTATAACTCAGATTTAAGAAACTTACTCGCACAATATGGATTGGTGATGAACACGAATATAATGTTAGATAATAATTTATGTTATGATACATTATGTAATTGTATTGAAATATATTGCCAAAGGGCAGTTAGAGGATTTTACAAATGGAGCAAATTAGATTCGGTTTTACAACTTTATATTGGATTATGAAGCAACAAAAAACAATGAAAATTATATATTTATTATGCACAAGTGGGGTTAAAAAATATATATATAGTAAAAATAGTTTAGTTAGTGGATAGGTATCTTCTAGGCAGCCATGCTCCATCTTAGACTGCATTATCACTTCACATCTCATATGTGAAGAGATAGTGGTCAAACACCTGCGTATTCCGAATTTTTTTTTAAAATAAATAAAGTGAACGAAAATTACCTCTTTGGATTCCTTGGGACATCTTACACTTGTGTAAGGTTTAATTGCATCTATAGACGTAGGATCATCAATAATAGGATCAGGGGCCCGATACCTAGTCACCCGTTGTAGCTCCTCAGACACTGTAGTTACCGGATTTGCTGGTTCTGCATTTTCCTGTGGCTCAGGTCGAGGAGTTTCATTTCCTTTCTGAAAAGTAAGAAATAGGAATACATATTTATTTTCATAATATGAGATGTCATAACCAATTGTTTAGTTAGACTAAGTCTTATATACGGTTGAGGAAGGCAACGGCTGTCACAAGTGTCAACTTATGAACAGGTGCTGTTCGCAGACATCAATCTGCCCTGGATGCATATACTAACAGGAATAAATACTTTTTTTAAATTATATATATTCTATTAGCTTAGTTTTACTGTTTAAATTGTTAAAGGTTAATTATTTAATGATATTGTGTTATAAGTTTCTCTTTATAAGTAAAAATATATTTTGTTTTTTTTTTATGTTAAAAATAATGGCATGGAGACCCTGGAGTCTATGGAAATTAATGTTTAAGAAATAACAAACTATAAAAACCTAAAATAGTTTTACATGTAAAGCCTTCTGTGGTATATTACTATCCTACTAATATAGTAAATGCGAAAGATTGTGTGTATGTTTGTTACCTTTTCACTCTCAAATAGTTCACCGATTTTGATGAGATTTGGTATGGAGATAGTTTAAACCCTGGATTTACACATAGGCTACTTTTATCCCGGAAAAAGTATAGTTCCCATGGGATAATTGAGGTACGGCAAAACCGTAATTCAGGTGGGTGAAATAGTGGGGCGCTACTAGTAATATTATAAATGTGAAAGTTTGTGTGTATGTGGGTTTGTTTGTTACTTCTTCACGCTCAAACTGCTACACCGATACGATGAAATTTGGTATGTAGAAACTTTAGATCCTAGAATAACACTACTTTTCATCATCATCATCATCGATCATCACCAAGCGAGTAAATCGCGGGGCGCAGCTAGTTATTTTATAATTAACATTAGAAACAATAGTTACTGACAAAAGTACTATTGGCCCCATGGTTTTTGTATTCTACATACATTTTCATTGGTTATTTTATACACAACCTCAATAAGACAAGATCAACCCAATACATTTCCATTGCTGGCCCGCCATACTCTACCATGCTGGTTGGCAGATCTGTCTGATCCTACCAGCATGGTGGAGTATGACCGGCCCAATGTTTACAGAGTTTACAGTCGGCTTAAGTGACAAGCTTGACAAGTTATGTCCTAAGAAAAAAACTGAGACGGATGGCTTCCAAGCCCTTCATAGTATGAACATGCTTTTAATTAGAAATACCACTACCGCACCTTTCCATGAGAGATATTTTGCTTAACATAGTAGTTTGGTTAAGATTGCATGAGTAACCTTCACTAAGAGGAACTTATGCCAATCATATCATTAGCTATCTGGCAGTGAAAGTCCCGAAAAAATCTAACCAGCCTTCTAGACATTTTCCAGAACAAACAGATAAACGGCCATAAATTGTTGATTTGTTATATAATAAAATAACACTGTACTGACGTCATAATCTATACTAATATTATAAACAGGAATGATTCATATTTAAGTATGTTTGTAACTAATTGGCTCAAAAGTACTGGAGCCATTTAAAAAATTCTTTCACCATAGAAAAGCTTCATTCACCCCGAGTAAAATAAGCTAAATTATATTTGCAAAAAAATTAGGGATGCTCATAATTTATAATTTTCAAATTTTTTACCCATTCGAAGCCAGAGCGGAACACTAGTTATGTGTATAGAAACACACCTCCAATTTAATTATTGTGTAGATCTGGACTCATTATTATGTAAATAAGGGGTCAAATTATGATTTCATACATAGAAACGAAAGTTGATGACATTAAACTCATAAAATGTATCTTATTTACATTCACCTATAGATGATAGCTATTGTTATACTGATAAAAAACTTACATCATTTGCCCATTCATGTCTATACAGATGGCGCCTTTTCCTTGCTGGCAAAGGAGACTGTAGGTCATTAACTAAGGACTTGCTCTTGAATATTGATCCCTTCTTCTTAGTTATAACTAATTTAACGCTAGGCTTGTCTTCAATGTGATTTTCAGATTCTACTACAGGAGGCTTGAAAATATTTTCTTGACAATGTCTTTGAGACTCTTCTTCAAAGTTTTCATTGGGACAACTGTTATAAGCAGAATCTGAAGATTGTGTATTTGGGGTCATACCTTGTGGTTCATTGGCAATAGCTTGATGATCCTCCTGGTCAGTTTCATGATCCAAATCTTGGTCAACTGTCTCAGCTTGAATGCTATCACTTTCTGGAGGTTCACCACATACATTACTTAAATCCTGAACAAGATCTTTATCATGGTCAGGACTTGAATGCTTGTGTTTATTTTTTTGTTTTTTATGGGGTTTCTTGTGAGTTTCTTTGACATTGTCGCTACTAGAAAGAATATCGAGCAGTTCATTATTTTCTAAGTGACTTATATTTTGTTCAAGCACTTGCTCAGGAGCAAGTGTTGCAACAACAGGGGTATCAACAACTGGTTCAGGTCTTTTTCTTGTTTTTCGAACCTCCCTTTTCAGGTCATTTCTCGTTACTTGTTTGTTAGCAAGAGTTGTAGTTAAAGCATCCAAATAGTCATCAGTTTCACTATAATTTATGTTTGGTCGGTTTCTCCTTGATCTTCCAGCTGTCTCTGGTGGTTTTGGCTCTGGGTGTGGTTCATTAGGTTTCACTTCTAGTCTAGGAGACCTTAGAGACCTAAGAGGGCCTCTGGAGTCTAGCCTTGCCAACTGTGATTCAATGTCATCTCCAGATAGTTGCTTGTTTTTTGTTTCATTTTCATAAGGAGGTGATGCTAGTGTCTTATAAAGGTCATAAGCATCAGATCCTGGCTGAGGAGAAGATGGTTTTTTCAGAGGTTCATCATCAGAGTTTCTGTGGTGATGTCTTTTGTGGGATTTATGTTCTTTCTTTTCCTTCTTTTTCTCCTTTTTACTATCCAGTAAACTAGAACATTTTATTGTGATTTTGAGTCCTTCATGCTTAGGTGAACAAATAGTTTCCATAGCTGGACTCTTTTTAATATGATCAGGTGCAACATCTAGATGATTATCCATTGAAGAATGTCTATCAGAACCAGGTGAAGTGAATCCTTCATTTGAATCTGTGCTGACAATTCTAGAAGTACCCTTAGATATTCTTAGGACAATTGGTGGAGGTTTGCGATCTTCACTGGCATCTTTACTTGTTGATGGACTGACCACATCTGTCTTGTTAGTAGGACTTGACACAACTGGACTTGCCTTGGGTGATAGTACCTTAGGAGATGTAACTTTTGGTGATGATATTTTTAATGGAGCTATTTTTAGTGGAGGGGGAGGATCATAGCGGCTCAAGTCAGGAATTGGGCTATTACTTCCATCCTCAGCATAATTAATTACTTTATCACGATTTCGTACCAAATATCTCTTGTTGGGTGGTTGTACATTAGGATGTGGTGCTTCTTCTTTTTTGGCAGCTTTGGTGGCCACACTTTTCTTTGTCTTAGCCTTCTCTGAGCCACGCCATGGTATTTCTGGAGATGATGAGTCTCTAGTGTAAGCTCTACTCCTCTTGCTGGCCTTCTTTTCTTTGTTGTTAGAAGGATGTTCTGGGGAGAGTGGGGCTGCAGGCACTGGTGGAGCATAAGTGATTTGTGGAACTGGAGGATATGGTTCAGCATTTCGTGACTTAAAAAACTTCTTAGGTTTGGGTGGTGCCTGCTCTGTCTCAACTGTAGGTACTGTCAGTGGGCTATTCTGATCTTGTACAGGCTTTTTGACAACGTTAGTTGCATATGCTGAAAAATGAAATATTATTTGAATTCAATCGTTTAATATATACATATATAATAAATTTTAATGTTATAGTTTGAAGGTATGGCGAAACACCTACTTCATAGTTGAACTCATAGTATCTATGTACTGATTTTACTTTCACCATCTGTTGCAAGATATTATCTAATGGGATTCTTGTTTTGAAATGCAACACGAAAGTGCATGATGATAAAGCAGTAATTCAAGGCTATTAATGAATATCGAATGTGTCATTGGATAAGTTTGTTGTTAGTTTATTATTTTCTTACCGTACGGTGCACTTCTGATTGACGTAAAGCTAGTGATTCCCCATTTGCCCACAGTTCCCGCCGATCGCGCAGCTGTGGGACAGTTACTGTTTTCCCTAAATAGGGCACTATCCAACGGCACAGCCACGCTGCCGCTTCTGCCTCTGCCCCAGCGCGACATACTGATAATTTCATCAAAAACGATGACACCTTCTCCTACTATCAAACCTTAATGTCAGATCACACAGTACATTCTGTTTTCACCAAATACTATTAAGTGACTTCGCGATTAATGTAGGCGTATCACTTTAGCAAACACAATTTGATTTTCAGATCGAAACGAAAACAATGTCTATTGAAGATAACACACCCGCCATTTTTACGAGAGCTAAGTACTTTTCCTGAACGCACTACGATGAGTAATCCACGAACCTAACAACTGTCAAGTTATTACGATTTCTATATGAGTATCGTATATATTCTTTTAACTTGTGAGGTAGATCCAATATTATCGAATTTAAAATGAATAACAAAATAGAACAGAAACTGCGATGTTGTCATCTCATAACACAAGGGACGCCATATTGCAAATTGCAAAAGTTTTTAATTCACAGCCAATGGGATCGTCCAAAATTATACCGCGTATGTATTACACCATAAAGAATAGAACGCAATGCAGGGGTGCGTTCAGCACTCCACAAAATTTGGAGCTCGCAGCGAAGTTTACCTGACAAATTGATCAACGGGAAAGGATGCGATCACACAATACATGATTTTTGGAAAATCTAAAAAATGTATCATTGAACTTGATAAATAACAAAAACATATAAAAATAATAAACTATAGATAAAAATAATTTAATAAGTACATTATGTTACCAAAACAACGGATTACAGGACAATAAATAAAATACGTACTATGTTTTTTGATGTAATGATATATTTGTAGGCGCATAAGCGCCGAGTTGGTGGTCAGGATGATATAACTATCGTTATTCGTAGTATCATTATTATAGCAAAGCCTAGCAGTCACCATAACACATTAACATTACCAATTCTAATATTGGTAAAGGACGGCCTAATTCCAGAAGTGGCGTCCCATAGCTGGTATCTGTTTTATGCTAGAGGACCAAACTCGAAAGCCCTTATATTGTCAAAAGCCCTAGGGCTCTTGGGCTTATGACCCAGCGAGCAGGATTCAAGCTACATTATACATCGGGACAATATTCTCCTCACCTCCACGTTATAGTGTCCATCCTCTGGGGCCTTACTATCAGCTTTGTAAAATCCATTCAAGTTCCGAGCAGTTCTAACACCTGGCTTAAACATGCCAGAGACAACAATAACCGTTCACCTTTGAGAATATCATTGTTTGAACCGTTCACTTAAAGGAGCGTAATGCCGTGGTGATGGTATGACTTTACACTAAGCGGCTTAAGCCAGGCTTAGGAACTGCTCGGAACTTGAATGGATTTTACAAAGCAGATAGTAAGGCCCCAGGTTAAAGCACAAAAGCGAGTACACAAGATAATAAATTATCTAACAGGTTAGGTTATCCAACTATCGCAATAGATTTCTCACAATTACATATCCCGCGACGTATCCTGCCCACAATTTCAAGTACGGAAACAAGGTACATCTAGGACTTCGTGAGTATTTGTTCAGTACGGTTTCCACACCTAGACTGTTCGTCAGGATCGGCTCGTCTCTGACTCAGTTTTTTTTATGTAATAGGTGGCAAACAAGCAGACGGGCTGCCTGGTGGTAAGCGACCACGCTCGCCCATGGATATCTGTAATACTGGGGGTATTAGAATACGTCGCTAATCCTTTTTAAGACTCTGTTAACTCTCCGTTTGAAGAATCCGATATTGTAGCTATTCGGAAACAGAGAAAAATATGAAGTCACCTACTTCTTACTGTTAATGGAACTCGTGAAAATAAGAACTGCATGATTGTCTCTTTTGACAGCCGACCAAGATCTGATCGGCTCTAGAGGTAGAAATATCACGTTTAAATAGTGGTCGGGACAAATAATGCTTGAAAAAAGTTCGTAAACGCCGCATTAGTATCCGTTGTTTGAGCAACATATGGCTTGGCTGTTGGAGCTGCCGAACGCACTTCTGATAGACAAATGTTTCCTTTTTAGTCTATGACTTAGGCCTAAATGCAAAAAGACTTGCGCGACAAACATTCATGTTAGCCTGGGTCTTTGTGTGTGTCCAAGCCAAGCCTCCCGGGATACAGGGAATCCTAGTGCGGGGGTTTAAGTGTGATAAAAAAAATTAAAAAAATACGGCACCGCTCGAGAGACTCTAGCACCGCCCACGTCTCGATCGGTCAAAGGCTTTCTCATAGGGTGCGTTTCTTATTGAGCTTTGAGCACAGATAGCGTGCATAAAGTCATTCCGAAATGCACTGAATGCTGCACACAAAATGTATATGACGTCATCATCCTGTGCTTAGAACGCTCACGCGTACGACGTGCAGTGTGAGCGGTGTCAAACACATTTTTAAGCTACTGCATAGCTTCTATCGCGGGCCTTGAGCGTGGAGACCGAATCCAGTAATTCCGTAACGAAAATAACCTAACACCCCCCACTCCGACCGGCACTGCGGTGATACTTTTTAGTTTTGCCATCTATCGATGAATAGCAGAACTTTTAATGACTTTTTTGAAATATCACGCTTGTCTGTTTAGTTCAGCAACTCGCCTCTAGGTGACATTGGTTGTATCGGCGTTACTGCATAAGTAGTATGCAATTAATATATTAATTGCATAAGTTGATAAAAAATGCTATGCAATAGCTTTACCGAGGCAGTCCCCGAGTGCCACACGTCTTTTTTTATATACTGTACAGATCTAGCGTTTGACCACTATCTCACTTAATGGTCAGTGACGATGTGGTCGAAGATGTTACCACGCTATACCTAGAATGCTCACTGGCTCTCAAGGATTGCTGCCTGAACACACTATGTGTTTGGTGACAGGTTTTTCAAAATTATCGAGGGTGGTAGCCAAGCGGGTACTCGAAAGTACCCTACCACCATGCTGGGGATTTGATGACGGTGTTACCTTCACCGGACGCTTAAGCTGTTGTTGGGATCAAACCAGTATCCGTCAGTTTGACAACCGGCGCTCCTCCCGCTGAGCTATCATCGCTTCGTTCGATCGTATCTTTAAAACGATTTGTATTAACGGTACGGATGTCGTGTTGCAAGGATTTCCATATCCGTCTATTCAGCTGCCTATATGACGTAGCATCATCGGATGATTGCAGTTGCAACGAGCGTCTTTCAGCCATGAGGTCAAGGGTATGGCTGGAGAGTTTTTGAGGTCTATCTGTGCGGCGGGGTCTAAAGAGCTTAGACCCCACTGTGTGGACAGTTTCTACAAACCTGCTGTTGATCTCCTCCACCGATGCAAGGTTCTCAAGGCAAGCAAAGCGATTGGATAACTCAAGTTGAAAGCTCTCAGGGTTTTGAATATGGACATTTTGGGGTCGGAGCTTGACACTATGCTATCGATATTTATCGATGATATAGGACCGTGCAAAGAATATCATATTATGTATATATAACCGTAGTTTTCACCTTCAGGCTTTTTTAACAATTATATTTTTCATCACATTGTCTCATGTAAAATGGAAATAAATATGCAAACAACTACCATGTGCCAACTAACACGTACATGTAGAATATATAGTTCAGCTGAGGATGTAAAATAAAAAAATAAATATTAATTATGTATGTACTTTATTCTTCTCTTTATTTCTCAATCTACAGATTTCGTACAAAATGCAAGTTCAACATTAGTCACAGTTTCCGACAATGTGTACACTAATAATAGGCAGATAAGATAGATTAGGTATTACAAAATATAAGACACTTACTTCTTTATTTCTGAGCACAGAAAATAACGACTATACTAACATTGACTGAAAATGTCGCATAAAGTCTGAACTATATTATACTAGCTATATTCCGCGGCTTTGCCCGCGATAAAATTGCTTTGCTGCAAGTGGAGAATTCAAAGTCGAGTCAAGGCTCTTTCAGATTTTGGTTTACCTAACTACATAACACCGGATCAGAGGGTTCACAGCAATGTTCTTTTTTTTCGTTTTAAACTATATAGATATAGCGTTTGACCCCTATCTCACTTGATGGTCAGTGACGATGTGGTCGAAGATGTTATCACGCTAGATCTAAAATCTACAAACATTCACACCTACAAGTGAATATACGCAGCTCCTTTCAAAGTCACTAATTCACTACCTAACACAAACACGAGACCTCCAGGAATTAAAAAAAAAACCATTCATTTTACAAAACAGTAACAAACATATGTCACATACATTTGTGTCTAACAATTGATATGCAAGCTCCGCTTTTTAAAATTAAGATAAAATAATTGCATGTAAGAAGAATTTTTTTTCAGTTCGAGTGATTAACAGAATTATGTTAATGCCAATGTTAATTATGTTTATTGACTATTTTGGTTGTTTTTAAATATTAGCCAAATTTATTGGTTGATAGTTGTATCACTAATGCATAGACAAAGTTTTTGTTTATTATTCATCCTATATTTTATGCTAAAACTAGAATAAGTGTGATGTAATGGCATCACTCTAACACTTACAATAGTTTCTCATTTAAAACATTATAGATAAAAATATTGCTTCTTATGTACTTACAGGTGAAAGGTAATTCCATCTTTTTGGAGATTTGATATTTTTGATTGGTTTTTGAACGAATAAGTAGGTACAACAACTCGGCATTTGTAACGGAGCTCGTTTTCTCGCGCTGCCAGTTCACGAATGACGCGGAACGCGTCTCAACTAGTTTTATATAGCGTGTATGTATGAGTCGCGCTCTTGTACCTACCTACATTTGGCGAGCGGGGTTTGCCCGTGATGAGTACTCTCGATAGTTAAGCGGAGGCTGTATACTCAAAGTAGGTATTCATGCTACAAATGACGTCACACCACAAACATGTACCTACGGAGATTGTCGTATTTTGAACCGACTTGTAGGGTGAATTATTTGAATATAGTGAATAGTTTGAATTTTAAACCACAGCCCTTGTATTAACTGCTTCATCGCTGGATTACATAATTGTGAATGTACATACCTACATACCTATTACTTGCGTTCTCTCCTGCGTAGATATATGTAGTATAACTCCGCGCATAAACGAGGGTTGCCATCTTTTAGCGGGACTCATGAAATTGGCACTGTAATAAAAATAGCGCAGCGCCATTCGCCGAGCCATAATAAAAATGGAAGGTCCCTACAACCCTCGCTTTATATCCACACGGGCACTTTAATAGTTTTTCATTACTCAAGTAGGTAGACGCCCATAAAAAAAGACATAAAGTTTAGGAAGAAAATTGCACAGCTTGCATAATACCCAGTGCCTATTGCATGTCGTAAATTTTATAAGAAACAAAATTGGATTACGTGATTGTTTGTCGTGAATTATTTATTACTACCACGGTCACCACAAAAGGTTCCATCGAAGTTGATTCAGAGTCTGTTCTGTGGCATGAATAATTTGCGTCAAATTGCTCGTATCATCATCGTAGGTAACTAACAAATGAATAACGGTCATATTATCGTCCGCATACATTGTCTGTACCAAGGTGGTACCTACTAGACAAATAACAGTTCTGTAGCTATAAAGCAGGAATTACTACCACAGCGCAGTCAAAGCGCAACGTGACGTCTTAGCGTGAAACAATTGAACTCAATACTATCATTTATCTAGTACACCTATGACACAAAAAAATGATAGTGTGTACTATCACTGAAACGTGTTGGTAACATCAGGAAACATCAGCCTTAATATAAATAAAGTTTACGCCATGAAGAGCTGCTTAATTGCCATGTATGGTAATCGGAAGTTTTAGAAATTATTATTTATAATGTTGAACATTTCGATTAAGCATAAGCCTGGTCACAAGAGGACCATGATTACGAGAGGGTCTAAATCTCCTTCTAAATGTGCGCAACTAGAGCCGATAGTCTAATATGAAACATGAGTAGGCAATGTTATTAGATATTCTCTGACACGAGTAGGTATGTAATATGCAGTTTTTACAAGCTTTTACTTAAATTTACATTTAGCATAATCAGCCCACATTACCACTGTTCGGATATTAGCCTTCCAAACAGAGAGGAATGTTGGCCATTGTACACCTGCCGGGCAACGCGGGTTGGTGAACAGGCTAGTGGCCAGCCCAATGTCGAAGCTTCCAGGCTGTCCAGCCATGATTCTTCGACATAGCCTAACGACTGTTATTGTGAGAGAACAACCGAGACTTTGCTATATGCTAATATGAAATTGCTAATATGAAATTGCTAATATGAAATTGCTAATATGAAATTGCTAATATAGTGATCTAAAATATGTTGCATGCAGGATCGCTTGATCGGTTCGTACGGGTAAGGAGCTTGGATAAATTGGTCTGAGGTAAAGAGTAAAGACCTCTACCCTTGCTTCACATTTATGTAAGTTAAATTTGCATGACTCAAGTAATATAAAACATAAAATATTTTAATTAAACTTGCATGCCAGTTTGGTGGAATGTGGAGCTCTATTAATGTTTAATATATAAAATTTAATTAAATATAAAACTTATCACACGCATGTTCAAGCAAATAAATAATTTTGACTTTGACTTTTACTAAGTGTATTTATGATTGTAAGAATTTAATGAAATAGGGTGACGAAACTAGCAAAAAGCCCACAGGATGTTAAGTGGTAACCTCTGCCTACAGACAGATACACTTCTTAGAGAACTGCACTGCGACCGTATCCCGGAGACATAAAGTTGGTTAGTCTCATGTGCCTGTAATTACTCCGGAAACCATACCCTTCAAACCGGAACAGAGTAGTAGAAACACTACTGCCTGGCGGCAGAAATTGATATGGTAGCAGTACTTCCCTGGGCGAATTCTCACAGAGAGTGCTGCTACATACTTTGTTGTACAAAATGTTGGGTAAGTACAAATCTTGTCAAACAAGCGAAATTAAGCCATTTCGCGGCATTTAATCGAGTTGGAATTTGGTACATTAGTAACCAATTAATCTTAGCCCTGTGATGACAATACATTCGGAAGTTTTCTGGATATTTTGTACTTACATTTATATTTGTTATTACACTTATATAACTACTGAAAGCAACAAGAAGAAGACAATCGTGTTTGGGCCTTTGGAATGATCTTGAAGTTACTACTATGTTTGTAAGTATCGAACAGACCAATCTAATCTGATGGTGGTATATGTTTATTTGTTAAATAGGTACCTATACCTATGTAACCTTCTGACATAGGTAATATGTTTTTTTTCCTTTTGTCTACCTCCTATATTAACTTTTTCAGTCTGTAGGATATATTTTTGGTCTTTAATGTACCTCTAACACGAAGATTGAATTATAATTTTATTAGTGTATCTAAAATGACTGAACCTCCGAGGAGACTAGTCCACCCACAACACAGGGTATCCTATTGGGGGCCTAGAATGAAATCTAATACTACTTATCTTAACGAATCTTAGTCCTGACGTACTGATCTTTACGCAACGCACAGTCCAAACGGTTTGTCGAGAGGATATGAAATTTGGGAAAATTTATTTATCGTTAAGTATAATTGCCGATGTTCGTTGATGATCAGTGGCGATGTGGTCGAAGAGAAACTCTCGGTAGACCTAGGTCCCAGTCCACTTCCTAGTCGACTGGGAGCTTAGAGCAACCTGAATACACTAATAGTTTTGTTAGATGACAGTTTTTTTAAACTTGTAGATGGTAGCTGACTAGGTAGGTATTTGGTTGTACCCCAACATCATACTGTTGATTTCATAACTATGCTGCCTTTACCAGAAGCGTTTTTTGCCAAAGAAAAGATGGTATCTACCTAAAACAATGCGACACAGTTTCCATTACATCTAACTTCTTCTGCTTATAATAAAAATAGAGGGACATACTGAAGATATACGAGCACCAAGTATATTTGCACCCACTTTTTATCGTGGCCGACAACATTACTGCTTTTTTATTTTTACGGCGGACGTGCTGCCATCTACTTCAATTTTTATTGCTGTGTATAAAAGTTGCATCTAATAAATTACTCTTTTTCTGCTGAGGCCTTATAATACTGTAGGAGTTGTTTAGTACATTATATTAGATATATTTGAGCACTGTTCAATCTTACGTTAAACAATGATGCAATGGGTCCTCTCGAGGTCTCTACTACGCAGCTTCTTGATCACATTGACAATACACGAAGTCGTAAATGACGCAAAATACCTAAAAGTTATGTCTAAAGAGAAAAACATCTATATACTTGACATACCTACTGCCTACAGAGAATATACGCTGTCTAAAATTAAGTTTGCGTAAACATTTATTTTCCTAAATTGCTAAGATCATCGCAATATTTTAATATACCTACTTACTTCTTTGTTTATGTTTCCTTTTTGTTGTTGTTGTTGTTTACCGCACGGTTATGGTTTTGGTACCCAACCTAGGAAAATTCTTGCTTTTTTAAACGACTTCAAAAAATGAGGAGGTTCTCAATTCAACCCGTTTGTTATTATTATTTTAAGTTTGTTACTTCAGAACTTTCGACTCCGTGAACGGATTTTGATCATTCTTGTTTTGTTTGAAAGCTGGTGCTTCCCGTGTGTGTGCATTTAAATTTCATCGAAATCGGTTATGCGGTTTTCAGTTACGCTCCAATAACTACAAAGTGCTACGCATACGTCGATGACACTATAGTTGCTGGTGGAGAAATCGGTGAACATACACAATGACAATTGATCCCGTGAGTATAGCAGTCAATAAAATGAGTGAAAAAAAATTGTACTTAATTTTTAATTGACTGGGTGTCAGGTCTCATCAAGTTATCTGACAGGTGAAAGTCGATATCCCACCGGCTTTTAGACTAAATACTACGGTTTTCGTAGGAAACGTATCGCGCCACACGAATAATAGCACAGTAATATCCTACTATAATATTATAAATGGGAAAGTTTGTGAGTATGGATGTACGGATATATGTTTGTTACACTTTCACGTAAAAACTACTTAAAGGATTTTGATGAAATTTGGAACACGTATAGACTATACCCTTTTTTTTTTTTTTTTTTTTTTTACGTGGGCGAAATGCATTTACGCACTTCCGCCTACCGGGAAGTAGGCGGGGTGTGTCGGGCTCGCTCGAGCATCACCGCTCCCTGGGGGGCCTCATGGCCCCCAACCCTAACTGCACCCACAGCAGCCAGGGTCCACTACCGACTAAAACCCACGGTGTCCATCCTGCCGCTATAACGGAGGGAGCGCGGGGTATTGCATACCGCGCCCCCACCACGGCCGTCCGTTTCCGGACCCCTCCAGGGGGGAGGATGACCCTCCCCCTCGCGACCGTGCCGGGACCAAGAGCACGGCCGCACCACCCCGGGGACCACACAGTGCAAGGAACGCCAGACTTCCCACATCCGACGCTCGTGGTCCCCTGCGATGGGCCAGATGGAGCAGCCCCATCGCCAGCCGCTTCGGCCGCCACCCTCCGACGGCGGCCATATCGGCGCCACAGCAGGAGACGAACTGAATCACTCCCGCCGCAGCGCCTCCTCAGCTGCAGCACCGTCCAACACGGCGCCGCTGCCCCCCTCAGTTGCAGTGCCTTGCAGCAGCACCGCAACCTACCGTCAAGTGGACCGCTCCTCGTCGGCTTGGCGAGCAAAGCCCACAGCGCCGCTGCCCCCCTCAGTTGCAGTGCTTTGCAGCACCGCAACCTACCGTCTGATGGACCGCTCCTCGTCGGCTTGGCGAGCAAAGCCTATCGGGAGCAGTCCCGGCCAAAATACTATAAACATACATAAATAAATGGATATAAATAAACTTACATAGATATGAGACACGCGAGTCGCCGGACGATGTCTAGTTACGTCTAATTCAGAGGAATTAGACCAAGAACAGGCAGCACCGCGAGAAGGTAATCGCCAGACTTGCCTTGAGGATCATCACGACCTGCGCTTCCCCCAAGACCGTAGCCTCCCTACTCATCACGGGATGAGTAAAGAAGGCCTGGACTTATCCAAAACAAGTAACGTAAACGCTGCAAGCATAGGCATAGCAACTATTTAATGGATAAACCCAGACCCGCCCACGTATAGACTATACCCTTTTTTTTTTTTTTTTTTTTTTTTTTTTTACGTGGGGAAAATGCATTTACGCACTTCCGCCTACCGGGAAAGTAGGCGGGGTGTGTCGGGCTCGCTCGAGCATCACCGCTCCCTGGGGGGCCTCATGGCCCCCAACCCTAACTGCACCCACAGCAGCCAGGGTCCACTACCGACTAAAACCCACGGTGTCCATCCTGCCGCTAGAACGGAGGGAGCGCGGGGTACATTTGCATACCGCGCCCCCACCACGGCCGTCCGTTTCCGGACCCCTCCAGGGGGGGAGGATGACCCTCCCCCTCGCGACCGTGCCGGGACCAAGAGCACGGCCGCACCACCCCGGGGACCACACAGTGCAAGGAACGCCAGACTTCCCACATCCGACGCTCGTGGTCCCCTGCGATGGGCCAGATGGAGCAGCCCCATCGCCAGCCGCTTCGGCCGCCACCCTCCGACGGCGGCCATATCGGCGCCACAGCAGGAGACGAACTGAATCACTCCCGCCGCAGCGCCTCCTCAGCTGCAGCACCGTCCAACACGGCGCCGCTGCCCCCCTCAGTTGCAGTGCCTTGCAGCAGCACCGCAACCTACCGTCAAGTGGACCGCTCCTCGTCGGCTTGGCGAGCAAAGCCTATCGGGAGCAGTCCCGGCCTGAATATAATAAACATACATAAATAAATGGATATAAATAAACTTACATACATATGAGACACGCGAGGCGCCGGACGATGTCTAGT
The DNA here is from genome assembly GCA_934044485.1 of Apeira syringaria. Classification (NCBI taxonomy): domain Eukaryota; kingdom Metazoa; phylum Arthropoda; class Insecta; order Lepidoptera; family Geometridae; genus Apeira; species Apeira syringaria. The sequence goes on along the minus strand of OW203666.1, from coordinate 17,708,475 downwards.
TACGTCTAATTCAGAGGAATTAGACCAAGAACAGGCAGCACCGCGAGAAGGTAATCGCCAGACTTGCCTTGAGGATCATCACGACCTGCGCTTCCCCCAAGACCGTAACCTCCCTACCCATCACGGGATGAGTAGAGAAGGCCTGGACTTAACCAAAACAAGCAGCGTGAACGCCGCAAGCATAGGCATAGCAACTATTTAATGGATAAACCCAGACCCGCCCATAGACTATACCCTGGATTAACACATGCCTAGGCTTATTTTCATCATCACGCCGGATTTGGATAAAGTTTGGTAGGTGTGTAGATACTTCAGGTCCCGGAGTAATCGATAGACTACATTTTCATCATCATCATTATCGTCAATCATTACCGCATGGTGACAACCGCGCGGCGCAGCTAGTCTATTATATTACCGTGATACCTAATATAGCGCCGCGGCGTGTGAATATGTTACACAAAAAAAAACTTTCGACTCCGACAAGTTACCTATTTCACACTTTTGAGAGTTGAAGTCGGTTTCATTTTTGGTTAAAAATTTTTTTTTCACTGTTTTTAGTGACCTTTGATGTCTTCACCCGCTACTATAATGTCGTCTAGGTATAAACACGCACTTTTCAGTTATCGGAGTGTAACTCAAAAACCGTTTGTCTGATTTTGATGAAATTTAAATGGGACCACACGGGAAGCACCAGCCCACAAATAAAAAAAGAGCGATCAAAATCGTTCCACCCAGTCGGAAATTATGCGGTAAAAAACATTTTTAAAAAAAAAACATGGGTCGAATTGAGAACCTCCTCGTTTTTATAAACAATTATCTTGTGATCTGTCATCAAAACGGAACGAAGTACCATGAGGTAGGAGAGCGGGGGGCTTGTTGTAACAGTTTTCATGAAAACTAATATATCTTGAGATCCATTGATTAAATTGCTACTAAATAAAGATGGATGGATGCTGTAACTCTTCCTCTACCAAATCAAGTAAAAATAATATCATAACTATTGGGCATTATTTTACAATCAATTATTTTCTAGAAGAAGTGCCGTGTTACAACTTACCTCGTGTTTGGGGCAAGTTGCAACGTCTACCGGGGCAAGTAGTAACGACAAAAAAAAACAACAACAATACCTCTAATCATTTATTCTTTGTTTATTTTTAACAAAACTGACATCTTTCTAAAGTAAGTATTATGTAATTCTTATCACAAATCAACTTTAATGCATGTTTTATGTAAACAACACCTAAAAATTAAGTAATTAACAGTGTTAGTTAGTAGAACCTGAACATAAAATCTTTTTTTTAGCTCCGTCCACTCCGGTTTTATTTTTTGGTGATTTACCTTTGACTTTCCCCTTCCCTTTACCTTTTCCTTTAATTTTGTCATTTTTTCTGTTTTTTCTTCATATTCCTTTTTACTTCTTTTTCAGGAGTATCCGTCAATACTGTAAATTTTCTTTTGCGTCTGCTATTTGTATTAGTTTTTCTTCTGCAGTAAATACTTGTCCAGGCTTAACATAACCAACTCTTAAACTTTCATTATTCTTCTCTTTCTTTATGAATCTATAAAGAGAGACATGACATAATCCGAAAGTCTGACTAGCATTCCAAATTACTGCATTTTTTTTTCTAAAACTTCAGCTGCCCCTTACTCGTACACTTCTTGGCTTTGTGTTGCCCGGTCTGACTTTCTTTTATACACCCTCATTCTAGAAGAAAGGAAAAACATCATAATTTGGGGCATGTTGTAACACGTTACAACAAGCCCCGGGATTTTGTTACAACTAACCCCATGGTATGATTTTTAACATTTATCAAGATAAATATTTCAACAATTTAGAAATCTTAAAAACTGTTACACATTATCAGAGATAGATCAATTTGAATGTAAATAAGATATCGAAAGTATAAAATTAGTCGATAATAATAACGCAAACCAAAATTCCACGACAGTACAATTTTATATTACCTGGCAAAAAAGGAAGCGCGTGCCACTTCCGCTCCTACGCCGGCCGGAGGGACACTATGCTATGGTAACAAGATGCGGCGCGGTTTATAGGTTAAATCGTGTCAAAGAAATACGCTAATAAAGTTTAAGATCTTAGTGAAAAGAGCCTGTTACTACTTACCCCTGTTACAATAAACCCCTTGCTCCCCTACTTAGATACTTTGTTGCAAACCAGGTCCAAAAGAAATCATTTTATTAAATAATAAGTATTATTCATATAATTATTAACTATTGCTACGGAAAAATGGTAACAGTGGTGTCAAAATCATTCAAAAAAAATAGTAGGTAGGTACCACCTAGCCAGGGAAATTAAACTTCATACTGACTACTGGGTTTGCAAATACACAAATTAATCCAAGACCCGAGAATAAACATCTATGCTCATCTCAGAAATGTTTTCCCCAGCTGGTAGTCGAACCCAGGGTCTCAATTCTAAAGCCAGTGTCACTGATCACTAAGCCACGACGACCGTAAGCCCATTATTATATATCTCATTAGAGAAGTATGTAGTAGACATAAATCTATCTAATCTGTCTTTTAGATTTAATTTAGCTTTTATTAAGTTTTTAAGGTTTTTATTTTAAGTTAGATTATTTTATAGCTCTTCTTAATTATTTTTAAATTATGTTAATATTATCTGTCTTACTAATCAATAATACAAATATTATTTATATTATTAAATAAGTATGTGAACTATGCAGTTTAACGATGTTTTTAAACATAAAACCGATTCTTAGTTTACGATGTGAACACAGCGTCCTCTATTGCCTATTGTCACAACACAATAACAACAAACTTGATTTACTATTTATTGTAAATCTCAAATTAGTCCCGTATAGCCCAAGCTGACTTTACGACACATCGCGCAGCAAAACTAATCAGTTTATGTGCTCTCAGGAATCGAACCCCTCTTGCGAACTTAATGCTATATACCTACCCATAATTTTATGTATTTTTTTATGAGTAACACAAGGGGGACGTAATGGGAAAAATGTCGTTAATTTTAATGAAAATTGTACTGCCATGTAGAGGCGTCCTCCTCGTCTGATTCCATCACGAGGTTTGACTAATATTATGTAGGTAAGTATAAACATTGGGTAATAATAGAAATATATAATATCTTATCTCTTTTTTAACCGACTTCAAAAAAGGAGGTTACTCAATTCGACCGTATATATGTTTATTTTTAATGTGTGTTCGCGGATAACTTATCCGCGAACACACATATATAGTTTATATATATAGTTTATGAACCGATTTTTATGATTCTTTTTTTGTTAGATAGAATATACTTCCGTGGTGGTCCCATTCAAATTTCATCTAAATCGAACATGCGGTTTTTGAGTTATACTCCAATAACTGAAAAGTGCTACGCGTATCTTAATGATAATATTATTGTCGCGGTTGAAGACATCGCAGAACACATATTGACAATTAATTTTATTGATCCCGTGAGTAGCAAAGGTCACTGAAAAAGGGTGAAAAAAATTTTTTTTTATAAAAAATGCAACCGACTTCAACACTCAAAAGTGTAAAATAACTTGTCGAAGTCGGTACCATGAGCACAATATTGTGACGATAGTTACTTTTGTGTGAACTATCATGGTACTGACTTCAGCAAGTTATTTCACACTTTTGAGTGATGAAGTCGGTTGCATTTTTTGTAAAAAAAATTTTTACATTTCTAATTTATCCTAATATTTCTGGAGGGTCCTGTAGTGGCACCCTGCATTTCACACGCGCGGTACCTACATATGGTTTTCACCACACTAGCTGTCAATCGCTATAGATTTAATCATCGATTACAATGATCTTCTATAGTAGGTTTGGTAGGATTACTGGCAGGAAAATTCTATTTTATTCACAAGTGATTAAAAAGATTTTAAAATTAGAAAACGCACCTAACAAATCTGATGTCAACTCTCTGCTTAATCAGAGGAGAGCAGATTTTTTTTTACTTATTGCTGCTTGTTTTCTTTTCAGTACCTACCTAGGTATGTCGAATGATATTATATAGGTATGTAGGTACTTCTTGTCTTATGTTCGTCATTATTACTTTGTATATAAAAATGGGAAAACTTTTGCTCGTTTAATGATTGACGAGTCAAAGTTTAAAAATCGCCCTGAAAAAAGCCTGTGGAAGGACCCCTTCCGCCTTGCAAGTTCCTGTGGGTCTAGACAAGGTGGATCGCTTCATATAGCGATTCTCTAACGATTCCGCTTCAAAGCTGTCGTTATCGCTTGTCAAAATAACATTTGTTTACGAATTTGTGATGGATTCGGCGCTCGGGAGAATAGAAACACATGGTATACATTGTCTGCCAATATTCTATCTGCTTTCTTTCTTTTCTTTTAAACTTATCAGAGCGTTTAATCGATGCGACGCGTGACCAAAATGCTGGCACATATTTGGCTCAACGAATCAGCAGTGCAATTCAACGTGGCAATGCTGCAGCATTCGGGGCACGCTGCCAGCCGGTAGCGGGTTAGAGCATTTGAGTTATCTATAGGCTGCCAATAGCTAGTAGATTGCTTAAATGTTATTGTAGTAGCTGCAGTATTGTAATTAGTTATTAGTGTTTTATTTTATTCTGCTTTCGTCGATCACGTGGTATATCGCATTGAAGTGTCAATCTCATACATTTTTCATGTTTTATGTCAGCGTTACCTCTCGTAGAATGTTACTACTTTTGCTATAGGCGTAGGTACTGGCTGGTTTAGTACTAGTGTGGTGAAAATTGATATGTTTTACTCATGGGGAAAGGTTTTTAGTGTTTCGTGTTTTGAAAACCTCTCTACGCTCAGAGTTCTTCTTTTGAACCACTGGCTTCGATCGTGGTTCAATCCTAGAACCGTTTGCTTGCTCAGGTTTCAATCCAAGCATTCACGCCGCAATTTTACCCACATATAAAACAAATAACTAAATTTTTAAACTGTATTAACGGTACTACTTTTAATACGTTTTGTACAGTGGCCGGTGTTACGCAGGGAGTTGAATGGGCCTAGTTTGGGACCTTGCACAGTTACTTTGACCCCTACTCATATTCATAATTAATATGTCGGTCGGGCCAGGAACTGCGGCATAGGTGGCTGAATATCTAATACCCCTAGCATAAGAACAAATTTACCTATGGATATAATACAACTTCACAAGTAAATTTGTTCTTGCACCACTAGTTGTAGATAGTAGGAGGAACCTACCACGATGGAAAAGTTAGCCGTTAAACAACTGAGACTGTTGCTTGCCCCGGCCCAGCGCGCCGAGCGATTGGAATATCTCCGAAGACCCCCCCCCCCCCCCCGTCCTCCCCGGACCTTGCTCCAACAGATTATCCGAATTAACGATTACCTTTTCCGAAATTAGGACAACCTCAATTCAAATCCAATGAGGTTACCAAAACCGCCCTTAATTTTATTGATTCTCGCTCCCACAATTTGTTCAGCGAATGGAACAATGAACGATGATACGAGTAATTTGTTTCCAAATTCACTGCATGAATGCGGCCAGTTTTCTGCAACCTCTGCCGGATAAACAAAATAACGAATGTGATTTTTATATGATATGAGGACCTACTATGGATACGCCGCGCGAATTCACCTGCGTCGGACATTTAATTTAAAATAATTCATGAAAATAATATTAATAAAAACAATATAATATATCGAAGATATAAATATAATGTGATTCTCTTCAATTGCTTTGTTTGTTTGTACTTATTAGGTCTTCAACCGAATAGAAAGAAATAGTAGTAAAAATATCCACCAAGTGGTAAAACAGGAGTAGGTAAGTAGGTAGGTATTCAAAATACTCCCGGTAAAATACTAATAGAGACCCAATGTCTCCGCATACTAAGCGGCTCTAGGTCTTCGGTGAGTGAATGTGAGAAAATATTTTTAAACAAAATATAGGTAACCTATTAATATGATAAGATCTATATATAGGTACATTGTGTATAGATCCAGTAGTCTGTGGATAAAGAAAATTATAACAAGTGGCGCATTTGTCGCGGATCCAATCTCACCTAACTACATAATTTTCATCAATCTACTTCTCACTCCTTCAATGGGCTGGGCTGCAACCGCACCGCACCGCACCGCACCGCGCCGCCGCACCGCGCCGCCACGCCGCCGCCACCGCCATGCGCCATCTATTATATCGATTCGAGTCGGCGGAGGCGTGGCGTGAACGGAGCACCGCGGCCGTGCGTCGTGATGTTAGGGTTCCGTAAGGCAATCTCGGATCAAATCACAATTTTTGTCAGCGAATTTGTTATTTAAAACGTGAATTTACCAAAAAAATTATTAACAAAAAATATTCTAAAATAATTTTTCTTGACGAACTCCTGCACTGCAGTGGCAGTTATTGGAGAACACATCGTCTGCTCTGACTGGAGCCGTGCCTGCTTCGTACAGCCTCCTAATTAGGTGAACAAGGTGTTTAGGCGCTTAAGAACTATAGAAACGATTTCAGTCTCTCGTTCAGTATATGCAGTAGGATTTTACTCGCGTGTGAGATAAGAGCAATAAGGCGATAGTTACTGCATATTTTTGTAGAGCCTTTTTGGTGCAAGGGGACAAAAACGGTGTGCGTCCATTCCTGAGGCCAGATTCCTGTTTCCCAAACCCTGTTGCATAGGGCGAGAAACATTTTGACACCATTATTCTCCCGCCTTTATAATAATAGTGGGACTAGTAGCGCCCCACGTTTCACCCGCGTGGTAACGGTTATCACGCTACCTCAAATATCCCACGGAACATATACATTCTCCGGGATAAAGTACCCTATGGGTTATTCCAGGTTCTAACCTATATCTATACAACATTTCATCGAAATCGGTAGACCCGTTAGAGAGTGAAGGAGTAACAGTGGTTTTGAAATTATCTGCTAATTCCGCTACGTGCTAATCTAGGGTCTCAACTATCACCATTCCAAATTTCATCGAAGCCGGTGAAGCCGTTTGAGCGTGAAGGAGTTACTAACATACTCACTTACATACAAACTTTCGCTTTTATAATATTAGTGTGATCTTTATTATTTGTAGTAGGTTATTCTTTTTTATTTAGAATTTTAATTTAGAACCAACGACATAGTTATGTATGTACCTACATAACCAGAGTTATAGGTACCTAGAATGTATAAATGAATAATGAATGTAGAATATAGATATAATTATATTCAACCCTCAAGGCATTCTAAGAAAGACAAAAACGACAAGAAGTTATGATTAACTTTATTACGATTGGCCGAATCGAAAAAGCTAATGGGTATATACAGAACCCAAGAACCTACGGGCCAACTCACTTTTCGTTGAATTTTGTGCCTCATCAAAATTGGGACACGTGCATTCATTTCTTTCATGTGACATAAAGTCCCGCCTTTTTAACAATGGCGCCTTCATATGGGATCCGATTCGTCGATGGCAATCCCGCGCTTTTCACGATTCGTAACGCGCATGCGCGTTTGAACGAGTGTAAAACATGGCAGCCGTTTGTAATCTATTCACGGAGACAGTTTGATAAATTGTGTTTTGCTATTGGCGGGTATTTCGGTTCAGATAAGTGATATTGTGGTAAAATTGATTAGGTTACGAGAAACATATTATCATGGTCATAAGAAGGTAAAGAATAGCCAGTTTGTAGGTATAAAAGTATTCGTTTTATTAGTGTTGTGACAGTAATTTTCCTTGTGATTTGATTTGATTACTTATAATAATATATGGAAAGCACTTAGTAGTTTAGTACGTAGGTCCTCATCCTCACGTAGATACGGAAATTACCTACGACAGCGACGGATACGTTATACCTGTTGTAGGTAGGTACCTACTCAGTGCCGGATCAAGTCAGCCCCGCCTGTAGCAAACTTTTATCAAGGGGACGTTAGATTGCTTAAGGTTATCAAGTTTATCGTATTAAATAAAACTATCAAATAAACGCGATAAAATATAAATAGTACGGTTCATACCTATCGAATCATATAGGGTAACTAAGGAAATCGTGTTCAAAATTTAAAATACCTAGGTAGGTATAGGGGGGATTTTTATGTCCCACCCGGAGGGAATGTATGGTAAATACTTGAAATAGCAAATTATACTCAATAGTAACATTCCTTTATTTTTAATAACAATCAAATCTGCATTCAAATATTTTACAAAACTCGCTTGCCACACTCGGGAATCGAATTGGCTAACATCCGAAATCTTAAAAACAGGAAATTAGGTATTTACCTACTAGGCAAAGTCACTTTCATTTTCACTAAATTTTATGAGCCATTTTCTTTTCCATTTTTATACCGTAAGAACCTCTTGAAAGTGTTAGAACACTGAACACTTTTATAGAACACAAAAAACATGATTGAAATCGGTGAATTACCTAGATAATAAAGTTGATTTCGTAACAGAAATATGTAGGTACCTACGTATGTGTGAAATTTTCTATCTCTGAGTAGTAAAATATCTCTAAAATATCAACACACATTTCCAACAAGAATAAAAATGTAACCCACTTACCCTAAGACACCATCACACGCAATCACGTCTTCAGATAACTCCGCAGACATGATATAGGTACCAACCTAGGTACCTACACCTGTTCCTTTCCCTTTTGCTAATTAATTACACACTGCACTTGTATAAATACTTTTTACCTATGTTGACTAAGTACTACCTATTTTTGTAAAAAAAATTCACATTTACCAAGATAAGAGTTTTAAAAACACATGTCCCTACCTAAGTACTTAAGTAGAAATATTTTTCACTTCTATCTGTTAGGTTGGTACCTAATACGTAGTTACCTAGTTCAGTACTCTACAGTATCTCCAAGTACACTGACTGTGATTAAAGGTTTTCAAATGGTTTCTGCAGACTCATAAAAACAAATTCAATATCGACCCAATAAAGTTCGAGTTAGTAGGTAAGTACCTACAATAATTATTTACAACATCAGTGACGTAGGTGCCTACCTACGTGTTCGAAGCCAAGTAAATAGACCGCAATAGCACAGGGATGTACTCACGGTACCTACCTACTTCATAGGTAGGTATATTAAATAGGTAAGTATATAAGTACTTATAATAATAAGTAGGTAATAATGTATTTCTTTGCAGATTCCTAGGGAGCTTTACCTACTTTGAATACCTAAGTACCTACCTATTTTTGGGTTAGAACATTTCAGTGCAGGACGTGTCGATGACGGCGATGACAGTAGGTACAGAGGGTAACTAGGTATTGTGAATTGCAAATGATTGTAATCGAATCGAATCGATCGACAATTGAGTTATCGAAGAGTTCTGAATCGATCGACAATTGAGTTACCGAAGGGTTCTGAATCGCTAGGCAGGTGGTTGCAACAGGCAGAGAGGATCAATCTATGTCAATCTATGACACGATGCTATTACAAATAGTAGGTAGGTACTTATGTACGTTACAGATGACCTACCTACGGCCTCAAAAAAAGACTAACCACATTTTTAGACTTTAATTTCCTTTCTTCTGGTTTAAAACACAGTTTAAGCGCATCTGTCATTATTACATAGGTAATTATTGCCATTATTATAAATTATATTCGCGAGAATTTGAGTTAAAGATAAAATTTGGCCGCACCCAATGATATTATATGTTTATATGAGGTAGATGTCGCACAAGCGCGCGGAAACTGAGGCGGCAAAATTAAGTCAATTGTAGTAATTTTCATTATGACGCGTATTTCAAGCGCAAGTCTATATAGCTATCCTTTTCAATGTTATTTGTACCGTATTATCTGTCGCAGTAAGCATGTTTGTGTCGTAAAGGAACAAAATCTGAGCACCGCGTAGTATGAATATAATTATAAGCAAATGATATCTAATTTTCTTCAATTAGTATTAACCTTCATGAACTATTCCCATTAGTGGTAATCTTTTAAGTAAGTTTAGTTTCTAATAAGTACCTACCTACTTACATATAGGATGTTTAACACAATAAGCTGAATTGACTGAAAATTTACTATATATATAGCTAATTGCTTTTAGCTGAATGCTCAAATGTTGGAGATTTTAACTTACTTACTATGAGTATTAAAATTTAATTCATTAGTAAATGTGAGAGATCAAGAATTTATCTTATCTTCTCCATAGTACCTATAATATAAGAAGGTAGATACTTACCTACTTATTCGCATTCGCAAAATATGTTAGGGTAGAATATTCCAACAAAATGACTTACTTATAGGTACATATTTACTCCCACATTGGTTACGGGCTTTTACGCAATTGATATTGTTTTCGAGCTACCTAGGTTCCATACAGCCTCCTCAATACAGCCCTGTTCTGTTCTTTGTCTTTTGTTTACCCCTTTGTGGGGAACTGCTCATTCACTCAAGCTAGCACAAGCCTTTTATGACGGTATTCATTCGTAAAACGTGCAATAATCATTGCTATTGTTACACTGTTTATGATAGAAATAAAATTTAACAAAGAAATATGTTACCTACCTATTTGTAAGTTGGGCAGATGATAAAATACCCCGGGTTTTTTTTTCAATCTGAACCAAACTTAAATTCCTACTTCGTCTATAGGTATGAGGTTTTCAATAGAAGTAGGTATATATGGTAAGTTATATTACCTACCCATGGGCCGTGGTGGTACCGGCCTAGAATAGTACTCCCCCATCTCTTACCGTGGGTGCCGTAAGAGTCGGCTAAGGGATCACGTACCAGAAGATGGGCAGCAGCGCCTGCTGAGGGTCACGAAAAATACTGCGTCCGCCAACCCGTCTTCCAAGCGTGGCGAGTATTGGCAAACCCCCTCCCCCCATGGGGGAGGCCCATGTCCAGCAGTGGACGGAGTACATGGCTGACTATATATATATATATATACTCATATATTCCTTATATAGGTAGATATATTAAAGACAAAGAAGATGTATGTAGGTACTTATTTTGAAAACTATAGGCGTTACTTCGCGTTAGCGACTCAAGTCGGCCTAACTAAATAAAACCATAGATGAATGTATTACAAGTAGTAGGTACCTTTAATTATAGTAAGTATTGGAATATTCGTATATGATAAAACCTACCTAACTTAACCTGTAATATTAATGATGGAGTTTACCAAAATTTAAAATGGTCCGACTATAAATTCAACCATCGTCGGTCAAACAGTTTTTTATTTATTTTTTTACCATACAGTTAACCAACGGTTAATTGTTAATCGGACGTTTACATTTTGGCGAACTGCACCCTTAGGCTTAGGTACCTATAGTATAATAGGTAGTTACCTACGCGATATTATACCTTTTCAATGAAAATATCATAAGATATCATTGTGATCAATATTTCGTCGATGTCTCAGTAACAGCCTCTATCTATGATTTGGACTCATGAGGAGAAGAGACTGGAGAAGAAGTTCTTATACTTCCTATATCATTTATCTATAGCTAGGTACCTACTTACTATAACCTACACAACAACCTACAGACCTAAGCAGGAATATTGCTTAACTACTTACTATGAAATTTTAAATAGTAAACTCATTATGATTTATTGATAAGGTTCCTTATAATAGGGCAATAAATAGGAAAAAAAGTTCCACTTTATTTATATATATTATAAATAATATAAAATTAATTAATTAATAATATAATTCATATAAATTATTCATTTATTTATAATAAACTGGGCAACGTTTTCAAATCCAGACGCCATGATTTATATTTAAAAGGAAAATCCCTTTCCGTTTTCGAATCCAGTAAAGCCTTAGTTGTTAATTTACTATATACATGTTATAACAACCGAAGAATCACTTTTATAGAAAAAACTGACGATATAGCAATTTCCACATTTACTACTCCCGCTATAAAGTTGATCAAATTATTTTGTGGACTAAAAGATATTGGTTACCAGCGCCCTCTCTTAGAGTGACTTTTCTTGTAAAATCTGATACACATGGGCACAAGGGTGTCGAAGAATTCAAATGAGGCAGTTACACGAAACGTTGTTTTATCAAGGTAGAATTCATAAAAGTTCTTTATAGTATCGCTAGATGGCAGCCAATTTAATAATCAAAGAATAGATATCGTAGTTGCGGGCCGCACCACATACATGCACATTTTGTAATCTTCATTTCATATTAGTTTCAGAATATGACCAAAGATGGCGTTTATATCAACAATAGCAACATTCCAGTTGTTTCCTTTGTTCTAGAATTAAAATCCTACTAATATTATAAAATCCGAAACCAGATTGAGGAAGTTTTAAGAAAGGGCCAGATCAAGAGTAATCTAAACCGACGCTCTTGTATGAAAGGTTTGATAAGCATGGATGAAGCGAAAAAAGTGTCTCGCTCGGGATCGTAGCAATTGGAAGGCTGTGGTCTCTGCGTACCCCTACGGGAGAGGAGTGCATATTATGTATGTAATTATATTAAAAATGCAAAATTTTGTGAGTGTGGGTGTATGGATGTGTTTGTTACTCTTTCACGCAAAAACTACAAAACGGATTTTGAGAAAATTTGGAACACAGATAGTTTATACCCTCGATTAACACATAGGATTATCTTCATCATCATCATCATCATCATCATCATCGTTTTTCATCACCAGGCGAGTAAAACGGATTTGGATGAAATTTGGTAAGTAGGTACCTAGATAGGTATTTCAGGTACCGGAATAACATATTCGCTACTTTTCATCATCATCAATCATCACCACGACGGATTAGGATGAAATTTGGAACACAGATAGTATATACCCTCGATTAACACATAGGTTTATCTTCATCTTTTTTTGCCTACATTTGGATGAAATTTGGTAAGTAGGTACCTAGATAGGTATTTCAGGTACCGGAATGACATATTCGCCACTTTTCATCATCATCAATCATCACCACGACGGATTAGGATGAAATTTGGAACACAGATAGTATATACCTACCCTAGTTTAACACATGGGCTTACTTTCATCATCATCACCGTTTATTACCACCACGCGGGTAAAACGGATTTGGATGAAACTTGGTAGATACTTTAGGTCCGGCAATAACACATAGGCTACTTTTCATCATCATAGTCATAACCAATCATCACCACTCGGGTGAAACCGCGGGGTGCAGCTATAATAATGTATAGTCCTAATCATAGACACCACTTTGTATTTTCCACGTCCGATAACTCCGTAGTCCGTATTCTGTCCGACTCCAATGCTCAGCATTCCAACACAGCTTAAAATGTGATTCCAACGGTGTAGTGTATAGGTAGGTGTGTCTAACTGAATTAAGAAGCTTCATTTAAAAAAAACTGGTTCCGTAGAATAGTACTCCCCCATTTCTTCCCGCGGGTGCCGTAAGAGTCGGCTAAGGGACCACATACCAGAAGGTGGGCAGCAGCGCCTTCTGAGGATAGCAAGAGGAGTTTTGATCAAGACACTTAGATAGATAATACCTTAGAGTAAGTTATTGATAATAGATTTATTTATGTCGTGTTACCCAAAATAGTAGAAGAATTTGTGCGAGAAAATGGATGTCTTTGTTGGTTTTTTTAAGCTATTGCATAGCTTCTATCGCGGGCCTTGAGCGTGGAGACCGAATCCAGAAACTATGTAACGAAAATAACCTAACACCCCCCACTCCGACCGGCATAGCGGTGATACTTTTTAGTTTTGCCATCTATCGATGAATAGCAGAACTTTTAATGACTTTTTGAAATATCACGCTTGTCTGTTTAGATCAGCAACTCGCCTCTAGGTGGCATTGGTTGTATCGGCGTTACTGCATAAGTTATTAATAAATTAATTGCATAAGTTGATAAAAAAAGCTATGCAATAGCTTAACCGCGGCAGTCCCCGAGTGCCACACGTCTTTTTTTGTTTGTTACCCGTTACAATCCCGGAGTCTTCAAGGCGCGAGTGAATAGGTTCCTTCTAATTTTCGTGCTACACCTTAGACCGCGTCGTCACTTAACATCAGGTGAGACAGTAGCGTTAGCTTATAATCTTTCAAAGAAATGGAAAATAGATTACATTTAAATATCAACTTCTCGAAGTAACGTAATTCCCCTTTGTTTGCAACATGGTCAGTCTTCTAAAATTAAATCTAGGTTACCTACAGTTAGAATTTTCAAATCTCCGGGTCGCATATGTTTGGGTGACCAAATTCATATCATTCATATTATGTTTTGTTCAATTTTGAACAAAACATTTTGCGTACCTACCTAATATAAGTTACCTATAGTTATAGGTAAGAACCTACGTAACATTCATTGAAGTTAGGTATACCTACCTACCTTAGGTATCTTGAATTTTACCTCAACTTATGGTTTTGTTAGGCAGCATTATCAGAGAAGCCTACCCCCGGCCACTCCACTCCAAACAACCGCAGAAGTATATCATCAGAGCGAACAGCAGTTCCATTACCGGCCGCCATTACTCCGTCCATTAACTGGTAGGTAGCCGGGAGTATAATTACATTGCTGAAAGTAATCGTTAAATCCCCTCTGGTGCTAATCAACGGATTAATGGCTTAGGCGATGCGGCCCTCGGGCTCAAACTGTGTGTGGTTCTGTACGGCTATAGAATTAGGTACCTACTACGAGTAATAGCATCAACTGCTAAATAGGCGTACCTATGTACCTACATTTAGCTTCAGACGGAGCTGTAAATGGTTCACTGTTCTACTCTACTATTGTACCTATATAGGTACTGACTTGACTGTGGGGCTGCTGAAATAATGCGTTTAACTGTTTGAGTAAGTATATGATTCCATGTCAGTCGGGCATTATAGTGTCTTACAATATTTTCATAGTATATTTAATTCAATACAAAAAAAGTCACTACAACGCTAGGAATTCAAACGTGGTCTGTCCCCGGCCGGACTATCATACACAGACTTCTGCATAACCCCAGGGTTGAGAAACGAGGGCAATATAACAATTTGGAGGAATAAGAATTAGTTGAGTTTTGTACTTATATTCAATCGAAATAAACTTCACAAACAATAAAGGAAAACAATGGCAATTTAATTTTACAACTGATGCTGATACGCAAGTTGTGGTTGGTTTGGTCCGAATACTCGTATGTAAGTAGGTACTAAGTATATTTTATTTTATTTATTTACATAATCCAACAGCGTCACGTTAAACAACATACGTGTTACATAGTAAATCTAAGCTTAATATTTAAGTTATTAAATATAAGCTTATATTATATTATACCCTATTGCAATCATCTCTTATTAAACTAACTTTTTAACGAAATTTTGAGGAGCAGCACACATACCGACTCGGCTTTACCCTTTGACACTATCTTTGCTGCCGTATTCAATATGTGGTTTTGTGATTCAGTTATGTAATGGATTTCATTCGATTGACTAGCGAGTGACTATAGTCGATCACGCTTATTAGAATGTGAGGTGTGTGTTTAGTTAAAGTACGTTTTAGGTATTACCTATGTAATTTCTATGATAAGGATATAAGACCAACATTTTTTGTCGACAATTATGGCTTATAATTTAGCCCCACCCTTTATCGTAAACAAACCTTACCTTCTCTTTACCAGTCCCACTAAGTAAACTATACTCTAAAATTTCAAATGAAACCAATTAGGTTTATTTATTTTTGAATTTCTCGGGAAAAAGGTTTCATTAGTATGGCAAATTCTGAGCTTGGCATTTTGTAACATGTCGAGTTGACAGCAGTTATTATATTTATATGTAGAATCAGAAAATAGTGAAACAAAATAAAACAACGTTCACCTGTTAAATAATATATATTTTCTTTATTTAAATTAATGTTCACTCCGGTAGAAGGCCTGTATCTTTTTGTGAATTCTGTGACAACTTTTTGATAAATGTAAGTAATGATATACCTACCTAACCTTGTGTAGGTGATTAATGGCGGAGAGATTCTTCTCTCTTATTCACGTCTAGGCTAATAGGAAGATGTCTGTTAATTATACATAGCCTTATGAATAGTGTACTCGTAGAACACATGATTTATTTATTTCGCAACCCTTGTAGACGGACTGCCGTTTCATGTAGCGGAAGAGGTACTTAAGTGTAATAACATGTTACATTAATAATGACCGGGACCTCCTTGGGCGATACAAGCGCTGGACATCCTGAAAATAGACACCTTCATTACTAATAACTTCGTAAATTAGTCAATAATATCCTAGCAACACTTACACACTATGAGAGGACATTATACGTTAAGAGTGCCACCTAAAATCATGAGATGGGTTGAATTCTAACCATGGAACAATATCACTACCTACTACAAGAAGACTGACAATCGCCTAAAGAAATTCGGCTAAATCTAAATGGCGCTACCGATTTGGAAAATGTTGTAGTCACAGAACGAGTACCGACTAGTTTTAGTAAGTTATCGGCTTATATTATTTAATCGAAAGTTGATTTGACGTTGGTTTAATGTTGATTTAATCTGTAACTTGATTATTATATTTATATCCTGTCGATTTATTTTTATATACGCGTCATCTAGTGAACCGTCGATGTGTAATTTTGATCAAAACCTGGTTTATAATCGCAACGCCATCTATCAAAAGGCAGAAATAAATATGGAATATAACCCATTTGAAACAAATATGTATACGAATCAACATCAAATCAACATTCGATTAAAGAATATAAACCGATAACTTAGTAAAACTAGTCGGTACTTGTTCTGTGACAACAAAATTTTCCAAACCTGTAGCGCCATCTAGATTTAGTCTGAAATTATGAGGTTTTTTCCGGCGTACGATTTTCTTTAGGCGATTGTCAGTCTTCTTGTAATATATTTTCCATGATTCTAACACACATTTTGACTTCATGCACTAAGTTTCTATACATCTAGGTACTTCTAGTCACACTACGAAGATATAATGGATAGAATTTTAATCCTAAAAAATTAAAATCATATGTTAATATGTTTTTTCAGTGTGACATTAATGTCGCCTCTCCCGGTATCAATTCTTTCGTTTTTCGCGAGAATCCAAGATAAGATTCAAAATACCTAATCATTCATATTTAATAAAATAGAAATAAAAGGTGGTACCTACCTATAACAACATAGATAGGTACTAATAGGAACCAGTATACCTAGGTACTTGTGTATTGACAATTACTACATCAGTAAGCATAATACTATAGGTTCTATGATGGTACCTATTTAAATCAGTAGCTACCGAATGGAGGTCCAGCTAAAATGCGATCCGGACTTGGAGGGATCCTTTGAAATTATTTCAGTAGAGTAATGTTTCTCAAACTGATTTCCCCGTACCAGGCTCGCATGAGTATCCGAAGCAGTCATGCTCACAGAGAGGTGTTGGCGTGCTGCGGCGTTGTGTATCGGGTCGCCATCTTACCCCAATCAGGGTCGAGGAAGGCGATGGCTGGTGCACACGTCAACTCGTGAACGGGTGCTGCTCGCGGACAATGGTCTGCTCCGAATTCTCATGCGGTCTGTGGAGAATTAATGTTTCATTATATAAAAAAAAATCAGTAGCTACCGTAGAACACAGTATTATGATAACTTTTGTAGGTAGTACCATGTAGTACATATCTACTTGTCCTATAAAAATACTATATACAAGATTCCGATACCGTTTAGTTAGAGAATGAGTACAAATATAGATACAATCAGTTCATACTATACAACGTTTATTATCTAAATCCCACTAATATTATAAATGTGAAAAAGTTTGGATGGATGGATGTTTGTTACTCAATCACGCTCAAACGGCTCAACGGATCTGGATGAAATTTGGCACAGATATAGATTATAGTCTGGAATAGCACATAGGCTACTTTTCATCATCATCATCATCAATCTTTACCACGCGGGCCAAACCGCGGGGTGCAGCTAGTGAACTATAAAGAAAATAAAACCATTCACTTTTCTCCCCAAAATCATGTCTACCTATGTAGTGTACACGGACCATTTGGCACAATGTAACTGTTACGACATATTTGTTCCAAATATTGGTTCTAATTATTGCTTTATCCAAAGCCGTCCCTACATCTGACTCAGTTCGCGTGACTTCACTGAAGTTCGTACCCGCTCACCCTACGGAAACTGGGCCCTCCCTGCCTCTCTCCGCCCCGCATTCAACACAGCATCCGCCATGTTTTACGACCCGTGTGAGAGAAATGGAAAACGCTAAGTGATCGAGACTGAAAGAGAGACAAAATATTGGGGGTGCAAATAAAAGGAATTGGAAATGAGCTGAATGTATAAGAAGGAAGGACAAAGACGAAGGGGGCTGTTTTGCTGAAACGATACAGACGTCTCTGCGAAGTTGATTTGTTTTTCTTTCAAATATGGAATGATTGGGCGGAAACTAACATTTCCAAAAATTTATGATATAGATGTATTTTCTAGAACAAATGATAATTGAGCTGCGAAATTGAGCACTGAAAATTATTTATTTTATTGCAATTCAATATTATAGATATCATAAATAATGAAATGACTCAAAATAGAACTGATTGTTGAAAAATATATATTACTGAATTTTTTAGCACCGCAACCTCAATCCATGTGTGGTGACGATGTGCACGAAGGTTCACGCTGGGTGCATGCGTGGTTTGCCTCTATTACGAAGCACGGAAGGTCAAATGTGGAAATGTCACCATCGCTCACCAGCTATCGCAAAGTGCTGGCTAGCTACTTGCGCAAAGTGACTTTTATTTTGGTCATATTTACCTACTACGTAGCATACCAAACATGCGTCTCTGCCATAGACAATAATTGTTGCATGTGGTACATGGATATTAGAAAAAAATCAAAGGAGCGATCTTTCGGGACTGCTGATAGAAGAGAGAACTACATGGTTTCTAAGCTAACCTGGAAAGCGTGCGGTGACGATCACGCGAGTTTTACGCTTTTTGTTCACCCAAAAAGTACGCATATATACCCAGTACATACATATAGCTACACTACATATAGCTCGTGGAAAGCGTTCGGTGACGACGCGAGTTCCATGATTTTGGTTCAACCAAAAACAGCTCAACGCGCCTAAAGAAGTTGTCACGTCTCAAAAAATGTTACGATCACATTTTCAAGATACGTTCATAATAGAAATGATTTGGTATGAACACATAAGCATGGGGTAGACATATTCCTAATAGATTATTTAAGCCTCTATCACTAAGACGAATCCACTGAGAACTCTTACTATTTATATACCGAGCCACATGTAGGCTCTATTTAGTCGACTGTCATCATACCTATATATACACGGTTAGCATTATATGGTGACAGTACGAGTCTATGTATAGACTATATACTATCGTATAGACTATATACTATCTCAACGATGTATTGAAAATTTTATTTATTTATTTATTAAACAAAATCCACAGCTCTTTTTTTACATTTTTGGACAATTAATCTAAATCTAATCTAATCTAAATAATTACTAAAGTACTAAGATAAGCATACCAATTGGTATGCCTTGCACAAAGCAAACCATGACTGTTCGGTTGGCGCAGTTGGTAGCACTCTGCCTTCTGAGCCGCTGGTCCCGGGTTCGATTCCCGGACAGGTCAAACATTTGTGTGTATGAACATGTCTGTTTGACCTGTGTCTGGGTGTGTATATGTATATAAGTATATATCAGTCATCAGGTTACCATAGTACAGGCTGTGCCTAGTTTGGGACCTGAAGACCTTGTGTAAATGTTGTCCCATATTATTATTATTAATCCTGAAAAGTTGATTATTTTAGATACGTTATTTAATGTTATAATTGTTTTTAAGCTCATAGCACCGTATTGATTTTTTTCTTACTGTAAAGGTGTGATGAAGGTGTGAATAAATAAATAAATGAGGCTCCACAGGCTGGATAAACGGTTTTCATTACTAGAGGACTAGGTAAGTATAAACAAAATTCTTTTTCAGTTAACAGTAGATACGTAAGTAAAGTTATTACTTATTATATATACCATAATATGATTTTTGTTACGAAGGTTTCTTAAAAAGATCGCAATACCTAAGACAGTGAAGGTATCTCTAACGAGGTACGTATACATTCTATCTGAATTGCCACCCCTTAAAAAAGCACTCAAGTGAAATTTCCTGCAAGTCAAGTAGACACAAAAGTTATAGCACTGTTATCGAGATCGTTACTTTTCGTTATTTGATCGCATTAGAGGGAGAGTTACACTGCATGTTAGGGAGAATCAAACTGTGCGGGTTACGTACGGATGACGGAACATTGGCAGAATCACCAACTCTCCATTATATATATATTATTATATATAATATATTATTATATGCATAATACATAAGTATATATACAGAATACATACCTAGTATTATATTCGCAGCGTGCAAACATTGAAACATCATCGGGATCGCTTCCGCCAAAGGCGTCACACATCGATCCCCATACAAGAATTGGTTGGAAGCGACTTGCATCCAACTTTCTCCTGCGATCTTAGCTATCGAAGGTCGCCGTGGCGCAGTGGTTAGTGTCAGTGACATGACTACTGTGTCTCCGGGGCCCTGGGTTCGAATCCCGGCAGGGGCAAACATTTGTGTGATGAGTGTAGAAATTTGTCCCGGGTCTTGGATGTTTGTGTGTCCATGCCTCCCGCGATACAGGGAATCCTAGTGCGGGGGCCTGAGTGTGATTTAAAAAAATTATATACCATATATAATACCATAATACGCCTGATACACTGTCTCCCATCATGAACCTATCGACCTCGAAAGCAATCGCACTTCTAAGTGATTATGGGCAGACCGATTCCATTTCCGTTTACACATATTCGCTGCATGGGCTATGTCGGTCACTGTTATTCTTCTACGGATCTCGTAATTTTGATTCAATCTCGAAGACCATCAATGAGCACAGCCAGCTCCATAGCTCGCTGTGTCACCGAGATTGATTACGAATGGAATGAGACTACATTTCTGTTCCGTTAAAGACGCTTGTTCAGAGGCGTATTTCCGATGAGGATTTGTGGAACTTCCTAAAAGCAGCATATTTATAAGCGTAAAATATGTTAGTGGGTACATATATTTTCGTTAGGTATCAAGTATATATTAAGCTTTTTTTTGCGTCTACAACTTACTTATGTTGACGGTATAATAACATTGTAAGTATATCATTTGTGGAATGAGTTGGAAAATTGTTTAATTTACCTGAAACGCTATGCTATCAGTTTGGTCCCGTTAAAATTTCTTTGAATTACTTCCTATCTTTTCGATGTTTCTTAAAGAATTTAAACTAGGTATTTCATTAAAATTACATGTATATGTATTTACACGTAAATTAAGTGCAGTTTTGTCAATTATATTATATGTTTATATGAGGTAGATGTCGCACAAGCGCGCGGAAACTGAGGTGGCAAAATTAAGTCAATTGTAGTAATTTTGATTACGACGCGTATTTCAAGCGCAAGTCTAAACATGTAGCTATCCTTTTCTATATTATTTGTACCGTATTATCTGTCGCAGTAAGCATGTTGTTGTCGTAAAGGAACAAAATCTGAGCACCGCGCAGTATGAATATACCTCATCTTTAGTAAAACATCATTGAGTTTTGTGGTTTGAGGACTAGACTAATCAGTTGTGCCCTGAAAAAAAACCATTTGGCTATATTTTATTTCTTCCACTTACACCTACTTGGTGTTGGAAAAATGGGACTACACGTCCCCTATTATAACATTAAGCAAATTAAATTTAGCGATTCATTCGTAGATTTCTGTTTATTTACCAAATAACGTATAAACCCGCGTGGGGTGCACCGCACCCCATAGCATTTGATTTAATTGAAATGCTTAGGCACGTTTCAAATTATTTTCAAGAGCTGCTACAGGGGGCGTAAGAAATATAGAAAGCGGCTGTAATGTAGCGCACTATCACCGCTTTGTTTTCTTATCTACATGGTATTAAATGCAATCCCAAAGAGTATGCACAAAAACGGAAAAACCACCTTAGAAATAGTTCTGGGAGAGGTCTTTACCGTCGAGCACTGTTTCGCCATTCATGAAATCATCGTCAATCATACAATTACTAATAAAAGGCATATAAGAGGTGGGTTTTGTAATCAAGCGTGCCTTGAACATTATAAATGACAGCGGAAACAGACAGACAGTACCTATACTTCTGCAAAATGAAATTCCATATTCCTAGGCTCGAACACTGGATTGTGGGTCCAGTTGTGTATGGTTGAGTTTTATAGGTAATTTGAAGAAAATTTCTTATTGTTCAACAAACGATAAATGTTTTAAAAGTAATTATAAAAATATACAAATTTGGTTCAATTATTAGTATACCTACTGGCTCTCAAGGACTGCTGCCTGAACTCACTATAGGTGACAGTTTTTCAAACTTGAGGGTGGTAGCTAGGCAGACAAGTAGGTATTTGAAATAGTGTGTGAAAGAAAAAAAATACCCTGTCACTATGCTGAGAATTGAATAACAATATTATTCAATTAATTTCATTAATTACAACCTTCACCGGAAGCTCAAGTCGTTGGTGTTGGTGGGAACTGTAATCAGCGTCCGTCACTTTGACAGCTGTCACTCTTACCGCCGAGCTATCATCGCTAAAAATTGATTGCTTATTTGTTATTTATATTAACAATATCAGCAGGGATGCCGCCAGGATTACTTTCAGGGCGATGCATCTTCATTTTAATCGATGAAATAAATGATCTATTATTATACAAAATTTTACAATCAGGAGTGCAAGTGTATGCCCTGGCACTCTGCTGCCGGCACCTATGAATATCGCCATTTAAATAATGTCATTATAATATTTTTTCTTACTCACATTCTATTAACATCTTATTAATATTCAACTTATTTTTGTATATTTTGTCGGTAGGTCTGAGAATAGTTCGTGAAGTATTTTTCACCCTCCTACCCCTACCACCCATTTGTATTGCGATTTAAGTATTTGTTTACTTAGGTATAAGAACAAAATATACAAATTATTTAAACATCGATCATCGACGTGAAGTAGGTAATTTAAATAAAATGTCGTATGTCACTGACATTTTGATAATTCATATGGCAGAACCATAGAGTTGTACGTAGTACATATTACTTCTATGCGCAGAACAACGTTTGCCGGGTCAACAAGTGTACATATATATAAATTAATTATGTATCTGTCTACACCTATACATAGCGGCGGTGGAATTTGTCTTCTAAAAATATTAAGATTAAACATAGTAAAATTTATTAGCTCCGAATTATGTGTAGGTATGTGTGTACACAGTGGGTATCCAACTCAATAAATAAATTAATCAATGTCAAAACAATCTAGCCAATTTAAAAAATGTATCCATTTCCATCTCCGAAACCTCATGTGCGCTTGTTATATAAAGCATATAAAATTAATTCGGTAACGCGTGGATAGGCTCATTAAAGTGACACGTGTGTTTAATCACCCAGTGTGGATTAATCGCGCGAGTATCTCAGAGCGCGGGCTATTATCGTAATGATTATTTTGCTATTAAAACTAATGCGGGCTTGTTTTGGTGCAATCAGTTTTATTAGGTACGTAAAACCGTAATATTGTAGTGTTCAATTGTATATTAAGCAAGATGCACGTTTGGAACATCTCAGAATCGGTTCAAAGTTCTGAATGAGATAAATTGAGCTCCAGATTTCATTGAGCCAGCGGCGGATTCACACATGTGCCGCCATGGAGGATATTCAAATTTTGCCGCCCCTACTAACCTCTGCAAATCGATGCCCTTATTCACGGTAATATACATTTTTTTGACAAGAAGTTGAAACTTAGTGATTAGTGGATTACATCAATATTTTGTCTTTTTTTTTAAAAAAATTTAAGAAAAAACAATACTTCACCCTCACCACCTGATTCAAATATAGGGTGCAAATAAAAATTATGCCGCCCTCTAAAATCTGCCGCCCTAGACTCCAGCCTACTCAGCCTATTGGTAAATCCGCTACTGCATTCAGCTGCCAATGGCTAATAATATACGTTCCATTGCCCTTCATGATATATTTGAGTCCCAAAACTAGATGTTGGCTACGTTATGAGCATCCATTATATATGTATATAGGAGTTCCAATATACAGGTACCATTCGCTCAAATCGTTATTTAATTAGTTCAAAGTTTTTTAAACTTACGGGAGGTACAGGCGGCGCTCAAAACTTCTAAGTTTTACGTGCATGGTCATCGTCTATGATTGTGCCTGGTAGTGGTACCCCACGGGCAGGCGTGTCAACGTAATGATGTGATTATGGGCCACATTCAGACACGCAAGAAATCTCACATTTTATGTAGATAGATAGATCGGTGGTCTACGGCATTTTTGTCAAGTCTGTCTGAGTTAAGGCTTACTACTACTGCAAGTATTTTCCTAAAACTAACAAACTTTACATTTGAATTTTTGTATCCAATATGTACATTCTTTTTTTAAAATATATCCATATATATGTAGTCACAGTCGGCCAAATACATCGTCTATCACCCTACGGTTGTCGATCATTTGGTATCAACAAATAACAAGGTTGATTTTCCCGTGCATCTCTTTTATTGGTTCAACTTTATCGGTATTGTGATTACGCAGAAACTTTTATCAACATTGTGCTTTATTTTGTCGACTGTACACATACGAATGACACAAAAAGCAAAATGAAGGTGTGGAAGCGGCCAGGTGGTGCGGAAGACGATCTGATATTGACTGGCCGATTGGCGCAGTTGGTAGCACTCTGCCTTCTGAGCCGCTAGTCCCGGGTTCGATTCCCGGACAGGTCAAACATTTGTGTGTATGAACATGTCTGTTTGACCTGTGTCTGGGTGTGTATATGTATATAAGTATATATATCAGTCATCGGGTTACCATAGTACAGGCTCTGCCTAATTTGGAACCTGAAAACCTTGTGTGAATGTTAATAAATAAATAAATAAAATAAAAAAATATTACATATACCAGATATCTAAAGAAAAAAGAAAATCTCTGTAATTGGAAGAAGGGCTTGCTTGGTTAAAGGGTGAAATGAACTCTAGTCACGGCCAATAACCTGCTCTAACGAAGTAAAAAGAAAACAACACCTTTTCAGTTCTAGTTCAACAAAAGCAAAAGTAATACCGCACAGAACCAAATAGACACACGGGCCGCTTCGCCGCAAAGAAAGCTTTATTTTGCTCTTTTTACGTGCACAAACTTATTTGTTACTTTACGACTCCGTCGGCTTCTAAATGTATAGTGTTTATGTACAGTAATGACAGTTACATGTCACACAATAAAATTGATCAAAAACTTGTCTTCATGCTTGTTCATTTTCAACTAAACTTTTTTATATAGAATAGGGTAACGTTTGAGCTCTGTGACACCTGATGTTAGAAGATACTACGTGTATTGCCTACATATATTATACTAAGTTTTGCAAACACTTTTATATGATATGATTCAAGGAGAGCTCTGAGACATTCGTCGTACATACGTCGACAGATATACATAGCAGTTATGTATGCATAAAATAAAAATAACAAGGAACGATTCTGTCATTACACGACAGCTGAGAAGAAGTATTTCCTAGGCCTAATAAAGTTATAGTTCAAACTATTTGTATGAAATTTTGGTTCCTTAGATCCTAGTATTGCAAACAATTACTATGAAACCAGTGTAGGTATGTGATCTGTGTGCACCTACGATAATTTTAAACCAAATAAGTAAACCGTTTATTTAGTAGGTAGGTGGTACAGATAACTGTGGTAGCTAAAACGATTGGCTTAGTGCATGGTATAACCAGTGGCGGTTGAAGGAGCGGGGGGGGGGGGGGGGGGGAGAGAGGAATGGGGGCGCATCATGATAACCCCCAAAAACGGATAAACGATTGATAAACCTCTTAAAATGTATAAGTTAGATACGATTAAAACAAGAATAAAAACCATGTGACCATTGTCCCCAAAATCTTCGGCTGTGTCCGCATCTGGGGTATGATTAGGTGTAAACGCCTATATAGAATAGTACAGGGTAAGAACTCCTTACTGCATATATAGTATGTAGTGTGGTTGAGAGTAGTTAGTGTGCTCGTATGGTAAGTGCGAAGGTGATGTAGCATCGATGTCGGCTAGGCAGCCGCCCTTTAATAGCGTCGTAATTGTGCGCTGAAATTAAGTGTTATTTTTATGGTGATTTCTCTACTACTACTAAGTTGCTTTAAGTAGGCGTAAAGCGTTTTATTAATTGAAATTATTGCCGCTATGGAAACGAGCTTTTTTATGTTCACTAGACAACTGGTTTGGTGGTTCGAGTGATCAGGATAATAGTGGTTTCTGTGTGTTAAATATAAATTGATCAAGATTCTTCTCAGACATACATACATGACTGTAGATTTGAAGGAGCGGAGAAACTGGAATGGTAACCAGAGTAAACAACCAAGACTCAAATACAATAATGTTAATTTAAATCAAATTAGGGCTGGATGCAGGCCGCTTCCAACAGGTCCTTGTGTCCTATGTCCAGCAGTGGACGTCCTATGGCTGAGATGATGATGATGATGATGAAATCAAATTAATTACAATAAAGTTTTTTTTTACATTGTAAAAAGTCCGTATTTTCAAGGTAGGTATAGCATAAAGTGGTGAACATGGAATATGCCAACATTGTAATAGAAACACCTTTATTAAAATAAAACACTAATAACTAATTACAATACTGCAGCTACTACAATAACATTTGAACAATCCACTAGCTATTGGTAGCCTATAGATAACTCAAATGCTCTAACCCGCTACCGGCTGTTAGCGTGCCCAGAATGCTAGCAGCATTGCCACGTTGAATTGCAATGCTGATTCGTTGAGCGCAAATGTGCCAGCATTTTGGTCACGCGTCGCATCGATCAAACGCTCTGATAAATTTTAGAAAATCCGATGAGCTCCCCCCACGGGCCCAATGTCTCGACCCCAAACGGTTCAAATATGTAACCGATAATTGTAATAGAAGGAAGTTTAATATCATACATTTCTAATGTGACCAAATTGTTTTGCTAATATATAATAAGTACTATATGTATTATATAATATATAATAGTACTAACAATAATAAATATTAACAACTTTAAAAAAGACCCAACAGCGATAGATATATGACTTGCCTACGATACGAATAACAAATACCTTACAAAGGTTTCAATTTGTAGATTTTCATAAATTATTTTTTATATTTGCAGGTAGTTTACCTTTAGAGCGATACTTTTCTATCATCATCTCTTTAGTAATAGTACCTACCTATCTAAGTCACTTCCTATGAAACGACGCATTGCATGCATCCAATTTTTCCTGCGACCGTGCCCGAGGTCCCCTGTCTATACTTGATAGCTTTAAGATTCCATTAGTCATCAGTTTTTAACCGACAAAAGGAGGAGGTTCTCAATTCGACCCGTATGTTCTTTTTTATGTTTGTTACCTCAGAACTTTCGACTGGGTGAACCAATTCTGATGATTATTTTTTTAATTTGAAAACTATTTGCTTTATTTGTATTTGTTGTTTGTCCCATTTAATTTCATCAAAATCAGTCAAGCGGTTTTTGAGTTACACTCCAATAACTCGAAAGTGTTAGGTCTACTTGGGCGACATTATTATTGCCGGTGAATAAATCGGTGAACATACACAATGACAAATTACCAAAAAATGGAACCGACTTCAGCACTCAAAAGTGTGAAATGGCATCAACTTTTGTGAAAGTCGTTACCATGACAGTTCAAAAGTGAATATTATCAAAATTTTGTGCTCATCGTACCGACATCCACAAGTTATTTTACACTTTTGAGTGTTGACGTCGGTTCAATTTTTTTGGTAAAAAATTTTTTCAGCCTTTTCTTTTCACGGGATCAATATTACTGTATTATTATTCTATATACCTACTCTATATATAATTCATTGTCCGACTTCGAGTTTGCTCATACTGAATCCTGTATTGAGACCAAGATTCAGTAATACATATACCTACTTACAATACATATTATACAATACCTACGTATTTTGTTACATTATTATATTATTTTGGTTGCCTGGAAGAAATTGCTTTAAGCAATAAGGCCGCCCTTTGTATCACTGTATCTATATTTGTTTGTTTTCTTGATGTGTGTAGTTTTTAAATAGTGTGCAAATAAAGAGTTTTCTATCTATCTATCTATATATGTAACTTACGTTACATTACCAGTAGCAAGCACGCCTTTTATACAGCTAAAATGAGCATTTTAATTTTCCGCTCATCCCAAATCCTTTATTAAAGTCAAAAATAAACGGCCAAGCTGTAATTTATGTGGACACATACCTCACCTGACCCTTTGGGAGGTTTAGCGAATATTTATGGTGACCATAGAAGTTGCGTCGGCGCAGACCATGGCGCATGTGCGAACTTGCTCCGTGGGCCATAAACCGAGGGATCATAAATTAAACGCAACATTGTAGGTGTAGCCTAGTGTGCGCTGCGCCTTACCGCTGAGTGTACTGAAAAATAAGAATATTTCATTATAGCCAATGTGAGGTTGGTATGTAATGTAAAATGTAAAAGGAAGAAATAAATTAGTTTAGTACAAGATAACCCTTTTAAATCAACATGTCGTCTGCTGTGAGTATTGTAAGTAGTGACGAGACCATTTCTGTCCAATCTTCTAAGGAGATAAAGTGATTCATGAGCAGAGAGCCTAAAAACTACATACAACAGTATTTAGGCATGGGCCATCACTAGTCAGCCGCTGCGTACGCGCCGATCGATTTGAAATCTTCGGTGCAAGGTTGAAAACGATAGAGAGTTTTATTTAGAATTTATCAATTCAAATGTATTGTCCTCTGTCAAATTTCAATACATACAATTTGATTTTAATACAATCTTAATCGAAGATATATTATTCAAAGAAGTTAGAAACAGTCAAATGATTCATTTACTATAATATATATCCTACTTCCTACTAATATTATAAATGCGAAAGTTTGTGTGTATGTTTGTTACTTCTCCACGCTCAAGCGGCTACACCGATTGCGATGAAATTTAGTATGTAGATACTTCAGGTCCGGAATAACACATATACTATTTTTCATTATCACCACACGTGTAAAACCGCGGGGCGCAGCTAGTATAATATATGAATGTATATTAAAGTGAATAGGGGATAATTATATATGTATCAATATGTCTACCCGGTTCTCAAACAGTATATAATCTTCATTGTTTTTGTATACCTAATACCTACTGAATTACCTACGCAACTAACATACCTACCTAAGGCAAAGTATTGTGACAATTAATGGCAATCACGTTTTTTAACAAAAGTTTGCAGGGAAAGACCAGTACTGGTCTTACTCTGCAAACTTTTCCAGCATAGGTTGACTGAAAGAGATTGCTTTTGGCGATAAGTCCGCCCCTTGTACTAGGTATGTTTTGTATGTAAGTTACTTTTTGTATCATTATTGTGTACTTACAATAAAGAGTTTTTAATTGAATTTAGTTAGGAACATAATAACAATTAATAATTATAAATAAATTATTATTATTATAAATAAGTATGTAACCAATAATTATTTAGTTTTATATGTTCTGTATCTAACCAACTTTACTTGACCAGCAAATAATTTGATAATAATAATATAATAATAATAATAGCACTTTATTTCAGACACAAGATCCATGTTGTATATATAACTAAAATAATAATAAATAAAATTAGCACATAATTAATAATTTAAGGTACATTTCAAATTTACTAAAGTATAATTATAGGTCATTTATACTTTAGTCCTAGGTGACAATCTCCACCCATCGTCTGTAGGTCGCAGTCAGCATTGGTCGCTCTGCCAGACTTTAAAAAGTGACAATTGCAAATGCCCTTGCGTTTGCAAATTAGTGGTGCTATTTTTGCTCCGCGTTTCATGTGCACTAGCTAGAGTAGGTATAGGTACAATCAAGCTGCAAACATGAGCTAAAGCTTAACCCAAAACTTTCCTACCCGTTATACCCAATTATTCAGTAAAAAATAATCCGAAACTTTTATATTGCTCAGAGAAATAAACAAGTGAAGATTAGTCTGTTAGATTTTGATTTGTTAAAGTTAAGAAATTTGTTAAGATTTTGATTAATTATTCTGCACTCATGCACTTTTACGAACAATTAAGGGTTAATTCCACTATTATTACTTATTATTAAAAAATGTTTTAAACATTGACATTAGAAAAATATTTATTTTGTAAATTAAAAAAATGCAGCTCTTCCACGAAATTCCCCGCTACAATGCCTCGCTGACAGTTGCTACTTTTTTTTTCCAAATATAAGATAAACAAAAAGTGTGATCATACTAAAAATACTATTCAAATATCACTGAGAAATTAACGATTTTTTCAATCACAGCCTCATAAAGAAACACATATGTTTTTTCTTGATCTAAGATCTCTCCGTCAATAAAACTATACTTTCTTGGTCGCCGGTCACAGAGTTAATTAAGAATCAATAGACACGTTTTGAGTCAACACCCATTATTCCACCTACGCGCGGTAACAGTGATTTGTATGATATAACGAGGTATCCAATTATATCGATGGCGCTAATCGCTCACGACTCAACGTTAATTTGACTAATTTTACAGCTCTATTAGAACTTGTCGATCTGTGGACGGGCACGTGGCATGACATTGAAATACTATAAATTGCATTATGCTTAGATATTTTTATTTATTGCTTGCTTATAGGTTTATTTGGTAGATGATTCAATTAAAGTAGAGCAGTGGCATCACTTTTTTTCCATAGTTTTGGCTCCTAATTGTATGTGTAGTATTAGTCATTCAAATTACTGGACACTCGCTAAATGCACATAAAATGTTAAGTTGCATTCATTCTTGTATAAGCTGAAAACTTAGCCCTAAATACCTCAGCTGTGGTGACGTCATTACGTTCCATGATGAATATATTACCATTATTATATATTACAATGATGGCATACATACCTTGCGCCTAATATAAATAATTATTGATATTTATTGGAGACTATTAATTCATAATTCTCCAATTACAAGTCAACAAAATGATTAAATTAATTATTGAAAATATAAAGAAATGTCATTTAAAAGAAATGATGAAATTAAAAATTAATATCGACACAGACAAACTGTCGCCTTTATAATAATAGTGTGAAAATGTGAGTTCTGCAACCTTATTCCGGCATAACGGATTTACCAGCGCACTAGCCGACACCGTTTGAAAACTCATCCACATATTGTTGACTTATGGCAGTCGCATACTGTGCGATTCTACCGATCGTTTTTGCAATAGGTAGGTAGGTACATACCTGCAAAATGTGCAACGAGCTTCCTCCCTCGGTGTTTCTGAGTAGCTATAATATTGGATCAAAAGGGGAGTTAATAGAAAAAGAATTAGATTCGTATCGTAATACCCCCAGTATTACAGATATCCATATAGACGAAATTGATCGCTTACCATCAGGTGGTCCGTCAGCTTGTTGGCCACCTATTACATAGAAAAAATTATACATCCGTGAATAAATTAAGCAGTATATATTATCTATCTTTATACAGCAAAATCCGACGGAGGATTGCTATTCCTTTCATCGAGAGGAGAACATTATCCTTTCTCCGGAGCTCCCATAAAACCTTATCTTTGTAAAAGCAACGCAGCACAGTCGCGCAATCTACATAGAGCTGATAATCGCAAAACCAGATAATCATGACCCACGAACTTTCCTCGTTTTCAGCAAAATTATGATGTGTACAATAAAAACGGGGGTCCAATTTCCCTGGCCGTGGTATAAGTAATCTTGGAGCAGCATTGGGCGTTTTACGACCACGGGAGGAGAAGGCTTTTATATTTATTAAGTAAGTTGGGCTTTTGGCTATATTAGTCCACCTTTATGGAGGGGGTCTGAGGCGCCTGACTGACTGTAGGAAACAGAATCTCAAGTGCAAATTACACATATCTATGAATATGATTAGATGTGTGGTGTACGAGGGATTTTGTAAAATGAAAAAAAAAAGTATACAATTAAGAACTTATTCAATATTTTTACAAGCTTCAGATAAAGTCTGAAAAAGACGTCCTAACGCTTTCATTCCGCAATTTTATTATTCATGTATTACATAATATATACTACAACTATATATATACTACATAATTTACTTAACCTATTAAGCTTTCTACGCCACCAAAAATATTATGTGGGAATCTTAACCCAAAAGTGCTCATAGTGACTATAACGAAACGCGAAATTAAAGACTCTAGGTATAGAAGATCTTGACGTAAGAATAAACTTCTAGTGTCATTTTATAAATTTACAAAATTAAACTGCTAAAATTTTCTGAAGCGTATAAAATGCACATTTTTTTTTTACCACGTATATTCATAAATTTTCACAAATTACTTCGCTGATGGACACCACAAGTTAAAAAAACCTACAACTAAGATCCAAAAAATTAATAAGTATCATTTATTGATCCTGTTGTGCACAATCCTCGAGTCTTCCAGTCACGAGTGAACCCTCGAAGCTTTCGTACTCCATTTTAGACGGCGTCGACACTTAACATCAGACAGCGGTCAAGCGCGAGATTGTGCTCTTCAAAAAATCGATGACATAAATAGAACAACAATTACCTATGAGAATAACATATTATTAAATTATCTAACCATGACAATATAACGTCATTCATACAAACATAATTATAAAAGTAATTATGTTTTAAAAATCACATGTAGATACTACAATACTATATGCCAAAATAAATTAAATATGTATCCATTCTTAAAAAAAACGTAGAAACCGTATCACAGTTACGTATTTAATATTTATACGTAGCTATTTACATTTCCAACTGAGTGGGTGGCCCGCTATTATATTATTTTATTAGCCCTGTATTAAAATTCTTTGTTCTAAAAGCGCGCCTAATTAGCCACTGTTATCTCGGAATTTCATAATTATAATCTAAAAAATACGGTTAATCCGATGATTTGGGTAAATAAAGCAATCTCGCTGAGTATTTTCTGCCACGTATCAGCCACGTGAGGTACGGAACGTGAACGTTATCATATTTTTACGGGGAACGTGAAAAAGCAGGTTTTTATGACTTCGGGTTTTATTAGGGTTTCTAGATTAGAAACGGAGGTCACGGGAAAATGGGAAATTCCAGAGATTGCTTTGTGCTGGTATATAGTATATAATATGTGTAGGGCAGCACCTATACGTGGCTTGATTACGTAGGAGTTCTGTTGTTGTATGTAGGTCATTATGTGTTAAAATACAAACAACGGGGCGATTCATATACCTAATGCTTTTATCTTATCTTTTGTCAGCGGTTGTCCAACTTTAACACTCAGACAACTGCTAATAAAACATTATCGGGATATGCTTTACCCAAGTACCTACATCAAAAGCGAAACAGTGATTGTTTGAAACCCTATCACAATGCTGTAAGTTTGATATCGGTATCGTCTTCAAGGGAATCTGAAGCCGCGTGTCAAACAATTTTCATTAACAAGGATTCTTTAGTCGAGACACGACTTCAAAGCCTGCTGCACCGACGTAGAGTCGCTAGCTTATCGGTTTTTTACCGGATACATTTCGGGGAGTGTGCTCTGGAGTTACATAACTTGGTACCTCCTTCCCCATTCCATCAAAAAACGACCAGACGGACTGCAATGCGACATCCATACATGGTAGACGTTCCACCCTGTCGCACCAAGCGTTTTGCTTCCACATTCATAGTGCGTGCAGCTAACGAGTGGAACTCATTGCCTAAGTCTGTGTTTCCACATGAATACAATCTGGGCATCTTCAAGTCACGAGTGAACAGGTATCTTCTAGGCAGGCGTGAATCATCGTAGACCGCATCATTACTTAACATCAGGTGAGATAGTGGTCAAACGCCTGCCTATTGTGAACAAAAAAAAAAAAAAAAACAGACGCCAGCCGATGCTTCCACCACCCGGCCATCATCGCTGCATAAAGGCTTATATTTGAAACTTGATATTTGCAATGATTGTGATAATGATAATAGATACTAATGAGTACATTATTGTATCGCGAGTTTATGATTTGACATCGACTTCGACAAGTTATTTCACACTTTTGAGTGTTGAAGTCGGTTCCATTTTTCGGTAAAAAAAATTTTTCACCTTTATTCCGTGACCCTTGCTACTCGCGGGATCAATTATTGTCATTCACCTCTATAAGGAAGTCATCCAGATAGACGTAATAATTTCCAGTTATTAGAGTGTAACTCAAAACTGCTTGACCGATTTTTATGAAATTTAAACGGGACTACCTCAGAAGTATGCTCTCTCTGCGAACACACATAAAAAAAACAATTATACGGTCAAATTGAGTAACCTCCTTTTTTTGAAGCCGGTAAAAAAGACAGACTGATGGAAGTTCCTAGATCTTGCGAAATCCGATAAGTTCACTTATGTCATCGGTCCCAGTGTAAGTAATAAGTAGGTAATAGCAATGATATTTTATGTTTATATGAGGTAGATGTCGCACAAGCGCGCGGAAACTGAGGCGGCAAAATTAAGTCAATTGTAGTAAGCGGCCTAATAATGTCATATCAGCTCAATGCCTTCTTCTTTTTTTGGTTATAGCGTAAGGGTTACTGAAATCATTACAAGAATACCTAACATTTCAACTTATTATTTTCTTTTCAAATTTTTCAGTGTTTTTTGTAAGCAAGCAGCTTCTTTTCCTCTCCGTCGCCGAACCAACTATGTTGTCATATAGTTCTCATCTTTTTAACTGACTTTCAAAAAGGAGGACGCTATCAATCACGATATTTTTTATTTTTGTTACCTGAGAACACGGACTAATTTGAATTTGTTTTATTACAAGTACCGTATGTTTTCAGATTGTTTAAATAAAATCTGTTTACGTCTCTCTATATTTTATCAAAATCGTTACAGTACATACTTGTATTTTCAAGAAAAGTTTGGATGTTTTCTACCTCTATGTAATGGAGGCGGTTTTTATTAGAATATTTAAAGTCCAATTAATTCCCGGAATAACAATATCATCTTTTGATGAGAATTCGGGACAAGGAAGAAGAAAAACAATCTGTGCTGTGACGCGTGAAGAAATCGGTCCGTATTTACGGGCACAGTTATTGTTTGAAACGTCTAAGTCGTAATTCCGGTCATAAACCGGGCAGGCTTCACTTTACCCCTGCCTTACTCCCTGGAATAGCTCCCTGAACCCCCTAAAGCACCCCCCACCGCCTTTCGCTGCTGGATGCTGTTTTTCCCGCGTGAAATGGCCCGTTTCAAATTGTTGTTTTATGGAAGTTTTTTAGTAGTTGACTTCGCCCGCGAGGAAATGTATAGAACGGCAATCTTTATGTCTTGAATAGATTTATGTGTTACTGTTAGGTATGTTGTATATGTATAACACAAGTTTTTTTTTTAAACTGGCAGATGCCTTGATTAAAATAAAACATTTTATTTTTTATTTTATTTTTTACATTTATGTTTGCGTTTGACAACTGTCTCACCTGATGTTAAGTGATGACGTTGTCTAGGATTTAGCAGGCAAACCTAGAAGGTACCTGTTCACTCGCGACTTGAAGACTCCAGGATTGTACATATCGGGAAACACAATTACATTACAATACATATATAACTAATTACAATACTGCAGTTACTACAATAACATTTGAGCAATCCACTAGCTATTGGCAGCCTATAGTTTCAATAACTCAAATGCTAACCCGCTACTAGTTGGCAGCGTGCGCAGAATGCTGCAGTTTGCCACGCTGAATTGCAATGCTGATCCGTTGAGCCAAGTATATGTTATCTATAATTTGTGCGATCAGAGTAGATGTTTGTCCCGGGTCTTGGATGTTTGTGTGCTGTGAATGTGTTTGTCCATGCCTCCCGCGATACAGGGAATCCTAGTGAGAGGGTCTGAGTATGATAAACAAAAAAAAAAATGAATTTAAATGCTTATTATTATGTATCTTGTGTTTTATCTAGATTGTCTGTCAATGACGCTATGTATATTGGGTCTCTACTACCATGCGTAATAAATAAATAGTAATTTATTGTGAAAAATAGGTGACACATTTGACAAGACATATACAAGTAATAAAAGAACGTAGGTACTATATGTACCCAGTTTATACCATTGCTGTTAAAGTTTTACAGCTATTTAATAAAAAACTCGCGCTAGCCTCCACAATCCACATGCACCAGGATAGCAACACTTGTATAACAAAAATATATTAAAATAAACCGGGTAACAAACTGTCAATCGCATTATCTCATCGGCCTTACTTTAGGTAAGTGCAATCAGAACCGAGAAGTATGTTTAACGAATTAAATTATTATTTTATTTATTTAATTATTGTAATTGTAGGTAACAATTACACATATTATATTTAGTAAAAGTACTCATATCTCATATAAGATTTTTTTAATAAAAATATTTATCACTTTATAGATATATTTAGAGGCACAAACTCTTCAATATGCGAAAATTGAAAAATGTAACTCGTAAACCCTTCTTCAAATATTATTTATGCAACACATTTATGAACATAAAAGAAGCAATACAAGACCAGCGTGGGAGCACCTACGTACCTATATCTAACCCATCCCAAGAAATATCGAAAGCTTGAACCGATAAAAACTCAAAATAACGACCTGTCACAAAATAATATACAATGAAATTATCTCCACCATTTTTAAACCTCGAACGCGAGTCTCGCCGCTCCCTGATTGGTGGGCAGATGACAGCTGGTTGAAATATGCCGGTTCGCCTGCCTTCGCGCAGCGGGTGACAACATGGAGCCAGCACCACTAGTCCCCTAATGAAATTAAATTCCGTACGTTTTAGATTTGCTCGTAAATATTCCGATCTAATCCACTGATTAATGAAGCCTGAGGAATCTTACTTGAATTTAATCTTGTGGAGTGGTTTCGTGAGTTGACATGCCGCCTCTTGAATTTATTGACATTAGGGCATACCTACTTATGCGCATCGCGTAGGTATGTAGCTACCTATTGGTAAAATGTTGCTCGTCTAGGGCGATGGTTATACCTACCTACTAATATGGTCTTCGACGAGGGGTATCCAAGTGAAAACTGCTATACGTAGCTTATAAATCAATGATATTATACGTTTAGATGAGGTAGGTAGATGTTGCACAAGCGCGCGGAAACTGAGGCGGCAAAATTAAGTCAATTGTAGTAATTTTCTTTGCGACGCGTATTTCAAGCGCAAGTCTAAACATATAGCTATCCTTTTCTGTATTATTTGTACCGTATTATCTGTCGCAGTAAGCATGTTTATGTCGTAAAGGAACAAAATCTGAGAACCGCGCAGTATGAATATATGTCATCTTTAGTAAGGCATCATTCAGTCATCAGGTTCCATAGTACAGGCTCTGCCAAGTTTGGGACCTGAAAGACCCTGTGTGAATGTTAATAAATTTAAAAAAAAATAAAAAATGTTATAAGTACTCTATTACTGTAGGTATACAGGATTTATGAGTTTTATATTACACGATTTTCGCATTCTTGTGTAATAGTTTGTACCTACGTTAAAGAAATTTAAATAAAAATAAAGCAAAGCGAAAATAAATGTTTTTTTTTTGTATAAACATGTTACAGTGCGTCTTATATGTTTTATTAAATAGATTTACTTACCACTAGCATCTTATTATTTTTACTAAGTACCTACTAATATCTTTGTCTTCTTAATAAAATTGCTATAAATAATGAAAAAATCAGCTAAAAATATTATAGGTAAACAAAGTTGACATCTAAAGTAACCGCTGATAACTGAATCTTACTGACTCATTATAAGACACTTTTACGACCGCTCTGAACAAATCACATCAATATTTATATTAGTTTGAACAGAACCCTATATCTTTTACCCTTTGTTACGGGACTTGAGCTGCACCGTAAGAGATAAGAAGCATATGCCCTTAATGTCATAGATAGTATAGGACCCCCTTTTTATGTCATCTCAGCGTTTTAAAAGCATTTTAGATAAAGCAGCGTGTCATATAGCCCTGTGGATTTAGTTACAACTAAACTACAAGTTTATAGCAACAGTATCGCTGTATAAAAGGATTATGGTACCACTCATGCAAGTAGGGTTGCCTCGTTTTGGAGGTGATGGTGAGAGAGTAGTACAATGGAAGTTTCTCAAAATTACTTATATCATACTTAGGGTGGAGGTCACCAAAATTTAAAATGTCCGATTATCAATTTAACCGTCGGTAAAACAGTTAAACTGTTTCACTTGATAATCGGACATTTTTAATTTTGGTGAACTCTACCCTTAGTTGGTGAGATACTCATTGTGAGTTTTGGACCTTTGAACAATTTATCTCCAGAAATGTAACCAGGCCCATTTGCAGCGACGCAGATTCTGAACCAAACGGTACATAATAAAGGTAATAAACATTTTACCAAGAAATGATTTCATCTCTGTTCCCTTGAGTTCAATTCTATTGTCCAGAGTGGTATTGCCAAACTCACAATTCACTAAAACTTCTCATCCAGAACTGTGCGTTCAAGTCCCTTTACCTAACAATACCGGAAGAGTTCTTGGTGACATGAGCGGCTTTAAGAAAGCCTTGTAATGCCTTGATATTACTGGATAATGATTAATAAATAATTTCTGAATCTCTGAATAATAACATATTTCTTTGCAATCTTTGCTGTCCTTGTCACGCCCAAACGGCTACACAGACTTCGATGAAATTTGGTATGTAGATACTTCAGTTCCCGGAATAGCACATAAGCTACTTTTCGGCATCATCATCCATCATGATGCGAGGGTAAAACCGCGGGGCGCAGCTAATACTTTAATAAGAAGTTTGTGTGCGATCTATTGATGACTAAATTTGACCTTACCTTGAGAAGTGAGGAACCCTGCCTGTAGTAGAGTAACTTTCTACGTTTACGAATGCTTCGCGAACTAAGCTACACACCGTTGCTTAGGAAAAGCTCATCAGATTTACTCTCTCTATCGTTGCGAAAAAAACGCGTTTGAAGTTTATGTTATTGGTACTATTGCTGAATGAGTTATTAGATATAAAAGAGATACGACGATCTCATATATCAGCAGTTAATCTGAAGGTAAGTCAAGAAGGTTGTATTATAAAGTGATGTATACACCAAACAGTCGTCTGACGGCCCTGGCATAAGGAACCAGTTTAATACTTACCATATGATTTACTGGGTGCATTCCTGGAGAGCCGCGGTATATGACCGGTGTAAATGTTTGAGATTAACGGTTAAGGATACACTCTGCTACTTGCTACTCCGTGGTGTTTGGTAAATATTCATCGCTAGTATCTTAAAATGTAATATATTATGGCGATGGTATCAAACGGAGCAACGAAAACGAATTATGTAATTTACTGGAGTTTGCTCGTAGTAGTAGATGCCTCGGAAGATGGAAGAAGGCAGAAGACTAGGATTTATACATCACTTTCGGATCTTCAGATTAACTTTGTGGTTTTTATATCTTTTGGGTTTATCTGCGATCCGGCGAAAGGTTTGGACGGAAGCACACAGACACTGCGTGTTACATATAAAGTTAAGTTCTTATGACCTTTTAAATTTAAATAGTAATACAATTATTACTGACAGTTATTGTACTCAGTAAGGTGTGTAAATACATGTATGCGTAGAATAGAAGCAGGTTTTTGTAGGGGTAAAGTTGAATGTCCGTTAGCTGTTAATTTGCTGAGTAAATATTTGAGGGCGAAAGTGGTAAGAATGGATTTGTGAAGAAACCTGATAACCCTAGAAGAAATGTAAGTATTGTGATGCTATTGTGTTCTGTCATTTTATCAATACAGTTGTTTTTATCTTTGTTACCCAAGAATTCTAATTTTTATGAAACGGTTTAAAAATATTTATATAGAAGAAAAGAAATCATCTGATTGAGTTCGCTTTCAGATTTGTCCCTTAAAATCGAAAATGCTTGAGTATGTACCTACTTCTATTATTTACTTATATTTTTCAATAACATGAAAATTAGCTACCTTCTGGTGTGGAAGCGGAAGTGTGTGTGTTGTTTTTATAGTTTTTAAACGAATTAAAATGTTCTTAAACTCACGTTTAGTAACTTAAGGGTTGCCTAGCGACGGGATATATACCGCGTATTTTTAGTAAATCGATTTAACATTTGCGCAATCTTATTTTTAACTAGCTTTCCCGCCTGAGAATTCGCTCGCGTAGTCTACAATGTATCCCTTACATTACCGGTAAATTTTCTGAAACTGTGATGTAATGTTTACTTTCTTTATCCCTGTTAATATGCCAGAGAGTCATTCAGAAAACTAAAATAGAAGAGTCAAAATTTACCGCGAAACCAGCGGTTTCATGTCATGAAAGGGAGCGAAAATTATTATAGAAAATCTTTTGAGGCCACCCAGTACGAAAACTATTAAAATGTATCCATGATACGACGAGCGTGAAACATAAATGTAGCGTTGAGGCCGATGCGAAGCTATCGTAAATTACGACTAAGTAGGTAATTTTAAAACAAAAATACAAAATATACGGCTCTAAGCCTGCTACAGATTAAGGCTGCATTCTTAACGCCAGCGAAATTTATGAAGGCTGGGCATTAATTTAGGGGCACGTTATTGAAACAACAAATAAAGAGTACACTAGCTGCATCATTCGGTTTTACTCGCGCGGACTAAGATTTTCATTATCTCTCCAGAAATCATGGCAAACTTTTCACTTTGAAGAACTTTTTTCCCCATGGCACCTTTAAAGGATTGAATTTTTAAAATTCGATCTTAACGGCTTACAATACGCGGAAATTGTGGAAACATAAGAATGTGTTATCATTTTAATATTAAAATTATATACAATGCAAAGTAAAATTTAGATTTCAATGTCACAGTCAGATAAGTATAGGTAGGTAGAGAAATCAATAATTATAAACACTACTAAATAGTATTTCAAATTACTGATAATGTCAAAAGTTTTATGATTTTAATATCACAGTCATTTCACTATTACCTATATCACAGAGTTCCTTAATAACACTATTTGTCAATAACCGAAATGGCAGGCAAGGGCTGGATGCGGGCCGCCTCCGACAGGTCCTTGTGGAAATCAATGGGGGAGGCCTATGTCCAGCAGTTGACGTCCTATGCCTGAGATGATGATGATGATGATGATGATGATGATGATGATGATGATGATGATGATGAAATGGTAATAATAGGTATGAAATGTCAACTAAATATAACATACAATGAAGAGTCCATTAAAACAGCTTCATATATTCATTAAAATAAAATAGTTCTACCCATTTAGTGGTTTGTGCATTTTATTAAGAGATCAGCCTTTTTGACATGAGTTTCCATCTGTATGACACAGTTAAATATTATAAAATATTTAACAGAATGTTAAAAGGATTGCCGACGTATCGCAAAGCGCCAGTGTTACAGATATATCTATAGGCAACGGTGATCAGGCGGCTCGTCTGTTTGTTTGCCACCTATTGCATAAAATCAAAACATGCAACATTTTCTTCTTAATAAAGTCAGGTTCTGCCCCGATCTCATATATGTTTTCTAGCAAAATGTACCATTTCAAATTAAAAAGTAATTCGATTAATGACAGTGTTCTAAGGTAATCATTATCAACATTCCAGCTATAGGACATCCACTGCTGGACATAGATTTTCACACGGACCGATTGAAAGCGGCGATTTTTAAAGCAATAAGAACTAAACATACAACAGAAATTAAATCCTTCTTCTTTATTTGAAGTCAGTTGATAATGACTGATCGCTAGTTAAAAATCAATTTTGAAATATAATCTGTGTTTTAGATATGGTGCGTCGACATTTACGGATAAAAAAAATGAAAGTGCTAATTACCCATTCGTATTAAAAATGTTCTATACCTTACGTGTGCGCCGTGGGGGTACCGGCCTAGAATAGTACTCACTCATCTCTTCCCGCGGGTGCCGTAAGAGTCGGCTAAGGGACCACGTACCAGAAGGTGGTCAGCAGCGCCTTCTGAGGATTGGAAATCATACTGCGCTCGCCAACCCGCCTGCCAAGCGTGACGAGTATTGGCAAATCCCCCCAATATGGGGGAGGCATATGTCCAGCAGTAGACGCACATGGCTGAGAGAAGATACCTTACGTCAGTCAGTCTATTAATGTTTTTAAAGTTCTTTTATATATATGCTGAGGATTATAATTTAAATAATTGTAGGATTGATTTAAATTGCTAATGACTCTGCTTAATTGGAGTTTTTAAAGGGTCGTATTTTTCGCGTCTTATCTTGTCGATAAGATAATTACGGCTCTTTGATGCACTCAAGTAGTATGAATGTTATTAAAAGTCACTTTTTATACTTATGTATATTTAGGTAGGTATGTATCATCATCATGACTTTAGTCAGGCTATGTACTACTTATGCTACGTACTTGATTATAAAAAGGTACCTACTATTTATAATTAGTTAACAAAACGTATTGCAGTAGTGAGTTGGCAATGGCTTGTTTTTTGTAAAGAAAACTTTAAAATCTTTTATTTGTACGCAGGTATCTATTTAAGTTTAATTTCAAAGATTTTTCACGGACTGGCAAGCGCAGCATAGGACGGGCACCAACCAGGTGGACAGACGACCTGACTAAGATCGCAGGCAAGGGCTGGATGCGGTCCGCTTCCATTCGGTCCTTGTAGAAATCAATGGAGGAGGCGTATGTCCAGCAGTGGACGTCCTATTGCTGAGATGCTGATGATGATGATGATCTATTTAAACTTCATGGTTACGTATAGGTTTGATAGGTCAAAACTCCATATAAAAATATTTTTTTTAAACTCATTGTTAAATCGTACGCAGGTCCATGTACAAAATACGAAAAATAATATGAAAATGTTATGCAAATAAAAAAAATGAAAAATAGCCATGTCTGGGTTACTGTAATAAGTCGTAAAAAATGAGTTAAAAATAAGGTGTAACAGAAATAAT
This sequence comes from Apeira syringaria, assembly GCA_934044485.1. NCBI lineage: Eukaryota > Metazoa > Arthropoda > Insecta > Lepidoptera > Geometridae > Apeira > Apeira syringaria. The sequence continues at coordinate 17,665,551 of OW203666.1, read as the reverse complement.
CTGAGAAGAAATGATAGTCTGAATATGCTGGGGGGTCTATCAGGGTAACTGTTCGTGTGAATACGTTTCATCATCATGTCTGTTGTTTGGCCTTAAGGGGCTGAATATTGCCAAATGCGCTTAATTTGAATGGAATTATAGCCCTGTCTATACAGTTAACAGCAACTAAAAAATTTGACAATAAACTTGATTATATTCTTCAATGCCTACAAGGATAAGAAATTTTTTTCATAGACAAAATATTGAAACTTCCTCCTAAATTGGAATTTCAAATGTGGATTTCATTGTTACGCTACCGCCAGCAAAACACTTTATGGAAATGTATAATCTGAAATGTGTTTGTGTCTACTCATAAACAATCCTAAGAAACGGATAACATTATAATAAGCGATAGCATTGTGCCACGGATCAGGACCAGGATCACAGATCACGACCGCATCAGATCTTAAAGTTTATGAACGAAATTCAGATTGAAAAAATGATAGAATCTTACATGTCTCCCATGTCGATCGACACATTTGGACTAGTCATTTCCAGAAAACAGAGCAGTCATTCAAAGGCTTAATAGTAAAATTGTTATGTACCATGTAAATAAAATAAAAATAATATTTCGTATAATTTTTTCAACAGCAGCAGGTGCACAAATCCGTTTTAATAAATATTTCAATTCGATCGTATACGTCTCAATAAAACCTTATTTTCAGCGATACCATTATTTTTCTTACGCCACATGCGTCCCACGAACGGTACACACTTTATGACCGAAAACGACACGATATATTTATGCAAAGTACGTCGCCAAATGTTCCACGGTTGGTCCCGAAAAAACCTCACGTCCTTTCGCACGTAAAAAGGATGACACAGAATAAATATACATCGAGTCACCCTTTTTGTCCATTAAAACGAGCGGCGTTTTTTCTTTGCCGCCATAAAATGTGCCCCAATAAATATGTAAATCTAGAGAGAAAAAACGCGCCGGTTCTAAAGCCCGGTTTTGTGAGTTTCACTTTCCACTGTTCAAGTTAATTGGTACAATTGCATTGAGGTCCCGAATGCCAACGACCTTTGTCACCATTTTGTTTCTTTTATGAAACTTTTCGGACTAAATATGCAAATAAGACTGCAGAACTGCAGTTGTTTTGAGATTTCAAAATGCATCCATATAATTCTTGGTGACATTTGAGATGACTGCCATCAAGCATTTCATCATTCAATCAAAGTAAAATGCTTTATCTATGGGCTTCTTCAAAGATTTTCTTTTATCGATATTAATAAAATTATTCTTTCTCAATTACGTAGGGACCCCGAGTATAAACAGTTGTATAACGTAAGCTTGTTTTTTTTTATATTTGAACAACCATCAAAAGTCCCAATTCCAAGTTGTTAATCGATATATGCTTTTGACATGAAGACTCAAATACTGCAGTCTAAATAGAATATATACTGAATTAAATTAATATTAAGGGCATTTTTTTTTACAAAATTAATTACATTTTGCAATTGGAGACGACTTTAGTTACAAGAGCTTTTTGAAAGATTTACAAGATTGATTGGGCGACTCTTAAAAGTGTCCACGGAAAGTTTTAGATATTTTTAATAGTAAAATCTATTAATCTCGGTGCCTCAAGGGTTGAGAGTGCTAGCTAACCAAGTGCGCCATTAAATATAACCATCACTGATGTTTTCTGTGCATCGAACGTCGTCATGAAGCTAACTTCCTGAATAAGTTATTTAACCTAGTTTTTGTTATTTAAACCAAAAACCACTTGATTCGTGATTGAGATTTGCGTCAAGTGTAAATTGGACGGTCCCGTGGCGTAGTGGTTTGTGTCATCGACTTGAATTCTGTGTCTCTGGGTCCCTGGGTTCGAATCTCGGCAGGGGCAATTTTTTTTGCGATGAGTGTAGATTTTTGTCCCGGGTCTTGGATGTTTGTGTGTGTCCATGCCTCCCGCGATACAGGGAATCCTAGTGCGGGGGTCTGAGTGTGATGAAAAAAAATAATATGATCCACCAGTTAACAGTATAGGCTTAGGTTGAGTTTTGCACGTGTATAAACGCAACAAGCGCGGTTGTGTATGAACGCTTATGCGTATGTACCGCTTACGAACGCTGAGGATGCCGACAACATTATACAGAACTGAATACCCGGCTGTTTACCGGCAGAAGTGGCGGAACAAATCACACGCTCACATATTTAGACCGTTTAATTTTTATTGAGCCCTATGTCCAGCTGTGGACGTCCTATGGCTTATATGATAATGATTTTTCGGTGTAAGACAGAGTGTAAGTGTATTTGTCATTACCGCGTGAATTTTCGATAAATGAAAAACATGATCGCTTGAATAGTTTTTCCAATCATAAATTAGCAAATTAAACATTTTTGTTCAATCAGCACCTTCATGAACTGTTCTTTAAAGCTTATTAGACATTTAGGACTTTCAACAAAATATGCTGAAAAGACTATTTACCAAATACACAAAATTGTCTATTTAGTATATTGGTTTTAATTTTTTTTTTATTAAATAACCTACGCTAGATACACACACATTTATATGTATTATTTTCTACTTAAATATTAGCCGTAAACAAATTATAAATTTAAAGGTTATAAAATTGTAAGGTTATAAAATAATAAAAATGTTTATTAAAGTGTTTGTAGTTATCTTAATTATATCCTTTCAGCAGCTGCAAAAAGATTCATATTTTATCACGTTTCAGTACGTTTTTGTTAATATAATAAATTATATTAAATTGCCGAAATGCCTGCCCGCACAAGTTTTAATAAGCTTACCGAATAAATTGCACATAAAGTGCTTCTTTTTTTGCATGATAATTAAACCATTATGCACACCTATCAGAAGGCGAACATTTTTGATAGGGTTACTTATAATACGTATAATGCATAATAATAATATGTCTTGTATAATTTAATCATGAACTCTGTCTATATTCGCCATATAGGTAGGTATACATTTACATACATAAGATGTTTGGAATTTTCCACATCTGCCAGTTTTCTTAACCCCGATAAATGCATATAATACCTACATCTATATGTATCATACGATTTGCATAAAATTATAAATGTTTCTTGCTAACGGAGTTGTTAAATAAATATGTGTAATTAACACATTGTAAAGCCTCAAATATACATTAAAATGTGTAAAAAAAATCTCTTATTCTTTGCTTCTTCAACTCAGTAGTTATTTGGAACATGAAGGAACATAGCGCTATGGTAGTGTTTAATATTAATTCAGCGTAAATCGCTGAATAACTATTGTATTACCTACTTTTGATTGAGATGCGTGCCAATGAATAGGTATATTTATTATTACTTGTTGGCGGTAGCCGAAAGGATATTGTTGTCAATAACTGCTATCTATAGGAGAGGCCTACATCTATCCGTGAACATCATATGGCTAAGATGATGATGATGAGTGCCTAAATTTAAATACAATACATAATTTTTAATGCAGAAATTGTAGGTAGTTACTTGATATACTCAACCGATTTCTGAAAAAGGAAGAAGGTTCTCAATAATTTTATATGTTTTACCTTAGAACCTAACTATGGGTGAATTGGTTTTTGATATGGTTTTTATATAAACGCTGGTGGTTCTGATGTGGTCTCATCGAAACTTGACCAAGATCTGACCAGTCTTTTTTGAGTTATCCTCAAATGCTTATTTGACTTCGTCTGCATTGACTAGATTCTCATTTTTTCAAAGGAAACGATGTATATATTCAACAGATGAGTAGTAGAAGTCGGTTTGCATAGATTTTGAACTATATGTCAGTATATTTTATTGTTACCCCAAACCTGCGTCATTTATAAACTGATTCGAAAACTTTATATACCAATAGGACTTTTTAAATAGGCTAGGATTTTTATAACTCACAAATTTCAAGACAATTTGTTCAGCTTTTCACATTCATCATCTCAGCCATAGGACGTCCACTGCTGGACATAGGCTTCTCCCATAGCTTTTCACATTATAATAAAGAATTTTTTTTACGCATGATTGGCTTTTTTTGGGTATTTATTGCAATAAGTAATTTTTTAATGACACATTCCAGCAACAAGTCTACTATTTCCTATAATACCTGAATTCAGTCGCTAAAATCTAATTACGTAAATGACTGTTAGATTTTACACAATCACGAGCGAAAATACACAGCCTACTATATGTAGGTATAGTGTTGTATAGCATCAATAAACAAAATGGCGTCCGTCCCGTCCCGTCCCTCTACCGGCAGATGTCGACGTCGCGTCCGCGTCCGGACCCTCGAGGGGCGTCCCGGGCGGATCGATTCAGCTCTACCCCGGCTCTATACACGAAACGTGCACCACTCAAACAAGCTTGCTCTTGAATTAACCTTTCGCTTTCGAAAACAAACTGTTGCTTGGAAAATCATTATAAAACTCATTAATTTTATTACACAATTCGTAGTGATTCTGTTGTTCAATTAAACTAACTTAGAATGGTGTTTAATATAAAATAGTTTTATCATCATCTCAGCCATAGGACGTCCACGGACATACATATGGTTAGATGATAGTTTTATATATGGTTACGATAAAGTCCAAGCTGGTATGACATCTATTATGAATGGCAAAATTTATATCTTTTTATTAAAATGCGGGTAGTTTGAGGGAAATAAGTCGTCACGTTATTTAGTCCCGACTAACACTACCCGCAAATTAAAAAACTATTCTAATATTACATGTCATATCGTTTTCATCAGGTTTCACCTACCTACGAATTTGAGTTTTAGCGTGAAAAGAATAAGATCTTTTTTATTTTTAAACAGTTGGTAAATTAATTTTAGCTAACACAACTGATTAACAGAATTACGACCACTTAGTGTTAATTCTGGATATACAGCGTGCAACACCCTCCCGCATATTATATTAAATGCAAGTATACAGTACGATAAGCGCATGCGACTTACTCAAATGAACACTCTTTGACCCGTGTTTAGTTATAAAACTATTATCTAGGCATAGCACAGGCATTTATTGGTATCGCATGATTAACAGCAATTGCATAGTTCAATAATTATTAAAACCATTAAAAAAATATATTATAAGCTTGCGTTTGACCGCTGTCTGTTAATTGCGTCGACGCGGTCTAAGATGCAGCACGAAAGCCTAGAAGGTACATATTCAATCGTGACTTGAAGACTCTAGGATTGTACCTATCGGGAATCACAGACGCAGGCAGCGAGTTCTATTCCTTGGCAGGACGGACTAAGAATATAATATTGAACAAAAACGCTGTCGCTTAGTACGTATACATAGGTATGCATACGTGTATATAGGTAGTATTTATGTCGTATGGATGCGGGCCGCTTCGAACTGGTTGAGGCGTATATCCATTGGACGTCCTATGGCTGAGATGATGATGATGATTATAAAAATACTTATTATTTATTTTTATATGTATTTAATGATCTGAAGTATACGTATATTTTGTTAGAGATTTAAGATTTTAAGGATATGATGAAAATTAATTAAGCCCACCTATTAAAGTAAGAATAATAATATCTTTATTCAAAAAAGGTGTAGGTATAATGTTTACTCATAATATATTAGGCTATTTTAGATGCACAAATTTATACAAGAGTATCTGCTGCTGAACTAGGCTTAACACCCGTGCTTCAACATGCAGCGCTCTTCCCTGAGCGTTAAGGCATTGATAGCCGTTTGTATCATTTTAATAATTTCTAATAATTATAAATGTTGACTAGAAGAATACTAATTTGCAAGCATGAGAGCACGCTCTTCCCACTGGTGTGAGTGAGTAACTAAGTATAATATATCTAAATGAAGAAAAAAATAAGTTAGATTTAAAATTAAGAAATTCTGAGGTGGATTAAAACTAGATGGCATTCGATCTCTCGTACCAGTCTGTCGACAAACGATTAACATATTTTTTTATGATTGTCTTACATAAAATTTATATAAAATCAATCGTGAGTTGATGACGTAGAACATATTTAGAATTGTACTTTAGATGTTTCGACCAAGTTGCATTAGTCACGAGGCGACTGGAGAATGCGGATGACAATATCGGCGAGAACGCATACTATCTTCAACAAACGGCTCTTGATCATGTTACAACATAGGGTTGTAACAGCCTGCATAGCATATGGTTGTCCCGACACACAACACTGACAGTATCTTTGGTTAGAATTTATACCACCGCGACATCAATATTTCCTATGATCATTACGTTACAAAATTGGCCAGTCAAAAACCTAGCTCGCTAGTACCTACTTGTGTCCTATTTACGCCCGTCTTACCATAGATAAAACAATTGCTTTTTATAAATTCAACAAGCTATCACAACGACCTTAAACCTCACCCTCAACGTAATCCTGTTATCGTCCACTGGCCATAAACTAATTAAACCACATAACCGACCAATCGAGCTTTCCAATCATGAAATTAAAATTACGTCCCCTTTACGACGGCCGTTACGAGCTGCGAAAAAAGGGGGCATAAAAAAGGGGGGCATAAATAACACACCTTCGCTGCACGCACAGCGAACCCGCGAATACGGTCATAAATTATTCGCTTATAGCCCGCTGCGATCAATACATTCATTAGGGAAAAATGTATCAGAGTTTTCGACTTGATGCTGACTTTTGGAGACTCATTTGCGGTATTTGAAAAGCTTTTTGGTGTATCGTAAATTTTAAGGGAATACGTGGATTTTTAATCTTCCAGGTATCAGTCTCGTCGAAGGATTCGTTTTAGGAATTGGAAGGTTAATGGTGGTCGTGAAATAAATGTATAAATACCCTAACTTAGGCTCTACAAACTATGTATCATATGAAGGTCAGAAATTCAATTATATTTACTAAGACTCGAGGAAATAACGGCATATTTTTTGACGTGATAACGTTTTATAAATTGATGAATACCAGCAACACTCATGAAAAATAGTAACGTTCCGCGTAACGTTCTACCTGAGTTTTGTATTACATAAAATAATCAGTCAAGGTCAAAGTCAAAGTCAGTCAAAGTCATAAATGATTATGACGTTATCACGTAAATCTATCGTCCGTAAACCGACTTTACAGACAACCAATTTTTAAATTTATTTATATAGATGACCGACAGCTACACACACTTCTATAGTATTAATAATTAGATACAAAACGCCAATTACAGGTCATCGCGTATGATTGTGAATCATAACGTAACCCCTCGTCTGCCAGGGTCAAAATATTTCTTGGAACTAAAGTATATCTAGAATGTATCAGTAAACCTTGAATAGAAGAGGTGAAGTAGAAGAAGGTAGCATTTGGTTTCCATTTACTGGTTATTAAAAAAAGTTCTACATTGATGCAGTTGACATTTTTGGGTAAGAAATTGGAAGTTGAAAATTTCGGCTGTGTGTGGGAGGCATCGACACACAATCACAGCACACAAACATCTAAGACCCGACACTTAAGACTAAAATATCCTTGCTCCTCACATATATGTTCAGTGGGGCTTTGAAGATATTGTAGCATTTAAAAAATGTACAAATAGTGATATTATAACTATATCAAGGCATCATAAATGTTAATACTACGTTAACTCTTTAACGTTTTTAAAAATACACACAGATTTATATACAATTTGATAAACATTTAGTTACTAACTATAAAGTACACGAAAAACGTCGTTGGAAAAAAACAGATAATAAAACTTTTGAAAACCTTCTAAGTAAGAAGAGCATGATGATGATGACCATAAATGCGGTGCCATGTAATAACGTCCCAGTAGAACACTCAGTAGCCGCCACCGTCATCTCGTAGAATTTCTTTGCGTTCCATTTTATTTATAATAATAGTTTTTTGTCTGGTGTTCATCAACCGAAAACAACCCAAATTAAAGCATGTCTTCATAAATAAAATCCACTTGAAGCCAGAACAGGCCCGTCGTTCTCACACCGTATTGAAACGTATAAATCTTCGTGTCCACCCACCCCCCTCTCCGCTACCCGGTCCATTAGCTTGATGCTTTTTGTATAGTGTATATGTATGTACAAAACAGATGTGGATAATTGGGAAAGTTGGTTAGATATGTATTGACTTAAGACTGTATTAATCGTGACACTGAACGTACCAATTTTCAGTGCCTTATTTCCGGGAAACCGAGCTTGCTCGAAATACAATCTGTGTTATTTTACATTGAAATTTCTCCGTAAATTAACTTGAAGAAGAAAGCGTTGCCAAATTAAGTACGAGTGTTTATCCAAAACGTAAGTGCCGTTTTAAAAATTGACCAATGATTGTTAAACAAATTGACGTAAGTACATTTTTTGTCAAGAACTGATTACCCTCTTTGTTACCGGGAATTAAAAATTTCTAAGTAAGGCTTCATGATATGTTTAATATTTATTACAAATCGCAGAATTAACGTTGCTAAATAGATATTTTGGTACGAGTCAAAATTATATAGGTATATATCTCAGATTTATTAATAATTACATGATCTAGAATTAATGACACAATATTTTATTTTTAAAATTTATAGAGTGGGAAATATATACTTATAATAGCTGACTACATTTTCATAGAGATATATATTTTTTTTACATATAAGTTTGCGTTTGACAACTGTCTCACCTGATGTTATGTGATGACGTTGTCTAGGATTTAGCACGCAAACCTAGAAGGTACCTATTCACTCGCGACTTGAAGACTCCAGGATTGTACATATCGGGAAACACAGACTCGGGCAACGAGTTCCATTCCTTGGCAGTACGCATTAAGAAAGTGGAAGCATAACGCTTCGTGCGTATAGGTGGTATATCTACCATATAGCAATGGCGAATTGCCGTGCGTCGAGTCGACCGATGATAGAAAGGGGATGGTGGAATCAGATTGTGTAATTCCAGTGCACATTCTCCGAAATACACCTGATAGAAAACCGATAGGCTTGCTACTCTACGCCGGTAGATATAATAGAGGAAGGCCGAAGAAGGCATGGATAGACTGTGTAAATGTCATATGTGATCTGTTTATGATGACGTGTGTGAGCACTGAGATGAATAATGATAGAATGTGGAAAGTGTCCAAAGTGTGGAAGAGTAAAACATGTTGTGCCGACGCCACCCGGGGCCTAAGTCTACTATTCAATATGGCGATATGATCGGCTCACAATTTGTGAATTTGACAGCTTTGGTAGTCCGCTGTTTTATAATTCGACCATATTGAATCAATCTTGATTTAATTCTAGATTCAATGACACAGCGCGTTATTTCCGTAGTCTGTTAGTACATTTAATGTCAAATGCCCTACTAAATCGACATAGGCCGAGCATAGATTCAACATAGATTTAGGCTGCCATTTTTTTTAATTTTTTAATTTTTAGGCAGACTACGGTTTTTTGACGTTGTCTTATTGGCATCGGCTCGGCCTCGCAGCCATAGAAGTAATATGTACCTACTACGTAGTACATATTACTTCTATACTCGCAGCAGACTGAATATGAACTTTAAATTAGCAGACTTGACACCCAGGTGTGAGATAAAGAGAAGAAGAAGGAGATAACTGACTACATTTGTAGGTACTGTAGACAAAGTAACTGAGTTCTGTATTCATACGCAGATTATCTCTGGCTTATATTTTATAATATACGGCAATAAAACAAGCTAAGAAAAACCTTTTTAAGCCGAGGCAAAAACAAGAAACACCGCGAGTTGATTTATATCTGCCGCCTTCAAGTTCAAGTTATGCGTTTTTTATTTCTTTTATTATTCGCAACTTTGTAGCTGTACCTAAGGAGTCAATAAAAATATGGCGTATTAAATCGCATAAAGAAAACACTTTTCAGAAAAATAGTTTCGGATGAAAGGCGAGTTTGTAAGGGCGTCGTAACTTTGAACGTAAAGCCCTTTGAAAGGAATCTATCGCCAGGAATTAATAAAGATATAGAGCTATATTACGGGACATTATGGCAGTTTATGGCCCATGGCCAGCGTGTTGGACGCACGCGGTAACCCTGGGATGATGATTCTATTTTGTTGCAATTTATCAACATAATGTGACAGTAGGAATCTATCGGGATATTATCGTGTGAACTTTCTATTGTAGACGCCGTAAATACATTGTTCAATAAAAAGGTGTTTATTTTATTGTGTATCGTGTGAGACATCCGAGTTTATGAAAGAGATATGAAAAACAGAACCATCAACTGTAACTTTTACACATTTATTGATACTTTCAGGTGGCAGTTAACTATTCAACAAACTTCGGTACTTTTTGGCCGCGTTTACATAAAATAATTATGGTTAATAGAGATCAAATTACAAAACCAACAATGTATAATTTGTGTTGTATTGTATTGTATTATTTTGTAAATAATATGTTCTTGTGGTATATAAAATTGACTTATGTTTTTCATGTACTTAAATGTGTTAATAACGGTTTTAAGTTAAAAATGGCACGGGCCCTAGAATCTGTGGAGTGTAATGTTCGTAAATATAAAAAAGGGAAAAAAAATGTTACTATCTAACTCTAGTGTGGGTTGCACTTTATTTTCAACTAGAAGTAGGTGCCTGCATTTATATTCTTTGGAAATCGGTAACGCTATAGAGACTATCAAAGATCGAGCCGATTTTTTAGTTATTTTTCCATAATGTTTATACAATTAAATGATCTTAGTATATAAGACGTATAGAACACGCTTCTAGTGATACAAGGGAGCAGCCACTGCTGGTGATGACGTGAATTCACAATTTTTTGCTATTTATTTATATTTCTTTTATTTTAATCTGACAAACAAAGCATGCGTAAAATGAGCTATATTAGTTTTGTAATAAGATTTAATTTACAGATAACATAGGTAGGTACCGTTTCCTGAAATACCCAATATGCCACAATATTACATATGCTTATGTAAAAAGTACCCAACTCAAAAATGATTCGACAGTACCTATCTCACCCAAGCCATAAATGTCTGGCGCAGGATAATATTTTACGACGGCTTAAGCCCTGAGTCGAGAGGCGGGGAGCCTTATCTGCTCCACATACACACACCTACACATACACGTGTGGGTTGACAGCCAAATTTATCGACTTAAAAATATCCATCCAGATTAAAATGAGATACCGGAATACCCCACCAGACGTGCACGCCTGCCTCGACAAGAAAAATATTATTTTTAGAAAGAAAAAATGTTTGAGAAATTATGTGAGGAGATCGTTTTGAGATAGGTTGGAAGAAGAAGCGTTTGGTTTCCTGTCTCTTTGTTTTTGTATGAATGTACCTTTTATATACCTATCTATAGATAGATAAGCTCACCATGAAGTAGGTATCTGATTATTTATTTGTAATAAAATAAAACGTTAGACTGTGCTAATGTGCTGTGTACTAATTATGTGCTTATTTATGGAGCATAGCATAATCAGCCTATTACGGTCCTACTGCTGGGACAGCGAGTTCTTCTCAGAGAAAGCCAATATCCACCACACCGCCCAATGCGGGTTGGCATGCCAGAATTGTCAGGCCAGCCAAGAGCGTCTGACATTGCCTAACATGTTATTCTAAAACACAAACCGAAGCCGTGCCCTCCGAAGTATGGAAGCGCACTGTTTAAAATGCCACTAGCGATCACCCATTCAAGGTGAGGCTGTTGCTTATCGCAGTTGATCGGGTAAGATCGCTCGTACGTAAACTCCACTTCGAACGTTTATTTATGTATTGGGGAACAAAAACAAAGTGTTTATATCGTCATCCATCAGTTAGTCGGAAACCGTGTCTGACTAGTCAGACGGCAAATAGTCTATATGTGCCGTCTGTTTTGTATTGCATAAAGAGCGAATATATTTTTTTTACTTTTAAAACCCATTTCCATTTTAACCGAATTTCCCCACATAACCAATAATTATTAGAATAGAATAGAATAGAAGGTTTTATTTGCATAAAATGTTGATACATAAAGGTCGCTTAATTATTGTTCAATGCAGATCTACAACATTTTGCTGGACGTGCAAATATTTATGGTAATATTGGACGTTTAACTAGAGCAGGAAAAAAATAATACAATAATTATTTATATCAATAAAATCATAAAATTAATAATAATTACAACGGAGATGCACATTATTAGATTATTAATATATTTGTCAAACCATAAATGTTTACCTCATTTAATATTTTTATCATTTAGATAACTAGATTAGACACAGACACAGACAGATAGAATTAGGCTAACACTACAAAGGAACTTCTCTATAAAGCAAAGTAAGTACAATAATCAATCTACGATGTGCTTTTACTTTGTGTGGCTTTACTTTGTCTCTATACGGTGTCACATGGACCGCGTCATTTACAAGGAAATGCACTCAAAGGTCAGTGACATCGAGCAGAGTAATCATATGTTTTGTCTCTTTTACTATTTCACTTCGCGTAAACCTAGATATAAACTAAAGATACAAAGTTGCGTCAACGACACCTCCGTACTATCTCTACCATAATAAAACTGTTAAGGCCAAAAAGTCTGTAGTATACAGATAAAGTTTTTTCGCAATTACCTAATTAAGGTGCTAACAATAACCCACGGTGCCTGGCGTCGATCACATTATTCACGAACATTGCTCCTGCGCACCTCACTCAAACATTTTTTCTCCGATCTTCCTCTTCCTTTCCATTCGTCAATCTTCACATTAATCACGGTCATAATCGAGGTCAAAGGCAAATCCTTTTATTTAATTTAGGCATAAAGGACGCACATGCATCCTTGCATGTAAGTATGCCAACGAATCTATTAATATGCAATTACTTTAACGCCTACTTATTAGCATGTCCATAATATGCAGGCGCCATGCCTGTTCATAATACTTGGAATTAAGTGTTTGATTGGTTAAAATGAATAAATAAAAAAGATGTTATGGGAATACTTCGGAAGCAAACGTAACCTCCAAAGCTCGAAACATAAAATCCCACTTAATATTATAAATGCGAAAGTTTGTGTGTATGTGTGTATATTTGTTACTTCATCACGCTCAAACGACTTCACCAATTTCGATGAAATTTGGTTTGGAGTCAGTTTAAACCCTGGATTAACACATAGGCTACTTTTGTCCCGGAAAAAGTATAGCTCACGTGGGATAATTGAGGTAGCGAAAAACCGTAATCCACGCGGGTGAAACTGCGGGGCGCTACTAGTATTAAATAAAATGAAATATAAGTTTTGTTATTAAATAGAAATAGAAATATAAGTACCTGAAACAATAGTCTACAAACCTCTTTTGCGTAGAATCTTGCGTAGCAATTAAACACCTGGGCTATGCTTTGAATAAACTGATGTCAGCTGCCAATGCTTGCAACTGTAGCGACTGCCGTACCTACAGTCAAGTCAAGGCAAACTGCAGCCATACTGGTTATAGCTAGTATATATCTTGACTGATTTATGCCTCCAACACACACATGCGATTTGTGTCAACAAAATAATTATAGCATTTCATCCATATCATACTATTTATCATTGCTTTCACACTTGATAGAGCAGTCGTGGCCGTCAAAAAGAACTGCCAGATTTAGGGGTAAATGTCAAATTCTCCTCGCAGTATCTCATCAGATGTAGGTAAGTACTAGTGATCGGGCTCTTCGTATTACCTTATGAAAACTAAAACACGTGCATTTACGGATCCGATAAATATCGTGAAATAAATGCAATAAGCACATGTAATTCCTAGTGTATTTAAATAAGTCCTGATAAAATATAATACTTAATTTAGTATTTGAGGTGCCAAATGACGTGTATCCTACTTGGATACAATGGCGCTAACATTGAAATATCTATTTGTGTTATACCTACTAGTAACCTATTGTAGATCTATACGTGCAAAGCTGGTCCAATTTTAATATTTCACGTAGGTATGGCCGCCGATAGAAAGTGTATATTTTGTTGTTAGTTTCCTGTTCATGTCGTCTTTGTAGATTATTAATGAGGTAAAGTATATATTAATAAATTATTAGACATTTGAATATCCGACATACATAAAAATATAATCAGGTTATTTATTTTAAATAAAACTGGGAAAAATATTGATATATGAACCGTCAAAATCAGTTTTATCTGCGGCCGCATTATAGAATTAAGCACCCTATTATTTACAAGATTACAACTATACTGCGCATAATATCAAACAGAAATCCAAAGAACAAAGATGTTCGTACCTACTTATATATTATGTGCTCCTAGCTTCATTTTCCGCGCTGTCGGTATACCTACTCGTGCCGCGCTTGTCTGATGGAGGCTTTATTGTTAGAGGGTACAACAATCCTGCAACCAGTGTGAATCAGTGTACCTATCGAATAGGTTTAGAGCTTCTTTGAAAAGTCAACATTAAGCACGTTCTTGTTAGATATACGCGCGAAAAGTAATTAAGTGCCAGGAATTCCCAATCGAAAAATTCAGTAAGTAAATATTTATGTACTATTATTTCTGTGTATCATTGAATATTAGCAAAAGTATTTACATCTTGACAGTTATACTCTTATGTTCAAATATTTGAAAGAAAAAATTCGGCTGCTAGTGGGACTTGAACCCACGACTACAGAATACCGTCCTGTCGCTCTGTCCAACTAAGCTATACTCTACGAGTTATACTCTTGGTGAAAATTATCCTATGCCCTCATCCAGGGTACCATCTCCATACCAAATTTCATTGGAACCGGTGTAACCGTTTGAGCGTGAAAAGTTAACAAACATACACACAAACTTTCACATTTATAATATTAGTAGGATGTTTGACTTTGAACTGTAATTATAATATGTTCTTATCATTTAAAAGAATACTAAGATTAATAACATTAATAATCAGGTATATAGTTCATAAAGAGGGATACGGTTTACAATGTGATTACGGATAATAAGTGGCTTTTTGTCCACTACAAACCTGATGTTATGGTGCGATCTAAGTTTGACACAAAGTCCTGTTCACGTCATTACACGTACTTTGGTTTAAAGCATATATAATATATAAACTGGTCACTACTCGTCGAACCACCAACTAGGTACCAGCTGCACAAGAAATAATTCTATTTCCCATCGAATTACTGAACGAAATGTCACGTTCACATAGAAGAGTGTAATAAACAAAGTATCACTTACCAGTTGACTAAATATTTCACACTCAGAATTAACACTTAAAATCACTTATAAGTAATAATTTCGTTTGCATAGACTTGGCTCGGTGGAGTTTCAAATGAGACTAACTGACCATGGCAGAGTGTTGGCCGCCAAGTTATATGAGACCAATAAACGAAACCGCATCTATTCGAGCCTTGGGCCGGTCGACCAGCTGACGAGGAATTTAAAACAGGCTTTATGGCATCATTCGAACCCCTGACCTGATTCCACAATTTTATTTGAACGTTATTTTTTTAATTGCAGCAATCATGGCATTGTTTGTGATGCGGAAGGTTAGCGTCGTCGTTGGGGAAGTAAACAGGTAAATACTAAATTAATTAGCTTTCGTCTTATCGTTTTAGTCTTTAGGCCAATGTTTGCCAAATATTTTGGAGAAATATTTAAGGTAGGTGTCGGTCGATACGCGTGCGAGTTTCGATATTAGTAAATGTTGTATTTAAGAAAATTGTTTGCAAGAATCGAGTAGATTATGTAGATTTAATTGATACTATTCTGTAAATGCAGGTCCTCAAATTTTTATAGTTAAGTAGTAGTAGTTTTTTATAGTAAAACCCCATCATTTTTAAGTTTACTAAATAACTATTCCGTTTCCAAGATCTGTTCATCGTCGTGACAGTAATAGACATGGTTTGGCATGTGCTCGTACAAAAGATAATCACATACTCGTATATTAAGGCTCTAATTCTGATAAACACCCGAACTACTTACCTACCTATATAAAATTCACTAAAATTCTTCAAAATGAAATTGCTCGTATTGTATTTATGATAAAATTAAAATTCGTATAACTAACTCCATACAACACCATCTGTGCCACCAGGTCAACATCTGTGATCTTCAGATTGTCAGCTCACTGCGTATATTTCTCTTTTATATAAATAACTATATAACTGCGCCCCGCCGTGTCACTCGCATATGGACTACGATTTTCCCGCTACCTCAGTTATACCACGGGAACTTAACTTTTTCCCGGGATAAAATTTAACCCATGTATTATTCTAGGGTATAAGCTATTTTCATTCTAAATTTAATGCGAATCCGTTTAGCCATTTCAGTGTGAAGTAGTAACAAACATACAAACGACAAACTTCGCTTTTATAATAGAACTTCTGTTGATGGTTAAAGACGGCCTCCATCGATTACCACATGGGCTGCTGGCAGTCCAGACCCAGCCAAACCCAGCAGACAGCTGCGACCTTCTCCAGGTGTCCAGCTCGTTGGACCCGCAATTAAAGCTTCAAGTATTTAAATGTCTGAGCTTTCCTTGGCCTGACTATTTAAAATTAACATAGTTAAGCATTCCTTTTTTTTAATTTTATCATTATTTCAATTCCGAACCCGTTTCCACAAAACAAACTATTACTGTCCGATCAACATTTGACACCTACACGTAACTGCGAAGTGCTTCAATGGTCGCCGACAACTCACTCAAAAAATGTGAACAATATCCTAATATTTGATGTCAAATACTAAAGCCTCGCATACACTAAATATTAGAGCATGGGGACGCTAAGCCGACTTCAAATGATGTAACGAGACATGCAAACATACCGTGTGTATTCGACTTATTAACAGATCCTCAACCTGCTTCGGCTGCAGAACCAAAACACCGTATCAGTTACATATGAACACATACTGTGTAAAGCTTTGGAGATTAGAAGATAAGACTGAATTTCATTTAATATTAGTTTTAAAATTGCAGCCAGATCATAGTGCGTTTATTGCGCCCAATGCCTATTCATCCGGAGTTAACGCTCGACTAATTTGTGAAGTTTATTATAGAGGCATCATAAATGTTTACCGATAAAGTAAGTTAGCTGATCAGCTGATCGATTACAACATTTTTATAAATATAAGCATCAAGTTGAGAACTATCTAAGAAAAAAGCTATATAAGGTCTTAGACAGCAGATACGGATGTGTAGGTATCAGTGGCAACTAACAGAACGAAGTGAGAAGATTTGCATTTTGGATGCCCAAGACAGTTGCAAGACCACAGAGCTATGCGACTGTAGTTCTTCGTAACTCTGCACTGCATTTCAAGAAATGTGTTTTAAAGTCCCATTCGCGGAGTAAAGTCTCTTGCTAAAGTGCCCCTCCATCCAAAAACATCTTTGATTGCACACTAGTAAATTACTGGCTCTTAGTGGCTAAACAATGCCGTATCTCGCAATTAGGTGCTAAAATTTAATAATCAATAAGTATAATATTACGACCAAGCAGAAATTAGTATCGAAAAAAATTAAAGCTTGACTTACTTGTCTTACGAAGCCATCCCATTATGAGAAACTTCTATTATTGTGTTTTGGAACCCCAAACACCATATTGTGTTGGTGTTGAATTTTCGCAAAATGTATTACGTTTTTAGCTTCAGGTGAACACTGTATTATATTTAAATTTATATTTTCAATTATGAACTATTGGATGTCACTGGATACTAAAACGACGTGCATAAGAGTAGAAACCGAAAAGTGAACTGGTCGTACCATAACTCTGCAATTAACTCCAAACCCTGTTTTCACTTTTCGCGCCACAGAAACGCGTGCGGTATTGTTTCGTCCGGTTGTTATGCAAATCATCGCCGGCCACAGTAGCATGTTTATAAAAGGGTTTCCTAAAATATTGTAAAAACTTTAAAAGTGAAAGCCAACTGGGGGCACATTGTACAAGTGTTACGCTTCCTCCGAACTATTGTCAGGATAAATATTTACGTTACGGCATGCAAAAGATGTTTTTACAAGCGTCGCTACCGAATTGGCTTTGTTATTTAAAACAACCCTTTTGCCAGCTTTCGGTGTCTTTTGATATTGTTGACGCGTTGATAAGGAACGTTGGCCGGCTCGAGTGTTGGACAAATATTGTTTCAGAAGACGCGAGAAATCGAAAGTGAACAGAATGGCGAGGAATTAACAGATTTACTTATAGGGAGTGTTGTGTACCTAAAGTAATTAATAATAGAAATTTTCAAACTTCGTGACATGACTTTCAAAGAAGCATTGAATGCTTTAATGCTATATAGCAACTTTTAAGTTGGCATGAGATTTGACAAAAATCGTTTTGTGGTTGAGCAGTTAAGACTCTTACTCGGTATAGCTAAGACCGTCATAAGGTTGGTTATAATATTGTACATAATTATACAATTACCTGGACACGCGCGTGGACTACAATTTTCAGTTACCGCTCCTTAAAATTTTCATAGTTATTCCACAAACCCTGTTGTTTTTTTAAGTAAGATAAGTGTGTTATTTCAGTTTAAAAATCTTCATTAAAAATCATTTAAATCTGTTCGTCAGTTTTAGAGCTGAGTGGTAATAAACATACTAAATCAGTTACGTGCTGAAGGCTCGCGCCCGCCGCCTGGCACGATCATAACTCCCAGATGAAGATCTGCAAATCAGTTCGAAACTGGTCGGAGAGTAATTTTCCAGCAAATATCACTCGAGTCCTAGTCGGTTTTTAGATAATGATGTTAAACGAAACTCGCGATAGTTTTTAAAATTAAACATACTAAACACACACTTTCACATATATTATATAGGTAAGTATTTAGATTTATTCCATGGTAGCATGTATCTGCAGTAAACTATTGTCATCGGATTGTTATAATATTGAGAGGTATTGAAGCACAAGTGTTCGTCGTCATCATCTCAGCCACAGAATATCCACAGATGGACTTCGCCATGTCTTTTAAGGGGGGTACGCCAGTACTCGCCACGCTTGGCAGGCAGGTTGGCAAGCGCAGCATATTGATTGTATCCTCAGAAGGCGCTGCTGCCCACCTTCTGGTACGATCCCTTAGTCGACTCTAACGGCACCCACGGCAAGAGATGGGGAGGTAAGGTCGAGTCTGGTACTCCACGGCCCGAGTATGAATCACTGATAATATGGCTTAAAATATCATATAGCATCATCGCATCACAGCGTAAAACAACTTGAATTTTCATCAAACTATCGTTTATTTAGAATAATTCTGAAGAGAGTTCTTATATATTATTTATGGATAATTTATTAATGTACTTAGATATTATTAGTGTAACTCACGCTCAATATTTTTTGATACTGTTTTAACGTTATACTTACGCAAAGTCCATCAGATCGACAATTGTTTCGGCTTCTTCGGATTAGTTGTTAGCCTGCATTAGTATGAGGGACGACGTGAACGCACCGCACTCGGGTCGAATGGTGACGTTCAAATCACCATTAGCATTTAGCAAAGAGCCAATTGGGGTTATGAAAAATGTACGCAAAACAAATTAAAATTGTAAGGAGTGGAATGCACATTACTATCAGACAGTTGGAAAGCCTGGTCTAGAATACCTGGTCCCAATCAAGTAGGTACTTATTTATAAAAGGAAGAAATTGAAAAATTGGAGTGCCCATCGGATTTTCCAAAACTTATCAAAGCTTTTGATCGATGCGACGCGTGACCAAAATGGTGGCAGATATTTGACTCTACGAATCAGCAACGTGGCAATGCTGTTAGCATTCTGGGCATACTGCCAACTGGTAGTGAGTAAGAGCATTTGAGGTATCTATAGGCTGCCAATAGCTAGTAAATTGCTCAAATGTTATTGTAGTAGCTTCAGTATTGTAATTAGTTCTTAGTATTTTTATTTTTATAAAGGCATTGGCCCATTTAAACACAGTAATCGTAATATCGTATATCTATTTTATAATATACAGGGGTCTATTGTAAAATAGAAATACGATTATTCTACTAAAATATATGATTTCTATCTCATTTGGGTCAAAAACCGAGGCGTAACTCAACTCCCGTGAATGTTAACGGCAAGTTATTCCATAAATTCCAAGAATGTCACCGAATACATCATCATAACTCTATATCTACGTGGAGCCGTTCGACTCTGCCATCTATCGGTAGCCGGCCGGTATTAAAGTTTACGATAGGGATGTGAGACGCCGTAAAACTCGAGATAAATCCAATCGACGAACGAAGAAAAACAATCCACTTCGTACCGAAATTACTCGAGATAGGGAACGGCTGAGACGAATCTCTGAATTACGATTTGTATTAAAAAGTTAGACGGTGAAATAAGGAAAGATTTCGCAAACGACGAAGTTCTAAAATTGGACGTGAGTAATTGTTGAACTTAAACATTTTCGCGATCTGCGAATCGGTTTAATGTTAAAAACCGATAATTTTCTATTCCAACGAAAAAACAATTTGTTATGAATCGAATGATTACGTTAATTAGTATTGTATTTAGAAATGGAACTGAAAAATGCGTAAGACAAAATGTGTCAAACTTTCGACGTTCAGCACCTACCACAGATCATGTTATATCCGTCATTTGGCATCTACTTACATTACTGTTAACTACAACCGCCGTCCAAAATTATGGTTTCCACCCGCGTTCTCACTCTTTCTTACGAATACTGACGCCATCGTATAAATCAGTAGGTACTCAGAAAATTGTGTGCCACGATGCACTAGGGTAGCGTGCCACGGAAAAATGGCAAATTTTACAAAAAGTTATAATGATAACTCCTACATTATCGAGTATAGGTATACAAAAAGTGCAATGCGCACTCCTTAAAAATAACCAATCTGATAGGCTTGAAAATATACATTTGGAAATAACCTACTTATTTGCGGGAGTGAATTCCTGTTTTTAATTTTAAAAATCTCATTCTGAAAACTTACACGGTATATGTACATAAACGTACATAAAGTTTTCAGAATGAAAACCCAATAGCAATACTTTATATGTCTTCTGGTAGGTACATAGTCTTCCAAGAACTAGAACATTTTCCTTGTGGTAAAAAGAGGATAATTAATACAACTTTGTTGTACAGGACTTTGAGCACTTTAAGCACTTTAAGAAGCTATGCTTGAGCTGTGGTTCGATCCGGAGACCGCCTGATTGGCAGATAACGGTCACATTAATTTTGTTTTACTAAAGATGACATATATTCATACTGCGCGGTTCTCAGATTTTGTTCCTTTACGACATAAACATGCTTACTGCGACAGATAATAGGTATGGTACAAATAATATAGAAAAGGATAGCTATATGTTTAGACTTGCGCTTGAAATACGCGTCGCAAAGAAAATTACTACAATTGACTTAATTTTGCCACCTCAGTTTCCGCGCGCTTGTGCGACATCTACCTCATATAAACATATAATATCATTGGGTCACAACCCCTGTGCACCGCTCGAACATTGAACTTTATGTAAAAAGATAAAGTTGAACACGGGTAGGTGCGTTTGACCTCCTGCGACAATTTGACCCTCACCTTGTCTAGAAAGCACTGGGTAAGTCAATTCCAAAGAACTCATCTAAAACAAGAAAACAAAACGAATATTGATCACAAGAATAGGTTTTATGAATGCGATGACGCGGATTAAAGCGCAGAGCTCCGTATTTTACATTGGGACAAATAACGTAACGTATTTTTTTCTTCATTAAAATTATCTTGACGTATACATTAATAATAAATATATGATTTAAAGCAAAGGTGGTAATTTAATTCATATATATTTTAATTGGGATATACTCTAATTAGCAGTGTAAGTTGAAATCGAATTACTTATTGGCCTGAAGGCTTGATTGTAATTTTAATATGACGACCAATAATGGAAGCATATTTAAATAATAAAAAATATATATTAATATATGCTGATGGTGCACTGGCGTACAGCCTCTCGACCAACCCCCATTGGCGTGGTGTATATACCATGGCTTTCACTCATATCTGATATCCTATACATACCTATAGAAACTAAAGTATAAGTTATCCAAATATCTTGATCGAGAGGTTGACTAAAGAATTCAATTTTATGGTCTGTTTGTGAATTCGTACTTAGTTGAAAAAAAATAAAAAGTTCGACAACGTATCGTAGGTAATGCCCCTAGTGTTACAGATATCCATAGGCGGCAGTGATCGCTTGCCATTAGGAGGTTCGACTGCTTGTCTGCCACCTATCTCATAAAAAAACACCTACACTCATCGCATAAATTGTAATGTTTGCCCCTGCCGGGATTCGAACCCAGGGCCCCGGAGGCCCAGAGAAGTGTTGTCACTGACTACTGAGCCACGGCGACTGACAATTACCTACTGATGTACTGTAGGAATAGTTCGTGAACATAGTAGAAGTGAGACCAGATGGAGGTGCGACGTCTGGTCGCCAATTAGCGGTGTACTTCGCAAACAGCCGCGCTATCCTCTCAGACTGTGTTGTGTACAGTCAGCAAAGAAAGTTAAAATCATGCCATAAAAATGATATCAGAATGTACTCACGTAAGGTTCAGTAATGTTTAATACAGCTGGATGTAATTCTGTGAAGCAGTTGTGTGCTAGTAAATACTGCTGTACTGCCGTGTTAATCTTAAAAGGCATTATAGTAAGCAGCGACTGAAATTCAAAAAACGAACGTAGATTGAGGGGCCATCAAAGCCATAAGATGTCCACTACTGGTCTACAATCCAGCACCATCCATGATGATGACGATGATCAACCGTAAAATCGCTTTGGTTCAATCTTAATTAATTTAATTCAGCCTAAAGTTTTTATAGCAACTGTAGCCATCTTAAATCTTTATCTCTTCATACAATCAAGCCTATTATTTTTTCTTCTCGTCATGTAATGCTACCTATTTTATATATTTTAGTAAATCATATATTTTTCTTCTGTCCCTAGTTTTGCAATTACATTATATCAGCTTAATGAATAATTAAGGAAAATAATATTGATTAACAGTAAATATTGCTAAACAGAGGGTTAATATATGCAAAATATGTAAATGCAGCAAAGGAGTTTTAATCATTAGCGGGTAGTTTAAGTTGGCACGAAAAAGTGAAAAGTGATTAAATATTTTAACTAAAACTACCTACATTTTGATAAAAAGATCTAATTTTCAACCGACTTCAAAAATTATTTTCTTATTGAGGGTGAATGACAATAATTGAGCCGTCGAAAAACTCGATAAAGTCGGTTCCATTTTTTGGTAAAAAAAGTATTTTTTACTTTTGTTGCTTTCGTACTCTATATATTTTTTTAGAAATCCCTTAAACTGAGGACATATCATTTTTAATCTGTTATATAATACTTTAGAGACTTGAGACAATGAAATAAGTTGCAGTCCCTACCAACGTGTTAGTTGGGAGGTCACGTAGGTCTGCAAGTTACTTTGTGTCGGTGCGGTGGCGGGAAGTCAATACGGCTGGAATGTGGCACGCGCACTCAGCACACTGCCGACTGCGTGCCAAATTAAATAGTTGTGCAGTTGTCTCTGGTTAATTTATCTAACTAAAACCCCGTTTTAACCTTGCAGTAATTAATACGTGGACTGTGCTGACACCCCATAGGGTTAAATTTTATGCTCCTATGACTCGCTACGTGAACAATAGAAAACTGATATACGTAGGTAGGTACCTAAAGGTTGTGATGATGATAATGAACAGCTAAATCCAGCGAATACCACTATGATACCGCTGCCTCAACTGCTTTAAAAAACCTTATAAGTCTGTGTTAAATTACCTTATTTTAGCCACCACCACCAATAAAGTTCTACTTATATCAAGGTATGGTAAATAAGAACATGACCTGCCTGAATGCGCAAATAAATAAGAGAAAACCGATTGTAATAACCTCTTTAATGTTGCAATATATTTATTTGTATTTAAGTCTAGACCTTTAAGCATAGGTAGGTAGTATTGGAAATGACTGACGTTGATAGCTGTTAACGAAGTGTAACACTAACAGTACTTACCTATACCTATTTGTTCAAGTCTCGGCATGGTTATAACGTAATTTAAAATAAATGTTTGAACTATCGAAAAATAAACTTACGCTACCCAAACCCTTAAAATCTTTACAATTATATTGTAATCATGGGTGTTTTTATAATATGTATTAAATTTCAAAATAACATAGGCAATATATTTTCCTGAACAGAGGCATATTATAAAAGTTTTAATAAAAACAGTTTTTTTTTTAATCAATGGACAGAAAATCTATACTGAAACGCATTCCCATGCATCACAACTTATACCAAATTATACATAAGTTAAGGTACCTATATATCGTGCAACGTTCTTAACAGAAAATTGATTCTTATTGAATCAATTCACGAAGCTAATTACATTTAAATGTTTGAAATAAAATATATCTAACCTCTAATTATGTGCCTACTAATATTTTACAGCCGTTTACCGGCTTCAAATTTTATTGATAGAAGTATTGACCATACAGTGAAATTACTTATGAATGGTCGCACAATTTAACGAGTATTTTATTAAACAAACAGCGTATGCGTGGCTACAATGACCATAGTGGCAAAATAATAGAGCAGTAAAGCATTTTTGTTAGCTTGCAACACATCTATAAAATAATTAACTGAACGGAGGCTCCATAATTATACCATTATAACAAAGCTCGCCATTAATAGTGAGTAAACACCATCTAAGAGGCTTCTGCCGCGTTTCGGATAACAATCTCTTTATTAATATAAACCTCAATTACACCATTATAAACTTGTGTACGGCACTAATACATGGGAGAAATTTACATTAGATTCGCTGTCATGGTTCTTTTTTAATTTGGCTATATAGGGTATGGTTTAAAACAGTGTCAAGCAATAATTTGAAGCAATTTAATAACGTGTCAGTAGGAAAGTGTAAAAGCTTAGAGTGGAGACGCCTACAAGCTTAGATCAGTAGGTACAGTGAAAACGAAAGCAAAAAAACAAACTCATATTACTGGATTATCGAAATGTACGCTCCTTTCTCGAAAGTTTCTATATAGCAGTTCGAAATTAGTTCCGATGGCAGGATTTTATTGATTTTTAGGGTTTACCAATCAACAACAACAATATTTTGGTATTTAACAAGAATATTATTAAAATAGAGATAATAATATATGTAATTCCGGAATTGAATTCGCATATTATAAGCTTGTTCCACTCGTATATCATCAATAAATTATTGATGCTATAAATTTGGTAGATCAGTTTTTTTTCTATTTTGTAAACGTCAGCTAGGAGAAGATTTTTAATGAGTGTGAGAGCCCAATATCGGTTATGGGCACATATGCGTAACGTAATATCTGTTTTCCGTACATATTGCTGCCAAATCTGAGAATAATTGTGTACTATCAGAATATGCTTCACTGGTGTGGAACCCTTGTTACAAAGTGTATTCTGCTCGATTGGAAGTTGTCCAGAAGAAATTTTAAGAATTTTAATTTAAAAAATGTACCTACACATTTTTTTTTATTAAAAGTGAATTAATCTTTAGCAAATTCTAAAATTAAAATCTACACTGAGAAAACCGAGCATTATTCATGTTGCTCCAGCCACGACAAATTATAGACAGAACTCATATGTCATCTATATGGCTCTTTTAACCTCTTGGCAAAGGCAAACATTGAAGTTGATCTATTTTGTATTAGCTCAAGTAAGCTAAAACACTTACTTATACTTATCGATGTCTACTTTGGTTGCTATAATATTCTTCTTCTTCTCTCAGCTATGTGCGTCCACTGCTGGACATATGCCTCCCCCATATAGGGGGGATTTGCCAATACTCGCCACGCTTGGCAGGCGGGTTGGCGAGCGCAGTATGATTTCCAATCCTCAGAAGGCGCTGCTGCCCACCTTCTGGTCGCTATAATAAGCCACTCAATATTTAACAAGCGTGTGTAATATTATTTTGTATTAATCTTATTGTTACCTAAATAATCGTCGTTAATTGTTACTATTCTTCCACTATTTATTCTTTTCTTAATATTTGTATGAGGAAACTTATAATTGGCCTCCTTGTACAATGGTACAAGACTTGTAAATATAAGCTTATAGCTTTATATATTATGTCAACCTATTGTGTTGTACTTAGCTGTAAGTATTCCTAAGATATTGAAAATAAAATAAAATATTTTTGCATTTTATGTAAAACATTAAATAGCAGCTTATTAAAACTCACGTTCATAATTACTTTGTACTGTTTCTACGGGTATAACGTGGCACTTACGCGTAGTCGATATCACGATCGACAATTGTTTCGGCTTCTTCCGGAAGCCTTCATCAGGATCTAGAGTGCGGTGCGTGCGTCGTATATAGCGTCCCGTCTCGCACTGCGGGCTACAGCTTGTTGTCGCCACTTGACAGGACGCCACATGAGCCACCCCCTGCGGCGTCCTTATAGACGTAGAGAGAACCCTATGCAACTTGCTTAGTAGAGCCAAGTACCTAGACCTATGGTCTCAAGTACCGCGTCCTGGGCCTTACTATCAGCTTTGTAAAATCCATTCAAGTTCCGAGCAGTTCTAAAACCTGGCTTAAACATGCCAGAGACAACAGTAACCGTTCACCTTTGAGGATATCTATGTTCGAACCGTTCACCCAAAGGAGCGTGACGCCGTGGTGATGGTATGACTTTACACTAAGCGGTTTAAGCCAGGTTTTAGAACTGCTCGGAACTCGAATGGATTTTACAAAGCTGATAGTAAGGCCCCTGATTGTAAAACTATATGGCATGTTAAAAGAGTAGCGTTGATGAGCCTGCCATCGCTGTCATCACAGTTACAATATATATTAGGCCGAAAAGTATTCGTAGAGCACAATTGAAAAGAGTTTTCCTGAGTACGGAAGTTACAGCTCAATTAAGCGGTGGCTTTGTTCAAAAGTGAATGGTGTTAATTGTTGGAGTGTAAGCAACTTCTCAAGAGACCTTTAATATCGTGAGAAACTCATAAGGTTATAAGTTAAAATAAAAAGGTCGGCGAAACCAGTAGGCAATAATACCTAGTAATATTTTAGCAGATTTCTTGCCGTTGATTAGTTTGACATCATTCAATATATTTGTATTTGAAATGTGTTTTGATATAACGTATAACGGTTCCTGTAATAAGTTGAATAAAGTCTGATTTCTGACCACTAATATTTCTGCTAGGAACACGCAAAGGTTAGGTGTAATTCCATTTGTCAATTTTCGCACATTTCAAGCACAAAAAGAAACCTTTGTCTACACAATTTTCGTTGTATGTATTTGAAAAAAGAACACATAAATAAAATACTAGTTGTGGCAATGAATTTATTATAAATAATTAAAATTAATTACAATTACATTGATACTTTGAAAAAAAAAATGTTTGATCCTATTGTACGAGTATACAAAGAAAATACATACCTACTTATTCACATACCTTATCAATTATTGATTTATTATCTTGACCGCGAAGACATAATATAGGTACCAATCTAACTATACAAGTTGTTTAAGTCACGATCACGATACTTGATCACGAAATTGCTGTCACGTTTTTATTGTAAGTCTTTAAACAGGGAAAGCGACCAAAATAGCTAAACTGATACGGTTTTTAATTTAAAAGGAAAACTCGGATGATGTCACTTTAAAAAAAATGTTCAGCCACAAAAGGACTATATGAATATGACAACCAATGATATTATATGTTTATAGTAAAACATCATTGATGACAACCCTAAAAACGTACATTGATCACGGCTTTGATAAAATACGTGAGTTCGCAATAAGTGATTTTGTATGATATCCTAAGAAGTCTACATTTCTAAATAAATTAGATCTAAGTATGTTCGATTCGTGTGCAAGTTGGCGTTTTATATTGTTATATGTAGGTACTAAGGCCTAAAACAAACTATAGTTATGCATTGAACGCACACTTTTTTCTAGATCTTTAATTATATTCACGATACTATTTTTTTCATTCATTAGACATTAGAAATTAGACATTTATTTATTTCGAAACAGAAACACTCTTTGTAATTTCTACACATAATAATGAACAGAAGTTACTACATAGATACATAAAAATTACATTTAATATTATATGATAAAAGTGAAATGAATAAATTTTAATTTTAATGACATAATAATAAATTAAGTTAAATTTAGAGCTACAATGTTACAAATCCATCTAGATTTAGATAATCACAAAGATTTCACAATTGTCACACCAGCTCTCGCGGTAGGATACCCTGAGTCTGCAAGAGCTAGTAATTTTCCAGGATTGCTAATAGGTGAAATCTGTTTCATTCGGTTATATAATTTTCCTTGCGGCAACTAGGACAATAAGTGGCTGGTATTAATATTATAATTAGAACATTTCTTTATTTTAAATATAAACGTTTCTGTTTGTACAAAAGGTATAAGTATCATTACTTTTCAAAACCACCGACGTAATGCATCATAAAAAGCTGCGTGTGGTCATTACGCACGCGGCTCCGAGACCATTCTAAGACCTACTTTTAATATAGATATCAGATTACACTTTAAACTAATTATTACAGCATGGTGTACTTTATTTTATTATAACTGCGCGCTGAGTGCACTAAATATTGCCAAGATACGGAACTGATTTTTATAGCACTAATTTGACGGAATTACATGCGTTTCGCAAGAGTATTTATGCTTCCAATTAGGTAAAATCAATAAATGCGGACAGATTTATAGATTATGTACTTTATTGAGGACTGTTAGGATTTGTCACATCATTAGGTAAAGAGATTAATTTAAAAACATTACCGACATATTATTGTCATAGACATTGAATTAGATGGATTTAGAGATTTGTGTCTTTATTATTTGCGTGTGATAATAAAAAAAATATAGATACATGCATATATAAATACGTATAATCACGCTACTTTCCCGCTGGGACAGTTAGAAACGACATCTTTCCACTATACCTACTAACCTGACTATATTTTTCCTCTTTTCTACTTTCAAGAGCGTTTTCAAGCACGCTCTGTGATTACAGGTAGGTAGATACTAATCATAGGTACCTATCATTACTATCTACCTACTGCTGTTCTCTAAAACATTTTCGATTTTTTTTTTTAACTTATTATAAGTTTGCGATTAAACTGTCTCAACTGATGTTAAGTGATGACGTTGTCTAGGATGTAGCACGCAAACCTAGAAGGTACCTATTCACTCGCGACTTGAAGACTCCAGGATTGTACATTTCGGGAAACACGATCTGGTCGTGGTTGGTAGGTAAGTTCAAAGACACTGATCGACAAGTCCATTCAAATTCAATTCATAAATCTATTTCACTCTACATCATAGGATCATCTAAGCATCCCTTTCTCTCTACGAGCACCTATATCACTATAGTTTCTATCACCACGTTCCTATATCTCATTGTTCTACGCTTCACCATCAAATACACTTCAACTACTACTACTGTACCTACTTCATCGCCATATACATATGATATGAATGAAAAGGTAAGTTTAATAACGCGTATATGCAGTAAAATTCACTTTTTGTCTCTATGTAGGTACGGCCTTTATTTCGGAGTGACACCGTCAATCTAGCATCAAAGTGCATCAGTTCACAAAAGATAGGTAAACAATTATCTTTATTTAAAGGTACATAGAATAGGGCTGAAATAAAAACTCCATATTCTGTTCTAGACATTATCTGATTTTATTATTTTTATCTATTTAATAGCATTATACTATTCAATTAGTAAATGATAAAACCACCACCGTTAAAATATCTATCACAGCGATGTTGAAATTACTCATCAAATCGACCGTAATCTTTCAAGCACAAAGGTTCATTACCTGCGAACGACGCGCAAAAAAAGCTGAAAAAAGATTGAAGGGGTCGATGGTATGGGTACATTTCGATTTCCCGAGGTCCAAGATACAGCGATGGCAGGATGGCAGGGCTGGGGAACTAGCGGCGGCGCGCGCCTCTCGAGCGGCCGGGCTGAACGCGTCGCGGCTGGCCTGCCCCGCCCGCCCATACCTACCATAACGTCGTTCGACTTCGCCGCGAATGGCCGCTTCTCCGGCCCATACCGTACAATAAAGTAGTGCACATAATTAATTTACAACACTGTAAAAGTGATGATACTAGTTTATCACCTATAAATCTGTGATCGCGTGTCGCAGGTAAGTGGTAATTGCTTTAAAACGACTCTTGTTTGCCGTTTATAAACAAAAACCGCGGGCGCGTGAGAAATTCGTCTTAAAATAGTCGGGAACGTCGGGTTTTTGAACTGGTCTACGGGTGTTTTGTGTTAGCCTGTGACAATTCGATAGTTGACGTTGAATGCGGAAAGGATTTCTAAGGAAACAATGTTCTGCGTAGGTGTACAACCTTAGCTGTGATTACGACGCAAGAGTATGTTACCTATGTGGTTTTGCGTTGGCGCTGCAAACTTGCCGCTTAACCTTGTAGGTACTTTATTACATTGTTTTAATTATATTTATTTTGTTCTCATAAACATTATCTATTATTGAATAGGAAGTAATACTAAGTACGTCAAATGTATTAGGTAGGTACCTACCTACCTATATACATTGTTAAATTATAATTGGATGTCAATTGGAATAAAGGTATGATACTTACTTAGCACTTACTGGACACCCACAAATGTAACTACAAATATTATTCACGATTTCATATAAAATATACGTGGTATCTTTAGTCTAAAAGAGCACTGAGTTATACTGATTATTATTAATATTCATTGTATTTTCATATAAAATTAATGGACAGAGAAAAAAGACGAAGAAGAACTGCTTTGATAAACCTCTGCATAAATACCTATTCACCAATTCGCTACAAAATTACCTACATAATATTCAGATGAATACAAGTTTTACTCAATAACATTTATAGTTATTGGCCTATTGTGTTTACGCATAGGTAATATATATATTTTTTTTATTTATTTAGTTCAACCATAATGTATATAAATTAAATTATGTTAGTACTAATACTAATAAGGAACAATCAAAAGTTATTCATAATTAACTCTGATCTCCACACTAGGATTCCCTGTGTTGTGGAAATCACATTCCACATCAATCATCATCAGAATCATTACAACACGGATTGTAGTAGGTAGGTACATAATAAAATATTAAGTTTATTTTGAAATGCTCCATGTTGGCATCTATTTAAATAATTACAATTTAATTAGATAGTTGTGTTTAACAAACTTTAACATAATTCGTCTTAATACAGTTAGTGTCTAATAGCTTCCGAGGACTATTCATTTATCTTTTTCTTAGTCGCTATACTTTTACACAGAGCGCTCTTGGCCGATACCAATTATTTGCTTTGTTGCCAACATAACGGCATACGAACTATTTGACCAAACGCGAGGAGTGCGTTTCATTTTCAACTGCCGGCGTTTTTTATTTACTATTGGTGAAAATATTGACTAAATTTTGCATATTTTAATCAATAATTGTCGGAACACGGATTAAATTAAACAATATGTCACTTCTTGTCAACACTCCTGCGCATTAATTAAACAATATGTCACTTCTTGTCAACATTCCTGCGCATTAATTAAACAATATGTCACTTCTTGTCAACATTCCTGCGCATTAATTAAACAATATGTCACTTCTTGTCAACATTCCTGCGCATTAATTAAACAATATGTCACTTCTTGTCAACATTCCTGCGCATTAATTAAACAATATGTCACTTCTTGTCAACATTCCTGCGCATTTTGCCTCTTACTGTGAACGGCAAAACAGGTAATACCTAAGTGAAATTTACCGTACATGCGTATTAACATATATCTATGTAATAAATAATAATGATATACATACATAAAATATAATAATATATAATAAAAATGTTATAAAAAGCTATTCATTTGTAAGCTGAGTCCAAAATGCTGAGGGCATGAGGGAGAGGTTCATTTTTGTCCAAATTCCAACGTTTTGAACGAGTTTTGTTTCACCGAAGCGCTCAGACAAATTTATGAGTAGTTAATAGATATACCTAAGCGCAATGATGCTTTACTAAAGATGACGTATATTCATACTATGCGGTGCTCAGATTTTGTTCCTTTACGACATAAACATGCTTACTGCGACAGATAATACGGTACAAATAATAAAGAAAAGGATAGCTATATGTTTAGACTTGCGCTTGAAATACGCGTCGTAATGAAAATTACTACAATTGACTTAATTTTGCCGCCTCAGTTTCCGGGCGCTTGTGCGACATCTACCTCATATAAACATAATATCATTGCCTAAGCGTCATTCGCCGGTGTACATGAGCTTACAAAAAGATAACTCAATACTCTCAAGTGTTAAAAATTATTATTCATAATGGTTTATAATTATTATACAAATGTTTGTTTTTATTCCTACGCCAGTATTATACATACATACCTGTACACATTATTATTATCTATATAATTTGAGGTACAATTTTTGTATAGAATGTATAGTGCGGGCCTTTTGTAATTAGAATCGGTAAAGCCGTCGGCCCTAATAGCCGTTGCACTATACCTACCGAGCTCAAAAGATATTGATAAAACTTGTAACACCATGTATAAAAACGAAGTATCATATTTGACATTTGCGCCGAATTCTTAAGAATAATGAAATCTAATATTAATGAATTAGACAACTATTAAATAATATACAAATACAAAAATGTTTATTTCTAAAAACCGTTACAGTTTAGTGTTGCACAATGCTTAGGTACCGTTAGAGTGTAATCATAAAAAAAAAAATTACCAAAAAATGGAACCGACTTCAACACTTAAAAGCGTGAAATAACTTGTTGAAGTCGGTATCATGATAGTTCAAAAGTAGGTAACTGATATCAAAATATTGTGCTCATGGTACCGACTTCGACAAGTTATTTCACACTTTTGAGTGTTGAAGTCGGTTCCATTTTTTGGTATTTTTTTTAATGATTACACTCTAACGGTAAGCATGGTGTACCACTAATCTGGTGTACACACCCTAAAGACACTTCATTTAATTTATGCATAGATATTATTAAACACAATTTCATTAAACTATACCGAAACTGGTGAAGAGGCAAGTATGATGAACTTAAAAGGTCACGTTATGACACTGTTATGGTTGCTAGTACATATTGATGTTTCTTTAGGAAGGTCTAAGTGCGTCATGCATCGCTGCGATCCGAGCCACGTGATATCGACTATATTATCCGTGTCAGTGGAAGCACGCCGATGACGCGCTTCACATGGTGTAAATTGTAAATAAACTGCTATACAATTTGCAATGGCGGCGGCGTATAGATCGGTATTGACGCACGACGCGGTGATACACACGAACCGATCGGAATTTCAGAGTTCTACAGCTTATATCCAGCAATTTATGTCCTACGGCTAAACCTATGATGAAAGTTCCATAAATGCCGTGGTGGTACCGGCCTAGAATAGTACTCCCCCATCACTCCCGCGGGTGCCGTAAGAGTCGGCTAAGGGATCATGTATTAGAAGCAGCAGCGCCTTATGAGGATCGGAAATCATACTGCGCCCGCCAACCCGCCTGCCAAGCGTGGCCAAGAATTGGCAAATCTCCCTTATATGGGGGAGGCATATGTCCAGCAGTGAATTTTCAATTGCTGTGAAAAAGAAGTTCCAACTTGACTTGTATTGTATATATTCGCAAATGTATTGCTAGCTGCCAATGAGATAGTCTTTAGGTTCAATCTGCCCCCAAGTTACAATCCTGCATGTTGATGAAGGCAACAAACTATAGGACCTGTCATCAGTCATCCCCATTGATTTCCACAAGGACCGGTTGGAAGCGGCCCGCATCCAGCCCTTGCCTGCGATCTTAGTCAGGTCGTCTGTCCACCTGGTCGGTGGCCGTTCTATGCTGCGCTTGCCAGTCCTGGACCTGTAACAATAATTATTAGTTCATATGTCATTCATTCTTTTCAATACCTAATACAATTCTTAGTCTAAGTCTTAGTAATGCTATAGGTATTCCTAAGTAGTTACTTAAAATCTTTTTTTGGCTTAAAATGGAACCCACTTCAACACTTAAAAGTATGAAATACCTTGTTGAAGTCGGTTCCTATTTTTGGTAAATTTGTTTTTTTATTCTTTTCAGTGACCTTGCTACGCACAGGATCAATTGTGTAATACGGTCACCGATTCCTCCACCCGCAACTATACCTACCTACATATAATATCATCGACGTATGCGTAGCACTTTTCAGTTATTGGAGTGTAACTCAAAAACCGCTAGACCGATTTTAATGAAATTTAAATGGAACCACACAGGAAGCACCAGCTTTCCAAAAAAAAGAACGATCTAAATTGGCTCACCCAGTCGCAAGCTGTGACGTAAGAAAAAAAACATACGGTTCTAATTGAAAACCTCCTCCTTTTTTGAAGTCAGTTAAAAAGAGCCGATTTTAGTGTCAATAGACAACCGATATTTTAAGATAAAGACAAAATTAGAACAGTGCTTCATGCCATATCTCATACCGTTCATTTCAACTGATCTCTTTTGGCACGTAGGTACCTAGTGTCAAAATATGAAGAACCTTCCGTTTTTGGTCTTATCTCAACGTTACAATACGGATAGCACCTTCTAAAGAAATATCACTTTTTAGTTTTGCACCGTGTGATTACGTACCTGTCATTACAAAATAAAATTATTAAAAAAACATAACTTTTCCCGGAAAATCTAAATGAGGAAAATGTCAGATAACCAATCATTATACATGTTTATTGATTGCTATAAAAGCTTTTTCTTTCATTATAAATATACTTTCATGCTATAAATCTGACACTTTCTAGAAGATCGAGGGTAATTACATACCTGGTTCTTCAATAAATACTCTTTGTCATGGAGCACAACAACTCTAATACGAAAGCAGTTACACATCGGGGCGTTTTCTAGTTCAGTCGTGGAATGTATTCACTCCCGAACGAGCATACATACGTACCTATACCCGTATAATCCGCTTCACACTAGATAGGTTTACATTATATTTTATGGGAAAACAATTTACGAACTTATTTAATAAATGAAGTAAAAAGTTGCAACAAACAAATATATACGGTCGAATTGAGTAACTTCCTTTTTTGAAGTCGGTTAAAAATAAGCTGGATAAACTCAAAATTGTCTGTTAAGCAATGGATCAAGTCTTAATCCGGCAGGCGGTGGCTCTGCTTTCTCCTACAATTCTATACCTAAACCTACGCTTCTAACCGAAGTGCATAGCGCGTACAGCTACGTTACGTTTAACGTCATCTATCTATCTATCTATCTACACGCTCGATTCGCTAAATGAATGACGCTAGCCGTAAACTCATAATAGCCCAGCGTCTTGATTCACCCACGTGCACAATTCTTACCTTACATCTACCACCTAAATCGAGTCTTGCACTTAAACCAATAAGGTTGAGAATTGTACATTTATAATTTGTAAGAGTTAAAGTGTGAGTGGATTCAGAGACACGTAGTTTATTACGCCTCGACATAAAACTAGACACCCAAGTAGTGGATTAGGAACAAGAAATCCCAGCAGTTACGCAACGTAGGCCGTAAAGCATTCGAAGGCGGGAGGTCAATTTTAAAAGTCCACTCGAGTAGCGTTTACGATTTGTTGTTATTGTAACAGTTTTATATTCGACGCGATCGTTTCAATTATGAATATGCTTTTTAATTCCGTTTTATTTGGTGCTTAGATACATTGATGTAGAGGCTGTCCAACTGTTGTTATGTCACTAGGTTATTTGGTGTTTCTGTATGTGTGTAGCTTCTCTTATTTCTGTAAAAGGTCACTTGATGACCATCAAATCACCTCGACATAAAATGTTGAGGTGGGCAAATTTAATAAAGTTCTGGCCAACCCTAGTTATAGCTCGGACGCATCGAAGAGGCTGTCTGAGCTTGTGGACTGCTTGGAGCGACGCAGGCCAAGCTAACTAAGAATGAGTTTGTATAGGTACCTTTCGGAAAATTACTTGCAGATTTTTATAAAAGTTCATAATATAAACTCATGTATAGTTTAAAGACTATATGTATATAAGTAAACAAATTGACTGTCACAACTTATCCCTAGAATTATTTTCTTAAAAATAACAAGAAATACCTACTTGTCCGATTTTCATCTGGGATGATGGAATATACTTCAAAATACATAACCTTGAATGAATTCTCAAATCTTCACAAATACTTTGAAGTTATAACTAAGACTAATCTAAAGAAAATATTTATAACATTCTCTTGAAACTAGTGAATAACACTGAACTGATGAAAATCCTATGGCACTAATCTAAATTATATCGAATGAAAAAAGGATTTATAAAATTGGTTCAAAAGTGACAGAGCCATGCCTAAACATTTTTTTTTTACTTATTATGAGTTTGCGTTTGACAACTGTCTCACCTGATGTTGAGTGATGACGTTGTCTAGGATTTAGCACGCAAACCTAAAAACATAGGTACCTACATGCAAATTGGGAAACTTCTACTTTTTTTGGTAAGCTCGTTAGTAAGATGCGAATTTTGATATTCATCTGTGTCCTAGTCCAGTTTTTCATGTGCCACCTTTCTTTGAATATTTACATCTATAGTAGGTATGAGTTTTATTGAAAATACCTTTATTAAAATAAAACACTAAAAACTAATTACAATTATTTATAATTAGTTATTAGGTACACTTTTTTGTGTGTAGATAAACTATGAAGTCCCCCCAGTCTAAAGATAAGGGGATAGATAATATATAATAGAATAAGACTTGGTACATTAATTGAAATGACAATTCGAAATATATTTGACAACTTACGCAACTTTAACAACCGCGTCGTCACTTAACATCAGATGAGTTAGAGGTCAAACTTAAGATAGTTATCAGTAAAAAAAAAAAAATTATGCGAAGTTCAATTTCTTACAAATAACGCTTCACAAAGGCATTTATAAATATATTCTTCAAATATTATGTCCAAATATACCTATGAAGGTACCTATAAAAATCACTGAATTAAAGAACTATTTATTAACTATTTAACTAACCATTAATTAAGCATAAATGCCTTCTGATACCTACCTATTATAGTATGTACTCATATAAACATCATTTACATAAACTTTTAGTGGGATAACGCTCAGTAAAAAAAAATTGTTTCGAATATCTGTTCATACTTGAAACGGAATTATCTATTTGTTATAGTATGTAAAAATATTGTTTTTATCAAAGCATACTTACTAAAAAATAACTATATTATCACTTAATGGGTATTATTACTTATAATCACACTTCTCCAAAAAAAGCACGGAAATCGAACCTTTAGAAAACGGACATCTAACTTTTACTTTTAACATTTGAGTTATTTATAGGCTACCAATAGCTAGTGCATTGCTCAAATATTATTGTAGTAGTGGCAGTATTGTAATTAGTTATTAGTGTTTTATTTTAATAAAGGCCCCATGGAAAAAGAACTTTTATAATGAAAGCGATGATTTCATATGCCATTTTTTGTTTCAGATCATACAGCTGTGATCTATGTGAGTATTTAGAATATATTTAATTCGAGTTACGAAGAGTTACCTCCTTTGCCCTCTAAGCAAGTGGTATTTGACCTTGGGAAAGTTCAGAAAGTTGTGAGTTCTCCAAAGGTTGTAACTTTGTTCTCAGTCAGTCTTTAGTAGTGATGTCTGATGATCTACTCGTAATGTTGTGCAAATATGAAAAGGGCTATCAGCAGGTGGCAGCTTATCTATGTTTCATTGTCAGTTACCAGCATGTCGCTTTCGAAATGGCGATAAGAGGTATTTGAAATTGACATCTTTGCTCTACGTCTAAGTTATAATTATATGCCTGCGTAGTAAATTACTTCTGGAAAATATTTGACAAAAAATCAACATCGGTGCTCACTGATCCTATTTTATTATGCCCTGTTCACACATACGAATAAAACTATTTTTACAACCAGGCCATTCCATCGCTATCATTCGATTTAAACAGTTAATCGATGTTTTATTTAATCAATAGCGGTCATAAACATCGATAGGTAATTACAATCGCGTAGTGAGTGTAAATTTGTATGGATCGATGTTTCGTAAAGTATCGTAAATTTTAAAATAGTGAAACAGTGGATTTCTAATCAATTTCCAATCAGTATTGAGCAGTAAAGTTAACTAAGCGGGAAATTAAGTGAGTCGACCGAGGCGAGCTACTGTCTACGTACAACTCTGCCTCTACCTATAGCTGTTACTTAATCTGTGTCATAGCTGCCAAGTAGTGGTAGCAGCAACATTTTTATTGTGTCTAAAAAATATACTTTTATTTTAGGTGTAACTTAAAAATTGTGGCTTAAATTTGGTTTGTGAATTAAAAAGTGATAACCTGTGAAAGTAGGTATATAATATATATACCTATAGTACTTAATTACTATGGTTGCCTTTTCAAAACATGCTATTATCGCATTTATTGCTGTATATTAGGTAGGTAAAGTAATATCAAGCTATTTTCGCAGAGCATAGTACCTACATCTACAGCGTACGTCATTCACCATACATTTTGGCCAAAGATCTATATGGACCAAAGCATATTCAGAATGACAAAGAGTCTCATCAGAGATAGCTATTACCTAAGAGGTTGTAAAGAAATCACCAACTACTTTGTTGTATGTCAAACACCTACTACTACCACTACTCACTCGTCACTACCAACATCTAACACCTATATTTGCAAATAAAAAAAAAAAAAAAAAAAAAAGAAAAAAAAAAAAAAAAAAAACATATTGCAAACTCTATATATACTTACTTTGCCCCGCTGTCCAATTTGGAGATACATACCCCGTACTTGTCCATATCTACAAAATAAACCCTTT
This sequence comes from Apeira syringaria, assembly GCA_934044485.1. NCBI lineage: Eukaryota > Metazoa > Arthropoda > Insecta > Lepidoptera > Geometridae > Apeira > Apeira syringaria. The sequence continues at coordinate 17,626,782 of OW203666.1, read as the reverse complement.
TTTCTACCTTTGAATATTGTCTGATTTTGTTTTTTTAAATATAATCTACACAGGCTTATACACGTCTTATTTTTTTTCTACTTTTTATACCACTTTAAAGTTACAACCAGTCAAGTGCTGGTTGCGCGCTGACACTGTGGTTATTGAAAGTCAATATTTTTCAAAGACCACAAACTTTCTTGATATAAATAAAATTAATACATCATACTCAAGCGATTAACGGCAATAACAATTGTTTTGTTACAATTTAGAGACTTAAAAGAGGTTTGGCGCGGAACGTAAATTCTATCAAAAAAATGTACATTGAAATCTCACGAGCAGCAACTGTCTCTATCGGTTGCATAGGGGGTTGGGGGGGGCGCTGAGACAGCAATACGTTTGCTTAGTACCTTCAACGTCAAAACAGTGTTTGAGTATTAGAAAACGTCTTATTAACGCGAAAGTTGAAACAAAATTAATACATTTATTAAAAAGTGTAAACATCTGTTAGTTTTGGCAACGACCCGTTTGCTTAAGAGCGATAAGACATAAGGAATTTGTTATTTGAAAAGCTATGTATTTTAAAATAAAATGTATTCTTAAACATTGTCCTACTTTCATTTAAATCTCTTTCGAAAATGGGTTGTCTGAAAAAGATCGCTCTGATCGATAATAAATAAAATAAATAAATAAAAGTCATTTATTGCAGGCATCAGACCCAGAGTAATAAGTCCGCTAAGATAAGTCCGCTCATTGTTACACCCAGATATTATATATAGGTAGGTTAGCTTTAAAGCAAAAAAAAAATTATTAACGATTAATTTGCATGCTATACTTTAATGGAATGTGGTGTTCTATAAATGTGTATAAAATAATATAATAATAATACCAATACCTGGTCTATAAAAACTTATCGCACCCATATTCAATAAATAAATAATTTTGACTGCTTCTTCACGCACGGTGCTCGACAATAAGTACCTACCTGTGAGTATAAATCTCTCTTTCTAAATCAATCTTTCTTTCTTTCTAAATAAACACCATTGACAGTCACGACTGTTCCTGTCACTTCAGTGAACAGGTATCTTCTAGGCAGCGTGCTCCATCGTAGACCGCATTATCACTTAACATCAGGTGAGATAGTGGTCAAACGCCTGCCTATCCTACCACTAGATATAAATTCCCAATATTTTTTTTTTTTTAAAGTACTGTTTTCTTCTTCTGTGAATGTAGTGAAAATCGAACACCGACGAATACCTACCTAATCACGCGACAGAAAAACACAGACAAAAAGACAACCGATCACCGGCTCATCCATTTTAAATATTATGAAGGTACCTATGCATAAGAAATACCTGCTATAGAACAACAATCCAGATTGTTCAGTAGGCTTCTGGTTTGGTTTCAAAAATAATGTTAGATCTGTTTTCCTCTACCCAGCATCGGCAGATACTTATGGTGCCCGCTGGTAAAGGTACGCAATGTTGTAGTCACACGAGTACTGACGCCCATACGAATACTGACTTGAGAGAGAAAATTGTTTACCAAAAAAATGGAACCGACTTCCACACTCAAAAGTGTGAAATAACTTGTTGAAGTCGGTACCATGATAGTTCACACAAAAGTAACTATCACAATATTGTGCTCATGGTACCGACATCGACAAGTTATTTCATACTTTTGAGTGTTGAAGTCAGTTCCACTTTTACCAATTTTTTTTTTCACTCTTTTTAGTGACCTTTGTAACTCATGGGATCAATTGTCACTGTGATGTAGGTATGTTCACCGATGTCTTCACTCGCTACTATAATATCGTGTAGTATAAGCACACATTTGTAGTGTTTTTAATTTTTGACTTGTAACTCAAAAAGTGCTCGTCCAATTTTGAAGAATTTTAATGGGACCACACGGGAAGCACCAGCTTTCAAATAAAAAAAGAACGATCAGAATCGGTTCACCCAGTCGGAAGTTATGCGGTAACAAACACAAATAAAAAAAAATAAAAAAAATCATACGGGTCGAATTGAGAACCTCCTCCATTTTTTGAAGTCGGTTAAAAAGAGAGCCATCTTTTGAATATTTTTGGGAACGTATGTTCTCTTACCCGTCTTATGATACGTTCCGGGGCTTCCCCCACCTCAGGCAAACCGTTAACTAGGTCTGAGCGCTCATTACCCAATCTCCTCAGACCTACAACTGTTGTAGACACTGACTCACCTCAGCACTCGTCGGCGCCCGCCATTAACACTGGAATGACCAATAATTTCTAACGTTATGAACGTTTTTGAGTGTATAAATCGAGTGTGCGACTGTTAAATGAAAGTTATGTCTCGTAAACGGTTGTGAATGGACTGTAAAGTGTAAACTGCAGCTCTGTATATCGCTGAAATGTTTGAGTGGTCCACTATACTTGCTCTACACGTGGTTTAGTAGGTAGGTACCTACTTGTATCGCGTATTGTTGGGCCTATAGATATGTAAACAAAACGGGTGAGTGCCTTAGGGCCCCGATCCCCGAGGGACCCGTCCCGGAAACCCCCGATTTTTGTAAATTTGATTACGTTTTATTTTGTTATTACTTCTATTGTTTTCAAATTGTACTGTTGAGACAAAAAGGCTTCAAATAATACATAGTACAATGGTAGTAGGTAATTCGCTTATTCAACTAAACTAAAATTCTCGAAAATATGATAAGTAACAAAAGATCTTATAATAGGTATGTGTATGATCATGTGTAAATACTTATTTACACACACACATATTTACACATATGACACTTACCAATAAGTATGGAGCTATACGAATTTGAATTTAAGCGTAGGTAAATAAAATATGAGCTTCATTTTAGTGAATTTTAGCTAGTTTGAGTGATTAACAGAATTATGGACTACAGGTACTGTATATTTTGCCTGAAGACGCGGTTATAACGGCGATTCATTCAGTTATCCGTCTTGCTTCTTCAGAAGTGAGGGAATGATTTAGGACGGCTCTACCCTCATTCACCGTATGACTGTGTAGGCTACGGACTCCCCGAGTTAGGGCCATTTTACAAGAAAGTATTTGTTTTAGTTTACTATTGTTAAAGTTACGAACGCGATAAATTTACTATGCTGAATCATCAGGAACAAATGACGGTCGCCGTGGCGCACTGGTCAGTGACATTGACTTCTGTGTCGGGGCCCTGGGTTCGAATCCCGACAGAGGCAAACATGTGTGCGATGCGATGAGTGTAGATGTTTGTCCTAGGTCTTGGGTGTTTGAGTTCTGTGATTGTGTTTGTCCAAGCCTCCCGCGACGCAATCCTAGTGCGGGGGTTTAAGTGTGATATGTTTATAAAATATATATATTACTTATTAGTAACACGGATTTTGTATTTTTTAAAGATTAATAAGTATATTGTCTAAGTAAATTTTATTTGTATTTTCTTGTTAAAGTTGATTATCGACTGCTAAACTCGATATTGTGATAATTACAACCTGTGATTACTTCAGCATAATTTATAATATATAAAAAGGCACAGATTATTTTAATCATGATCTAGAACTTATCATTTATTCGGGATACGTTATGTCAAGTATTTATTGTTCGGTAGTAAATATTGAAAAATATGGTGCAACACGGCGTTACCCTACGTAAAATCACAGCATAACATTATATTTGCATTTATTTGTAAACGTTTAGCGCCAAAATTCATTTGCTGGTCGCGCGTGCGTGTTGCGCCGCGTCCACAGACTATATGTGAAAAACTGCATTACCTATTACCACTGACTGAGCCAGTAGTTTTCAGAAGCCAGCTTTTCGAAGTCGGTACCATGCGCACAATATTTTGATAATAGTTAGGTACTTTTGAACTATCATGGTACCGACTTCAACAAGTTATTTCACACTTTTAAGTGTTGAAGTCAACATGAACTTACCTGGTTTACCTAATGTGGTTTATATCTAATTAAACTAAAACTTCCTACAAACTGATCCTACTCCAAAATTAGGAATAACATTACTAAGAGTTATATTATATCATCGGTCTGGCAGCGTTTGACTCGTTCTCAAAACTAATAGGTACCTAGGTACCTACTACTTAGTGGCCGTCTCTGACAATACTCGTAGTCCTATGTTTGAGCGTTGGACTTCCGTTCGCATGAACGCGAATAAAAAGTGACATAAATATGTATTTTATTCTATTTTTACTTTTACTTTATTTTGACACCTCTTTACAGTGTTCTAGGCTAAGTTTTTAGTTAGTACGTAAGTACTCTGGGTTTTAATGCCTGTAATAAATGACTTTATTATTATTATTATACCTACGAATTCGAATTTTAGTACCTACTACTTACCTAAAAAAAATAAGACTCAAAACCTATTTAGGTACCTAACCTTTACCAATTTTGTTTATCAATGTTGCACATATAACTCGCTCGTATGAGAATCAATACTACCAATTTACGTAAGTAGGTAAAACTGCACCTAAGTAAGGATACTGACGGTTAAAAGGTATAGTAACTGTATATAATAGTATCTAACTATAGGTATATAATATACCTATATATCTATAGGTAGGTAGGTAAATTTATCGTTTTAGTCGTACCATTGAGGTAGTTAAGTATAAAGTAATAAATAGGTAAAAAGGGATTTTCTAAAATCTATGTAGGTATCTACTTGCCTTCCACACTACCTACTTACTTATAATAATAAGTAGATATATGTCTATGTTTTATGCCTAGAGACGTTACCGACAAAAAAAGTTACAGTTGAAGCACAAAACAGATAGGTATTTGAGATTAAAGAAATATTTATTAAGTGCTCATAATCATTTTACTTAATAATTTAGCACCAACTTACCATTATACAGTATCTCTTCCGTTATAAGCCTACCCATATTTGACTTAATCCCTTGCTCATATCGTTATATTATTTATTCCATTCACGATTTCTACTTGGACAACCATTTTCAATCTACAAAAAAAACACTGACAAACAAAACATCTGCGACGAGGGCATGACCTGAATATTTAATCCTACTGATTTCAGAAGTCATCTACGTCTTGTACAATTCATATTATTTTAGGTGTTTTTAAATCAGTCGCGTTGCTTTGTAAGCTCCGCCTTAAAACTGAGTAGTGATGGTAGCCAGTATGGCAGAGCGGCGAAGGCGGGACCATTTCAGCCAAATGTGTGGGCGTGGCCTTGGCACACCGGCCCTTTACAAATGGCGCCGAATTCATCCAACCACGTTTTGCGCATGCTTGATGCATGTTTTAGCTGGTTTCCTAGCAACGTTACTTTGGCTGAACACCTTTGAACACCTGAATTTAGGATGTACCTACATACATACATTTTATTCCGACGCTACATCAACACCGAGAAATACTTATTTACTTAAAATAATCAGCGTAATCATACTTATGATCACCACCATAAGAAGTCAATGAGAAGTAAAATTTTACTGACATACCTACTAATTGCAACCATATAAACAATTTAATAAGTATATTATGTTACACATATCTACTCGCAGATGAACACGTTTACACTACTATCGTGTTTTATCAACTTTTATATAAGTTTTTTGATTCCTTCTCATTTTTATTATCTATATCACGTGTATGACATCTATGATCTTCTTGCAATACCATTTCATGTTACTACATGTTGACTCCCGAAAAGAATATTTTGTCAACCACTTAACTAAATAGTTATCAAAGTTTTCTACAGATGTCGCTGTAATCGTAAGTGATGCTAGAGTAGCCAGCATCTTACTTACATTGTAAGAAGTATGTCTTTGTCGCCATAGATGGCGCTGTTTACGGCATATTTTGTAATGTTGTTATCCTTTGGCACATTACAATATTTAAGTAGGTTTAACTACCTATTGTGCCAAATTTATTTTATTTGTTAATATAAATATTTTTTTCATTTCAAAATGCAATACTAAAAAGTTATGACGAATTGTTGTACATAAGTAAGTAGTTACCTAAGTATTAGATATTATTTTAAATAATGCCTCGTAGAAAAATATACCGCTATTAATAGTTTACTAACTCAATTACCTAGTAGGTACCGATACCTTACTACTAGCACGGTCTCTATAGATTCTTTAAGCTGTATGCTACTGGTAGGATTAGGATGGCTTTATCGCACAAATGAGATGAATTTATTGTTTTACTTCCCTTTGGGAAACCACTGTGACAATGAGGAGAGGTCCTCACGCTTAGTTTCCATACAGTAAGTATAAAAAACTAAAAGCTAACTTGTATTAAGCTAGGTTCAAGTTAATATAATAATATATAAAACTACTGCCTGGACGATAAAGTTTTGCTCAGGTAATATGAGATGGCGTTATATGAACGTTTAGAATGCGGTAGTATCTTATTAAGGTCTATCATAAAAAGGAACTTACCTATAGATAAATTAAAAATCAAACAGATACTCAGCAAAGCAAATCTGTACAATTGCTTCCCCATATATGAATTTGGAGATTTTTTTAATGACTATTATATCTCATAAGTTTGATTGTTAATAATTATGATGAATTCATAAATGACCAAGTCTTGCATAACGTTTACGAGATGGCGCTATATCTAATTGATGTTAATTTGAGTCACGAGGTAAAAAATATATTTTATAACATTTTCTCTTTGCTAATTGTTATATACATAGGTATAAATTGCAAATTAAATAGTAAGAAAATGGTATCCCTAATTAAAGTCATAAGTCACTCCTCTAATTCTACAAGATGAGACCAATCACGGTACCTACGTTTGAAACGAAGGTCTGAGACTATACCTAGGTAGGTATGTATTACTAGTAATGCAATGAAACCAGGGATCTTTGGCTCTGTAATTGCACAACGAGTGATAGAAGGCAAATGGAGGAAAATGTACCCAAAAATTGGTACTGTAGGTATTCTATTCTTTATTTTGTATTATTGCGCAATAGGTACCTACCGACTCACCAAGTAGGTATCGACAATGATAACTCGTTTTTACCAATAAATCTTACTATCCAATTAGTCTAAGGTAGGTCTTATAGGTTCCTACGCATAGGAGTCACGTTATTATTATTATAATTTATATTTATCATTACAATATACACTTAGGTAGAGATTAACAATAGATAAAGGTCATACTTATATAGGGTTGCCATCTCTAAAATCTGCCTACCATGACAAGATAAGTTTTTTGTCTGGCCGGTTGGCTCAGTTGGTAGCACTCTGCTTTCTGAGCCGCTGGTCCCGGGTTCGATTCCCGGACAGGTCAAACATTTGTGTGTATGAACATGTCTGTTTGACCTGTGTCTGGGTGTGTATATGTATATAAGTATATATCAGTCATCAGGTTGCCATAGTACAGGCTCTGCCTAGTTTGGGACCTGAAGGGAATGTTCCATATTATTATTATTATTATTATAAGTGAGTATATCACGCGTACAATTAAATGAAGATGTAAATAACAAAGTTTACTAAACTTAAACTGTTTTGTGTTTAAGCAGAGCAGTGTAAGTAGTTAGGAGGCAAACGTTAACTTTTCATAGCTCAGAAATACACCCAAAAACTATTTCATGAAATTTTGTATGAATTATGAATTTATCATCAAATTTCTTGAACACTTTCTAATACGAATTATTATTTTTGGGGTAGATTGGGCCCTTTTAAACATAGAATGCCTAAACGCCGCACAATACCTTCGTACCTAAGTAGGTACCTCCTTAGATGATCTATGAAACGGGATTTATGAGCTACGTGGCTAAACAAAATGTCAAGTTCCGATGGTACTTTTGGTTGTACCTATCTATACAGGTACTTATACAAGAGTCCGTTCCTACCGTCTTTCTCTTCCCAAAAATAGTACCCACCTACCTATATCAACTAGCTAGGCAAAGGGATACTGACAAAATTTACTTACTTTTCGTGAACCTTATCTTAAACTGACAAATCCTATTTTTCTTTGACTAAAAGACGTAATGGACTAAAGTTGGAAACGAGAAGGGTGAGGTAGGGTGGTTGTATTGATCGAGCAGCCATTTTGTTCGCGCACGCGTCATGGATTACATTTACCCAAAGAAGAAATAGATGGCGTTGTTAATTTGACAGTCCTAATTACCCATAACACCTCATAGGTACCACATTAGTACCACACTAGTATATGAATATCCATATCCAAGATATTAGACGATATTATTACAAGATATGGACAGACGACCTGACTAAGATCGCAGGCAAAGGCTGGATGCGGGCCGCTTCCAACCGGTCCATGTGGAAATCAATGGGGAAGGCATATGTCCAGCCGTGGACGTCTTATGGCTGAGATGATGATGATCCCAAGATATGGATATTGCGAATCTGCGTGTGGTCGCTGGGTAGTTAGGAGGACCCATTCTGCATGAGTCCAACTACTAAGTCGGAATTTATATTATTTATTGTGAGTATAAAATATAAAAAATATTTTAAAAACTAACTCGTAGGTATCTACTCGTAAACCTATATACCTACTTATACTCGTACTAAGTAGATTATAGGTAAGTTCTAACTACCTATTACAATAAACGTAGGTATTACCTATAGGTACCTACTTAGATATAAGTACCTGCGTAGGTGCTAAATTACAATACTTACCTACCTATGTTTTTCCTATATAAGTAGGTACCTAGATAAAATAAACCAGAGCTAGGTAGGTATTTGTCCTAATAACATTTCAAAATTGACAGCCAAATGAATTTTTCAATTAAGGAACTGTGGTTTGGTACCTACCATTTTGTTTACTTATCGTTTATATATAAATTATGATAAAAGCTCTGTAGAAGTAGTACCTAACTATCTAGGTAATTCTGCTGTGCAAGCCAAAGGCCACATCAGGATCAGGTAGGCTCCTCGTTCGAAATCCTCTGTGAAGCATCAGCTTTTTACCGACGGCGTTTTTCCGACGGCGACCACCGTATAGGTTATTATACTACCTAAAGATGGCTCAATGCAACTGTGCAGAACAGGTACAGGTACCTACTCTAAATACCTAAATGTTAAAAGAACATCTACAGCAAGTATAACGTACTTACTTTGATATAATATGTACCGACATATAGGTATAGGAAGTAACAGCGATATAGGTAATATTGATTAAAGTTTCAACGTTTATATAATTGTTGGGAAGAGCAATTGTCACATTTTAACAAATTCCAATTCAAAAAATTTAGTGTGTAGTTTGTAAGTAAGTACGAACTTAGTTACTTGCTTACAAAAAACATGGAGGAATCGGCTATTTAATTAGAATATATTTTTGCTAGGTGTGCAGAACCAATGTAGAGAACCGTTAAAAACACCAGGTAAAAGAACAGGAATAAACAAGGGTAGGTAAATTTATTATTGCAGAAGAATATATCCACTTAAATAAAATAATTGTTTTTTTTTTACTTATTATAAGTTTGCGTTTGATAACTGTGTCACCTACACAATAAAGCGCTTATTATAATCCGAACATAATTTTAAAGACGTTTTCAAGATTTATTCTGTAAGGTTTTTTATACTAGGTACCTATACCTACCTATGTAAATTTACTTATGAAAAACACAGTTCCAAAAAACATTCGAATCAAAAAAAAGTAAATGTTTAATAAGCGAACACGAATAACTTTAACAGTTATCTTATGTTTATATCAGAGCCTTTTGGAATATGAGGAACACCAGATACCCTCTTGTAAGTAAGTATAATAATATAATCTTACAACAGCGTGAGGGTGCTTTTATGTTGGATATGAATAACGCCCCAGGGAGGGAGAAGACCTTTCGCGTCCTTCAGTGCTCCTTCTGTTTACTACCTATAGGTACCTACATACCTACCAAGGATACTATTCTTAAAAGACTTAAGTATAGGTACTTACTTACTTTCCGATACTCTACATGTGCATGATGCTTTAATTCAATAGATAGGAAGTTATAGATACCATACATATAAAATTATATTTTTCTTCGAACAACTAAAGCATATTGAGAACAAAACATTTTTTAGCTGTGTTTGACCGATGTCTCACCTCATAATATCTATAAAAGAAAGCGATACACATTTTTTTTCATAAGTAAGTCTGTTCTGTAGTGGCATTTTGTATAGACAGTACGCAGGACAAAGCTCGTTCACTGAGATACCTTAGGTATAGGTACCTAGATACGTTTCGGTAAGTTTCCAAATATTTTAATAATCAATTAAAGAAACCCTTTTCAATTTCATCATGCAGGTATGTATACGGGCTCCTCCCACCCAACCCAAGACAAACTTACAATAACAACTGATAGCGTAGTAGTTATTAGGCGGGATTCAGAAAGGGCCCCTCTGTCCTCTGTAACCCTTTAACATCAAAACACGGCGGTGGGTCGCTTTAATTAAAACCTCCAACTGAGTGACATTTACGCTGATGTGTATCCTTCTTAATGAGGAGGGGAAAATAAAGTAGGTATCCCAGTGACGAAGGTTCGCGAGGTCTCGTTCTTCAATTGGGAAGACTTGGAATCAAACTCGGGTTCCGTAGATGCTACTATAGCATCGTTAATATGATAAACTGGATAATTTATAAGAAAATAGTGAGAGAACCATGATGATACTCAAAATATATATGTACCTACTAGATTCTTACGCTTATTACAGTATTAGGTAGGTAATAATCAGGCTGAACGCTGCGTTAGGCAGTAGACCGGCTCGTGCATGTAATATTTTTTCGAATCATTTATATACATGCATATTAGCATAACCAGATGTTTTCCTCACCGATCAGCGAATCAAAGTCCGTGTTCTGTCGTCCGCCGCTTGTACGCGTGTGAGCTGAACTATTGCTCGACACAGTTTAACAGAACTAACCATCTTACCGTGAGCTTAAACGTGTGATGGATCCCCATTCTTTACCCTTCTGGATGGACCGATGGATAGTTGCTACCATCCTTAGTAAAGAGTATAAAGTAAAACAACTGCGATGAGATAACTGCATAAAATTTAAATTCAATTGGCATAATTTTAGTTTGTTAGATAAGCAGCATAGAATTTTTAAATATATTAGTTTAGTTTTGTTTCATTTAGCATAGGTCATCATCATCATCTCAGCCATAGGATGTCCACTGCTGGACAAAGGCCTCCCACATTGATTTCCACAAGGACCGGTTGGAAGCGGCCCGCATCCAGCCCTTGCCTGCGATCTTAGTCAGGTCGTCTGTCCACCTAGTCGGTGGCCGTCCTATGCTGCGCTTGCCAGTCCGTGGTCTCCATTCGAGAACCTTTCGGCCCCAACGGCCATCGGTTCTTCGAACTATATGCCCTGCCCACTGCCACTTCAACTTGCTAATCCGCTGGGCTATGTCGGTGACTTTCGTTCTTCTACGGATCTCCTCATTTCTGATTCGATCACGTAGAGAAACCCCGAGCATAGCCCTCTCCATAGCTCGTTGTGCGACTCTGAGCCTGTTCAGAAGGCCTATAGTCAGAGACCACGTTTCAGTTCCGTAAGTCATCACTGGTAACACACATTGTTCGAAGACCCTCGTTTTCAGGCATTGCGGTATTTTGGACGAGAAGACGTCTCGGAGCTTTCCGAACGCTGCCCAGCCGAGTTGGATTCGACGATTGGCCTCTTTCTCAAAGTTGGACTTACCTAATTGGACTGTATGTCCTAGGTAGATGTAATGGTCAACAACTTTGAGAGTCGAGTTCCCAATTGATATGGGGGCGGGCGCAACATGGGCATTTGACATAATTTTCGTCTTGTCCATGTTCATTTTAAGGCCCACCCTTAGGGAAACACTGTTGAGGCCTTCGAGCATCGTGCTGAGGTCTTCCATGGATTCTGCCATGACCACAATATCGTCGGCAAACCGAAGGTGAGTGATGTACTCGCCGTTGATGTTGATGCCGAATCCTTGCCATTCCAAGAGCTTGAAGGCGTCTTCCAATGCGGCAGTGAACAGTTTCGGAGAAATAACGTCTCCCTGTCTCACGCCTCGTTGCAATGGAATCGCCCTCGAAATTTGCTCTTGTACTCGGACCGACATGGTGGCGTTATTGTACAAACACTTCAGCACTTCGATATACCGATGGTCAATACGGCACCGCTGGAGAGACTCAAGCACCGCTCACGTCTCGATCGAATCAAAGGCTTTCTCATAGTCCACAAACGCTAAACATAAGGGCAAGTTATACTCTTCGGTCTTCTGTATAACTTGCCGCAGCGTATGGATGTGGTCTATGGTGCTGTAGCCTTTTCGGAAACCGGCTTGTTCGGGAGGCTGGAAGTCATCAAGCCTACGTTCGAGACGATTCGCGATGACTCTTGAAAACAGCTTGTAAACATGGCTCAGAAGCGAAATGGGTCTGTAGTTCTTAAGCAATGTGTTGTCACCCTTCTTAAAGAACAACACCACTACGCTTCTGTTCCATGCTTCCGGCGTTGACCCTTCGAGGACAACGGAATTAAAGAGCTTCTGAAGGACTTTCAGTATCGGTGATCCACCCGCTTTCAGAAGCTCTGATGTGATTCCGTCGTCACCCGGTGCCTTGTTGTTTTTAAGCTGCTTCAGAGCCATCCTAATCTCGTATAGGCTGATGTCCGGGATGTCTTCGGTATAGTGCCGGGTCAGCTTGGCTCTTGGGTCTTTGGCCAAGCTGTCAACAGGTTTAGCAACCGAAGTGTATAGCTGTCCATAGAACCTCTCGATCTCTCCAAGCACCTCTGCTTTGGTCGACGCTATACTGCCATCATCTCTCTTCAGCTTAGTCATCTGGCTTTGCCCAATAGACCTGTCTCTTGCAAACACTTTGGAGCCTTTTCTCCGTTCGATCGTATCTTTAATACGATTTGTACTAAAGGTACGGATGTCGTGTCGCAAGGATTTCCATATTCGTCTATTGAGCTGCCTATATGACGCAACATCATCGGATGATTGCAGTTGCAACGAGCGTCGTTCAGCCATGAGGTCGAGGGTATGGCTGGAGAGTTTTTGAGGTCTATTTGTACGGCGAGGCTTAAAGAACTTAGACCCCACTTCGTGGACAGTTTCTACAAACCTGTTGTTGGTCTCGTCCACCGACGCAAAGTTCTCAAGGCAAGCAAAGCGATTGGATAACTCAAGTTGAAAGCTCTCGGGGTTTTGGATATGGACATTTTGAGGTCGGAGCGTGGATTTCATCAAACGGGACCTCTCAAGTTTAACATTAATATTCAATGTGCCTCTTACCATGCGGTGATCACTACCGGTTTTGACCATGTTGATCACAGAGACATCATTGAATATTTGTTTCTTGGTGGTCATGATGAAATCGATCTCATTTCTTGTGGAACCGTTGGGGCTCAACCAGGTCCATTTCCTTTGAGGCGGCTTCTGAAAGAAAGAGTTCATCATAAAGAGTCCCTCTTTCTCCATGAAGTCGGCCAGCCTCTGTCCCCTAGGGTTCCGTTGTCCATAACCAAATTGCCCCACTCTCAACTCTCCATCACTTCTTTCGCCCAACTTTGCGTTAAAGTCCCCCATAACAACATTGTAATGGGTCTTGGAGGTATGTATGGCCCTACTAATGTCCTCATACATAGCCTCTACCTCCTCATCGGTTCCGAGTTTCGAGGTCGGTGCATATACCTGAATGACCTTCAACGAATATCTGCTTGATATTCTGAGTATTAGGTATGCCACCCTGCTCGAAACGCTGTCGATGGTGATGATGTTGTTAGCGAGGGACTTGCGAACGAGAAATCCGACACCACCTTGGGACTTTTGGTCGCCTTCCCGGTAGTAGAGTAAGTTACCGGATTTGAGAGTTATGGTGTCCTCACCCTCTCTACGGACTTCACATAACCCTAAGATATCCCAGTGTAACTTACTCATTTCTTCTTCCAGTTCGACGATCTTCTCGTCTGCCAACAAAGATCTTATATTGTGTGTTACCAGGGCCAGAGGTCGTTTTTTCAGGGAGTGGTAGCCGGGAATCTGCCGGAGATTCTTAGCACCCCCTGCTCCACCGTTACACTGGCCGCTACCGGAGCCAGCATTAGCGGAGCTGCCGGGGACTGGGGGCCTGGTCACTTTTTGTTGTATCATACTGGGGGGGGGTTTGCCAATACTCGAAACGCTTGGCATGCGGGTTGGCGAGCGCAGTATATAAAATACGACCCTCAGAAGGCGCTGCTGCCCATCCTTCTGGTACGTGATCCCTTAGTCGACTCTTACGACACCCACGGGAAGACATGGGGGGGTACTATTCTAAGCCGGTACCCCACGGCAGATCAGATTGTAGCATAGGTACCTATACAATAAATGTTCATAATCGAGTCTGCCGTTTAAAATGCAGATAGAAGGCATTATATACAGGTAACATTTGACTAGAAATTAATTACAGATATGGTTCATATTTAAAACCGTATAAAGGTACGTGTACAGCTTTTTGTGATATTTGAGATTTTTTTTCCTTTTCAAGACTGGCAAACATTTGGTGACGTGTCGGTCTGTAGCTTATGTACTGCTGTAAAGCTATCCATTGTAAGCGGGAACGAGGATTCGACGGAATCCAAATTTAATTAAAATTTCCAAGATACGGTCTTACCGGGTCAGGCTGTTCACGATAATATTCTGTTCTTTTACTGCGCTGTGTACTCAGATATATAAACCAGCTGTATGCTCAAAGACTGCGTAGGTTCCTGTAAATCTTGTATGTATAATCTTCATTACCCTCTCTGTTCACATTGGTTTTATTAAATAAATCTAGTCTGAACAATGGGAAAAAGACTTTTCGTAACCACCATACAGTAAATCAAACAGGTAACATCATTGTTATATCTTCGGAACCGTGCCTGACACTCGCAGTAGTAGGTACCTAATTACCCCAGATATATATTTTTATTATATAATTATTACACAAGTAGGTATTAATTTTCTTGCGAGTACCTACATTTTTTTAACTGTTTAGATCTAGCGTTTGACCACTATCTCACTTGATGACACATTTTGCTGTATAATCCCAAGAAATTCGGTATCAATTTGGTAGTTAAGCATACCTGTAGAAAAATATATGTGAAAATTTATTGACCATGTTAATGAGTATGTTATGCTCAGCTGCTTGACGTTCTATTGCAATGCATATTCTTCCTGGGAATCATAATCTATGAGGATAACAATTTTAAAAACTAATTTCCTTTATATTTAGCAGTTCTTGAGTTATAAGGTAATAATAGACAGACAGACAGACAATAATTAAATTAACGCTTGATTCTTCTTCTGATTGTCATTCTAACATCCCTGACAAGTTATTATATATAATATTGTATCCGGGCTTTACCCACGTTTATAGTCGAAGTTTTGACCGAGGTTTCGAGCATGTCCGATGCTCATCCTCAGGTGAGTTTACGCTGCCAGATCGCGGCGACCACTATATATATATATATATATATATATAATAATGTGTCAAACTCACGAGAATTTCCAATCAAAAATCTTTTGATTGGAGGAAATTGGAAAAAGTTTTTGTTTGTGCATAGTATGGATTTAACAGTTTAACTATAGGAGGTGTATATATACACCGATAAACTATAAGACATTCAAAGATTATTAGAAACCATGTCATCCGTTTTAGTGAGAAGAATAACTGCATTCATAGATTTGAAAAAAAAACCTCGCTCAGCTCAGCATTTGAACCCGGTTATATTGAAGAAAAAATCTTACATTAAATATATTTCGATGCCGATCGTGTAGGCCATAGGTAGGGTTGCCATCCGTCCGGGTTTCCCCGGATTTGTCCTATTTTAGAAGACGTCCGTGGAGCGTCCGGGCGGGGGTACATTTGTAGTCCGGGATTTAAAAATTTAAGGTCTAGGGCCGGCCGTGACACACGCACTGTGCCCGCACGCCAAATGAAATAAAATGATGATAGAGATGACTAAACTTAATTTTAAGTTATAAAAAATAAATAAAATGGTGATTTATGACATTTTAAAATTTTTTTGACACTGACTATGTTTTAAATGCTGTTGACATGTCCGGGTTCTGGTCTCTAAAATCCTAAGCTTTTAAAAATTGTTTTCAAGAGTCTTGTTCTGGTTGCCAAATTTTAGAGATGGCAACCCTATATTATAGGCAGTAAACGTTACTATGAAACACGATATATAAAACGATAAAATGCCTTTTATTTTCAGATTTGCCAATATACGGAATGCCCCACCTGTATGGTGCTATTTAGATGGGTACAAAATAAATACAACCTTTTCGTATTAATATTAAACATTAAAATTAAGTAGTCGATACACGCGCGTATCGATTGACTAAACTCAAATAGTGTATTGTCTATATATTGACTTTGACGACAATCTAAATGTTCTCTGGTGGTAATTCTTGCAGCGCCCTCAAAGCTACAGCGCGGCTTAGGTATAGGATTCGACAGGTAGCCTTGATGGTTCCCAGATTTTCACGGCGTGCATTTTATTTTTGTCATTTTCATTATTATGAAAAACCAGCTTCTTGATAGCTTTTTATTACCACCATAAAGTAGAAGATAACTGAAACATAATAACATTATAAGTATAAATAGTTATTCTAATAAATGCTAAGCGTTTATTTATTTATTTATTCATACAGCACATGTAACTTACAGACTATGTCCAAGGCATTACAAGGCAAGACTAAGGTAAGCAATCAGTTCCGTTTGGAATTTGCTTACCCTATCACAAAATATATCCACATGTGGGTTTTGAGTGAGCAAGCCATTTAATACTTTTATCACCCTATTCGTGGGTGCATTTTGAGCGCGAATGGTATGTACGTTCGCAGGCAAAGCAAATAGGCGACGTAAGAGCCGCGGGCCGCGTTGGGCGTCCGCGCCTCGCATGTAATGTGTTGGCACACTCAGCGATAATTTATCTAAGGCAGATGGGTTATCTATCATATTATGAATTAGTTGGTAATAATGTAAGGCGAGTAGCATTTTACGTCTAAGCTCTAATGTATGAAGACCCACCATACCCATAACAAACATGGAAGGAAACATGTATGGGTAATACCCGTATAGTCTTTTGTAGATGTATCTGGCGAACTTACGTTGAATTTTTTCGATCATAAGTGAATACTTATTCTCGTAAGGATCCCAAATAACTGCATTATACTCCAATTTGCTACGGACATAGGCGTAGTACAAGATCATTGCCGCATTGACATTCCGGAAATTGTAAGATGTACGCATTAAAAACCCTAACATTCTATAGGCTTGTTTGCATATGCACGTTATGTGATTTCTGAAATTAAGCTGAGAATCTACTGTTAACCCAAGATCTTTGACTTCGTTCACATGTTTTAGTTTCGTGTCCGATAATTTGTATTCATAATTAATAGCGTTATGGATTCTAGTGATAGTGAGAACCTTACATTTGTTGATGTTGAAGTAGAGTCTATTTTTGTTACTCCAGTCTGATATTCGATCAATGTCCGCTTGCATAGCCTCGAAGTCTTCACTATTTGTAACTGTTGTGAATAATTTCAGATCATCCGCAAATAGAAGACATCGAGTGACTAAAGTTTTTGGTAGATCATTGATCATTATCAAAAACTGGGTTGGTCCCAATGTAGAGCCTTGACTGATGCCAGATCTAGTATAATAAGTTGACGACTCGAAGTTCTCCAACTTCACATATTGCATGCGATCTTGGAGATAGTTAGCAAAAAAGCTAAGTAATTTTGGGTTAAAACCTATAGATGCACATTTCGCTAGCAAAATGTCATTATCCACGCGATCGAACGCTTTTTCGAAGTCAAAATATGCTACGTCAACCTGCAGACCAGCGTCCATCTTGGAGGTAACGTAACTAACAAAATTTATGAGGTTTTGTTACCGTCGACCGTCCTGGTCTAAAACCGTGTTGACTGTCATCTAAATATATAGCAATCTGTTGCACAACACGAGCATTCACGACAGACTCCAATAGTTTTCCAAAAACTGACAGGACTGCTATGGGTCTATAGCTACGTATATCTGATTTGTCACCACCTTTATGGATAGGCGTAACGCGAGATATTTTCCAATGTTTAGGATAAATTGAATTTTTTATTGCCATGTTAAAAATATGTAAAAGAGGCCTGAGAAGCACTGATTTGCAGTCCTTTACAACATAAGGAGGTATCCCGTCAGGACCTGGAGCAGAACGAGCGCGCACTGCCATAATGGCTTTCAGTAATTCAGATTTGGATATACTATTGATTGTAATGTGTGAAGCGAAGCCAGATTCGTTGAGCGTTACAGAAGACTAGACTATAACAATAACTAGGCATTACTATGACTATACAATCTTACCGAGTTCTCAGTACAATTGTATATTTCATGTGCTCCCTTTTTTTGAAATCGGTTTAAAACTTGTTTTCAACAGCGGTCCTTTCCTGATTTAGCAAATAAAAGTATAGATATAAGCAAACTTACTGTATGGATTAATCATGAACAATAACATAAAGCCCCATTCGATACCAAGCCAATTATATGGAACTGATCCGTGCCAATCCGGGAATTCTACTCCGAAGAAACAATTCACTATGACCATCAGGATATGTTTCACTGAAATAAGTATCGCAAAAAGTATATAGAATGCTCCTGCGTACACCCAATGTTTCAACGTTTCTTCATTTTGCTGAAAGAAAAAAAAGGTTAAGCAACTACTTATAAGCAGAAAATTGAGTTCTTTTTTAACAGACTTCAAAAAATGAGGAGGTGCTCAATTCGACCCGTATGTTTTTTTTAAGACATGTTTTTTATTGTATTTTTATGTTTGTTACCTCAGAACTTTCGACTGGGAAAACCAATTTTGATCGTTTTTTTTTATTTGAAAGATGGTGCTTCCCGTGTGGTCCCATTTGTTAAATTCCAAATTCATTAAAATCGGTCTAGCGGTTTTTGAGTTACACTCCAATAAATAAAAACTATTACGCATACCTCGATGAAGTTATAATGACAATTGATCCCGTGAGTAGCAAACGTCACTAAAAAGGGTGATAATAAATATTTACCAAAAATGGAACCGACTTCAACACTCAAAAGTGTGAAATAACTTGTCGAAGTCGGTATCATGATAGTCCAAAAATACTTAACTAATATCAAAATATTGTGCTCATGGTACCTGGAACATCGTAAGAAGTTATATTAATACGTAGTGTTGTTCTCTTTTCTAGAATCTATCGATACCTAGTCTCTTTTTGCGTGAACTGGCTCAATACTTGATTCCTGTGTTCGTAACTAGTCTCCCGATTTACTAATCCAGATAGTGCGTTAGAGTGTGTTTGCAGCAGGACAACTATTCTGAACCATCTCTTTTAGTACCTATGTGCATCGCATGAAAAGACGCCGCGTCACAGATTTCCAAAAGTACCTAATGAGCTCCAGTTTTAAGTTCAATGAGGCCAGTATTAACCCCATCTCGGGTCACGAGTGAAATAGCTCCTATAACCATCAGGTTACGCTCTTACCGACACTGTCTTTGTCTCCGACAGAGAATAAACGGTTATTTCACCTTGATTGTTAGAAGTTTTGAAGCGATCAAAGCTCAGCTCTCAGCTGAGGGAGCATCAGCTGTCAAACTGACGGACGCTCGCTCGATTCCCAACAACGGCTTGAGCTTCCAGTGAAGCTAACACCGTTATCAAATTCCCAGCATGGTGGTAGAGTACTGTTAAGTATTCGCCTGGCGGATAGCTACCACCTTCGAGTTTGAAAAACCGTCACCAAACACATAGTGTGTTCAGGCAGCAGTCCTTGAGTTATCCAGTAGCTTTCTAGGTCTAGCATATTAACATCTTCGACGACATCGTCACTGAATATCAAATGAGATAGAGGTAAAACGTTCCACTCATACAGCATAAAATAAAATGACTGATTACTGGAAACCTAGACTTGGTTCGGAACCCGTGGTAGGCCTCAGGACTCTAACGTCGCATCGGTAGATACACAATGTTATCTGTAGTAGGTACCTACACAATGATGTTGTACTACAGATGACGTATATTCATACCGCGCGGTGCTCAGATTTTGTTCCTTTACGACATAAACATGCTCACTGCGACAGATAATACGGTACAAATAATATAGAAAAGGATAGCTATATGTTTAGACTTGCGCTTGAAATACGCGTCGCAATGAAAATTACTACGATTGACTTAATTTTGCCGCCTCAGTTTCCGTGCGCTAGTGCGACATCTACCTGATATAAACATATAATATCATTGGTAGTACATGTTTATTGTAAGTATGATGTTGTTATCTCTTACCTGCAGGATTCCTAACAGTAAGTTTAAGCTGAAGAAGCTCAATACGAAGTCAGGTATGATCTTCAATGCTGTGTAGTAGAACGTGAACGTATTATTCAACTGATTAATGTATTCACCTCCAACGTCACGGACATTATGCCAGCATACGTGTAAGTATATGAAAAGTATTGTCTCCCAATATAGCACCTGCAAAATATATTTAAAAAATATACATCCGCTGCAGAGAACTACAAAATTCATCGAGATTCATCATCATCATCATCTCAGCCATAGGACGTCCACTGCTGGGTGATTGATCTCCACAAGGACCTGTTGGAAGCGGCCCGCATCCAGCCCTTGCCTGCGATCTTAGTCAGGTTGTCTGTCCACCTGGTCGGTGGCCGTCCTATGCTGCACTTGCCAGTCCGTGGTCTCCATTCGAGAACTTTTCGACCCCAACGGCCATCAGTTCTTCGAGCTGTGTGCCCTGCCCACTGCCACTTTAACTTGCTAATCTGCATCGACCGTCGCCGTGGCGCAGTGGTTAGTGTCAGTGACTTGTGTCTCCGGGACGCTGGGTTGGAATCCCGGCAGGGGCAAACATTAATTGTGCGATGAGTGTAGGTGTTTGTCCCGGGTTTCGGATGTTTGTGTGCTGTGATTGTGTGTGTCCAAGCCTCGCTTTCATTTCAAGACGCTTATAATTTTCTGAGCTATTTAAATTATACCATAACTCTGTCTGGGTATTTCTGTTTTCTTCTTTATAAATGCTAGTGTTGTGTTTACCCCGAGTCTATTGTAGTGAAGTTACCCACTCGCATTAAACCAGCGTTATGGCTATATGTACTAAACTACTTCTTTATAAATGCTAGTGTGGCGTTTACCCTGAGTCTATTGTAGTGAAGTTACCCACTCCCATTAAACCAGCGTTATGGCTATATGTACTAAACTACTTCTTTATAAATGCTAGTGTTGCGTTTACCCTGAGTCTATTGTAGTGAAGTTACCCACTCCCATTAAACCAGCGTTATGGCTATATGTACTAAACTACTTCTTTATAAATGCTAGTGTTGCGTTTACCCTGAGTCTATTGTAGTGAAGTTACCCACTCCCATTAAACCAGCGTTATGGCTATATGTACTAAACTACTTCTTTATAAATGCTAGTGTTGCGTTTACCCTGAGTCTATTGTAGTGAAGTTACCCACTCGCATTAAACCAGCGTTATGGCTATATGTACTAAACTACTTCTTTATAAATGCTAGTGTTGTGTTTACCCCGAGTCTATTGTAGTGAAGTTACCCACTCGCATTAAACTAGCGTTATGGCTATATGTACTAAACTACTTCTTTATAAATGCTAGTGTTGTGTTTACCCTGAGTCTATTGTAGTGAAGTTACCCACTCGCATTAAACCAGCGTTATGGCTATATGTACTAAACTACTTCTTTATAAATGCTAGTGTTGTGTTTACCCTGAGTCTATTGTAGTGAAGTTACCCACTTGCATTATACCAGCGTTGTGGCTATATGTACTTAACTACTTCTTTAAAAAAAATGCCTATACCCCGTTAGCTTAAATAAAATGCGCTGATAATGCATGTAAGTGTATTTTACCAAGTTTTCAATAATCTCTTACACACCGAAACTAAGAACTCACCAAACCGATGAAACCAATGAGTATACTTCCCCATTTCAGGGGTACGACCCAAAAAAAATTTTCTACAGTCGGTATAATATCTAATAGTCCCATAGTTGCAATGAAAATTAGTACGTTTTAAATCAAATCAATAGAAAATGGTAACTCTTTCGCTGTTTGGTCAGTGGATACTCAGAGGAATAATAAAAAAATATAAAACACAATATATACATAAAAATATTGAAAAGCAAATAACACAGATTACAATATGTTCATAGATACATTTGTTAGTGCAAAACGGATTAAGAATATTTTATTGTAGAATAAAAATGACGGACGTGTGTTACAAAATTTCTTTAGTTTTCACACATAGGCATTCCGCCCAGAAACTATAAAACAGACAGAGAATATGTGTAAAAAAGAGACGAAAGTAAGATGGCAGACTCCCATTTGCAGCATAGAAGAAAGAAGCCGTGTTCATGAATGAAACTTATATAGTTACATATGCTATGATTCTTATACAAATAAATAATTGACTTATTGAGTTGTATTGTTTTTAATTTATTTTGAATTTTAAGAATTACTATTTAATTAAGAATAATTGTATATTGTATTTTTCCTTGATGGATATTGTATTTTAATTGGACTTGTAACATATGAAATGTTATTAATAAAGTGACTATGACCATGACTATACGTATCGATAGAGCAATTAATACGTTGTAGATATATTGTATATTCAATCATTTTCCTAGAAGTTGGGAATTAAAAGATATCACGGAAAATCATCTGTATCAGTATGCTAACCACACGTCCATATGCGAACCATTCAATGTATCGCCATCCATGTATAGCATCGTAGACAGAGAAAGCAATATAGCATGGATCGCGCTACAGATTACTTATTATATTCTGGAATAAACTAGGCATGGGTGTGTTTATGAACGCAGTCCGTGTCTACAGAGCAGCTGACTACAGATTATAGAGTAACAATTAATGTCAGAGCGTAAGTATTCGAACGCAACAAACAATAAAGAGAACTACAGGGTGCGTTCGAAAACTACAAACACCACATAAATAAATAAAATGAAAGTACTTCTGATTCCCAACTTTATAAATAATGCAAATTATTCATGGAATCCACAAAAATATAATCTAAATTGTTATATATAAAGAATACATGAACAGGTTGTCATTTCGTTTTTCGGGAGCAAGGCTGGCTCAGCCATCCTCCTTTGTATGGAATGGATTTGGATGAAATTTGGTATTGAGTTAGCTTATACACTGGATTAACATATAGACTTATTTTCAGCAGTGATGATTGTCACAGTGATGGTGACATCATCACCGTTTTTCATCACCACGCGGGTAAAACCGCGGGGCATAGCTAGTCATAATAATATATTGATAGGTTCTCGAAATAATAGGAATGATAGAAATGAAGTTTTGTTTCTTTTTATTTAAACCACTTCTCATTCATCTCATTCAATTCTCATTCATTCTTTTGACTGGTCGGTTGGCGCAGTTGGTATCTGATCCGCTGGTCCCGGGTTCGATTCCCGAACAGGTCAAACATTTGTGTGTATGAACATGTCTGCTTGACCTGTGTCGGGTGTGTATATGTATATAAGTAGGTATATATCAGTCATCAGGTTACCATAGTACAGGCTCTGCCTAGTTTGGGACCTGAAGACCTTGTGTGAATGTTGTCCCATATTATTATATTATTATTCTCTCCACTGCACTAGGATTCCCTGTGTCGCGGGAAGTATGGACACATTAGAGTTCAAACACATTACCCGTGGGAGACACTACGAGTCATAAAACTGAAAGACTAGTCTATATGGTATGTTGCTTCGATCTTAGTAACACATTGGGAAAGGGATTTAAAGTATGTACCCAAACTGTTGTGGAACGCCAAAAATTGTTTTATTCATAAAAATGTTTAAATCACACTTGAACAGTTTTTTTATTGCATTGCTAGCCGGTGGCTGTTCACTACAATGATAAAGTACTGGTACACTGAAAAAGATATTATATTTTTTATTATTATTAAGATGTATAATAAAATAGGTGACATAAGTACAAAACCTTTACTCCTTTCGCCGTCTGTACGATAATAATAACATTGATGAGATGATAAATTTTAGATCGATAGCACAGTTAATATATGAATATATATCGGTGATACTGACTGTTCATAGTCACCTCTTCCTGATTGCAAAGCATCAACCCTTATGCCTTAGGATGAGGCACCACACCACAAAACAGATACGTACAGAAATCAATAACATGTATCTATGTAGGTAGGTACTATACTTTTTATACCTACGCTCGGTGATCACGCTAAGGTTGTCAACTTTGGGTTATGCACACAACTATCGTAGTAGTCGCACTGGTATCAAGTTGTTTGATTCATTATTGAAAATGAAACAGAAAGTACGGAAATATAAACCAATACTAACTTTAAAAAAAATAATTTTAATTTAACTGTTAATTAGAAATTTGTCTCAGAAAATACATAATCTTGCGAAGATTGTTGGTGAAACATCATGGTGAACATTGGTGAAATGCACGATTATTATATTTTAAAGTGTAATGTATTATATAAATAATCTAGGGGCCGGAGCGCTTACTTGTTTACCTAAATGTTCTGTGTTATGTTAAAACGAACCATCGAAATACAAGCATATACCTATTTGCCTCTCTGAAACAACTGGTAGCCGTCCATGGATGGCACTCGCGCTCGCACTGATTTGAACTGATTTGATATTTCGTGTCCGTGAGCGGTGTCTATGTGTGCGGTTCTCGAGCGCACTTTGGATGTAGATTGACTTCTGTGCCTATCTGTTTTGTGACTACACATTAGTTCCTCGGGCGCGGCCCGCGATGCTATTTGGCCCGTAGTTAGCGGCACCTTTGTACCTGGTGCGCCAAATACAGTAGTCTCACTAATCCGGTACTATTAAATACTAGGAGGTGCCAGATTATTACAATTTTCGGATCATTGCATTGTATAGAAAAGGTCCAGTAGTACGTACTAACGTGATCTTAGAGAATAGCCTACCTTTTTGACGTGATAACGTTTTATAAATTGATGAATGCCAAAATGAAAAATAGTAACGGTAACATTCCGCGTAACGTTCCACCTGAGTTTTATCTAGATCTAGATAATATAATCAAAGTCAAAGTCAAGGTCAAGGTCAAGGTCAAGGTCAAAGTCAGACAGTCAAAGTCAAAGTCAAAGTGTAAGTCAAAGTGTAAGTCAATGTCAATGTCAATGTCAATGTCAATGTCAATGTCATAATTATTAGTTTAGGCTTTATTTACCAATATACGTAGCAGTATGAAATGTAAAGACAACTTTCAGATTGATCCGTGATGAACCCAACAGGACATGTAGAGTCAAAGTCAAAGTCAAAGTCAAAGTGTAAGTCAAAGTCAAAGTGTAAGTCAAAGTCAAAGTGTAAGTCAAAGTCAAAGTCAAAGTCAAAGTCAAAGTCAAAGTCAAAGTCAAAGTCAAAGTCAAAGTCAAAGTCAAAGTCAAAGTCAAAGTCAAAGTCAAAGTCAAAGTCAAAGTCAAAGTCAAAGTCAAAGTCAAAGTCAAAGTCAAAGTCAAAGTCAATGTCAAAGTCAAAGTCAATGTCAATGTCAATGTCAATGTCAATGTCAATGTCAATGTCAATGTCAATGTCAATGTCAATGTCAATGTCAATGTCAATGTCAATGTCAATGTCAATGTCAATGTCAATGTCAATGTCAATGTCAATGTCAATGTCAATGTCAATGTCAATGTCAATGTCAATGTCAATGTCAATGTCAATGTCAATGTCAATGTCAATGTCAATGTCAATGTCAATGTCAATGTCAATGTCAATGTCAATGTCAATGTCAATGTCAATGTCACTGTCACTGTCACTGTCACTGTCACTGTCACTGTCACTGTCACTGTCACTGTCACTGTCACTGTCACTGTCACTGTCACTGTCACTGTCACTGTCACTGTCACTGTCACTGTCACTGTCACTGTCACTGTCACTGTCACTGTCAATGTCAATGTCAATGTCAATGTCAATGTCAATGTCAATGTCAATGTCAATGTCAATGTCAATGTCAATGTCAATGTCAATGTCAATGTCAATGTCAATGTCAATGTCAATGTCAATGTCAATGTCAATGTCAATGTCAATGTCAATGTCAATGTCAATGTCAATGTCAATGTCAATGTCAATGTCAATGTCAATGTCAATGTCAATGTCAATGTCAATGTCAATGTCAATGTCAATGTCAATGTCAATGTCAATGTCAATGTCAATGTCAATGTCAATGTCAATGTCAATGTCAATGTCAATGTCAATGTCAATGTCAATGTCAATGTCAATGTCAATGTCAATGTCAATGTCAATGTCAATGTCAATGTCAATGTCAATGTCAATGTCAATGTCAATGTCAATGTCAATGTCAATGTCAATGTCAATGTCAATGTCAATGTCAATGTCAATGTCAATGTCAATGTCAATGTCAATGTCAATGTCAATGTCAATGTCAATGTCAATGTCAATGTCAATGTCAATGTCAATGTCAATGTCAATGTCAATGTCAATGTCAATGTCAATGTCAATGTCAATGTCAATGTCAATGTCAATGTCAATGTCAATGTCAATGTCAATGTCAATGTCAATGTCAATGTCAATGTCAATGTCAATGTCAATGTCAATGTCAATGTCAATGTCACTGTCACTGTCACTGTCACTGTCACTGTCACTGTCACTGTCACTGTCACTGTCACTGTCACTGTCACTGTCACTGTCACTGTCACTGTCACTGTCACTGTCACTGTCACTGTCACTGTCACTGTCACTGTCACTGTCACTGTCACTGTCACTGTCACTGTCACTGTCACTGTCACTGTCACTGTCACTGTCACTGTCACTGTCACTGTCACTGTCACTGTCACTGTCACTGTCACTGTCAATGTCAATGTCAATGTCAATGTCAATGTCAATGTCAATGTCAATGTCAATGTCAATGTCAATGTCAAAGTCAGTCAAAGTCATACATGATTATGTCGTTATCACGTAAATCTATCGTCCGTAAACCGACTTTACAGACAACCAATTTTTTTTTTTATACCGTATAGATCTAGCGTTTTGACCATTATCTCACTTGATGGTCAGTGGAGATGTGGTCGAACATGTTATCACGCTAGACCTAGAGTGCTCACTGGCTCTCAAGGACTGCCTACTTTCTATTATAATAATATCAATGGCGGCCACTGCTCCATAGTATCGTTTTTTAATTTTATTTTTTTACTTATACTCACAGGTCACACACACACCACAGGTCAGTGTGGGGGTACACTAAGATGGGCTGTGTTACGACTGAGCATACAAAATCATTGTACACAAACATCTAAGATCCGGGACACACATCCATGCTCATCACATAAATATTTGCCCCGGCCGGGGTTCGAACCCACAGAAGAGCCACATATAGGCCGTCGTTTGCATTATACTCTCGATACCTGGTAGCTAGCCAATTTGATAACGGTTAAGCTTCACCGGAAGCCCAAGCCGTTGGCGGGGATCGAACCAGCGTCTGTCAGTTTGACCGACGACGCTACAACTGAATATTACTTTCTTTCTTTCTTTCAATATGGAAATGTTATAGAAACTATACATACCGTGAAATACTAACACAAATGGCATCGACATTAGTATTGTAATTATCGGGGAGTATGGCAGCACACTTGGATATCTCCTTCTGGTGCGCTGTTCATATGAATAACCAAGCGCAAACAATTTAAATAGAAAAGCAATTCCATAAAATACTGTAATGAACATAAATTGGATAGCAGCAAAGAACCACATCACAATCAGTATTCCTTTCTCCTAAAAACAAAAGGGAATGAAACCGATATTGACTTGATTATGACACACAAAAAAAATGTAGCTAAAAATGGAACCGACTTCAACACTCAAAAGTGTGAAATAACTTGTCGAAGTCGATACCATGAGCACAATATTTCACTAATGGTTACTTTTTAACCGACTTCAAAAAAGGAGGTTACTCAATTCGACCGTACCTATATATGTTTTTTTTATGTGTGTTCGCGGATAATTTGGATGTATATATAGAGTATACCTCCGTGGTGGTCCCATTTATTTATTAGTTTCATCAAAATGGGTAAAGCAGTTTTTGAGTTACACTCCAATAACTGAAAAGTGCTAAGCATACGTCGACGATATTATAGTTGCGGTTGAAGACATCGGAGAACATACACAATGGCAATTGATTCCGTAAGTAGCAAAGGTAATTTTACCAAAAATGGAACCGACTTCAACACTCAAAAGTGTGAAATAACTTGTTGAAGTATAAAACTGCTCTTATATAGTTCCTATCTCACTCTTGATGGTCAATGACGATGTGTTCGAAGAAATGACGCTACACCTAGAATGCTTACTGGCTCTCAAGGACTGCTGCCTGAACACGCTATGTGTTTGGTGACAGTTTTTAAATGTTGAGGGTGGTAGCTATCCAGGCAGGTACTCGCCGGTACCACCATGCTAGGAATTTGATAACGGTGTTACCTTCACCGGAAACTGAAGCTGTCGGGGATCGAACCAGCGTCCGTCAGTTTGACAGTCGACGCTCCCGCTGAGCTGTCATCGCTTCAATTGTTAGGATATGATTACTTACCATTTGAATGCCTATAATTAGGAGGATGCTGAAAACACACAATACTACGTCTGATGCCATCAATAGATACATGAAATATTCATGGTTAAGATATCGTTCAGCTGTGATCAATTGTTCAAGCTCTTCATTCATTGGTTCAACAATTTCTTCTTCATTCAGCTTGGTTAGATGAATCAACCCTAAGTTCCAGAAACATAACTGAAAACAATATATTTACGTTTTTATACTAACATGGTTACCAATACAACAATTGTATTATTATCGGGATATTTACGAGGTAGGTATTATTTTTTTATTTGAAGATCGAGTTACACAAACCTCAGGTAATCTCGACGGAACGTCACTAGATTGATATTAAGAGACGCAATTAAAAAATCGAGAAGATAAATCAAATAAAATACCTACGTGGTAAATATCTGGATAATAATGTTAAATCTTCGATATAATTATAATCTTCTTATGTCTACATGTATTTTTTAACAGTTTGTCACTGATACATGCGATAAAATTACGTATAGCTAATAAAAAAAAATACCAAAAAATGGAACCGACTTCAACACTCTAAGGTGTAAAATAACTTTGTCAAAGTCGGACAAACAGCTTGCTGATGAATTTCTTGTGAGCCTCAATAGAAAGCTTACAATTACGACGAAAACCGCGTCATATTACTTAGGAACTAATTAATTATTATTCCAATATTGTTTCAATTTCCTCTATCATATGTTATATTCAGTATAAAACTGACCCGCTCTCCTCTCTTCTAAAGTTGCTGCCCGACAGCGTCTCTAATAAACTGTATTTTATTGTAATACCACACCGACACTTGTACTATTAGAGATTGCAATAAAGTTTTGAATTGAATTTAGTGGAGATCAATCAATTCAAAGACGGCACGATTGTAATCCACTAGGAAGCATCCACTCACAGAAAAGGTACTCGAACGCTTTAATATGGCTAACAGTAATCCTATGTCAACGCCGATCGATGGTGCCGAAAACTCGTCGGTAACTCAATTAAATAAACACAAGGACCAGAAGCGACTGGAACAGAGTAAAATGGATATTGCGTTACCTAAAACCTACCTACCTACCTAACCTAAGAACTACGTCTCTTGGTACAATACAAACCAGCCTCTGCAGAGGTCTGAACTGGAAGGATATAGCGACGCTTATTATGGTGGTGATCCTATACTAACGGTTGAACCATCACAGGAATTATCTTATGTAATTATATATAATTATCGTAGGCTTCAGAGCCTTGAACACCGGCGTAGAGTAGCAAGCCTATCTGTTTTCTATCGGGTGCATTTCGGAGAATGTGCACTGGAATTAGGCAATCTGATTCCACCATCCCCTTTCTATCATCGGTCGACTCGACGTACGGCAATTCGTCATCGCTATATGGTAGATATATCACCTATACGTACGAAGCGTTTTGCTTTCACTTTCTTAATGCGTACTGCCAAGGAATGGAACTCGTTGCCCGAGTCTGTGTTTCCCAATATGTACAATCCTGGAGTCTTCAAGTCGCGAGTGAATAGGTACCTTCTAGGTTTGCCTGCTAAATCCTAGACAACGTCATCACTTAACATCAGGTGACAGCAAACGCAAACTTATAATATATATTTAAAAAAAAAAACAATCTGCCTATATGCTGGAGGTCCAGTATCATATACAAATAAAATACAAACTTCAGTAGCACTGTCTACAACTGAGGCAGAGTAAGTGGCTGTCAGTGAAGGATCCACAGAGATCATTTGACTGACCAGAAACTTTGAAGACTTATTAAAGGTAAAGAGTATGCCGAATCTGCATATTGATAACGAAGCAGCAGCTTAGGGTTTTGTGCAGCACACAAACTTGAGTCCCATAAACGGACGGAGCATATCCAAATACGACACTTCTACGTCCGAGAACTTGTGTCAGAAGGTGCTGTCCTTGGAAGGACCAAGAGAATCCAAGTTTTCAAGAGGTTCAGGTTCCAAGAGATATGGAACTAGAGACCACATCGCAGATATCATGACCAAAGAACTTCCGAAGCCCACCTTTATAAACATGAGGTCTGCACTAGCCTTGTTTTAGAGGGCGTGTGCCAGTGCGACCCCAGCGACCTGCTTATTTATGACTTGACCAAGCGGTTGCTTAGAAACGTTTCTTTATATAGTTGATGTCTGTTTTAGTGTATTTTATTTATTTATCACATTTAGACCTCCGCACTAGGATTCCCTGTGTCGCGGGAGGCATGGACAAACACAATCACAGCACACAAACACCCAAGACCCGGGACAAACATTTACACTCAAATGCATCATCGCACAAATGTTTGCTCCCGCCGGGATTAGATTTTTTACGAATAAGTATTACCTACGAATGTTATTTGTTATACAAAAGTC
The DNA here is from genome assembly GCA_934044485.1 of Apeira syringaria. Lineage (NCBI taxonomy): Eukaryota > Metazoa > Arthropoda > Insecta > Lepidoptera > Geometridae > Apeira > Apeira syringaria. The sequence goes on along the minus strand of OW203666.1, from coordinate 17,595,851 downwards.
TTTTTACCATAGTAAAAGCATTTAATATCTCCTGAGCTGAGCTAAAGCTTCCACGCACGAGCGCTGCTCTATACAAAAGAGAAAATGTTTTGTTCTTGTGAACGGAACTCCAAAGCTCACACATGATGTGGGACTACGAATATTGTCAGAGACAGCCACAAGCATACCTATTCTGTTTTTAGAACGACTCAAGAGCTGCCAGAACGATGCAATCTTTGACCTTAAGTATATTATCTACTTTAATAATAATCACAGAATATAAACAAAGAAAACGGCTGAAGTGATTTGTAATAGATTTTCAAGGTCGAAGTACCAATATATCAGCTAGCTAGTTTTGTACCAACGTACTCAAAGTGCTCTTCCATAACGTCTACAACTTGTGATACTTACAACACTGACCACTCCGATGGATAGACTGCCCATCCGCAGATCTGAACAAAAACAACAGCCAGTGACAGTGGGCAAATCATCAAAAAAGATCATTATGAGTTTCTTATACAACAAATATATTCAAAAATAAAATGGAGTTACATAGTCAAATTTATTTTAAATATTTGTGTTGTTTGATAATATTTTCTCTATTTATGCCATAGATCATAGATACGTAGCAATGCTACCAAAGAGATTACAATACTAGAATGCTACGCTACACATATAGGTACCTACCTACCATAAACATAGTATTAACAAGGACTTCTATACTTCGTAAACTGGATCCGCGTATTCGCGTACCTACCTAATATTTATCACTTATATAAAATAGACTGTAAGCCAATGTCATAAGATTAATTTTTATTTTTTTCAAGTCTAAGTAGAAAATCGAGCTAGGTGAAATAGCCCAAAAGTAATCGTTTGTCCTAGTCTTGCAAGTTGCCATTGGATAGTTGTTATTGTGGTGGAGTAGGGTGTCCATACATACGGCATTGTCTGTATGTATATCGTCGGTTATATAGAAAAAAGGCTTTTCCAAAAACATCAAATTATTTAACACATATTTACACATTATATGTAACCTTTCGAAGTGATGATAGCTCAGCGGTGGGAGCGTCGCCTGTCAAACTGACGGACACTGGTTCGATCCCCAACAACAGTTTGAGCTTCCGGTGAAGGTAACACCGTTATCAAATCCCCAGCATGGTGGTAGGGTACTTTCAAATACCCGCCTGGCTAGCTACCACCCTCAAGTTTGAAAAACTGTCACCATGCACATAGTGTGTTCAGGCAGCAGTCCTTGAGAGCCAGTGAGCATTCTAGGTCTAGCGTGATAACATCTTCGACCACATCGTGATACCACTGACCATCAAGTGAGATAGTGGTGAAACGCTAGACCTAGGTATACAGTATTAAAAAAAATTAATAGTTTTAATTTTATTTAAAAAATGCCTATTTTGACAGGGTAATTATAATGCCTGTTATAGAAATTAAGTTGTTAGTTGTATTTTATAATAATTTAATTCAGTTGTTTATACTTGTTAACATTGAAGCTAAAAGTCGACATGAAACAATTGTGCACTCGTTTTCGCAACAAAATCATTGAACGTCATTGGAATATTTATAGCTTTTTACTACTCAAGTACCTACTCATTAATGAGTCCACCAATGATGTTTTACTAATGATGACGTATATTCATGCAGCGCGGTGCTCAGATTTTGTTCCTTTACGACATAAACATGCTTACTGCGACAGATAATACGGTACAAATAATATAGAAAAGAATAGCTATATGTTTAGACTTGCGCTTGAAATACGCGTCATAATGAAAATTACTACAATTGACTTAATTTTGCTGCCTCAGTTTCCGCGCGCTTGTGCGACATCTACCTCATATAAACATATAATATCATTGGAGTCCACCCTTTTCCTACTCTGATGAAATAGCATGCTCGTTAGCCAAGCGCACGCGCACTGATGAGTTTGAACCGTCGCGTCGCATCAATCAGTTCAATCTTATGAACCTTCCAGGTGTATGCGGAACATTATTCTGGTTACGATTTTATCTTAGTCAGTTTGGTCTTCGAATTTTATTCAACCCTAATATTTTTGTAATTCCAAAAATTCGATTTTCGATATGTCAAAGAAAAAGCCTTCGTCATAAACAATAAAATAATATACTATTCAAATGAATACATATTGAGGCTTTACCATTTGCTGATAGACAATTTTGAATATTTTCAGCTTATTATGTTGAAAGTCGTAGAGGCCTAATGAACCTAAAACAATATAACTTATGAGAACAGTTCATGAAGGTTAAGGTGATTGAACAAAATCCTACTTATATTATAAATGCGACAGTTTGTGAGTATGGATGTTTGTTCCTCCTCATTCAAAATCTACTGACCGGATTTTGATGAAATTTGGAACACCGATAGTTTATACCATGGATTAACACATAGGCTTATTTTCATCATCATCATCATCATCACCAGGCGGGTAAAAGGGGTTTAGGTGAAATTTTGTAAGTAGATACTTTCATCATCATTAAGGATTTGTATGAAATTTGGAACACAAATAGCCTGGCTTAACACAAAGGCTTATTTTCATCATCACTGTTATTCATCACCTCGCGGGTAAAACAGATTTGTATGAAATTTGGTAGGTATGTAAATACTTTAGGAACGCAAATAACACATAGGCTACTTTTCATCATAATCATCATCAATCATCACCACGGGGGTAAAACCGCGGGGCGCACCTGGTTTGATATAATTTGGTTAATTTATTACTGTAAAAAAAATTTCGAGCGATCGTGTTTTTCCTTTCTCAAAATTCTCACGGTAATGATAAATGCGCTTGAACTATTCCTTAGACCAGAAGAACGGAAATTAAAGAGTCTTTAAATGTAATTTTTTTTTATTTGACTCCGTTGGTCTTCTGTGAAGTACATTTTTGTAATATTTTAAATCAGGACGATCACGCATCAGGATTTGTCCTTCTGACTGTATACACCTGCGAGCCTCTTTAATATCACCGACACTTCATAAACGCTTAATATAGGTACTAACAGGGCACACATTTAATAAATATGAAGATATCAAAGATACACTTTATTATAAAATATAACAATATTGTTACATGTAAACTCTAAAGCTTTCACAGCCGGCGTTGCATGTTGTATGTATTGCTTCCGGGCTGTTTGGCCGTGGTCTAAGTGAAACTTGTGTTCCAGACGTTTCGTCGATCACTGCGGTCGACATCTTCAGTGGTTCAGCTCAGTAACAGAGAAGACGGCGCGAAGGAGAGTTCTACGCTCTTGTCGCCGCTCGGACCTGAATCACTGAAGATGTCGACCGCAGTGATCGACGAAACGTCTGGAACACAAGTTTCACTTAGATCACGGCCAAACAGCCCGGAAGCAATACATACAACAATATTGTTACAATTAGGTGAAGGTGATGGCATCACCGAGGTACTTGTATTATTTCTTACTTCCTAGGTTAGCTGCCTGTGGTTGATCCTTTACGTCTGTACGAGTGAACTACCATTAAAAAGTAGATCCAAACTGAAATAAAAAGTTGTTTTTTACCAAACTATACAAAAAATTAGCTTAAAAACTTTTTAGCAAAAAATGGAACCCACTTCAACACTTAAGTGTAAAATAACTTGTTGAAGTCAGTACCATGATAGTTCAAAACTATTACCAAAATATTGTGCGCATGGTACCGACTTCGACAAGTAATTTCGCACTTTTGAGTGATGAAGTCGGTTCCATTTTTGGTAAATATTTTTTTTCACCCTTTTCGGTGACTCACGAGATCAATCGTCATTATGTATGTTTACCGATTTCTTCACTCTCAACAAGAAAGTCATCATGATACACATTTCAGTTATTGGAGTGTAGGTAACTCAAAAACAGCTTCACCGATTTTGATGCAATGATTCATAAAAAAATATATATATACATAATGTATATACGTTTTATGTGTGTTCGTGAATAAAGTTGTCTTGTATGTATTGCTTCCGGGTGCTTGGCCATGGTCTAAATGAAACTTGTATTCCAGACGTTTTATCGACCGCAGTGATCGACAAAACGTCTGAAACACAAATTTCAACCGGAAGCAATACATACAACATGCAACGGCCGTGAAAGCCTTAGAGTTTACGATAAAGTTGTCGTTTATGAATCGATTTTGATGATTTTTCTTCTTTGATAGAGTATAGTTTCAAGATGGTCCCATTTAATTTACATCAAAATCGATGAAGCCTTTTTTGAGTTACTCTCTTGAAAAAGGAGGAGGTTTCTCAATTTGACCGAATATATATATATATACGGTCCTCTTTTACGATACGGTACTCCTCTTTTTTCTGAGGTCGTCTAAAAAAATGCAGTAACTGGTTCATGAAATTGATCCTGCCATCAAAGGAGTTTTAAATCATTGAGTATATTATAAAATAATTAGTCTCAGATGTGGTAATAGCGGAAGACTTATTTTGTTTTATATTTCTGAAGAGCGGCCTGTCCCGGCTTCGCACGGTTACATTAATCTAAAGCTCCTCTCTTCTAAAGTTGCTGCCCGACAGGGTCTCTAATGAACTGTATTTTATTGTAATACCACGATACTTGTACATTAGAGATTGCAATAAAGTTTTGAATTGAATTGAATTAATAAACGTTTAATAGGGATTCCCAATTTTTTCTAATAAATATAGTCTATGCTACTCAGGGAAGTTAGGGATTATGTAGCATTGTAATGCTAAATTTTCAAAATCGGTCTAGCAGTTTTTAAGTTCATTCGTTACTAAAATACAAATCTTCCCCCTGTATCATATTAAGTGTATAGAAGTGTAAATGTAGGCTAGAAGGAAAATAATAAAATAAACCCAAATAAACCAAACTATGTAACCTTCGACTGGCCGGTTGGCGCAGTTGGTAGCACTCTGCCTTCTGAGCCGCTGGTCCCAGGTTCGATTCCCGGATAGGTCAAACATTTGTGTGTATGAACATGTCTGTTGTGTATATGTGTCTGTGTCTGGGAGTGTATATGTATATAAGTATATATCAGTCATCAGGTTACCATAGTACAGGCTCTGCCTAGTTTGGGACCTGAAGACCTTGTGTGAATGTTGTCCCATATTATTATTATATTCAAAGATTTCCGTGTCATTTTTTGATCAAGTATGTTTTTCAACTCACCTACTACATCAATAATTGTAAACATAAATTCAAAAACAGGAAACCCCCCGCCTACGCATACACATGCTATAATATATAGCATTCCGTATATGAACGACATAACTATCGACAATCCAGCTACATATATATAGTACTTTGAAGTCTTTGTATCCGGCCCCTGGAAAAAAACAGAAAAGTTATTCCTGCCAGCAAACACAAAAAATAATATAGTACCTGTTTAGTTGTTTTTTCTTACCATTAACTATTGTCACAGCCTATATATTAAGCTGTGCTATGGTACAGTATAAGTACCTACCTGCAGCCTATCTTTGTGGTTCTGACGCTAGGTACTGGGACATTTGCGCATGTACGTATAGGTTACAGTTTGTCATCGAGCAGAGTGAACGAGATGGGAAGATGCGAAAAACGTAAGAGCGAGTAAGTGAAACAGTTATAGAATGTTTCAGCCCTGTCCCTAGCGAGTAGCGACTCAACATGCAGACAACTTCAGGAACAAAACTTTACTTTGGTGGCTATACGTTCTAGATCTAGCGTGATTCCACCTTTGACTACATCGTCACTTTCAAGTGAGATAGTGGTCGAACATCTATTGTAGTCATGTATAAAAAAGTTGAGTAGGTACGTGTATTTCAGCTTGTTCTTTGTTCTGATTAATACATATATTTCTTTGAATCAAACTTATTCACAGTAACTCCCGCGCACTAGGATACCAGGCGTCGCGGGAGATATGAACACACACGATAACAAAACACAAACATCCAAGAGCCAAGAACAAACATCTATGCTCAACACATAAATTGAAATCGGCATCAGCCGGTATTCGAACCCGAGGCAGCGGTTTTTAAAACAGTAAACCTTATCACTGAGCCACGACGACCGTCAAATATATATGAGTACTCACATGAAAAATCCTATAAAGGAAAATAGCACTTATGACCAGAAATACGATATCTACAAGTAGGACGGTCCATCCAATATACTTCACAGCTTGCACAAAATTGAAGGGTATATTCGAGTCTGTCTCTGTCCTAAAGGACGGTCTTGTCACGTTGGAAGGTGGACCCAGGCAAGAAGCTCCGAGGCCAGCATTAGCGCCAAAACCGAAACTTAACTGCAACAATACAATTTTGTCACGTTAACTTGGTAGCAAAGGACTTATTGGGAATGACGAACTGGAGCTCTTAAATAAAGTTTGTACAATCATCTTAACTGGAAGTTGAGTTATAGTGCGATATGAAAGGCATATGGAGCTGTGTAGGTACTTTTTTTAATATTTGTAGAGTTCTTCAATGTTATGTCGCTCGCTAACGTCCGTTTATAATATTAGTAAATATTATAAAGGCGACAATTGTATGTATATATTTGTTACCCCTTCACGCTCAAACAGCTACACCGGATTCGATAAAATTTGTCATGGATATATTTTAGATCCTATAGATTAGCACATTGGCTACTTTTCATCCCAAAAATAATTGCTGTTTCCGTGGGATAATCCAATAAAAAAATAAACTTCTGTTACTTCTTTACGCTCCAATGCGCTGTATAGGTACCGATATCGATGAAATTAGGTATGGATATAGTTGACCCTGGAAAACACATAGGCTACTTTTATCCTGGAAAAAGTGTAGATCCCGTGGGATAATTTAATTCAACGAAATGTATCCCGAACAAATTGTTAGTTCCTCTGGGATACAAAAACAGCCTAATAATACCGAGGTACTCGTTGTATAAATATGAAAGTAGGTACTCTGTCCGTCTCACATCCGACTGCTCTCGCACGAAGGATAGCCGCGAACCCCCGAGTTGTGTACTCTGTGGCAACCAGGGGCACACTGCGAATTATCGCGGTTGCCCTAAGGCGCCACGGTATACAAATCGTGGGACCTCTAGGCCCGCTCCACTCATGCGTCCGCATATCGCCCACGCACAACCAATAGGCCATAAGCAAACCACGTTATCACAGATGTCACCGTCGACACCCGCCCCCGCGCCTTCTCATAACGCCTGGTCCAAGCCCCTGAGTTTGGGTCAATCGCGACCGCCGCCCGCTGCAAACCGACCTACCGTCGCCCCGACGCGCCCTTCAGCTCCCCCCGCCGCGCCCCGCGCCCCGGCCCCGTACCGCGCGCCCGCCGTAATGCCCGTTCCTAAACAAGCGAAACCGGTTTCGCTCGCGCAAACAAACCTCGCCGCTGACCTCGCGCTTGTCATGGACTACGCGATGGCCATAGACATGGACGAGGTCAGTGTGCTCGCACACAAACTTCGCTCCGCGACAAACCCCAGCGCCCGATTACAAGCGACGCTCGAGCACGCGTCTATCCTCAGCACCATTAGGAGCTACTCCATCACCAACTCCATAAAACACCAAGATGGCTAGTACAACCGCTAGAGTTAAACCGCGCGCCATCACGATTGCTACGTTCAATGCGGACGGATTTTTCAATCAACGCGACATTGTTCACGAATTTTGTAAGACCCATCAGGTCGACATCCTCTGCGTGCAAGAGACCTTTCTCAAGCCCGGCAGAGCTACGCCCAAGTTCGCAAACTACGCCGCGATACGGAACGATAGATTACACTCCGTAAAAGGTGGTACGTTGATATATTACAAAAGGTCCCTACACTGCATCCCCTTAGTCACGCCCACGTTATCCGTGTTAGAAGCCTCGGTTTGCCTGCTAGGTATGACAGGTCATCAACCTGTCACTATCGCCTCGTGCTACGTCCCTTCATCCAAAGAACTGATCCCAAGCGATTTAGAGACCCTCCTCTCAATGAGTGACTCCGTCCTTCTGATAGGAGACTTCAATAGTAAACACGTTATGTGGAATTGCACTGCCACTAACAAAAACGGTAAAATACTCGATGACCTAGTTAACTTGTTAAACTTTGATATTATCGCCCCCACGGAGCCCACTAGATATCCCTACCAAGACGGTCATCGTCCCGACATACTCGAAATAGCACTCTTAAAGAACGTCACGCTTCGGCTGCGTTCCATAAGAGTGATTCACGAACTTATCTCAGACCACCGCCCAGTTCTTCTAGAACTCGGCCCCGAACCGACCGACAATACACCGACATACAAGACGATAGTGAACTGGAAGCAATTAGGGGAATCCCTAAAAGCGATCAGCTCACCTGATCTTGACAAAATACCCGACGACATACAGACAGTAGATGACATCTCCCTTTCAATAGACGCCCTCAGCGACCACCTCCGCACCGTTATAGGTGAGTCCTCGAAGAAGGTCATCGCGGCGGCCGACCACCGCTTTGAGCTTCCCGAGGACGCTAGAAGGCTACTGACTCAAAAAAACGCAGCCACTAGGGCATACGATTCAATTCCCACCCCTGAGAATAAAGCAAACATGCGCTACTTACAGCGTGCTGTAACTAAGCGCATGGCCGAGCTGCGTTCTCAAAGGTGGGACGACACACTCTCAACCATCGCACCATCCCACCAGGCGTACTGGCGGATGGCACGAGCACTAAAGACAGACCGCCCACCAGCCTTTCCCCCCCTACTCAGACCCATCCCTCAATCCATCGCGTTTTTTGACGAGGATAAAGCCGAATGTTTAGCCGATAGCCTAGAAACCCAATGCGCCCCCAACGAGGACCACGTAAACCCAGACCACGTTCAGTTAGTCGACTCCGAAGTCGAACTCGCGAATACTGTCCCCATATCAGATCTCCCTTCCATCCCACCAACTAAATTTTCCGAGGTAGAGTCCCTCATCAAGGGCCTCAAAAAACGTAAGGCTCCAGGAGCAGACGGGATTAGCAACAAACTGCTCAAACACTTCTCCGCTCCCCTAGTACACCTGCTAGTTAGCATTTTCAATGCCGCCATGGCTAACGGCATGTTCCCAGCCGCCTGGAAACATGCAATAGTCATCGGCATACTCAAACCAGGTAAAAAAGCCTGCGATCCGTCTAGCTACCGCCCCATCAGCCTCCTCAGCGCTCTGGGGAAGCTGTATGAGCGCATCATCCTTAACCGCCTCTGGCCCTTCATTAGGTCCAAAAACCTTCTGCCAAATGAACAATTTGGCTTTAGGCCCCGACATAGTTGCACACATCAATTACACCGCGTCACCGAGCACATTTTAGAAGGTTTCAATCGGAAACCCAAACCTCAATCCACGATAGCCGTCTTCCTCGACGTGGCTAAAGCGTTCGACAAAGTCTGGCACAATGGCTTAACATATAAGCTATACGTTCTTGGCGTGCCAGATCGTCTTGTACGAATAATACAAGACTTTCTCACAGATCGAACCTTTAGCTACCGCGTCGAGGGTACACTCTCTACCCCACATCACGTCACAGCAGGGGTCCCTCAGGGGTCCACGCTCTCTCCCGTACTATTCGCGCTATACACTAGTGACATCCCACATTCCGAACCCTCAGTTCAGATCGCCCAGTTCGCAGATGATACAGCCATCTACTGCACTGGGTGGCACCCGAATAGACAGAGAGCCGCCTTACAGCGAGCCATCACCGACATCGGTGCTTGGTTCCGTAAATGGCGGATCTCTGTCAATCCAGACAAAAGCACAGCAGTGTACTTCACTTTCAAGTCAGTTACGCCCAAACCGCTATCCCTCTTCAATAGACCCATCTCTTGGGCTAAGTCAGCTAAATACCTAGGCGTCACACTCGATCGTAAACTCACCTTCCGTGAACACATCAAAACGGTTCGCAACAGAGCAGCCTTCGTTATGAACCGCCTCAGTCCCCTCATAGGCAAACGTAGTAAAATGTCCCTTAGAAATAAGATAACACTGTATAAAGTCTGTATACGCCCTATTATGACTTACGCCTCAGTCGTATTCGGTCACGCGAACAAAACTCCGCTCCATACACTCCAAGCAATCCAAAATAGATTCATGCGCAACGCAACCAGCGCTCCGTGGTACGTACGGAACGCCGAATTGCATTGCGACTTAGGCCTCCCCACAATCGCCCAACACATCAAAAACTGTTCACGCCGATACTTCGATTCCGCGGCCCACCATCCGAATCCCTTGGTAGTCCAAGCGGCCAATTACTCAACTGACTCGACCGACCCGTGGTTCACGCCCCCTCGCCGGCGCCCCCGTCACTTGCTCGTAGACGCAGACGACCCGATAACCGTGCTTCAGGCAGCTCAAACTCCGGCTAATGACCCGCGCTCTCATAACTCGATCTCCAACCGTGACCTAGTCAGCGGCTTCGGGCTCGCTGGCTTCACGGTAAGACACCGAGCCCGCCGTAGACCACTGCGCCGCAGGCCCCCGATTAGACGTATCACCCATCACTCAGCTACTACCCATCTTGGTGGCTCCCCAACCGATAGGCCGCGCCATAGTCTGCGACGTCAACACACACAGACGCTACCTCGTTTAGGCGATAGCCCAAGCCGAGGTCCGAGCCCCTGAGGTGCCCCTGAGGTGCCCTTGCGCTAGTCGCACCCCCCCCTCACCCCAACCCAAAATCGGCTGAGTGCCCTCTGCACTCGCCAAAAGTCCGGTGAAGCCGTTAATACCCCATGTGGTAAACAGCATTAAGTCATTTCTAAAATAAATAAATCTGTCCGTCTGTTACGTTTTCACGCCCAAACCGGTGAATTAATTATTATTATTTTTGGTAAGTGTAGAGGTAGATGGGACATTGGATTAAATTATTTGCTAAAATAACTGTAAAGACTAGGGGGCTGAGGGATACCTAATGCTTATGTTCTCTGAAAAATAATAGTTAATAAAATAATAGTTCATATTTTTTTGACAAATTCTTCATTTTGTTATTAAATCAAAAGGGGCTTTTCTCGCGATTAAGCCCTTTTTGATTTAATAACAATGTGTTCGAATCGCGAAAGTCTAAAAATAACAAATTCTTCATTGTGGACTAAGGTTAAGTTTCGGTTTGGCACCTATTATATACCTAGGTATGATATTTTTACAAGTTATAAGGCTTCTGGGTTTTAAAAATGACGATTTAAAAATGGTCTCCCTAATTTGGTCGGATTATTGGCTGCTAACTTTTGGCTGCTAACTTCACACTGGTGGAGAAGGACCGGGCTACTTTTTGTCCTGGAGAAAGTAGGTACGGTGCCCGTGGCATCACTGAGGTGGCGGGGAAACTTGACTCCGCGCTGGTGGAAGTGGCTGGACACAGTTAGCATTTACATAGTAATTAAAAGTTTTGAAGCCTTAGGTACTTACAATATTGTTAAGATTGATGTCTATTATATCTGGCCGACTCGCGCTAGTGGTCACGAAACACGACACTCTTATCACGTACGAATGTCTGACCACAGCCCATGAGACCGCCGGACTTGTCACCTGAAATAAAAATAATTAACAGTATTAATCTAATCTAATAAATAAATGAAATCCCAATAATACATATAAAGGCAAACGTGTGTGTGTCCCTTTGTGCGTATGTGAGCATGCGTGTGGGTATTGTGTTTGTGTGCGTGTTAGTATATTTGTTACTATTCAGCGGCTGATCAAATTTACATGAAAGAAGATATTTTACTCCTTGGAATAACACATAGATTTAACAGACAAATTGATTCTATGCAGATAAAACCGCAGGGAGCAAAAAGAAATGTTTTTGCTCACAACAAAATAAAAAGGAAAGGCTCAATAGATTTGAGACTGAGCGATAAGAAAGACAAAACATCGCAAGTATAGTAATAATGAAAATTCAGAGCCATTTGTGTGGTCTGAACAAGTTACCACTAGGCTAGTGTTGTATACTGAGAAAAATATAAAAACCAAAAAATGGATAACCGAACTTATTTAAACTATACAGAAGAGTTGCTCTAATAATGCTTTGAGTTGTGCATAATGAACCTGGACCGCCGGTGAACGCTGGTTTGATACCCTTTTGGGGCTGATTTTTCCTGTTTTATTTCTAAAGTTTTATTATCGCTTAGCAACAGTTTGCGCATTAAACTTATTCCAATCGATAAACATTACAAGAATAACAATGCACAGTGTCGGATAAATAAAAGTATACTAGCAATTCCCAAAACAGCAATAATAGCAGCAGCTGTTCTCAAGTCTCTCACACAACCACAGCATACTTCTATATCAGGTATATTCCAGGGCATGATAAATTAAAAAGAAATTCAGTAAAATATTAAAAATCATTCAGTTATGAATTTATAACAAGGTAAACAGAACCAGAAAGGAAATGTCAAGAAGACAGCACCACAGAAAACTTGCGCGTTTGACGCACACATACCTTCTGTTGAAATTACCACAGAAGCAAAAATTTGAGAAGAAGAATTTCTGTTGAAAGCACAGATCTACGATCGGGTGGAAAGAGTATAAAAAAACGTCATAGACAAAGAAAGTGTCCAGATTATTGCAACAACCTATTTGGTGGCGAAATTGGAATATTTAATATTATCCTGTAATCTAATTTATTATATGAAAACCTTGTGTCACAGTATCTAATATCGAACTCCTTCGAAGCGGATTGCCTGATCTTTAGGATTTTTTTTGTAAATATTTTGTAAGTCTGCGAATAAATCGTAAAGTAATTGCCTTTCCCTGGCATGTACAAATATCAAAATAATTTAACTGTCGATCATTGATGTGGAGTAATTTAAATCAAGTGTCGTGTCACTTTGACGCATCGAATTTATGTTGCAGAGCAACGCTTCATTCTTCAACAGTCTTCAGTCAGCCAGTTTATTTATAACGTTCTATTTTTCAAAATAAGTACTCGTATTTCTTCGTCGTTTTAATGTGTATAGTTTTTAGCTTATGCTATATATTCCTATATATAAATATATATATAGTTTATACTGCAAAATGTTGGGTTCCCGTTAGAACGGTTCTAACAACTTTGAACCTAATTTTAAATATATTAGGTATTACTGAATAATAACGTAGTGTAAAAACTATATAAACTGACTTCTGATAACATATGGAACGGTTTTATCGCTTTTTAATTAAGTAAGATACTGAATCGACGATGCAATTTCAATGGAACTAGTCAGGGATCGTATCCTTTTAAATGAAAAGATTTTGCAAATCAGTCCATAAATGTCAAAGTTCTGGGATAACTAACATATAAAAATAAACGAATTAAAGCCTTCTCATATTTCGTTGGAGGCATGTGTAAGTAATAATATATATTTATACAATAACATTATTAATCATTTTGTCCACCTGCAATAGTCCATATTACCTAAGGTTTGTTTATGTTGTAATTTTTATTCAACCTTAACATAGAAATAACCAGAGAAAAAAGCGAAACGTACCACGTTACGGCTAACAAGGTTTTGAGAAAGGCCAGAACTGTAAAGATTCTTCATTCCGTTTTAATTTCGTTAGCCCAGCACGGCTGCCGGCTTACTTCGCTGTTATCTATACAGTTTTATCTCCAGTGTAATCTTGTTAAGAGCACACCTCCCTCTCACACCCTCCACCCCCCTGCTCGAGGGAAGCAATAACGCTGAAATCCCCGGTTTTCGGAGCTCCCCTTAAGCCACGCATTACAGAGATAGCCTTACCTAAATTAGTTTGTATACACGTATTTGATATTAATATAATAAAGACACTCTTGTATTATTTACGTTAATACCTACATCTGCATTTTAAATAACACTATGTATCCTATAATAATAAATCCGATTTGTGTGTGTGTTAGTATGCTTGTTACCATTCAACGCTAATAGGCTTAACGGATTTGCATGAAAGTTGATGCGAAAATTTTGTAGACACCAAACTAGGATATATTGTGTTTTTCATGTGTCCAAAAAATGATTGTGCTAGGATAGCCATATGAAGGTTTTGAAGAAGGCATTTTGAAGGTGACCAACCATAAATAATACTAGATGAGCTCTGTTTAACCCGCCGCTGCCAGTTTTTTGGAACCTCATTTTCAACCATAAGAGACACTAGCGCGGCTTGCTGAATGAAGTAAGTCGATATGTTAAAATAACGTCACAGTTTAGTTCTAGATGGTAGGTTTATGTATATAGTTTCGACCAAGCCTCCTGCTTGAAATTCAATTCGTAGACCGGGTACAACAATAAAACTTGAATCGTCGTGTATCCCCTGATAGCACCTGAGCCCGCTACGTGGGCTGAATGTCATTCCGCGAATACATTCCGCCTTGTTTTTTATATATACATTTTTGGATACAATACAACTAACTTAAAATGCTTCGTTAGATAATAATCAGAAGTCCACAGTTACCGCTTCCCTGGGAAGTGTTTTATATACAAACTATTTTTCTAACCGACCGCCTAATCTTTTTGTGACGTCTTCCGAGAAATGTCAAAATATTTCAAACAGAGATCTCTATAATACAAAAAGCGAACCGCAAACCGCACCTACGATATATTTTATTTTTTTGAGCTGAAGCTAGTCAGAGACACGTCTCGTAGTCGAAGCCACGAGTAGCAATATGGGTTTCGCGATAAATCTTCTCCAGTTCCAAGTTATATTTATTAAGTTGTATGATGTTTTTACGATGTAACGCCGCGGGGGCGCTCATTACAACACCGCCATCACTGAACGCGATGAAAAAACTTTTCCCGGCGATATCTTCTTGCAACATTAATTACGAAACTCGGAAACTTCCTTTATATTTCTGTACAGAACTGCTCCGTTACATTTTTACGATTTTACTTCCTGAAAAGGGACGGACCTACGGCTCTGATAAGAATATATCGAGCAATATAAGCAGTAAAAATATCACGTAGAAAAACAGGTCTCGCAGTTTTATGTCGGCAATTCGGGACGTTCACAAAAGAAATGCTAACGTTGCGTCGGTGCGGACGTGACGCCGCTCGACCGACCGGGACCCCCGCCCCCCGCCCGAGCCAAACGTCTCGCCATTCTGCCTTTATTTATTTACCTCTATATGTGACCGTATATATACGCAGTTCTTGCTCTCGGAATGACTAAAATATTTGCCATTCTGACTCATAATCATCCGAAAATACAAATCGGTAAATTCATGTCTGACGTCCATAACGTTTCGTTGGCGATCATTTCGTGCACAGTGACATAAATACATAATGTATCCGTACATAAGTATTGGATATAAACATGGAATATAAAGGTTTCCAATAAAATCCAAGACAAAATTGCCTGTCACGGCGCAATCGCCTCGAAACCGGTAATGAAACAGCCTGCTCATTACCATAATCTGATACTTTTTATTCAAGAATGCCCGCGGTAACCGCATCATGCCAGTGCATGCCGCTTATTTATATTCTTGTCTTTTCATTTAACCTAAAGTCAGATTAAAATTTAAGCTTTAACTTTTCAATATAATGGAATATATTAGACGCGTCGCGTCAGAATGCAGCATGGAATTTACACACTGTGCGATTCAACCGATCGTTTTTGACATACACCTGTAAAATGTGGAACGAGCTTACGTACTCCCTTGGTATTCCCGAGTAGCTACAATATGAGTTCTTCATAAGGAGAGTTAACAGAGTCTGAAAAAGGATTGGCAACGTATTGTAATGCCCTAGTGTTATAGATATTCATAGGCGACGGTGATTCGGTGCTTACCATAAGTTCTGCTTGTGTACCACCTAATTCATACAAATCTGAGTTAATTTCCCGGATACCAGTATACGGGTTTACCAGTGAAAATGCAAACATTATATTGATCCTGGTCGCTTTCTGAAGTATATTAAATTTTGCAGGCCCAATATTGATACGAACTAAATTAACTCGGAATATCTTGACGTTCCTAAGGGCGGATCTTGTAATTTATGCCACTATAACTCAAGTGGACAGCCGCCTCAATAGGTAATTTAGATGTTCCAGCAACATTGTCGTAATGAGAACTGGGGCATACTCAGGGTACAGTTTATTAGTCTGCTGAGTGATGCACTCAGGGTGGGTAGCGGAACTCATGAGCTTTTATAGTTGCCCTCTTTCAGAGCATTTCACTAAGACACTAATGTCTGCTTTAAAAGTGGATAGTTAATGGAATGGATATATGGATAAATAGATTAGATTTTTTAAAAAATTTAAAATTCTCGTGATTTGTCACATTATTGAGTAGTATCCGGCTTTACTCGCGTTTATAGTCGAAGTTTCGCCAGATCGCGGTCTGGCGGTGATTCTTACCTGAGGATGGGCATCGGACATGCCCGAAACCTACGTCGAAACTTCGACTATAAACGTGAGTAAAGCTGGATACTACGTACATCTATATAATAATTTAAAATATTTGTTTGAAAAGTTTATAATTTAAGACAGCTTTAATTCGCTCTAATAATAAAGTATAAATCAATATTTTAAGTTTAACACTATGTCTTCCCAAGTAATACCTTCCCAGTTCTATTAAGAATGTACTTAACTTTGGGTCATTTTAATATATTATGTAATAATACATTTATTGCTATTTTGTAAGACGCAAATAAGGATTGCATATACTTCTGTGCATTGTTTATTCATAATAAAGTAAATTAAGTTAATACATTTTAATTGGAATGATTCACAGTGTTAATGACGATAAAGGTTAATTAGAATGATCACAATATTAGTATGGGAGTTTGTGCTTGAAAACATCTGCACCGACGGGTCACATTGAGTCCCCTTGTGAATGTTACATTGCGCTCAGACTAGGGTTCAGGGAGAATCTGGGAGGTCACTCGTGAACATTAAAATCCTATCCGAGAGGGATCATTTTTCCGTCTAATTTAATCAGTACGATAGCTGTACATCTTTACACCATCTTAAAATGATACTGGCAGTAAAATGATTAAAAATATAAAATGAAGAATATATCTAGAAAATGTTGCAAAAGATTTATAAAATTCGTTTATTTTATAAAATATATATACCTACATATCTTCAGATTGGTCGGATAGAAACTTCATTCTAGTGTCAGGTCAGTTCATTACCTACTTCACTTTCAAGACAATGTTGAAAATGTTCTTTAATATTTTTAAAAATCTATCTTCTACGATAATGATGTGTGTCGATAAACACACGTGCAAATCCTCACTTATATTAATTAACTAGGTACGAATTACAACTGTATACTATGGACAAGAAGTTTGGTATGAGTCGTATGCTGTAAAAACTGTGATTTGTCGTTCGGAATGAGAGCAAATTATCGGCAAAACAAATGAGAAGGAGGTTTCCTACTTACTAAGAGATAAAATACCATAATAAAACCCGAAGAAGATTGGTTAAAATAATACATTTAAAGTCGAGTAAGCCGGCTTTTTATATCTACACCTTCGTGTTATTAACAGTTAAGTAAAACATCTAAAGGGCGTTACTCTTCCGCAATTAACACAATATAACAAAAATATCAGGCAATTTATAATAGACTCTGTATCGTTGTAAAAGGGTATAAATTCTTGTGAATTGTGTGGTTTATAAAGCTTTCATGGTATGGGTTGTAGGAACTGTGGCTTAAACGAAAAAGCTCATAATATACACAAGATATGGCCTCGTGTGGCAGTTTGTTATGAGGTTTATTGTGCAGCCAACACGGTTCTAGTTACTTGCTCATTGGGACGAGGACAAAAACGGCCCGGCATCGAATAATATTATGTGTAATAATTTAGGAGATTGAATCGCCACAGATGATAAAAAATAAGAAATTATGAAAGAATATCCGAGGAGTAATTGGATAGTACCATATTTCATATTTACGAGATGTTTGTGTAGAATGAAACGCTATAGGTAACGTCGGTAGAATGTTATTAGATATTTTTATTAAAGCTGGAGTCGTAAACTGGGGCATACAAACGATTTGGCGTTTACGTGCTCTGTGACATTATTTTAATTTGTGAGGTGACGAAAGAGTTGAACGATTTTCTCGTAAGTTTTTCTGTTAAAATTTACATGTGTAAGTGGATATTAATTGGTACGATTCGACACTCCACATTTTAGTATCATAGTAAAAAAATTAACACGTCTTATTTATCGACGGCAAATGCTGAGTAATAATAATTAATTTATACAAAAAGATTTGTTTTTCACATTTATTGTGAAATTTAAATTTACTATATTTTGCTTCTTTATCCTTTTGTAACAGATTCTGTTTTGTGAGGCACTTTAAAATAGTGTCTTTTGGGTTACCGTAGGAAGTAAAAGCTGATGGAAGTGAAGGGCCCGCGTAGGTAGGTTTGATCGTAAAATGTACGCTTTATGGAAATATAAGATCCTTGTCGGGAGCTGGGGGTACCTACGCGTGCCCCCTTGCCCCATAGCACCGCCTCCGGAGAATCTTGTACATGTTAGTAAGTAGTAAACTCTAATGCAGGTGGATAGCTACCATCCTGCAAAGTATATGGATCAAGGTAGAAACTATTATCATTATACATGTTTAAAATAGCTTTTTACTGTAAAGATACAATTCATCATCATCATCTCAGCCATAGGATGTCCACTGCTGGACATATGCCTCCCCCATTGATTTCCATAAGGACTGTATGTATTGATACAATTGGTTATTATCAATTGCTTCATTTTTATGTATTGCATTAGGCCACGGTTTAACCTAATGTTAAAAAATGTTAAACAAACAGGGGAAGATGGCTTACATAATATATTATGTACACCATCTTCCCTTGTTTGTTTAGTTAATATTATATAAGAGAAAAGATCATGCAAAGTGGTCACTACCCGCAGACAGAGGAAACAATTTTGCTAATTTAAACTTAGGTTGCGTTTCATATTGAGCTCACAGTGCATACGTTCGTACGTAAGCATTTAGCTGTTCCGAGATGAATTTAGTACTGACAGTGCTGACGCTCGTAAGCAAATCGGAATGGATTGTGTGTGTGAATGCGCGCGAATTCTTTTAATGTCAGTTCCCATTAAATTCATATTAAATAATTCACTTCCATACTTCACCAATTTTTTGACAGATTCTCTAAATTAGTCAGATGTTTGACTCGCAGTGTATAGTTATTTATCTATGTGTTTGAGCGCTCACACTGCTCTACGTCGTACTCGTGAGCGTTCTAAGCACAAGATGATGACGTCATATACATTTTGTGTGCAGCTATCAGTGCATTTCGGAATGACTTTAAGCACGCTATCTGTGCTCAAAGCGCTCAAAGCTCAAAAAGAAACGCACCCTTAGTATTCAAATTGATGTAGTAGCAGATATGTATAAACGTTTTTGTTGAGCTTTAGTGAAATATACGGTAGGTACATACTTGGACATGCCCAACATGATGTGTCTAAGTTAAAAAAATAAAAAGCGCCACGAAAATATTTTAGTCAGGTACCTCAATGTTTAATATCATTTAGTACTCTTATATGGAAGTACCTACTTTCAGCATCATTTATGCGTATTGCAGATGTCAGTCGGCGGCTACCGGACACCATCATGTGGTCGATACTCGGTTGGCGCACAGCGCATTAAAAAAAAGATGGATGCATCTTGATGCCGTTTTTCTACTTTAAGAACCGCGTTAGCACTAATGAGCTTCGTCATATAAATTAAATTCAATGTACAGCCGTAAGGAAGACGACAACGCCTTACTAAAAATACCCACTGCTCTAAAAACATTATTTTATACTTAGATATTAAAAACCTCAGTTTAATAGTGATCATAATATAAATATCATCAGCAGTGCAAGGCAAATTTCTAAATGTGATGCTAATTCTTGCATTCGTCAGTTGAAGAACTTCTATCGTAGTACGTGTTAGTTCGACTTTTGAACTAAGAAGCTTCAACTGCACATAAACGAGAGCAAAGCTATATCAATGGCAATCAAATTTGAATTGCAATGGAATAGGCACGATTCTAGCAGAAAACTGGAAATAGCCCGCATTACTTCCGAATTCTCGAATGCGGAGGAATCGAATCGATAGTCGATACCAATAAAATAGCGTCGATTCGCGAATACATAAAACGTCGGATTCGAGACTTGGGCTCTTTATGTAAAGCTAGGAGAGAAGGGTTCCCAGTTTTATAGCGAGGAATTTGCATATAAAGTAACCATTCAAGAAAGCGATCTCCGTTTTGCGCCGTGTACTTTTTCGTATTCATTGTTGCGAAGGCCGCGGGCTCACTTTTTATGGATCTCGATGCTTTCTTACCGTTTAAATAAATAATATTATCAACAGTTTTTTCTTTAGCGTAATTTATTTGAGAGAGATCTTCATGTTTTGATGCGCGCTGCTTAATTATATTTATTTAGCTCGTAAATGTTTCTAGAGATTAGTATCTATTTTACTTCTTTATTGTGAACAATTTTGTTTCCTTTTTTCAGATTAATGGCCCGACATTTGGAGTGATAATGGATTAAAGAATTGGTAAATACATATTTTATGTTTTTATACTTTGTCCGGCGCGGCGGTCGTAAAATCTGGCGGTGCATAAAATATGCTGAAAGAAAATAAAGTGTCCGTTGGGCGTTTCCAGCGATTCCCAATAAAAATGATATTTAATTGAAGCCGATAACACGTCGCGATGCGATGTCTAATAAACTGTGTTTATTATTGTGTTAGGTCGGCGCGACCGAGATAAACCTTGACTATCTATACGGCCGCTGGTTCGTGACCGCTGGTTGGGATTGCGATGCTTCCCTTGTTGGGACCTGGTATGCTACGTAACTATAGGTATACCTACCTCGGTATCAGTATCATTTCGACATACTCGTGTATTTACCAACCGTGTTTTGCTAGAATATCAACCGCACAATAAAATTTTATTCTTATCGGGGCGTTATAGTGCATGCAGACATTGGAATATATTAAAATTCAGACGCAAGCTTGCATTTTCATCGATATAAAATTTTACTGCCGCTCGGAAAATGGTTCGTGAGTTAGTTCGAAATGGAATTGAAAATTCATAATTTCAAATTGGCTGTTCACTGGCATGGAATATGCAGTCCAAACAGTCAACGTATAGATATTGTAGTACCTATATATATATAGGTACTACAATATCTATACGTTATATATATATATATATATATATATATATATATATATATATATATATATATATATATATATATATATATATATATATATATATATTATAACATATGACTAAGTCTAAGTCATTAATTCCGAACGCTAACTCATTAATGAAGTGAATAAATCCATTAAATACATTAATGTATATTCTCGCTTGGTCAATGTCGCACGGCCTATAAATTACTTTTTCTGGACATAGAATAGAAGACAACTTGAAAGATAGTGTGAGTGATTCTCTTATATATCTTACTCCCTAAACTAAAGTTGTGTAAAGTCAAAAGGCTAATTATATTTGCGTTAAAATTTAAATTCGTATAACTCTTTATATCCCACGCTATCTCTTTTATTCCATTACTGGCCAAGTGCGGGTAGTTTTAGTCAGCGGTATACCAAATAAGTGACAGCTTATTTGGTCGCTTATTGTATACACCGACAACGTTAGTAAAAACATTTAATTTTAGTATTGTTATTAATAAGTACGTGCTAATTTGGTCTTTATTATAATTTATTATTACATTTAAAAACTATCGTATATTCCACGATGTTATAGACAAGAGAATCAGTACTAATATTATATTTTCAAAAATCCCGTTCCAGGATAAAACATAGTATCCGAACAACAGCTATACAATGGCATTAAGTGATAGTTATGGTATTGTTTATAGGCAGTTAGATTTATTTTTACAGCGATGTTTGTTTTTAATACGCTTTTCGCGTCAAGAGGTCGGCTTGAACATCTATTGCGTTAATTTCACATGCGATTATGTACCGACAAATTGATTATGCGATTTTTATAGTTCAATATAATGTTTTGAATGAGCGTTTATTCACAGTTAGTTTTATGGCTTGTAAAATAGAAGTTTAGTTCGAGCAGATTAAGGTTTAGTGTGTACCTATGTAGCTGTTAACGCTGTAATCGGATACAGTTTATGATAACCTTTCTCGAGGTCAAATCAGATTTTTTTTCAAGATGTATTACTTATTAAAGAATAACTATACAAGCATAATATAATAATAATAATAATATAGGACAACATTCACACAAGGTCTTCAGGTCCCAAACTAGGCAGAGCCTGTACTATGGTAACCTGATGACTGATATATATACTTAAATACATACTTATATATATATACTTATATACATATACATACATATATAATGTTGTCTTACTTTAGCTTAGAAGATTCCTTTTCTTGTCTTTATCTTTGTCTATACACTGGCGGTCCGCCCCGGCTTCGCACGATTACATCATCGAAGTTTTAGTAATAATCCCTATATATTTTGCCTAAAAAAATATAGCCAATGTTACTCAGGGATAATGTAGAGTTCTAATGGTGAAAGAAGTTTTGAAATCGGTCCAGTAGTTTTAGAGTTTATCCTTACAAACATACAAATCTCTCCTCTATATAATATTAGCATAGCTGACTCAACGAATCAGCATTGCAATTCAACGTGGCAATGCTGCTAGCATTCTGGGCACGCAGCCAACTGGATTAAGAACATTTGAGTTATCTGTAGGGTGACAACAGCTAGAGGCATGCTTAAATGTTATTATAGTAGTATCTATTGTAATTCGTTATTAGTATTTTGTTTAAAGAAAACCATCTGATAGAAAAATATCCTTTATCACGATGTTTATGGGTATACCTATAGCTATATGTACCTACCTCGTATCATAATCTTTGCTACAATCTTCATATATACCTACTGTATGTGTATCTATGTTTATCATAGATAATCGTACCCACATATCTTGGAGGATTCCAAATGATCCGTTTATTAGAGGGCCGTGAGAGGACGAAGAGGACGCCCAGTGGTCCTAATCAGGAAATATGGGCTCATAAAATGGGCCGGTGCCGGCGGTGGTCCGACTTAATCAAATTGTCCGAATTGCCGATGGAGGCGGCCTATTTGATGTGGGAGACATGACTGTTTGCAGGTAATTAGGTATTTCTGCCTTACCATTGTGTAAAAGCGAGATGGTAAAGCTTAAAAGGTAGGTACATAAGTTACATTTAGGTATGTGTTTACAGTAAAGAGTGAGAGGCTAAGCCTAGGCTAAGTACAATTTACTGCAATTTATTTCATTTAAAATATACTGTATTAGAACCACCACCACGTGTAAGATTTGTATGTACATATATATGTGTGTACCAAGTGTTACGTTACTAAAATACCTAGTAAAATAGAATACTTCTCATAATTGACACAAGTAACTATTCCTACTTTTGTTTTTATTATAGGCATTAGCTGCACCCCGCGGTTTCACCTGCGTGAGCTTCGGTTTCCCGGCTACCTCAATTATCTCACGGGAACTTAACTTTTTCCCAAAAGAAACCCACTTCAACACTCAAAAGTGTGAAATAACTTGTCGTAGACCAACTGGAACCTAATCCAATTGTCAGATTTTAATCGCTAGGCTATAAGACCTTTCATGGAAATATGTACATTAACTCGTAGAGAATAACTTGTAATAATATAACCTATGTTACTCAGGGTGAATGTAGCTTTCTTTTAAAAGAATTTTTAAAATCGGTCCAGTACTTTTTGAGCCAATTCGTTACAAACATACTTGCATACAAATCTTTCCTCTTTATAATATTAGTTAGTATAGATAAGATTGTACCTACCACTTATATGTATGAAATATTATCCCAAGGTTTGAATAAAATATATTTGTATTTGTATGGAGCTTACTAAGGCTTTTGTGGAGTGCCAAAAGGAAATATCACATATGCAAGTTGAGATGACTAGGAATGTTGCTTCACTTAGTATTAAGATTGTAAAACAAGCTCTGTTTCGTGGTCTTTCAATATTTTTTGCAATTTTATGTTCCGATAACATGTAGGTATAATGTGACTCGCCTACTTGGTCCCCGTTATTTTAAAACAAAGATCTCATCAAAAATTCAGCATGTGACTCTAGTGATGTATCCAATAAATCAGTTTTACAGCATTCCCGTGTCATTTCAGTCGTCGAACGGCATAAAATGATAATTTTACTGCGCTCCCCTTCCGTCTCCAGAGTTTACGACAATTGTGAAATGTATCGACACTTCGGGTGACACCTCAGAGGTGGACCACCTCACCGCAACCGAGAAGCCATTGGAAAACGTACAATTTCCAATTTCTCCAAAGACATAAAGCTCGTTGTTGCTTGGCAGTTCCGCAAAATGTTCACTGATCCATCAGGAACACATGGTACCATCTTCCCCTTACAGTCATCCAACGTGCTCTGATATTTTAGGAAAGGTGCTCATAAGCTCGTCAATCTTTCAGGCAACTTTATAGCTAAACTTTGAATTATGGCCGACGATGAAACTATTTCTCTCAACATAAATAGGATTGAATAGACGACAGTAAGTAAGTACATATTTTCGATTGGAAAACTGTATATATCTACTGCTAATTACGACTGGTGGCAGAATAGTGGCGAGGAGCCGCAGAGGCCATAATTCAAGAAGAAGAAGTAATCACGATTGAAAGCACTTGCGATACTATATATATAGGTACGTAGTTATAGGTATAGGTAGTAAGTTACATATTGGAGATGACAATCCCCGTTAATGTCATGTAATCCTAAATGATATTATATGTTTATATGAGGTAGAAGTCGCACAAGCGCGCGGAAACTGAGGCGGCAAAATTAAGTCGATTGTAGTAATTTTCATTACGGCGCGTAACATATAGCTATCCCTT
Organism: Apeira syringaria; assembly: GCA_934044485.1. NCBI lineage: Eukaryota > Metazoa > Arthropoda > Insecta > Lepidoptera > Geometridae > Apeira > Apeira syringaria. Next base: position 17,571,084 of record OW203666.1, on the reverse strand, counting down.
TCTATATTATTTGTACCGTATTATTTGTCGCAGTAAGCATGTTTATTTCGTAAAGGAACAAAATCTGAGCACCGCGCAGTATGAATATACGTCATCCGTCTTTTCACTAAACATGCCTTCAAAGACAGGATTTAGATCGGCGTAAACTGAAACTTTAAGTTTTTGAAGTCATAGCTATAAAAGCAGTAAATTAAATATATTACTATAAGATATTAAACCTTATCCCAGTACGTGATGTATTCAGGCGCACCATTAGCCCCCGCTGTTTCCCTAATAGCGTATCTCCGAATGAAGCCCAGCATCCATAGATGCATGAGGGCTGTAAGGGCGTATCTTCTTATCTTTACGTCTTAATCCCCTATCATTACACTTCCGGCCTCGTTAACGTCGAACGTGAATTCCGAGGCTTTAATTAAACTTTTGGGAGGAGCGCTGTTCGGAATTTGAACTGGCTTTATAATGTCATTTGTTTTTATGATAAAATTTCTCAAAAGTTAAGCTAGGCAAAAAAATGTCACCCGTTAATAACTAAGACTTTGCACCCTATTGTTGGTCATAGGCTCATGCTGCAGCTCATAGAACGCGCGTGCGAGTTTTTCTATACCTACTACAGGGTGTGAGTTGTTGCTGTTTGAGACAACACTATATTTTTTTATTTTTTTTTCAACCATATTGTAAATAAATTGAATTATGTTAATACTAATACCTACTTATAAAAACAAGTAAAAGTGATTCATAATTAACTCTCATCTCCACACTAGGATTCCGTGTGTTGTGGAAATCAGATTACAACACGGATTGTAGTACATATATTATAAACGTTACAAGCAAAGCGGGACAATGAGTAACTATGTGTGGTACTTACTACGACTATGTCTAATTTATATCTAACTAAAGCTTAAACATTGAGAAACAGTTATCTACTATAAATGCTATACATCAGTTTGTATCAGCTGCTCATTTTCTTCATAGCTCTTTGATTATAGCCACTTCCTAAGGATTTTTAAACAGTTTGAACAGTTATTGTTTAATTTTCCTTTTTGTACATTTTTATACGATATAACCGTGGCACTCCTGGCTCCATTACGCACTCGCCTTTACCTTGGGATTCAGTTCATCAAAATATATATTGTATAAACTACTACTTGTAATTTCAAGTTTTCGATAATTTCATGTAATACGAGTAACAAATGGTATTAGCGTGTGACAAAAATGAATATTCTGAAAACAATAATTTCCAAATTACAATTTTTATATGAAAACATCGTTGGAAAGGTATTAAATAAATAGGGCCTTGCATAATTCGAGTGTAAAACTCGGTCCATTTCAAAAGGACTCTGAGTGCTATCCGAATATAAAGAATTTGTATAATGTATGAATTGCACGGTTATGAGTGGCCATCATCCGACAGACAACTGATGTATGAAGAAAAAAAAATGATGTTAATTTTCATATTTTAGTATGGTAAAATAGAATAGAATAAAAACCTACTGCAATTTCGTCGAGAGTAAATCTCACATATAAATGCCTATATTTTTTTATATTTTATTCACAATAGACAAGCGTTTGACCACTATCTCACCTGATGTTAAGTGATGATGCGGTCTACGATGATTCACGCCTGCCTAGAAGATACCTGTTCACTCGAAGTATTCATATGTATGAATATGAATAAAAGTAAATAAATAAATATCATATGAAGTTCTAAACTTGACACGTGACAACATTATGGCGGCAAAAGGATCTCATGAAAAGTTTTAAATACGATTCAATGGCTCCTTTTAAAAAACTTAAAAAGTGACTAATGATGCATCAGTGGAACGCCAGAGTTTTATCGTGGCCGTTTATAGCAGTAAAAGCGAAACGATGGCAGTAAAATGCGTTTGTCGCGGCTACACTTTACCCTTTAACGCGAGGTTCATTTCAGACCTATAGTAGGGGTTAACGATACGCTACTTGACGGTTAAACTCTTTCCTATTTCAGATACTTATCTAAACGCGTACCTTCTACGTGCGCGGCGTACTGAGAGATGGCCGCGATACACAGAATACCATTATACTATCGCCACACGGTGAGGTGGCAAACTTGATTTCATTACAATTAAAACTATGAGTTTTTTTATTGTGTATCGCATTAACAACATGCTAGGCGGAACTTAAGTTCAAATATTTGAAGGAAAATATTCGGCTGCTAGTGGGACTTGAACCCACGACTACAGAATACCGTCCTGTACCGTCGTGGGTCCAAGTCCCACTAGCAGCCGAATATTTTCCTTCAAATATTTGAACTTAAATAAAACTGTGTTTTGAATGTGTTATTAATTCAATGCTCCTTTAATTGAACTCAATGTATAAGTGATTATGTATACATTACTCTGTCTTCTGAGCCGCTGGTCCCGGGTTCGATTCCCGGACAGGTCAAACATTTGTGTGTATGAACATGTCTGTTTGACCTGTGCCTGGGTGTGTATTACATATACACATATATAAGTATATATATATAAGTATGTATTTAAGTATATATATCAGTCATAAGGTTACCATAGTACAGGCTCTGCCTAGTTTGGGACCTGAAGACCTTGTGTGAATGTTGTCCCACATTACTCTCCTGTTTGCCCGAGGTCCCAGTTCATGATCAGTGATCGCGGTCTCGGTCAGGCTACTACTTAGGTACTGCTTGGCTCTTCCTACTGCCTAAACGAGAACACTTTCGGTCAAAAGTGCAGTTTGAAACGTCGAGAACATAAAATAAATCAGTTATAATGAAAAGTAATTGGGAAAATCTATTTGTTTGCGATGGTTTAATTTAAACGCTATTACACCTACACTATAATAGGCCTAAAATCGTATACCTGGTGTAAAGGATATTTGTATCCATAAACCCACTGTCGGTAAAAAAATATTACCATAATTGCCGCGTCATGCAATTATTGTGTTCCCAATATTGCACCAATAGTCATGGTAATGGTGTTATAAACAAATCATAAATTTACATAAACCTTCTATTTTACGGGTAACACAAATAATTTGATGTTTGTGTTTGGGTGAATGGTTAACACTTTTGTAAACGTACCTACATCGAATTCTTTGTTGCTATGGTAATGAGGCAAAATTGACAAGAATAGTCCAAACGCATAGTTATTATTGTACTATAGACAATAATATATTACGTCAAAATAAAGGAAAAACTTCAGTTCCTAGTGTGACTTGAACCCACGACTACAGAATACCGACCAGTGGCTTTGCCATGTAAACTATCATAGCACTCCGCTAGGCGTTCCAATTTATTCCTTTTATTTAAGTTACATCTTATAATAATTTATACGTTAGTTAATGTAAGCCGTGGTGGTACGCATGCATCTATCGCCAGAATACTTGTCTCCGACCTGACGGACCTGTTTTTATACCAATATTTAGGACAGGTACCTATATATTCAATGGTTAAATAAGCGAGTTATTCAAAAACAGAATGCGTATTTATTCTTATAATTATAAAAAAAAACTTGAGAGGTGTCAAGGGACACCCGGATGGAACAAAGTTCCTTTCGATTAATTAGTGAAGGAATTCTAATAAAATTGTATACACTGTCAGGATTCATTATTATTATTATTTTTGATTATTTATTATTTACAAAAACCTGTATACACTCAACAAAAATAATCGTCGCGACACCACACTGTTGAATGCGAAATAGAAATGAAAATGTCTGGCTTGCTTTCTATAAGAGAGAGAGAGAGAGAAACATGCGCACGCATTTGCACGCAATTTTCCGTAAGAATTGTTGCGTCTAGCCCCCTTTACAACGCGCGATAAGGGACTTCGTTCCAATAATAAACCTAATATAACAATTAAGACGATTCTAACGACACTTCTTGAGCTATAAATCCATCAAACCATTTTAAGCTTTGGGACACCATGACACATGAGTTATATCCGTTTATGTGACCATAGTGTATGCCAAAGAAAAACATACCTACTTAATGCGCATATTAATTTAACACTAACAATATTTATATGTAGAAAGGTATATACACAGGAAAAAATATAAACCTCTTTTCGTAGATAAAAAAGAAACTTACATTGTTAATTTTCTTGCTTTTTTTGGCAGAAAGTGGTAAAATATGTCAGGGCATATAGGTGTATGGCTGCATGGCTATACCCGACAAGGTGGCTAACATAATGATGAAGTAGATGCTGATGGTGACGCCTGACTACACGGATCAAATTACTCGTTTAACAGTTTTTTTACTTTTCTTAACTTGGTGTTAACTGAATAATGAGTAATAAACTAGATATTAAGTAAGTATAGATAAGTAGATACACCTCAATGATGTTTTACTAAAGATGACGTACCTATATTCATACCGCGCGGTGCTCAGATTTTGTTCCTTTACGACATAAACATGCTTACTGCGGCAGATAATACGGTACAAATAATATAGAAAAGGATAGCTATATGTTTAGACTTGCGCTTGAGATACGCGTCGTAATCAAAATAACTACAATTGACTTAATTTTGTCGCCTCAGTTTCCGCGCGCTTCTGCGACATCTACCTCATATAAACATATCATTGGATACACCTACATAATTTTATTTATTAATTTACAATATAGGTAGGTACATACGCAACTATTCAAATAATGCTGCCTAGACAAGAAAATGAGTTTCACCCTCATATAAATGCTCATTAGGGATGGGACCCGACGGAGGACGGACGGTAATGACGCGCCCTAATGGGGGCCCCATAGTGATGTACCTACACTAACCATTTAAGCTTTACGAGGAGAAGGTACCTACTTCCCTCACTGATATTCAAACTGTGGCTGGGTTTAATATTTTCGATACTACCTACAGAAGGTCATGTAAATTATCTTTAGGACACACACAAACTAAATCTTTCCTTAATATCATATTACTATAGCTATACAATGATGTTTATATAATATCATTGATAGGTAGGTAGGTACCTATTTAGGTACCTAGTTATTTATCTTTTGTTTATTGTTGTGTATTGTTTATTTTTTGTCCTTACCTATACTAATTGTGTAATAAGCTTTTTTGCAGTGGATAACTTATGAAATCAATTTTAATCTACCTAGGTAGGTACCTGAGTATATTTTTCAAATACGTAGTACGTAGTAGGTAATTACCTACGTAGTTATTAGATATTTAAATGTATCCGAAACTGTATTTTTGAACGTATCAATAAACAGGTATATTAATTAAAAATCAAAATAGTAACTAATAATGAAGTACCTACCCACCCATAATTTGATGCTTCCTGTAGGTATCTTCAAAATTTATTTTTTATATATATAATATGTATTTAAGTTTTGTTACATAACCTACCACAGATAAACCTACTTATATCACGTAGGTACCTACATAGGTACTAGTTAGTAGCTACTTAAGTATCGCTACTTGTATCTACTATCTACATATTATAATCTAACAAGCTAAGGGTTAAGGTAAAGCTTTTCCGTGGAAAGTTGCTAAGTAAGTAGGTATTAGTTGGCGTTAATATTTTTAGTTACGAAGATTGTAAGCATATATTATTTTATTTATATATTGTTAGTTTTGGTTCTTATAGGTTAACTTTGAATATTTAATATTTAATGCTACCGAAAATATGACATATAAGTGATGTACTTATTAGGTATATAAATAGTTACCTACTTAGATAAATTTTCGTAAGTAGGTATAATTATTATTTCTGATACTAATAGTTTCATTAAGTAAGTAGGTATACACATTTATTGCAGAATAAGTTAAAGTAATATCACAATGGGCTTGCCCGTATTAAGCATTTCTAGGATCTATACAAATTTAAGTAGGTACCTAGGACATGAAATTATAAGTAAGACAACTTTTAAATTCACAGAAGGTACTTACTTCTCTCTGCATATATAGTTACCATTTTCTTATATAAAATGTACTTTAATATAATTATTTATTTATTAAATACGATAATTTGTTAAACATGAGAAACTCTAAACCTCGGAATTGCCACCTATTGGGCGCATCCTAGCCTAGCCTAGCATAGCATCTGCAGTGCCGCCAACCTTGCGTCACTACAAACACAACTACAGAGAGAACCGGTCGGGTCACGCACACACGCGCACGCCCGGTATGGATTAGCGCGGCCTGCCGAGCGAGCGCGCGTCACAAAATGGCCGTAAAACAAGTGAACGGTGAGTTACGGTCGGCCCGGGGGGGAGGAGGGGCGCGCCGGGAGGGGCGCCCGTCGCCCAATCGCTGAACGAGCAGCCCGCAACACTCGCCAACGTTGCTCTTTCTTTTATGGCGACGTTGTTTTTCACTGACGCGCTTTTCCTTGTATTTTTTTCTCTCTTTTTTAACAGAAAATGTTCTGTTTGCTTTGTAAGGAGATACAATGTGGGTTTAGTATTTTTACCGCGTCTTTAAGTAAAGCCTGCGAGAATGGGCGTATTTAAATAGATTTAGCGTTGAGTTTATGTGGGAAAATAAATTTAAGTAAGTAGGTACTAAGAATATATTTAGTATATGGAATTAAGTAATGAGTAAGTTAGTACATTGCATCACGTTAGTATATTTAGTTTACATTCGCTAGAATTAAATCGAGCCAGATCGGATAATAATTTTGATAATTTGTACCTATTCACAAAAAAATCTGCCGTTGGCTTTCATAACAAGGTAATGTATAGGTATATAATTTCTTATTGAAACACTTTACCTAAATATTTGTACAAGGCTAATAATACTCTACCTATTATCTACCTACCTATAGGTATAGGTGCAAAAAGCGTCTGGCAGTTAAACGCATATTATAACGGTTCTTTAGTATAAAAATACTATGAATATAATTATTGGGGCAGGTAAATATCTTACAAATTACAAAACCTAGATGATCGGCGTTGAGATTAATACTATTAGGTGCATGAAAGGTGTGAGCGATGAGATGACAGGTGATACAACAGAGGAGGAAAACAGAAGAGCGACCAATTTTGTACGTACAACACTAAGTGTGGGATAACATCAGGAAAATTAAAAAAAGAAATCCACGATCAAGACTCGCCATTTAAAACCGGAATTTTGTTACAATAAAACAACTCATACCGACCTCACGAACGGACCAGAAAAACAAAACAAAACTCGGGTTAGTCCTACACAGCAATAAAAAGTAAAAAGTTATTAAGTCTCTGGCAGACTCATCAGAAACTTGCACAGTAATAATTTACTTAAGAAGCTGAGAGAAACCCGCGGCTCTTAGTCTGACGCATAAAGGAACCAACTTGAAAACTGAAAATAGAATCATTCGATGTTCAAAATTCGTATCTCAGCGCAAGTGGGAATTAAAGGAGGTATTGTTTACATATTTTTCCTAGATACTTGTCGTCAGTGATACATTGAAATCTGCGAGCTCCAATCTCAGCATATAAACACTCTACGAGTGTTGGTTTTCAATAGGACCGCGCTGAATTGATCCCCACTTCGTGCTAAGGTTGTCATTGTAAGTCATGGCACTCATGACGGATTCCACAGATTGGTTAGGGTTATTTTAATTACGCGTCCGGCTAATGACCTCTTTTTAAAGTCTAAAATCCAACCGAACAAAAAGTTAGTTTAGGCAGCTATGTCCTTGGGAACCAATCTTGAGAGTTAATCATCAAGAGAGATAATGCTCAAACGCAAGACCGATTAAAAAAAAGAGAACAGTGTTTTCTGAATTCCTCAAAAGTTATTAAACTAGGCGTAACACTCTGCAATACAAATTATATTTATATTGAAACTACTGTAATCCTGAGTTCTTGTCAGTATTTTCACTTTCTCCTGTGATGAAAGCTAGCACAGAGACAGAATATGTCACAGTTCTATACCCAATGGGCCGGTCTCTTGATCAAGTGGCTTGACATCTACACAACAGTCTGCACAAATATTCAAGCATAAAGCGACGTGTCAGAGCATAATGCGTACTAATATTACCTAATAACACACGACTCTCGATTAGTAGCGTGATTTATCTTCAATTACCATCAGGCTTAAGAAATAATATTCTAGAATAATAATAATAATAATATGGGACAACACTCACACAAGGTCTTCAGGTCCCAAACAAGGCAAAGCCTGTACTATGGTAACCTGATGACTGATATATATATACTTGAATACATACTTATATGTATACTTTTATACATATACACACCCAGACACTGGTTAAACAGACATGTTCATACACACTAATGTTTGACCTGTCCGGGAATCGAACCCCAGACCAGCGGCTCAGAAGGCAGAGTGCTACCAACTGCGCCAACCGGCCGGTCAATATATAATAATTTATCTTCTTTGTAACTATAAGATGAATTTTAGACTTTTTTTATAAAATGTTGACCACGTTCTGATGAAATATAGAAATAGTAGGTTTCTGCGATCCTAACTGAAACTGCAAAAAAGGCGACATGTTTCATCGGGCGTCGGTTGTTTTTGGCGACAGTCTAAAAACTTGTAATAATTCCACTGACATATTTATTGTTTTCGAGGGACGAGGGTTAAAGTCCTCCCCTCAGGGCAAACAGTCTATGCACCGAAAATAAGATAGGGGAATCTCGGATGTTCCATACAAAAGATAAGATCATTGTTCAAAAAAAGTTTTCGTGAGTTTATTTTTACAAAACGGTTTTATAAGGAATGAGATAAGAACGATAAATTTTGACTGAAATATTGTTATTGCGGATTTTTTGGAACTTGTTTTAGTATTGAGCTGTCTTATTTTTATTTGAATAGAAATAAAAAGTTGTTCCATTAAAAATATTTTAAGATTTATATTCAGTTGCATAATTTATGTTCTCGCATGGTCAATTTTCTGTAGTATTCTGTCTGCACGTCGAAGAAGATTTTTAATATAAGACTTTCATTTATGGAGACAAAGCTTTTTTTTTAGCAAAAAATAATGACTCCGGCTACAGAGGTATAGTGTTAGTAGATGTATATGGGTAGTATAGAATCTCTGTTACCTATATAACAACTGTCATGATATGATATCATTGACGAATATTTTAACGAGTCTGACCCATTTTACTGGTTCATATATCGATTTATGATCAAAGTTACGGAAATCGACGATGTAGGCTGTTTTACGACCGAAATTAACCAATATTATGATAAAGATAAGTCTCTAGTACTTACCTACTATCTACACACAATGTGGTCATGACTTTGGTAAAGGTCATATAGGTCATAGGTACCTAGTTATTTTCGAGATAGAATTTCATAATCTGAGTATACACCTACAGAGTTCAAAATTATCTGGAGTACCTATCTGATGATAATTAAAATGATCAACGCATTTATATACGGGGTTTTCATGGTTTAAGTACTGTTTACGTCATTTTATTAGGAAATATATGAAATACTAGTAGCACCCCGCCGTTTCACCCGCGTGGATTGCGGTTGTCCCGCTACCTCAATTATTATCTCACGGGAACTATACTTTTTCCGGGATAAAAGTAACCTGTGTGTTAATCCAGGGCTTAACAAACTCAAATTTCATCGAAATCGGTGTAGCCGTTTAAGCGTGAAGAAGTAACAAACATGCACACAAACTTTCGCATTTATAATACCTATTAGTTAGTAGGATATAAATTTAAATGACTAAAAATTCTGCCCCAACCGCTATGATATAAATGTACAGTCAGTAGAAGAAATAAAAACCCTCAAATCTACAAATGAGAGATATTACAGGGTAGGTAAATATAGTTTGTTACATTATTTTTTGAACTAAAAATATCCACATTTTTATAGATCTAAATAAAACTTAAAAAAAAAACAAAAACTGAAATAGCTTTTAATAGGTATTTGTTTACAAGTATCTGTGCTTAGTCCTAAACTGAATGGAGTCGCTTGTAAAATAATGTCGTATAAAAATGTTATAACATTTATTAAATGCACCATGTAACCTACTTGCGGCCCAGTCATTACAGTATACTTGCTTGAACAAATACCAAATATAGATGGTGTAGGTGCGGCCGTAACGGGATTGTTAAGGGTATACGATATACGTGTATACAGGACGTTGTCAGATAAAGTTAAATTAAAAAACGGACCCGAAGGATAATGTGTAGGGTCATCAACATTTAGCAATGTATTGTTAATAATTCAATCGGGGCTTGATCGCGAGAAAAACATTTAGTAATTTATTTACCTCGACGTTTCGACCGACGACGACCGACGGCGATTTAGCAATGCATTTATTATTATTTACACATAAAAACTACTTAAATTCTATATCTTTTTATAAACTTTGTAGAACACCATGTAGGTATAAGTATATATAGTATCGTTGAACACCGAACGTGAAAACTGAGTAACAAACTTTGATAGGTAATGCAATTTCTTGGTATGTCTTGTTTGAAAGGGTTCATAATAATAGTACAAAAATAATACTAGTCGAAGTAACAATTATTATCAGAATCATAACATATTCTTATAATTATTGAATATTGCATGGTAATTGGTTTTAAATACTTTATAGACCTAGCGTTTGTCCACTATCTCACTTGACGGTCAGTGACGATGTGGTCGAAGATGTTATCACGCTAATTATAATGCTTACTGGCTCTTAAGCACTGCTGCCTGAGCACACTATGTGTTTGGTGACAATTTCTGAAAGTAGCTAGCTACTTTTAGAAATATGTATAAATATTAAAGTTTGTAATTAATACTTATAAATAAGTAACCTTAAAAATTACTTCATGTACATATTACAATTGATAACAGCTTAATAATACCTTCCCTTTGTTATTTTTTTATATTATGCAAACAATTAAATTACCCATAGTAAAGTATCGTAGCACTTCTACGAGTTTGCTACGGGGAAAAGTGTAATGCGTCTAATGTTCTCAATTATTTACAAATATTTTATTAGTAGGTACATCGTGTCTTAAGTTAAAAAAGTAACAATAATTTCACTGGTTTTTCTGTCAACATGAACGAAACTGCCATAAGTCTACCTATACATAATATGTATTGGTATGTAGTTAAATCCACAATAAATCTAAAGAATAAAAAATGCAGTTTCAAAATATGTTATAATAAACTTTTTCGAACACACAACATCTGGCAACCCTGTAAGATGCCGTGGGGAAGCGAGGTCATCGACCGCCGCCCGCGCTTTCTTGAAATACCGTCTTGCAATATCTTGCTTGGATTATACCAACTTTGCTTCGGCTTTATAAAACGTATATTAAACTTAATCCTCGGGTACAATTTTAAGGAAAATCTGCCGTATTACATTTGCTGGCGTGACTATAGGTACCTATTTGGAATACCTAACCTAAAATTGAAAAGAAAATGTAAATTTTACTTAAATAATAAGTTAAAACAACTTATCACATTGTATGATTGAATGGTCCGTACTTAGATTTTAAATATATAGTTCAGCTGCCGAAAGCATGCGTTTGACAGTTCAATATATGTACCTACAATAAAATATGCCAATGCCGTAATCCGACTGTAGGTATACATTACTTACTTACTTTGATTTTAAGTAAAAAATGGACTGTAATAATTAGCTAAAATGTTGCTCGGAAGAAAAATAAAATTTTTATATACTTAGGCATATATGTAGTTATAGTATACAGTTTCATATTATTTTAAATTGAAATCGACATGTAGGTGGGTAAGTACCTAATTATACGCCTACGACTATATTAAGGTATGTATTATTGTGTATATCAGTATCATAATTTATGATATGTTATATGTAGGTACTGATTATGTAGGTAGGTAGGTACATGATAGCGGTGATTCTGAGGTGAACATTTAAAATTAGAATATCGAATAAATGGTAGGTACTAAGTTTGAGATACTGACGGCGCGTCTGCCCGAAATCTAACAAGTTTTGTGCACTAAGGTTTTAAGTAAAACAAAGGGAAATTGTAAACGTCTTTTTAAATGCATCAGGAAGTAGTACAAGTTATAAAGTCATATAAAAGAATAAGATAACATAACGCCAAAAATATTCGTTTCATTTTTATATTTGCACTTCTGCAGAAAAAATAATTCGCTAGTTATAATAATTAAATAAAAAGCAAACATTATAAAACCTCCTTTTGGCAATTAATTATAAATACATTTATATAGCAGGCAATTACAATATATGATATGTAAATTGAAGAATCTGGGGAAAAAATATTTTAGGGTAAGATCAACTACATAAGTAAATCTACCCCAAGTACATTCGTCTGTCATTCAAATTTATATACCTATTTCATATATTTACTTAATAAAATTATATAAACCATAATTAAACCATTTGTCATTATCGAGATAATTGTAAAAAAAGGATAAATAGGTATGCTCGCTCGGAAATATTGTTTTACTATAATAAATTAGCAAATTTAAACAATTTTTGTTCAATTAATTATTCATCGCTCAAATAATCTTCATGTACCTACTGTTCTCATAAGTGGTATTTTTTTAAAGTTTATTATACATGTAGGACTTTCACCAAAAAAATCTCAAAATTGTCTATTTAGCTAATGGCGAAGTCTTAAACCACGCAATTTTGAATATAACTGATATTTGAGTGGGAATTGCTATGTTATAGAATATACCTACAGTATAACAACTTTGGCCTGTATAAAACATATCCTAGTTCGTTTGTATCCGTATCTATCCACTTGTACCACGAGCGCACCTATATACATAAAATACAGAACATACTGATAATTATGTAAATACAACTGTCTATATCTGCATATATTTTTACCTATTTTACTTGAGTATTCCAACCGCTTACCCGGCTTTATTCATGCATACATTATAATATCTACATAAATAAATATCTTATTAACAAATTAGCATACATATTACTCCAGAATTAATTAACAAAACTCGAAATCATTATCAAAACGAGTAGAGAAACACTTTGCCTGTGCTTTAATTTATTAAATTTAAGGTATATTAGAATTACAAGGTATTATGTACGGTGTCTCACAATACACGTAGATAGAATAAACAAAAGGAGATTGATTAAGTAGGTAGGTAGATATTTCCTATTTTATTCTATACTAGCTGCGTCCCGCGGTTGTACCTACTCGCGTGGTGATAAAAACGGTGATGTTGAAAATAAGCCTATGTGTTAATCCAGGGTATAACCTATGTCCATACCAAATTTCATTGAAATCAGTGTAGCCGTTTGAGCGTGAAAAAGTACCAAACATACAAACATTCACACAAACTTTCGCATTTATAATGTTAGTAGGAGTAGGAAGTAGGATTTCGACAGTAATATCATTAAATCATTATGAGGCTTACATGGGTGAAATTAATGGTAGTGTTGGAAGAGCAAGGCCTAGGCTTTCGTTCCGAAATCAGATTGAGGGAGTTCTAAGAAAGGTTGGGTTAGGTCAAGAGTACTCTGAACAGAGGTTCTTGTACGAAATGTCTGATGAGCGCGGATGATGTGGAGGTGTGTCAGCATCGTACCAATAGGATTGCAAGAGGCCTGATGTATGTATTCGTATGTCTGACTATAGGCGACCAGAAAAACGAAAAACACATAGTGGAACTTACTAATATTATTTAACCTCATTGTAAGATTTGTTTCGGGTACCTAGTAGCTATGCTATCGGAGTACACATAGTTTGTAATAGTTGGACAAAATTACATATATGTAAGTTTTCTTTCATTTGCATATTTAACTTGTCATATTTTTACAGTAGGTAGGTACCTGTATACATCATATTTTATAGAAGTATTTATATGTACATTTTCTCTCAACTCATTTATCTCTCGACAGTTCAACGTCAAGTTATTTGCTACGGTATTATTACTTCAATTTGCTAACAATTACTTGATTTCTCTTTTATGACTCATAACTGCAGGTTACTCGAGCTCAGTGATCGAGGTTGAGGCCCGCCGAGCCACTCTCGATGAACTGGGGTCCATAATCGATTCCAAATCCAAATATATTTTAAATTGAGTTTCGAATCAAACATCCCAAAGTTTTGAACGTTAGCTTTTAGTTCTGCATCTTGTTTAGTATTTTATACAGTGTCATGTTCGAGGTTGGTAGCGCTCGACCTTCTTGTAGAACCAACCACCTTAGAAAGTATGTTTTCAACCTAAGTTGAGTGGCGAGTTCGAATTGAGACGTTTCGCAAACCGCAAGAAACACTGAACCGGCCTCTGTTCGGTATATTTACATAGCTACTAGCCTATAAATAAATACCGGCCCTCGCACACACGTGCACAATATGACGTTGTTTTAAGTTTATTTTATTTTTAAACGCGCGAGCGGCCGCGCGCTCGCCGCCGCCTGTAATTTCGCAGCGTCCTCGGCGTGTAGGCGCATACGCACGCGTCGCCAACATGGCCGCCGAACCGATTCATATTTCAATTTTCGAATTATTGTAATACAAAACGATAAGCGTAAAACAGATTTTCCATGGGAAATCAGTCGGATACGCGCACCGGTCACCTTCTTATCGGTTACGAACATTGATTTTAGTGCCTCAGGTTATGTTTATAACTTCATATAAAATTATGACTTATTTATTGTGCCAGAAGAATTAGGAGATTTATGGATTGCTAGTGAGTAATTTTTACAACCTTTTAAATTATTTATCACCTTGCAAATTTATTTTTACGATGCACGCTTAGATTATTTCTTAACTAATTTGCCTTTCTGCTTTTTAACGAGATGTTGTAGGTATATCTGTAAATTTTCTATGAGGTGATGATGCTTGATCGAAGGATGTAAAAAATGTTGGTGTCATAGATACCTACTTGGCAAAATTGATGACGGTCAAGATAGGTACAGGATTGTAATAAATTATATACGGCAGTTTCACAGCCTTAGATTAAAACGATAGATATGTAAGTGGTATTTTGTGCTGCTGTTAATTCAATTTTTAATGTAAGTAGGTAATTATATGAGTTATAGAAGGTTTAGGCAATGTGAAGAAACCCAGTTATATATTCAAATCTAAAAATAAAGGGTGTATTCATATAATTGAATTTTTTAATACAATACAAATGTCTTTATTGTTCCTTAATTTGGTATAAATAAATAAAGCAAACAAAATACATACAATTATTTATGATAGTAGACAGAACATCATGTGTATCCTGTATAAGCTCTCATGAATGTTCAAGTCACCGTGTACCTATCTATGAGATATCCAACGTTAACACATACAACATTGAACAATAATAATAAAAAAAAGAACACTGAAGCAAAAACACCTTATTGTTGTATGAACAAAGGACTGTTCTAGGTAGGTATACCTACCTATCGATCGCTCTGCGTAGGTATTGTGCTTTACAGACCGCGCATGCCTATTCAATGAGCTTTTTATATATATTATGTATTACATAAGTACCTACATAAATGTATACCTACTTATACTCATGTCTAACATGTTTTCCTGGTAGGTATATAGATTAAAGGCAAGAAGAATACCACCGAATGTGGTTGAAACTATAGTCGGAACTCGGAACCTCTGAGTTACTACGTGAGTAATTCCCGTTTTTAATATTTATATATTTAAAGACAAGGTTATTGAGAAAAATTACCTACTTGCATTGCAAGCGATAAGCCCTATCTTATTGAAAATGACTTTTTTTCAAGATTATTGAATCCTGCGCCTTTAAAAGTTTGTATTTTTAATTCCTGCGATTTTTGTACGCGCATAAAGTATTTTCTGTTATATGTTAAAACCTAAATGAATCGATTTTTATACGTGCATAAAGTATTTTCTGTTATATGTTAAAACCTAAATGAATCGATTTTTATACGTGCATAAAGTATTTTCTGTTATATGTTAAGACCTAAATGAATCGATTTTATACGTGCATATAGTATTTTCTGTTACATGTTAAAACCTAAATGAATCGATTTTATGCGTGCATAAAGTATTTTCTGTTATATGTTAAGACCTAAATGAATCGATTTTATACGTGCATATAGTATTTTCTGTTACATGTTAAAACCTAAATGAATCGATTTTCATACGTGCATAAAGTATTTTCTGTTATATGTTAAAACCTAAATGAATCGATTTTTATACGTGCATAAAGTATTTTCTGTTATATGTTAAAACCTAAATGAATCGATTTTATGCGTGCATAAAGTATTTTCTGTTATATGTTAAGACCTAAATGAATCGATTTTATACGTGCATATAGTATTTTCTGTTACATGTTAAAACCTAAATGAATCGATTTTTATACGTGCATAAAGTATTTTCTGTTATATGTTAAAACCTAAATGAATCGATTTTTATACGTGCATAAAGTATTTTCTGTTATATGTTAAAACCTAAATGAATCGATTTTTATACGTGCATAAAGTATTTTCTGTTATATGTTAAAACCTAAATGAATCGATTTTTTTTGTAAGGACGTGCGTTTGGATCAGTAATAACTTAATTATTTAATTTTACTATATACCTCCTAGGCGTGAAACATATGTTAAGAAATGTATGTACTGAATTATATGTGATATAATAAGTATAATAACTTGCTCCATCTTAGACCACGTGGACACTTAACATCATGAGACGATGACGGTTAAATTATTTGTATATTTGTTCATACTCATTGTAGGTAGGTACATACTAAAATCGCGTAAAGAAAAAATGGGGAATGAGGGTGTGTGTGAGGGTAGAAGGGTGGAAAATACTTTGCGACTTGTTCTCCGACCCATATACACAAAAATATCATAAAACTGGAGTGCGATAACAAACACTGTGACAGGCGACTTTATATATTAGAAGATAATTTGGCTACCATAGAACTTTATAACTATAGAAAAAAAAACTATAGAATACCGCCCTTGTACGTAAATTGGTCAAATTCCATATATAATATAAACTATGTCGGTGCCTAACTGGCACTGCATTCATAATACTCTCCTAGTAGTTTCAACACCGCATTCCTGTGGATTCTTGATATTTGAACTGAATCGTTAGTGTTCATAATCTTATTTATATGTAGGTAGCCTGATGCATGGGTTATTTCTTTGTTATTTCCAATGAGTAATATTAAACAATATTGTTTTACCTACTTCACCCACGGCTGCCCGACCTCGCTAATGGCTGCTGTTCTTTCATCTACCTTACGAGTATATTTATAGCAGTGACCAAGCAACGAGGAATTTTCGAGCTCAAAAGAATGGAAATCATTGGGTAATGTTTCTCCAGAGAATTTAAGATAAATATTATTGTGTTTTTAAGGGCTGGATGCGGGCCGCTTCCAACAGGTCCTTGTGGAAATCAATGGGGGAGGCATATGTCCAGCAGTGGACGTCCTATGGCTGAGATGATGTTGACGATGATGATTATTGTGTTTGTAATTATTTCAACCACATTGTTAATAAATAGATGATGTCTTCTTAATCGCGTGAAAAATATTTAGTAATTATTTACCTCCACATTTCGACCAAATTGCATTTTTAGTCGTCACGAGGAGGCTGATTATTCTGTTGGTTAAAATTTGTGCAAGTAGAGTTTGTTAGTAAAGGTTTTATTAAAACAGTAAGTCTTTATCGAACTATAAACAGGTTCTATGACTGGAGTCAACGAACCTTTTATAGATAAGTATGCATAGTTTGAATAAATTTTGTTATCGTTTAGAACACGTATACCTAAAAGTATTGTTGAAAAAATTGAATATAAGTGAATCGAGTTCACAAAGATCTTATAAATTATATTTTCCATATTTCAAAGAAAATCAAACAATTATAGAATCTGACGATAAAAACAAAAATAAATGGCAGACGGACAAACATTCAACTTTCTTTAATTAACCGTAAATTGCTTGTGGTACGTATTAAAGAGCCCACAGCTGGACATGGATGCCCTATATTGATTTATACAAGGTCCAGATTAAAGACTCTGCATAGAAATTTCTTTTTCCAACATCTACTGTATCATCGGCATTCTTGTCTGTGGAAACAAGAGTATAGCAAGGATGATGATGGTTATGGTTTATAATTCTTTTCTCAGCCATGTGCGTCCACTGCTGGACGTATGCCTCCCCCATATAGGGGGGATTTGCCAATACTCGCCACGCTTTGCAGGCGGGTTGGCGAGCGCAGTATGATTTCCGATCCTCAGAAAACACTGCTGCCCACCTCCTGGTACGTTATCCCTTAGCCGACTCTTACGGCACCCACGGGAAGAGATGGGGGAGTACTATTCTAGGCCGGTACCACCACGGCCTGGTTTATAATATTATAATGTAAATAATGCATTATATTACATTTTATATTTGGCTCATTAAAGTCAATTATTTTAAATGCATTGGTGATTATTATATATTTCAACAACTCGACCATATTATTATTAGCTTAACAACATATACATAAAACCAGTCGTGATTGTTGATATAGATTATTTGTGATTTTAATTGCTCTATCACCACGACAGAAGTTCGTGATTCTGTCCCGTTAGCTTCGTGTTCCACGTTTCCAAGATAAGTAGAAAAGGAGCAAAATATAGGGAATGTTTTTTGAGTCATGATCCGAAAAGTACCTAAAGATTTCTTTGGCAAATTATTTTTACGTTCATCGTGGTAATGCGGACATGTTTGTTGCAATCGATGCTTTGACGGAGCTTTAATAACTATTGTACCAATCTAGATACAATCGCAGGTAAAGCAGACGCGCTCCTAAGGCCCACTGTGCCAACAAAAAATATCCAACATTTTCGCCTGATCCTCGGATCAAATTACAATTTTACAGGCAAACATCGTAATTTAATCCCTGTTCAGGAGAAAATCTCGGATTTTGGTGCAAGACACCTAATGGAGTTTACCCAATTACATCAATTAAGTTGAGCAAAGTAGATACACTGCAGCACAACACGCTCAGGAGGTTCATTTATCTGACAATCATTCATCACTATTTGTCAGTATAAATAATATACTGGCACTATGTGCAACTTTTGAGGATATATGAAGGGCATTATAATAAATTTACCACGTAATTACCACCACATAATGTACCATATATATCATAAATAGCAAATCTTTACTATCTTATCATCATGTCAGCCATAAGACGTCCACAGCTGGACAAATGCTTCCTCCATTGATCTCTAGCAAGGACCGGATGGAAGCGGCCCGCATCCAGCCCCTTCCTGCGATCTTGTTCAGGTCGTCAGTCCACCTAATCGGTGGATGTCCAATGCTGCGCTTGATGCCTGTCCGTGGTGCCCACTCGAGTACTTTTCGACCCCAACGGCCATCTTCTCATCAGATATTTCATCATTCGATATCATCTTCGAGATATTTTCTATTAATAAACTCGATAGATCAATAAACTGGTTATTGATCAATCTTTCAGCTTTGATTAAATTTGTATCATTCATCATAAAGCATGGTAAATACAACTGATACAAATATTAATATTAAAATCAAACGAAATCACAGACACTGGAAGTCAATCGCCGATTAAAATCTTATATAACAAAATTAAGTAGGTGCTAATAATGCCATGCTAGTTATTATAAATTTGTTTTCATCCGGTTTATTATTGGTTTTAGTGTAGTAATAAATATGTTTGTGTGCCTGTAAAAGTTAAAATAAAACCTACAACTTTTTCTTGCCATCCGTACTCCTTGGTACTCACGGCAAACTTTTTATCGCGCACCGTTATCGTGGCTGATCATAAATCTGTTTTGGAATCGTGAGTCGGTAGTGCAGCAAGACCGCATGCAGTCCATCATCGTTTTATACACGACCGTCGCGTTATAGAAATAAGGTGCAGTTCCTGTTGGACTCTGTCCCGTTCTTAGCACATTTCATTTTGTATTTGGCGCATGGTCGCATTGTACCTAAGTATTTGCCAATGCACGTTAAATCCTAGGCAAGGTCCTCAACATCCCAGACTTATTTACGGTCTAGCTCGTGGCGTCTGGGAGGCCACCCCTAAATTATTATCTGAATGCAGTACCATGGCGTAGATATAAAACAGGAAAACCTTTGAAGTTAGGGTTCGGTGTTAAAATGCTTTTAGTCAAACCGCAAAAACCAGTGTAACTATTTATACCGTCATACTAATATTATAAAGGCGAAAGTTTGTCTGCGTCGTTTGTAGTTTGTATGTTTGTTATTGCTTCACGCTGAAATGGCTCAACGGATTTGCATGTAATGCGGACTGAAAATATTTTATACCCTGGAATAACACATAGTCTACTTTTTTATCCCGGAAAAAAGTATAGTTTCCGTGGGATCATTGAGGTAGTGGGAAACCGTATTCCATGCGAGTAAAACCGCGGGCCGTAATAATAATAACAATATAGAGCTAAATCACAACAATCTATGACTGGTGTAAATGAAAATAATTTGGATAGATGGGTTCGACACTAGAGCAAACTAACGGCTACACTAATCTGGATGAAATTGAATTGAACAATATGACGTATTTGTTAATAGCTTTTCAAACTTGAGGGTGGTAGCTATCCAGGCAGGTACTCGCCAGTACCCTACCCTCATCCTGGGCATTCTATAACGGTGTTACCTTCACCGGAAGCTTAAGCCGTTGGTGGCGATCTGTTGTGTTGTGTGTCTGTGGTCTGTTTGACAGCTGGCGCTCCCACCGCGGAGCTATCATCGCTTAAAACGCTTAATTTTACTACGATTAACTAGAAATTTAATAGAAAATAATACAATAGGCATTTTGTTATGGCAGCTCTAATCGTTAACCCTACCGTGCACACTCCAGAAAAGAAATTAATTTAACAGTTTATAATAGGCACGTATACAAATTTATATAATAAATATATATTTTGTTTGAGTCTGAAAACGATCGCGAGTTTCTATGCTTACTACGTGAGTCCTAGTCGGTTTGTTACATTACAATATATTTTGTTATTAAAACTGACGTGGTTTTGACACATTATAAATGTATAAAACACGGGAGTTACTCACGTAATAAGTAAGAGGGTTCCGACTATAGTTTCAACCACATTCGGTGGTCTGTTTCAAGGAGAATACGGGGCGCTCGCGGACGCGGTCGCGGTCCACCGCGGTACTAGACCTAGTAATAAATACATACAAATTTGGCTATCTGCTCTATTGCCTTTAACTAATTTGTTTATGTAAAATGTTGATACCAGCAGTGGAGAGTATGAAATGTGCTTGATGTGTAACAAGCATGTCACCATACAAGAACATTATAGACAAACTAAAACATTGACAGACACATCAGACTTATAACAACCCTATTTTTGAGAAAAATAGAATTATGTACTACACTCAATGATGTTTTACTAAAGATGACGTATATTCATACTGCGCGGTGCTCAGATTTTGTTCCTTTACGACATAAACATGCTTACTGCGACAGATAATACGGTACAAATAATATAGAAAAGGTTCTATATGTGTAGACTTGCGCTTGAAATACGCGTCATAATGAAAATTACTACAATTGACTTAATTTTGCCGCCTCAGTTTCCGCGCGCTTGTGCGACATCTACCTCATTTATACATATAATATCATTGACTACACTTACAAAAATTATTTTATGGGCAAAACAGGGTATCAATTATTCTACTAACACATTACTCATAGATTGTTGATGAATTGTCGTTTTTGCACGTTTTGCTATTCTACTTGGAGTATACATTAAATGGCTACACAGATTTTATTCCTACTACAATTACCTACAATTCAATCGAGATGCAATTGTTACTTTAGCGGAATACCAAGCTTTATTACGATAACATTGAAATCGCTATTGCATTGTTTATGGATTTCTTGCCTTAATAAATAAGAGAATTGGCACCCAGGTCTCGATGGCATTACAGATAAAGAGACACTTTAGACACTCAAGTAATAGCTATTTATGGACCCTAGAAGAAAGTGTACGACAAACTACGCTTTGCGGGATTAGTAGAACGCATTAGAAATGTACAGATGTATAGATATACAAATGTGTAGATAAGAAGCTGGGGTACCAATTGTAGGTTTATTGGAACAGCCAATAACTATTTATTGGTTTCCTGGCTCGAGTCAATTAAACTGGATTAACTCCCGAGGGTTGGTAGCGAGGAGTAGATATTTCACACTTGACAACATAAACATACCTTTCTATAGCCTCAATCCAAAATAAGATAAATCATTCACTCGTATATATCCTTACTTGTATTGTATACATATTTATGTTTATATTACATACCTATATAGTATATATAGTATATATAGTACCTATAGTTTATATACCTACATAAGTAGGTATGTATATTATCCTTTATAGATTATTTTCTTTCTTTTTGTCGATAACATTTTGACATGTGTTTTTAACAGTATATGATTCTAAGCTTTAACACCTACTATGTAACATTTATTCTAAATTAGTAATTAATAAATAATAATATAAATAAATAATAATATGGGACAACATTCACACAAGGTCTTCAGGTCCCAAACTAGGCAGAGCCTGTACCTACTATGGTAACCTGATGACTGATATATATACTTAAATACATACTTATATATATACTTTTTTTAAATACATATACACACCCAGACACAGGTCAAACAGACATGTTCATACACACAAATGTTTGACCTGTCCGGGAATCGAACCCGGGACCAGCGGCTCAGAAGGCAGAGTGCTACCAACTGCGCCAACCGGCCAGTCATTGCCTGGCCAGCCAGTAATTGTATGTGGTACGTACCTACGCGATACTTTCTTTTTTATAGGGCAATAACTTAGGTACTTCTATAACATTCGAGCAATCCACATACTATCGAATATAAATCCGATATAATATATAGATAGGTATAGATAGTTCTTTAAAATTTAATTTGTTAGCTTACAAATTTACTTAAAATATTTTTATTGTGTAATGAAAAGGTAGTCAGTCCTACACAATGGTCACAAATATTACAATAGATTTCATTTAAATTGACTGAACTGTAACCATTACACTGATTATCATAACAGTGTAGTTACAGTACAGTAGGTATATCTACTCTATCTAAACCAATTCATATTGTTTTATGTGTCGAGGTTAACGGATCTCGAAGTCTAATTCGATATAACTGTGAATTTATTGATAAAAACAGTTTTAGTGAGACGCGATACTATATGATGAACTGTTAATACCATATTTTTTTAAAGATAAATTTTAAAAAATTTTTCATTGCACTTTTTGTTTTGTTTATATTAGATTCTGCCAAGTAATGATAAATGAAACAAAAGACAGCTAAAAAATATCGGTTGTCTGTAAAGTCGGTTTACAGACGTTAGATTTACGTGATAACGTCATAATCATTTATGACTTTGACTTTGACTTCGACTTCGACTTCGACTTTGACTTTGACTTTGACTTTGACTTTGACTTTGACTTTGTCTTTGACTTTGACTTTGACTTTGACTTTGACTTTGACTTTGACTTTGACTTTGACTTTGACTTTGACTTTGACTTTGATTATTTTATGTAATACAAAACTCAGGCGGAACGTTACGCGGAACGTTACTATTTTTCATGAGTGTTGCTGGTATTCATCAATTTATAAAACGTTATCACGTCAAAAGAGTTCGTCGTCAGGTACCTACTTGTATGCGAGTGGCAAGTATTATTATATTACGCATTTAATTAATGAAATACCTATCGTCCTAACATTTTTAATCATAACAAGCAGTGCGGCGCGGGTCATTGTCTAATTAGAGCGTGATAATACTAATGAGTGAGTTGAATGAGCCCTATATACACATATATTAGCAAATATGTTTTACTAACCATGTGCGAGATAAAAAATATTATAGAGAAATAGAAAACTATGAAAGCAAGACACTTCAATGGTTTTCATTTCGAAACATTTTTGATAGTGCTTATCCACCGGTTATAATGTGCGCTATCTATCATAATGTTATATAAGATATTTATTATGTAGAATACAGAGTGGAGATCACGGACAGGCAAGCGTAGCCTACGGCACGGTGGACAGACGTCCTGGGGGCTAAGTCTGGTCTTCCATATTGTATCATGGTCCACTCCCAAAAGCAGATCTTGAAGGTTTGAGGGTCCGCTAATTTTAAAATATTGATTCAATCTTTATACAATCGTGATGGTGACGATCAGTGATGCCGGTCGCCGTTGCTCAGTGGTCAGGGTCATGACTTCTGGTCCCCGGGTGCGGTTCCCGGCAGGGACAAACAATAATTGCGTGATGAGCATAGATGTTTTCCTTGGGTCTTGGATGTTGGTGTGCTGCGATTATGTGTGTGCCATGCCTCCTATGACACAGGGAATTCTAGTGCAATGGTGTGAGAGTGAGAAAAAAAACGTAGATGCAACGACTCCGCATTTCATTTTCTGTAGTCTGTTAGCATTTGACTTGTCAATATTCTACAAAACCGACTTAGGCCAAGCATAGATTCAGGTCGCTAGGGATATAAAACTAAGTTGACTATATACGAGTTTTCAACAATATCTTATTGACACAGGCTTGTATCGGATTGACCATCCTAACCAAGATCGCAGAATAGGTGGGATGCGGGCCTCTTCTAACCCTGTGAAGATCAATGAGGCAGGCAAAAGTTTAGCAGTGACTTTCCATAGCTGAGATAATGACGATGATGATGATGATAATGATTTAGAATATATGTAAGGCATTGATTTTCCGAAAACATTATCAAATATGAGCTAATTTGTGTATTGTGAGTCTTCTCTTCTCTGCACGAGGAATAAATAAAATGAAGATTGAGTAACGAACCGTGCTTTACGTAATTTATGATTCATGTTCTAAACCTCTCCTATCGCAGAATGCGTAGGTACTAATGTCCGTATTATGCCCATTGCTCACGTGTGCAATATCGAAATGGTTACAGTAATTAAACAGAGTAATTGGTTTGATAGCAATAGAAATACGTGTTACAACACAATAATGTCCATTAACGAAATGTAATCAACCGTTAAATTAAATCTCTGTCTTTATCGAGCTGCACTTTGTAAATGCATTTCTGTAGAAACTGAACATTTCAAAACATGCCAATGCTTAAATCGTTTCGCGACAATCGCGTTTTCTCCTTTGTCATTTTATAAACAACTAGCTGCGCCCCGCGGTTTCACCCGCGTGCACTACGTTTTTCCCGCTGACTCAGTTATCCCACGGGAACCATACTTCTTCCAGGACAAAAAGTAGCCTATGTCCTTCTCCAAAGTCCCATGTATCTTTATACCAAATTTTATCTAAATCGGTCAAGCCGTTTTCATGTTATGTCGTGACAACGGAAAACGGGTTTCATTTTTATATATATAGAATAGAGAATAGTTTTTAGAACAACTTGACATAATAATTTATGTAATGTAATTATTTAAAAGGAAGAGAAAAATATTTAATTGATTTTGCATAATAATGTTGCTTTACCTTGCATAACCATTAGATTAACAATCCTTGTAGTTTAGTTTAAATAAAGTACCTAGTACATATATTCGCGTTTTCCATGACTAAGTATGCTCACTGAGCTTTGCTTATAGATCACTTTTGCTTGTACTCAATGAGGCGTTTTGATCATTTTTAACTCGTGGCAAACAATACTTGTGGCCCCATGATCAATGATTTCACAGCATCACGCGTGAACGGCTCGACCAACTTCGCTAATTATTTCTTGTTGTGTTTGTTATTGTCCAGTAGAAGGTTCTTATAATAATATTAGAAGTTGGTTACCCGGAACATTACACAATTTGAGATAACTCAACGACCATATTAAATTTTGTAATCTAGCCATCTTAATGCTTTTGACAATCCCTATAAACATAGACATAAAGTTTTCTAGTGTAACCCTAAGGCGTTTGAATAACTGTCGTGTGTTGTTTATAGAAGATTGTATCACAAGGTTGCAAAATAATATTTTATCCAAAGCAGAGCGAAGGGTTCTTGAGTAGAATCTCGATCTTACCGAGGGATTCTATAGAAGTAAGTTCTAAGCGCAGCGAGCGATTACGTCGAAAATACGTCGCGCAAGGAAAAAAAAATTGCGACAATGTATTACTTTTCATCCCACTATGTGACTTAAAAAGTATAACTCATGAATTTAATCAATAAAATGGTACATTATTATATTTTTATTAATCTGGGATAAAATCAAAATAATACCTACAAAAAAAAATATTCATATTTGAAATATTTGTGCAGTAGAAATTTTATTTCGCTGCCCTGTACTTATCTGAGATTTTCTATCTCTGTTGCAATCAAACGCAGGCTTTGATTTTCTACATACCTCGCACCTCATTCGCGCATCCTTCATTTGTTTTTATTTTCGCGCCACTTTTATAACCGGCCAATAAACAAAAGCCATAATTTAAGAAGAAGATGAACCGGCGGTGTCATAGAGTAGCGTAGAGTGATACTACTCTATGTAGTGTACCTACTGGTCACTCTACATAATGTGGGCGGAAAAACTTTATGGCCCTGTGTGAAAGTCTCTATTATAAGAGAAAAGACCTACTTTGCTAACACTTATAGACGAACCAATCATTGTTTTTGAATAGACTAGATGAAAAGAATACTATGAATCATAAAAGCATTAAAATAACGTTCTTTGAACAATTTTATGATATTTAATAACTTGAATTAAATATTTGTTAAGTCAGAACAACGTCTGTGAGTTAACAAATGACAGGGTTATACAATCCAAGCTTGAATTAAATATTTTATAGTTATTTGAAAGAAAAAACAGCAACACAAAAATATAGGTACATGATATGGGATAGTTTTTCAAATTTTTCAGTTTGAAGCATCATTATCATTTTTCGCGCCTGAAACCCTCGAATTTCCACCAAACACCAAGACCTCGAAAATTCCATCTTATAAATTAAAACCGAGTCATTAATCCGAAAAGTTTCACTCGCGATTTACGACATAAAGAACCGACCTATAAAAACGAGTCTACCCGCACAAACGAAATTTTTTATTTATAGCCTTCTCTATAAGTTATATGTTACGCAGATATACAGGGTGGGAGATTAGATATTATATTGCTCTGCTTTTTAAATTGGTGGCAGATAGACTTCAGAAAAATAGTTGTAAAGTAAAATTATATTATTTATAATCATACGTATATTCAATCTGTACGGTGGTACGTATAATAATAATGTTTTAGTCCCCTCATGGCGAAGTACTATATGTATACACACACGTCATTACATAAATTGTATATGCTACAAACAATACAATGTTCACAACAATTCAAAGTCCATACCTAATGCAACTTTTCTCAAAGTTATTGGAGGATATGAATTATATAAGTCCCTCAGGTTTCATAAGAGCCTTTCTTTCTTCTTCTTCTAATTATATATATTGTTGGAGTAATATTTTTAACTAATTGTTTAAATTTCTAATTTTACACTTTTATGATGTATAATTTCGATGTTCCTGCTCTCCGCTGCCACTAACAAAAACACAAAAAAAAACAATTATTTTTGTTGTACAATGGCTATTATTATTATTATTTATTTACAAGTCACCAAATAAGGTTTATTAATAAATTTAATCAAAATTTAAATAAACATCAAAGAAACAATAACGTCATCATGTCGTCAATTTATTATTCAGTAAAACGTCAAGTCTGATGTTCAAATATTTGAAGGAAAAAATTCGGCTGCTAGTGGGACTTGAACCCACAGCTACAGAATACCGTCCTGTTAGTAAAGTCTGATGTTGTTTAATTTTAATAAATATTTTTATTTTAAGATAATATAAGTTTTTGTTTTATCCCAGAGAAATCAATGTTTTCAGGATAAAAAGTAGCATATGTGTATGGAATATATTCAGAATTTCTTTCTAATATATCAAGCTGTTAGTCATGAATTGAAGCAAACACAAGTACATACAAACTTTCACATTAGAGTGATAAAATCTTAACTAAAACGATATTCTTCGTTACACCATCAGACCAATCACCCTGTAGATCCATCGCTGTATATATATAACAATATCTAGTGCAATTAGACGGCTGCGGGTCTCTGTGGGATTGATTTATGTTGATTCGTAGTGATCACAGACAGGCCTGTGATCCAGTAATTCTATTTTATGACAGTTCTTGATGAATGTCCCCTTGGAATGTGGTTTGCAGTTACGCTGCAAAAACCGCAGTGTCTCAATCCAGACGCAATTTGTAGAGCAAATGCACTTTCCACATAGCAATATGGATGCTTTTGTAGTGAATTGAAAACTTGATAAATTGTGGAATAAAAAGTTACCTTAATTGCGAGTTTTTAACTGACTTCAAAAAAGGAGGAGGTTCTCAATTTGACAAGTATGTTTTTTTTAAATTTAACAAAATCAATGAATAAATTTAAAAAAAAAAAATTGGTTGTCTGTAAAGTCGGTTTACGGACGATAGATTTACGTGATAACGACATAATCATGTATGACTTTGACTTTGACATTGACATTGACATTGAAATTGACATTGACATTGAAATTGAAATTGACATTGACCATTGACCATTGACCATTGACCATTGACCATTGACCATTGACCATTGACCATTGACCATTGACCATTGACCATTGACCATTGACCATTGACCATTGACCATTGACCATTGACCATTGACCATTGACCATTGACCATTGACCATTGACCATTGACCATTGACCATTGACCATTGACCATTGACCATTGACCATTAACCATTGACCATTCTACCGTTACGCGGAACGTTACTATTTTTCATTTTGGCATTCATCAATTTATAAAACGTTATCACGTCAAAAAGTATCTTAACAAAAGTTTTTCAACTGACATGGTTACTTATACAACAAAATACTAATAACTAATTACAATTCTGCACCTACTACAATAACATATAATACAATACCATGTTTATTACTTGTTTTCGATGCTCGATATTTCGGCACAAGTGCGTGCGCCATGTTCAAGTTAAGCTGGAGCTAGTTAACTGGAGAACTTGGTAGGTGTTCTACTCGCACAACAGCAGACAAATCTGTTTCGAAACAATGAGCAACCAAAAAAAACCATATGGTAGGTAGGTATTCCGATAATAATGTCAGTTTTTGAAATCGTTTAATATTGAGAGATTAAAATGTTATTAGCGTAACAAAGGTCTGGAGTTCATCATCATCATCATCTCAGCCATAGGACGTCCACTGCTGGACATAGGCCTCCCCCATTGATTTCCACAAGGACCTGTTGGAAGCGGCCCGCATCCAGCCCTTGCCTGCGATCTTAGTCAGGTCGTCTGTCCACCTAGTCGGTGGCCGTCCTATGCTGCGCTTGCTGGTCTGGAGTTAATAGTCTAGAAAGGCTGTTCTCTCGACTTTATCAGAGATATAGACTGTACACTTTAGTTCGTCCTCGTAAGACAACTAAATTAAGTTAATTGAAAATACAGAGTTATTTGATGTTTAGACCGGGGTCGCGTTAACTTGATGTAAAAGTAAACATACACAATAACTTATAATCTTAAAAGTTATCTCAACTTTACAGTATACATAAGCAAGCTAATGTCGCTCAGCCGCCAAAAGGCTGAAATAATGTTCGAATTCGGCCTAAAGCTGACATTGGTAGTACCTGATTTCGTTATTCAACCTAAGTAAAATTCTACGCTTTTGTCACCGCTTGGACCTGAACCACTGAAGATGTCGACCGCAGTGATCGACGAAACGTCTGGAACACAAGTTTCACTTAGACCACGGCCAAACAGCCCGGAAGCAATACATACAACACTAAGTAAAATTGTTTCAAATAAGAATGAGAAAATATCCAAATCGGTATAGCACTGATGAATGACGATGTTACATATAGATATATTTTTTATTTAAATGCGATACAATGGTACGTAGACACGTAAATACGTAAAATAGGACTTCATATAATTTCGTGCCAACTGAAAAAAAAAGTTTCTACAACAAATTGTTCTAGTATTAGAAACAGATTTGAGATTTATACGCTCAGACGAGCGTCTCAAGTATTAAGGTACCAACTATACGATACGTTCACAGAAATAGCTTAACCCGTTGTTTGGTTATGATCGCATATGTAAACACCATTTCAATCCACAGATAACTACAAGTTTAGTTTGTACATCGACCGCTCCTATTCGTTCAGGAAACAGCGCAGATATCATTTTTCATTATCATTTATTCATAGAAAAAATATAGGCATTACGAGACTTTGAATCTAACATATAGCATACATGGTTTGAATTTATTTTTTTAACGTTTATAAGCTTACGTTTGACCGCTATCTCACCTGATGTTAAGTGACGACGCTGTCTAAGGTGTAAAATAGATTGGTAACGTAAAATTGAGATTGGTGAAGTAGTCTTATCGTCACCCTAAATGTAAATAAAACAAATCGAATAGATTCGACATTCTCACGAGTGTCGAAAGCCCTTAACACATTCGAATATAGTTCTGATACCTGTACGCAACCAAAAAGCCATAAATAGGGCAGTAAACGTGACACTTACACATATGAGATAGCTGGTGGGTAGATACATACAGTGATACCGCGACGCCGCCTGTCGTCGCCTCGGCACCACCGATAAATCCGACTACACTCCACCGAACCTATATCGTGACAGTAAAAACTTAACTATCATGTAACACGCACACACCTGTATATAAACAACCACTGGTTACGTACTTATCGAGATATGTACGACACGAGCGGTATTCATGAAACCTTTTCACGCTCGCTTTCCACCGCACAGAAATAACTTCAGCGAAATTGATGAAAATCACGCACTGACCCGCTTTGTACGAACGCCAAATTCATTGTAAAGACGTAAAAGCGAATGGTTACGAAAACGAAAGCGCGTTTACCGCAAATACACAAAATATTTCACTGAGAATTATAGCAGTATTATGCAAATTTGACCCTTTCATGGCAGAACTCTTTGGGCGATAACGACCGCTCGAAGACAATGCGGGTACTGATCTCAGTATTTTTTCTAGTTGTGAACTGGTTTTGTCCGGTTTTTGAAAATGCTATTCTGTCCAAAGGCGCTCCTAATTTGTCTAACGCGTATCGATAATTTATGTAAAGGTTACGCAAAGCGCTTTTGTTAAATTGATCACTTTCGGTTTCAGCGTACTCATTTGCATAAGAGGGCGCGCTAACAATGATCGTCCACCCTTTCTTATAAATCCTTTTCGTTTCACTTTTTGAAACGTCTCATTGTTGACATTCTGTGTGTGTAATAAATAAATCAAGCGCACATTTACACGGTCTGGCGCATGTGCTTCGGACAACAATGTTGCCATCAGTTCCGTTGCGAACTTCACCAGGTTTATGTAGATAGGTAATGGCCAGTATATAATGTGTTAAATGTTCTGCTTCTTACTGGTTTGCAGTTTTAAGACCGTGGGAAGAATGCATTCGAATATCAGGTTGTCGGTTAATATTTTTGTTTAAAAATGCGTGCACGTTCCCACAACCAGTCAATTTTGATAAGACTTAATTTATTTATTACAACTGAAAGCAAAACTTTGTAGCACTTTTTATAAAACTGACATCACTGGAGGGGTATGAACTTTGAGATATAATAAAATGAATATCAAAAAGCTAATTTTATTTTATTTTATACACTAGAAATACATTAAACTAAGAAAAATAACGTACACACAACTACTCTGCGTTTGACACACATATAAATATTCAAGACAAATTACATTAATATCTTCTAAGTTTGACCCGTATATACAGGATGGGACAAATTTTTGCCCCCTGCAGGGTTTGTTTTGTAGTTAGAAGGTTTCGTTCTGAGGAACCTTCTATTTTATTTTGAAGAAAAATATATTGCTATTTTTAGTTTTTTGAAAATAAGTAAGGTTCACCCAAAAAATGACATTTGTCAAAAAAAGCAAGTTGGTCTTAATCGACTCTATTTCCAACCAGAAACACTTTTCGCAAAGTAACATACCAAATCAAATAGTAAGTTTTGGCAATAATTAAAAAAACATTCCTATACATTTTCTATGAAAAAACGAGTAAGTGAAAACAACAATGTCACTCATTCAATGGTTCTTAATTTAAATTCGTATGTAACTACTTTTTTAAGTTGGTAGGCTAATTTTGAGATCATCCCTCTAGCTAGAGTATGACTACTGTTTTTAAAATTATAAACAAAAGAGTTTTGGCGTAATCTGTCACCATAGAGGTTATAGTTATATACAAACTACTATTAATCCCAACTAAAATAAAGTTCCAACAAAAAATTATAGTCATTCCAGCAATTAGGACCCACTATATAATAGTATTAATAAAATCCTTCTACATAGGTCATATCCAGTTATAATCTTTATGGAGTGAAACCAAATAGGTCTGCGGTGAATGTAACAATTTGTTTATTAGCTAATTTGTTTTCATTAAACAATAAACATAAAGGTTGAATGAGTGGCCATTGATGGTAGAATGAGTGAAATAAATGCCAATAACACACATCATTATGGCGTGTAATATAGTTTTACAACTCTAAGGCAATAAATAAATTCACTGCCGTTTGTACATTTTATTACAATTTAAAAGTCGATGAGTGTTTGAATTGTATAATTGATTTACGCGGGTTATTAATGTTAATTTTTTATGATTATATCTATACTTATGTACCTACACCTAATATAATGTTGGGTGTCATCGAAGTTTTAACGCTTCTCTGGTTCGTATGGTAGATACGTTAAAAGCCACCTTTCCTGCTTGTTGTCTTAGAATAGCAGACATTACGCCATGTCTGAGGCTTGCTTTGGGCATCCTGACATTCAAACATTGGACTGGCTCGTTGGCCCTCCAACCATCTTTGGCTATCGAGGTGGACTATAGCCAGACATGCTCTCTGAAAAGAAGGCCCATGTCCCAGCAGTGGGAACGTATTGGGTTGATTGTGCAAGTGCTAGTCTTATCAAGAAATTTAGAAATACATGGCAAATTTGGAAAAGCAAACACACGGCTCATAGAATCGAAATGTTTTAAAGCTCTGAATGTTAATTCATGCAATTTCCCAACAAAAAACGCAACGCATACGATGAACTGAAGTAGCAATGGGTTGGCCATATAGGCCGCGGAGCCGACAATAGGTTGAGCAGGCGGTTTCTAAGTGGAGGCCAAGAGTCGGCAAACGTAGTGGGATGCCCTCGGCCTAGGTGGAGGTACGATCTTCGTCAAATGGCTGGATGCGAGAAGCAGAGGATCGTGCAACATAGCGTGCAATTGGAGAGGCAGATGTCCAGCTGTGGACTGCTATAAGCTGATGATACGCCGTAAATTACATAGCGATACTATCTACAAAAAGAAATAAGCAGCACTCAAATAGCTGCGTTTACGCTTATAAACCGTATTTATGATACTAATTCTTACGGAGGTATCCCCAATGTTAATATTCAAAGTTTTCTACAAATGTTGTTAGTCTATAACCGCTTAACACGTGTTAATAACTAATAAAACTGTTTTAATGGTACATAAAAAGTTGAGATTTACAAGAGATATGCAGCTTATATAATATGGTCGTCTCGTGCCTATTTTGTGGAGCACTAAATTATATGCTTGAGTTTCATAACCTTGCAAGTTTTTAATTTTAATTGTAATGACAGTTACGTGCTACGATTACAATCTTACGACGGTTGTTAATATTTGGAGGTGGTGTTATAAATAAAACGAGCTGGACTTCGTTTTTTTTTTAAAATAAGCTTCTGTTTTATTGGAGTGATATTTTATCTAATGTTAATGTGAAGAATAAAGCCAATTGGGGATCTTAAAATGAATTCTACTCATTAAGAACTCAATAAAGGCAATACAACATTTAAGTTATTTATTATTCTTTTATCTGTATATTCAGCATTTGAAAATATTGGTGAATTTTTTTTATTAAAATCACTCTTAAACCTTATTGATTTTAAACTTTTAACAATAAATGGACAGACGACCTGACTAAGATCGCAGGTAAGGGCTGGGTGCGGGCCGCTTCCAACAGGTCCTTGTGGAAATCAATGGGGGAGGCCTATGTCCAGCAGTGGACGTCCTATGGCTGAGATGATGATGATGAACAACAAATTCGTAATATAACTCATAGAATAAAACTCATATATGTATTTTTTCATAGTAAGTAACCATTTTCCAGGCGATGATGATGATTGTTCTCGTGCGCCGTTTTGTTCTTCCAAAGGATGTGAAAACATAGACTTTGACATAGACTAACACTCTAAGAGAAATTACGACAACCAACAACATAGAGTTGTACTCTATGTTAAAGAATTGGCGACAAACTGAATCTGCTAACAGTAAAATTCGTAAATGAAGATAGAAAATCAAACGAAAAACATATAACTTTTCATCAATCCTAACAAAAAGACATATACCTATATATGTAAGCATAAATTACCACTTTGCTTCAATAAAGTAAATTGTCTATACATTTACCGTATATTTTAGCGCGGTTGTGTAGCTATCCACTATTTAACTCTACCTGAGGGCGTCGTAACATTAATTCCAGATATAGCATCAATAAATTATTCAGTTACCTACGCTCTGGAGATTGTAAACATTGTTGGGCGAGGCAGGAGCGTGGATGTAAAGGCTTATCCCAGTTTGTAAAAGAATATTTTTTCACATGATATACAATTTGGTCACATGTATGTAAATATGACAAGAAATAAAACTTTCCTCCTTAGACGCACAACAATCAATGATGTTTTACTAAAGATGACGTATATTCATACTGCGCGGTGCTCAGATTTTATTCCTTTACGACATAAACATGCTTACTGCGACAGATAATACGGTACAAATAATATAGAACAGGATAGCTATATGTTTAGACTTGCGCTTGAAATACGCGTCATAATGAAAATTACTACAATTGACTTAATTTTGCCGCCTCAGTTTCCGCGCGCTTGTGCGACATCTACCTCATATAAACATATAATATCATTGACAACAATAGTATGTACGTACTTTTGGGCAATATTACACTATCACACTGATATTTCCTATAAAAGCGAACGTTTGCGGATGGTATATATATATATATATATCTTCACGCTGAAACGACAACGGATTTGCATAAAATTTGTAATGAAGAAAGAAACCTCTTAACCTGGAATAACACATAGTCTATTGAAGCCTTAATGCGCTGATAGCTCCGCGGTGTATGTGAATGTCGGCTCTAAATCTGATAGATGCTGGTTTGATCCCTATATCAACGGCTTGAGCTACACCGTTATCAAATTCCCAGCATAGTGGTAGGGCACTTTCGAGTACCCGTCTGACTAGATCTCACCCTCAAGTTTGGAAAACTGTCACCAAAGACCTACTGTATTGAGGCAGCAGTCCTTGAGAGCAAGTAATTGCGTAAGCGTGATAACATCTTCGACCAAATCGTCACTGACTATCAACTGAGATAGTGGACAAATCTATACAGTTCCTATAAAAAAATCTATATATATTCCCGAATATATTGACTGTTCCCGTGGGATGACGGGAAGACACAAGAATCGTCAATACCATTTCACCGCGCTTTACTAGCTTAATACTTTATAATAAATTGTTTGTTTTTTTGAGACAAAGGTAAAAAATATATTGAGAGTGATATTTTCTTTATAACATTTTTATCATTTATAGTATTTAAAATGATAGATGTGAAAGTAATATTGAAACGTTAAACTATAGAGGAGCCCTAAAAGTGAAACCCATGCTAGAATATCGCCCTCATTAGAGACACATAAATGGCGCGAGTTCCCGACCAATGTAAACGCGTCTCATCCCGTCGTGGGATCGGCATCTGGAGCTGATCTGGCGGGCAACGTCGTAAACTACAGAATTAGTGCTCCAACAACTAACCGGGGAAACAAAAACACGATTTAAATATAGACGCGGTATCCACTTGGGCTCTTAACAACCCTACGCTACGCCACGGCTATAACTTGTGCGTGCCCGCCGCGTGATAACGGACGAGTCGTGGAGCCGTAGCGTCGCTTGTAGATAGAGAACTACTCAAAAATAAGGTAAGATCAAACATCGACTCTGGAGTTCTTGTTAGTCACGACTCAGAATATTCTGTTGGAAAACTGTTTTTTGGGAACGAGTAACACTTTTTCGTACCGTGCGAATTACAATAGACATACAACGATTTATACAACGATGGACGAATCGACCCAAGATAGCAATGACCTTGTGTAGGTATATAAGATCTTTTTTTTTAATCATCACACAAGGTCTTCAGGTCCCAAACTAGGCAGAGCCTGTGCTATGGTAACCTGATGACTGATATATATACTTATATACATATACACACCCAGACACAGATCAAACTGTTTGACCTGTCCGGGAATCGAACCCGGGACCAGCGGCTCAGAAGGCAGAGTGCTACCAACTGCGCCAACCGGCCGCGATCATTGCAAGATATAAATAGGTAGACAAGTCAAGTCTAGGTGTATTTAGTATCTCAACACATAATACAAGATTTAAATGATAGATTAGCTACTCCAAATAAACATAGATAGATAGTTAGCACTTCATTGTAGGGTAGGGCGGGGCTTAAAGGTCCGCGGGTAAAAAGGTCCACCACAAATATCTCAAAAACAAGTGATGCATCGTAATTTTTAGACTTTCGCGATTCGAACACATTGTTATTAAATCAAACGGGGCTTAATCGCGAGAAGTTTACGTGCGAGCTCGAGGTGAACCGAACCCTAGCTTTCTTAGATGTGAAAGTGATGGTGAGATGTGATGGTTCGTTGTCTCACTCAGTTTATAGAAAACCCACACACACCGACAGATACCTAAACGCTAGGTCACACCACCATCCCCGTCATTTACAATCAGTTGCCCGATCTCTTTTTGACAGGGCTAATGATCTCTGTGACCCTGAACATTTAGAGTCAGAAGTACTGCATGTTCAGGAGGTACTGAAAAAGAATGGATACAGGGTGACCAGGCAAGCATACCCCAGGGAAAGAAAGCCGAGGGGTATTGAAGTTCAACGGCAGCCAGCTTTTATGCCATATGTCAAAGGAGTGACAGATAAAGTGGGAGCACTATTAAGAAAATACTCGATCAAGACTATATTTACCCCACTATCAAAACTGGCTAGACATTTGAGAACTCCGAAGGATTTCATTCCCTTTCAGACACCTGGCGTTTACAAGGTCAATTGCAGCTGCGGTAGTTCATATATTGGACAAACCAAACGCACTATAGCAGAAAGGGTTAAAGAACATATCGCAGCTGTCAAAAATCGCCAGGTGAATAAATCGGCTATCGCTGAGCATTTACTTGACTCTGGACCCAATCATTGGATTGAACTACACGACCCTAAAATCCTCTCCACGGACCGCCATTATTATCCTAGAATTGTACGCGAAGCGGTTGAAATCAGGAAACATAAAAATTTCAATCGAGAGGATGGTTTTAGGTTGTCTACATCTTGGAACCCAGTGATTTATAGATGTTCGCGTCGCGGCGGTTTTCACCCTGAAAACACTAAAGATACTGTCAGTGTTGTGTGTCGTGACAACCCTGTGCTTTTGCAGGGCTGTGACAGCCCTACAGTTTAATAATATCAAAAGTGGGTAGTTGGCGAAACTACGCACTCTCGCCGACATTGCCACCCGCATTTCTCCAGTCTTCTCGTGACCACGACCAATGCAACTTGGTCGAAACGTCGAGGTAAATAAATTACTAAATGTTTTCTCGCGATTAAGCCCCGTTTGATTTAATAACAAGTGATGCATCGTTGTTGCTAACGATACAAGTGTAGAAAAGCGGGCGCGGGGGGAGTAACGCGCCATCGCCGACATTCAGGCGACGTCGCTTGCGGGAGATACACGGTCGTGAGTCCAAATTTTAACGTAAGTATTTTTTTCCCTTGTTAATATTTTTAGTTTCAAAGACTGTTTTTGAGCTGACGATCCCTGAACATAGTTTTCAAGTATACGTTATTTAATTGTTTTTTAAAGTGTATTGTCATTTTTAAGTTAGACTGAATGGTTTTTTTTGTATAACTGCTATAAATACTCACACGTGGTTGGGGTAAAAAGGTCCAGTTGGTCCTTTTTACCCCACATCATTTACATATTGGTTATAAAATCTTTCTTATTTGTTTTAGTATGCGGAACTATAAAAGAAAAACAGATAGTGGCACTAAATCTGTAGAATTGATGCAACGTGCAGCAAATTTAGTTCTACGTGAAAATAAAACCTTTAACTGACATACCCCCCCTATGTCGAGATTTGAATTAAGTAAAACTTTATTATCAAGATTTATTAAACGAATGATGATCCTGTAAATTTGAAATTTGGCTATGGTACTCCAAGACAGATATTTAATAAAGAACGAGAAGCCAGCCTCACAGAATACTTGCTCAAACTTGCACAAATTTTCCATGGTATAGGTCCTAAAGAAGTTCGTCGCATGGTTTATGACTGTGCTATTAAACATAAAATAAATATACCAGATACATGGCATACAAACAAAATGGCTGGTAAGGATTGGATGTCCGCTTTTCTTACACGAAACACAAGTCTCTCCATTAGAAAACCTGAAGCAACAAGCCTCAGCAGAGCAACGTCATTCAACAAACCAACGTGCAAGAATTTTACTCGAAATTAGCAGGAGTTATGGATCGATATAAATTGACAGCTTCTTCTATATGCAATGCAGATGAAACTGGTGTATCGACTGTCACCAAACCATCAAAAATAATTGCGGCTAAAGGAAAACGAAATGTTGGTTCTGTAACATCAGGTGAATGTGGAACTAATATTTACTATATTAGTCGCGGTCTCAGCTACAGGTTCATCCATTCCACCGATGTTTATATTCCCTCGCAAAAAGTTTCAAGATCATTTTATTCGGGATGGTCCTATTGATTGCATTGGTGCTGGAAATTCTAGCGGCTGGATTACAATGACGAGTTTTTTATATTTATGTAGCATTTCATCAAGAACGTTAGACCTAGTAAAGAATCACCAGCTCTGTTGGTTTTAGACAACCACTCTTCGCACTTATCTGTATCCACACTAGATCTAGCTAAAGAAAATGGTGTGGTGATGCTTTCATTTCGTCCACACTGTTCCCACAAATTACAACCGCTCGACGTGGCGGTATACGGGCCTTTTAAAAGATATATGTCTTCTTCTCAAGATGCAAGGATGAGGAATAATCATGGAAAGACAATGACGATTTATGATATCGTCATTGATATCGTAAGTTTTTTGTTTAATGTTTATTTCAATTATTTTTGTTTTATAAGAGTTTAAATAACTATGTTTAATATCGTAAAATTTTGAGGTCTGATTTGTTTAACTTTGTTCTTCATCTGAGGCTGATCATTAATTAAAGTGTTAAGATCGTTAGATATTATTAATAAAACTTTATATTTTTCCAAAAAATATACTGTTATTTGATTAAAACTCTTAATTAAATTTAATTATACTTCAATGAAGAGAATATTTTCTTTATGATAATGATAACCGTATTATATATTTATTTTTGTCAAAAAACAAAAAATAACACATGTGTTATTTTTTGTTTTTTGAAAAAATAAATATACTTTTGATTTCCATTCAATCATTTGTAGTTATTATTTCATAAAACCCTTTAAAATTAAGAATAAAATAGTGGACCGTTTTGCCTCCTCGCTGTACCTTTTTACCCCTACTATGGGGCAAAAAGAGACAGATGACAATGTCTAGAAAAACAGTAAAAAGATATATTTCTACAATGTTAAATCAACTAAGAGTTGAGCCTAACATAGTTCGATAGTTGTTTGTTTCATACGTTTTGTTTGTTTTGATGTAGTAGGTTTGGTTTTCACAATATAATTGCTAAAAGTGAAATTGGACCTTTTTGCCCCGCCCTACCCTACTGGTACATCAACTTAAAATAAAACATTAACAAATACTAAATAAATTGCTCATTTGGCAATCTTGTCGCTAAGAATCGATCTCTCCCAGACAGCCTATGT
Organism: Apeira syringaria; assembly: GCA_934044485.1. Lineage (NCBI taxonomy): Eukaryota > Metazoa > Arthropoda > Insecta > Lepidoptera > Geometridae > Apeira > Apeira syringaria. The sequence continues at coordinate 17,531,151 of OW203666.1, read as the reverse complement.
AAGAAGAGGAATTAATTTTCTAAGAAGCGGTGGTGTAGGTACTTAAGTTTAAACTAAAAAGAAGTATTTACACAAACATTCTAAATAATATTAATAACACATATTAATATTATTAATATGGGCAATAAAATATATAAAAAACATAGTACTCTATTGGCTTGGTATTGGCATTCATGAAAGTGGTTGAACACATATGAATAACGAAATAAGTTCTTAACATGAATGTGGATGGATATAGAGGTAGAGGAAAGCCGAAGAAGGTATGGATGGAATGTGTGAAGAGTTATCTGTTTATGAAAGGTGTGAGCACTGAAATGACTAGAGAAGATCTGGTGGAAGAGGAAAGCGTTTGTCATCTTGATTTAAAGTTTAGGGGTTTATTATGGCAATTCATTAAGAAAATAGCAACCCTCGAGGATCCCTCTGAGTGGAGCAGCCATTGATGACCAACTATCGATTTCCTAAAAATGTGTTGTGTTTGGACAAGGAACTTATACATTCACTCATTCGCTTCAAGTCAAAGTTTTTGTTCGGTGGGTGACCAGCGTCTATCTATTACCACCTTCATCGTCTGCCTACTCTTATCATACCCGTCTGCGAAGAAGGCTGATGACCATGGTCTGAAGCACGATTAACTAGCGTCAAATTGCCTGTATCCTTTTCGAACAAACAATTAATAACGCGCACTTATGAACTATATTTCTTTTGTCAAAGTAAGTATAATACATTAATTACAGTTTTTATAGAGTTTAATTGTTTTACGCTGGGGTTACGAATGTCCTTAGGTTACGATTGTGATTCGTGCTTCTGCCTCTGGTGTTTTGTCGAACTGTAACTTTCGTGTAGTCAAAATAACCTATTGAAAGTTATATTCCGTGAAACGTATTTTTCTAGTAGCCTGCTCATAGAATAGTTTTCACATTATTTGTGTAACTTTTTAATTTATTACTACATGTAAATTACCGTGTCATGCCCAAGGTTCAGGTTCTGTAGTTCGCGTGTAACTTTGATAATTATTCAAATTCTGTAATTAAATTAAGTGAAACCTACTTTAGAACTTAGTAGTTAACTGGAATTCGTTAAGTGCAGTTCTTTTTGTGTCAATTAAAAATAACTGAAGAATTATAACTAAGCGCCTTACTAGTGCACTATGTTGGATTTGTTTTTTTGTTCAAGGTAACAAAAAATAATTATATATATACACCTAAGTATTTTCGTAACTTCTAAAGTGTTCTAATTGGAGTTTTTAAATTATTTGTTAGTAGTATGTATTCATTTTATTATTCATTTGATTAGAAATATTTATTAGTATGTACTGAAGTTTAGATTCAGTACCAACAACATATCTTTACGTACTAAAACTGAAACGTACATATTTAATCTGAATAAAAGGTCCATAGTATTTCCAACAGTATGACGTAATGAAGCTGTAGGTACTTATCCGAAAAGCTTTCCCATCCCAGCATCAAGCCCTTAAATTAAAACACAGGACACCCCTATTTCACCATTATTTTTTTTTACTTTTTAATATCCATGTCATTCCGTAGGGTTGCTTGAACAGTTATAAAAGGGTAAAAGTTGTGGGAGTGTGAAAATTAGCTGTGCGGGTTGTAATAACATGGATTAGGAAAAAGTATTTGATGTGAGTTTTATCGTTACATAATAATTTGAATGATCGAATAATCGAATTACATTACAAGCGGCCATTGAGAGCGGTTTATACTAGATTAGGTATTATAATTTCATTTGTTATTTTTTTAGGAATATTAATGTTTCTAAAGGTAGGTAAGTAAATGCTTGCCCATCATACAACTTTTAAAACTTAGTGTATACCTACGCGTTAGCTTGTGCCCTTCGTAATAATAAATACAATTAGAACTTCGACACCGAAACTTTTATAATTATGCGTACACATTTTTATTAATGACCAGTTTAGGGGAAGTCATATTTCATGAATAGAAACAAATGTAATAGCTCTACGATTTTCCCTTTTTACGTAGCGAGTCATAACTAAAATATGTATGAGTTATGAAAATAATTTAAAATTCTAAAAAAAATTTACGGAACATTTACCCGGAACTATGGCTTAGCCGAAATTATATCTATCTCGGAGATAGCTGGGACATAGGGGAGGATCGTTTATGTAATATTTTGCAAGTTTTTTAATCAGAAGGGTGGATCCCCTCGGTAAAGGGTGGGCATTGAATGAGTTTATAGTTCTTTGTAGATAAACATATCAATTTGTTAGTGTTTTGTAAGTTGAATATATGATACAATTGTCGTATGCCGAGCTGGCCTCAGTTTAGTTGATGACTTCGTGGCTCTCACTCCGATTCGAATGAAGACTGATTTTATGTCCTCCGTTCTAGTTTCAAACGTCTTTGATTAGTGAAGTGTCGTGTTTCAATTGGTTTCAACGCGGTTTTGATTGGAGGTGAGTCATAAATTCATTGATAAATTAAATAAAGCTTGTTTTATACTGTATAGATCTAACGTTTGACCACTATCTCACTTGATGGTCAGTGAAGATGTGGTCGAAGATGTTATCACGTTAGATCTAGAATGCTCACTGGCTCTCAAGGACTGCTGTCTGAACACACTATGTGCTTGATGACAGTTTTTCAAAATTGAGGGTGGTTGCTAGCCAGGCGGTTATTCGAAAGTAGCCAAGCGGGGAATTTGATAACGGTGTTACCTTCACCGGAAGCTCAAGCTGTTGTTGGGGGTTCGAACCAATGACCGTCTGTTTGACAGGCGACGCTCCCCCCGCTGAGCTATCATCGCTTTAAAAGCTTTACCTATGAGTCTATTTCAGTCTGTATAAATTCGTACTAAGTTAAATAATGAAATTCTATCTGAATAATAAATGAAAAGAGATCAAAGGGATGACGAATAAGTTTCACTTGAGTATTGAGTATATCATATCTACTCCGTTTTTTATTTTTAAATTGTGAAAACTACACAATACAGACTCACCGGATTGTACCTTTTTTTAATTACATTTGATTTTTTACTATTATGTGTACTACACAACAGGTGTGAAATTAATCTAGATAAACTAAATAACAACTAAGTGAAGTTACAAACTAAGTGAGTTTACACTATATGATACCATAACAATATTTTCATATTTAATTCTACCTACACTATTACATTGTGTTATGACTATATTATATTATATTTACTTATTATAATACTACGTTACTACTTGACAAATTAAGTGAGTTTACACTATATGATACCATAACAATATTTTCATATTTAATTCTACCTACACTATTACATTGTGTTATGACTATATTATATTATATTTACTTATTATAATACTACGTTACTACTTGACAAACTAAGTGAGTTTACACTATATGATACCATAACAATATTTTCATATTTAATTCTACCTACACTATTACATTGTGTTATGACTATATTATATTATATTTACTTATTATAATACTACGTTACTACTTGACAAACTAAGTGAGTTTACACTATATGATACCATAACAATATTTTCATATTTAATTCTACCTACACTATTACATTGTGTTATGACTATATTATATTATATTTACTTATTATAATACTACGTTACTACTTGACAAACTAAGTGAGTTTACACTATATGATACCATAACAATATTTTCATATTTAATTCTACCTACACTATTACATTGTGTTATGACTATATTATATTATATTTACTTATTATAATACTACGTTACTACTTGACAAACTAAGTGAGTTTACACTATATGATACCATAACAATATTTTCATATTTAATTCTACCTACACTATTACATTGTGTTATGACTATATTATATTATATTTACTTATTATAATACTACGTTACTACTTGACAAACTAAGTGAGTTTACACTATATGATACCATAACAATATTTTCATATTTAATTCTACCTACACTATTACATTGTGTTATGACTATATTATATTATATTTACTTATTATAATACTACGTTACTACTTGACAAACTAAGTGAGTTTACACTATATGATACCATAACAATATTTTCATATTTAATTCTACCTACACTATTACATTGTGTTATGACTATATTATATTATATTTACTTATTATAATACTACGTTACTACTTGACAAACTAAGTGAGTTTACACTATATGATACCATAACAATATTTTCATATTTAATTCTACCTACACTATTACATTGTGTTATGACTATATTATATTATATTTACTTATTATAATACTACGTTACTACTTGACAAATTAAGATATTTAATTGTTAGCGTTTGTCTAAACTTAACAGTTCCCTGATGACTGCATTATTTTTATCTTTTATTGCCGTCTTGACATTATATTCCCATATTTGTTTCCCTGTATCTCAATGATATTATATGTTTATATGAGGTAGATGTCGCACAAGCGCGCGGAAACTGAGGCGGCAAAATTAAGTCAATTGTAGTAATATTCATTATGACGCGTATTTCAAGCGCAAGTATAAACATATAGCTATCCTTTTCTATATTATTTGTACCGTATTATCTTTCGCAGTAAGCATGTTTATGTCGTAAAGGAACAAAATCTGAGCACCGCGCAGTATACATCATTGCTGTATCTACTCCTTTTATATAGATAGGGCTTATTCAAAGTTGCCAGTATTATGGAATTGACGATTGTTTACGTCATTTTGTTATCTTCCGCGTTGCACTCGCATCCGCCAACCACTTCCGCGCACGAGTTCAAAAAATCCAAATAGACATAACCTCGAGCGACTTTACCCGCGACTCGATTGAAAAGCGAGCGAATAAAATCGATTTTCCCCCAAATTGAATAGTCGTAAAATGTAGGTAGCAAGTTTTAATGTTCGAATTGTTTACACGGCGGCCTGGCGAGTGTAAACGATTGTCGATAATTGATGATTTGATTTACAGCATCACCAAACAACCGGTGTTTGGACGATCTGGATGCATAGTAGCCTTTGAATGGAACGTTATAGCATCTTATATACGGCCATCTATCTCACACTGTTCAGGTATTTATGACTCCGATTGTGTACCAACTGGAATGAGTTATTGGGCTGTGCAAGATTTCGGATAGTTTACAATGTGGTTGTAGATCAAAATACAGAGATGCCTTATAAATCGTATAATAAAAGCCTTGGAAAGGTTTAGGTTTGGTAGGTTTGATGTATAAAAAAGTAAAGTAGAGTGAATATTATTGGCTCTTTAACTCATATTATCTCTTTTTAGTAGCTACTATTTTTTTTAGGAGTAACTATTTACTTATTAATAATATACAAGTGTCTACAAAGCGATACTCTTCATATGTCTTTGCCAATTATTGGAAAAGTATCTATTATCTAAAAGCAAGTATGTAAGGTCAGATATATAAATATCAAATTACTTTATTAATTATTGATTTTTTAATTAGCATCTCAGGCACAGCCATTCACAGGGACAAGGCCTACTCCATTATTTTTCCACAAGGTCCAATTGGGTCTTTGTCAGGTCGTCCGCGCACCCGTTGGACGTCAATTTAATAAATAATATAATTGACTTATGTACTATGACACACCTGCTATTGTTACATTTAACTGTGAAGTATTTATTTTTGTTTTCGATGACGTGCGTAACATTTCTATCACCGTAAAGTAAACTTAAGTTAATTCTTACGGAAAGTTTACTTGCATTTTTTATATCACACTGCCTGATTTCCTATTTCGTATTAAAACAATAGAACCAGTTGCAAAAAACGTACACCAGAAACACCATAATTCGCTAGCACTTATTCTGTAACCATGTAAAATAAAGGAACACATAACAATTTACCGTAGCAACTCGGCATTAAAGCGTGCAGCCAGAAACAATAGCACCCAAGAATGAATTGACTAATATGCGCCCTGCACTGAACCATTACAATACCGTAATCAGCCGATTCAAAGTTCAAAGCCCGTAATAACTTTGCTGCACAAACGTACACTTTATATTATAAACAAATAATAAACGCACAGTTTTGCCATAGGTTCAGGCTTTGTAACTCTTTCCGTATTCTGTGTGTATTTTTTGTTTAGCCACGCACGGTTTATATATGCACTGAGTATGTAATATATTTAAGTATATACGTGTCATGTAAGGTGAAAATTTAACGACCTTTGACGGCTATGAATACACGAGAAATAATCGAAAAATGGGTAGCACGTTAGTTAGAATAGCGTTATTAATTGCTATAGGAATTGATAATATTGTAATTAACCCTGTTGTTTTAATTACAAACTGCGCTCTGAGAAGAGTATCTTTTATAATATTTATCGAAGCATTTTTCATATACTGTATAGATCTAGCGTTTGACCATTATCTCACTTGATGGTCAGTGACGATGTGGTCGAAGATGTTCTCACGCTAGACCTAGAATGCTCACTGGCTCTCAAGGACTGCTGCCTGATCACACGATGTTTCAAAGCATTCTTCTTAAAAACCGGAATACCTAAGTTAAAACTGATTAGTAAATGTCACAATTTTTAGGAAATTAGGATTACCAGACACAAATAAATACTTTTAAATGAATTCTCTGGAGTTGTGTATAAGTTTTGAAGAGATATAGGATAAAAACAAAACGAAACAGCGCATTATTACACACACTCATGTATGCTGACGATAATTCATTATTGGACACTCTTCAAATCCTAGTTAAATAGATACAACAAGGCACATACAGAATCAGAAAAATTGTAAGCTTTTCTCCAAGAGATGCAATAAACTTTTATCGCTTGTTCTTTCGAGTATTATTTGACAGTGTTGATGCGTTAAATTGCGATTAATAGATGATTAGCCATTCGCTCGTGCGTTTATAGCGGTCATGTAATAAATTCAGTTTATGGCACATCAATCGCGGGACCGTGGTGAGTTCGGCTCGAGTTCGCCTCTACCTCACTTCTAGTAGTAAATATTTTTAATGTGAGGTTATTTTCACTTGGCTTGGCTAGGTTGTAATTCATGATACAACATTTATGCCGGTGTTTTACTACAAAGAAATGCAAGTGCCCTTGTAGCTACATGTACCTACCTAACTTTACAAATCTAACCGTAAACTTGTGTACCTATCTACCACTTAAAATTAACTGTTCCCGAATATAATATTTTCTTGGAAAATCATGATCTAAAATTTAGGGACGCAAAGAAATCACAAAACCAATGAGACGTGGATGAGCAGCTACAATTCCTATTACAATACATATCATTTCGTGCAAAACAGAACATAACAGTAACAAATTAGATATATATTTTTATGTATCGACCTGATTGATTCATTAATTTGATATTTGACATGATTTTGAACGCTCCGTCCGACAGTTTGCACGGTTTAGTTTGCGTGCAATAGCGATGCCTAATAAGTTGCGGCTGTCAGACGCAGTTTTTTTTCTATCTTTTTGGCCTAAACTCAGGGGCGGTCCGAGAGGGGGTTCATAGGGGTCATGACCCTACCCCCCACCACCACCAAATGTTAACATTACATTGATAAACCTCTTGAGTTGTATAACTTGGAGATAGGATAAGAACAAAAAAAAAGAATCAGGTGACCTCCCCACAATCTTTGATATGTAGGTATTGATTACTACGGTAGGTAATTCTTACAGTGAAATGAATTGTTCGTAGGAAAATATGTATACAGCTCCAATAGGTAGGTAGGTAAGTAGTAGGTAGGTACCTACGGGGCAGCAGGTGATACCTAAGGTAACTTATTTATATTTGAGCAGGGCTGTGTTGGCGCAGCTGGGTACGGGCGTCTCGTAAATTACCTACCGCGTACCTACTGCAGTATTACAGCCATTATTTACGACTAACGAACGTGAGATAATCTTTTCTAAGTGCATGATAATAGGTAGGTATGTATTTTCAACGTTTTTTGTACATTTTACGTAGTCAAATTAATGTGATGCTATAGGTACTTACATGAATTACTTCTGTAGGTAGATATTATGCAGGTATAACTAAATATACTTAGGTATTCATGTAAGTACCTACATAGACAAAGAATCGCAGATCAGGTAGGTACCTACATTTTCAATAATTTTCTATTATACTATAATATATAAGCAGATTATTCTTCGAACAGTGTGTGTTACCAGTGATGACTCTCGGAACTGAAACGTGGTCTCTGACTATGGGCCTCGTGAGCGGGCTCAAGTCGCACAGCGAGCTATGGAGAGGGCTATGCTCGGGAAAAGTAGAAATATTCAACATATAATATCTATCTCGAATTTGAAGAAATGTAATTTAAGCCGAATATAAATTACGTATCCATTAAATTTAAACATTATTTAACTAATATTATTATTGCTATAAGTATTGATATTCTTTTTTATTATTTTCAGATCTCACCAAGATGGTATGAATAAGAGGAATACCGACTAAACGTTTGAAAACATTGCCTTAAAAGGTAAGTTTCTCAACGAACATTCAATAAAATGGTTGTAGTAATGAATCTCAGTGTTGCTACAGCGAAATCCGTTTATGCCGTGGACAATGCCAGTAGGCCATTTAGGTAAACCTACTTACTCGCTAATCTAAACATATCATAAGCTGGCCTCATTCACGCTGCGATCGATACCTGCTTTATTTAATAGAACGGACAAAAACAAATACTAACCAATCGAATGTAGAGTCACTACAAAACCAGATTAAGCCCCTCCTAACCTCGAAATGTAAAACGGCATTCCTCGTCTGCCATAATCAAAATATTCCAATAATGTCCGCTCGATTACCCAAGCTATGGCCATGTTTTTTTTGTTTTCCATTCCCCTCAAATGGAAAGAAGTCACGCTGCGATTCATCCCATCTCTTGTAAAAAGAGACAACGTTACTATATCTTTCTCATAAAATCAACGTACGTGTGAAAGAGACAAAAGGTAAACTTAACATGGCGTCGTCGGAAGGACGGCGTGGCAATGGCCTGGCAGCTGAAATTCTTGGCCACGCACACATACTTGTAATTTGTTTGTGTATACAAGTATAGTGTACAAGATTGGGAGGGTATTAAGGTGTAGGTATCATCAACATTTGGTATTTCGATACAATATTTTTATTCAATAACTAATTATGATAAATAAAATCGGTCACTTCAAAGGTGTACAAATATCTACACTTTTGAAGTTAACAATTCACTGGTACCTACATGAAAGGTACATTGGAAACATTCATTTAGTTTTTAAATGTCACTAAAAGAAAAAGTGATTGAATATTTTTTTTTATTACCGTGACTATGTAACCTTATGAAATACGAGCCTACCGGGTAGTCGTTGCAGCAACTTTTTTTATTTGATTACGGAATTTTGATGGATGCTATCACAAAACTTAGTCGTGGTAACCAAGTAGAAAAGTGGTTGTTGTAAACAAATGCATCGTGCTATCACGACATGTCAACCTTATACACTTGATAGAGTTTATATGAATCTTTACTAATCTTACCAAGAAGTTTGATTGAAGCGATTAACTAACTCGGTTTTTATCAATCAATCAATCAAAAAATCAATGTTAATACTTGTTTTCTGTTACAATGTGACATTGTAGAAATGATTAGGAACATGTTTGAGCGTTTTATCAAATGAACTTGTACTGCTGTAATCATATTGTCCTTGGTAAATTTGATCAAGTTGTCATTAATTTAATAAAGAATTCGCCAACGAAGTTAAATGTTACTAGATGGCGTCCATTTTTTTCCAAGGTGTGTGTTTTTCCAAAACGTACCGCGTGTACATGTTTTATCTGTATCTTCATAATGGGAAAATATAATTGAACTTGTTGAATATAGAAATTGTTTTTGTAAAATTTATAAATAAATATTACCTATACACTTTCTCTTGTTTTATCTAAACCAGTAAAATACACTAAAATGGGTTGACGTAATCAAGGAAAAAGGTGAAATACACAAAATACTGTATATGCGATTTTTATTGTGACTATTTTAGTGTGTTGAATATGAGTTTATTAGCTCTCGTTAATGTCTTGTATTTTACAACTTTAAAAAAGGTAAGCAGCTTAATATTTTTAATGTATATAATATATATATGTAATATTTTGAATTCACAAGTTAGTGGAAAACTTTGACTTTAAAACCTTACCTGTATTAGTGTGTAGTGGAACAATTGGAATATTTGAAACCCAATTTTAAACCCTAATACCTGCCTACCTACACAACCTACCTAAAGATGAGAATCTTCAATTACTTTATTTTCTGTCAAATATATTAGGGGACAACAATTGACAAGAAGATATAATAGCCGAATAGCCCAAGAAATCAATTTCACACCCCCAATTCAATTTTTTCACAGACTAATATTACACATTTCACATTTAGTGTACCTAAGAATTAGCGTATAATATTTTTTTTAAAAAATATTATCTATAAACTTACGTTTGAACACTTCGTCTTAGGTTCACAAAATGTAAGGGGCCGGTACTCATTTGGGTGCTGTTAACTGGTTAACTTTGAGCGCACATCACGTTCAAAAGCAGTTGATATTATGCAGCTATTGCCTCACGGCATTATCTTATTAAAAAGTTTAAGCCTTTTTATTAACATAGAAAATGTTGATAGCAACTGGCATTTAAACCGTGATCTTAGTTCTAGATAATTCTAATAGGTGGCGCTTTATTTAATAGTGCGTGATATTAATAAATATAGTATAGTAAATTAGATGCAATATATGTGAAGATTTTAGGTACATCATGGTGTTACCTTGTTTACTCACAAGACACACAAGCTATATAGTGCCACAAACTAAATTAAATAAAAGTCGTAGTTATGCAATATTTTATGGTGGTGATACAACTACATAGGTACCTGCATAGTATCTAAGTATCAAAATACTATGTTAGGGTCCCTGTTACATACTAAAATAACTAAAACCATGACTCGTAACAATGACTTCGTTGATTATATCAAAATTGAATTACATAATTACTTACTACATAATATTTATGGTCTGAAGATGTACATTAGGTATGTGTCTTCAAAGTTCAGAAGTGCTTGATCCCTTCGTAGTACCCTTCATACGGGCTCTGCTATTATACCAGACCACTTTCAAATCTTTTCTCTATCTACGCTATAACAGAGAATGGTTTGTACACAAAGTTCAGCCTTCTAAACCTAGGTGGCGCTTTCCTCAATAAATGCATATTTCAGATTTTGGTTTGATTACAGATTTTTTGGTCCAAAATAAATAATGACCGAGTTAGTTTCTTCTAAAAAATATCAATTCATGGAAGATATTGCTATTACGAACAAGAAATGTGCCTTCAAGGCGTAGGTACCTATATCTTACGTATTATATTAATTAGTAGGTAATTTATTAGTAGGTATATACCCTAGTTCCTATAGCTTAGTACTTGTACTGGGTACTTGTTATCACACAGATTCATTAGTAGGTACCATCTGTAAAATGCGTAGGTACCTAATATAACTTATTTGAATAGGTAGGTAGGTATCTACTATCGTAGACCGCTTCATCACTTATCATCAGGTGAGATATTTATCAAACGCTTGCCTGTTCTCAATAAAAAAAGGAACGTGTAAAGTTTTAAAATAACACATTCTTTATATTTTTCCGAATAGACATCAACAAAATATTCTTTCCTTAAGTTTAATTGTCTAAAAGAAACTAATAAATTGAAGAGAAAGTCTCACAATACTTTGTTATTCGGACACGAGCAAAATATTTCTCTCTATAGATAAAAGGGTTACGCAAAGCGTTACAGAATATGGAAATTAAGTTTACGCAATTTAAATATCGAACAATGAATTTGTTGACAACAAACCTTTCTTCCAAATACGTGAACAATACCCACGACTAAAGTCGTCCGCGCGCTTCTTAGAAAGGCTAGGTAGGTATATGACCCAATTTTCTATTTGAATTCAAATAAGTTTTTTGCGACTGAGTAGAAAGCTACAGAGAGACACAGCCAGTTAGTTATGAGATTTTATGCGTGAAAGTAGTGCTGTGTCGTGAAAAATGATTTTAATATTTGTTTTGATTATAAATCTTGGGTTATGGTGCGAGTATTTCGGTGGCGATTGGCCGAACGCCAAATACTTCAGGCGCTTGGTGAATATGTGTACAGACGGAGATGGACGAGTGGGTATGTTATAAATACAATATTTACTGAGAATTATAACTGATTGCTCAAAATTAAGACACGAAAATGAAATATAAGTGTTATTAAATAATTTAACTTATATTAAAACTAAACACGTAGGCGCACTCTTTTTAATTCCGTTTACATGAAGATACCTATGATCTAGTAATAACATTTTTTATTTTTTATTCCTCAGGACTAACTCTTTCTCTTTGCATACTTAACTGTATATAATCATCAATTGAGAGTAGGTATATATATATGTAGATATATGTCATAGTTGAGATTGGTACTTTAATTACGGATTACTTAGTTTAAATACCTAATAGGTAAGGTTTGGTATTTCTTCCTCTTTCTACCCATCGCTGCGATATTTTTCCTTTTTTTTTAATCACACTCAGACCTATTGACAGATCAGATCAGATTATCAGACATATTGTCAGGGTTTAAATCAGAAAGAAGAAATATCTACGTAAATCTTTTTCGTACCGATGATGTATGTATAAATCCTCTGTCTTAATTACTTCTATAATTAAAGAATAATTAAACCACCCAGTATAAAAATGAAAATCAACATGGCCGCTGCGCTCAAACATATCGAAGCGTGTGTGGTCTCATAATTACGCATACTTATCTATAGGTATGGGTATGTAGGTATTCCTAGTAGATCGCCACAGTTGCATTTATGTTTCTCATTCCAAGTTTTTTGAATAAATTGTTTTTTATTATATATATGTGGTATCCGGCTTTACCTACTCACGTTTATAGTCGAAGTTTCGACCTAGGTTTCGAGCATGTCCGATGCTCATCCTCAGGTTAGTTTACGCTGCCAGATCGCGGCGACCACTGCGGGCGGTCGCCGCGATCTGGCAGCGTAAACTCATTGAACTGAATTTCCAATCAAAAATTGTTTTTTTTCTACTTTTATTGGTTGCTAGTACTAGACCACTGCCTAATTTGATGGTCAGTGACGATGTGGTCGGAGATGTAAACACGCTAGACCTAGTAATGCTGACTCACTGGCTCTCAAGGACTGCTGTCTGCACACACTATGTGTTTGGTGACGACTTTTCAAACTTGAGGGTGGTAGCTAGCCAGGCGAGTTCTCGAAAGTAGCTACCCTACCACCATGCTGGGAATTTGATATTACGGTGTTATAAAATAATGTGAGCATTCGATACTTACTTCATTTATTATACAAATATATTTAAGGACATCGTCTAAAAAGATCTTTATTATATAAACATCTTTATTACTATCTGCAATAAAGACGTTTTTAAATAATGGTAGGTACGAGTAGTATCAAGTATCATGGACTGAGAGTGCATTAGTAACCAGTTACATAACCGTGCAATCAAGTCTTTTAACTTCATGTTCCAATTGAAATTCATAATCGATTATTTATAAACATGCAGATATTATGATCTGGGTTAGCTCGGTAATTGTAGGTAGGTACATTAAAAGCGGCTTTAAATTTTTTTTAAGGAATAGTCAGGCTATTTAGTAAATTTATTCAATTTCATATCATTTAATTAGCCATTAGTTACAGCATTAGTTTTACAGCCGAGCGGCTGCTAACAAAGGATTCCGTGGAATTCTTATATTGGAAAATGTATGATGCGAAATAGATTGTTAGAACTGTATAAAACACCGTAGATATATATATATTTTGTACAGTAGGTACGGTGATAAGCACATTACTCAAGCCCGGCTTGACTGGTTTGGCTAATTTATGTAATCCTAATAATATTATAAATGCGAAAGTTTGTGTGTATTTGTGTAAGTGTGTATGCGTGTATGTTTATTACTTCTTCACGCTCACACCGCTATACCGATTTCGATATAATTTGGTATGGAGATAGTTCAAGCCCTGGATGAACACATAGGCTACTTTTATCCCGGAAAAAGTATAGTTCCCGTGGGATAATTGAGGTAACGGGAAAACCGTAATCCACGCGGGTGAAACCGCGGGGCGCTAATAGTAGGTAATAAAAATACAATACTGATCGTGTATACCTTCGGTTAACGTGTAGGATAAAATCTTTTGCAAACACGGATAATTAACTTTATATTTAGTGTTAGTAATGATATGAAATTTATTTTTGGAAATCTGTTTTACGTCTTATCAAAATATGTCATTACAGACGTATAAAAAATATAATAAAAATTACACATGTGCCCTTAGAACACAAATTATTTTTAAAATAGATGCGACACTCCGAAGGATCGATGACAAGCTGCATGGAAAATTCGTGTAAAAACTGATTACTACAATTTTGGACAATGTCCTAACGAAGGGAATAAGTTCAAATGTTTTTCTCCATCACACCTTTATTTGATCGACATTATATTTTCTTGCAAAAATATATTACCATTTAACAGCATCATTTAATGTAATTAAAAGTAAGGATTTTATTATTATAATATTACTTGAGTTCAAACTAATTACCGCAGAAGTCACTGTGTACCTACGCATTTTAGCCGTCAATCATTTTCAATATATAGTACCTAAATCCCTTTTATGGAGTTTTTTCTGACCATTTTGAGATCACTAACTTAAATAGCAGTTCAATATTTTCATATTTTGCTCAAAGTAACTTTTATGTTTTCATACAGTTTTTACCAATTTAGTTACAAAAACCGATTGATGAGCAGGTACAAAAATTCAAGTTAACTTTTCAAACTGACAAATTAAAGTCAATTCTGAAAAAAAATGTTCGTGTAAATTAAAATCAAAGACTGCGGTGCTTATTAACCGTAACGAGGCTGTAAAATTAGTTCGTTAGTCTTGTACTTACAGACAGTCGGACACATAACTTACTGTAACACGGGAACACCCGCAGAGCGTCAATATATGACTCATGCGGGGAACGGCATTGAAGAAGATTGATGACTTTAAAAGTGCATACCTACATGTTAAGTGGGTACACTTATGTGTTGTGTAAAGTGTTCAATATAATAAGATACCTACCTATCTAAGGTAGGTATCTTATTATATTGAACACTTTTAAGATGACTACTGCAAGGATTCAGATAAAATAATTAGTACAGTCGTTCTCCGACATAAGGCTGTTATAGTCGTTTGACTTTGTGAAATGTTTCCATAGTACCTATCTAATGGTACAACTTAGGTAGACACCGTGTATGGATAATATGAATAAATAACAAAAATGAGTAAATGAATATGAATATACCTACTGTTTTTTAGAAATGTATCTTATACTCATGATTGACTGAGCAAACCATACCTAAGATACACATTTGCAAAATTAAGGGTAAAGTAAAGTTTACAATAATTAACTGCCACCTAAGACAAAAGTAGTAGTTAATCTTGTGTAGGTCACGAGTGAATATTCACTCGTGACTTGAAGACACCCAGTTTGTATTTATGTGGGAAGAATGAACAGTCTCAGGCAATGGGTAGATAATTATGGCAAAAGGAAGCATCGTTTTATGGAACTGTGCCCGGCAGATGGCAATAAATATTTTGAATATATACCTATCTAGTACTTATATAACAATATTTTTAAGAAAAACGTATGAAATTTCTTTAAGGATTAAAATTAAATTAAAGTGTCATGTCGGAATTAGGGTCGGTCGATATTATTCATTTAAAGAAAAGGGTTTAATGTTTCCGTTGACAGTTCTAGGAATTACCTACATTATTTAGCAATGTCAACTGACACTATCGCGGTTCGACGACGTAAGAAAGACATATATTTTTCATTCTGAGATATATTTTGAAATCGCAATCAATTTATTATAATAATTCCGTCGTATTTTTACGACTACCCGCAATAAGTGGGGTGTAAGTGAATGCGTGTACGGAAGCGGGAAAATCCGGGCAATAACAGTAACTCATACGGGGCCCTACTGGTGAAACATCTGAAACTCACTCGGGTTAAAATACGTTTACGGTTTGTATCATGTGTAACATACAATTTCGGACCCAAGCACGTACACAGGGTAATATAGTCATGAAGTAAATCCTAAAGATTTTCAAATTGCGCCAACTGGCCGGTTGGCGCAGTTGGTAGCACTCTGCCTTCTGAGCCGCTGGTCCCGGGTTCGATTCCCGGACAGGTCAAACATTTGTGTGTATGAACATCTCTGTTTGACCTGTGTCTGGGTGTGTATATGTATATAAGTATATATATCAGTCGTCAGGTTACCATAGTACAGGCTCTGCCTAGTTTAGGACCTGAAGACCTTGTGTGAATGTTATAAAAAAAACTGTACGGTGGCAAACGCGGTAGATAATTTAAGAAAATTACATTATAAAAAGAATGATAGAAAGCTCCAGGGGCCAAGAACGGGGGCCAGCGAATTCTCGACGACTGACGTTTTCACTATAAGAATATGTTATTTTGTGACAAGATTTTAACCGTCTTAACTCACCTGTATTTTTTCAACATTTTCCTCCATATCATAAAAACGACTAAAGGTAAGAGGTGTTGTAAGATTTATCTTAATATTAAAAATGTCATTTTGTAGGTATTTATAAAAAATGGCTTCTTTTGGTGCCAGATAATATAATCTTTTTAATTATTATGAGTGAAATATATACCTAGGTAAATAAAGAATTTTATAACAAGTGCAACAAAAACATGATCATTCTTACTTCGAATGAGAAATGTCAAGTAAAAGACATAAATTATTTTTAAAAGTCGTATTAAATTGTAATTGATTAGTGAATTTGATAATTGAGTGGTTTATCGAACTATCGAAAGAATTATACTTACCAACTAATAATAAGGTGGAACTTAATTATATATTTTGTGTCTTTTCAATTCATTTATGTATTTGGTTTCATGGAAAATTTGTCACATTCGTGTTTTTGTTCTTTCAATATATTTTTTGCAGTTTCATAGTAGGCTTCCTCCGTTTCGCGTGCCCCCCGCTAGATGGCGCACGACGTACACAAGTAATCCATTTGTTCTCGGGGCGAGGTTTATGTAGCGGACTCTTAAGAGCCACTGCTTATATTGTTTCATAATATTATTTATAAATATTGGACGTGCGTGCTTCAAGCTACGCCTCGGGGATTAAGAGATTCATATCGCAGATGCGTTTCTTGTATTCCCCTTAATTAAGTTATATAGCGGTTAACATAACAACTTAAGAAAGGCATTTTATATTTGTGAATTAGATTTTTTCTTACAGTGTAATATGAAATGGTCTGATAGATTATGGAAGTTGATTTTTATATTAATATTGATACCTATGTAAACTTACTTCTGCACAAATTCGAACAATCTGAGTAGACTGTTTAGAAGAAAGTTGTTTTGTGATATTGTGATACTTTTGAGCGCTTGTTCGTAGGTGTGCCTAGTATAAAATCCAGTGTTTTCATCATCACCGTCATCACCGTTTTTCACCATCACGCGGGGTGACCGCCGGGCGCAGCAAGTGTAATATATACCTAACCTAGCCAATCTCTGCTAACCTTACGCACACTTTTTTTTAAATTAAGAGACCCATGACGTTTAGGTACTTATCGTATTCATAATCGGTAATTTGTTTGTTAATTTATGAGATTATTGATTGCTATTTATGAAAATAAAACAATTTTAAACTACACAATTTCATTTCATATAGGTATGTAATTAACTTTTTGTTCCAGTTGACTTATATAAATTCAAATTCTGAACTTACCACAAACAAGAAAATCTTATTAAAAGGTTATAAGCAATTTGAATTCATGATTCTTGGAAACATAGACTATTTCCAACTCCACTTCCAGCGCATGCCGCTATAATATATAATTTGAATTACGCCATAGATTAAATAAATAATTGGTACGCAGACACGAAAGTTAAGTTTGCATTCCGTGAAGCAAAACGCTTGCCAGCGAGAAATTATTCCAACAGAAATATTCTAAGTATGCAGGCAGAGCGATTAATTTGAGGTACGGACAGCATGTGCGTAGTTAATTGGATAATTCATAAATATCTAACATTTGTTAACAATTAAAAAAGTTCACCTTAAAACAGCAGGTGTTCAAATATCCTACTAATATTATAAATGCGAAGGTTTGTGAGTATGGATGTATGTTTGTTACTCTTTCACGCCTAAACGGCTGGATGGATTTGGATGAAGTTTGGTATGGAGATAGCTTATACGCTGGATTAACACGTAGGTTTATTTTCATCATCACCGTTTTTCTTCACCATGCGGGTAAAACCGCGGGGCGCAGCTAGTATATAATAAATGCAGTATGACATTTTTTTCAAGAGTAATTCAAATTTGATTTTAATTTAGACATTTTCTTATAATACCTGTATAATAGAAGATCATTGCCTATAAAATAAAAATATTGTTTGACACGGCATACGCACCATAATTTAGATTTTGACAATATTTTTATTGTGAAAAGCCATGAAAGTTTAAAAAAAAAATAGTAACCGATTTCAAAAGCATACCTCATTCGTTTATTAACAATATTTCGATTAGGTACCTACTGCACCTAATAAGTGAAGCAAAATGCATCATACCTATTGACTTATTTTTTTATTATTAGTATAAAATAAGACATGGGGTTCTTCTCGTTCAGGAAAAAGTAGATAGGTACTTTTGTCGAAGGAAATAATAAATAAACTTCATTTACGAGAATCAAATCAAAGCTGCTGTCAAAAGTTAGTGTCAATATGCGGAATAAGCACCTTTTATTTGCGACGGCGCTCACATTAAAATTTTAAAACAAACTTAAATATATAGAATATATATCTATTGCCGTTTCGTTTTGCGACCAGTACCTAGGAAGGCTGTAGCTACAGGGAAGGTATTCAGAAAGTTCCCGACCCCGTGGAATTTTGCGGATGGAGCGTTTTAATTGGACTCCCCCGAGAATATTTTGTTAATGCCGCCCCCGCGCCGCGCGCCCCTGACGGGCATTCCTTATTCATACACGAGCGGTAACGTCTATTATGGGACACTCATTATGAATAATTTCTCGAATTACTGACATCTTTTTGCATCTTTTTGCTTTATTTGAAGTGAATATACCACCAAGCGTTTGACGGCCAGTGATTTTTAGATGTCAATCAAAATAGAATAAAATAGAATTTTTTGTAAAGAGTTATTTCTCCAATAGGTATAGAATCATATCAACATGAGTAGAAGAACACTTTTAATCTAAATAGTAGGTACAATCCTTATGATTTTCAGTTTTACACTTTAGGTGTACCTACACTTAGGTGTACCTACAGGTAGAATATCTATAAAAATCTCATACCACGCTTCACATAGTGTGAACTTTTAATAACTGATGTTCTTTAAACAGTGATCAGCGATATGATTTGATTTGAATTTTATAGCAATGAAAACATTAGATTGCACCTACATTTGAGAATAATTGCAACCAGAGTTCTTACAAAGGACAATCCCACTAATATTATAATTGTGAAAGTTTGTATGGATGTTTGTTACTCAATCACGCCAGAACGCCTAGACGGATTTGGCTTAAATTTGGTATGTAAATACTTCAGGTCCCAGAATAACACATGGCTACTTTTCACTATCATCAATCATCACCACGCGGGAAAAACCGCGGGGCGCACCTAGTACGTAGATTTTAGTAGTAGATATTAATTTTTTAATATCAAAAGTTCAACAAAATTCAAATTATTAATTGTAATTGGTATGTAAAAAATATGTTTTAAAATTTATGAAAATTCCTGTATGTTGTGTTGGCCGCCCTCTGTATCACTATATTTATACGTGTTTGTTTTTTACATGTGTGTGTTTTTGAAATAGTGTGCAAATAAAGAGTTCTATCTATCTATGTTCCATAAATTCTACTTAATATCTCTATATAGGTATCATTTATTCCAAATCATTAAACTATTTCGATAAGAGCTTGTCCAATCGTTCCTTACGCATTCACCTAAAATGTAATTTAAGGGTTTCCCTCCAATCTCGTCGGAACCGAGTTGAATGAAAGAGTACCCGATAGCATCGGTCGGGTAACAAAGAAAGTTTTTACTGTCCAAGTTTTGTAACACAGGATTCGATCAGTCTGAGATTCCAATTTGAGAAAAACGTAAGTAATAAAAGTAATAGAGTTCAAGAATACAGCTTTGCAACTTATTTTAAATGGAAATATTTTTTAAATTGTATTTGAATCTATTAATAAAACAGCTGGTACCGTTGAGGATTGATATATTTGAGGCTTCTGAAAATAGTTACCCTTATATATCATTTCTTTGCTGTTTGGTTGTGAAAATTAACGTATAGGCAACTATAGATATTTTAACATTCTGAAATCACCTACTACTTTGGGTAGGTAATAAAATTGTGGACAGACGACCTGACCCAAGATCGCAGGAAGGAGCTGGATGCGGGCCGCTTCCAATCGGTCCTTATGGACGATCGTTTTGGGACACCTATTTCCAGCTGTGGGTATCTTATGAATGACCTGATGATGTTGATGATGATCATTTAAATAAGTGAACAGAACCTCAGCCTGCTTCACGGGAATGAAAGATACTCTTTGCCAAGAGTAACGGCCGTCAGCTTTAATCTGACGGTCTTTGGCTTCAATTTCCTCGGTCAAACTTAAATCGTTATGAATTCTTCAGTATACTCGCAGGGTACCGTGGAGTCTGCAATGTGTCTAGATAGATACCACAATCAACGATGAAGTATGATCAATGATGAATGATGTACTAAAGATGACGTATATTCATACTGCGCGGTGCTCAGATTTTGTTCCTTTACGACATAAACATACTTACTGCGACAGATAATACGGTACAAATAATGTAGAAAAGGATAGCTATATGTTTAGACTTGCGCTTGAAATACGCGTCGCATTGAAAATTACTACAATTGACTTAATTTTGCCGCCTCCGTTTCCGCGCGCTTGTGCGACATCTACCTCATATAAACATATAATATCAATGACCACAATCAAGTTTAAAAATCTGTTATGTAACACACAGTGTGTTTAAAAGGTGGTGTTCTGGAGTGAGTTGTTTATCTAATTAGGTGTCTTGTGTTCGACCATTCGGCCATTCATGGATATTTAAGAGAGAAAGCGTTCCATTATACCTTAAAATTTGTCGTTTCGCTCTTGTCTAAAAGTTCTATATAAATACGTATTAAAATAAGTACATTTTAGTAACAATGTCCGCCCTCGCGAGGCTTCGCTCGCCCCAGTTCTTAGCCCCTGGGGTTTTCTATCATTCTTTTTATAATGTAATTTTCTTAAATTATCTACCGCGTCTGCTATTCCATTCTGAATGACATGATGTACAGTTGGAAAATAAGGAAATTAGAAAAAATATGTATTAAGTAAATTCTTAACTTTATTACACTGTTAGTGTAAATGATATTCAATATAAAAGTTCAAAGTTATATAACCTTCTGTTACTCTGATCTCTTTCATTGAACGCAAACAATGAAATTCTCGCACAGCTATATTGTCTGAAATTGTCCATATAAACGCGTGTGCAAGTCGCCGATCTCAAAACGTATGGTGAGCCACAATAAGTATAATTTTGTCCCGAAACTCGATAAAATCTTTCATCCGCCTTTAACTGGCCTGAAACTTGGCATTTTGGTCCAATTTAAAAAGTGTGAAAAACATTTATAGTTAATTCATTATAATAAAAAATCGGGTCAGATTATTTGAGAACGTTGTAACTCTACCAATTTAAAAGCAATAAAAAAATAACATTTATGTGAATTTATTAAATTCGACTTGTCTATTAAACAGTTGACTGACCATAAAACATATTTAGTTCCATTAAAACGTTGATGTGTTTTTAATTGCTATATAATCGACATTATAAAATCTTACAATACATACTTATTAGTTACTGAGAATGTTACTTAATTACTTATATGTAGTTTTGAGTTTGACAAGTTTGACGAGGTAGATCTATAAATAGTACGTCGTCTTTGGTTGCGTGGACGCACATATGGGGTCATTGCACTCAACATCTGTTCTCACATTTTAGTCACTGTGTTTATCAGTGCTTCGGCACTTGAATTCCAATTCAACTCTCAGTATCTCGAGAATTGATTGCATATGTTAGACATGTACCTATCTACCAACTTTATCAATTTATATTCCAAGAGTTATAGAAAACACGACACTCTTTAAAAAAAAAGAAATGATATAAATCCTAATGTTAATATGTTGCTGTGGGATACGCAAAGAGAATTATGTACTTAGGTATTATATCCAATTATCTACTAATAAAAGTCAAATTTATTTTCTATATATACCATTATTTTTACTTTATAATTATGTAGCTTAAGGTGAAAAAGATGAATATTATTAATTAAATCTTTTCTAGCATAAGGCACATTACCTACACAAGCTACAACACCTAATAAATTGTTATGATATGATACTGCACTCATTTAGTTGTCTAAAATGCATGAAATAAAATAATGTCAACAAAAAATATTACGGCGCTAAGACCGTCCTCTTCGGATTAATAATAGGAACTGATATTATTCAAGAGGTAGGTACCAACCGCCATTTTGCCTTTTTAGGTCTCTGATTGGTCTAAATTTAAACATGGCGGCGGAGAGTTTTTGTATGGATTGGTTGTTAGAAAGTTTGAAATAGACCCGTTGCATGTTTGGTTTTCAATAGCAATATATGATTTACTGATTTACTTTAGTCCGGATTGTTTCGGTAGTATTCCTAAGGATATGTTGTTAAATTGAAGTACCTTAATGTCGATTATTTATTTTTATAGGTATACCTACCTACCTGTTATAGGTTTTGGAAATAGGTAGGTACTAAGTATGTATTAAGTTATCAATTTTAAAAAGTACTTTTTATTTGTTTATTATTTAATAAAGTTTAGGTATAAGTGCATATAAATGCATAATATGCTATTTATTGCTATAATGCTAAAATATAATGCTATATTCTTATATATTACGATCTAGCCTAGTGTTAATAAGTACGTAAGTTACGGTCTCACTTGCTTAATTAACTGTACTAAGAATGGATTCATTACACCTTTCTAATTGTCTCTATACCTATTAGGAAAAGACACTTTGTTCATGTGTTTTCTATGAGCAATATTTTAACCACATTACACTAACACGCTGTCACTGAACACTAACTGACTCGAACGGTTTTGTTCTTTTGAGTCTTCTCACTCTTCGATCGGTGTGGTCGAGGAGCATAACTGTTCCAACGTTAACGTGATGATGAAGTCTATGTTGGTGAGATTCTGCAGTTTTTATCACTTTACTAACGAACTCTATTTTAGGTCCCGGTAGATGGCGTTGTCATTGCTACTCATGTACCTACCTACCGAGGTTTTACAAAGCATTTACTTACTTACATCTAGGTAATCTTAGTATGATTAAAATGTTGTTCGGTTTGGTGCACCCCCACAGTTGAATGCAGTAATAAGTATTGGCATAGCTATTAATTGAAATACGCTTTGTAATAACATAATGAAATACTGCCGTCGAATAAAATAAGACGATATAATACCCATATTATGCCTGTATTTCTTATACCTACACAATGTAGGTTCTTCTTCTTCTCTCAGCCATGTGCGTCCACTGCTGGACATATGCCCCCCCCAAAGGGGGGATTTGCCAATACTCGCCACGCTTGGCAGACGGGTTGACGAGCGCAGTATGATTTCCTATCCTTAGAAGGCGCTGCTGCCCACTACGTGGTCCCATAGCCGACTCTTATGCCACCCGCGGGAAAAGATGGGGGAGTACTATTCTAGGCCGGTACCACCACGGCCAAGGCAATGTAGGTCGGTACATTTTAATTCTTCCCTTTCAATGATTTACATTATTATGTACCTAAGCTAAAAGTAAAAAGAATTATCAACAGCACTTTATCACACAATTAAATATCTAAACTTCGTCAGTATTTTCTACAAACAATCTTGAATTTACGAGATTTATTTGTTCTCGACGCCCGTCGATTCAGCACATTCAGAAATAACTGACAATCTCATGTCTCGTAAATTAAGCAAACAACGTTTATTTTTCCACTTCAACGTTGGCAACATTCAGTAAGTATTAAAATTGAGGTCGTGTGCTAAGGACAGCGCTGGATACCTAATTGAATAGTCTCAACACTGCGGTGTCTGGTTATAGCAAGGTTTACTGAGCCAGCGGTTCTAGTACGCTACTCTAATGAGTCTCATATTCGTATCTCGGGCAAACGATTTTGAACTGCCATGCTTTAAAAATAGAGATGGAATTTGAATGTATCTGAAATGGATTTGAGTTCGTTTCAGGGCAGGATATCATCCGCTCGAAGTGAGTTGTTTAGTTCTACAGAGATAACGTTTCCGGACGAGTTAGGAGCCATGGCTGCGGTGTTTTGGAACAGCGCGTTCAAAATAGTGAATGTATGAGGGTTGCTTGTTAGGGGATGTTGGTTTATAACAATTCTTAAATTTAGAAAGCTCAGAATCCAAACGGGATAACACTGCATCTTATAAAATAATTCTGGCAATGCATTTGTGATCGGTATTTCATCTTGACTAGTATCTGAACTTTAACTATTTAGTATAAGTAGATAGTGTTTCGTAGGTTTAAAAGTAATACATAATATGTATTTTATTAATTGACTTGTGATATATATATATATATAAAACGAATATACCTAGGTATAAAAATACTAACTTTGTAGGTAGAATTGCTGATTTTACAAAGAAAACTCACTAAATCCCAAATATTTAATTAAATACGTAGAGTTGCTTAATCAGTATGTTTAAGCAAAAAAGTTTAAATCAGGAACATTCTTACCTAATGAAAATTTTAATTAAACCGGTCCACGCATATTCGCTGTTTTGGAGTCGCAGTCTTAAAGCACGGGCTTATTCAGACCTTTTCGGTGTTATGGCCGAACGCCCGGGTAATTTAATAAATATTCTGGCAACAATTGAGGAAACTTGTTACGAGAGTTGAATGCAGTATTTGCGCTTTCGGTTATCTGTTTTCTGTGCGGGAACATGAAAAATATAAACGCAACTAATTAAATGGCGTATCTCGCTCGCTTAATTTTATTAGGTAGGTACTTACTCCTTAGGAAATACTGTATTCATTCGACTGTCAAGTCGAATTGTGCACATTTAGATATCAAAATATAATGTTCACTAACACTGACTTTTTGACCAAGTTACAAGTTGCAGACAGTCTTTGCAGTGTTTGCAGACCTCCTATACCGTATAGGAGGTGTTTTCAACTTGTAACTTGGTTAAGAGTCATCTCGATACCGCGATAAGTATAACATGTAACATAACATGTGATAGTTTTAAAACATTCGAATACTTTTCCGTTTTTGGCAAGGGTCCGTCTACCTGCAGGTATCGGTTAAGATGTTTGTAAACCCACATTTGGAACCTTGTGATATCAGAGTGTAACTTAATTTTTACAATTATGGTTAATCGTTTTAAATATTTAGAAGATCTAGACAATATTTTCTTATACTTCTATGATACCTATGGCGACCTGTCTTTAAGTATAATTATTTTGGTGTTATATAGTTAGTTAATTATAACATTGGATTTATATAGTCAAACACAACGTAACTAATGGCCAATAGGGTCAAAGGTTCTCAAGTGACAGGCAAGAGGAAGTCCACCTCCAACAAGGTAGACAGACAACTTTTTAAAATGTCCTTGTGGAGATCAATGGAGAAGGTCTATGTCCAGAAGTAGAGTTCCTGTGGCTCAGATGAAGAGGATGATGATATTAAGTAGGTACTATAATCCTATAAACCTAGATTCATATATGCACAATTAAAAATCATCAGTACCTACTTTATTTATTAGACATCTAATACCTACTAACTAAAACCATACAACAGTGTTCACAAAAATCTTTTTACTTTGTTATCGTTGTCTACGAACCCATTTGCCGAAATAGCCTATTCTTATTCATAATCTACCCTTTACCGTACACTAAAGTAGCAGTTAGGAAACTACTCACAAAACCCTTAAGCCAATTGCATAGAAGCAATGTAAGTAGGTATAATCGTGTCATTACTAGTTATTCCATAGGTGCGTATATAACTAAATACAAATATAGCTTCTTATTAACCGAATTTTAACCAGAGAAGACTTAACAGTTAAACACGTAACAGTTAACCACTTAACCAGAAGCTAATATTAACCAGATAATATGTAATTCCATATTGCTGTTAGACTGAAAAGAAAAGTTCTTCAATACTTATGTCAAAGTTTTCTAATAATCGGTCGCTTAGTTGAACCATGAAAGTGTTATTACAAACAAATTGATTTTCCCATTTTCAATGTTATTCTTTGACGATTTTCGGCCTTTAAGGATTGCGTTAATTTCCTTTTAAAAATTTCTCACTTTGCTGCTCGAGGAAAGACAAAAGTTGGAAGGTTATTCTAAATATTATCGTACCGACCTGCAAACAGGTCGGTTGAAATGGAATAATGTTAAAAGTTTCTTTAGAACATTCTCCACTATAAAGGTGAATTCTCTGGCAAAATAGCATTTTTCTTATTTTTCTTTTCTCAGCTATGTGCGTCCACTGTTGGACGTATGCCTCCCCCATATAGGGAGGGATTTGCCAATAAATAGCATTAACTTAGGATTATTCCATGTAACCCAATTTCTCCATCACATCGGCTCGATATTATCCTAATACAGGATGTGCAGGCTTGGAGGTTTCAACCCATCCATTTTTTTTTACTCATAATAAGCTTGCGATTGACAACTGTCTTACCTGATGTTAAGTGATGACGTTGTCTAGGATGTAACACGCAGACCTACCTATTCACGCGTGACTTGAAGACTCCAGGATTGTACGCATCGGGAAACACAAACTTTTTTATTCCTACATACCATATAGTTAAAATGTAGAAGGGCATTACATCTTAAACATTCAGGCGTTCGTGCCCATACTGCTGCAAGTTGTACGTCGGTCTTTTGTTTCGTTACGCAACACGGATTGTTACCTCTTTCCTTTGTATTTTTTCACAAAGACTCTGAGACGAAATAACGCTATTGACAAGGTTTAAATATGCAAATAAGCTTGGGAAAGTTCAGGTTTCGTATATTATTATTTATTATATTTTGGTCACAAACTTTACCTGTCTTTCTTTTTGTGACACTTCCAAAATATTCAAGCTTATAACATAATGCAAGTCTGATGAATTCCATATTTAAAAATAAATTAAACATTCAGACTGATATCAAGAAAACCTGACATCTTACAATATTAAAATTATTTCTGTACCTCCTTATGCTTGGTGTACCTACACCAAACACCCGGAAAATAATCAGTAAAAAACATCCGCAAATGATTACTGACAATAAAAAGGCCCCACTTTACTTATCTCAGCATAACGAGAAGGTTTCGCTGACGACGCTGCACTAAACGGCCGATTTCCATACGAATGTTTATAACTTGGTTTCAAGGAAACGGTGTATGCGATGCGAGGAGACTACCGGTCAGTTACACTGGGAGGCATTTAATTTAGTTTGGTATTTAAATTAAGGCACCAAGTGCCTATACACTTATATGATTCATTCTTTGTACCGTGTGACGGCGAATTATCCTCCTTATAATTAAGTATGAATAAATATAAAAAATAATGTTTTATAGGAAGTCGCTACATGTTTTACTACCAGCTCATAACTTATTATTATCCGCCACGAATGCACCACTTTGAAATCATCGCCAATAAACTTAAGGTTACATAGTGTAAATGTATCCTATAAATATATAAATTCATAAAAAAGAAACAGAGGTTATGCAAGTATTCCAAATAACAACTGCTGTTAAATATGCTTTGCATCCCTCATATGTTTTAGTTCTCTTATAGTGGTTGTTAAAAATAATGTCAGGCAAACCAACCGTAATATATTATTTACAATTATTATTAATAAACTTATACCTAAATGTCGTGTAATTTTACCATTTATCATTTTATCATTCATTACTACTATAAACCCCTGCGCTGCCTGTATAGATCTGGTTATAATATTGTCTGTATGATATCGCTATTTGGAGTACCTACCTACCTAATAATCTTTCGTTACTACAAAATGTATGTGCAGTATGACTAATTCATGAGGCCTGAAAAATGTACCTGTGTACCTATGAGGTAATTTATTAATTGCCCTTTGAACGTAATAAAATCGTTCCTACCTTAGTAATATTTAAGGCTGGCTCTTGATACAAATTGTGACTGTTACCAGTTTTAAGTTTCTTCGATATTCCAGGACCTAAATTCATATTGTCTGAAATGAAAAGATATATAAAAATAATTACCATTAATTATTTTGACTGCTACAAGCATGCAGGTTTTTTCAGCATACATTTTATGTAATGAACATGAGTATAAGTTAAAGATAATTTCGTACAATGTTAACCGCGTTCGCTGCAAAAAAGATATTCTCAGAAAAATGCTGGACTTGACTCTTTTAATATCCATGAAACCCTGTTTTGGATTGGATACATACATAAATGCACCGCCTGCTGCGTTATTTACCAAGTCTATTCAGCTGATGGGCGGGGGATAGGCTTCCTACTTTTTTAAATTCAGACATGCTATATAATTATGCCCTGGTCTCTACTCAAAGGCTTATGTCTCACTTGCCATCTATAGTATACTTATATCTGTTTCTTTTTTACTTCATTATTTAATTGTTAAATTGATATAGGTGTGGCCTGTCTGAGTATAACCACCTGTAAATTTCACATGTCTGTTTGACCTGTGTCTGGGTGTGTATTATATATAACACTTATATATATATATATATATATAAGTATATCAGTCATCAGGTTACCATAGTACAGGCTCTGCCTAGTTTGGGCCCTGAAGACCTTGTGTGAATGTTAATAAATAAATAAATTAATAAAATAAATAACATTTATTTTATGTGGTTGAAACTATAGTCGGAACCCTCTGCCTTATTACGTGAGTAACTCCCGTGTTTTATATATTTTTAAAACCTGTATACAAGTTTTACTTGTAAAAGTTTAATTTTTGAAGCGATGATAGTTCAGCGGTAGGAGCGTCGGCTGTCAAACTGACGGACGCTGGTTCGATCCCCACCAACGGGATGAGCTTTCAGTGTAGGTAACATCGTTATCAAAGTCCCAGCATGGTAGTAAGATATTTTCGAGTACCTACCCGCCCCTCTTCAAGTTTGAAAATCTGTCACCAAACAAATAGTGTGTTCGGGCAGCAGTCTCTGAGAGCCAGTAGGTAAGCACTTTAGGTCTAGCGTGATAACATATTCGACCACATCGTTACTGACCATCAAGTGAGATATTGTCAAACGCAAGATCTATAAAGTATTTATAAAAAAAATGGTATCAAAAGCATAGAGAGATATTCCTATAAAATTCCTTTTTTTTAATTCACATTAGACAGGCGTTTGACCACTATCTCACCTGATGTTAAGTTATTTGAAGTCAAAGTTAAGGTTCTCTTTTCATAAATAAATCTCTCAATATTTCATCACTATTTTTATTGTATATTAAGTATGCTTCAACTTATTTTTTGAAGTATAAATGTGTGGTGCGTGCATGTTTCGTATTAATATACCAATAAAATACCATTGTTTTTTATAATATTAATAATAGGTACATTATAAATTGAGTGCTTGTATTTTTAAGTATAAAAGATTGTTAAACACTATACCTATAATCTACCTCGTACTAGATATACCTATCAAAGCTTACATTCTTTTTTCAAAGTAATCTAAAACTTTTCGCGTAGGATATATTTCCGTGAAGGCGGCAGGGTCCGCTAACTCTATGAATCCCAATGTTCCGGAAAATATAACAAGCCGATTTATATTCCGGGTTTGTTCCGGGCCTTTCTTGTTTTTCTATCGGAAATCTGGGCCCGCGAGTGTGTTGGTATATGTATGTGTGTAATAACTATTGTGTACCGATGTGTGTGTGTTGTTGACAAATCAGAACATTTCTAGGAATACGATGGCTTCGGTTGGACGGTGACTTTACATAGAATAAATAAAAACAATCCTTACTTATGCAGGTAGGGTTCTCTTTTACCAATTTTAAATACATGCATACACTCTTACAGCATCAACTCACTTAGTGAGTTTATGCTATATATGGTTTGGAAAGTCATTTGAACGACTATGCTAACACGACGTTTACAACATTATCTCATTTATATGTCTATTTTAAATTAAAATTAGTATAAAACAAACTTTTTTTGTTTGTTGAACTTTTTAATAATTTTGTGAATGAATTTTGTACAAATAAAATGAGACCGTGTACAAGGGTGACCCTATTCCATACACTAAGAACTTCACTGCGCAAGATTGCCTAACGTACAGATATTATATTAGTACAGTTCAGAAAATAAAAACAAATGTCATTTACAAACGAATTGTACCTACTTTAGATAATACGGTCTTACCTTACACTTAATAGATATGAAATACCTTCTTTACTTATATTTTATATTGTATTTTTGAAGAAACTGTTTTAGGCAAAATGAAACAAAACTTCTTCGAGCAATAACACTGTACATATCTATTAGGTACAATCATTAAAGGAAGTCTATGTATGTACTTATGCACTTCCAAGTGTTGCTATGCACAACACTTTTTTTGGACATTTGATAAAAGCTCACCGGACATCAAACTGATTTTGTCATTGAAAATACCTTCCATTGTTTTCTACGTGTCATTGAACACAAAAATACTAATTTATATACAGGATCTGACAGATAATTAGGGGCCCTTCTTACCATTGTTTTATAATACAATCACGGAACACAGTAGCATCCTGCCAAATGCAAGCTTCGAATGCCAAGTGAGGGAGGGTGGCGGCTACATCATTTCTATAATAGAAACCGTCTCTCCAGCCCCAAGACTATAGGTTCGCATAAGGGACGCATTATTTTTATACGAAACGCCGGCCGAATACCAATACTACAGCATTTTCTACCTAAAAATGTCTTAACAAAACTCCGCCCTATTATATTCCGAACGTGTCCCAATCTGGCTTCCACTAAACTGAAGCGTTTCAACGATTGTTTTCATGTCTCTAATTTACATTCACGAGGAAATGATTTATGATTATTTAAATGGCTTTTTATATCCCGTACTTATATCCTCATTAAGTGATTAATTAACAGTGTAATCAGCTCGTAAAACCAATAATAAAACATACAATTTGTTTAGAGCAAATAAAAGTGTCCGACGAAAGAACGAAGAAATCACGTACGTGCCAAAAAATGTACTCATAAATAGAATTAAAACAGTCGTATGCCCAATTATAACTCCCATTTATGAATTGAATTATTCAACTATTTTAATTCGGTAGATAAAACTTAAAAACGCAAGTGTATCACGCTCGTTATTTCTGCAGTACCCGGCGGCGGCGCGCAGTGGATCCCAAACCGCGACCATTTCATTTCACAACACCGTCATGAATACGTAAAACGCCACAGAATAAATTCTCCTTTATTATGGACATTTTTATATTTCCTTACATTTGTGCATTCACTTCAAACTTAATTAGACTTTATAGAGCGTTCCTTCCCAATTTTGTTCTCTGACGCACAGCGAGACTTATTCATTGGAGTGAGAGGGGGTCGGGCGGAGGTAAAAGAGGGGGGAGTTGGCCCGAAATAGCAAATAAATGCGACGAAAATGTAAATGTTGCGCTTCAAAGATGAAAAGCGCTCCGTTCTCCGTTCTCGCTAAGCTCATCGCAAATGTACCAGAGCCGGGCCTGAAATAATTTCAGGCCAGATATAACAAGGGTAGGTGTAGTTAAGACAGAGTGTAAATGAAAATGTAGCTTTATGTCTCTACTAATTAAAGGGAATTTATTTTTGGTTGAGATCAGAGTGAGTAATGTTTTCGTTTGTCGTAAACTTCGTTTGATTATTACACACATATTGGCTGATATGCTACAGATACTCTGTTTCAATTTGTTATGATTTTTAGTTTTATTTGTTTGCTGTCTTATATCAATGGATTGAACCGGTTATGTCTGGAAAACAAGTCGTTCGTATCTATTATTTAATTCTTTGAAACTAATTTACGAGCGCTTATCGCGAAAGATAAGCAATAGTTGAGACATGTGTCGAGTACAGCAATATGTCCGTCACACACGTAAAATCTGCTGCGTTATTGTTTTCCTAAATCACTCGGTTTAATAAAAGACCACGTATATAACTTAAGTAAGGGGACGAGCACCACATGTCCGGACGGATGATATTGAATCACTGCGTATTCCCCTCGTGTGCTCTAAGCTTTATCTCTTATTAGTGTATCAAACATTTTATATGAAACCTGTAATAACCCGCAAGGAACTTTTTAGAAATACTTAGTCGCTAAGTGGACTATCGCATTTAGTTCAAGGTCCAAAGTCCAAACCGTATCTTTAGTATTTAACCTTTTTTTGAGGATACCTAATTTGATACATTTTTAATAATTGCAATTAGCTAGTTATTATGTAACCTTTATCTATGTGTGTCAAGTTTTGTTGGGCTTTTTTATTAGTTTATATATTCTACTAGCTCCGCCTCACGGTTTCACCCATATTTAAAACTTAGATTTAGATAGAAAAGAATTAGATCTTAAATGCTTATTAGGACAGTTCAATTGGTTGAGTTAAGTTCAGGACAATCGATTACGTTTGACGTTAGTTTAAAAAAAGGCAAATCAGCGACTTCTCTTCTTTTAGAAAGCGGGAGACTTAAGAAATCATCAGATTTGTAAGGAATTTTCAAAGCCTTTTATAAGCAAACTCAATAAAAAAAATAAAAACGATAATACTGATATCTTATATAAGCTGTGGCTCGACGCATTTGATGGATTTTATGTCACACTTAGTTCCGATACCTATTTTCTGTCTCAGTCCAGATAATTACTGACTTACTTAAGATATTTCGTATAAACACGTTTACACGTTTCGACGTTTTAAGATTGGAACAGCCTTATATACCTATTGCGAGTTCGTACTTGGCTATTATGCATGGGGTTGTTTTAGTTGACATAAGGATAAGGATATAGGAGTTCAATAATTAAATTTAATAGAATATAATTAATAAAAAAATAAAATAAAAAATAATCAAATAAAATTAAAATAGCATTAAAGAAATTATAAATTAATTCTAAGCAGTTTATCTGTGCTTGACTGGTTTAATGTCACTAGATATTCTGTAATTTTGCACTTGGCTACATAATTAGTATCAATCAGCGCAATTCAACCATAATTTTAGGTTTGAAATATAAATAGCATAAAATAATTATAAACGTACCCAAAAAAAAACCCTAAATTAAAACTAATTAAATTAAAATAATAAGTAATTGATATTCAAATTATCAAAGATAAAATAAATCTAATTACTGGAGAAAAATAATAAGAAAAATAATTTGACAAGTACCTACACACTGGTGTAGGCTATTTACACGCCTCATCATATTGATCTAAATATATTGAATATATCATTCAATATATTTAGTATTTTATTTAGTTGTTGGTATATGATCCCAAATAATTAAAACATTTTTGTCCGATTCTTCGTCTTGTTGTCACTGTTTCCCATTGTTGTTTGGAATGGGAATGAAAGCACTAATTTAACCTGACGAAGCCA
Source organism: Apeira syringaria (assembly GCA_934044485.1). Classification (NCBI taxonomy): domain Eukaryota; kingdom Metazoa; phylum Arthropoda; class Insecta; order Lepidoptera; family Geometridae; genus Apeira; species Apeira syringaria. The sequence goes on along the minus strand of OW203666.1, from coordinate 17,497,452 downwards.
CAGCAAGTTGCCCTGTATAAAGTTAATAAAATATGTATAGAAAAAAGTGACGAACCGCGGATGAAACCGTGAAATGGATTTACCATTTCACTTGACATCTTCTCTTCCCAACGGACTCAGGGTCACCAGTATCCATTTGTGTTGGCTGGTTTTCGATAAGGTTGTAATATAATACAGTTTACTGCTCCGTTTATTAATGTATTATACATTTATCTGTATTCACCAGGCTAATCTTGGTCAGAGCGGAAAAGCCACTCAATCTTGAATTTGAAAAAATCATTATCTTCTCAACTATGGGACTTCCACTGCTGTACATATCCCCCCATAATTTCCACAAGAATCGGAAACATATTTGTAATATTTGCCCAATTTAATGTCCTGTCTGAATCAAATCATTTTCCATCATAATGTTAAATTACTCTTAATTATTTTTTTAATAAAGCAATTAAGTTTCCCGAGCTGCGGAGTACACTGACAACCAGCGCCGCGCACCCTTTATATATGTGTTCGCGGCAAATGCTGCAATATGTGGCAATAGTGTAGTTGTGAGAAAATAAATATAGTTTGATTTGATTTGATTTACTCACTTTGATTTCAGGTAGGTATAAAAGTCTATACAATAAAACACGGGCTTTCTATAGACGTGTCAGTTGTAAATCAATGTCTTTAATATGTAGTATTCAATTGTTCAAAAAATAATTATTATTTTATTTATTTTATTAATATTCATTTTTCATCTTGAATAAATTATTTAAAGTACATTTTGATGAATAAAGCAATGATTTAAAGAAATAATGCGTGACCAAAACTAGCGTGACAAAAGTCACTCCGTCTAAGTAAACCATTGCGCTGCCTCAAAATTATTACAACAGAGCACGGAATCGATGTGACAACTATATACATATACATTCAGACTTATTTCCCTAGAACCTTCTACCTAAGTGACATTTACAATAATAGAGCTTACAAATAAGGATATACATAAAACCTTTTGTGGGAGGTTACCTTACAGCGTCTGGGTTTATTGTATTTATACACCTACATATGAAAATCGAGCTCAGTGGCGCGTACTGGGAGAGCTCTATGTCCAGCAGTGGACGGATACAGGCTTATGATGATACACCTATATTATTATATGTATAATATATATAAAAGAAGTCTTCGATAAGTCTTAAATATATAAAATTTAGTCGCAAAAACAACTACAATCGAACTTTCATTTTATTTTGTTAAGGATTTTTGGGTTTGGTTTCTCAGAAAGTTTACAACTTCGTGCCAAATGCAGTAAAACTCTATTTAAAGCACTATCTCTTTTCTTTGTCTCCGTATTGCGTTCTAGATCAATAGTATATAAAATATATTAAAATAAATGTCATATAGATTGTACTTTAAGGATATATATTTGTATAAAAGTAATAATATATAAATAATAGTAAAGATAATAAAATTTCATATTTCGTATGCAATGCACGAAAGAAAACATTAAACTGAAACACTGATGAAATTTTTATTTTTTATTTCTTATACATACATACATCTTATACATCTAGCGTTTGACCACTATTTCACTTGATGGTCAGTGACGATGTGGTCGAAGATGTTATCAGGCTAGACATAGAATGCTTTCTTGCTCTTAAGGACTGCTGCCTGCATGAATACCTACGCTATAGGTTTGGTGACAGTTTTTCGAACTTGAGGGTGGTAGCTAGCCAGGCGGTTACTAGGTACTTCTAGGTTCGACAGTATACCCAACCACCATGCTGGGAATTTAATAACAGCCAACTTTCACCGGTAGCTCATATTCATATTCAATAATTTATTGGTACTCATTCCATACACGTCAAAATAGTTAATTAATAGTAGCTCAAGCTGTTAGTGGGGATCAAACCAGAGTCTGTCAGTTTGACAGCCGACGCTCCCACCGCTGAGCAATCATCGTCTCATTTTCAAGTATGCGTGCTTAATCTTAACCGTTTTATCACTGGTTGTCGGAAAATCTCAGATCTAGCGCAAGTCGTACGTTTATAATAAAAAAATAACATTGTCAATTCCATTGCGTTAAAATAAAGTACCTACTGAAACATATGACATTACATTAGTACCACTTATTATCCCACGTAGATGGAGTGGTTATGTTCGCAAAAATGCCATTGCACTGTGCAATTACGGCAGTTCTAAGAAATGCATTATCTGTAATCTTATACAGCCGGCGGACAGTAACTGTTACGACGGATGCAGTGATGCACTTACTGATATGCTTTATGTACCGACAAACGACTTTACATTATGTTTCGGTACTGCACGACCACATACAGGTCTCGTCCTCGTCACCGTGACCGGATCATGTAATAACCCGGACTTACTAATAGCTTCGATCGAGGTTTACGCTAAATACGTATTGATATCGGGGACTGAGCAAACAAATTAGAAAAAGATTTTTTCCTTCTAAACATTTGAGAAAAAAAGTTCAAACTAACCATAAATTTTGATTTAATAGTTGCATATGTATATATCTTATATATACCAATAAAACTACACTATGTCTTATATATTAAATGTATACTATCTTTACTTTTGTTAACTCCGTGTCTGACCGGAATATTTATTTATTTTTATTTTATTTTTATTTATCAACATTCACACAAGGTCTTCAGGTCCCAAACTAGGCAGAGCCTGTACTATGGTAACCTGATGACTGATATACATACTTATATACATATACACACCCAGACACAGGTCAAACAGACATGTTCATACACACAAATGTTTGACTTGTCCGGGGATCGAACCCGGGACCAGCGGCTCAGAAGGCAGAGTGCTACCAACTGCGCCAACCGGCCAGTCAGAAATATAGTCCGCTAGTTAATCAAACTTGAACTCAGGACTCCTAAACAAAGTTCTGTGTTCAAATACTGAATAAGCACTCAACTAACAACTACATATATTATTATACTAGTAGCGCCCCGCGGTTTCATCCGCGTGGATTACGGTTTTCCCGCTACCTCAATTATCCCACGGATACTATACTTTTTCCGGGACAAAAGTAGCGTATGTGTTAATCCAGGGTTTAAAATATCTCCATACCAAATATAATCGAAATCGGTGTAGCCGTTTGAGCGTGAAGAAGTAATAACCATACACACATATACACATACTTTCGCATTTATAATATTAGTAGAATTTAAACATGGTGTGGCCGTGGTGGTACCGGCTTAGAATAGTACTCTCCCCGTCTCTTCCCGCGGGTGCCGTAAGAGTCGGCTAAGGGATCACGTACCAGAAAGTGGGCAGCAGCGCCTTGTGAGGGTTGGAAATCATACTGCGTTCCCCAACCCGCCTTCCAAGCGTGACGAGTACCTATTGGCAAATGGGAGAGGCATACGTTCAGCAGTGGACGCACATTGCTGAGAGAAGAAACATGGTGTGATCAAATTGGTAAAGTAAAATGTGGTAGAGCACCTTTGGATCGAAAACTAGGCTCGAAACCCGTAGATACTATGAAATCCAGGTCTGTCTCGTCGACCTAACACAAATGTGCCTGGTACCTGGGAAAATAATAAACATACCACCACCAGTACCTTGTACTGTTATGGTTTTGTGTGCTGTGGTGTACCTGCGAGTATATAGTAAAGTCTGAGAAGTATTCCGGAGTCAACTGTTTCACCTCACTTTGGCAAAGTAAAACAGAATGGTTCAATTCAAACATTGTAGTTCATTCAAGTGTAATGTGAAATTGTAGGATCTAACTTATTCGGTTTTGATTAATGAAGGAATTAGTTATTATTATAGTCCGGGTGATAAACCATTTTTATCGATACATAGATGCATTTAAAAAAAAACATTGAATGTAGTTCTTGCTTGTTGTAGGTACTAGACAATATTGTAAATGATGTACTAGTAATTACAATAAAATCACGTCAATCTTATACATGAGTACATTGTGGCTATAGACTTAATGGTAAGGTTATCATTTTCACATAAAACACCCATATCAACAATTGTTGATAAAACTACAAGATGGAGTGTCAACATGTCTGTATGTGAGTATCACATTTGATAAAAATATTTCCGTCTACACAATTGTGATAACTAACCGACATACTTTATAATAATTGCATTTGTATAATCGCTTTGATCGAATAATACCATAAAATAATCTTCCAATGAATAAATATTGAATATTTATACTGTTCCATGAGAATGAATTAATCTGCTCAAGTGGGAGAAAGACGACGCCTCCCGAATTCATCCCAGCACCGTAAATATTTTTATTGCCACAAGAAAAAATGTACGGACAAATTAAGGGAAAATATCGCGAGCAGTTTTCAATCTCATACCTTAAGTGGAACAGACTATAAAATAAATTTAGCGCTTGCGGGCATTTATAGCTGAGATTTTCTAGAGCTTCAGACGGCGGGGTAGCTTATGCTGCCGTTTCCTTCACTTGCTAATGGATGCTATGTGCTTATTGTACGCGTGGAGATAAATATAACCATAATATATGTATATCTTCTCATCTGCTCTTAGTACATGAAACAATAAAAGGTTTTGGATGTGGTATATTCGAACGCCTTTAAAATTATTATTCCATTACTCTATAATAGTTTAGAGTAGCTTCTAAAGGTTTGACAAAATTGACTAAGCGTATTATATATTTGGCTGGCCGGTTGGCGCAGTTGGTAGCACTCTGCCTTCTGAGCCGCTGGTCCCGGGTTCGATTCCCGGATAGGTCAAACATTTGTGTGTATGAACATGTCTGTTTGACCTGTGTCTGGGTATGTATATGTATATAAGTATATATATATCAGTCATCAGGTTACCATAGTTTAGGCTCTGCCTAGTTTCGGACCTGAAGACCTTGTGTGAATGTTAATAATTAAATAAATAAAATAAATAAATGAGAGCCATCAATATAGATTTGAACTATTTGGTTATTTGTTGTATGTATTGCTTCCGGGCTGTTTGGCCGTGGTCTAAGTGAAACTTGTGTTCCAGACGTTTCGTCGATCACTGCGGTCGACATCTTCAGTAGTTCAGGTCCCGATGTCGCCCGCAGTGATCGACGAAACGTCTGGAACACAAGTTTCACTTAGACCACGGCCAAACAGCCCGGAAGCAATACATACAACATGCAACGCCGGCCGTGAAAGCCTTAGAGTATACATATTTGATTATTGTCTACTTTGGTATGTTTTTATAATTTTTAAGTGTAGGATTTGAACATTATCGCTTTACACTGTGATGATGTGGTCAGAACTTAGACCGATCACGCTTAACAGATAATTTTGACTGGCTCAGAATTCTAGATCTAATATAGGTACACAGTGTGTTATCTTGGTCGATCCAAGTGCCCTGTCACCATGTCTTTGATTTAATAAAGGTGTTAGAAAGAAAGAAAGAAATACGTTTATTCGTGACATAAGCATTACCACATCAGTAACAAATATAATTTTTTTTATATTTATATTTTTTTATTTACTGTTTGTTAACAATAATACTAAGAACATATAAATACATACAGTTTACTCCGGCAACTGTGCCGAAATATTAACCAAATCCAACAAATACAATAGGTACATGGTAAATATACCGATAAAAATATTGTATTAGTGAACTTGTCACTAATACAAAGAAAAAAAAAATATAATACAAAAATATTGACGGTCGTCGTGGCTCAGTGATCAGCGACACTGACTTTGGAACCGCGACCCCAAGTTCGAATCCCGGCCTGGGCAAACATTTCTGTAATAACCAAAGATGTTTGTTCTCGAGTCTTGGATGTTTGTGTATTGTAATTGTGTGTGTCTATGCCTCCTGCGACACCGGGTATCCTAGTGCGGGGGTGTGAGTGTGTGAAAAAGAAAAGAAAAAAATCTCAGCTTAATAATTATTTTTTATATGTCGTTTGTAGGTTCCTATAAGATGCGTCCAATCGTTGAATGAATCCAAACGTTAATTATTTTTAACACAAAATACAGTTTTCAACTTCGTGTAATATGTTAATAACAAAGATTTATAATTCGACAAACACCATGTTACATGGACACCCACCAAAAGCCGGAATTATTCATAAGTTCACGATGGGAGTCTCGGCGGGTTCGAGTTGTCGACATCGTTATCAAACCAACTGTCAACGGGGACAATAATTCTTACACTTTACTGGAAAATTATAAAACAAGCTCACTAAAGCACCATTAGTATGATATCTGTATTAATTTGTATGTTAATTTATTTTGGTTGAGTTATACTTTTTAGAGACTATAAAATTATTATTTAACATATCCGCTGCAAGAGTAAAAAAAAAGATTATTAAATAGCACTCATACGAATCACCATTTTATTTATTGATAACCTAGATCGAAACTGCGACTGTAAACGTGAGTAAAGCCGGATAATACATCTATAAAATGAACAAAATAAATTTTAAATATATTGTATTACTTTTGATTTCTAATTTGAATATCATCATATAATTTTAAAGTATAATAGTCTCAATTATTATTTATTAAACAATTACACTCGGTCCTGTTAAAATTTGTCGATTTCATTAACATGTTTATTTTGTTTATTTTTATATGGGGTACACTAGAGTGTGCCAGTGGGCCCTAATTCTGTTAATCACACGAACTAGCTAAAATTGACTAAAATTCTTCAAATTGAAATAAATCGTACTCTATTAACGCTAAAATTCAAATTCGTATAACTCCATACAACGCTCTCACTAATATTAGACGAGTTTTATTCCATTGCTGGCTAATTGCGGGTAGTTTTAGTAGGGACCAAATAAGTAACGACTTAATTTCGCTAAAACTACCCGCAAATTTAACTAATATTTTTAATTTTTAGTGATGTTATTGATAAGTGTCATATTATTTAGAGTTTATCGTAACCCTATAAGAATTGATTTAATTTTCCAACATTTTAGTTTAGTTCAGTTAATTAAGCGAATCACTACCACTGATCGTACTCACTAACATTCTATTACATGAGTTTTTTTCTGCGGATGAATCTCTGTGGAAAGAATACATACTTATATTGGCCCCATGTATACTATGTGGCCAATAGGTCTAACTAGCTATCCAAAACGTGTATCGATAAGCTTGAAGCCAGTCCAGCGTTGGGCATTCCACTCGAAGACCTGACAACGAAATCTGCTTAACGCTTTTCAAAGGGCTGAAGCGATCATTTACAAATGACACTTAGCAGTCGCCTCCTAAGATTGCGTAGGGCTTCGATCAGGAATACAGGTCGAAGAGGTAGATCCCGCTACAAGCGCTCTTTTAACTTCATAGCTCACTGCAGAGGGCATGCTTCCTAAGAGTAGCCCATAATATGTCGGCCCTATATATACGAAGAATATTTCGTTTAAAAGAGTGGTGTAAACTTTAGAAAGTATCATTCAACGTGGATCACTTTAGTCCGCTTTTCCACTTCGAAGTGGTAGTATGTAGGAACTTAAGCATTACTAATATTGTTAACTAATCGTGGTAAGGATTCCATATTACCAAGTGAAATAACAAAAATACAACATTTTCTGGGGCTATGTAACAGATTGAAGATATTATTTTGACAGGTGTGGCGATGACCATTCTGTCATCGTATTGTCCAGCATACCCACCCTTCAAACCTTGCAATAAGTAAGTTTAGATAAGTTTATATTCAGAGTTCGACATATTTTAATGTTATTATCAATGATGTTGTACTAAAGATGACGTATATTCATACTGCGCGGTGCTCAGATTTTGTTCCCTTACGACACAAACATGCTTAGGTACTGGGACAGATAATACGGTACAAATAATATTGAAAAGGATAGCTATATGTTTAGACTTGCGCTTGAAATACGCGTCATAATGAAAATTACTACAATTGACTTAATTTTGCCGCCTCAGTTTCCGCGCGCTTGTGCGACATCTACCTCATATAAACATATAATAGCATTGGTTATTATCCAAACATTATGAAAAAGACGCCAATTGGTTGGGGACAAAGACCACCCACCTAGTTGGAACTAACCAACTCAATGACGTGAATTTTTCCCCTTTTTTATATTAAAAACACATTATTTAGTTTTATTTACTATAGTCAAAGGGATACTAGTAGGATAAATGAAGATATGTAACCAATAAATTAGTAATTGTAATCGTTAAATAAGAAAACAACAATAACTTCCACATATGAATGGAGCTATAGTTACGTTTACAAATTAAATGCACCCTATTTAATAAACAAGTTAAAAAATAAACATAAACCTCTCAACGGCATTCTTGTTCAATACATTGTAGCACAAAGAAAAATACAATGTTCAATACTACTCTGTTCCATTTTAAATGATATCAGTAAAATATGTAACATACTGACTTGTCCTATCGGGCCACAGTGAGAGACTTTTTTTTCGTTTACTACGCAGTAAAATTCGATAAATGCTTTTTCAATTTATCGAAGCTTTATTTTCTTTAGTTTGTGCAACAGAATATTACAATGTATTCTTACATAGAGTGGGCACTGTTTTGCCCTTTATATAAATGTCGTCTATTTTCTTGATCGTTATCTCCGTGTAACCAGATCACGTGATTCAATAAGGATCAAAGAGGTTTCTCATAAACTTGGTAACTCTGCTATTTTTTTATCAAAACCTTTTGTAGGTATATAATGTATATATGTATAAATAATAACATAATATATACTGCTACAACTTTAGAACTCGTGGCAGAGTTTACCCTGCGATCTTGACCTATTAAATGGGATATAAGCAATGTGCTGGATCATATAATGGATATTATACTTCCCAGCTTTGGACGGAACGTAAAGCCTTTTCTTAATAAGCTGAATGAACAATCATATTCATTAATATTATTAAATAAAAAGAACATATGTATATATCCATAATTTAATAAAACGAATACTTTAAGTATTACAATATATAATTAATTAGTGATATATATTACTTTCAGGCGTGTTCCCGGTAAGGCTCGGGCGCGGCTCCCACGCGGTCGACCTTACAAAACAGGTGAGGCGGCGCCGCCACACAGAACATGATACTAAGGTTTGAATTTGAACATTATTTATTAGCACGTAGAGTATACTTTGGCTCGTGGCTTTTTGACACTAAAGGCTTTTGAAGTCGGCAGCTTGGCGTGCATGGCAGCTAGTTGTAAGCCTTTTCATTCGCTGATTAGGATTTATATTGGTAAAGTGAATTTTAGTGTTATCTCAAGAAAGCATAGATAAACTAACCGTTTTTATAATCAACAATAAGATACCTCATTTACCATTGTATGGACCGTCCTTACTCTAATTACATATACACATGTACAATTGATTAGCAAATAATTATATATTTTCCCTAAATTTAAAAATGTCAGTATGTTTTGTCTCTTGGACACCGCGTGCTAAGTTATTATAAATGAATACTCTCATTACAAATGTGTTGTTACTGCTCAGCGCAGTGCTGTGGTTTGCTACTTGTCATGATGTCGCTTGTAACTTTTCATGATGTCGCTTGCAACTTGTCATGCATGATGTCGCTTGCTCCGCGATCTATTAAAGTTTTGAATTTAACGTTTTACATGGATACCTAGTAGAATCGTTGATATATATCGATGGAAGTGTCTACAGTTCAATTTCTTGAAGTAAGGTTCGCAAGAATCTCTTTGCTATAACCTCATTATATTAGTCGTACATGCACTTTTTTGAGTTGTAAAGGGGAATTAAATTTTCTGTGGAAGTCCCCCATGGCCAACAAAACTAATATAATAAAACTAATGATTATTTAGAATTTGTATCTCATATTGTATATATGTAATACGTACAATATATAAAATTTTTCATATTATTTATACATTCACAAAATTAACAAGGTAACATTAATATAATTTAAAATAGCAATAAAATAATCTAACTTAAAATAAAAACCTTAAAAATTTAATAAAAACTAAATTAAATCTAAAACGGGCCCCTGCGGCATTGTACCCAAGATGCTGGCAGCGTTTCCTCTTTGTATTGCTAGGCTAATACGTTGAGCGAGGAAGCTGCCAGCTCTTCGGTCTCCTGAGACGTCAACCAGTCTCTTGGAGATTTCCTTGAAGAAGTTGAGCGCGCTAGGACCCCACGGGCCAAGGGTCCCGACGCCGAAAGGAACAAAGTTGTATTCCGCGCCGAGACCGCGTACATATATAAAATATGTAGGTACTGCTTATTAATGTCTAGTTGTAATCTATACCTAATAGATTTTTAACAATGTAACATTTTATTGTGATATTTGTTTTGCTAATAATACATTTTTTTCTTTGCGCGTGTGTTGTGTTATGTTTTATATCTCAAAATTGGTTTAAAATTACTTAAAAGGCGGACCTGTAATTCTCACGACCAGTCAAAATTACGGTTAATAAGCATGCACCATGCATTAAAGCAGTAACTTCGCATAATGGCCATGTGCTGCCATCTGCCAAAAGGTAACTCCTTTTGTACTTTGTCACAGAAAAGAAAAACCAACGTGGTATTACGGGTTATAAGAAACGCAATTCTTGTACTGTGACAAGGTACTAAGGTGTGAGTTGTATGAAACTCTGCATTCACGACAAAAACGTGTCCAAGTCGTTAGTTGCACCCGCCCACGTATACAATTTACAATTTTATTGCAAGTCGGCTTGTTCCATAACCGTAGGTATCGTAGGCACCTAGGCAGGTAGGAAAAGATGTGTGGCGTTGCATGACACAAACTGTCAATTTTGTACCGTTTTTTAAGGCATGGTATACCTAACGTGACCATTTATTTTCTTGCCAGTGCGAGACATTTGCAGAATTATATATTTAAAAAAAAAGTTATTAGTGTTTTACAAGATTTTTATTATAAAAGACAGAATAACACAAATTAATCAAAGCACTAAACACAAAATACCTAGTTAAATAAGCACGACCTTTTAAATCCCGTTAGTGGCGTGAATTTATTTCCCCTAAAGTTGCAGTTCGTGTTGTCTCTTCGAGCGGGAAAAATACATTTTAAATAATCTATTCAACTGTTTGCAAAAGCGGGACTATGTCGACCTCGCTGGGGACACCGGGACAGTCTGCCTGAAAGCGGGACGTATGGTCACGTTAGGTATACCGTATGTCGCCCTTAATGAAAATTGTACCGTTTCAAAATGTACCACTTCTCTGGCATTAGTATCATTTTATTTGACATTCATTAATACCAAAATATAGTTATTATGTTCTTAACTGCTTATTGCTAGTACTAAATGAACAGAACCATAGCTCAATGAAAATGCAAGAACTTAAAGCAACTGACCTACAGAAATGTGACTTAAAACTAATCACAAACGGAAAGTTTCAACCAAAGAGGACCTCCTCAATTCGATTGTATATTCTTTACTACATTTTCGAATACACCGAGTGTTCAAGTTGGTCCCATAGTGTTGTAACAACAATCTATAAAGTAAGTAGTTATTTATCACGAACTCTCTTTCCATATTTGCAACACAATACTGAGAAGGCGTCGGAAATCTCTTGTTTTTAAAGTAAGTAGGTAATTTATATGGCCATGTATTGTATCATGTTTTTTCAAATCGTGTTATTTGTCCATTAGATAGGTATACCAAAATGGTATATTTATTCCTCAATAAATACTTAGTCACCAAAGCAGTAGGTACTAGTTGTGAATAACTTTTATTTGGATATTTTAACAAATAAATGAATATGTAAAATCTAATATATATTCTAAATATCAACAGGCTAAATGTGTTTTAATATTTTTATTAACCTTTAGCTCACAGCTTTGAAAATAATTCTGGAAAAACTACATCATATAGGCATGTAATTTGATTGAGCACTGTATTTAATAAAATACATAGTTATATTTTTTTTATTTGTATCTATGTAATGTTTTATTGTTTCATCAGGTTGCCATAGTTACAGGCTCTCCCCTGTTTAGGAACTAAAGACCTTGTGTGAATGTTGTCCCATATTATATTATTATTATTTTGTTCTGTCCCCAATCCCAATATATTAAATATAAGTGCAGTGGTAGGTTCAGTAACAGTAAATATTTTATTTTATGCATACAAAACGCGAGAATGGGGGAAACAGTAAATTTGATTTAGCCAGCCTAGCCATTGCCAGCCTTGACTCAACTCAAATGCTCTAACCCACTACCGGATGGCAGCGTGCCCAGAATGCTAACTGCATTGCCCCGCTTAAAATACAATGCTGATTCGTTGAACGAAATATTATTAATTACTATGTGCCATTATTCCGATCACGCGTCGATCAAATTAGTTGCATTTCTGAACCTCTTTCACGTCCTGCCGGGATTATGTTGAGATTATATATACCCCTATATAGATATCTATCTACGTAAGACTGTAAACTATTACCTGTCACGGTGCTCTTTCCACTGAGAAATTCCAACACAATTTTACCGAGAATGAGAATCAGTTATAAAATACATACAACATAATAATAAAATAACTCATTCTCATTCTCTAAAGCTTAATAGAACATTCAACCTGTAAACACGGCGACATTTCTGTCGACCACCTGCAAAAGTTAACTTTATCTGCGAAAATAAAATCCTTTTGAGCCGCCGCCGCCCTGTCAAATTAATTCCTTGGCTTAATATACGGCTCGGCAAATTGTTATATTTTAATAAAAAGTCACAACAAAGTTGCACTAATATTATTAACGATCATGTTTTAATCCAAGAAAATTAGTATGATTTTTTTGTGTTAACAAGTTATTATATTAATCCCGCATAAGTTTATTAAGATCTCTACTTATATAATAAATATGTCGTGCTTCAACCGTAGGTATATATAGTTAAATATACGTGGACGGTACCTATACCTAAATTGGATTTTAATTATGGAATGTACTTTGAGGACAGATAATCTTAATTAAATGAAAATACTACAGCTCAAAAATGTGCCTCAGTTACTTTGGAACTGCGACTCCGGGTTCGATTCCCACTGGGGTAAATGTTTCTGTTATGAGCATAGATGTTCTCGGGTCGGTTGTGTATTGTGGTTGTGTGTTTCCACGCCTCCTGCGACACAGAGTATGGTGCGGAGATATGAGTGTGGATGCGTTTGTTTGTGCCTACCTGCTTCTAATTAGCATCGTACTAGGAATGCTAGCAGCCTCGCCCTATTCAATTTCAATGTTAATTCCTTGATTAAATCCAAGTATGTGCCTTTTTGTGTCGATTAACCAGGCGGTTTGATTAGTTTCGGAGCACATAATTTATCCCTGTGTTTTCTGTTATGACGTAAGCAAGTTTGTAAGGATTCCACAGATAAAATTATGTAAAAAACCTAAAATTTCACAGTCGCATTTGGTAAGTAAATAAAATGAAAATTCGCTTCAGAGGCGGAACATTTCCTATGTACGTGTGTTTCTGCGGTTTATGCCCGTCATTTTCTTTATTCTTTCCACATCGCTTACCTAATGAAATGGGAAAGTTACCCAAAAGACAAGTATTTGCAACCGCTCCGCCGATAAATTTACATAGGTATTGCACAGTAAAGTTTCCATGGAATTTGTTCTGCCCATGAAAATCGTTCGATGCAAACTCAGCCCACAGACATTCTAATTCATCGATCGAAGTTCGTATCAAGCGAGGGATCTATTCCGGCCTGGGCAACTATTACGAATCACAATATGTGTCCTTGATGGGCGTGAGAGTGTGTAGAATAGCAACTAGGCGGACCACCGCGACCGGCTTAACAGCCCAGAGTACCGGAGGTATGGCCAAACTTTTGGGACTCCAACGGAAAATTAAGCCGAGTAGACATATACGCTTGCATTATGTATGTATGTACAACCGTATGCTTCGAATTATTGTACACTTCTCACCTTTTCCGTGATTTTGAGGTGTATGAGTCACTTAATTTTAAATTTTAATATATATATACATAAACGTATAATACCATGCCTATTATAATAAAAGAGAGCGTTCTTGAGGACGGACCCTTGGTACCCAATCACGCCATAACGCTTAAACGGTTCTGACTGAAATTTGGCATATAATAGGTACATTATAGTCTCGGGGTTTCCCTACGCGATCGAATCAGAAATGAGGAGATCCATAGAAGAACGAAAGTCACCCATATAGCCCGAAAGCTCGAACCGAAGGACTGATGCTCGTTGGGGTCGAAAAGTTCTCGAATTAGACTGGCAAGCGCAGTATAGGACGGCCACCGACCAGGTGGACAGACGACCTGACTAAGATCGCAGGCAAGAACTGGATGCGGGTCGCTTCCAACCGGGCCTTGTAGAAATCAATGGGGGAGGCATATGTCCAGCAGTGGACGTCCTATGGCTGAGATGATAATGATGATTGTCCGTGGCTGAATCGCAACCGTAACGCATCCGTATTGCAGCACTGACTGTCATGTTATCTAGTACAAGTGTGACACAGATAAATTATAGTTTATAATGCGTACTGTCAGGGAGTGGAACTCAGTGCTTGAGTCTGTGTTTCCCGATAGGTACACCCCGGAGTCTTCAAGTCGCGAGTTAATAGGTTGCTTCTAAGTTTGCGTGCTCCACCTTAGACCGCGTCGTCGCTTCACATCAGGTGAGACAATGGTTATTCTTTAAAAAGTAATCTTTAAAAACAAAAAAGCGTATAAAACGGACACGGTTGAAACCGCGGGGCGCAGCTAGTTAGAAATATAGATGTAAACAAGTGATGATGTCCAGTTGTTCCGACTCATGCATTATGTATTATCATGGTTTTCGTGATTTTCCACAACTCACCTTCTACAATCACTTGGGTGCTGTTTTGTAAGTATATGTAGGTACCTTTTTTTTTTTTTTTTTTTATATATTATAAGTTTGCGTTTGACAACTGTCTCACCTGATGTTAAGTGATGACGTTGTCTAGGATACCTATATCAGTTTTAACTGTTATGATATCTGCATCGGTTGAAAGTGAAAGGCGTTATATCAAAAAGCGTTCATTTAATTGCACTTATTTATGAACGTGATCTGAGAGTGTCAAGGTATTTTCTTTAAGACTCTTGCATTACGTATGTATTGAAATCTTTAATTTGGGTGATTTTCCATTATTCACGTTGTCGAATTAAGGGAATCGAATTCCTTTTTTCTCGAATGTAATGAAGTCTTCTCAAAAGAAAATAATTCTGTTTCTTCTCCATTAATTGATTTCAATACAAAAAAAGCACCTGTTTATGTATGCAATACGGTGCTGTCAAGTTGTTTTGAGTCGGATTTCGGCCATCAGCGGGTCGCAGTTAGAATTGCAAATGAATCGGCCGTTTGCTGAGATGTCGTAAACTGAGGGATATGGCCCAGTCAGTTTTCGCACCATTAACCGCTCGGACCCCCCCCCCCCCCATAGCCTAAAATATTGTTGTTGTATGATAAATATGAATATTCACGTTATGTATATCTTACGCGAATTGACTTTAATGGTTTTAATACACTCAAGTAATTCGCCAAAACCTGCTTGAAATAGAGTTCCCTTTTCTTATTGTATGTTTGAAGCGATAGCTCAGTGGGGGGAGCGTCGCCTGTCAAACTGACGGACACTGGTTCGATCCCCAACAACAGCGTGAGCTTCCGGTGAAGGTAACGTCGTTATCAAATTTCCAGCATGGTGGTTGGGTAGTTTCGAGTACTCGCCTGGCTAGCTACCACCCTCAAGTTTGAAAAACTGTCACCAAACACATAGTGTGTTCAGGCAGCAGTCCTTAAAAGACAGTGAGCATTCTAGATCTAGCGTGATAACATCTTCGACCACATCGTCACTGACCATCAAGTGAGATAGTGGTCAAATGCTAGATCTATACGGTATAAAAAAAAATTAAGCTTTTTGTTCACCCCCATGGCAACAACCCATACCAACCAACAGACTATAATTGAACAAATATGGACACAATGCTCTTTATAGATTTCAAAAATAACGCCTCAAGTTTGGCGGTGTGGAGAGTGTATAGAGATTGATGTTATCTATTTTTTCTTCTTCATTCCTTTTATTCTTCTTTTTCCTCAGATCTGATCAAATGTTAGAAATACTTATATAGTTTTAAACTTTCATGGCTCTTCACAATAAAAATATTGTGAAAATCCATGAAAACAACGCGCGCACATTGTGACCGTACGAATATCCGCAGTGACACAGTGAGTGTGTTTTGTAGAAACTTGCAATCGAGTTCTAGTGCCAGTGGTACCCGTAGCAAAATACTAATAAAGAGGGTAGACAGATATGTCTGTCCTAACATTTCAATATATTTTTACATCTACCGCTTTCTTCAGTCTCTCCGTGATCATGGTGCGTGGAACCGCGCCGAAATATCGGGAACTCCATCAAAATCTATATCATGGTGCGTATCCCGTGTTAAACAATATTTTTATTATACTTATATATAGTTCACACAAGTTATAGGCCCATTCTTCCAATTTTCAATTGTATTAAGTGTTATTTTAATGATGACGAATATTTTTGTCATTGAACGCGACTGTATTGAGAAACTAAATGATTTTTTCCTTCGACACTGGTATATCGGTAAAACTTAAAGCTTATAAGACCCGATAACCGTGGAAGAGCAAAACCGCGCACGGACACTGATTCTTAGCAATATAAATATATTCTGTAGAATATTTTCGCCTGAAAAATAGTTACTATAAAAAATGATATGCACGGTGTGTTAGTTACATCTTTAAAACTTTTATGTATACTCTTAAATCCAATACAGTTTAAGGGTTGAATCAAAGTTATCTCTTAAAAGGACATCATTTTAATAATTTTTTCCCCTGTTTTTTTAGATTTATTATAAATTTTGAATATATGCAACAGATGAGTAAATAACATATTTTTGTTTAGTTGTTAACATGAATGTGGATGGATATAGAGGTAGAGGAAGGCCGAAGAAAGTATGGATGGACTGTGTGAAGAATTATCTGTTTATGAAAGCACTCAGACGACTAATTATATAAGAGAATGGAAGAGGAAAATATGTTGAGCAGACCCCACCTAGTGTGGGATAAGGAAAAGAAGTAGAAGAAGAAAATTTTTGGTTGTTAATGAGTAGAATTCTATTAGAGATGCCTACTTGGCTCTATTTTTCACATTAATCATAATTGATCACAAAGCTAAAAGCTTAAAATTCACCCCCGAAACTGCAGGGTTGAACTCAGACCTCAAAGACCATGTGTTTGCATACTTGTTTAAAGACAATAATTGGATCACCTTTAACACTGTTATCACAGTATGGGATTCGTTGCGCGATGGTGCCAATTAATTTTATTACTTTATTTTTTAAACGTTATCGCCGGCCTTGACGTCGCTGGGATGATAGATATGTGATTTTCAAGCAAAAATATGACATGTGTTACTATAATCTTATCTTTCCTCTAAACTTTGGCACTGCGATATGGTGATCAATTGAGCAACTTTTTTGTTTTAATATGTTAACCTTCAAATAATTTACAGACTTTGTATGGGTGGAAACTGTTGGGTCAAAATGTTAAAAATACAGTAGATTAGAAACAAGATGAAAAACATTTTTATATACATAAAAAAATACTCAACTTTTTTTCAGGATGTCTGTCCGATTAGTATAAAAAAAATGTATTATATATTTTGTTCAAGTGACTGTTTTTGTCCGCGATATCAAAGCTGGAAAAGCCCACTTAGACAAAACGCGCTAAAACTGAATCAGTAAGTCAGGCAATTCTAATAGTCAAACAAATGTAATCATACATAAACTTAATATTTCAGTAGAATTACCTACTGCATCTCGATGGCATTGTAGGTATAGGTATCTATATTATTATACGTTAGATGTTACATCTGTGGCACAATACAATAACAATTATAGTACAAGTAGAATAGCAAAACGAGCAAAAACGACAATTAATGAACAATCTATGAGCAATATGTTTAGTGTAATTGATATACCCAGATGTGTAACGGGCTTATCTATTATCAAATCATTACCGTGAAATGATCATTGACAAGAATAACGCAGTGAAATAAAACCTTTGTATATCTTATATTAACTATATACATATTGAAATTTTACATATTTTCAATTATCTCATTTGATATATACCTATATATATTTTCTAAAAGCGATGTAAAAGTTAACAATACTAAAATAATATAAAATTATACAAACCATGGTTTGAGTATGATTAGCGTTGCATAGCCCGTTTTCGATGTTCACTAAGGTATCATAACCACGTGGTCCGCGATCAGACCCATCCAACAACAGAAACGAATTTTAGAACGGAGTTGATATTTACGAGTAAATTAATTCGATGTAGGAGCCGAGCCAGGATGTAAAATGATATTGAACAGAGTGGTCAACTGGTACAAACTAAGTTACGCAAGACGGCCATAATATACAATTTTGATAAAACCTACTTGTCACACAGATAACATAACTTGGTATGTAGCGTACAAACTCGTCCTGTCACTGTGCCCACCAAAGTAACAAGATCCCAGAATATTCCCTACTAAAATGTGTTTACAAGTAAGAGGGTAGATCTAATTAATTTGGTGATAGCGAGCGACCGTCTGTCGGCCGACGGCCTATGCTTTGGGATTGAGTCGTAAATGTCAAGTCGAGTGGCCTCCGCCATAGTTCTTTAGCTCTAGTTGCTCGCACTTGACGGGGAAATAGTTAAATGTTCCACCCGGCACAGAATAAACAACAGTAGGCAACATGGCTTACACCCCATACGAGTTTGATAAAAGTTCATCGAGCTAGATGAAGTTTGATGAAGTAAGATAACAGTTTCTTTAAAAGTTTTCTAATTACTGTACGCAGTACTTATAGAAGGTTTCAAGGGAGTTTGTTGTTCTATGGCAGATTATTTTTGCCCTGTTTTATAAGCAGAAGAGGCTTTCACTTGGATACTGATTTTAATTTCAAGCGCAAATAATAGTGGTAGCCGGGGAAAGTTGTCTAAAAAAAGGTGGAATATAAAAAAGTAAACTTGAACAATTTGGATATGTAGGTACCGCTAGTGGTATACATCAGAGTAGTTTAGTGCTTCGGAAGGTAGGTACACTAGTCTCTCAGTTGTCGGATAAAATATACATCTCGAAAAGACAACCTACTGTCACTATTATGAGTTGAGTCATTGCATTACATGCAAGTAGCTGCAGTAGGAGAAAAAAAATTTTCACCAAAAAATGGAACCGACTTCAACACTCAAAAGTGTGAAATAACTTGTTGAAGTCGGTACAAGTTTACAAAAGTAACTATCAAAATATTGTGCTTATGGTACCGACTTTGACAAGTTATTTCACTCTTTTGAGTGTTGAAGTCGGTTCCATTTTTGGTGAACATTTTTTTTTCACTCTTTAACCTTTGTTACTCATGGGATCAATTATTGTCATTGCGGTGTAGGTATGTTTACCGATGTCTTCACCCGCTACTATAATATCCTCTAGGTATAAGCACGCATTTTTCAGTTTTTGACTTGTAACTCAAAAAATGTTCGTCCGATTTTGATGAAATTTAAATGATACCACACGGAAAGCACCAGCATTTAAATAAAGAAATAACGATTAAAGTAGGTTCAACCAGTCAGAAGTTATGCGGTAACAAACAATAAAAAAAAAGAAAAAAACAAAAAAAGGGAAAACATACGGGTCGAATTGAGAACCTCCTCCTTTTCTTGAAGTCGGTTAAAAATAGCATTCGTTAGAGGCCATACAATTATTTCGTTTAGTTCTTTTTCTTTTTTTTGTAACCTTGTCAATTCTGTGAGGGATAATTTCATTGATCCGTTTATATATTTTCTGACTATCTCTCTATATAAAAACATTATCTCAGTAAATGCAAAGAATGTTTTACACGTTAAAATATAAGTATGTGTATTTTCCAGAGCCCTAATACTACTACACAACTACTATTTCTCTCGAGATTGTGATTTTTTCATCTATAACATAATTGTTGACAAACACAAAACAGACTTTACGATCTCACAATGCATGCCGACGCGATCATTACAAAACAATCTTGTAAACATGTTTTTTCCGCTGTAGGGTGGAACTCCACCCTCTGTAAAAAAACGCTCACGGCATTCGTGGCAAATAGCCTATTTTATGTAAAATTCGTGACTATTTGCCATATCGAATGAGTTAAGAAGGATTTGTATATAATTTATTTCCGACCAGGAAGTCAGAATGAGATGTTTGTGGGCCCGGGCGGGGCGGGGCGGGGCGGGGTGACGCTCGGAAATAAACTTGTTCGGAACATTAAAACTGTGATGATTTAAAGTGGAGATTCCCTTGTTCGTTTGTCACGCTCATGGTTGTTCTAATACCGAATGTGTCACAGATTTTATCATGATAGCAAGCATTTTAAATTGCAAGAAATATGATGAATATATATAATTTTATAAAGCTTAAGATTGATGAAATAAACTTAAGAATACACTTAAGACACTGCTCTTGAAAAATGGTGATATGTTATCAAACCCTCTAACCTATATATAGTTTCAAACTTTGTGTGTTCCAGCACTTAGTTTATTTCCAAACAGCACAAACATGAGGTATCAATATCTACACATTTATTATTTATATGTATATCGCACTGTTGCTTGAATTATTGTCTTATATCTTAGCAGCCCATAGCAGTCCACTGCTGGCTTAAATATCTTATGTGTACTTACTCGCTTTTTTTTAAAATAAATTATTATGATTGGCTCTCGTATCCAGGTTGTACTGGCCACCTTCCAAAGGTCGTCCCTCCACCTAGGTCCCTCCTCCTCCTGGGTTCTAGGTCTGTGCGTGATCTGGCAGCAGTCCTTGTAAGCCAGTTAGCATTCTAGGTCTAGCGTGATAACATCTTCGACCACACCGTCACTGACCATGAAGTGAGATAGTGGTCAAACGCTAGATCTATACGGTATAAAAAAACAAACCTAGCCGGAGAGCATCCTGAACTATGTAATTAATTATTTTCATCATCATCATCATCTCAGCCATACAATACAATACAATACAATACAATACAAATACACTTTATTGACACAAAATTACAGAAATTAAAAAAAAAAAAATTTACAATGAGAAATGTTCAATAGGCGGTCTTATCGCTAAGAGCGATCTCTTCCAGACAACCTTTGGATGTCCAAAAGCCAAAAGTTGTGACAAGCCATAGGATGTCCACAGCTGGACATACGCCTCCCCCATGCCCTAATTGATTATTTTAACGTTGTGTTAATTATGGAAAGAGATATTTGTCAAGCGATCAAGGCCCGATCGAATATGTTCGAATAGCGAACCTCTAAAAATTATAAATATCTAAATTTAGATTAAATTTTAAATATTTCTTAAAATCACTCACGTTTTTTACTAAATTATGTAACACCAAAGCGGAATGTAATATTATGTACGATGCAAACTTAGGTTAGGTTAGGTTACGTTATCGGGGCTCATAAAGTTCTGTTTAATGATTGAATTAGAAATTGGTTGATTAGAAACCAATTATATCAATGTTAGTATTGTGTTTAAATTAAACGGCTCCATGTAATTAAAACGTACTTAAATGTATGTGATACAACTGTTATTGTGTAATTAATATAAATTAGAATTATTAGCTAAGATTGATTCGAGTTATGGACCCAATTTATTCCTGATAAACTAATTGATTCATTTATATAAACTTTAAAATCAATATTATAGTTTAAGAGTTAAATCAAATTTTATGTTTTAAAATGTCATAATTTTAGTATTTTGTTGACATTGTTTTTAAGATAGGCATAGGTACATAGCAGTATTTAAAATGTATAATATACCTATCGGTAAAGGATTAGTAAATACCAGATATTTTTTTTATAAATGTTTAGTTGTTTATGAGTAGAATTCTTTTTAAACATGCCCAATAGGCTCCCGACGTAAGATACATACTATAGACACAACGCGGTTTTGTTCAGTAATTATAGTTTGGAAATTACGGCTAGTGAAGCCTATACTTAGATACAAACAGTCAGATTTGAACACTCTGAAATGACATACCTATGTATGAAAATGGCTTTAAACCTCCCAGAATGTTCTGTTGAGTAAAGTTTTTATGCTTAGAAATATTCAAAAATACCTCATTGTACATTTAAAAATAAGGATTTTTTATTCTAATTGTCATCTCTTTCGCGATTGTTATTGATATTATTCATTACATCATATCAATCAAATCAAATAAATATTCATTTCTAAAAACTACAAAATCGAACACAAAACACTACTTTAATTTACAAAATATAATTATGTAGTATGACAATATATGATTGAATTTTATTTTACCAGGAAGTCTCAAACTAGGAGAGAGCCCTGTGGCTTGCTTGATATAATATCATACTATACCATACTGCCTTAAAGCTTATCTATACTAATATTATAAAGAGGAAAGGTTTGTATGTAAGTATGTTTGTAATGAATGAACTCAAAAACTACTGTACCGATTCAAACATTCTTTCACCATTATGAACTACATTCATCCTGAGTAACATAGGCCTTATAGGGATCCTTCTAGTTTTTAATTTTCAAATTGATTGCCCGTGCGAAGCCGGAGCGGTCCGCTAGTATATATTACTTCACTTTTATGTTGGTTAAGTTAAATAAATGTAGGTACCAGTATATACTATTTAAAATAATGTAGTAAATAGTATGTTTTTGTTCCACAGGCTGCCTTGCCCCTTCACGCAGTCGTCGCTCGCGAGTCTTCGACAAGGTGAATATTGGAATATACTGCTGTTATTAACATAATACTTATTTTAATGATAGTCATGATATACATATATTTTGAATACATAAGACACGGGAATTACTCAGGTAATAAGTAGAGAGTTTCAACCACATTCGGTGGTCTTTTTCAAGGAGAGTAGGTACGGGGCCCTCGCCGTTCGCCTAGTACCGAGTACTAGACGAACGGCCGAACTGACTTACATTATACATATTAGTGAGTAATTCCCGTGTCTTACACAATCAATCAATAATGTGTCAAAACCACGTCAGTTTTAATAACAAAAAAGACATGTATTTATATATCTTTAGATACTTACGTTAGTCATACTTAGTCCCACCCTTTGGGGTTTTTCTTGGATCAATGTAAGAGGCATAAAACTAAATATAAATCAATTCTAGATTTTATACGTGGATACATGAAGTTTATTTAAAATGAGTACAGCCAAATCTAGCCTGAGTGATAGGTAATATCTGAGACATTATAAATAACATTGAATATGTATAAACACAAACATTCACTCATTCAGTTATAAATTAGTACAATAATTTTTATTGCATAATACAAATATATTTTAAAGTTTACATTTAGTAGCTCGCCTATATTTGACTTGCTTCAATACCGTAATATGTTAACCTCACATTTCAGAGAACATTAAAACACCTCAAACAGAATGATTTGAAAAGTTAATGCATTCTCTTTCGTTGACAAATTACAAAATATTAAAAAAAATGCTATCAAAATTTCATGTTTATGAGGTTTATCTCATAATATAGTTTATCGTTTTCCATTTACACATTTCAATCCTTTTTAAATTTATTTGCAGTATGAACCATAAGTTTTCATTTACAAATCAATGATTTTCTGTGTAAACTAGATATCACATAATTATCATACCCAGTAAATTTATGGCTTTTATAACAATACGAAACATTTTATTACAGAATATTGTAATTTTTTTATCTTATATATTTTGACCCAACATAGTTAATTTCTTACATCATACAGAATGACACGGCTAATATACATATATATGGTATACGTTACTATTCAGATAAACCAACATCGAGTCGAAGCTATAACGTTTTATGTATTCTTAAGGGGTCATCATCATCACCTCCCCAATATTAATAATGGTCATAAAACATTTGTGTATTATCATTTCATTGCGTATTTCAATTAAAACTTCATGTTTGTATAAATATTGCATAAAATGAGCGGACAGTCACTGATAATACGCCTTTAATCGATTTGCTTCGAAGCGGTTCTGTTAACCTCGATCGCAAGCTGATATTCTTGTAACAGTTAAACTTACTGTTAAATGTAATATTTTCAAGTTTATTATTCAATAAATGGGTTCAGATGAAAGCCGGCGGCGACGAGGTGCTGGGACTGGTAATCCTTGTTAAATAACCCTTCGGGCCTGATGTTTTCCAATACCTATATAGAGTTTTACTTGAATGCCCTTTAATTTCTTCATTTCAATGAATATTATCTAATTATGGCTCCGCGGTGTTTATGTTGAAGTATCTTAATGTATGCTGCTAAGTTTACTAGTTAGGAAACTAGGAGATACATTTAGGTAGTTTGAATTAAGTCTTGTTACACAGGGAATCAGAGTACAAAATTAAAGAAGAAAAAAAGTCGAAATTCATCACACATTTAAAACAATTGCTTTTAACGAAATGCTATTACAGCTTGAATGAGTTTTTCTATGATAAATTTGAAAACTAATAAATAAATCGGTCGCTCCACATTGCTATACCCTACCAGGGTCATATGTACGCTTGAAAAAAAATGTATTTAAGACCTGCATGTAACGCCATATGAATGCAATAAACTATTGAGTATTGAGTTTGACCGGTCGGTAAAGGCAAAATTGTAAAAGAAAACATAGCGTCATGGCAAGACACTATATTTTTAACAGACTTCAAAAAAAGGAGGATTCTCGGAACTTTCGACTGGGTGAACCGACGTTGATGATTCTTTGTTTATTTGACAGCTGGTGTGTCACATTTAAATTTCATAGAAGTAGGTCGAGCTGTTTTTGAGTTACACTCCAATAACTGAAAAGTGTTACGTCTACTTAAACGGCAATTGCGGATAAAGAAATCGGTGAACAAACACAATGACAAATTGATCTCGTGAGTAGTAAATTCACTGTAAAGGGGAAACATTTTTTATCATAAAATGGAACCGACGTCAACACTCAAAAGTGTGAAATAACTTGTCGAAGTCGGTACCATGAGCACAATATTTTGATATTAAATACTTACTTTTGAATTATCATGGTACCGACTTACTTGTCGACAAGTTATTTCACCCTTTTGAGTGTTGAAGTCGGTTCCATTTTTTGGTTTTTCAGTTTTTGCTGTATGGTACTTTCACTATTATAATTACGTAGCTATAGTTAAAAAACTAGGTGTACACATCGACTCCACTCTCATCCGTGGACCATTATGAACGTTTTATTAATATAAACTGAGAACGATGTAGTCAATTTAATATACCTTTATTTTTATACCTTATATTTTTTTACATATTATTAAGCATAACTTTTATTTGCATCATCATCACTGAACACCAAAACTTTAGCCTTTGTAGAAATTACTATTTCTAAGACTTTTACTGCATCGCTTATTCTTAGTGACGCGCAAAGCGTATCAATTGTTGAAACTAATCAAAAACAATTGGTACTAAAGAAGAAATCTGATACAATCTAGACTTGGTATTTGTGGTAACTAGCTTCATTAAGACCATTGAGAGGGCTACAAGTGCCTGACGCAAGTGTATCATGATAAGTCTGCGAGAATTGATATTTCCATAATTCGGCCATTTGCATGCCTGTTCGTGGGCACATTTGTATAATACTTTTCCAAGAATGTATTTTTATGCGGTGGGGAAAGATTAAATCTCCAGTAAATCGCCATAGCAGCTTAGTTTTCTGTAGCCACGAGTATTCCGTCGTTGAGATTACTTTTAAGTTTAATAAGGATAAGAATCTTTTCAAACTCGTTCAGCTTTTTCAGATTGATAGTAAATACTTATCCTGTAGTTACAATGTTAGTATTCTGAGCAGCCTAGTCGCGTGGTATAACAATGTATCAAGTTTTTTCCAGGACCTCAAGTACATAATCGAATATACTTACATTTGTTTAGATACTTTTATATAAGTACTTAGTCGGATTCTTGCTCAAGTATTACTAAGCATGGTCTCTATCTATTCTTACGCACTAAGTTATAGTGACTATGCTGGCCAGAGCATAAAATGTATTTTCAATACCATGATTGCACACAAAAAGTAATTTTACAAGTTGCAAAACCACGTTCGCGTAAATCATACAAAAATGGTTCTTTATCTTTAACCTATTTACTCCTGATTTTCACGTTAGCAACACGCTGTTAGCTACCAGCACCTACCTACTGTAACTGTTTGCGCAACTCCTACGCACATGTTCGAGATAAGAAAGCTCACTTTTATCCATGCTCGTATGGCCGACCATTGGCCGGGAGAGTTTCCTAACGTAAATATTTATAGACGATCGCGGTGAATGTATTTAGTACGGGGGCATCTCTCTCCTCACTTCTCTATTTCAGCCCAAATGAGTCACTTGACAAAGTTACGGCTCTTATTTTAGACTGTAGATTATTACTAGTAGCGCCCCGCGGTTTCACCCGCGTGGATTATGGTTTACCCGCTACCCCATTTATCCCACGGGAAGTATACCTACATTTTCCAGGATAAAAGTAGCCTATGTTCTTGCTTCCCTGTTCTATTTCCAGGGTTCTAAACTAGCTCCATATCAAATTTAATCGTAATCGGTGAAGCCGTTTGAGCGTGAAGGAGTAACAAACATGCACACAAACTTTCGCCTTATAATATTGGTAGGATTACTAATAATTATTTTCATTTAATTGTTTTAATTAAATGTTCAGTGTGAATCCTGCGCAAATACATAACATAATATACAAACCAATGTAATAAAAAAAAAAAATGTTTGTTACATGTCATATGCCTGGCTGCGGCTGTCTAAACTTGAAATTTGGAATATTTTTTGCACAGAACCCGTCAATTGTCCCTTAAATAGGTGCCTGTGATATACTGTACAGGCGCACACTTGTTCCCATGTTTGTTTCTGTCATTCAACGGGCCCGGCCTGAAGCGCGTCTGGTTGTTCCTACCTAACGCTGCTCGCTCTAGATACTGTTGCTTTCCTTTTAGCATTTGTTTATGTACTCTATTCTATATAACATACATAATCATAAATTTCACAGCGAGCATATTGTAGTATAAGATTTAGGAGTTTACCACTATTTTTGGTTAAACACATTTTCAGTAAGTAGGTAGGTACAGCTTTGAGCTGTCAGCTTGAAAGATGCCACGCAAAATAATTTGAGCGGTTTTAAAACCCCTAGACTTGTCAGGAAAAAATCTTGCACATATTGTGTAGTTTTACAAACTTAAATAAAATTTAATTATGACATGATAAAACACACACAATATTCAGTCGTGTTATTAGGAAAAAAAATATCTTACATAGCAACACATAGCACAACATTAAAAAAATTATGAATACATAAAAGTTTGTATAGACTTGTTCACAATCGACTGAGATAATATATGTTTCACAATGTCACCTTGTAGTTATTTCTTAAATTATAATTTTACCAGAATAGGCTCATAAATTAAAGTCAAATCCTCAATTTTTACATTACAATACCAAATAGTAATCCATGTTATTAGTTTTGTCGACACGTCCGTATTAGCAAATTTATCGTTATTATATTATATGGGACCTCAACCTTTGTAGTACAATAATTACTCGCTTCTTACTCTCTAAGTGTGGGAAATTAGGTGCTGTTTTTGGTTGAATGTTGGTATGGCTGGAGAGTTAACGAAAAGCGGGTATAGTTGTACTGTGCGAGCGAGATTGAACGAAGGGCGAATTTATTTGCACTAGTGAGAGCGAGAATGAACGAAGAGCGAATTTATTTGCACTTGTGAGAGCGAGAATGAACGAAGAGCGAATTTATTTGCACTAGTGAGAGCGAGAATGAACGAAGAGCGAATTTATTTGCACTAGTGAAAGCGAATATTAATGAAAAGCTAATTAATTTATGAGTTTGGTAAATAATGTGTACCTACATATGAAGAAATATAATTCTCAATGTCGGTCAAGGTGTTTTAATAAACTTTAGCTTACGCGTAGACTACATTTTTTACCCGTAACAGTAGGTATATTTTCTTAATATTATACTGAGTTTGTTGTTGTCTTTGTAAATTGTGTAATGGTTGCTAAAATTCGTAATGGTTTTTATAATTGCTAAAAAAAGGAAGAACATACGTTTTTCTTCTGATAAATAAATAAACTATTATAGTTATAAAATCATTTAAAGTGTAGGCATAGTCCGTGTATCGCCAAAAAATGACGAAACAAATAAATGATATTTATAAAAACATTACTATATTCGAAAGGTTAGAGGTTCGCTGAATTAAAATATCACTAAAGGCAATTTTGAATCTTATAATAACTGGATTAAACTTGAAGATTTCTGCTTCCTAAAACTGTCTAGTCAAATTAAGTCATTCACAAGCGTGCGAATATCCAGTTTGAATTCACCTTAGTTAATGTAATCGCTACCCGCTCGCACTCTAGCCACTTGTAGATAGCTACTCGGCGTACCTATTATATTTTGACAATTGGGTTACATACTATTAATAATGCGTGCAAGTCGCCATGTTGACAAGGTTCGGCGTTGCTTACAGCGTTATGTGTTTTCGCTTTGTTCACTGATATATTTTATTGCCGTGCCTTGTGTAAACAACGCGCTAAAGGTGTGAAATATTGTAAGTAAATTTATTGGTTGTACAAACCATTGTTAAACACAGTTTGTATGAATGAAGAGTCTTGAAGAGCCGTAAGAATTAAAGTGTGTAATTTTTGTGACAAAGGTTACCAAATTATTTGCATTTCGTGTGCAATAGTTTTGGAAATTATTCTATACGTAATAGAATAACGGATAATTTCAAAAATCTAAATAAAGCTATATGTACTTAGAACGGCTGTTATAAGTAGGTATATCTACATTTATATGATATTTTAAACCTACTAGTATATTCGAGAGCAGTGGTTTTGGTAGTTGTTATAATTGTATGTCCATTTTTTAAGAATGTTTATTGCTTTGTATGTTACATTTCTATGCATTAATGTTCCGCTTACCTATAGCACTGCCGCTGAAAGATACCATTGCGAGCTTTATCAACATTAGTCCCAATTGTAAGAAACATAGATAGTCTGATTTTAAAACATTGGTATATTAACAGGCATTTTTATGTCATATTTTTTTACGTTGACACCATTTAAATGTTACGACAAGATAACACGGTTGATTTTTCGACACCAATTTCGAAACAGCTACTCTTTAATTTTAATCTGGTAGTAGCAAAGTCTCATGTAATACAGAAAGTATCACACATCTCAATCTGTGGTCTACGCTGTTCAATCTGTGGTCTACGGTGTTGGTACATTAATTACCTATACTTATAGACATATTCTTCGCACCTAATTGTAAGTTTTTGTACTGTTTGTAGATCCTAAAATAAATAAAAAAATAAATAAAAAAAATGTAAATAAATCGACATATAGACGACAAATATCGTGACAAATGGGTTATGCAAATAAAAATGGTAGAGTAAGAAGCCAAAATGAGTCGGCAAATGTTTTAATCTCGAAATCTAAGCTCGTAAGTTGTAAACAAGTCACTGAACTCTTAAAACGTTGATAAATACAACATTAGACGGCCTTGCCATTAACAAACAGTAAAACAGAATTATATAATATAATCTAGTAGGTAGGTAGGTACCTAGCATTATTTGTGGGGAAATTAACAGACGATAAAATTAAGTTTATACTCACAATAAAATGTGAGTGAGTTGCCGTCATAAAGTCTCGCGTTTTTTATTGGTAAGTGACGCTTGCAGTTTGGTTAAACGGCAGTTTATGGCTATTTTGCCTCCATTAATCGCTTTAGTACGCACCCGTGCCGACGCTCTCAACAACCCTTTGGTGTAGGCGGGCTTTAACTACTTGCGGCCTTGTGGCTACGAATAGATGACAGGCAATTGATTTATCTGTACCCTACCTTCGAGTCATACAGTTTATATTAAAATGGAACAGATTATTCGTAATAGTCTTTAATTCGAAATTAATTTTCTTATATGACTAATAAAAATAAAAGTGTAAGGGCAAATGGTAAATGGTTGCGAAGGATAAATCGAAATTATTAGCAGAGCATTGGGCGCTAAGAGAACCGCCCGCCTACGAGTAGAGGCGCGTGTCTGTCGGTAGACGGTCTGAGCGATAGTTCTGCCTCCCGCCGCTAGATGTCCTGCTGGCTGCGCGCCTGTGTGCGCCGCACGAACACAAACGTCCACCACTCCGCGTCCGACCGCGCCGCTGATTGCGCGCCTCGCGTCCGCCGCTCGCTGCACGCACGACTCGCGACAAAAACTCGACCGTGCTCGGATCGCTAATCAACAAAAATAAAAAAACTGTTGCGTCATTTTTCAACTTAATAAATAACTTTTCTGAACTATTTGTGCATCTCCGAAAGCTGTTTTTCGCATCCAGAAAACTTTTCGCAATACACAGATTGAATTTTTTTTTCGAGGTTAATAGACAGTTTGTCGTATCAGTGACTGTTCGCCGGCCTCCTGCCGACGTTT
Organism: Apeira syringaria; assembly: GCA_934044485.1. Taxonomy (NCBI): domain Eukaryota; kingdom Metazoa; phylum Arthropoda; class Insecta; order Lepidoptera; family Geometridae; genus Apeira; species Apeira syringaria. The sequence goes on along the minus strand of OW203666.1, from coordinate 17,467,005 downwards.
CCCTACATTTCCACCCGACCACCGAACTTTCAGAACGGTTTACGCTGCGGTCACTCCTCGTCCGGTCCGCTAGCTAAATCGGGAATCGCGTTTTAATTTTCATGTGCCGTTGCGGTGTGTGGGACGCGTGTGTGCGCGGTGCGATGTGCCCGCGGCGCGCGTGAACCGGCCGGCGACTCTCCCGATCCCCCGTGGCTTGCCCGGCCGCCACCCTGTACCCTGACAACCATGTCGGGGGCCTCGGCGCGCCCTGCGATGCGGCTGCCGCGTCGCCAGCGCCCGCATCCGGCCACTCCGCCGGGCCGGCCTGGTGGACCATGATGAACGGGGTGGGCGGCGCGCTCTATGAGGAGCCCCACGCGTCGCCGACGGGCGGCTCTCCGCCGGCCGCGCCGGCCGCCGCGCCACCCTCCGCGTCCAGCGCCTCGCCCGCCTCGGTCGGCTCGAACCCGCCACAGCCGCCCCTGCACATCCCGGCCAAGCGATATGACCCAGAGCCCGGTGTCATCCGACACGCACAGCAACCCTGGGGCTATCCGCCCGACGCGCCCGGTTCCTTTGAGCATCAATACCCCGCTGCACCCACCTACTACAACCTACCGGTGGAGCGGGAGCGCAAGTCGACGCTGCCTTTCTGGCCGGCCAGCGGCGGCGAGTACAAACCGTACGCAGACGGTGGCTGCCATCAAGGTTTCTCGCAGCCCTGCTGGAACTACCCATATGGAGCGCCGCGGGGTGATCAGCCGCTGCCGTACGTGGGGGGCGACGACCGCCGCACGACGGTCTCCGAGGCTTCCAGCTTCTCACACGACGCATATGGTCTCCGAAACTACGCGCCCGAGTCCGTGTCCAGCGCGCCCTACCCGCCGCCCGGCTCACTACCCGGTCAGTACCACATACATTACTCATGCATTTATTTATGACGTTCCCCGAAGCCGCCACTCACGTTTTCTTACGTCCGGTTCTACTGTTTGTAATCTCGAAACTTATCGGTGGGCATAACATTTTGACGTTTACAAAAAGATAAGTTTCGTTTCGGTAAACGTTAGTGTTGGATTTGGGAGCTTGTAATAACTTGTGTGTTATTTTTTCTTGTCTAGGTTCGAGTAGCTGAAGCTGATAAAGTTGATTTGTAAATTATAATTTCTTATGAGTTTGTCAACCTTGACCCGTAGCGGTGCTACTTCCCGCGAGGCGGCGCTGCGGTCGCGCGGCACACAGCCTCGCGGTGAGCGTGTGTGGGTGGCACGCACACTGGGGCGCCGCTCGGAGCTATGTGGGTGTCATATCAACAGTTCGATGCACACTTTCATGACCGAATGCATTGGTTTCTCTTATCAAAAAGACTACGATTAGCACGACTATAACACACTCGCTTTGTTTTAGTACCTTACGATATATGTATCTTGATAAGTATTATGATTATTCTTCCCACTATATTATCATGATGGCAAATCTAAAATCATGATTTGTAGTGAAAATCAAAAGTAATTCAACAACTATTTAATTTTCCATCTGACACATATTTCTTATGTGTGTTACTAGTAGGTAACATACATCTTGTGAAGGTATGTTGTATAATTTTCAAATAAAGTTCTCGTAGATCAACCTGAGCTTGTGAACACGTCGATAGAGATTCATACAAAATCGGTATCGTATAAGTCAAAGACTAAAAACGAATCTCAACCTTAAAGTATCCCTCGATAAAACCTATTTTGTGTTAAACAGACATCGTCACTTTTTCATGGAGGCATTCCATAGCAAACTTAAGAAAACCACCGAACGCACACATCCAAAGATTTTCCCACAACCACCATAAATTTTGATGAATGAACGAAACACGTGCTTCAAATGTTTAAAAACGAACCGTAAGCACATTTTTATAGGCAATGTAAAAGCGCCATACAACCGACAATAAATTAAACTTTACGTAAAATAAAGCAGTCAATAAAAATGTATAACTAATAAATAAACACGATACCTGAGCGTATAGACAATAAACCGATCTCTGAGTAGAGGCAATAAACGAAAATATTGCTACAATAAACACATTATAGCTTGATGAGACGATAAAAAGGCAGGGACTAAATGCCCCGCCACCGTGGGCTACCGGCTCCCGTACCGACGTTTCCTTGCATATCATTTGGTCTAGCAGAAACATATCACGTTTATGATTCATAAAACCGCGTCACCGACATGCAATAATACTGGTTTCTTCCCCAAATCGCGATACTCACTCGTAATTACTAAACTACAGCCGTCGTGTCACTACGAGGGCAATAAAAAGGCTTCATTCATAAACTCCCGGCTAGTTCACTTTCGATAGCCACCCAGGCATCCATAAAGATGAGTTTATCGCACCTCGGTTACGGCGGAGGTGTAACTTGACATAATTTTGCGTAAAACGTGCATATAATGGCCCATTAAAAGGAAACAATTGTTGAAAAAGTTATACGAGTGTTCGCGTCACTTTATGATTGTGTGTTTACGGCCCTACCTGAAGTTGACATTGACATTGATTTGTACATTTACGGGTTAGTAAACGGTTGAGCGATGGCTCCGTTAGTACACATATGTTACCATTTCATGATTGTACACGCACTTGTCTCTTCGACTTTTTGTTGTTGAGCATTGCTTACACTCCGCTGCGATCGATAACCCGGTCCTTAATTATTTTCAATATACAAACTGAGTTCCTCTTACAAAAATACAGTCCATAAAGTACAAAAGTATTTATACTCCCCAAAGCGCTTGTCTGTCAAATATAGACCTTATGTGGCAAAGATAAGGTCATAGGGATGAGCTTTAACCCGCAAATAAGTGTTGGTGTAGGAGATAGACAAAGCTCGCGGTCGGGTAGGTAAAACTTTTATGGTCGAACAGAGCCCGCACTTTTATTGCCGCTGATCGCTACCTATTGACAACTTGGCCTCATAATTGACAACTTGGTTTGTCATTATGTTCTCTTTAAACAATTGCTGTCCGATTTGACCCGAATGGGTTTGAGTAAAGAATTAGCTGGTTCATTTTTCATTAACATCAACTAAAATGAAAAGATGTATTTATGTAAAAAATATCATTCGTATTTTAATTGTACTTACATTAATTATTATTTCATTCGTGCACATAAGAACACTTGTACTTTAAATAAAAATCAACACATAAAAAAGAATTAGTATGTCGTATAGTTAATAAAATGAATGAAACTTTAAAAATAATTTAGTTTTTACAGTATATTCCATAATTTCGTTTACTAGTTTATTGTGGAACATCAAACCAAATAGACAAAAAAATAGCATCGATTCATTACTAAAATAGCAGTAAGAATACGCGTAGGCGACATCTACATATTGTGGTAGGACAGATTTAGGAACTATGCTTAGCTGAATTGCTATCAGTTATCCATTCCCTAGCGTACCTACTGCAGTACAGGGTTTAGCTCAGTATCACAGAAATTGTACACGGCACAATTAAACACCCCTTATAAATTTCCTAAAAACACTAAATGATTGAACTTGCATTGAAATCTCGAAAGATATTCTCAATAGAGTTGTGTTTAATCAATTTGTTTCAAATTATTATTTATAGAAATTATTTAAAAAAAATTAGATCGGTCGAAAAAATTTTTTTTTTTATTAAAACCGAAACGGTACCCGTGTTATTAATACCGTTTAAGTAGGTTTTCAAATTGTGTAGTTTTATATTTTTACACTAGGGGACCTAAAAGGGTCAAACTTCTTCCTTGAGGTACGCCACAATCTAGTTTCTGATTTCATCATTTTGTTTAATTTTAATTCTTTGATCCTAACCCAGACAACTTCAATCACTTAATTTAGAAACGGAAAGCTTAAAATAACTGATCAGTAACATGAGTTCTTGTCATGTATACTCAATAAAATGCAAATGAAAGTACCGAGTCGGGGAAGCGAGTCTTACGACACTCGTAACGCTTATCCGTTAGACAATGAGGCATCCATTTCGCAACGTCCCTCCGAGCACCGTTTTGAATAATAGGAAATGGTGCAGTTTGCTGCACGCATCGACTATTGAGAATACCGTGGGCCGCATACAAACTTTATCGTCGGTGATCTCATCAAAAGGACCGGTCGCATAAATCGCGCTATGTGTTACTTCTAACGCGCCGTCCCGACCCACAATTGTTTCTATGAAGGCGGCATGGAAATAGCTAGTTAAAAATGTAATGCATGGCAGCCGTGCAGTGCTACACTTCACAAAGCGTTCCGTCCATGCAACCTAATTAACAGAATGCAGAGCGTTAAACGGCTTTTGGATACATTATATGTGTCAAACGGGAACCTGAAACACGTGAATCTTGTTCGAGTTACCTACTCGTCGTTGAACTGCCGTCATTTTGGAAATACTTTGATATCAGAAATGTGTGTAGTCGTGCCAACGGATCATTTACATGTCCAACATTGTTCCGAGCGGATTGTTTATATGAACCGTGTGTATTCACATCTATATTTAACGTTCTACACTCGCTAGTACTAAATGACGCTTTATTTTGTGCAGGTTCCTTGTCGATGTCGGTCGGCGTGGGCGTCGGCTGCGGGTCTTCGAACCCGCTAGACTGGACCGGCCAAGTGACGGTGCGCAAAAAGCGCAAGCCGTACTCCAAGTTCCAAACTTTGGAACTAGAGAAAGAGTTCCTTTTTAATGCTTACGTGTCGAAGCAAAAGAGGTGGGAGTTGGCGCGAAACCTCAATTTGACGGAGCGGCAGGTGAAAATATGGTTCCAGAATAGACGAATGAAGAATAAGAAGAATTCGCAGCGACAGGCGGCGCAGGCGGCGCAGAACAACAACAATAATTCGAATGCGAACAACCACAACCATCACGCTGGTCACCACCACGCGCCACATCACGTAGCGCTGCACCACGCACCGCCTGCCAAACACCATCAGTGACCCGCGCCCTTCTCTGGGACGTACCCCCTTCACCACGGTATAGCCAGTTAAATAGGACCCGCCGGGAAGAACTAGTTCCCCGGGACAGTGTGGAATGTGGTCGTACTTAAGGTTCCGCGAGGAGCTCACGTCCTATGTTTGTTACCTGATAGACTTCACGAACGAGTGCGCTATACCGTATCGTACGTAACCGCGAGGACGCTTGCTTGCGCCCGTGCCGTGCGCCAGCGCCCGCGCCGGCGCACTCTCGACTCCCAGAGAATCTCATACTAAGATAATTGTGTCGTCGATTTGTGTATAGTATTAATTACGAAATTATGTTCTGTAATTTTAACGAGACTAAGTAAATGAGTAGATAACTATTCCTGATATTAATGATACTTAGTGATAGCGCTGGATATGTATTGAAAAATGATTTAAGTGCGAGTTTCAATGATATTAAAGACGTCACCGATAACTTATAGTTTCTAGATAGTTTATTGAAAATAAATTTTGTAAAATATTTTGTGAGACTGCTTGTTGTATTCGTATCGCTGTTCAGAGGGTGGATGAGTCAATAAGTTCTTTTTTAAAATTTCGTTACCAAGTTGTTGAATGACTCTGGTTGCTTTGGTGGCAGTTATGAATATATCTTTGTGAATCGTAGATCGATATTTATAATGTTTAGATATTGTGCAAACTAGTTATATTTTACCTATTCTTGACTACCATCGACATGTCATATTGTTCTATTAAATAGGTGCGTAAGCAGTTAAAGAAATCAGATTATGATCAAATATTTATTACTGTTTAGTTTCTTTCCTATTCGTAAATTTTGTTATTTAAATTATGGATTTCTGACAAAGCTTTAACTCGGTTCCAGTAGAATTATACTCTAAGTTACTGTTATGACTTTTGATATTGAAGTTGGTGTTATAATCAATTATTTAGGTAATATGGGCAAGTGCATTACTATTGTCCTCTATTGATCATTTACTGTTCGCTTTACCCTATTACTAATTATTTTTGTTTTAGTTGAATATTTTATTATTTATTTTATACACGAGTATAATTGCAATCTATTATATCATTGTACCTTGCATCGAATTATGTACTATGGAGTACATGGTGTATTATATGATTTCTCATTATTTAATGTATGGTATTAAATAGATATGCATAATTGTAAAAAAATCTCAGTCTTTAGAAAATCATCTTTGTAATATTTAGCAACAATATTTTATATCTATGTATCTGATAAATGTTTCTAAAGTAAACTTAGATGTTTACTAAATTTTATTCTTATCTGTATTGTCCCATAAATATAGTGGATAAACATTAGTTGACTTGTACAAAATGGCGACCTCGTCTAGGCGACCGAATTTCTATGTAAATGGAAGTTGCCATGGAAACGATGTTTCCTTTGCTTAGACGATGTGGAATAGGATTTACGCGATTGTCACGTTTATTACGTCTATGTCAAGGGTGAACTTCAATTCTGAGACTACTGACCACGTTTGATTCCGCTTCAACTAGACTAGACGACAACATTCAAAGTCAACTTAAAATAAATTCATATACATTAAATTAGGTCACGCTTCTTTCTCGAAGGGGTATGCAGAGATCAAGGACTTCTACTTTGACCGTGGCATATTTCATTTTTGTTCTTTACTCTCATTTAATTCTCATTTAAAAGTGAAAACCGTTAATACAATTCAATACAAATAAAAAAGAAGTTGTTACAATTTATTTTTAATCTTTTCAGTGAAAATAAAAATGATCTCTAAATGATAAAAATGTCATTTTTGTCTCGTTTTTCCATTGGCTTTGAATATGTTGGAATGGTCTAACTGGAGACGACGACGGAATGTGGTTTAGTAGTTTCAGTACCGTTTTAAACCTTGTCTATCTGAAAAGCAATGCCTAAGCTCTCTAATTGGTAATAAAATTTGGTATTGGCCAAGTAAGTACTTAAAATTTAACATAATATATTAAACTAGACTTGTAATACATATTGCTTTTCAGATATAATCTTTTTAGAAAAAAACCTGTTTATTGAGCGAGTGCTGTAGTTCTGCATCTAGGATCACACATGTTATAATAATTAAAAGGTCTCGTAATTATTATATTGTACAGTTATATTAATGTAGTTAATCACGCCGTGAACGCGAGGTTTCGTTAAGTATATTGTAATGATTAAACATGGATGTGCTCGACAGTTTTATGACGAATTTAGAAAAGAATGTATGAAAGGAAAAAAATTAAATATTTCGTCGTGTCCTGGTTACTTTTTATTTTGACCTTTTTTCTTTTTTATTTAAATATATATCATAAAATGTTTCCTACCTTAATCATTACTTTAAATGTAGCATTTATATTGGTAAGTAGTAAGTAGCAGATGTATCGTTCGACACATGTAAATAAATGTTTTTTAGATTTTACTTGCAAAAGCCAGAAGGTATGTAGTTCTACAAATTAACGAATTTATTAAATCTAAAACGTTTTTGATTATGATATATGTATTTACTGTCTAGCGAGACTTCGTATAGGTCGAAGTAAGTTTCCAAAATGACTCAATAAAATGTTACGCCTAACGCTTGCCCATTTTTTTTTTATTGGGAATAGGCAAGCGTTTGACCACTATCTCACCTGATGTTAAGTGATGATGCGGTCTACGGTGGAGCACGCCTGCCTAGAAGATACCTATTCACTCGTGACTTGAAGATACCCAGGTTGTATGTTTGCGGAAATACAGATTTAGGCAATAAATTCCATTCGTTAGCTGTACGCACTATGAATGTGGAAGCAAAACGCTTTGTGTTTTACATTTTTTATTTTTATTTGTTAGTTTAACACGGGCTATTTGTGCATTTTTTGAAAGGGGATGTGATTGTGAGTAGGTGAAACAGTACCTACATGAACCTGTATACGGTCCACTCTCCCGGAGCTAGGGCCCCCTCGTTCTTTTGCCCTTTTCAAATTTCCCTTGATGAGTTAAATTTCTTAGATCTTAGCAGATGATCCTACGTCATCATAACTATCAGTGTGATCGTACTCTAGTTGTTGATAAATCAGGTGTTCAGTCACTGTTTTCTATAAGGGCATTTTCTAATTTTCAAATATATATTGCGAGAGACGTATATAGAAATAGTTTATAACAAACCTAATACTTTGCTGAAATGTCGCACGAAAATTGTTTTTTTTATTCTCTTTTGTACCTCAGTCTTCTTTTTTGTATTATTAACATTCACACAAGGTCTTCAGGCACCAAACTAGGCAGAGCTTGTGCTATGGTAACCTGATGACTGGTATATAGGTACATATACACACCCAGATACAGGTCAAACAGACATGTTCATACACACAAATGTTTGACCTGTCCGGGAATCGAACCCGGGACCAGCGGCTCAGGAGGCAGAGTGCTACCAACTGCGCCAACCGGTCAGTCTTTAGACATAGGTAGGTCTTTTTTATTTTTAGTGTCTATATGGGTAAAAAAATTGCCATAAATATGTAGTAATATGCTGCATTTCAAGTCTTTCTCATGTATAGTGCTCGCAGTGGAGCTGACCTGTACGCGATATTTACTGATCTACTGGGTAGGTAGGTACTCTATATGTACCTTATATCTAGGTACTCTATACTAGCGACGTTAGTAGGATTTTCTACTGGGAGCTTTCGTGCTTCGAAGGGAACTTTAGTGAATCGGTCCTGATTATGTCTTTAACAAAAGTCAATAGCTCCATGAAAGCCAACAACCTCCAACGCAGAGCCTGCCACCAGAATATGCACCAGCACGCTTTGGCCGGGATGAGCGTTAAGGCGACTAGGAGCGTTTGGTAAGGAAGGCCAATGTCCTAAATAGCTATTTTGTACAATTCTACATTTTCGACATTCTCACTAATTAGGGGAAGGGAGGGCAAGATGGAAGGAGTAGGCAAGATGGAAACTACCTACCAAACCCGAACCGTGCAACGAAGCGCCCGAATCCACACCCACACAGAGGCAAGTGGTCATCAGGTGGCCACGAACGACAGCTCAGTCCAGCTCGCGCCACATAACGGAGTGTACATGTACTTCTTGTTTTCGCAGAAAAATATTACGCAAATATTGGATTTTTGTGATGCGATTATTTCGACAAGGTGAGTAATATTACTATTATGCAATTATATAAAGGATGTATAAGGAATCGGTTGTGTAAATTGATATTTAAATAAGAGAATGAATAAAGCATTTTTAAGGTATTGATATTATTAGTACATAGGGGCGAATGGGTAAGATGGAAAATTGCACTTTAGGGCAAGTTGGAAGACTTTCCATTTTACCCGCGCATTTATTTTGATTTCTGTTTTGAGTTGCTAGAACTAATGTTGTTTGATTATTGTTTTTAGATGGTGAACAAGTATACAAGAAAAGGCAATAGAGGTACTTGTACTGAAAAAACGATGCAGATGGCGATGAACGAAAGATGTATGCTCGAAACTCGTTCCAGTGTTGTTGATAAGAGCTGGGATCAACCATCTACTTCGTATTATATTTCTCCAATGAAAATTCTTCCGGTACCAAAAATTACTCCTCCCATAAAAAACGGAGAGAGATGTCAAAAGTCAGAAATCATAACCAGTTCTCCATTCAAAAATGCTATTGAAATGAAAAATGAGATGAAAGTGAAACCAAAGTTCAATCGGACCATTAAAGGCAAGAAAAATAAAAACAAGGAAATAAGAACCAGCGGGAAAAAAGGAAATCGAAAAAGCACAGAAAAAAAAAAAGTAGACAATTTAGTAAAGTCTTCACTAAATGATGTGTTCTGTGTATTATGTGGAGAACCTGATGTGGAAACTCCCACAGAGGACTGGGTACAATGTCCAGTATGTAATAATTGGGCACATGAATTGTGTACTGATAAAGAAGATAGTACCTTTATGTGTAAAATATATTTACAGATTTCCTGTACATTCTATCTTGCCCAAACGAGCTTTCCATTCTGCCCTCTGGGTAAGGGCAAGATGGAATTCATGACGTTATTTTTAAATTACTCACAATAACAAATCTACTTATTATTAATAAATTTTAAAGGCTTAATTTTTTAACTGTATAAGATCTCTTTCAAGATTGATTAAAATAATAATTTTATATTGGGTTGTTTTATTTTTTTAAACATCATGAAGTTAAGCCTTCCATCTTGCCCTCCCTTCCCCTATATAAAGTATTAATGATCAATGGGTGACGTAAAAATTCTAGACCCAGTGTGATTATACCTTCGACCACATCGTCACCGGTCATCAAGTGAGATAGTGGTCAAACAGAGATCTATAAAATTGATCAATGGAAGCATATGTCCAGCAGTGGATGTCCTCTGGCTAAGATTATTATTTTTTGTTAACTTATTATACATACAAATGTATCCTATAAAGATATTACCTACCTACGATCTACCCTAATAAGTAATTTAAGGCTAACTCAACTTGCGAAATTACTACTAAGACTACACATTTATTTAACACTAAGTAGTAGTGAAAGTTGGGTGTGGCAGAAAAAGCATGAAAGATGGAATGCAGTTGAAATGACAGAAAAATAATATTCATCGCATTGACACTCGACGCATTGATACTAAGTATAAGCAGCGTCGTGTAACCTATTGACCACCGCAAAGAAAACTATTTTTAGACAAGCATTGTATTAATGTTTGTCAGGCATCAATCTTTGAAGGCCCGTTATCGGTCAGCGTTCCATTCCAGGTCTAGCGCGATTCGACCTTCATCTAAATCGTTCCTGACTAACAAGTGAGAGAGTGCCAAAACGCATTCACAACGTTAACATAATATTATAATACTAGTTGTGCCCCGTGGCTTCACCCACGTGGTCTACGCTTTTATCTACTATCTCTTTTATTGTATCGACTATTATTTATCTACAGGAACTATACCTACTTATTCCAGCAGGCTTACATACTCTAGACACTCGATTTCGATCGAATTCGTGCAAATTGATACTCTTGAACGCAACACTAGCGCACGATTGGAATCGAGTTCGATGGATTTGACATGAATACAAAATAACGTTGAATTAGATTGGAAATAATTCGGATTAAAATTGGATTGACATTGACACGAAAATTCATAAAAATTGGTTGAGCGGTTTAGACGTTAAAACGAAACAGAGAGACTGAGTTACCTTCACATTTATAATATTATATAGTTTTTTAGTTGTAAGTAACCATCTGAGAGCAACCTTCATTTTTTTCGGGATATTGAGTAGCCTACGCTAATCCAGGTTATAAGGTAGATTGCATTAAGGTACCTCATCATCATCTTAGCCATAGGAGGTCCACTGCTGGACATAATGGTCTTATCATTAAGGGGGAGGTGAAGTTTGCCAACTCACCTACACAAGAGATGCTGCTGCCCACCTTCTGGTACGTGATCCCTTAGCCGATTCTTACGACACCCACGGGTAGAGATGAGGGGTAGGTACTATTCTTAGCCGGTACCCCACAGCCACGGTGGGTAGGTACATTTAGAATTTAATCGAAATATTTAGAGGTAACAGACAGACATACACACAAACCTTCGCATCCAAAAATTGGTTTGATAAACAAAGTAACAATCAGGCAGGAAATTCTTCAGACGGAGGTAGGTACCTACCCACATTAGTATACACAAGGCCAGACAAATGTTTCTCTTGTCAGATGGTTGGGCAGGGACCATTGATAAGCAATCGCTACGACCATGATTTATTAATGTAAAAACTAGGTCAGTTTCTACCTTCATACGTCAATAGGGTTTGGATACCTACTCGAGATAGCTAAGAAAAATAACAGTAGTTACGTTCTCACATTCATAAGTTTTCGAAGCGATGATAGGTCAGCGCTGGGAGCGTCGGCTGTCAAACTGACGGATGCTGGTTCGATCCCCACCAACTGCATGAGCTTCCGGTGAAGGTAACACCGTTATCGAATTCCCAGCATAGTGGTAGCCACCGTAGCTAGCTACCACTCTCATGTTTGAAATACTGTCACCAAACACATAGTGTGTTCAGGCAGCAGTCCTTGAGAGACAGTGAGCATTCTAGGTCTAGAGTGATAAAATGTTAGACCACATCGTCACCGACCATCAAGTGAGATAGTGGTCAAACGCTAGATCTATAAGTATAGCATAAAAAATCACTAACCATCTCTCTCTTATATTATATCTATTATATCTAAGTGATACGACTCTGGACCGATAGGTACTAATATAAAATATTACTAATATTATGATGGTTTTAGTGTTACAAGTGAGACCAGGAACGTGCCTACCTAATTAATTATATTTATTATAAAAAGACTTAAACTTATTTTGTTTTAGAAGTTTAAAAACGTATATTTCGAGAATTTAATGAAATATTAAAATTTAAGACATACCTATTATAAATCCATTTCGAACTTTATTATTTCATAGAGGTACCTACTTAAAATCATACTAATTTATTGTTAGTTGTGATGATTTATTTTGAAAATATGTATAAATACACGAAAATAATTTAAAACAAATGATTCAATCATACATTCCTATCGATCATTACTCGATCTATGTACGCTCCTGTTATTTTATGAAGTTTTAATTTTATAATAGCGCCATCTACCAGTACGGAGATGACGACTTTTCACGGAAGGCGAGTACCCAGTGAAGCAGAGACGAGTTGTAGGTATTGGATTAGTTTGGTATGGCTGTCGCTACTATTATATTTTTGTATTGGTAAATATTTCGTTATAAATACTCAATAATATCTATTTTAGAGCGCACAAGCGTATATTTTTAACCGACTTCAAAAAAAGGAGGAGTTTTTCAATTATACCCGTATGTTTAACCGTTATGTGTTACAGCATAACTTTCGATTGGGTGAACCGATTTTGATCCTTCTTTTTTTTGTGAAAGCTGGCGCTTTCCGTGTGGTCCCATTTAAATGTTATTAAAATCGGTACAGCTGTTTATGAGTTACACTCCAATAACTGAAAAGTGCTACGCATAAGTCGATGATATTATAGTTGCAGGTGGAAAAATCGGTGAACATAGGTACACAATGACTATTGATTCCGTGAATAGCAAAGGTCCCTGAAAAGGTTGAGAAAATTTTACCAAAAAATAGAATCGACTTCAACACTGTAAAGTGTGAAATAACTTGTACAAGTCCATGAGCACAATATTGTGATGATAGTTACTTTTGTGAATCATGGTACCGACTTCTACAAGTTATTGTACACTTTTGAGAGTTGAATTCGGGTCTATTTTATTTTATTTTTATATATATTACCGACGTACATACCTAAGTAGGTACTCTGTAAGTCTGCGGGCAGTATGCACTTTCGGTAAATGTTAATTTTGTAAGTAGGTACCTACCCATTGTGTAGCTAATAAACAAAGTTTAACAAAGACTAGCCTATCTACTTGCGTCTTTGCCCGCTTAGTGTACAGCCTATAGCTTAAATTGTACCAATTTTAAGTGGAACTACCACTTGACCAATAATAGCTATTTCTCTCTAGGAACAAATAGACAGTTTCTTATATAGGTACCTAATACACATTGTATACCTATTTGTTAGTGGCGTAGGTATACACCCATGTTTACCGCCAGTATACCTACTATTCGAATTTTCCGCCCCTACCTATTTGAAATTTGATCCCCAGGGTATAAAAATTTTTTTACCAAAAATTGAATCAAGTTCAACACTCAAAAGTGTGAAATAACTTGTACAAGACCATGAGCACAATATTTTTTTTTTTTTTTAGGTATATATAGTATGAGTATCTGTATACAAATACAAATACAAATACAAATATATTTATTGGCACAAAACACTTTCAATACATGATAGATTAAACTACTAAAACATGTGATTATCGATGTATACATAATTATGTATGTGAATACAATAAAAAAGGCCTTTAGCAGCCGTGCTAGGGTCACCTGTGTTACGGCTGCTAAGCTACTTCCTATAATCAAGCAATACATCTTATGCAACGAGCATCTTGACTATTCATACCTAACTTAATAAATATATTATTAAAACAACATAGAACAGATACAAAGAAAAGCCAGAATGTTATGTTACTTAACTAAAACTTACATAACCTAATGCGCGGTATAAAGAAATGAGGGAATAAGTACATTTTATAATTTAATATCACTTAACAATCAACCCATTTTTTTAACAAATTTTCAATGCAAATAATTCGTATCAGAAAATGTACACATCAGAACAGCTAATACAAGCTATCGATGCCGCTTCTAAACAAAAACACAACAGGTTTAATACAATAGACATTCCATAACCGGCGAAGTGACTCGGAACAGAGACGGATACAGTAGCTATTGATTTTGTTATTTTTTTATATTTTAATTTTTTTGTTTCTACTATAACTATTTTAATTAATCATGTTATTATTTGTCTTGTTTATAAGTAGTGTTCGAACAGTTTTGTATTTTATATTATTATTAATTATTACATTTCCTTACATTTCACTACATACATGTATTTAAATGTCCACTGAGTATATGTGTGTATTGTGTTGGGAGGGGGTGAGGGTCTTGGCAATGTGGGTGAGTGTCTGGGGGTAAGGGAGGGGGGGGGGGGCTGTTATTGAATGTGTGGTTAGGTGTATGTGGGCGGGCTCAAGTATTGGAACATAGTATATCTTCCGTGGAGCTATAGTCTAGCCCGACAAGATAAGTATATATACACTTTTTACACTTTGAGAAAGTCTGCGGATAAATGTTTAGACGTTTGTTGATCTTCTTATAAATAGAAAGTCCAAGGTAGCAAAATTGTCTACAAGCGAACATTGATCGGAAAAGAACTGACGAAAGGGAAAGATCATTGGACCGCCTTCTGTTACAGTGGCTCTTCGCGTCAAACGGTATACTTATATGCGTTCTAAGGACACTTTTATATATAAATAGCTGTCTAACAGTGAGTATTTTAGTTTCTGAGTAAAGACGATTTGTAGGGAAACGAAAAGGCTTTGAAAGCATAACTTTTAAAACGGCTCTTTGAGATCTTTCCACTCTCAATAGATATGTTTTGTATGTTCCACCCCACACTACGATACAATACGACAGGAGAGAATGACATATAGCATAGTATATAGTTTTTAATAAATTTAAATCAGAGAAATGTCTAAGGCGTTTAAAGACTCTTATTAACTTACGGACTCTGCTAGTCAATAACCTTGTATGCTCTTTCCAGTCTAGTAATTGGTCCAAAACTACTCCAAGATACTTGACGTGACATTCTCTTTGAAGGAAACTGCAGTGACACGGAGTGGAGACAGCATTGTTACACGTATGAGCTCTTATACGTATACTATCAGGGGGTGGTTGGGTTACTAAACTTTTTGTGAAAGTGATACATTTTGTTTTAGAGATGTTGAGTGTCAACAAGTTGTTTCTAAGCCAGGACATGATTTCTGTAAGCCCAATTTCAGCTTGTCTTGTGACTTCGCTCCACGTGGGTGCAGCAAAAAGCAATACAGTATCATCCGCATATGCTACGATTTTACTAACTGAGTTAAATTTGATTTCAAAAACATCGTTAACATATACAAGAAAAAGAGTAGGGCCGAGAATACTTCCCTGTGGAACGCCGTAAGTGACGGTAATTTCATCACTCAGCAAATCGCCAACCTTGACTCTTTGAGTCCTATTAGTTAAGTAGTCAGCAAAGAGTCGGAGGGCAATATCCCTAACACCAACACCCTCCAATTTGTTTATAAGGATGGGAACAGAGACAGTATCGAAGGCTTTGGCCAGGTCCAGGAAAATTCCCACGCATTTATTTTTACTGTCAACTTGCCTAGCAATGAATTCCGTGACCGTTAAAACTGCATGTTCAGTTGACTTGCCTGAAACGAAGCCAAATTGATTTTCTGATATAATTTTGAATTTCGACAAATATGAAGTTAGACGTTTATTCAAAAGACGCTCGAGTATTTTTGATAAACTAGAAAGAATGGATATAGGACGGTAGCTATCGATACTATCCATGTTCCCTCCCTTATGAATAGGCTTAATAATGGCCGTCTTAAACAATTTTGGGAACACTCCTGTAGAAAAGCTCAAATTACATATGTGAACTATAGACGGTAAAATGACTTTCCTACAAGACTTTAGGACTTGACCTAATAATATTGTAATGATAGTTACTTTTGTGAATCATAGTACCGACTTCAACAAGTTATTTCACACTTTCACGTTCACGTTTGATACCCAGGGTATCAAATGTTTGTTTATTAAATTGCATATTTATGATTACGTCATGTTAAACAGCTTTTAATGTTATTATTTTAATTGTGAACTAGTGGATTGAAGTACCGATTGCTAGATTATTTGCCCACCTCGTTTAGTAAAGATTACACTGGAAAACGTTTGAGGGTAGATATGTATCTATATCTAAGCTATATAAGAAAACTTATGTTACTAGGTACTTAGGTTACCTATTTGTGGTTTAGGCCTTCATGCCAAAAGGCTCGACCAGGCGTGTGCTGGTATATACCTACGTAGAAGAAGGAGAGCGTGGCGCCCGCGCCGCCGCCCCGTGAGGAATGAGAGAGTGTGCTGCGACCTCCTCTCACCCACGTGCAGCTGTTCCCGGGGCTGAGTTCGGGACCAGCTTCGGCCAAATATTGATCGACCAATATTTGACCGATGACTCACGAACGGCTACTTCAAAGCACGTCAAAGGAGAAGAAGAATAAGTCACTTACATTGATATGAATCATGTCATAGTTACTAATGCATACGTCACTTTTGACAGCCGACCAAGATTTGATCGATTCTAGAGGTAGAAAGATTATGGTCTCGTCGAGCATAATTTGGCGCGACAGGTTTAGGTGAACGGTCATGATCAAATATTGGGTGGAGCAAATAATGCTCTAATTGAGTTCGTGAACGCCGCATATCTGCTGTCAGAGTAAGATATGGCTTGGCCGAAGCCGCTCCCGAACGCAGCCCGGGAGTAACAGTGACGGGGTCACGGACTACAATTGACCATATCCCATGTCTGCTACAGCCCAATAATCATGCGCGTAACAAGACGAACATTACCTACTTACAGGGCTTATGACTATGAATTGATCGCCTGAGCTATATCAAGAAGTAAAATACATGAAACTAGTAAGTATGTGTTTTAATTTGCAATGAAAAGTCGTGTTTATATCAACAAGTTATAATGAATGTATGAATGTTAGCTAAAGATATTTTTTACGTTTGTGTCATCTAATAAACCATTCCAACCACCACTCACATATTTGTTTTCCAGTGAATCACCTAACATAACACTACTAAAAATAGTCTTGGAGATATTTGAATTCTTCTTCTTCTCTCAGCCATGTGCGTCCACTGCTGGACATATGCCTCCCCCATATATAGGGGGGATTTGCCAATACTCGCCACGCTTGGCATGCGGGTTGGCGAGCGCAGTATGATTTACAATCCTCAGAAGGCGCTGCTGCCCACCTTCTGGTACGTGATCCCTTAGCCGACTCTTACGGCACCCGCGGGAAGAGATGGGGGAGTACTATTCTAGGCCGGTACCACCACGGCAAATTTGAATTCTACACTTTCAAAATTCGTTGAATATTGTAAGGTTCTTCAGTTCAACGAATAGCGCGGTCAGATAGGTATTCGCATTAAATCTGAACAGAGAGCCATCAAATTCATATTTTACTTCAGAAACAGTCGACGATCGAAATCAAACCTCTATAAGTCCTACCAATGACACGACAACAAAGTATGAGAGAGGTATGCGATCAACCGGCTATTCTGAACCTCCTTCCTGATTAGCATATAAATGAACCCGACCGAGACAACTTCATACTACACCCCCATTATCGAGAGACCCTCTCTGCTCCTTCCTCACATGTAAAACTGGGCGGCCCAGCGGCCCCGCGTGGAACTGTCGCGGGTCAATAACACTGGACGTGTAAGTTAAATGTAGAACTGTGGAATTGTGGACCATACCTACTCCTACTGGCCGGCATCCCTCCATTACGATAAAATATCGTCGATATTTTACACTTATGATTTCTCCGTTCTACAATGATATCTTAAGCAACGATTTTAAAGCTACATTGTACCGGGGGAGTATAAACGAAGTAGATAAGGCAGTTGTAATGAAATCGGTAGTTTAGTGTTATGGAAGGGAAGGGTTATGGGTATGTTAGCCTCGGTTAGCTTCGTATAATCGGCTTGTTTCTGTTATATATGCTTGTCAATTATCCGGCTTGTTTCTGGTTGATATTCAGAAAACATTGCATGTCAGGTACGAGTATAAGTACCACCTACTAGTACCTGTACCTACAACATTGGAAGATTTAGAGATAAGAAATCGACGGGTAGGTATTTCATTTCCATTTATGTTATTAATAAAGTTAAGAGCAAATTAATTACTGTTAATTAAAATATAGACCATTATAAAACTTAATGGGTTCGTTTGAGTGTAAGCCATTTAACGTAACGCATTTAAGTTAACATTTTAAATTTCTTTTTTTCAATTTCAGTTATAAACACTGAGACACTGGACTTAAGATAGGTACCTACCTAAATATTAAACTAACTCCTAAATACTAAAAATCAATTTAAAACTCCAAGTACCTACAGAAGCAAACGAGCCAAGTACAACGAATAGTTGATTATATCGTTAGTAATCCTGCCAGTGGGTACCTACCAGTGCTTTTGTTATTGTTAACAGTAAGAATGTGATTCAATTATTGTTCCTCAATTTGAATTGACGCAAATTATTCCTATGTAGCTTTCTAATGTTATTACTTAATAACAATATTGATTGACAATATAATAAAAAAAAAGGTTTTTACATTTGAACCCTAATGTCTGAAATGATAATGATGGATGATGACCGAAATTATTAAAATATAAATCTTTAATTATAAAAATGTAATAAAAAATGTTACCAAGAAAATTGAACCGTATTCAACACTCAAAAATGTGATATAACTTGTTGAAGTCGGTAGGTACCATGATAGTTCAAAAGTAACTATTATCAAAATGTTAAGTAAATGACAAGTTATTTCACACTTTTGAGTTTTGAAGTCGGTTCCATTTTATGGTAAAATTTTTTTTTCGCCCTTTCCCTTCCCTACACACGGGATCAAATGCCATTGTGTACGCACATATGTAGGTAGGTACACAATGGCACTTGATCTGATTTCTTCAACCGCAATAAGGAAGTCGAAGATAGCCTTCCGTCACACTTTTCAGTTATTGAGTGTAAATCAAAAACTGCTTAACCGATTTTAATGAAATTGACGATGATTGGTTCGAATGAAAGATGAGACCACACAGGAAGCACCAGCTTTCATATAAAAAAAGAATCATCAAAATCGGTTCACCTAGTCGAAAGTTCTGAGGTAACAGACATAAAAAAACATAGTCGAATAGAGAACCTCCTCCTTTCTGAAGTCCAAAAACCATACAAATCCTTCTTTATTATTATAAAAATCAAGCAACAATAATAATTTAAATTAAGAACCACGGCACAAAAGTTCAAAGGCGTTGAATTCTAATTTTAGGAATACACATTGTTTGTAAAATTCTCAAAAGCACATAATAATGTACTGTAACAAAAAGCTACCTTAATTTAACCACATTTTTATTTGTTCAAATAAAATTAAATTGCTCATGTCACTTGCGGCGTGAATACGGGAAGGAGCCGGTAACAAAAGGTCAGTGTTCGAAATATAAACTTTGTGGCTGACTGAGTACAGGTAAGAGAAAAACGCTTAAAAGTGTTTAAGCGTGTTAAGGTGCCACTGAAATTGCAGAGGCTCGCGGGTGTTTACAGGCAGAAGGGGCAGGAAGTATCCTGATGCGTGTTGATTTAAAATATTACAAAAATGTACTTTAGAGATGACTGACTGGCCCAAAAAAGATACTGGTTACATTTCTAGACCTTTCCCTTTCTTTTCGTGTTCACACGTTATGGTCGTTGAAAATTGTTTTTACTAGTGGTACCCATATTAGCAAATGCAATCAAATTTCGTTCAATTATAATTGACCTTCATGAACTGTTCTCATACGTGGTATTTTTTAAAAGTACTATAGACGAATATAACAAGTAGGAGTTTGAGCTGAAAAGACTAAGCAATGTAAGTATATTTAAGAAATGGCGATGCCTTAATATTTTCACTGCAAACAGTAAATGATCAATCTTGGAGATTTTTTCAATCTGTCAAACCTGTCTATCACACATTCATTGCAATGTTTATATTCAGAACCACGTGAAACGAAAAGCAGACCATATAGTCTTTTTATGACATCGTTGAAATGAAAAAAAAACTGCTAATATTTTAAAAAAAAATTATTTATTAACATTCACACAAGTCTTTAGGTCCCAAACTAGGCAGAGCCTGTACCATAGTAACATGATGACTGATATATATACTTATATACATATATACACCCAGACACAGGTCAAACAGACATGTTCATACTCACAAATGTTTGACCTGTCCGGGAATCGAACCCGGGACCAGTTAATACTTATGAATTAATGTTTATGAAATACTTCTCCATCCCATCTAAGAACGATCAGACGGTGCGAATCTATCCATACATGGTAGACGATTCAACTTGTCGCACGAAGCGTTTTGCTTCCACATTCATAGTCAGTTCAGTTAACGAATGGAATTCATTGCCTAAATCTGTGTTGCCGCTAAAATATAATCTGGGTATCTTCAAGTCACGAGTGAATGGGTATCTTCTAGGTAGGCGTGCTCTATCCTAGACCGTATCATCACACAACAACAAGTGAGATAATGGTCAACTGCTTGCGTATCCTCAATATTATATAATATATTAATATTGATCGCCAATTATTTTATAAGTAGGCAGTGTAATTTCATATCATACCTACTAGCATACTTAGTATGTATTTGATATTTATTAACATTCACACAAGGTCTTCAGGTCTCAAACTAGGCAGAGCCTGTGCTATGGTAACCTGATGACTGATATATATACTTATATATATATAAGTGACAGACACAGGTCAAACAGACATGTTCATGCACACAAATGTTTGACCTGTCCGCGAATCGAACCCGGGACCAGCGGCTCAGAAGGCAGAGTGGTACCAACTGCGCCAACCGGCCAGTCAATATATGGTCAATATATAATATATGGTACCAGTATAAATACCTCTAAGTCTCGTCAAAAGCATTCAAAAAATCTAAATATCTGTAGCTCGCAACTCGCACTCGTTTATTTACGTTCAACGTAAATTGAATCCTTGGTACGAAGCCAAGAGCTCGTTCACATATCCAGGGGACTAGGTTTACCAACAGTTCTACTATTTTAGGACAGTCTTTTGAAAATGGTTATTTGTAATAATCAAGGGTAACAATAGCAATAGAAAACTATGGAGTCATAAACCTAACGCTTATCTATGTAGGTACATGAAATAATGAATAAAATAATATTGTAACTACAGCAAGCAGTATTCAATAGTTGAAATACATGTATGTATACCGTTGTGGTAACTTATTTTATGAATAAAATAACCAATCACTTCTGTTGGATAAACTGAAAGATTACATTTTTCATGTAGGTACAAGTAGGCTGTTCCTCATTCTATGCTCAAGTTAGCTATGTATGTTTATTACAGGAGAGATAAAAAAACCAAATTGTTTCACTTGATTGAGAAAGAATCATTATAGTCAACCGACTTACGCATATAATTTAAAAGACAAAGATTACTGAATAAACTTTACCATATGAATACAATAATTCTACTACTATTTTATTTAGCTTAGACCACGGTTTAACTTACGTATATTATTCGAGTGGTTTCGTGATCTTCTGAGTCACTTTAAAAAAAAAAAAAAGCACGCCGAGGGCGCGTGCTTTTCCATGCTTGCACTGTTAAACCGTATTCTAAGCTAAATAATACGAATACTTACTAAACTTTTAACCAAGTGATAACTATTTTACTTGATTTTAAATGACGATTATTATTTAAAATATGTATGTATTATTATATTATATGGCATTACTCACGTTTACAGACGAGTATTTCCACATAGGTTTCAGGCTCGTACTATGCCCATCATCAGGTGAGTTTACGCTGCCTGATTGCGACGGCCACTGCGGCCTGCGGGTGGCAGCGCGCTGTGGTGATGAATGGGTACGCCCGGGACTGACAGCCTACCGCCTCATTGTCCGAGATGACGGGGATCGGGGATGATCCGAGTGTAAGTGGTGCATCGCTGTAATCTCAGTCAACGCCAAATTCATAGGAAAAGGCTGAATATGATCGTGTCCCATCTGCCTATCACTTTTAAACTTGAGTAAGGATTAAGAACCGATGTCCAGGCTGCTGGTAGGCTCCATACACAACCTCTGCAAAAATTCGCATGATGTTAAGCTCTATTGTCCCGCGTCTTTCTCGAGTTATATATTATTTTATATTATACCGAGATTCCATCTGTGTCATTGTGAAACTACTAGTGGCATATTCAACTGAGCGCTTCCGTGTTTCGGAAGTCACGTTATGGCCACACGTCTATATGAAATTGGACCACTATCTCATAGTCGGTGACGATGTGTCAGTGATATATAGTGAAATATTTTTTTACAAAACATACACAGTTTAATTTTTTTGCTAAAAGTTGTATGCTCAAGGTTGTACAAGAAACCTTGTACGAAAGTTGTACAAGGTTTATATATACCAACATTACCAACTAATATATACAAATTATATTTACTTGAGAGTGTGTCGGCAATTATAGCAATTGGAAGGCTGTGGTCTCTGCCTACCACCACGGGAAAGAGGTGTGATTATAGATAATGTACTACAATCATGAAGTTCCATAAAAAAAGAGAGCTTTATTTCTTATATTTTTAATGGGGGAGGCTATGTCCAGCAGTGAACATCCTATGACTGAGATAATGATGATGATGAGATCTGGCGTTGGCCACTATCTCACTTGATGGTCAGTGACGATGTGGTCGAAGATGTTATCACGCTAGACCTAGAATGCTCACTGGTCCTCAAGGACTGCTGCCTGAACACACTATGTGTTTGGTGACAGTTTTTCAAACTTGAGGGTGATGGTTTCGAGTACCAGGCAGGTACTCGAAAGTACCCTCTCACCATTCTGGGAATTCTATAACGGTGTTACATTCACTAGAAGCTCAAGCTGTTGATGGAGATCGAACCAGTGTCCGTCAGTTTGACAGTCGACGGTTCCACGCTGAGCTATCATCTCTTCGGAGTTCAATCATCAAGAGAATTTCACACTTGCCTGATGAATGAAATCGCTAATAACCGGTCACTTGTGAGATAAACATCGAGACCGTATAAGGATTACATATATTTTAAAATAATTATACATTCTGTATGTATATATATATATATACGATGATACATGTGTAAATATAGTTACGATCTATATGTATTACTTTAAACATATAAAACAATCTTGCTTAATCCAAAGCTACGGCTATCATGGACACCCTACACTCCCATATCCGAGTCAGCGGGTAGGGTAGGGAGGTTAGATTCGATTTGCCTAATAGCAGAGCAGAGGCAAGGCAAGGCAAGGCCCGGCGCTCAATTACGTAGAGTGAGCCGAGGTGTCCCGAGAAAAGGTAATTACATTATCTGATAAATGGTTGATCCCCAATTTGTTCTAGTGTGCGAGTTTTTTTTACGGAAATTGGGTTTGGTAGAACATGTTCATTATTGTTTAGATATATTTTTTTTAAAGTCTTTTTTGACGATGTGCTATCCGCTTCCCACCGCTCCTTATGTAAATCAATATGTCCAGCAGTGGAAGTCCTATGGCTGACATGATGATGATGAAATAAATTGCTATCAATATGTAAGTTTTAAACGGACATGTATTTTATTTGTTATCGCGGCATCAAGTAGTCAATATAAATAAAATACACACATGCAAATATCCCAAAAGTAATATTAATTATTGTACTGCATGGCTTCTGCTGGGGTTGCAAGCGTAGGTAACGGAATATATTAAGATCCCATAAAAAAAAATTAGACCAACAGTCGAAACATTACAGAATAGAGCCTTGGTATCCACACAGAAAATACAGTATGAAAATCTTTCAATGTAAAATAATTGTACGAGAATTATCACGATTTACTTTAGCGGCCTGTCAGTCAGTTGCCTTCAGAATAGTTTGCTGGTTTCTATAAAATCATCATCATCATCATCATCTCAGCCATAGAATATCCACTGCTGGACATATGCCTCCTAATGTCCTCTTAAGAGGAGATGGTACCTACTGGCTACCACCGTCAGTATTGTTATAATTCTTATAACTCGAATTATACCAGACATATAAAAATAAATATTTTTGTCAAAAACGATTCTATTATATTCTATCAATTTAATATCCATTCGAATCGATGATGGCTTATAGCGGTGAGAGCGTTGACTGTCAAACAGACGAAAGCTGGTTTGATCCCCACCAAGCTTGAATTTCCGGTGAAAGTATCATCGTTATCAAATAGTGTTGGGATTCTTTCAAGTACCTGTCTGGATAGCTACCACCGTCAAGCTTAAAAAATGTTACCGAACACATAGTGTGATCAGGCAGCATTCGTTGGAGCCAGTAAGCATTCTAGGTCGAGGATGATTACATCTTCGACCATATCGTCAGTGACCATCAAGTGCATCACTATGAAATGTATAAAGTAGGTAATAAAAAGAAATCCTCTAAAATTAAGGGTTGACATAAAGAAATTTCTTTCAGCGTCCGTAAATCCGCCTTTTGTTTCGCTAGGATAGTTAATAAGAGTCAAATTGCACAAAGATACTTTTTTATACAATTAGAAGAAATAATGCAAAAATGTAACAAATAGGCCTGAAAATATAATTTAAATTTGACTAAATACTTTGCTGTTCGTTTTAAGTAACCTCTTTGGTTCTTTATATTACTGCATACTTTAAAAGTATTCAGATCAAACTCAACGCATTCAACAAACAAGATCAATCAAAGCGACTTGTCTACGATCGTAGCACTAGTAGACGCCGCTACGAAACGATCCAGTTTTAAACAGGGTACAGAAACAAATAACAAGTTGATCCACAGAGAGCGAGCGAGCGTACGCGTAAAGTTACGACAAAACTTTGATCTCAGCAAAAAGTTGATCTCCCATATTCGACCCGAATGTTTGTTTGTGTAGCGAATAATAAATGTATTGGAACTGCAAAAATATCTCGCCTCCCTTCTTTTGTGATATTGCCGTCTCATTCGCTCAGTCGGAGCGGTCGACACGTCTGGGGGCTATACCGCCGTTTGATGTTCTGCTCTCCAATGCTGGCGGAGCCGATATAAAATAAGATGTACGGTCGGGGAAGCACGTGCAGCCCCAACCTTCAACCGATTTTACGTCTTAATTCAATCGAATAAGGTCGAAGAGAATTCGTTGCACTTTTTCCTGTGATAGTAACCGTTCTCTACGCTTTGGGTGCCGCCTATATTTCCTAAACATCTTTCGTTATATTTCCGTGAGACGTAACCTTGTAGAGACGTAATTGAAGTTACTTAGTACTTTGCAGTTACTTATACCGTTAACTATCGATAGTTAGTATGTTGTCAACATATCGTATGTGGAGGTTTCGAACGCGTGTAGAATTTAAAAAAAAAAGATAATATCTTAGACATACCCATGGCGATGCTATTACAAAAATGTAATAGGTAAGTTTAACCAATCTAGCTTACTGATAAACAAACCTTAGTGAGTATATAACTAATACATAATTCGATTACGTCAGTTAATTTTAATAGCGTTTATTATAATAGCGCCGGTTTCAGACTACTAACGAAATAAAAGTCATTTTTGAATGCTAAGTATTTTTTGTTTTCAGAACCACCGCCCGCCAAAGTCACCTTCCATAAAAATATGCAACACAGCTCCGGAGCGGATACCAATTCTATCAACAACCTATAAACCGCAACCTTTCTTTGTCTCGCTTCTTAACGCTATCGGGTCGAAGAGCGAGACAAAAATCTACAAGTTTAATGGACCGTTACGTTACCGGAGAAAAAAATCAGTCAGCATTCGCGAACAGACTCGCGTGTGATAGTGTCAACGCGGAAAAACTAAGTGCGATACCGGTTCTAGCAGACTTGTTGCGTACCCCTGAACCACGTGAGTATATATATACCTGGCACATAAGTATATGTTTGTGTATGCATGACGCAGAGTCGAGCTCTAGTGAAGCGAAGGTTCCAAACCGGTTTGGAAGCTCTGAGAAATCTTCTTGATTTAGAGTTGAACAGTTGCTCGCTCCAATCACTGGGCTGTTGCTATCAATTTGTAGATTTTATTCCGATCTGATAATGAATTGAAAGATTAACTTGCTGGATAAATAGATATTATTTTTATTACTGATTGGATTAAATTTCATGTAGGACTGAAGTGGGTTGTATTGTTTCTTCTATTGTAAACGTAGATTAATGCTTTTCTGGAGCTTGTCTAATGTTAATTGAGGCCGTGTTCATAATTAAAAATAATTGGTTGTATGCCAGATATTATAAAAACAACTTACCTTCTTACAGATGAAGTAACTTAAATACATATGTATTTAAGTGTATCTTACAGTTCTTTTACATTTATGAATATTATTATTATTTTAAATGTAGCAATGGCTTTATTAATATAAAACACTAATAACTAATTACAATCTTATAGCTACTACATAAACATTTGAGCAATCCACTAGCTATTGTCAGCGTATAGATAACTCAAATGTCCTACCCGCTACCAGTTGGAAGCGTGCCCAGAATGCTAGCAGCATTGCTACGTTGAAATGCAATGCGGATCCGTTGAGCCAAATATTTGCCAGCATTTTGGTCACGCGTCGTATCGATAAAATATTATTATAAATTAATTAAAGCATATTAGTTTATGCTATACCGCTTCCAACCAGTTGTTGAGCAAATCAATGGGGCAGGCCTATGTCCAGCTGTGGACGTCCTATGGCTGAGATGATGACAAATAATGTATGGTCAACTGAGGAGCTAGAAAATTATTATCATGATAAAAAGGACATTTAGAGAAACTAATTTATATGTAGTGTATGTACATATGTATAGATATAATATATAGGTAAATGCATTTGCTCCTCGAGTCCTCTGTCCTTCTACGATGACACCCAGCTCTTCTTCTTGTCCTTATCCCACTTGGGGTCGGCACAACATGTTTTCTCTTTCAATCTCTTCTATCATTACTGATCTCAGTAACGATAGAAGCGATGATAGCTCAGCGGGGGGAGCGTCGCCTGTCAAACTTACGGACACTGGTTCGATCCCCAACAACAGCTTGAGCTCCCGGTGAAGGTACCACCGTTATCAAGTTCCCAGCATGGTGATAGGGTACTTTCGAATACCCGCCTGGCTAGCTACCACCCTCAAGTTTGAAAAACTGTCCACCCAACACATAGTGTGTTCAGGCAGCAGTCCTTGCGAGCCAGTGAGCATTCTAGATCTAGCGTGATAACTTCTTCGACCACATCGTCACTGTCCATCAAGTGAGATAGTGGTCTAAAGCTAGATCTATACAGTATAAAAAAAATCTCAGTGCTCACACCTTTCATAAACATATCATTCTTTACACAGTCCGTCCATTGCACACCTTATTCCCTTCTTCTACCTCTATATCCATCCATATTTATGTAAAGTAGGTGGTTTTTACGTTATATATTTTTTTAATTTTTTATTTATTAACATTCACACACGGTCTTCAGGTCCCAAATTAGGCAGAGCCTGTGTTAAGGTAATCAGATGACTGATATATATACTTATATACATATACACACCCAGACACAGGCCAAACAGACATGTTCATGCACACAAATGTTTGACCTGTCCGGGAATCGAACCCGGGACCAGCGGCTCAGAAGGCAGAGTGCTACCAACTGCGCCAACCGGCCAGTCAGCCTTATGTTGTTATCATCGTATGAACATCCCTCCTCATGACATGTCCGTACGATGATACTCAGCATTTACTAAATACTCTCGTATTCTCTTTAAACTTTGTAATGCGACGTTATTGTGATTGGTTCTTTCATTTATCGATTGAGTCAATGTAGGTATATGCTGAACAAACGATATTCTGATAAGAGAGGGTCAATAACCGTGCAGCTGTTATCGCTGTAGCCCTGCAGGCCAAGTTCACCATGCAGATACGTCTTGATGTAATAATTTCCATACTTTATAGTACTATTATATATTAACTATCATACTTATATATTTATAGACTGCATACGTTTATCGCAAAGGTCTCGTTTCCTTATGTCACCATGATTAAATTACGTATATGAATTTTATCAAAATTTAGTATTTGCAAAGGACTTAGTTAAAACCAAAACAAATTGTTTTTTTTTTTGTTTTTAAGATAGTAACTTACGGCGTTGTTAAGAACGGTAAGCTTGGCTAATTTGAATAAATAATTTCGAGTTTGAGTTTTTCTGGTTGGATATTATAATTTTTTTAATATTTTATATTGCATGTCATTTTTTTTTGTAAAATTACTAAGTTGTTATATAAATGATTTACAGAGTTTTATAAAAATCCACAACGTAGTTGATTCTTTGAAAGCTCAGATATGCATAATATCTTATGAGGTTAAAAATGAAGGTTCTGTACTAAGAATATACTTATATATGAATACTAGCTGACGGATAGATATCTACAATAGTATTATTCCTAAGGACCAAAAGATGACCTTGACGAAGACC